>CM028131.1:649632500-652050000 GCA_016271365.2 Neoceratodus forsteri
CAGCAAGTGGCCACTGACCTGGTGGAGGTCACTGGCAGGGCGGTCTGCTGAGCAGTGCCGGCACCGGTACAGTGATCTCCGCCGAAGGAGCGGAACTCTTGGCGCAGCTGCGTTCACGTGCCGAGGCGGGCGTGGTGCCTCAGGCCAGGTGAGTGTACCATCTATGCACCCATATTCTCTGTAGGGGTGTGTGTGTGCTTGGTGGCTGTGCATAGGTGCCAGCTCGGACACGTGGGCTGTGTCAGTGTGTGCAGCTGTGCGATGGATGGTTATGGCTGTGTGGGCAGGCATTCTCACTGGGGCAGGGGCACTCTGCTTTTGAGTCACACTGATGTTTGTCTCAACATATGTCTCCCACAGGCCGGATTGTGAGGACACAGGGCCAGGGTGACGTGGGCCGTGCCAGGGCCCCGGTGCCGGGGGGTGTTGTGCCCCAACAGCAGCAGCAGCATCAGACCCAGCTGCTGGAGGAGTGTGAGTATCATTACTTCATGGATGCTATTGCATGCTGGGGGGGCAAGACCACCAGCCATGCGGGACACAACCAAAGTGGAGGTCATAATTCCACTATACAAAACACTAGTGAGTCCCCACACTGGAGTACAGTGTACAGTTCCGGAGACCATACCTACGTATGGACATGGACTGGGTGGAGAGGGTTCAGAGGAGGGCGACACGGATGGTGCATGGATTGCATCACAAGTCCTATGCAGACAGGTTGACGGAACTGAACATGTACTCCCTGGAGGGGAGGAGGGTGTGGGGATATGATGGGGACATACAAGTATCTTACAGGGGGGAACAGAGTGCAGGAAAACAGTATTTTTAAGTGTAAAGGATGTTCCAGGACTAGAGGGCATGGGATGAAGTTGGAGGGGGGACGATTCAGAGGAAACATGAGAAAGTATTTCTTCACAGAACGGGTGGTGGACAAGTGGAACACCCTGCCAGAGGAAGTGGTGGGGGCTGACTTAGTCACGGATTTATGGAATGCATGGGTTAGCCATACAGGAATTCTGGAGGTCAGGGGTAAGGGCAACAGACTTATAGGACAACAGAGTGAACTTACAAGGTCAAATGGACAGACTGGTGTCCCATAGGCCTTTATCTGCCGACACTGTCTATGTATCCATGTATGTAGGCATGACACAGGTGACCTGCATCAGTGCAGTATCACGGCATGTCTGTGTATGCGTCACTGGTGGTCCAGGCATGCACTGGGCACATAGCTGTGTAACTGGCATCGCACCACGTTGCCACATCACTTGCCAACCTAGTTTGTACTGTGATTGACGTGGGCAGAGTGTGTGGGTGGTGGTGCGCATAGCTGGTGCCGCCTGTTTGTGATGGCCATGTGCATGTTCACTGTGGGTGGGTGCATGCCATCACAGGTGCGGGACATTGGGCTATATGGCTTGCAGGTTGGGTGGTGTTCAGGGTTGTGGTCAGTCACAGCCATTGACTGTGTTCCCATTTTTCTAGGCCTCGAGGTTCTAAGGAGGATGCAGCGGGATGTCCGTCGCCTCACAGAGGTCAGCGTGGCATGCCACAGGATCCTCGCGAGCAATACAGAGCATGGGCCATCAGGGGCAGCCTGGAATGGGGCACCAGCAGGAGGACCAGGAGCGGCTGGGCATGTGCGCCACCTTCCCACTTCTTCCATCCCTACCACCCTGCCTTCCCTCTCCAAGTTTTTAATCCCTCCTCTTGAACACCCCTTCCTTGTACCCGTCCCCACCTTTGTAAATAGTTTTTATTGTTCTTGTTGCACTATGTTCAATATACTTTTCTATTTTGATATATGAATACTGTGTTGGTCTCTGATTTGCAGCTGGCTATGGGTGCTCAGTTGCAGGTGTGTACATGCCATCTGGGCTGATATGGTCCTGGGTATGTGTGTGTGTGTGTGTGCATGTGTGTGCATGGGGAGGTATCTCCAGCATGGCAGTGACTTCGGTTGGTCTTGCCATCTGCTGCCACCCACTGCTGGGTGCTCAGGGTGTGTCTGGCTTGTAGGCTTCTGTGTTGCATGGGGCTGACGTGTGCTGGGGGTCTGCATGGTTTCCTGCAGTGCCAGTCACTGCACATGGGTGGTGTCTTGGGGTCACAGTGCAGGGTGTGCTGTGCATACGGGGCTGATGTGCACTGTGGTTGTCAACCCCTGTGTGTGGCACTCTCCGCCTGCCAGTGGTTGTGCTGAGTGTCAGGGCTCTGCTATGCTTTGTTGGCTTGTCCCCATGGGCACGTGGATCATCTGTCCCACCCCAGTGATGCTGTGCTTGGGGTGTGCCGGTGTGGTTTGGGTTCTGCAGTGTGTTCCCTGTGCCCATGTGTGGCATGGCTGGCGGTGACCCAGCCTGCCTCCCTGGATGTGCAGTTCCATTGCTCTGGGGGGGGCTGTGCTTGCGCTATGGCAGCTCTGGAATGCTCAGCTGAGCTTCCATGGTTGCGCCATAGCGCAACATTTTGGCTCAGCTTCTCCTTCCTGGTTGTGCGATGGCGCAGTATGTGCGATATTCAGACATTGGTTGCTTGCGCAATTTGCTCTGCTCCATGTTTGAATATCGCACCTGTTGCGCATTTGCGCAACTTGTTTACGCTTGCTCCTGCTGTTGCGCCAGTTTTGAGCGCAGTTTGAATATCCAGGCCGTAGTGTTTTTCAGAGACATCTTGTAATCATTTGAGCATCTCATGTGGTCAAAGAAAGGAGTGCTCCTGGACCAGGGTGTCATAGAGGGTATGTACTGTACGTGTAGTTGACAGGACACTACACTATGCTACTGTTTGCTTTACTACAAAGTTTGCATTAGTTCATGTGTCACAAACTTGCTACCAAGTATTTAAAAAAGCTTTAAACAGCTTCACTTTTCACTTGTGTTTGTCTAGACTGAGATAAGTTTACAAGCAGAATCTCATTCAATTTTTTTTAATTAGATTAAGATAAGGTTTTGCTGTGTTAGCCCACTTAACACCAGGACGGTAACAAAAAGAGAATAGTTTGCTAGATAAAGATAATACCTTAATTAGGTTAATGACAAGTTAAACATTTAGTACATGCTTTTGAGGCCTATTAGCACTGCCTCTTTTTCAGTTACTGGAAGAGCCCACAATGAATAGCATGGGGCGGGCATTTGTCTGTGGGCACATCCCTGAGTGACACCATGGCAGGAAGGGGGAAGGGATGTGGTAGGAGTCTTGTAGGCAGGTAGGGACCACCCACTAAGGGCAGGGGAATGAGCAGGTAGGCAGGTACATTCCCAGGGAAGGGGGAGGTCAGAGACTGGAGGAGAGGAGCAACATGTTATGTAAGCACAGTTCCTGAGGGACTCTCCCTCTTTGCCCCTCTCCCTCTGGCTGAAGAAAATCCCAGAAAGAACATCAGTGGATTTTCAGTTAAACAAGATTTTAAGGCACCAGCAGAAATTAAGCTAGGAATAATTTGGTAAGTGGATTTGTTTCTAAAGCCATGTTTACATGATGGCATTTGCACCACATCAACCCAAGCATTTGGGTTGCTGCAGCGCAAATGCTGTCATGTAGACGCTTACTGAATTGTGGTAAGCCACTCCCTTGCTCCACTCTGAGTTCCCAGAAAGTCTGGGGACACGTTCAGGAGTGAGCAGATTAAACAGCTGTGTGGACAGGCTGCACCATTCACTCTCATGTGAAACACCTTGTGGGCACTTCCATTAGCTGACTGCCCGACTCCCAGTTGCTCTCCAGCGTATCTTACATCAGCACTGTGGGGGCTGTGTAGAAGCGTGAGACAAGCGTCTTTTGAGTCAGGGCAGTTCTGCAATGCTCCACTGAAGGAGCGAGGTCAGCCATGTAAACATGGCTTAACTCTCAGGCTGGGCCTGAATTTCGCTTCCAACCATTCCTCTCAAGTGTCCCTGATTTTCAGGGATGTCCCTGATTTCACCTCAAAATTGTACTCTGTCCCTCCTAAAATCTGCGTTTCCCTGACTAGACGGTGATGATTGTAAGAATAAAATTACGTCAAACAATAAAGCTGCAGACTTCTTGTTCTTCAGAAAATGTATTATACACTGAGTCCCTTATTCTACCAGCTTCCTGAGTGAATATCACCAATTTTAAAAATGTGTCCCTGATTTTGGGCCTTTGTCCCTGATTTTTTTAAGCCTTGTCCCTGATTTATGAGGCAGGAGGTTGAGAGGTATGCTTCCAACAGGCAAGTAACCCCATGGGGGCAGGTAGTTATTTCTTGTTGGCTATATAAACATGTTCTGGCACAGCCACTATGGCTGCAAATGCATTAACTTGATAAAGGTATTTCATGGGCTTAAACATAAACATGAACTGCATTTAGTAAGGCTTATGATATCGTTCTACATATGACTTGTGAACAAGCTGGGCAGCCTCGGAGCAGGTCACAAGGTGGTAAACTGGGTTGGAAACTGGTTGAATGATAGAAGATGGAGAGTCATGGTAAGTGGTACTCAATCTAATGAAAGGAGTGTGACCAGCAGGGTGCAACAGGGATCAGTCCTTGGCCAAGTCCTATTTTTATGTCTTCACAAATTAAACTGCAGAGGGGCTGGTGGGGAAAGTGTGCCTATTTGCAAATGATACTAAGATCTGCAACAGGGTGGACACTCTGGGAAGAGTAGAAAAAATGAAGAGGGACGTCAGAAAATTGCAGGAATGGTCTGAAGTGTTGCAGCTGAGATTTGATGCAAAAAAGTGCAGACGTGCAAAATTATGTATTTGAGTTGCAGGAACCATGGGGAGAATTACGGGGGGGGGGGACTGATGGTCACCAAAAAGGAAAAAGATTTGGCGGAAATCATATTGGATGACTTAATGGTGGCTAAACAATGTACTAAGGCTGTGGGGAGAGCTAGTGGGATGTTAGGGTGTAAAGGGAGAGGTACCATCAGCAGAATGTAGAAGGTGTTGATGCCACTATGCAGATTACTGGTGTCCATTTCTGGAGGCCGCATTTCTGTAATGTAACTTGAAATCACAAATGGGTTAAATGGTTCTATTTCAGATCTGTATTCCTCTCCCCTTCTGCTTCCACTGGTTAGGCTTACTGAACACAACCTGGAAATATCTTGGCTAGCATGATGATTCACCTGCACAAGTTGCTTCTCAGTCCACATCACTGTCTTTTTAAAATGTTGACTTCTTATTGAAAATAGCAGTTTGTAACAGTAATTCATAAGCTAAAGTGATGTTACCTACCAGGAGTTGCAAGACGTATTGTAGATAACTTGGCTTGAGGAAGCGTGAACATGGTCAGGACCCCATAGCAATTGAGATGCATATGAAGCAAATAAGACCAGATGCATTAATTTACCCTACAAGTGTTAAATATCACAGTCTGCATAATACACAAGGCTTACAGTGATGAATCTTCATATGGTTTGGCTGGTTTGGGTTCTAATGTTTATAATACAAAGATGCATAACAAGTGAAGAAATGTTTTCAATGACTGCTACATTGGTACAGTGGCAGATGTTTTGCAAAGTTATAACAGAAATTATGTCTATAAGGTACTGTTGTCCAAGAATTGGATCACATTTTCATAGTGATAGATTACATTTAGGGTACATGATTGTCCCTTTGTTGCTGTCTGCACTGAAATCACTGTTAGACATGTGGCTAACTTAAATCTTTAAGTAGTGATTTTAGAATTGTACCCGGAACCTGTATTTATTAATTGTTAAAAAAATATTTTGAGTGGGTGCCTAGTTATGGATTATCCCAATATTTAATTTTAGCATTTTAATGGAAACTTTGCACTCTGATTTTCTTATTCTGAATTTTTTTGTAGTATGTTGTATGTATTTATATTAATTCTGTCAACATTTCTGGGAATGTACAGGGGCAGGGGACTAAGTTGTGATCAGGTCTGAATAAGGAACACAAATATTCATTACATTGCTTTGCTATCACCACTGGATTGTTTACTGTCTCCCCTTTAAAGTGAATATACTTATATATATTTTTTGTTTAGGCTACTGATGTAACTGCACAATTGTTTGTTGTTGCTTTGTCTGCATCTGTTGCATTTGAGTTCCATTTTCTTTTCAAAATGGTTACATTTGTGTTTATGTTTCTTTTATAATGTTTAATATTCAGACCATGTGGTTATGTCATGGCTTTTGTTTTCAGATATGTTATTGCATGTTTTGCTTTTTTTGTTGTTGTTGTTGACTAACTTTCTTCACTTCCTCATTTAGCCATCTTGCTTGTCATCATTTGTTGTTATATTCCTTGATCGTTTTAATGCAAACTATCGCAAATGATAGTATGTTGCCCTTTATAATCTGCCAAATGTAATTTACTGTATTGTTGTTTTCAATTTTATGCCAATCTGTTTCTTTGTTTTTTTTGTTATTTTGTTCTTTTCTACTACATCTAGGACCCTTTCCCTTCCTTTTTATCCTTTTCAACTGTTTTCTATATTTAGGACCTATATTTTACTTAACCTTTCATCCTTCCTCAAGTATAACGAAAATACGGGTGCAAGTTACATGATGCAAGTTCCTGAGTAACAGCCTGTTCTAACAGCTCCAGCCTCCCATCCTTACTTACACTTATTTAAGTGCTTCAAACGGTGCTTTATTTAATATTTTTTTCTGCTCTTAATACAGCTGAAGGCATCAGGCAACAGTATTTGGTACTTTCGAAACAAATGGAAGCTGAAATGCGGAGGGTGCCACTGCGACATACTCCTCCAGTCACTCCGGTGAAGGCCCCCAAAAAAGCTAGGGCCTTCCCAGCCATAGGAGAATCGGAGACAGAGACGGTTATCACAGTGAATGAGCCATTAACACTGGTGCAGTTTTTGGCTGAGTTTAAACCTTTTCGGTCTGAACTTCAATTGGCCACAGAGGAGCTGAAGTGAGAATTATTTCATTAGAGAAGCACCTAACTAGACAGGAACCAGAGATTGTAGCCCTATAGCAAAAGATGACCAGAATGGAAAACAAGATTGTGGATCTTGAAGGGAGGAGTAGGCGTAATAATATTATTATCATTGAGCTGCCAGAGAAAGAAGAGGGAGAGGACTCAATTCTGTTTATTCAGAAATTTCTGAAGAAAGTGGCAGGCCTTATGCCCTACAGAAACAATTACATGATAGAGCAAGCACACAGAGCTCTGCGAGCAATGCCGCCACTTGGAGCCCCACCACGCATAATCATACTCCACTTCTTGAACTATCAAAAAAAACAGCATGTTCTCCTCAAGATTAAAGAATTAAAGGAGATTAAATGGGAGGGATCTACTCTGCGTATTACACAGGATCTTCCATTGTCAGTTAGACAAAAGCGAGCAGAATACCATCCGCTAGTAGTCAAATTGATTGCCTCCAGTACCAGATTCAGCATGGGATACCTGGCGAAGTTACAAGTGTTGCTGTTGGGGGTTTGGGTCAGCTACAAAGATGTCCAAGCAGCGAATTCAGGCATGAAAGCAGCCCTGCCTGATCTGTTTAAACAGGGCTGTAGAGAAATGAAACACGGTGGTGTTTTCAATTGCCTAATTGGGGGAACGGATCCAATTGCCTAAGGCAGGAGATTCTGTTCTACTTTCTTACTATAATTTTGAAATATGTACATTCTACTGTCTTGCAAGGTCTAGCTTTGCACAACCTCAGAAATTTCCAAAGTGGAACGGTGAGACTCTGGGAACATTGACTTATTTTCACTGTGCATATGAAGGGGAGGTAACCAAAAACCTACTGTCTACTAGCCAAGAGACTGGAAGCAGGGTTATTCTCCACCCACTGAGGGACTGTGTCAAATGAGTGCATTAGCCAGGTCTTATTAGCAGCTTGTTATGTGCCAACAGTAGAGGGCACTCATTCCCTTGCATTGCTTGGAAAGTTCCCAGTAGCACTGAGGAAAGATTTTTCTTTTTTTTTTCTCTTCTCAAGTATATTAATGCATTAATAATACCTCTTAAGCTTCGATCTTATTTAATACAAGTTTTGAATAAGGGGTGTTTTGATCTTCAGGATATCCATCTGTTATGAGGACATAATTCTGTGAAAGCTCTCAAACATACCATAATTTTAAGCGTATTATATATGGAAAAAATCGCTTTTGGGAAATATTAAAACAGAAGGTAATATTAATCTAGTAAGAAACCTACAACGGGTGGTTGTACTAAGTACTCATTTGTTTTCTCCTCTCCTAATAATTCCCATTTAGTAAATTAGAGACTAAATAGCAGAGTGCAGTGATTGTAACTGCCTGCAGTATGCCTTGGTAGAAGAAACAGATCTAATATTTTTATGTTTGAACCAATTGGTCTTATAATCAATTTTAATTTCTCATGATATGGGGTGTGCCTCATCAGAGGAAGTCCTGGAAGTCCTGTTTTCTTTGAGGGAGATCCCCTTTTACAGAGAGGGGCATAGATTGAGGGTAGCCAATTGCTTAATGTTAGGCAAAGTTGATTCTGCTGTATAAATGTTAGTTTTTGGGGATAGGAATGCTGGGAGGGAGACCAGGAAGGCTGGAACTATTGTTGTCATGGGCCTAAATGTGATTATGTTGAAGGGAGGGAGGGAAGGAAAGGAAATTTTGTAGGGGGAACTGGGATGATTGTTCTGTTAACATGTTGGGGGATGAGAAGACAGCGGGAGGGGTAAATGGGAAAGGGAAGGGGAATGATAGGGACCTTAAGCATAGGATAACAGACATAGAGGACAGTTATTGTGTTAGTGATCTTATCATTACAGAAGGAGGGTGTAGCAATTTATGTACCATTTTATCTGAGATATACAGTGTGTACAGGCCTAAAGGGTAGCTCTCATGATTTCATCATGTGGAATATTAAAAGGGCTAGGAATAAGCTAAAGAAATACAAAGTTCTTAAACATTTACAAATGCAAAAGGGACAGATTATTTGTTTGCAAGAAACACATATGCTTGAAACAGAGATTAGTCTGTTTAAATGCCAGTTTGTGGGGCAAGTGTATCTGGCAGGAGATAGTACAGCTAGTAGAGGAGTTGCTATTTTAATAGCAAGAACTATTCCTTTTGTCTCTGAGCAAATTATCAAAGATCCTAGTGGCTGCTATATCCTAATTCAAGGACTCTTGTTTAGGATGAGGGTGATAATCAGGAGTGTGTATGGCCCTAATGTTGATATGCCAGTATTCTTTGTAGAAATACTCAAGATTCTGTCCTCCTTTGCCCATTTCCCGTTGATTCTAGGAGGGGACTGGCATTTGACTTTTATCCCAGAGATGGATAAAGATGGAGAAATGAGAGGGGGGTTAATTCCAGCTCAACGAGCAATAAGAGAAATGTCAGATAATGTGGGCTTATGTGACCCCTGGAGGGTTTTACACCCCTCTATCAGAGAGTTTACATTCACTTCAGAAGTGCATAAATCTAGATCTAGAATAGACTATTTTTTGATAAGCCAGACAGTGCTCCCATGGTTATTGAGTTGTACAATAAAGCCTGGGGTTACTTCGGACCACTGTATGGTCCAATGTTCCATAGACCTTTCCCCAAATCTTCCTAGGCAGACTGTCTGGAAACTGAACAATCAGCTATCAAAATCTAGCCAATTTAAAAATAGTATAATTCAGAGAATAGAACAGTATGAAAATGAAAATGTTAACTCGACAGGTAGAGGGGATATAGAATGGGGAGCTCTGAAATGTGTCCTTAGAGGTGAGTTAATTAAATTAGCAGCGAACAGAAAAAGACAGCAGGAGAGTAAAGCAAAACATTTATTAGCTCAAATTAGGGAAATAGAAAGAACACTATCAGCTACCACCCTGGCTGAGATGAGGGAAAGATTGATTTGGTTAAGAAATCAATACAGGGAAATTTTAAGAGAGAAGACTGAATACGCCATTCTTAAAATGCAGGCACTATATCTGGACCAAGGGGAAAAGTCTGGTCACCTATTGGTATGAAGGTTAAGGCGACTGAATCCTCTAAAATAATTCAGAGTATTACATCCCAGATTGATGGGAATACAAAAGTGCTTCCCCTGGAGATAGTTCTAGAATTTGAGAAGCATTATAGAGATTTGCACAGCCCAATGAATATCTGATCTAGAAGAGACGAGGTGGAGAATTATCTTTCTTCCTGTCAATTACCTTTGTTGACAGAGGGGAAGAGAGAAGAACTGTCTGCCCCTATTTCAGAAGTGGAGATTCTAAACACCATTCAATCACTGTCTTTAGATAAAGCTCCGGGTCCAGATGGTTTTTCCCCAAATTTCTATAAATGTTTTGTTAAGCAACTAGAACCCAGACTAAAAAGATTGTTTCTTAGCATACTCAACTCTGACAGGGTGGATAAACATCTCTTTGAAGCCCTCATAATAGTTATCTCTAAAGAAGGGAAGGACCCAGATATGGTCACCAGTTACCTGCCTATCTCCTTAATAAACTATGATGTTAAGATCCTAGCCAAATTTTTGGTCACTAGACTAGCGAAGGTTATGCCCCTACTTATACATAAGGACCAAGTTGGGTTTATGGTAGGTAGAATGGCCACTGACCATTTGTGCAAGCTGTCTCGCATCTTCTCTGCATCCAGGGATCCAATATTCCATGTGGATTGATGTCGGTAGACATGGAGAAGGCATTTGACAGAGCTGATTGGCAATTTCTGTCCTCGACTATGGAGAAATTTGGATTTCCCCTCTCTTTTATTAAAAATTAATTCTCCCCATATAATCAACCTAGTGCTAGGATATATTGCAATGGGGTCTTCTCATCTGTGTTTCCTCTGCTTTCGGGTACCAGACAAGAGGGCCCTCTCTCACCCCTTCTTTTTAACCTCTACCTGGAACCCCTTCTTGCTAGAATCAGACAAGACCAGAAGGTGCAAGGAATTAAAATAGGATCACAGAAATTTAAGATACCCGCTTATGCGGATAACATTCTCCTTCATTTTATTCATCCAAGGCAAACCATTCTGATGGTGTTGGCTATTGTGAAGAAATTTAGTAGGATGTCCAATTATAAAATAAACTTGGGAAAAACTCTGGCATTTCCACTTAATTTGAGACTATAAAAGAATGACGTGACAGAACTAGGTTACAGTGGAGCCCACACATTCTTATGTACTTAGGAATCATACTGGCAAGGAGTGAATCTAAAATAGTGAAACTTAACTTGGACTCAATTAGGAACACGGTACATCAGGATTTGTGAAGGTGGCGTAAACTTCCAATTTCTCTTTGAGGAAGAGTCAATTTACTTAAAATGAACATGCTACCATGGGTGTTTTACCCTCTCAACATGCTTAACACCTGGCTACAACTAAAATGGTATAAGAAACTTCACTCAGTAATTTCAGATTTTGTCTGGCAGGGTAAAACTCCTCATAGAGCCTGCCATAAACTAGGAGCACCCAGAGAAAAGGCTAGTTTAACACTGCCACATTTTGGTCTATATTACTGGTCAAGTAGCACCAGTAAATATCTCAAATGGTTATTGACCCCTACAGAAGAGGCTGCCTTGCTTTATGTACTCTGATGGGTGAAACTGGAAGTTGAATTGATCAAAGTAGGTGGTACAGATCCAATCTCCCTTCTTTATTCAACAACAAAGAATATCCCCTCTAAATTGGTGTCTACCCTTATACAAGTCTCATTAAGAATTCATACACAATCATGTTCTTTTTTGGAATACTCTCCTAGCAAGGATTGGCACCAACCATTGTGTCAAAACCCAAACTTAAAAATTGGGGGGGGGGGGATGATCTTGAAATCTTGGGTACCTCAACTGAAGGAACTATGGGTTAAGAATTTCTTTCAGAAAGAAAAATGTTTATCGGTTGAAGCTCTACTTAACAAATATCAAATTGGGCCCCATCAAATATTTAAGGTATATGATATAAGACATTTATTGGTGCAAACACAGGATAAGTTGAGAATGGATAGGACATCTGGAATTGTTTTTGAGTCCCTTTCTCAGATGGTCTGGGAACCCTGCGTGGTCTTCAAATTATATAGCCTATTATTTAACCAAGCATATGTGAAGCTTGTTAGTAAACCCCATTAATGGTCAGTCCAGTTGGGAGAATGAAAAAGAAAATGGGATAAAATCTGGCAACATACCTACCAACATATTACCCAGGATAGACTAAGGGTAATGCAGTTCTAATTTCTAAAAACTTGTTCTGGACTCCATCTAAGCTACATAAAATTGGAAGAGTACCTGACCCTTTGTGTAACAAATGTTGTAAGGAAAAGGAACTTTATTTCATATTTTTTGGAGTGTGCTCCAATTAAAGAATTATGGGTACAGATTAAAACCAAGACAGACCCACTGCCTGGAACCGAACAACACTTCATTCCAGAGGTATGTCTGTTGGGAGATTATGCCAGTGTCAAAGTAAAAGCTAGAAGGTGCTACATTGCCATGATTTCATCCTCCCTTAAAAAAGTGATTTTGAGACACTGGTTGGACGACATGCCTGTAACATATACTGAGTGGTTACAAGAGTTACTGTTCAGTTTGAATATGGAAAAATCTGGGACAAGTCAGAGACATTGTCTCCCTAAGTATGTGTTGATTTGGAAAAAGCTACATACGTTATATCTGCTTCAAACAAACACCCAATCATCTGGGTAGTATCTTATAAGACTCTTATAACCTGGTAAACAGGGATTGTTGGGTTCTTTAGGTTTGTTGAAAGACAAGTAATTGACCATGTAAGTGCTAATGTTCTCCTTACGATCAATTGTAGAATGGGGAAGGAGGGTTAAGATAGAGGGAGGAGGGAGGTGGGAGGAGGGTAGGAAGAATCTCATTTATATGATTTATCTCATGAGTGATTTTACATATCATGTACTCCTGATATGCTTCTTGCTCAGTTGTAAAGGATAAAACTAATAAACTTGAATAAAAAAAAAAAGTATAACGAAAATGCATTTCAATGCTGTTCACTCGCTTTATAAATATTATACCCCGCCCCCCCCCACTTTGGCTTATTTTAGGCATACTTTTTCATCTGTATTTCTTTTTTTGTCTCACTTTTTCTTTATGATCCTAACTGCTGTAGAGATACATATTTTTTTTATTTAAATCGACAATAGGTTGATTCCATGGATTTTGAATATTTGATCAGTACTTGTTTATGGCATTGTGTTACTGGTACCAAATGTTTTATATTTAACATCTCAAAATTGATGTCAACATGAATGTATAATGCTCATGTACCAGTTATTTACTAACATCATGGACCATAACTGATCTCCAGCCTTAACCCCCCTCACCCTCCAGTCCTGTTACCAAGGTTCTCTTATGTGTATCCCATGCATGTTTGAAGCCTGTTACCATTTTGGTACCCATTACCTTTGCTGGCAGGTTGTTCCAGGTGTCCACTGCCCTATCTGTAAAGAAGTATTTCCTCGCAACCCTTCTACGTCTTCCCTCCTTCTAGTTACATATCATTCCCCCCTGTCCTCGAACATCTCTTTCTTAGCAGAATTGAACCTTCCTATACCTTATTGATACCTTTGAGGTATTTGAATGTTTCTATACTGTCTCCCCTTTCCCTCCTTTCCTCTAAAGAGTACATATTTAACTCTCTGAATCTTTCCTTATAGGCAACAGTTCCACCATCTTGCATCTTGAGTACAGGTTTAAAATTCCTGGCTATGAACCTGCTTACATGCATGATGTATTTTACAACTGAGGTCTTAAGAGCTGGTGCCAAGTGAATTGCTCCATGCAGGTAAAGGGATATAGTTTCATCCCCAAGAGATGCAAATTGGACTTGTCACTTTATCAATCATTTAAAATAACACAAGTTTAATTTCAAATTCTTACTATGAGGGAAGCAAGTAAGATCAACCAGCATGGTTAGTAAACAATGAATTGACACCTCTGGATGAGTGGGGGAAGGGATTCCAGAAAACAAGTTTCTCAGTTTGCAAGTGGTTGTAAATCAAGCACTAAAACTTAACACCGAATGAAAAGGCACATAAAACACTACAGAGGAGGTTTCAGCTTGCAAAACAAAAGAGACAGTACTGGGGATAGCTGAATTAAAGGAAAATTGCAAGATACAATCAGGAAAAGATATGTACTAACTTTTTTGTGTTCTAATTTCATCTCAGTGGGTTTTTTTTCAGTTCTGGCTGTGAGGGGAGTTTTTTCCTAACTTTCACTGGCTGTTTTATGGCCACTGGGGGATGCCATTCAGTGTGTGTGTGTGTGTGTGTGTGTGTGTGTGTGTGTATGTGTGTAAGCTTGTCACTATTTAAAGTAGTTTTGTCTGCACTCCTGTTGCTATCCCTCTGCCCAGTTCAGTTTTTTGCACCACTACTAAGATGCAGAAATGGAACAGCACTTTCTAGTCTATTAGAATAGACTGTGAATGAAATAATATATGCAGAATTGGAATGGTTTACATAAACTAGTCTGGAAACATAATGGAGCACCACTATTTATAAAACAAATCTGTGATTGCTCCTCAACAATGCTACTTTACCCTGCCCCCCATTGCATAGCAAGTGACACATCAGTTTATCTCAGCAGTAGTTATTGCTGCCTGCAATCTGTATATAAACTGGGTCACTTTGCATAAAATCCTGCTTCCCCCATTTTGTTCAACATGTTATGGACTTTTGATTCAATTGATTGTGTCTTGCATAGAAGACAGTGCTTGTAGACAAATCTAATCATTTTGTAGCTGTAGTCATCCATTGGCTAAGTAGGCTGTGTGACTGTGTATATGTGATCCAATCCTTAGTATTTGGTTACTTTATTGATGTCTCCCACAGAGTGACTCAAAATGTGCAGGATAGTTTTTTTAGCAAATTCAGAGAAATCGCATTGGCACCAGACTTGGACTTTGGGTGGAGTATTCCTTTAACTTCCCTCAAGGCAGAGGAAAGCCCCATAAAACATTATTTCAACTTGCAAAAAAGGCAGTACTGGGGAAGGATAATCGTAAGCACCGAAACTTAACAAACAAAGGAAAAGCCCGGAAAACACTATAGAGGAGTTTTCAACTTGCAAAAAAGGCAGTACTGGGGAGGGCTCAATTAACTTCTCAAGCCAGAGGAAAAATAGTGTTCTCCAGCTACCATACACTCACAGGCAGTATAGTAATGAGGCTTCAGTGGAGGACACTATTTTTAACACTCTACCATGTTGTTTGAAAGGTAATTATGCAGGTAGTCCTTTTCTCAAAGCAATACATCTGTAAGGCTATGCCCACTGCAGCCGTAAAAAGGGAGATTTGGGAGGTTTAAAATTGTGCTGAACTGCTGGGGGATTGCTAATTGCTGAGGTTGGTCTGTAACTGATAATCTCAGTCTTGAATTTAGCTTAATAGACTTTGGGAAGGTTTCCATGGCACAGTTCACAAATTGTTGAGTTCATGAATGGCTGTTTGTGGTTGTCTTTTACAGATTCATGTTTTATGCTGTTGAGCTGTTCCCCTTCCCCACTGCTTCGTCTCAGGCCATATGCTTCCACAACTCCACTGGACTCACATAAAGTAGTCAATTTGGCTGGCAATTTTCAGTGCTTTTTCTTATGGCCATGTGACTGCTTGCTGAAAAAACTGAATTGGCAAATATATAACAAAAAAAAAAAAAAACAAGAAAACTGAGCATGCCCTTGGGTAGATGGCAAGGTTAAAATCTAGTATGTAAAAAAATACACACAGGCCTTTTGGCTATAGAGCTATCTGAAAATGTAGCATTTGTAAACTGGCAACTTTTTGTGCATGCTGGCAGCATTAGAAGGCTAAGTAGTAATATTAGTTCTGTGATTGCCTGAACGTTGTTCTTCTTGGAGGTATGGAGAGAGAATATGGGATTTGTAACTGTATAAAAAACATTGGCTGAGTGCTCCACTTTAGTATGCTATTAGGTAGAGGACAAGCTCAAAGTTTTAAAATGGTATTCATGACTATTGTGGAAAATTTACCGAATGCAAAGAAGCAAACAAAAAGGTTCAGCACTGGCTTGAGGGGGTTGCTTCACATGCAGGCTATCGTCTGTTAAATGTGGTGGCTAGTCCTCATGTTCCCCTCCCTTGCTGGTTCTGCATCTTTGTCTGAAGGCAGCATTAGAGTGTTTGGGAGGAAGGGTGGAAGGGGGCAGAATAGTCAGGGTTTTTCACAAAATTTCTTCAAACCCCTAAGAGCATACAAAGAGTTTACATTATATTTCTTGTTCCCAGTACAATTAAATTAAAAATATATATATGAGGAAGAATGTTGGGTTTGAAGATGCAAAATGCTTGGAAGGCAGGAAAACAACAATTTGGGGCTGTTTGTTCAAAGAAACCGCATCAGCTAATTCAGCCCAAGTACTGGCGATAGTGGTGCACTCCAGACACCCTAGGCACTTAGGTTTTGTTTAGGTCAAATATGGTAGTTACGTCGACGTGTAGACGTAGACAGTCACATGCTTCAGCCTAGTACCAGACTGTACCTATTCATAACAACTGCACCACAACTAACCTGAACAGTACTGCAATGTTTATTACAAACACAGTCATCTGAACATTATAACAATTTGTGTTCATGTTTGTTTCTCTTTTCATTGGGGAACTGAATTGTTTTTATGTTCGTTTCATCTCTGGGGCCAGCCTATTTTATTATCTGCTCTGGCTCAACCCTCCCACCCAATTCATATGTCTGTATCGGCGACCAAAATGGTGTGTGACATTTTATTTTTGCTTTAGGTGCGTTTCATCTCCGGGATCAATGTGCATATAGCATGTAAGGCAAATAAGGCAAAACAACATTAGCGCTGGAGAGAATAAGGACTGTAAGTACCTGATACATGCACTAGGAAACAACGTGCAAACATTAAATTTGCAGTTAACATTACAGAAAGGTTTCAAAGCCAGTGTGGCAGGCTTCTTCAAGAGTGGTTTTGAATAACTGGGCTATAGTCAGTAGCCACAGCTGCTGCTGGCATAACTGATCCCTTTCAAACATATGTTAAGGTCAAGCTGATTTAGTAATAACAAAGGATTTACAAAGAGCAGGTATAGTTTCTAGAACCACTGAATTCATATCATGGAAACAGTTTTTAGTTTTCTATGCATTATTTATTAGTAGTATTCGTAAGCACAGAAAACAACGGCAAGTTTTCAAGACAAGCAACAACAACCTGAAACAAGCATTTGCCAATGCTGAATGTTGTCTTGCTGGCATTGGCATTGGTAGTGCAGGAGTCAGAGATGCATAATAAGAATGGCAGTGAAGCATGGAACTTATGCCAACCCCACCCCCACCCTGCAGAGACTGACAGGTGCTGGGGTTTGCCTTTGGGGTGTCAGCTATAATGCTCATGCCATTTTACCTCACCCTACCCTATAGACACTGACAAGTGTTGTGGTGTGCTTTGGGGTCTTTGGGCCTTATACTTACCCATTCCATAAGAAAATACACTGAGACGGGTGCAGTATAGGAGAACGTGGTGAACTTTAAGGCCGAACACTTCAAGGCACACCTCAATGCCTCTCACTGGCTGCAGGGTGGGGGTGGAATGGTGTAAGCATTACAGCCAATGATCCCAAGTCACACCCCTGATGACTGGCAGCCTCTACAGGGTGGGGTGTTACAGTTGGAAATCCTAATGTTGTAGGTGTTTGTTGGTATTTTCACTCAAAATTTTCAATATAAGCTTTTTGTGATCCCACCTCATGAAGAGCAGCACAATCAGTTTGTTAGCTGAAAGGTGGTTTTGTACAGCAGCTATGCCATTTGGGGACACAGGGATGAAAACACATTTTGGGCAGGATGTGGAAAATGAAAACTGTATTGTTCATGAGGAGGCGTAAAGAAATGGCAACATTGAAAATCTGGAGTGAAAATATGAAAAACTGATGAAGTCATGAGTATGCATAGAAACTGTGCAACACACGTCCATAATCCAATTATTTTCAGGAGTTTTTAGCACATTTTCAACATAGGCATTTTGGGACCTCCCTTCATGAACAGTGGCGCTGTGATTTTGTTAATCTGTCCCAAAAGTTATTTTCCCAAAGCGACCATGCCATTGTGCACCACAGGTGTAGAAACACATTTTAGGCAGGCTGTGAAAAATGACAGCTGTACTGTTGATAAGAAGGTGTGAAAAATTGCCAGTGTTGAAAATCTGGCATGAAAATATTGCAAATTTGTGAAGTTACAAAGGTGCATGGAAACTGCGCAATGCACACTTGTAACACAGTCATTTTATAGACTTTCGTCACCAAATTTTAAACATAGGCATTTTAGGACCTCTGCTCATGAACAGCGTCACTGTCGTTTTCTCAAACTGTCTCGAAAACTGATTTTGCACAGCGACCACGCTATTCTGCGATGGACATGTGACAACACATTTTAGCCAGGATATGTAAAATGACAGCTGTACTGTTAATAAGGAGGTATGGGAAAATGCCAGTTTTGAAAATCGAGTGAAAATATTACAAATTCACGAAGTTACAAGCATACATGCATGGAAACAGTGCAATGCACGATCATAAAACAGCCATTTTTTGGATTTTTTTCACCAAATTTGCAATGTAGGCTTTTTGAGAGCCCCCTCATAAACAGTGGCACTGTCATTTAGTTACACGGTCTCGAAAGGTGATTCCACACAGAGACCGAAAAATCACCTTTTGGGACCAAATAACGTCATGACAGTGACTGAATTAATGAGGAGAGGCCCTAATAATACCATGTTGAAAATGTGGTACACAAATTCCAAAAAATGCCCGAGATATGCACCAAAGTTGAAAAAAACGTATTTATGCCATTATACAGCTTACCGGCATCTCCCCAGTTCGTGGTCGGCTTTGAAGAGTGCAGACGTGTTCCCGGTCCACCGAAGAGTGTCGCTCCGGACTCTGGAGTTAAATATGGGGTGAGGGGGTGTGTGGAAGCAGGGGGCACAGAGGGTGGGTGTGGTTTGGGGCAGGGAGCTGGACAGACTAGAGGACAGTTTTCTTCTTTACAGGTAAAAAAGTGCAGGGACTTTTTTTTTTTTTTAGAGCATTTCACACTGGGTTGGGCTCCCTGCATGCCACCAGAGTGTTTTGGGGGGGGCTAGCTGGTGGGGTACTGGGCATCCCCGTGAGCACATACCAAAGTGGGGGCAAGAGCCGAGGGGGATTGGGCACCCCCTCCGATGGGGAGTGGGTTTCCGTCAGCACATAAATTGTGTCAGGGCATGCTGACAGGGGAATTGGGCACCACTGAAGTCGGCATTGTGGCAGGCAGTGTGCTTCCATGTTTAATCTGATGTGTCACTAGGGAAGGCAGGTTGGGAGGTGCCGCTGCATATGATGAGCTTTGCTCGCATTACAGCGGACCTTTCCTTAGATGTGCTTGCCACATTATGTATTCCTGGTGTAGCACCAACACGCAGGCTTATTGGGGAATGGAAAAACATAGAAACAGAATTTGATGGCAGATAAGGAACAGTTGGCCCACCTAGTCTGCCCATTTCCCTACCCGATGGATAAGCTGCAGATTCCAGTTAATCAACAGCTTACTTCCTCCTACCCCCCACTAGAATTGCTTTATGCCTGTCCCATGCATTCTTGAATTCTCCCACTGTTCCTGACTCCACAACATCCTCAGCAAGGCTGTTCCATGCATCCACAACCCTATCTGTGAAAAAATACTTTCTAACATTACCTCTGAGCCATCCCCCCCTACATCTTCAGATTGTGCCCCCTTATTCTTGCACATCTCTTCTTCTGAAAGATGCTACCATCTTGTACTTTGTTAATTCCCTTGAGATACGTGGATGTTTCTATCATGTCCCCCCTCTCCCTCCTTTCCTCAAGGGTATACGTATTAAGTTGCTTTAGTCTCTCCTCGTATGTCTTCTGGTGCAGACCCTGCACCATTTTGGTTGCCCTCCTCTGAACAACCTTCACTCTGTCTATGTCTTTGTGGAGATGGGGTCTCCAGAATTGCATGCAGTACTCCAGATAGGTTCTCAGCAACCGTCTGTACAGAGGGATAACAACTGCCTGTTTTCTACTGTTGATGTCTCTTCCTATGCATCCTAGTATCCCCCCAGCTCTCCTTACTGCCTTCTCACATTGCTTGCCCATCTTTATGTCATAATCACTCCTATGTCTCTTTCTATTTTTGTTGTTGTTATTAACTCACTCCCCATTGTGTACTCTTCCCCTGTGTGTTTGTTTCCCAGATGCATTGCCTTGCACTTCTTTGCATTGAATCTGAACAGCCACATATTTGATCATTCCTCTAACCTTGCCAAGTCCCTTTTCATCCTTTCCACCCCAAAGAGAAAGAACTGCCAGCTTCATAATGTGGTGATGCAGCCATTTTTGGGTATTACTGGTGGGTCTACACTAAGACATGATGGGAGCAAGATTAAGGAGCCATGGTTATATGCAAAAGATGGTGTGCACCTATCAAGCATAGGTTTAGATAGATTTTTCGAGGACATATGACAGGCAATAGAGAGAATCTTGGCATGATATGCTTGGGGGGGGTGAGCAGGGAGTGATGCTCACCCTGTGGTGGCAAAATAGTCTTTGGTGGTCTATGCGGAGGGAGAAACAGGAGATCATAGTATTGTGCTGCTAGATCACCCTGAGGCAGCCTCACTGGATGAGGGCTCATGGCATCATAGCATCCCCTATGGGGCTAAATGCCATGGCAGCCAGTCAAGAGCCACCCCATATAACCCAGAGGCTGGGTCCCTTGCGTGGGTTTGCAAGGTGGAGCAGCTTCCCTCAGGTGAAGGGAAGTCTGATATTTGGCAATAGATAACACCAACCAAGGTTACCTGGCAGCACACATCTAGCCATCTTGTAATGATGATCAGTTGATTAATAAATACACGGCTGTGGCCATTGTCTCTCCAGTGCTTGGCGTGTGTCTCAATTTCTTCAGGTGGAAAGGGGGAACTGTGCCCTATGAGACAATGGAAGAGCCCACAATGTGCACAATGGGTAAGCAGTATTGCCTAGAGGTTAGAGTAATGAGCAAGAATGAAGTTGATACATTCAGCAGACCTTGGCTTATTTCCAACAACCTCCACTTGCACACTATGTGACTGAGCAAGTAACTTTAACCATCCAGTGTTTTCGGACCACCACTGAAAACTGGCACTTGTACCTAGTGGGCCTTACCTGGTTAACAATGAATAAGAATAAAAAAAGAAGAACAATGAATAGCAGGGGGTGGGCATTTGTCTGTGGGCATGTCCCTGAGTGACACCTGGGGAGGTAGGCTGAGGGAGAGAGGTAGGAGTCATGTAGGAAGGTAAGGACCACCTACTTGGGACAGGGGAATAAGCAAGCAGGCAGGTAGATTCCCAGGGAATGTGGCGATCCAATGCTGGAGGGAAGGAGCAACATGCTATGTATGCACAGTTCAAGAGGGGCTCTCCCTCTTTGCTCCTGTCTCTCCAACCAAAGACCAACCCTTGACCCACACTCTCGTAAAAGCAGGGGGGAGCCACAGACAGGCAGTGGGTTCCCTGTTCTATTAGGAGGGACTGACTTACAGATCAAGAAGGAATTGTTCTTGTTTTTCCCACAAGGTTTTTGGGGTTTTTCACCTTCTCCAGTGAGATCTGGCTAGGGCATAGCTAAGTCAGGTTAGGCTGTCACAGTCATGTAATGTAAATCATTGTGGTCTTGGAAGGTAGTGAATTTTGGATGGTCGATGCAGATGGGTGGACATGGTATCACGGTCTTGTGAAGCTAGATCACCCTGAGACTGATGGGAGTGCTGGATCATCTGGCTGTGACTCACCCTCCAAGAATAGGGTGGCAGTCAGGATGGCAGCCGTGCAAGGAGAGGGCCAGTGGCATCATAGCATCCCCTAAGGAGGAGGAATGGGATGCCATGGCAGCCGGTCAAGAGCCACCCCTCATGCCCCGGAGGCTGGGCCCTTGTATGGATTTAGAAGGCAAAGCGGCTTCCCTTAGATGAAGGGAAGGCTGGTGTTTGAAAATAGAAAACACCAACTAAGACTACCTGACAGCACGCATCTTTTTATATCTGTATTGGTAGATATTGTATTGTATGTTTCTGGGCCATGCTTCTAACCAAGTCACATGGCCCTATGTACCCACTCGGTGATCAGATAAAATAGAATTGAATTGAATTGAAAGTAAGTGGTAGTCCTAAAAGGCAGCTTCAAACCATAGATGGAGAAAATAGCCTCAGAGTTTAAATATATGCAAACTTTTAGCACCCTGAAGTCTGGCCTCAATAAAGACAGATATAGTATATGGTTAGGGTTTATTGTGGATGGAAACCTGTTGTAGGACAGTTCAAAGGTCAAAAAAGTTGTTGTACTATCATTCTGACGTCACATCGATAGTACAACAACTTTTGCCCCTTGAGTGCCTACCTGATTGGTGGAAACAGGCAGCGATTAAAAAAATACATTCTAAAATGGCGCATCTACTTAGCGAGCAGTCAAGGAGGTGATAGTTTGGACACAGACTGCCGTAATCGGCTCCGTGTATCCAAACTCTCAATTTGCAGTTTTTTTTGTTTTTTTTTAATCTCTGCCACAGTTATGGTGAAAGTAGAAAGGGACCGCATAGATTAGTACCGCTATATTTGGGGACATGATCAGAACAGCATAACTGCAGTGAGGAGGACCGGTATCTTGGGGGGCTCGAGTGACGACCAGTGCAGGAGTGTCAATGCAAGGTATGAACCTTGTGTCCATTTTAGGGGAAACCATATACAATAAAAAATAGTGGATAGTTGGCTATCCACAACTAAGTCTGTGTTTCCATCTCAGAAGTTGATGAAGCCATGGAGAGCTCTCGAGCTTCGCTCTCGAGGTCTCTAATGACATCATCAACTCCCTCGATGGAAACACAGCCTTGTTGTGCATAGCCAACCACCCACTATTCTATATGTTTCATGCCCCACTACATAACACAAAAGCTTTTGAAGTTAGCACTGAAAAACACCTCCCTTGTTATTAAACAGAAAGTAATACAAGATTGAACCATAACAAAAACCTATATGTAAAATAGTTTAACACCTTCGGGTCAGCCTGTTTAATATAAATGTACATTACAAAGCTTGTTTTTTTCCCTACAGTTTTAGCTTACATTGGCTAAAACATATCCTTCATTTAATTATCTCCAGCATCTGAATGCATTTCTAAAACCTGCCTTCCTGATTTTACTCTGACAACAGCTAATGTGTAAATAGTGATATAATTACTGGTGGGCCCATTTAATGACACGATTGATACCACTTTCAAATGCTATAATAACTGTGTTCTATTTCATACTAACCAGTGCTACCCAGTGATATGATGCCTCTGTATTTATCCCAAGTATTCTTGAAAGACCCAAATGTTTTCACCTCCACCACTCCTTGGGTGAGGCTGTTTCATATGTCAACCACCCTCTCTGTGAAAAAGAACATCAGTGTGTTGCTCCTGAACTTATCACCTTCCCCAGCTTCATATCATGACCTCCAGTTCTTGTATAACTCTTGACCTGAAATAGGTCCTGAACCTGTACATTATTTAAACCCTGCATGTATTTGAAGGTTTCAATCATGTCTCTCCTTTCCTTCCACTGCTCCTAAGAATACATGCTGAGTTCCCTCAACCTACATCATATGGTTTTTGATACAGACCCTGCACCATCTTTGTGGTTCTCCTTTGCACTATTTCCAATCTCTCTCTATGTCTTTTCTAAGGTGTGGACACCGAAATTGCATGTAGTATTTCAAATGTGGTTTTACCAGTGCCCTATACAGTGGCATTATGACTTCCCTTCTTCTACTGATAATACCCCTTCCTATGCATCCCAGCATACTGCTTGTCTTTGATGCAGTTTTGTTACACTGCTTGGTCTTTTTTTGGTCATCTGTTATAATCACCCCTAGATTTCTGTCTTGCTTTGTGGCCTCTATATTAATGCCCCCCCATGTGATATTCCTCTACAGGGTTGCCCCTCTCTAGGTGCATAACTTTGCACTTCTTTTCATTGAATTTCAACTGCCAGGTTTTGGACCACACTTCTAGTCTTCTGAAATCTGCCTTCATCTTAGCCGTCCCACCAGCAACATTGGTTCAAATGGAGCCTCTATCAGCTGTGCAATACACATATTCAGGTCCCAAAGAGAGACTGGATCCCTAAAAAGAGGATTCAAGTGATTTAAGCCTTTAAAGAACCTTTTACAAATAGCCTGTGCTGCTAGAGATCTATCTGTACCAGATGAAACATATGCTGACATATGAACATACATACGAACATATACGAAAAAGCCAGCAGAAGAAGGTCATTTGATCTATCAAGTCTGCTCGTATTGACACTGTTGCCAAATGTACCTTCAGGGTTGAGAACCAGAGGCCAAGGGACTGCAGGTGGACCAAACAGTCCAAAATAATGGACAAGCTGTCTTCAATGGGGCTGAGCTGCCTGGATAAACACCACAGGGAAAATCTTCTCTAGTTGAAAGCATAGGTATTCCTAGTTGCTGGCTTCCTGGAAATCTTGAGCACATGTAAGACCTCTTCTGGGAGGCCTAGTCCACAGAATTATAGCTGGTCAAGTACCATGCTTTGGGACACAGGATTCTTGGTTCTGGTAATGTTATCCTACCCTGAGATAGAGTCAACAGACTGAGACTCTGGGGAAGGAAGATTGGTGGTCTGAAGGAGAGGGACAGGAGCAGGGAGTACCACATCTCCCTGGCTCTGTCTGGTGCAATTAGAATCATCATTGTCAGCTCCCTTCTAAGTTTCAGTAGCACTCTTCACAAAAGTGGGAAAGGAGGGGATGCATAAAGAAATTTCCCTGTCCATGAGCGGGCTAGTGCATCCTCTGAGACTGTTCCAACTGAGGGAGGCCTGTAACAGAAGTTGGGGAGCAGGCAGTTTTCTCAGTATGCAAACAGGTCCACTTCTGGTGTGCCCCACCTTCTGAACACTGTGGAGAGCACCTGCTTGTTCAGAGACATTCATGGTTTCCTTGACTGACTCTGCTTAGAGTGTCTGCCAGGATGTTGTCCTTGCCTGGCAGAGGGACTGTAGATAATTGTACTTGCAGAGCATAATCCAGACTCCAGATCATTGTATATGTGCACAGTTTGAAAGATCTTGTTCTTCCCTGTTTGTTGATGTAGTATATAGTGGTGGTATTGTCCATCCTTACCTGAACTGACTGGCCTCTGATGTGAAAGGAAAAAGCTTTTGTTGCCAGATACATAGCCCTGAGTTCCAGGAGGTTTATATGCTCCTGAGACTACAGTGGGGTCCATACCACACTTAAGGTGAAATCCTCTGGATGGTTTTCCACCCCATGAGGGAGGCATCCATAATGAGTATTACTGTGGATGGCTGCTGGAGGAAGGGAACTCCTTCCTGATGGTTTTTCCTCCTCCTTCCACCACTTCAGTGCCTTAACAGGCATTTTGATACTGGCACTAACCCTGACAGAGGTTCCTACATTTGGGACCAGTGGGCACCTAAGTGGTACTGGGAATCTCTCATCTAGAATCTGGCACCTGGCACCACTGCTGTGGAGAAGACCATGTGTCCTAGCATCTGCAGGAACTCCCTGGCAGGTCTTGGCCACCCTATTTTGAAGGACTTTGATAGTTTTCTTTTCAGATTGGCCACCCTCTCCTGAGAGAGGAATGTCTTTCCCTAAACAGTATCCAGTTCTGCTTCTATAAAGTCCACCTGTACTGGGTCTAGTTGAGACTTTTGGAAGGTTCAACAAGAAACTCCACTCCTCCAGGGTGTGCTGGATGAGAGAGAGAGAGAAAGGTCTTGGTCTTCTGGTAGGACTGTCCTGAAACCAACCAATTGTCTAGGTAGGAGAAGCCCACAACCCCCTTTTTCCTCAAATGTGCTGCTACTACTGCTAGGTACCTTTTGGAAAATCTGGGAGTCAATGAAAAGCTGAAGGGAAGAGCCATGAACTGGTAGTGGTTGTCACCCACTGTGAACCTGAGGTATTTTCTGTTAGAGGGTCTTACTGCAATGTGGAAGTAGGCATCCTTCTGATCCAGTGACTCCAGCCAGTGACCTTGTTGCAAGATGGAATTACTCTTCTTAGTGTTAAAATCTTGAACTTTTCCTTCTTCAAATGTTTGTTCAGATATCTGAGATCTAAAATGGGTCGCCATGCCCATTTATTTGTGGGTGAGGAAATATTTGGAGTATAGTTTCCTCCTGATTTGGCAGGAGGAGGAGCTGTTTACACTGAATTTACTAATAGCATCTTTTTCGCCTCCAACTCCAGCAGGTGTTTTTTCACTGGGGTATGAGGAGTTAGTTAAAATTTTATTTTTAGACAGGATAAAACCTTACGTCCAAAATAGGGCCTATCTACAAAGTTGTTCTGTGTGCATTCGTACAGACAGTTAGCAATAAAAAGTAACATCAGTACATTAAATATATAAAAAATAGACAACTGTGAAAACATATAAGACATTTAAAGAACAAGATGAATTAATCAGTAACATGTATATTCTTGATGGTACAGAACATCAATTTTTGTCTTAAAGATTGTAAGCCTGGACAGAATATGTGAGTCTGCAGCTTTGGAAACCTTTTAAACTGCAGAGAGAGACCCTAACTCACTATTTCCGGAACCCACCTGTCTATGGCAGTATTTTCCTAGCCTGTAAATTGTGGGTTAACCTTCCTCCCATTGGTAATCGTTTGGTAAACCTGGGCACATGTCAAGGGTTTTGTTTCATGTGGGCCTTAGGAGCTGAGTTGGCACCTCTACATTTTGAAGAAGTTCCTCTTGAAGATGTAGTCATAGGTCACATAATGATGGAGGCAGTAACCCCTAATCCTACCTCCCCTTCTGTAGTACTTCTGGGGAGTGAAGACTTTTTGGTTCGAGGTATTGCTTTTGCAAGTAGTTTGCTATTCATTCACTTTTTTCATGTGAGTCTCTGTCTTGTCACCAAACAAGAAATTTCTCTTGTATGGAAAATCCATGGCTTTTGTCTGAGTCTCATGGGAAAGGTTTGTAGCTCTAAGTTAAGCAAACTTTCTGAGAGATACTGTATGCACTGTGAGAAGACTGTCTTCAGTGTAATCTTTTGAAGCTAGTGTAGGAGAGATGTCTGTGTCCTTGTCTGAGAAGAACATATTTAAAATACATCTAAAAACCAAGCTTTTTTAATCCAAATTGCTCACACATTGTTTTAGAGGGCATTGTGCTGCTAGATTTGTGTATTTTTGTTTTTCCTGATTATTTACTTTTAGGTACTTGTTTCTGTTTTATCAGTCTGTTAAGCAGGGTGTGGGGGAGGGTAGGTGTACTGCAAACCAAGGCAGCCCAGAAAGATTTGGAGCTTTTTTGTCTTAAGTAGGAGACTTGTTTTATAATTTGGTCTTCTCACTCTTTCTTGTTCACCATTTTTTATCTGTAGTGAGTAATTTCTAATTTTTACTTCTGTGATTTACTTTGTGTGTTTAAGTAAAGTATTTTGTCAGTGTCTTTCTGTAGTCGTTTTAGCTATTTTTTAGTTATGTTTTTCTTAAAGTGATGGGGGCTGTATTTTCAGACTTCTGCTGCAAGCTGCAACAATGGCAGCTTGCACCAAATGCCCATGTGTCTGGGACCCTGCACCCAATTTTCCACTAGACAGGGTCCTGGTGCCTAAGTCTCATGGCATGCGGCAATAGAGGCAGTGCACCAAACAGATGGCACACCCACTAGGAATGGCACAGCAGCTGTGGGGTGGATGTGGGGTGAGCTGCACCATTGGATGTAGCATTTGTGTAGCTTGTGCCCCCCCATTGCCACCGCCAAGCCCTGGTCTGCCCATACTGAGTAACCCACAATAACTCCTAGTGCCAGCCCCTCTCCAATCATAGTATTTCCTATTGTAATCACACAAATCCCTGGTGCTCTAGTGGCATACACTCCCCCTGCAGGTATTGCCAAACACCCCACCCCCCCCACAACTCTGATCTCTGATCGTGAGTGGCATAGCCCTCCACACACCACCATGGCCGGCCACTGAATGAAATGTCAGAGCATGTTCAAGCAATACAGTATGGGCTCTGCCATTCCATTTGGCAGCTAGCCATGGTGGTGTGCGGAGGGCTGTGCCAGTCATCGAATCAGGGTCTAGATGGGGGGACTGGAGTAGTTGGCAAGGCCTGCGGGGCGGGGGGTCCACTAGATCACCAGAAATTTGTGTGATTAGCACAGAAGTCACCAAGATTGGAGTGGGTAGGGCACTAGGGGTAATTGTGGGTACCCGATATGGGCACAATGGTGTTCGGTGATGGGGGGAGCAGATGTATTAGGGTGTACACATGTAGAGGCACATTGGGGCTGAGGGATTGATCAGTATTGGGGTATTGTGGCTTGGGGGGCACACAGAGGGAGGATATGGGTGAAACCCTCCCAGGAGCTGTCTAAGTACCATTAGACCTTCCCTTTTCTGGTCTAATGGTGCTTAGCTCTTTGTCCCTGAGGAGGATTTTGAAAATCTGGATGGAGGAGTTGTGGCAACCAGGGTATGCTGCAAGCCCCCTAGCACTATGCCGCAGCCACTTTTGTGGTACAACGCTGGCGCTAACACACTTTGGTGCAAACAGCCTGCAGTTAGACACAGGCTACTTTCTAAAATAGCTCAGGTGCCAACTGTGGCACATGCTGCTTGTTGCATCCAACATGTTGGACGCAAGCATCTTGTGACATTCTAAGGGCTTTGAAAATCCCGCCCATGGTGTTCTTTCACTTTTTGTTATACTTAATATTAAATTATCCCTCTTACTCATAATAATTTTAAACCCTGTTTTGCTTAAAACAAAACTGTTTGGGGTCATTTCTAGTAGTATTTTTTCAGATTGCAACTGCTGATCCCTGAATCTCTATGGGGCAGTGTTGTCTGCTGTGGGTATTTAATCATTATTTAACCATTTTACCCCTGTTATGTGTGTTGTGTTAATCCTTATGGTGTTTTATTTTTTTAGATCACACTGCTGATTCCTTATTTCCTAGAGGGGAGGTATTATTTGCTCATTGTACCTTTTATACTGCAGGCTTTATCTACATTCTGTAATATTACATCCCAAATCAAGTTACAGTTAGCATATAAGAATGAACAGGAAGAGAATATTTACTAAAGGGATAGGTGTTGGGGAGACAGCAAAAAAGTGTTCACAATCTGTGGAGCAAAACAGTGCTGCAATGGAAAAAAATATGTTTGTGGCAGCATGGTCTATGGGCTCTGGGGCTGGTAGTAGCAAAGGAGTAGTTGGTGGCAGTGGCATTAGTGTAGCCAAATTTTTGTATGCCACATCTGCGGCATCAATGCTGGTGGGTGATGTGGCAGGTGACAAGAGATGCAGCAGTGAACAACCCAGGGGGCATGTTTATTGCATAGCTTGCAAGTGACTGCACTAACACTAACCCTAACTCTCTAGTGTCCCATAGGATAACTCTGCAACTTTAACAAGCAACACCTCCACCAGTCTTTAGAGTTAAGGGACACTCTATGCATCCAAACAAGGAACTGCTATGTACTATGACGGTAACACATACTGCCTCTGGAAAATTTGTGGGGTGTGCTCAACTCTCGAAAATCACCTCCCAACTTGACCATGGTGCCAAATCTACAATTTGCATGGGGCTCCCCTCCCCCCACCTCCCCCTCCTGGAGACTGGACCCCCTGCTTCTCCGAGATATGGATTTTCTCCACTGGCTCCAGAGTGAGGCCAAGGACTTTTTTGCAAACAACCCTATTGCAGACACCTCCGCAGGCAACACTTGGGAGGCCTTCAAGGCTACCTTAAAGGGACCACTAATGGGGTACGCTCATAAATGCTGAAAGGCCAGGAAACAGAGACTCCAATCTTTGGAAGACCAGCTCACAGCTGCAGAGGAGGCCTTTAAAGCACTAGGCCACCCACCCGTTCACACGCAGGAGGGCTGTCAGGAGGTGGCCTTGAGGATGCAGGTGAACAAACTCCTCTCCAGGAAGGCTGAGATCTCAATTTTGAGGCTGAGGCACAAATATTCGGGGGGTGGGGGGAAGTGGTAAAGACCTCACCTATAGATTAAAGAAGCAACAGGCGGAGTGCCACATTGCTGCCCTGGTAGACAACAGTGAGGCTATTCATACCTCAACAGAGTGTATCAACCAGATAATGGCCAATTTCTATTCCTCGCTGTACAAATACTCTAGACAACTTGACCCCAAAGGGATGGCCCCCTTCTTGTCCTCCTTACCACTCCCCAAACTTTCAATGCACCAGGCCCAAGCCCTAGATGCCCCAATTACAGTCGAGGAGGTGTCTTCTACATTAGCATCCCTGAAGAAGGGGAAAGCCCCAGGCGGTGATGGTTTCCTCCAGGAGATCTGGCAACTATTGAGTCTTACCATCTCGCCAATCCTTCAACAGGTGATCTTGAGGTGTTGCAGGTTGGGTTCTCCCCCTTAATTCCCATTGTACTCAACCTATGGCTGTTCGGTATGGGCTTCGCTGGTAGCCAGAGGGCCTCACATACCTGGGTATTTGCATCACCCTGACATCACTAAAACCTGGGTACTAAATCTGAAACCAGTACTATCTGCCATCCGCACAGAATTGGGGAGATGGAGAGCTCTCCACCTCACTCTGGCAGGTAAAATTTCTGTCATAAAAATGGTGACTGCCCCCAAGATCATGTATTTCTTATATCACATCCCCCTGAAGATTCCCAAGATCTGGCTCTGCAGACTAGACACTCTGGTGGGAGGATTTCTCTGAGAGGGGAAGAAACCTAGGTACAACAGAAACAAACTGTGAGCCCACTGGACAGAAGGAGGGTGGGGGCCTTCCTTGGTTTGAGGGCTACACCTGGGCCTTCTCCGCTACCTAGATGTTAAGATGGTTTGCAGCTCCTGGGGCAAGATCCCCTAAATGGTTGGCCATGGAGAGAGAGAGAGTCATGTGGGTTGGCCCATCTGTCCTTGCTGTTTTATAATCACCCCTCAAGGGGGATACAAACCCACCCAATCATAGGACACTATCTGGAATACTGGGGCAAAATCTGCAGAAGGCTCCATTCCAACCCAGCCCCTCTGGGCCTCACCCCCCTGTGGAGAAACAAGAAGATTCATATCAATAGGGAACATGTAGTCTGGAGCTTTTGGGCAACAGCAGGGCTAAACACCCTGCAAGACATGTATATCCCCAATACCAATACCTTGAACTCCTTTACTGGCCTGTGCAAACTGCATGGAATACCCACCAAGGACTTCTGGTGCTTTCTCCAGCTTAGGAGCACAGTCACTGCCCATATCCATAAATGGCCTCAGAGGCAGCCCCATTCCCAGGTGGAGACATGGCTCCAGTTGGAGAGGGGCCAGTCCATCTGCATATATGCAGCCCTCAGAGCAGCTGTTCTCTCTCAGTCCTTGACTTCCAAGTCCAAATGGGAGCAAGCACTTCACATCCAAACCACAGCCCAAGAATGGAAGTCCTGCCTGAGGATGGTTCACACGGTCTATCCGAACACCAGATGCCAGCCGAAGCAAAATAAGATCATACATTCATGGTACACCTGTGGTCCTAAAAAAGGCCAAACTGACACATGATAACCTCTGCTGGGGATGCCAGAAAGCCCCAGGTAACCTTCTGCATATATTATGGCAGGGTACCATGGTCCAACCTCTGTGGAAAGTGGTTTGAAACATGGGGTCAGAAATCCTACAGAAACCAGTCCCCATGATCGGGGCCGCAGTAATGGGGGGACAACTGGGGATTTGACCTGGGCCCCAAGCTTAAGGGGGGGCCCACCTGAGGAGCTGATATTACCCCCGGCATTAGCTGGTATGAAAGACAGGGGCCCATTTCAAGTAAGTTGTCCTGGGCCCAAAATTCTTAGCTGCATCCCTGCCCATGATCCCAGAACTGTGGTTCTTAGGCATAAACTCCAGAGTCCCACACCTCCACGCGGTAGACCTGAAACTTCTGGCTAACCTCAGCCTGCAGGTTAAAAGTCTCCTGTTAAGGAAATGGAGAACACAGGAGGTAACCTCTGTTACAGAGGTACTTAACTTGTTAGTTCAGCTCATTAACTTCTCTAGAATGTCCCACATGGTAGCAAACACTTTACCACAATATACAATTCTGTGGCAGTCATTTATTCCGTATCTGAAACCTAGGGAAGGAATTGGTTAAAAGGGTCCCCTTCCTAGCCTCCCTATGACACCCCTACCATACCAGGAGTTACAGTAAAAATAAGCAATTATCTTGACATGGCTGATACGTTAGCAGTACCGCCGTTTCAGATAATGGCTTGTGTGTGTCCCTTTGTTTCTGTTATAGGTCCTGTCCAGGATCCAGAGGGGAGCCATGATGGATCTTTAAAAGGCTCTATACTCGGAGTTGATTTACAGTACTCCAGGTAAGCCCCTCATAGCAAAGAATAAACAGCTACTGCAGTAGACTAAAGATTCTCCGATGTATGTTTTTTGTCAGGCCTTTTAATCTAGCAGAGGCACCTGATAGATATTCTGAATTACTACCGCATAAACTCTGCTGAGGACAGGACTCCTGCAATCCTTACTATGGTTTAATGTTGAATGTGTTGTGCTAAATAATTTCAGCCTCATGTACATTCTGTAACCATTACTGTATTGTAATAATGTGACCTTTTCATGTTATGTTTGTCAAAACTTAATAATAAAAAACTTTTAACCACACACACAGAAAAATAGGGTAGAGATTACAGCAAGGGAGAGAGGGGACATGATAGAAACTTTCAAGTACCTCAAGGGAATCAACAAAGTCAAAGAGGGTGGCATCTTTCAGAAAAAGAGATGTGCAAGAACAAGGGGGCACAATTTAAAGATAGAGGTGGGATGGCTCAGAGGTAATGTGAGGAAGTATTTTTTCACAGAGAGGGTTGTGGATGCATGGAACAGCCTCCCTGAGGAGGTCGTGGAGTCAAGAACAGTGGGGGAATTCAAGAATGCATGGGACAGACATAAGGCAGTCCTAGTGGGGGGTAGGAGGAAGTAAGCTGTTGGTTAATTAGGATCTGCAGCTTATCTGTTAGGTAGGAAAATGGGCAGACTAGGTGAGCCAAGCAGTCCTTATTTGCCATCAAATTCTATGTTTCTATGTTTCTATACCTCCAAGTAGGGGGATTTCCCCTTCATGAACATGACACTAAGAACCCAGCTTGATGGAAATTAATATTTTGTAGAATTTTTTATAAAACTCTGCCAGGAAACCATCAGGTCCAGGACATTTTTGGACCTTGGAGTGTTTAATGATATCCAGGATTTCATCTCCTGAAACTGGTGAGAGCAATTTAGTTTTAAGTGCCTCTATCAGTTGGGGGAGGGGAAATTCCATTAGACAGGTGTCTCTGCTGTGTGTTTCAGGGGAATGCTCCTGCATATATAATTTCCTATAGTAGCTGGCTGGTTTCTGATGCCTCTCTTGGTGACATCTAGTTAAGTTCTCTGTACCAGGATTACAAATTTGTTGTACACACACCTGTTTGTTTTTTTGTCCCTGCTCTGAGCTGTCTGTCTAACCTATGGGCTCCCCTTCATAATAACACTGTTGAAGATAAAGGAGAATTTTTCAACTGACTGGTCCATGAGGGCTTGTAACTCTAATTTAGTCCCAGCTATGCGATATTCTACTGCCCTATCTCCTTTGTAATGGTACAACTGGAAAGTATACAGTTTGTCCTGTGAGAATTTTCATTTTTTCTTCCCTCTGATTTTTCTTTTATGTAGAATAAGTCACCAAGTGTCCACTCAGCACCATTTTAACTGTGTCCCATAAAAGGGATGGAGTGATATCAGCTTCGTCATTATTTGCTAAAATAAGGGACATCTATTCTCTACCATTTCTACAAGTGCCTCGTCTCTGAGGATAGAAACATTGAACATAGAAACATAGAATTTGATGGCAGATAAGGACCACTTGGCCCACCTAGTCTGCCCATTTTCCTACCTAATGGATAAGCTGCAGCAAGAGAGTTTAATCTACAGCTAGTGGGTCTGCACTGTTTACCCAGATACATACTAAGGATCACTGGAGCATGGCCCAAAAGTGAACGAGTGCTATGCAAAATATCTTGTACCTTTTCTAAGTGTTATATCATGCTGAATATATAATAAAATCTAGCATATCTCTGGCAACAGGGGTAATAATATGTACATTCCCTACCTGTTAGTAACAGCTGCCTCCAAATACTGTATCAACAAATCCCAAATCTGTGAATGTACTCTCATCTTTATGCAACAGTAATTTGAGAGCCCTTATAGTACCGGTATCTAGAGCTGGGTTTAAGACCAGGTTTAGATCCCCATCCATGCTAAGCTATCCCTGAAGAACAGACTAGACATTTACTTATCAAAGAACAGCTGTAATACCTTTTTTTCTCAGGCCCTGGGGAAAATATACACTCACAAGAGTCACCAGAGTGTCATATAAACTCCCCACCAATATAAAATCTACTCTCTTTGTCAATTATTTTATATGGAACCATAAAAGAGGGTCCCACCGTGGCACCCTTACTCTTGCAAACGTGATGCAATAAGACTTCCATCACATCATATCCAAGCCAGAAAAATGTTAAATTCTCAAACATGAAAAGAAGGGTTTCCTGTGGAAACAACACCTAATGTAATTCCCTTTTAAATATTTGCAATACCCTGTTAACATTATAAGACAAGATTTTAGTGGGGACAGCCATGGGTAACACTTGGAAAAACAATAGATACTGATCTGCGATATCTTAAGGGTTACAAATGGTTGTATAAACAATGACCTTTGAATGTGCAGACTTTCATCTCCAGACTTCCACCCCCTCCCATTGGGTAGATAAACTGTATTGAACAATTACAAAGGATGCCAACAGGGCATTGCAGCAACAAAGTATGAGAGACAATTGGTCTGATATGAAGGATCACAACAGGAATATAACAGTGAATGCATAAAAGTAGCAGTATAAAATGTTAGAACTGAATACAATGAACTTCCAAGGCTAGGACAGCTGACAAGCAGCACTCTCCTATACGGGTTATGATGGAGAATACACTGTATAATGGCCATATAGGCAACATCCAGGACCTTAATAAAGTAATGTAGTAATTATTGTATTACCTAAGGTAAATGAGAGAAAAAGCAACAAGTAATGTACTGTGGATTCCTCCCTGGATCACTGACGTAATATCAAAGTAGATGCTAGTGGAGAAAAGTGGCACTATAACTTGGCAAAAGTAAATGTCCAAACCAAGCAGTAGAATTCAGACTGGGGCCGCTAATAGAAGCAGAATTACTGTGATTAAATATTGTATGAATTTCAGTTTAAACAGAGAGAGTTAAGGCAGATACACCACATTCCCTATTATCCAGCAAACCTCCATTACATGCAACAAGGTAATTACAGTGTAGTTGCATGTTTGATGCGTGCAGCTACATTGCAATTGTAATGTAGTTACAATATAGACTTGAAAAGACTGGTGGTTGAGGGGGGGCTCTCTCCAAAATGGTGGGTGCTCTATACCTAGGCGATAGTTCATTTAGTAAAACTTGTTTCAAAAAAGGGGTTTTCCGAAACTACTCGGAAACAAGATCAGCACCTGTACTATTGGTAAGCCAGGCCATGAAGTGGTTAAATATGGTAAATCAGTACAATGGCTTTATTGCAAACAACACACAAAAACAAATGCGAAAGTCCTACCCTCAGACAGTAAAAGATGTGTTGCGACAAACCAATAGGTTAGCCTAGGTTTAAACAGAGAGGTAACATCTTGGTGGAACTAAAAGTTTTCAAACATGCAAGACGCCTCTAAACCAGGAATCAAGAAGGTAAAATCGCGTCACACGCTTATGTATTCATTGGATTCATCTTCAGAGGGTAAGACTTTTACATTTGTTGTTGTGTGTTTTTTGAAATAAAGGCATTTTACTGATTTACCATATTTAACCACTTTGTGGCCTGGTTTGTCTATAGTACAGATGCTGACCTTGTTCCTGACTAGTTTTAGAAACCCCCTTTTTTGAAACAAGTAGTTACAATATAGTTACACTGTAAACACATGTAGTTAAGTGATTCTTAAAATAAGTGTAACCCCTCGATGTCCAGTAGGCAATCCCATGTATCTGATACCTAGTAATATAACAAACCCTGGTGAATAACCGTTATGTACCTGCTCACAAAGGCCCATCCTGCAGCTGGGTAACACCAGACTAGCGACAGAGAAACACAGCATACCACAAACACCTCTTGGTGAAAATAAGCAGTTATCTGGTGTAGTCTGTCAAGTTGCCGACACATTTGGGTCACGGCAATTACAGTGCTGCAACAAGTGTGACAGTGAAAGGGTCAATCACGATTCTGGATAATTTCCTGGGAGGGTGCTTTGACCCTGTACCTCCCAGGAGATGAAATACCTCGGGCTATAATGCCATAATCGGCATTTGAAAAATAAATGTCACTGTGCCATGAGTGAAGCATTACCTGGTAAATGACAAAACCCGAACAAGAGAAACCATTAAAGCCAATAGAATTATCATGGTGGTCTATTCAGGGTCCCCACTGGGAGTTGCTGGACCTTCAGTACAAAATACTGCAGGACTTCATAGACACAACAAGAATGCTTTGGATTGTGCTATAGCAATCTGCCTCAAGCACCTGTAGTCTGAAAATGGGAAGTGTGATTTCTCCACTTTGCTTTGATCACGGAGCTAAAACAGCCAGTCCTACTCCTATGACCTGTAACCCAGCAGCTGGGTAAAGCAATATGCTGACAAGGAATGGGGGCCCAGGGGCTGGCCCAATGTCATGCAGGACTGAGTCATTAGGTGTCTCACCTCCTGCCATGCTGGTGCCTAGGCTTCAGAAATGGACAGAGGTCACTCGGAGCTGGCCATATCTGGGTAGCAGTACAAGCCAGTCACATAGCGGGGAAGGTTCCGTCAAATCCTACAATCATACTCTCTTGAACTGGGCCTTCACCTCCCATCCATACCATAAGATTGATGCTGGTATTCTCCCAGATGCCCTGAACATCCATCACATGATCTACTGCATACCGAAAATCTACCATCCCAAGGCCCTCAAAACTCCTATCAATCATTTTTTTCAGATCCTTAGACACAGCTCCCTAATTGACCTGGCTAATGCTGACTGGTCACCAACCCCTGCCGCCTCCTCCTCCATTGACTCAGCACTCAGCTATTTTAACTCCAAACTAATGAACATCTGGAATTAGCATGCTCCTCTCAGGAGAACCGGGGTGAGAGGGTCCCACCTCTCCTGGATCTCTGTAAAACTGCTGATCTGCCTGTGTGCACATGATCAAGAGTGGAAGATGTAACAGACCACTGACTCCCCTGTGAACTTCCACATATACTGCTCCCTTCGGAATGCATGCACCAGGGCCATTATACTCTCCAAAGCTGAGTACTTTTCAGTCTCCTTCCAAGCAAACCAACCATCCTTCAAAATTCTAGAAAGTCATCAAAGCCCTCTTCTCCCTTCTTGCCAACCTCCCATGCTGGGGCTCAGGGTGAGTGAAAATAGGCCTCAGGATGGGAAACACTTCCAGTTCAGACCCCCTCTGTAGCTACTGTATTTAATACCTTCTTTGCCTCCTGCACTTCCTCCCTTCTCTCCTCTCCTCTCTCCCACCCTCCCCTACACTACCACCCTTCCACTCCTCCATCCCCTGCTTTCATTTTCTCCACATTATCACCATCCGACACCTTCAAGGTCCTCCTGGCCCAGAACCCTACCAAGGGTAATAACCTGATGGGCTTGTCCCTACACTTCTTCATCTCTCTGTTTCTGCTCTCACCTCCCCTTTTGCCTCCCTCCTAAACCTTACCTTTTCTCTAGCCTTTGTCACGGCTATATTCAAGTTCAAGTTTCAAGTTTATTAAGCAGGGAAAAACTCTATTGTGTGAGCTCATTTACAAGGGGGTCCTGAGAGGGACACTGAAGGCACATACAGCATTAGGTATACTTTGGCACAGTGGAACAGCAATAAACAGAATGAACAATACAGCGCAAAGAAGGATAAAAACCATGAACCATCAAAACAGGCATAGATGGTACATATAATACAGTGGTTGAGGGGCAACAGGGCAAAAGGTACAATAAGGACAAAACACTTTTCAACATTTGTACGATATATACAATCCCATTAAATTCAGGTATAAGTGTGGAGATCAAAATGCATGATATTTACAAAATAAATTGCCTACTTAAAGGTAGTGAAAGTGTTTCAGCAATAGGAGGTCTCACAGGGATGGAGCATGAGACAGACAGGTTAAGAATATGAGTCGGCCTGGAAGTAGAGGGGTAACAAGAATGAAGTACAGAAGGAGTGAGGAGGGTGAGGACTATTACCCCGAAAGGCAGTTTACTACAACAGGCATAATCAGAGTAGAGGGAAACTTGTAGGAAAGACAGTTTATTACAACAAACATAATTAGAGTAAAGATGAACTAGTAGGAAGTAAGGCTGGGTCAACAGTGGGTCATAGAGGGAAGTGACGTGCAGGAGTCAGGCAACTTGCTGGTGACCACATTTTTGAATGTACAATATTTAGAGGTACCAGATTTTGCAATTTGAGGACAGATTGTGCTTTGTTCCAAGCATCAGGGAGAGCATGGCTGATGGCCATTTTAAGGTGGAGTGGGATTAGGGACATCCAACGTGATGTAGGAGCTACTACATAGCAGATAGAGGCAAACAGAAAGGCCCAATACACAGTATATAATGGAAATTTTAGCATGGAAGCACACCACAGTCATGCCCCTTCCCAAAGATGGTGACCATCCAATCCTGGGAATTATCGCCCTATCTCATTACTTCCCATACTCATAAAACTCCAGTACTACATAGTCCTACCTCAGCTTTCCCCTTACCCTGACTCCTTCTCCTTTTTCACCCCCTTCCAGTCTGGTTTCTGTAAAGCCCATTCAATCTCGGTCCCCCTCCTATGGCTTACTGACTCCATCCTCTCAAGTATGAATTGAAGCCATATCACTACTGCAATCTTTGTCGACCTAGACAAAGCCTTCAACACCATATCACATCTCCTCCTTCTTGATAAACTCACAGCAGCAGGACTATCTGCCCCTGCCACTAGCTGGCTCTATTCTTACCTAGAAGGTATGACCCAATCAGTTAGGAAAGGTGACTCCCTATCCCCACTCCCCATCAGCACTGGTGTCCCCTAAGGCTCAGTCCTCAGTCCGATTCTTTTTCTGTTTTCTTACATGACCTCCCTGCTGTCTGCACCTCTTCATCCATTCACATGTGTGCAGAAGACACTGTCCTATACAACTCTGGCCCCTTCCCTAATGTTGAGGTGACCATGCTCCAGCTGGACATTGACAATGTTCAGCTCTGGTTTTGCTCCAACCAGATGTTTCTAAACACCAAGAAGATTGTCTCCATGTTTTTTAACACTAGGCAGAGACTCTTTAGGCTCTCATCCCTCCCTCCCTTCCACACCCTTGATGGGACTATGATTGTGGACGTAGCTTCCTTCACATATCTCAGGGTCTGGTTTGACTAACGCCTCAACTTTTCTGGACACGTGGATGTTATCCACAAGAAAATGCACCCCAAATTTTGTGCACTATACAGGAAGCGTGGCTGCATCCCCTTGACGGTCCGCTGTGAGCTTGTCCAGAAAATGATGCTACCTACTGTATATTCGACTTCCCCTTCCTTGAGAACAGGTGCCTCACCCGATATGTTAGCTTTGTCACCAAACACTGGTTCAGGTCCCTTCCATCTTACCTCACCTCTGCTCTCTCCCTCCCCCCATATCCTCCTACCCTATTCATAACCTCAGACATCAGACCTTTGCACTCCCTCCTAGGTCCTCAACTGCTTTCCAGGCCACCTTTTCATGTTGCTTCCCTAGACTCTGGAACACTCTTCCCTGGCTATCCAATCTGCTCCCACCCCCCCCATTCCCTCTCCTACCTCTTACAGAACCTCATCTCCCCATCCTGTAACTGCTTCTAACTCTTGTCCAATCCCCAATCCCCTATCAACTATTGTAGCAGTTACTGTTCATGACTTATGCTTTAACTTTGTGATGACCTTTGAACTGCTGTCTATGTCTTATACCTTACACTGAAATGATCTTTGAATTTGCCATACTGTACTTACCTGCCTGTATTCCTCCCTATACCCAAATACCTCCTGATTGTTACATATCCTAACCACATAGATTTTGACCTTGTAAAAACTGTGATTTAATACCACTATGTAATTATGCATTATTGTATTATTGTCTGCTCCATCTTCTTTTCCCCCAGGATACATCTGGAAATTAGCAACTGCTACTCAGAACGCCTTTTTTAGTGAACATGTCAAATAAATAAATACATTCCCAGAGCCTGTGGCATCTCTGCAGAAGAAGAGCTCACAATCACACTCATTGCACATCCTTGGGTTCAATGTAGGAAATGGTGGGAAAAAAACAAGGATGTCTGGGCTCTGTAAACGCCTATCTGTGTCCCAAAGGTCCACACTTCCACTCTGATCCTGAGTCCACACTGGATTTGTCTGCTGGAGAAAGGACTGCCTTCTCTCTCCCACCACGCCACAGGGTGAAATCCACAGAGGTACCTGCTTCAGGACTCAGAGAGAGGTAAGAGGATGACCATCAGGCATGGAAACAGGGCAGATAAGCTGCCCACACCAGCCTAGGAGGATAAAAAACCTTTATGGAAAAAATAAATGGTGGGCCACTACTCCCACTGAAAAGCATGCTCTGTTCATCAATGGGTAGAAGACTTGGTTTGCTGGTCAAGGCACCTAGCTTCACCTGAGCTCTTTCCTTCCAAGACTGCTTGAAAGGCAGAGTACAGAACATTACCAGAGCAAGGGAAAAGGATTAAGATTTCTTTTGGCTAAGCAGATTTACTGTGTGGTGTTGATTTTATTTTTTACTCACAGGGATTGCTACTGTTTGTTGCTAACATTTCATTGCTTTATTTTTCTCTGTAGCAAAGTGTTTCTTCTGAAATTATTACAGGTGGTGCTTTACAGGTTTTACAGTTTTATCTAACATTAGGATAAGCTTTCAGGGTTACTGCATTTGTTGTTGACTGATTGTTTCTGCTTTTACCTCCTTGTTCTTTCATCCGTGGTTCTTCTTTTTCGGCAGGGGAAGGGCCCAGCCACCCACCCCCATCCCCAACCACCCCACACTACACTCCTTTTATAGGGTACCACAGTTGTGACATTTCCTGTGGCAGAGCAGGAAGGGGCGGATCAGTGGGGCATCCACAAGGTGAGCTCATTTACAGGGGCACTAGTAATTTAACTTATTATAACAAGTTAAACAAAAACAAAACACAATCAAACCATTACTTGCACTTTTTTCCTTCTAATTACTCTGACTGGGTTATAAACCCAACAACTTATCTGGAATGGATATCATTAACTGCAGGTACTGTGGAACAATTTTCAGAAGGACAGTCTTACAGGATTTAGGACACTGTCCTACATGCTGGGCCATTGGAGATCTTAGGGCTCAGCTCTGGGCAGCATGGGCAGAGATTGCATGCCTCAAATTTCATATTCAAGAGGAAATACATTATAAGAACCACCCACCATTTCCCCAGCATCCAACAGAAAAACCTCAACCAGAAGGGTATTTGGACCAGGGAGGTTGGCAGGTGGTTAGGAGGGCAAATCGGGTACCCCATCACTCTGCTCTCCCAACATATTACCTCCAAAAAACATATAAACACTATAAACAGGTATCTGCCTCTATCTCTGAAATCAAATAAAGAGGCAGAAGACACTGCAGAACAGGACACTGCGTGCACAGGAGCTAGCACAACAAAACTCACCCAAATCAGGAACCAAAAACAAAAAAGCAAAAGGAAATCCAAAAACTTCTGATCATAGGAGACTTCATGATTCAGGAGTTGATACCATCTCCAGCCAGGGTAATGGTCAGATGTCTCCAGGTACATCAGCATGGAGAGACACTGACCGCATTGCTAAATTGTTCACAAAGCAGGAGAAAACATTGATGTCCTAGTACACATAGGGACTATCGATTCTCGCCAGGCGGGTCAGTTGTGGAGACTACGGAACACCTGATTCAGGCTGGGTGAAAAACTATCATCCATTTCATCTGAGCATCTCCTTCTCTGAGATCCTGCCAGATGGATGGAAGGTCAGAGAAGGGGAGATAGGGGAGCTAAACATGTGGCTCAAGGGCTGGTGCCAGGAAAAAGGACACAGATTTATAGGGAACTGGCAACAGTTCTGGGAGCGAAAGTTCTTCAAATTTGATGGACTGCATCTGACTAAGGAGGGAGTCAGTGCATTGGGGCAGAAGTTTGACGTCTTTGCAGAATATTTAAACTAGCAAATGGGGAGAGGGGTACAGCACCCCATACGTCGAATGGGAAGAACACCCCTCCCCCCTCAGCTAGTGGTCAAACAGGGATTCAGCATGTTTGCAGTTCATTTGCATCACCAGGTAAGAAAAGGTTTGCCTCCCCTACACCATTTATTAATGCCAATCCTCACCCAACAACTAACACAATCAAATCTGGCCAATGGAAAATCATGTACACAATGCTCACAGTCTGGGAAATAAGATCCCAGACCTGCAGGCATAATGTCAGAGGCTAAACTGGATATAGTAGCAATTAATGAGGCATGGTTTACCAGTAACCACACTTGGGAGACTTCAGTACCTGGCTATGTATTGTTCAGAAGAGACCAAGGTGCAAAAAGGGGGGGAGGAGTGGCCCTGTATGTCAATGAAAATATCAAAGCTACAGAAATTCAGAATACACAAAAGGAGCCAGAAGAACTGTGGGTCACCCTGGAAACAGGAAATGGGACAGCCATAAGAACTGGGGTTGTCTACAGGACCCCAGACCAGGAGGAGGACATAGACACATTACTGTTAGAAGATATACAAAACATGACAGCTAAAGGGGAGGTTCTGATAATGGGAGACTTCAACATGCTGGATACAGATTGGTCAATACCAGCAGGAACATCTGCCAGAACTAGACACATAGTGGATTCTCTACAGGGGAAGGGCCTCAAACAACTGGTACAACAACCCACAAGAGACAGGGCTATCCTAGATCTAGTACTGACTAACAGGGAAGGGATCACAGATCTCCAGGTAGAAGGTCACCTGGGGACCAGTGACCATCACATGGTATGGTTCAATTTGGCTACTACATCTAAATTATCCCATTCCAAGGCAAAAATATGGGACTTCAGAGGAGCTGACTTTGATAAGATGGCCAACAGAGTTAAGCTAGCCCTGGCAAAAAGAAACACAGGTGAGGGGGTACAGGCAAAGTGGGCAAGCATTAAGGATGCAATACTTGAAGCAACATCCCATTGTGTTAGACAGAAAAGGAAGTGCAAAAGAAGAAGAAAACCACTTTGGTTCTCAAATACAGTAGCAGAAAAGGTCAGAGCCAAAAGGCTGGTCTTCAGGAAATATAAGGGAACACAGTGGGATGAAGATATGGAGGCATACCAAACTGCCCTAAGGGAAGCAGGGAAGGCAGTAAGGCAAGCAAAGTCCCAAACTGAGGAAACACTAGCTTGAACAGTAAAAGAAGGTGACAAGACTTTTTATAGATACATTAGTGAAAGGAGAAAGTCCAGAGGGGGTATTGCTAAGCTTAATGGAGAAAAGGGAGCATGTGAGGAGGAGGACGATGTAAAAGCATCTATCCCAAATAGATACTTTTGCTCAGTATTTACTGAAGAGAAGGTAGGGCAGGGCCCACAGCTCAGCACCATGGACACAGGGAGGGGAGGGAGGAGCACTACTCCTTCACAAAAGAAAGGGTCCTACAAGAGCCATAAGCTCAGGTGGATAAGGCAATGGGACCTGATGGCATACATCCCAGAGTACTTAAGGAGCTAAAGGTGGAACTAGCAGAGCCATTAGCAGAACTGTTTAGTGAGTCTCTGAGCACAGGAGAGGTCCCAGAAGACTGGATAAGGGCTCAGGTGATCCTGCTCCACAAGAGTTGTAGCAGGGAGGAGGCAGGGAACTATAGACCAGTCAGTCTTACCTCAGTAGTGGCCAAGATTATGGAGGCATTCCTTAAGGAAAGGATAGTGCAACACCTGGAATCCATAGGGGCACAGGATCCAAGACAGCATGGGTTTACAAAAGGAAGGTCCTGTCAAACTAATCTCATAGATTTCCTTGACTGGGTAACCAGAGTGGTGGACCAGGGGAGCAGTTGATGTCGCCTACCTTGACTTTAGCAAGCTTTGACACTGTTCCACATAGAAGATTGATAAATAAGCTGGGTAGGCTCAGGGTGGGTCAGAGTTGGTCAACTGGGTGGCAAACTGGTTGAAGGGCAGAAAACAGAGAGGGTGGTAAATGGTATACAGTCAGAAGAGATGCAAGTCACAAGTGGGTACCTTCAGGATCAGTCCTGGGCCAGTCCTCTTCAACATCTTCATTAGTGACCGTGCAGATGGACTAGAGGGTAAGGCTTGTCTGTTTGCAGATGACACCAAGATCTGCAACAGAGTAGATGATCCAGATGGGGTGGGCAGAATAAGAAGAGATCTGGATAAACTAGCAAAATGGTCAGAAGAGTGGCAACTGGGATTTAATGCAAAGAAGTGCAAGATCATGCACATAGGGAAGAGAAACCCTGAAGCCACCTATAGGCTGGGAGAGGAGTTGCTAGCAGTCACAAAGGAAGAAAGAGACTTGGGCATCATCATCACTGATGACCTGAAATCATCCAAGCAGACCTCTAAAGCAGTAGGTAAGGCTAGGGGGGTGTTAGGCATTAGTAGGGGTATCACAAGTCATAAGAGGGAGGTAATAATCCCTCTTTACAAGACACTGGTTAGGCCCCATCTGGAGTACTGCATGCAGTATTGGAGGCCACACCTTCACAAGGACATTAACCAAATTGAGGTAGTCCAGAGAAGGGCAGCCAAAATGGTGCAGGGACTGCATCAGAAGACATATGAGGACAGATTAACAGAGCTCAATATGTATACCCTTGAGCAAAGAAGGGAGAGAGGTGATATGATCGAGGCATTCAAACACCTTAAGGACATTAACAAGGTGAAAGAGTCTAACATGTTTCAATATAAGAAAAATAGCAGGACAAGAGGACACAGCATGAGATTAGAAGGGGGCCGATTAAGGGGGAATGTGAGGAAATTCTTTTTCACAGAAAGGGTGGTGGACGCATGGAATGGCCTACCTCAAGAAGTGGTGGCTATGAATACAGTGCAGGGCTTCAAACAGGCATGGGATTGGCATAAGGGAGCAATACAAATGAGTATGAATAGATAGGCCACTGACAGAGCAAAGGTCGATGGCACATTTATAAGGTAGAAAAAGAAATGGGCAGACTGGATGGGCCTTGCGGTCCTTATCTGCTGTCAACTTCTGTTTCTATGTAATGTAAAGAGTCAGATTACTCCACTTCCCAGCTGCCGAACCTCATAACTCCCTCACTGAACACATCATAATGTACCACTGTCCCTACCTACCTACTCATCCATCCTCAACCATAAGCCACTAGCACCCTCATCTCCTCCACCCCCGAGAAGGCCCAAGATCCCTATCATATCTGAGTTATAGTTAGACATTAAACAGAGTTAAATGTCATAAAAGTTCTGATATTTTAAGAGTCAATAAACATGTACACATTTTAAATATTTTTGAAATCAACTTCAAAAACCTTTTAGTGGGTCATTTTCTGGAAATGCCGAAGGATGTTGTTAATTGCCTGTAGACTGTCTGGATCCTTTTGCTTTGTCACCTCTGATAATGGGAATATGTTCTCTAGGCTGGATTGCAGTGAGCAGTTGAAAGATGGTTCCATGAATCCTCTGTTTCCATGTCAGCGTGCGTGTGTGTGTGTGTGTGTGTGTGTGTGTGTGTGTGTGTGTGTGTGTAGAAGAAAATGTAAACCCCTCTTCTTTAAATCCGGGAAGGCTTCTGTGTCTGTATGTTACACAATGGGTCCCTCTAGAAAATGTACTGTCAGCCTCAAGGGGAAGGGTGTCTAAAATTTTAGACCTGCCTGATGTAATACTTTGAGGCGTGGGGCATTGGCTGCTCTCTAGGCTTGAACAGCCAGGGCATAGCCATGACCAAACAACAATCTGAGTTCTCCATACTTGATTACTTCTTTCTGCCATGCCACTGCTAGTACCCTCTCCTCCTGTATAACTAAGACAACACATGATTCTAGAGTGTGGACTCTCAGATGAGGTTTGTCTAGGGCCCAATGCTCTATCCAAATATTCAGTATGAAGTCGTTCTGAATCAGGAATTTCCAGTTGTTTGTGGAGGAGACAATCTATAGACTGTGCAATTTGCAATCCCTTTGCCTCGTCATGGAGACCATATAATCACAGTTTTTTTCTCTTGATTCTGCCCTCCAGGTCCATGCACTTCTGCTTGCACTGAACCTGCCTGTGGTGTTTATGCAGTATCAGGTCAATCATATTATTCTAGCACTCTCAATTTTTTTGATTTTAAGATTAGCCTCATCCGTTTTCATTGCTTGAAGTGTGGTGGTGATAAAGGTGCAGAATGCTTTTAACTCAGCCAGTAACTGAGTCCTGGTAACTTCCAAGGGCTATGGATGAGTTACAGTTATTGGTGCTTATGCCATGTTGAAAGGTGAAGAAGACAGGTCCATGTCTGTCCCACTCATTTCAGCTGCTGAGAGTCTTGCCTGTTCAGTTTTTCTAGACTTTTTTCTCCTTTGAGCAGCCCATGATCAAGAGCCACCTCTGATTCCTGCTCGTAAGTTGTTATATCCAAAAATTAAATTGATTAAATCTAAAGGTGGCTTTTCCTTCACAGTCCTTGGGAATTGTTGAGCCCACTCCATGTGTTCTGGTGACTACACCAGAATTCCTTGGTTCCCTCAGAGATACTCACCTGCTCCAGGGCCCATTATGGTATGTCTCAGCAACACTGCCAATCACAGTTGGGTAGAGGCTACCAACTCTCCTCATGGTGGCTCCTCCCAAATGTGTCTGTATCTGACTTAGGATACACTCCCCCTCAGGGACTTCCTTTTCATTTATCCTGCTACTTACAGAACCCAGAGCCCTTAACTCCTAAATAATCTTTGGTCCCTCTTTCACGTCCTGTGCCAGGCTTGTTCATCATCAGCTTCCCATCTTAAGGCCCTTTTACACACACAGTGGTCTGTATCAGAATGACCAGTACAGATACACTATAATGTTACCTGTCTTGTGATGTACAGACATGCCGTGCTGCAGTCAAAGTGAGCGCTCCTTTAAAACACAGTCCCTGTTTTCCTGGGTTCACCTGCTTCTGGTGCATTTCAACATGACGTGGCTGTCACTGTGCTACAAAGCCACACTCTCCAGTGTGTTGTTGCTGTACTGGTGTACTCTGGCAAACACTGGAAGGACAAATACAGTGAAACATACTGTGCATGTAAAGGGCATAGATGAGCACCACTCATGGAATGGATCGAACGCGTAACAGAACATGTGTTCAAAAGTAAGCAGTGTGTAAAAGCAGCTTTAAAGTGGGTTACATAGCATTAAATATGAAACTGTTAAGGCTAGGAAATTATTTTTTCTTAAATAAATGTTTAGAGTCATAATAAGGTGACCACTAAGCTCTTGACATGTTTTAAACACAGTGGTGTTGCTTCTAAAGTATTTCAAACACATCCGTTTTCTCTGTTGAGGTGCTTTTTATTTGTTTATTTATTTTTTATTTGAAAGTTGGTGGCCAGGAGAGGCACACTGAGCCATGACTTGTTTCCATGTGCAAACCAGGGGAAAGGGATGGGGAATATGTGTATGGATGCAAACTGACTTACAGAACCAGATTAACCTGTTGGTGGTATTAGTGAATGGGGGAAAATTTGGCCAGGAAACTTTGGAAATTTCCTTACTCTTGAGTAGGGGATGCTACATTTCCCGTGCCGAGAATGGAGTTTTCAGAGGAAAAGGTGATGTCAGATGAACAGCATGCAGCTTACTCACAGGAGGCTTCTATGGAGGTTTAAACTAATTCTAATTTGGATTTACAACAGACATCTGGAAATATCGACCTTCAACAGATGGATCCTACTATTAATTCTGATGTGGATTTGGTTACTGCTGAACAATGTTTAGAGGATGACCTCATTGCAAAACAACATATTTGCAGGATCAATTGTCAGAAATTGAAAACCTGTATCTACTTGAAAAATCTAAGATCAAGGAGGAGGAGGAGGAGGAGAAGAAGAAAAGAAAAAGAATGTTGGGTGCTTCAATGGATGCATGAGACTCTAAGGCATCGAAAGTTTTTATGTTTGGTATGCTGCAGGCAGCTACAGATTTCAATGGCAAACCACTGGCTATGGAAATGACTGCCCACTCAACTTCATTGGACACCGGACATCGGTCTACAGGGAATGAGATGGAGCCACTCTACCTACTGGGGAATGGGTGCCTGCCCTAATATCCCCTTACCTGGATCTCCTAAACTGATTCCCTCCTCAGTGGTAACAGAGACTGAAATTGAGACCCAACTGCCAAAGGACACATCAATAAGGTCGGAAGTAACCCCTGCCATAGATCCAGAACTAGTGGACACACAAACCATTTAAGGTATGCCTTCCTATTCTCCAGTAGAAAGCACAGGAAAAGTTTTTTTTCAGGCCCTTACTGATCTGGGGCAATCTACCTCTGGGGTGCATACTACTGTTACCCTTTCTATGGCAATCACTGTTGATACATCACAGCAGCTGTCTGCATCCGCCCCCAAAACTGTTACATATAATAATCTCTTACAGAAACTCTCAGAACAAGCTAAGAGATGACATGCGGTAGGACTGCATTATCTAGAGAAGGACCCCCCAGATAGATATTTTATGGGACACACTTTACTTAAAGAAGTCTTGGGGTTTCCCCTCGGTGGTTTATGCTCTGATCCATTCCCCTGATGAGCATACTTTTGATGTCAATTTTCTATCTGCCATTTTATTGTATACATTTTGATTTTATTTTCCACCCAGAAGTCCACCCCTCTCTGGACCTCAATTCAAGCTACACCCTTACCAAACCGACCTTCAAGTTGGTTACTATTTTATTTCAAAATTAAGAGGTTAACATCTCAGACATTACTTATTGGTTGGAAAAAACTGTGACATTCAAGGTAAACCAGAAGCCATTTTGGATGGGAAAGGCTTTTGGACAGGAGGCCAGAAGATATGTGTTAAGCTTCGTTTGGATGACACAGGAGTACAGCCCTTACCAAATTGCTTTTATTTGGGGTACGATAAAGGGATTCTTTTCTATCGGGGCAACCTTGATCCTGTTTGAACTGTGGATTGAATAGACATATAAGTAATACCTGTGAAATTCTGAAATGTATTCAATGTAGGGAAATTGGGTATTCTGGATTCCACTGTACAGCATACCTCTCAACTGTACCACATTACGAGGAACGTTCCTCATTTTACTTCACAAAAGCTCCCTGTTCCACATTGTGAGGACTTGTCCCACATTCAGTGTTATCATTTTAAAGCAAAAATCTATAGTAAATGTTGCAAAAAATATATCATTTAATTAATAATAGACTTTCTGAACATAAATGCAAAAATTTTAACAGTGTTCTGAGCTTCTTAGGTAAAAATTTGATTAAGTGTTCCACATTTTGCTCATTTGTTCCACATTTTGAGAGGCAATGTTCCACATTTGGGGGACAAAAGGTTGAGAGGTATGCTGTACAGCTAACTCCAAACTACAACGTTTGCAAAGAAAGTGGACATACATTTTTGACTTGTCCTCGGGCAGCCCACAACATGGAAAATGCAGACTACAGAGAATAGAATTACTATATAAATAAAGCAGCTAGAGTTTCACAACCCCTCTGGCTTCATTGGTTGTTCCAGTTCGCACTATGCCGCCAGCTCCTCCAGCAGATAAGAAGGCTCCTGCTCCTGTTCTACCCCCTGTATAGACACTAGGGGTGGGCGAAATGACCCACGGTAAATCAGAGCCCCCCTCCCGGATCCAGTGCAGTCCGACTGACCCAGACAAATAAGAATCAAGTTGTATTTTGTACCGAGTCCAGATCCATCAGGCACAAGTCCCCTGCAAAAGTTAAATGCCTTTATTTTTGTAGTATGCTTCAGTTAAATGCCTTTTTTTTTTGTAGTGTGCTTGTCTTTTGCTTGGGAGCCCAGCCACCCAGCCGGCACATAATATGATCCCGATTCCCCACATCCTGATGTCATGTGCCCGGCCCTTGGCATTTCTCCCATTTCTTGCATGCGTGCGCATGCAGAATAGTAGTGGGGGGCACTGACTCCTGAGGCAGGGGACAGAATGAACTGGCAGGCACAGCATGATTAAGCAAGCCAATCACTGGCTCATGAATGAGCATGCCGGGATCACCAGAGGGCAGAGAACCTCTGACATCTAGCCAGACTGACGTGGAGGCATCCTATAGCTGAATGGATGCTGCCCGTGTCAGTCCTGGCTATTGGCAGATGTGGTGGGTGGGCAGAGCTCATATCCTCTCTTTCTCTACATTGCTGGTCATTAGTTAGAAAAAGCACCATTTGCCAATGAAATAGTGGAGACAGCATATGTGTGTCTGTCTCTTGTCTGTATATCTCATCTTCATGAGTCAGTTCACAAAATAATTGATTTAACATTTTTAATAATAGCTTGTGTGTGGCTGTGTTGCTTGTGCTTACTTTTTTAAAAACAAACAAACGAGCATTTTGGAGTTTTTGGGGTTAACTGAAAAAGTGAAAGGAGAGAGGTGGGGAAAGGGGATAGAAGATCGTAGGTAGGGCGGGGGACATCTCTGCAAGGCTCTTGATGAGGGCCAGATGTCTCACTCTTATCTACAGTACAAAGTAAAACTAAAGTAAATCATAAACGCTGAAAAGAAAGACAAAAAAAAAGCTGAAAAGAAAAACTGAATAAATGAAGTTGTACTATTACAACATACGTGGTTAAGTTATCAAGTCTTGTCTGCTCTGCTTTTTCTGTGATTGTCAACTTAAAGCCCACAAAGTAGTGCAAGAGCCAGAATTGTATTAAAAAATGGCTAACTAGAAAAGAACAAACGGGGAATAGGAGAGAGAAAAAAAGCAGATCAGACAGACGTTCACCATTAACCTGGCAGGTTGGAAGGAACTTGAAAGCTTTGAGTGCTCACTGTTGCACATTCATTGTGCCTGAGTCTATCTCTCCAGTGTTTCTTTTCAAGTTAGCATTGCTTTTTGCCTTAATTCTGCAGCAGGTACCTTAATTAAAAAAAGAACAGTCAGAAAGACTCAGAATCAATTAGTTTTAGTTCCCCCATTCTCCTGTGTGAAGTGACTAGAGTGTTGTACTTTGTCTAGCCTCGGAGGCATTTATAAAAAAAAAAAGTGTGAGAATCACTACCAGCTGCTGTTGTGAATATATTACATGGTTTTACTGCTGTGGGCTCATTGTCATAGTAAAAAAAAGCTACATAAAGGAAAAAGCATTTTTGTCTCATTAAAAAAAATCAAGCTACAGTTGTGGAAGGGGGAGTGTGGCTGGGATGATGAGCCTGTACTGAGTGGGTAGAAGTACTTGGGAACAACTGAGAGGACTACATACATCTGTAGTATTGCAACAGTCGAGAAATATTTCCTCTAATAAAAAAAAAAAACTAGCTATTGTGCTGGAAGGGGGCGTGCGGCTGTGAGGCCGAACCTGTCGAGTGGGAACAACTGAAAGGACTAAATAAAAAGATAATATCTACAGGCAAAACAGTTGTGTGTGCCATTTAAAAAAAATAAACCTAGCTATTGTGGTAGAAGGGAGACACTGGCTGTGAAGATGAGCCTGTATTAGTGGGCTGAGGAACTTGGGAACAACTGAGAGGACTAAAAAGAAAACACATACCGGAAAAAGCATTTTTGTGTATAATTAAAAAAAAACTGGAAATGTTCACCAGATAGGGCAAGGTGGTGGCCAAAATGGGAAAAGGTATGGGGAAACATATGGCACAAACAACACTGCATAGTCTAACTGGTAAAAGACCAGTTGCTGGAACTTCATCCGGTAGCAGTAGTGGTTCTTCCACAGTGCTGTCCAAACAGACAGAAAAGGCCAAAACTACCTTAATTAAAACTAAAGGAGTAGTTGGCACCACAAGCAGTGTCAAGCCAAGATATGGTACCTATGTGTACCGTAGTACCAGTACAGATTTAAATGAAACAGGTGGAGAAATCTAGCTCTGATGAGAGTAATGATTGTGAAATGGAGGATGTGGACAAGGAGGGAGAAAAGCAGAAACAAATGGAAAGCCAGAATGAGGTAGAGGTGGCAGTTGCACAGATGCAGGATGAATGTGATGATATGTACTTGGATGACATGGGCAATTTGGGCATGAACAGTGCACTTGCAAGAGAAACAGGATGAGGGGGCAGTGCATTCATATTTAGGTTCTGTTACTGGCCTGGAGTCGCTGTTTGATGATGATAAATGATGAGTAGCATCCCAGTGATGAGAAAGAACAACATAGTGGAAGTAACAAAGGAGGACAGTATAGTATGCCAGGTAATAAAACAAAAAATATGACATCTTATGTGTGGTCTTACTTTTCTCTGGGTGCCAATAGTGAGTTATGAGCAGTGTGCTGTATATGTAAAAAGACCATCAGCAGAGGGAGCAAAAAAGGTACTTTGGGTACCTCAGCATTAAAAAGACATTTAGAGAAATGTCACCCATTACATCTCAGGCATGATTTTTTGGTCAGAGAGAAAGAAAACAACATGCAGGCAGAGTTAAGTCAGACTACGCCTGCACCTGTTATATCAAGTGATAGCAGTAGCCCTGCTACTTCAGTTATACTGTCAACTCTTTCTCAGTCTTCTTCTAGAATAAGTACTACAAACAGTCCCCTTTTGCCCTTATCATCATCCAGCACTCCTAATGTTGGCCATCTGAAAACTTCAACAGCTAGAAGACAGCTCACAATTTCAGAAACAATTGCATGTAAAGCTAAGTACCAGTGTACTCATCCTGAGGCAATTGCTATAACAAAACTAATTTCAAAGATGATAGCACTGGACTTACAGCCTTACAGAATTGTGGAGCATGTGGGATTCAAAAGGCTTTTGAATCACCTGTCACCACGATACAGTATTCCATCCAGGAAATATTTCTTGACTGTTGCAATACCGCAGATGTATGATTTAGTAAGTGCTAAACTGAAAAATGCTTTAAAAGATGCAGTTGCTGGGGTTGTCCATCTGACTACTGACATATGGACAAGCTGCCAGCCAGAACCATTTATGTCACTGACTGCGCATTGGGTATTGTTTACTCCCTGTAGTGACACAGACAATTCCCCCTCTGAAACTGGCTTCCCTTCACATCCAGTATATCCCGTAGGATCACACAGCTTCAAACATCCTGGATGAGCTCAATAGAGAGAGAGATACAGTACTGGCTGACATCACAAGGGCTTTCTGTAGGTTTTATTGTGTCTGACAATGGTTCAAACATAAAGAAAGCATTATCTGATGGGGGCTTTGTCCACATTCGATGTTTTGCAGGCTGCCTACATTTGATTGTGCATGCATTTATGGAGGAGACCAGAGATATAAAGGCTCTCACATATGTGGCAAAATGAATATGCACACATTTCAGTCATTCCTGCAAAGCACGCCAATATCTTTGGGCCATACAAGAAGAGCATGGACTGCCTCCTAATCCACTCATCCAGGAAGTTGCAACGAGGTGGAACTCTGCTTTTTACATGTTCCAATGACTGACAGAGCAAACAAAGGCTGTAAGACAGTATGTACTAGAGACCAGAATAGGGGATGCTGATGTGTACATTAATCCTCAGCAGTGGGCTATTTTAGAACTTTTCATCAAGATCCTGCAACCCTGTGAGGAAATTACTAGAGAAGTGAGTTCCAACAGTGCTACACTCATCCAAATAATCCCATAGATCAAGATTCTTAGATTTCAGCTGAATGCAATCAGGGATTAGTTGGAAGGTACAACAAGCCAGTTTCAGATGGGAGAGTCTAGTGCAACTGAAAGGGACTTGCCACCCAGAATAAAAAAAGGCATAGTACATAGAATGATTAAAAAAGTCAGAGATGATGAGAAACTTGGTGAAATGCTCATGGCAGAACATTACATTATTGCAACAGTACTATACCCACGGTACGAGATGAAACACCTCTCACAGTATGACTCAAATGTGTTTCGAAACTGCAGAGAGTAAATCATTTAAGAAGTAGATTTGCTTTTGAAAAAAAAAAACATAACAATAGATGCAGCCCCCTCATCCATTCCTCCTGCACCTTCACAGCTCTCTGTTCTCAGTCAGGCTACAAAACAGTCAGCTGCTGCCATTCGTTCTACACCCAGTAGTCATCTTTAGGGTCACTTGGATGCTGTTGTCCTGGAAAAATCAGCCCTTCCTTCTCCATATGTTACTGCTTCTGCCCAGGCCATGGTTGACTGTTATTTAGCATAAAAAGGTATTGAATGGAATGAAGATCCCATTACGTACTGGCAAAGCAAGGAGCTGTATGGCCTGCACTTGAGCAGGTAGCCTTGAGGTATATGGTCTGTCCCTCAACCAGTGCATTTTCAGAGCGACTCTTTAGATGTGCAGGAAATGTGGTAACATATACACAATCTAGGCTACTACCAGAAAATGTTGAGAAGTTAACACTCTTAAAAGTAAACCTTCCATTGACTGGTCACAGCTATGACCCAGAGGCAGCAAAAACATTTCGCAGTGACCTCAAAGATGACTACTTGGAAGAGTAGAAAGATCACTGTTTCTTCAGAAAAATTCATTAATACTCAAGTAAGCCCATATGTGGCCTGCACAATTTTTGTGCCTGATGGCACAATGTTTTCAGCATGTCCTAACAGACTTTGCTAATTTCTGGATTGCCTGAACCTGATGGCACACATTTCGCAATTTGTCCTAATAGACTTCTTTAATATTTGGACCGCCTGAAGTTGGGACTTACGGCACAATGTTTTCAGCATGTCTTCTTCATGTGCTTTGCTAATTATTGGATTTCCTGAACCTGATGGTACACTTTTTGCAGCATGTCTTAATGGACTTGTGTAATGTTTGGACTGCCTGAACCTGACGGCACACTTTTTGCAGCATGTCCTAATGGACTTGTGTAATGTTTGGACTGCCTGAACCTGACGGCACACTTTTTGCAGCATGTCCTAATGGACTTGTGTAATGTTTGGACTGCCTGAACCTGATGGCATACTTTTTGCAGCATGTCTTTATGGACTTATATAATTTTTGAACTGCCTGAACCAGATGACACACTTTTTGCAGCATGTCCTCATGGACTTGTGTAATTTCTGGACTGCCTGTAGCTGAGACTGATAGTAGAATATTTTCAGTATGTCCTAATTTCTGGATTGCCTGAACATGATGGCACATGTTTTTCAGTATGTACTAATGGACTTGTCTAATTTTTGCATTTTTGGATTACCTGAATGTAGATCTCTGCCCTCTCAGTACAGGCTCAACCTCATAGCCACAGTTCCCCTTTCAACACAGTAGCTAGGTCTCTGGATTCCTAAGGACATGCAGTTATTTTTTTGGTAGGGATCCCCTAAATGTGTCATCAGTTTGGGTGAGTGGGTGGAGGGACCATATGCATAGAAAATAACTGCATGACTCTCAGTGGATCAGAGAAGGAACTGGAACAACAATACCAAACTGCCAAACTGATATCTGTTAGGAGGAATTAGGCTGTTGGTTAGCTAAAACCTGCAGCTTATCCAATAGGTAGGGAAATGGGCAGATTGGATGGGCCAAACGGTCCTTATCTGCCGTCAAATTCTATGTTTCTGTGTTTCTATGATATGTCAATTGTATAGTGTGTGGTACTAAATGGGAATGGGATTCCACCTCTGAGGCCAGACAGGTCAGTTATCAGTTTACAGTTGCAGCACTAGTACTACTGATTCTGAAACAGGGAACAGATAGAGGTCAACTGCATGACTGCCATATTTCACTGACCAGCACGTCAGTGTTATAAACTCACAGTTTTCATATCCTGAAATGCTGACTACAATTCTATGTGTGTGTCACAAATGTCAGTGTTGTTTTATGCAATTATATAGCAGATTTGCAGTTTTCATCACATTTTAAAAAAGGTTCTGATTTGAATCAGAACTAATCAGAAATGATCAGGACTTTGGCCTGGATCCCGATCCTTATAATAAGGGTCAGGACCTTTTCAGGTCCACCCAACCCTAATAAACACCCCCATCCCCATGTCTACTGATGTCACTAATCTGGCAGATATAGAGATGCATCCCCCCAACTCAAAAGACTTTGAGTTTCAGAAGGTTCTAAAAGGCAAAAAAAAGAAAGTTGTCCACACGGGATAGCCTTCTCAACAAATCCCTTTACAAAATAAATTCTCCACATTACGAAGGGGTGACATGGAGCTGGAGAATGATTCTGCTACTAGCTGTGGCCACTCTTTACAGGTTGTAGGGGCCTCAGAAAGCAAAGACCAGCCGAAGAAACAGAAAAGCAACCATAAAAAGAAAAGAATAGGCGCTAGAGCTGGCCTGTGGAAAAAGTCTCTTGACTTTCAGTACTTTATGAATGGATTGCTGTGATTTATTGAGTGCTTCTTTAATTAGCAACAGTATTAAGTCTGGCATAAACAGAAAGCTACTTATGCATTCTTCACTAATTGTATATATTTATTTTTTATTTATTTATTTATTGAGTTCTCGGATTACACTACCTATGAGTCAGGGACTCTTTTACATAGGTTCTACATCAAAAACATGTACAAAACAATGAGGTACTGTATAATATATTTCTATACCATATCAAGAAACTTACATGTGTAATTTGGTGAATTAGAAAGTGAGCTAAAATAGGCATAATAGGTTCATATAACATTGCTAGAAACATACATGTAATATATGGTGCAATTAGACAGTAACCTAGAACAAAATAAGTATATGCAAATAAGTAAGAGCTAGAACAGCAGGTCTACAAACATGCAAAACAGGCAGCCAGAGGTTGGTATTGTTGTTAGGAGGATTAGCTAGAGAAAGAATTGTGTCGGGCAAGGGGCAGTCCTTAGTTTCACGAGAGGGACCGTCAAAGATAGGGCAGGAGCTAGGCTATGCAGGGCAGTCACAACGCCTGTGTGCAACCAGGTGTTGTCTCAGGAGAAACTTGAAAGCACCAAGCTTGGGTACATCTAGTATATCTTGTGGGAGATGATTAAGACAGTAGGGAGCTCAGAAACTAAAGGATCATTGTGCTTGTGTGGTACAACAAAAAGGGATGTGGAAGGCATGTCTAGATGCACCCCTTGTGCTATGAGTGTAGTGGGTGCATGTGAGGAGGAGCAGGGAGTTTGTGGGGGTAGGCTCATGGTGATTTTCTTTGCATATAAGCACATGTGATACTTGATCCTGTCTCTGAGGTGCAACCACTTTGTCATGGAGTATAAGTCACAGGTATGCATCCGGTTATGAGCACCCGTGACCAGGCGTCAGGCTTTGTTGATGGCAGTACTAACTCTCTTATGGGTAGAGTACACAGCAGCACCATAGATGATTAGACCAAAGTCCATGATTGGGAGTATGGCGCTGGTAACTGCAGTTAGGAGTGCTTCTTGGGTCATGCTATTGCTGTGCCTATACAGTAACTCTAATCTGTAGTTGACCACCTTGGAGACAACATTGATGTGTTCAGAGAAAGACAGTGCACTGTTCAGGATAATCCCGAAGTATTTGAAGGTCTAAACTTGTTTGATAGGGACATTGTGGTTGTTAAGTATTGAGAGCGTGGTTGATTTAAGTCTGTTGTGGGAGCTTGCGAAGAGCATGGATTTTTTTTTTTATAGTTCAAAATCAGTTTGTGTCATGCAAACCAGTCCTCAACAGCTGAGAAGCTGTCTTGAAGGTAGCTAGCTAGGCAACGTGTGTCAGGGTGACTGGAGAAAAGCACTGCGTCATCCACGTAGAGGAGAAGAAGGTCTCCCGAGCAGGCTTGCCGGAGGGAGTTCAGAAAGAGGCTGAAAAGTAGGGAACCCAAGATGGAGCCTTGAGGAACTCCTAAGTGATTGGTTGACTGGAGGACAGTGCATCACAGATTTTCACCTGTTGGGATCTATCCTCTAGGTAGTTTCTGAACCATCCCACAGCCCCAGAGGAGACCCTAATGGAGCAAAGGGAGTCAATAATGAGACTGTGGTTTACTGTGTCAAAGGCCTTAGTGAGGTCACTGTACACTGACCCCACTAGGTGACCACAGTCCAGTGTTTTTGGGATAGAGTTGGTATATTCTAGAAGAACAGAGGTGGTGCTATGACTTTGTCTGAAGCCATGATGCTCAGAGCACTGGATATTATGTTTGGTGAGGTATTCTGAGAGCTGATCCACAACTACCTGTTCCAAGGCTTTCGATAGTGGTGAAAGGATGGAGATTGGGTGGTAGCTGGAGTGAAGGGCCCCTATCACTGCTCTTATTGATGGGGGTCACTAATGCGGCATTCCAACATAAGGGGAATTGCCCAAGGCATAGGGACTGGTTGAATACTTTTGTGATAGGTATTAGGACCGCGTCCAAGGCCAGGTGAAGCAACTTCAAGTCTAGTGAGTCATTACTAAAGTGGGATTTACCTAGAACTTTGAGTATGTATTTTTTGGATGTACTAGGATAGACTGTTGTGAGGTAAAAAGGTGGGTGAACTGATGTTGGGCCTGCGTCCTTAGTGTCAGTTAAGGGTTGGGGGGGGCAAAGAAGTCCAGGGGGAGAACACCACTGAGATCTGTGAAAGCAGTGTTGAAGGTGCTGGCAATCTGCAGTGGGTCTTGGATGACAGTCCCATCAATGTAGAGCATGGTGTGTGTGTTGGGGGGGGGTTGGGGTTTACCAATGAGCTCTTTTAGGTTGTCCCAAAACTTCCTGCTGTCACTCCAGGAGTTTGAGAGTGCTGCTTTGTAATGAGCCATTTTGGCCTCCCAGATGGCTTTAGTGCAGTAGTTTCTTGCTATTCTGTACTGTTGTCAGTGGGTTTGATTGCCTGAAGCTTGAGCTTTGTGCCAGAGATGGTCCCTATCTGCCATAAGGGATAATAGGGAGGGAGAGATCCAGGGCTTGTTCACTGCTTTTACTCTTCATTATTTTAGAGGGGCAAATATGTCGCAGGCAGTATTGAAACTGGTAATAAAGTAATCAAGGGTGTGGTTCACACTGGGTGCAGAGTCCAGAAATGTCCAGTCTTGGCAGCGGAGAAAGGTCTGAAACTGATATAGTTGCCCTTTCTTGACTTGATATTTTTTCTAAGACACTAGAAAGAGCACAACCTGTGAACTCCATATAGCAAGAGCTTAATTGGTGTGGGGAGCTGCATTCTGGTCCAATGGGAAGGATGCTTGCAGTGGGGTTGGGATCTGCATCAACAACCCAAAATTCTAAGTAAGCAAACAATAGATGCCTTCCATGGGGGGGGGGGGTAACTCTAATGGATGTCTCCTTCTAGGAACATGAGTTTAGACTCATAAATCTGTATGCATCCCAGACAAAAGCTTGGTTGGATAGATTTATTAAAACTGATCCAACTGTACCTTTTTATCTCCAAAAACATTGGCTTGGAGGGGATTTTAATTGCAGCCATTTGCATATGGATAGAGGCCTAACTACAGACAACATGTTCTGTGATGCCTCATTTTTTTAACAAAATGTTACAGCAAACACAACTGGTGGATATATTCCATCATCTCAATAAAATCCACAACACATATTTTAGGGGAACATTAGCAACAATAATCAACTATTGTTTTCCCTCATCAACTCTTTCAGGTGCTTCATCCCAGGTATTACTAATAACCACATCTGATGATGGACTGTTGCAAGTTGAAGTCTCTTTCTCTCTGGATGATGTAGCCGGTGAGGATATTGGAGACTTACTATAAACCTCCTGGAGGATGCAGAGATCTTACAAGGTCTCACACATATTATTCAAGCTAAGAAATTAGTGTTTTTTATTTATGATTCCCCGACTGAGTGGTGGGAACACAGCAAAAGAGATTTTACTTATTTTTTACAATTGGTTGGCAAACTTAAAGGACAAAATAAATACCTTAAATATAATTTGTTAAAGGACCAATTGTATAGATTGTTCTCTCTACAAAAGGAACTCCCTTGTGACTGTTTCCGTCATATTATGGCACTAAAGAATGAAATGTCTTTGTACCAGTATGACAGGATAAAGTCTCTTGAATTTGAGCAGAGATTCGGTACTACCAGTTCTAAATTTCAAGTTAACCCTTTTGAAAGTTGCTTGAAGAGAAATACTTATAAAAAACTCTCTTCCCTCAAAAATTCAAACAGGACACAAATTATGAGGAAAAAAGTATTCTTTCAGCTGTGGAGAACCATCTACAAGCTCAACTTGGAACCACATTGTCTGATGACTCTTGAACTGGTGAATGGTGGCAATCTTGTTCCTTCCCACGACTTTCATCCACTAAAGCTATTCAATTAATTAGGCCTATTACTATGCATGAACTAGACAGTGTGTTTTCCTCCTTAACTTCGGGGAAGGCCCCAGGAATAGATGATGGCTTACTACTGTATATGCCTTCTACAAAACTATTTATTCTCACCTTATGGGGGAATTAAGTGATCTCTATAATGTTATGTTATGCCAGGACAAGATACACTTGGATATGTATAATGGATTACCTGTACTTTTATACAAACAAGGCAATAAAGAATTCTTAACCAATTGGAGGCCTATTACTTTTCTAAATTCTGATTTCAAGATATTGACTAAAGTTCTAAGTAATACATTGACACATGCGTTATGTTCAGTTATCCATCCCACTCAGATCTCTCTCTTCCTGGCAGAAAGATTTCAGATGTTTTAATGTACTGCATGAAAGTATAGAAAAAGGAGTGAATGAGGACCTGACTGGCTACATGCTTAGTCTTGATCATTCAAAAGTCTTTGATAGGGTGTCAAACTGTTAGCTATAGCAGTGCATGTGATATGTATGGCATGCCATAGCAGTTTCTTCTTGAGTGCAATTTTGTTATAAACAGGCCTCTGTATCTCCAGTTATTAATGATCCAACAACTGAATGTTAATCCCTTAGTGACAGATTTGTCAGCATCCAGCCAAGATGTTGAAATCAAGACTTTGGTGTATGTGGATGATCTTTGTGTAATCCTTGCTGATCACAAATCTGGCATGAATGCCAAGCCTATTTTTGATTCCATTTCAGCTCCATGATTAAGTGGGAGAAAAGTCATTGCTTATCCATTTTATACACTTGTCCAACAATTTTATACACTTGTCCAACAATCTTAGATGTTATAGGGATCCCCATTCTCAATGAACATTGGAAAATTCTAGGAATATTTTTTTGCCCTGGAGACTTGGAATTGTTTAATTGGGAATATATGGTCAATATAGCTTTGGATTACGTGGCACAAAATAACAAGTAGAGAATGAGTGAAAAAAAAAGTATCTACATGATTAAGACTTAACTAATACCAACGTTTCCTTTTTTAAATGATGTTTATCCCCCTCTGAAAGTACTTGAAACAAAACTGTTTATCTGCTTTTTTCAGTATGTATTGGGAAGCAGATTGAACCCCGTAAAAAGAGGGACCACTTATTTGCCTGCATATTCGGGTGGTCTGAATATGACTAACCCTCTAGTTTTTTATTGTAGCATTTTTTGTATACAAATAATAGACTTCTTTTATCTGGTAGCTTAGCGTCGTGAGCCCCATGGTTATATGATCTAATTTCCCATATTATGCACTCTTGGACCCCCTCCAATTGTATTCATAAACAAACACACATTGCTGACTTATCTCAATATCTTCAAACCTGTATAGGAGCTAAATAGTGGTTCATTACAAGGATTTTCATGTACAAAACACCAGGAAACTATTTTATGAGGTAATACAGTCTCTGTATTACTGTACATTGATCATCCCAACTTTCTAGACAGGACACCACAGGACTTTGTCGAAATAAGCTGCATGCTTACTGAGCCCAGAACAACACCTATTATGAGGGTTATGGTATGGCTTTGCACACATGGTAAACTCAATATAAAAAATAATTTAAAACATAAAGATATATCAGCACGATGTTGTCCTATAGTCAAGTCATCTTGCCCTGATCTATTGGAAACCATGGATCACTTATATTTTGAATGTCCTTGTATTGTCCTTGTATTGTTAGAGTTTGGTCTTGACTTCAGATGACTTGGGTCACCTTTCCATATTACCTTATAACCCCTGACTCCTTTTTAAGGATTCTACCACAAAAGCAGTTTTCTTAACAAGTTGGCACCTTTAGACTCCTGTTAATGGTTCTCAAATGCTAGATTTGGTTCACATACTGCAAACTGACATTGTAACAGCTGAAATTACACCCCGAACACCTCCTCCACTCCGTATCTAGTAATATTCTTATGATTAAAAATCACAAGCAACTTACACTTACACAAGAAAATTATCTTGTCAGGTGGGGGAATTTTCTTGGTTGAAATGAGTGGAAGTAAGAATTTCTAGTGGTATTGTTTGAATTTTGAGTTTGACACATTTTTCCTTTCAGATTATGTCTATTTTCTTATGCATTGTTTTTATCACCTCTATTAATTCTGTATGAATTTTTCTGTTATGTTTTCATTTGTATTGTATGTTTACTTTATTTTCTGAATAAAAATATATGTAGAAATATAGATTTTGATGGCAGATAAGGACCACTTGGCCCACCTAGTCTGCCCATTTCCCTGCCTACAGGATAAGCTGCAGATCCTAGTTAACCAACAGCCTATTTCTTCCTACCCCCCACTAGAATTGCCTTATGTCTGTCCCATGCATTCTTGAATTCTCCAACAGTTTTAGACCCCACAACCTCCTCAGGAAAGCTGCTCCATGCCTACACCACCCTCTCCGTGAAAAAATACTTGCTCACATTGCCCCTGAGCCATTCTCCTCCATCTTCAAATTGTGTCCCCTTATTCTTGCATATCTCTTTTCTGAAAGATGCTACCCTCTTGGACTTTTTTGATTCCAGTGAGGTACTTATAAGTTTCTATCATGTCCCCCCTCTCCATCTTTTCCTCAAAGGTATACATATTAATCTCTTTTAGTCTCTTCTTGTATGGCTTCTCTTGCAGACCCTGCACCATTTTAGTTGCCCTCCTCTGGACTTTCTCCATCCTGTCTATGTCCTTGCAGTGATGGGGTCTCTAGAACTGGATGCAGTACTCCAGATGGGGTCTCACCAACTGTATGTACAGAGGGATAACAACTTCCTGTTTTCTGCTGGTGATGCCTCTCCCTATACATCCCAGTACCCCCAGCCCTTCCTACTGCCTTCTCACATTGCTTGCTAACTTTAAGGTCATCTGATATGATTACCCCAGGTCCCTTTGCAGTTTTGTTGTTGCTACTACCTCCCCCATTGTGTAAACTTCCCAGGGTTGCTGTTTCCAAGGTGCATTATTTTGCACTTCTGTGAATTGAATCCAAGCTGCAATATGTTTGACTATTCCTCCAACCTTGCCAAGTCCCTTCTCATCCTTTCCATGCCTCCTTGTATATCAACCCTGTTGCAGATCTTTGTATCATCTGCAAAGAGGCATACTTTTCCTTTCAGTCCCTCTGCAATGTCACTTATAAAGACATTAAAAAGGACTGGACCCAGTACTGAATCCTGTGGTACCCCACTAGTAACCCCTCCTTTTTCAGAGTGGACTCCATTTACAATTACCTTCTGTGTCCTGTTGAAGGAAGGATAGTGTTGGAAAAAGGGGAGATGGTTGTATGTTTTATGTAAGTGATTACTTAAAGTATTTACACCATCCACTACAAGTTAATGACCCTTCCTTTGAATCACTGTCTATTGATATTGAATTGGGTGGAAATAAGCTTATTACTATCAGTAATGTATATATATACCTTCAGGTAATCAAAAAACTGGACTTGAGTCCTTTTTGTCTAACTGGGGTCAATTGCCTGCAAATAGAGAGAGGTTAATTCTAGGAGATTGTAATCTTAATTGGGAATCCAATCAAGCAATTGATGCTAAAAACTTAATCTCTGAGCTAGGGCTTTTTCAAATTATTACTGAAACAACTTAATTATCGTACAAATTATGAGTCCATTTTGGATTGGCTCCTAACTAATGAATCAACTCATGTTCGTGTTTCAGGTGTGTTACCTGACAGTCTTAGTGATCACAGTGCCATTTTTTGTCATTGGTCAGCTAAAATTAATAAGAGTCTATCTAGAATGCTTAAATTTCATAAGGTTAGGGAAATGGACGTTCAGGTGTTTGATTCAGCTATTGATGCTGGTGATTGGTCTTTGTTGGATGATATGAAGGATATTGATATTGCTTTTAAATCTTTTTGTACTTAGTTAATAGCAATTTGTGATGAGTTCTTGCCCCTTAAGAAGGTAAGACATAGGGGTGATACTAAAGAATGGATTACTCCCAATCTCTTGAAGATGTTCAGAAATAGGAATAAGCTATGGTGTAACTATCGTAAAAATAAAACTACTGATAACCTCCAGGCCTATAAATGTATGTGTAATCAATGTAAGAAGGACGTTTGTAAAACTAAAATTAATTATTATAGGGCCAAATTAAGTTCTGAGCAAGGCAATTTGAAAGCTACATGGAATACCTTGAATTCATTATTGAGCAGGGGTTAAAAGATTGAACCTGTTATTATTGAATCTGGAGGTTGCACAGTTAGTGATTCCTTACCAGTAGCTCAGCTGTTCAATTTACACTTTTCTTGTTAGGGCAAGTATAGAACAATGTGGCCCACTTGATATAGGTATCACTGATGAATATGGACTGGATCAGGGTGAGGGGTGTCTTGTTCCTAAATTCTATTTTTGTGCTTTAATGCCCGAAGATGCATTATTTGGTTAAAATGAATCCCCATCCTCATCTTGGTCCTGATTGTGTTGACTTTCAGATTCTTAAAAAAGTTGCTGATTCTATTGTCCCTTCCATTACAAATTGTTTAACTTTTCTCTTTGCCAAGGCGTTTTTCCATCTGTATGGAAATATGCTACAGTTAAACCTAGTTTTGAGATGGGTGTAAAAATGGACTTGAATAACTATCATCCCATGTCACTTCTTGCTCCCCTGTCAAAAGTATTGGAAAGAATTATTAGTGATCAAATTAATGAGTATATGGGAAAACATAATCTTTGGACCCCTGCCTAGCATGGATTCTGGGTTGGTCATGATACAGAGACTGCCTTGGTAAGGTTCACTGGTCGCGCCCCGTACTGCCATTGATGGTGGCGGTATGGTGGCTGCTGCCTTTGTGGACCGCACCAAGGCATTTGATCTTGATGACTATGATATTTTGATGAGAATGATGTTAAGGGTTAATTTTTAGGAGGAAGTGATTTGACGGTTCAGCCATTACTTGAGTGATAGAACACAGAGAACAACTTTTAGAGGCTCCTTGTCTCATGAACATTTAATAACTTATGGGGTTCCACAAGGGTCCATTTTAGGACCCTTGTTGTTCTCTTTATTTGTTAATACCTTACCTGAAATTTGTACTGATCCAGAAATTATTTTATTTGCTGATGATGCTGTATTATTTAGCAATGGTATTGATGGTGAAAAGTTACAGGAAAATCTTCAGAGTGATTTTGTTGCCTTACACTCCTGGTTTATTCAACTTAGATTAACACTTAATTCTGTTAAAAACTAAATGTGTGATTTTTTCTGGCAGTAGAAATCATTTTAAAATGACCTCAAGCTTCATGATAAATTTGGTAACTCTATTGAAAGGGTTCATAATTTTAAGTACCTGGTCCTTATGTTGGATCAGCATTTAATTTTTGATCTCCACAAGGACACAAACAGAATGGAGGCAGTCCAGAGGAGGGCAACTAAAATGATGCAGGATCTGCATGACAAGCCATATGAGAAAAGACTAAAATAGTTTAATATGTATACCCTTGAGGGAGGAAGGAAGGGAGAGGAGGGACATGACTGAAACTTTTAAGTACCTCAGTGAAATCAACAAAGTCCAAGAGGGTAGCATCTTTCAGAAAAAGAGATGTACAAGAACAAGGGGACACAATTTGAAGATAGAGGGGGGACGGCTCAGGGGCAATGTAAGGAAGTATGTTTTCACAGAGAGGGTGGTGGATGCATGGAACAGCCTTCCTGAGGAGGTTGTGGGGTCAAAAACTGTGGGAGAATTCAAGAATGCATGGGACAGACATAAGGCAATTCTTGTGGGGGGTAGGAAGAAATAGGCTGTTAGTTAACTAGGATCTGCAGCTTATCCTGTAGGTAGGGAAATGGACAGATTAGGTGGGCCAAGCAGTCCCTATCTGCTGTCAGAGTCAATGTTTCTATGTTTCTATGTTGGCAAGGTTGGAGGAATAGTCAAAAGCAAGTCATGCCAGGTATTGGGTGTGTGGTGATGAGGCACTGGAGGATGCCATCACCTATCAAGGAACAGGGTGTTTTCGTTTTTTTTGCATGCTGTTGCTCCCAGGAGTGCAGACATATGATGACACCCTGCACACAGCGGTTGCGCTACTGCACCCATGCATAAGGCACCCACTGCTACCCCCATCCCCAGAAAAGCATGCTGCAAGGTGCGTCACCCCTGGTCACCAGCAGGAACTGCTAATGCTGTGGCAAACACAACCACCCACCCACCCACAAGAAAGGAGAGCAGTCCTCCGGACACTCAATCCTTTCCTGCCCCACTGACCTCCGATGTCCCAAGCTTGTTCCTGAACCCAGGTCACCTGCATGACGCGAGTGGTGGGGTCCAGTGCCTCAACCCTCCGTGCCAGTGGGCTGGCAAGTTATCTTGTTAGGTGGGGGCATTTTCTTGTTTGAAATAAGGGGAAGTAAGAATTTCTAGTTGTATTGCTTTAATTTTGAGTTTTACATGTTTTTCCTTTTAGATTATGTCTATTTTCTTATGCACTATGTTTATCACCTCTGTTAGTTCTGTATGCATCTTCAGTTATGTTTTCATTTATATTGTATGTCTACATTATGTTCTGAATGAAAAATTCCCTTACTGTTATCGAAAAGTGCCGTGAGATCTTTAACATCCACCTGAACAACCACCAGCCCAGGCAGATGGGCACTCAGTTTAATGTCTCCTTCAAAAGACTGCACTTCAGGAGATCAGCACCCCCCTCATGATGCACTACTGTATCAATACTGGGATTGATCCCATGCTCTCAGTGTGTGACTAGAACCCACTACCTTCTTTGGATATTCTGCCCTCACAGATGAGTGTACTACCTGCTGAGCCACTGATACTGATTTAAACATATACATGTATTTTTGTAGACCTGCATTTCAAAAAATAACTTTTGTTTACATTTTCTTAGTTTTGGTACATGCACAGAAAAATAAGTGAAATTGGTGTGATTTCTTAAAATTAAAAAATATTTTACAAGTAGTGCAGTCACATCACAAAGCATGAAAGCGTTTTCATCTGTCCTTAGTAATCCAAATCACCAGAAGGTAGCAGAATTAAATTTAGCAACGTTAGCACATCATGCAGCATAGGCCCTGTACACACTTGGGTGCTTAAATCGTGTTTAAGAGCTTAACACGGTTTCAGGCATGCCTAACATGGTTCAGAGACGCATTTCAGCTGGTTAAACCATTTTTGATAACCGTGCTTTAATCCTGAGTCTACCTAGTCTAGAGTCCGGTTTCAAAAAAGGTTTAATGGTAACACACTTACCTCAGGTAACGTGTATGCCATTTCTGTGCTTGACCTAATTCAACTCATTAAACAATTAGGCACAGTGATCATAAAGTGTGTATAAACACAGACTAAAGAACAGGTTAAAAATCAGTGTGAACGCTTAAACATGGTAAACATTAGTCTGATTTATATAACGTTTTTAAATGCGGCTCACAAGTGTGTATAAGGCCTAAATTACATGACTAGCATATTTGTGTAAGCAAAAAGCTAACATTCAAATATCAGGCCCTCAAGACTTAACTCTTATCTTTGCTGTATATTACTGCATACAGTAGATTATAAGTTTTAAAATGTTTTAAAGTAATTACCACAGTCTTTTCTGTCATCAGTCCATCTCTGCCAGCTGTAGTCAGTAAAGCCCATTGGACTGTATCTTGCACACTGCCGTGCTAGTTCCGAAAGGATGGCGCATATGCACTTATCATCCTTACAACTACAGAATTCATTCTGTATGTTAGTCTGGAAATGTGGCTGACATGTTATAAAACATGAGTAGAAACGTCTTGATATAATAGCATTGATTTCCTGAAAAACATTAATATACAAATACCAAATAAGAAAAGCAAGAAATTACAGTTACCATTGATCACTGTAACAGTAAATTCACAAGTGGAAGTAACTGGAGGGAAGGTTCAAAAAGGATGTAAGGAAGAGTTACAGAAAGCATGGGGGATGAGTGGAATAGATTGCCCAATGGAGTGGCCCATGTAAAGTCCATGACTGAGTTCAAACATGGCTGGGGCAGACAAAAGAGAATACTAGAAAATATCAGAAAAGGGTATGGTGTATCCTAGGGAAGGGAGTGTTTAAAATCTTCTAGGGGTATTGGCTAATAACTTTGGCCAGTGTACAGTATGCCAGGCTTGGCTTCATGTAGGCTCACAGGCAGAATAGATATGCCATTAGGTCTTTTTCTGCCATCATACTGTATGCATCTGCAATGCCCCTCAAACTGTGAGCCTTACCTTGTGGACCCTTGGCCCCAACAGGGCAGCTGTCGCAATCATTCTGCTCCCTCCAGCCCCTTGGACTGGAACTTTGTTGTGAAGAAGTGGCAGAAGAGCTGCAGTACATTATGTTTTTCACCTCCTGTCCATTGTAATGCACCACTCTGACTGAACATCAAAGGGCTGCAGCTACCACTGAGGGAGTGGGACCCCAACCCACATACCTCCACAACTGGACGCTTCATAACACTGCACAGCTCAAAATGGGGAACACATGTAATATTCTAAGCACAGGATTCCTGTGTAAAATTAACTTGCAGAACAGAGCCCCTGTGGAGCATAGCCACAATCTTAAAACACCTCAACTCTAGCTGCCATCCAGCCAGGGAGGCTAAATTGGAAAACAGCCACAGAGGCCTTTTGGCTGTCAGAGAACTAATTAATTTAGGTTCTCTTTTGCTGATCAATGAACTATCATGAGCCAGACATCCTGGATGTTCAGAAACTGATTGTCAGTCCTAAGTCCAAGTCCTAAGTCCAGGAGCGTTTGATCACCACCTCCTCTTTCAACGCCACCATCAAATCATACCTCACCCAATCCATGGCTTGCAGCTGTTTCCAATCCACCTGACCACAGATACACATTCACTGCATAAACTGATCCATGCACTATCTGACTGCCTCTATCACAACTGGCTTATTACCTAATTATTTGTTCTACTTGTTTTCAAATTTAGCAAGCTTTATTATGTTTGCCAGTTAACAAATTATACACAAGCACCATTACGTAGAAATGTTTAGAGACAGTAATCCAGCAACTTAGATCCATTGTACCATTATTGCAGATCAATGTCCTACATCTGACATATTAGAAAGGAGTAAGTTATGTTGCTATTAGAAAATTAATGGTGAAAAAAAAAAGTTGTTCTACTTGCTATGTGCTGATATTGCACTGCTCTTGACTTCAAACGTTTGCACTTGCCTTATTTTAAATATTCATCCTTCTAATTATTTGTCACCTTGCAATATTTCCTAACTGTGTATACCCACACCCTAGAATCTGTTAATTACTAAGGCCAGGATTTTCAAACTGTGCCCAGAAAGGGCACAAGTGCATGCAACATGCAACTGAGTTGCACTGGAGCATGAACATGATATACTCAAATGAGATGCGCAACGTGCATCCCTTCTGAATATAGCAAAGGATGCAGGCTTTGCAAATGGGGCCATGGAAGATGCACTAGCACATCCCCTTCCATGGTCTGAATACCAGGAATGGGGATGTGCAGTGCATCCTCAGGATGTGATGGGTGCAAATGCCAGATATTCAGACCTTGACTTGCAGATAGGGCCATTATGCATGCAAGGTGCAAAAGAGGCCATTTGCATGTCATTATGGCCCCATTTGCATGTCTGGGGCAGGGATGCACCTGGCAGGTTGCATTGTCTGCCCTTCAGGCAATACCTGACCCTGCAAAGTAATTGTTTCCCTGGTAGTCTAGTGCCCCCCCTTCTTGATCGTATAAGAATGTTAAAGTTCCCCATATCGCTAGTAGTGCAGTGGCCCCCAATCCCCGATCACATAAGAAATGTAAATATTCCCTGTAGCCCTGCTAGTCCAGCTCCCCCCTCTCTGAATCCACAATTGAGTCCTGTTAACATAGTTAATCCCTCCCTGGTAGTTCAGTGGTACCCTCCTTCCATCCCCCAACTTGATTGTACAATACTACATAATTCCCATTATCCATGGTGGTCCAGTGGACCCCTCACCCTCTGTGGTGACCACACCCTATCCCGCTCCCCCAAACCAAGATGGCCAGTTGGTCACAGAGCCAGCAGGCAGCACATCCTTCCACACACCACCATGGCTGCCCACCGACTAAGCTGTTAATGAATGACAGAGCACAGGACATCTAGCAGACCATAGGCTGACACTGTTGACCAATGGGCTTGCAGTGTGTCCTGACAGCTTTCATTCACAACTACTGGAGACAGCACCTTAAAAAGGACATAAACCAGTTAGAGTCTGGGCAAAGAAGAGCTACAAAGATTGCTCAAGACCTCCACCACGAACCCTATGAGACTAGACTTAGACATTTAAACTTGTACTCTTTGGAGCAGAGAAGGGACAGGGACCTCTCACCACCACAGCTGGCCACAGACTGAGCCCTCAATTAGCATTTACTCTATACAGTACATGCTCATTGACATTGATTGACAGCTCTGTCAATCAGTATCAATGATTGAATACTATATACAGTACATGCTCATTGATAGCTCAGCTAGAGGCCAGCTATGGCAGTTAGAGGTGGGCTGTGTAGGTTTCAGGAGGGGGATCAGGAGGTCCACTAGTCATCAGGGACTATATACTTTTGCATAAGGGGCAGATTGGGGATGGGTTGGGGGACCAATAGACCACCAGGGTAATCATTTACAGTATGGCAGGGAGGGATCAGGGATAGCATGAGAGGACCACAAGACCACTGGGATTATTCTTGGCATCATAACAGGATGGTGATTGGTGAACAAGTGAGGTGGGTGGGACCATTGGACTACAAAGTAAATTTGTTGTTTATAGAACGGGACGGTGATCAGTGAACATGGGAAGGGGAGGGGACCACTAGACTTCCAGGGAAATATGTTGTCGAAAATGGAATGGTGATCAGTGACTCGGAGAGAGGGGAGGGGCCATTCGGCTGCCAGGGCATAATTTTTCTTACAAAGGGACTCTGACTGGAGAGGGAGGCAGAAATCACTGGACACCAGGGAACACTTATGTTTGGCATATCGGGTGGTGAGTGGTGATTGGGGGGCAAAACTACCAGGGAAAGTATGTTTGAGTCTCAGGTGGGGATCGGTGATCTCGGGGGGGGGGGGGGGGGGGGACTCCACTATACTACCACCAACATTACTATTTTTATTAAAGGGATGGTGGTCAAGTGATCTGGGACAGGAAGGACAACTAGACCAATAGAGAGCTGCAAGTTTTGTACTGACAGGCCACAATCAGCTTGGCAGGCACAGTACCTGCACCAACCACTAGAGTTGTACAGAGTTAAGAGGCAGTTTTCCTCAGCAATAAGTTCTCCATGCAAGGGAACCCTGCAAATGGCCCTTGTGATGAGAAAATGCTTTGTGGATGGGACCACACCAATATGCAGGTCCCCTCCCCTAATTTGCACTGTGCCCCCTCCAGACTTTGTATTGGCACAAACCCGGTTTGAGGGCACAAACTGAGCTTTTGTGAATACCAACTTGGCACAAAAACCAGTTTGCACCAGAGCAAAAGTTTTGTGAATTGCCCCAGACATCAGAGACTTTATCATTTTAATTAATCACGCATTTATATAAGGGAAACACACACTATGCCAAGGCTCATTTCGATATGTTACATAAGAGATAGCAGAAGGGTGTCAATAAAACAAAATATCAATATCAAATAAAAAACATAAAATAAAAAACAGGCTACAGCAGAACAGAAGCAGCACAGTAGCAAAAGGAAAATGAGGGTACAAAAATAACATATATCAACCCTATTAAAAAGGTACAATAAAACAGAATAAGGCAAAATGGTAATTGAGAAGTATTATGCAAATGTTTCATGAAACTGAGATAGATGATTGACTGACTGACTGATTTCAACAGTTTTACCAGGAAGAGCATACTAAACTGGTAGTCGATTAATTCCAGGTGGGTCCTGGGGGAGGAGGAAATAGGGAACACACATTGTAATGATAAGCGCAATACATAAAGTGCAAAGTAAAACATATGACATTGCAGTGATAATAATACAAACAAGGTGCACAGAAAACTTATTAAAACAGCAGCAGTGACATGTAGTTCAAAATAATACTGTAGAAAAGGGTACCTGAGGTAGGCCCTGAGGAGCAAGGGGAGTCCCAGTGATGCAGGGAGAAAAGGTGTTGGAATAAAGGGAAAACATTAGGCAGACAAAGGCTTAGACTAAAAGGAAAGAAAGAGAAGAAAAGCAGTCTGAGAGGGGGAATGAGTGGGGAAACAGGTAGTTAAAAAGGTGGGGACAGATGCAGGGGAGGGTTAGCTGCAGGAGCAAGTATGGTTGGAGAAGTCTTTTAGGAGGACCTTGACGGACCGGTCCTCTTCAACATCCTCATCAGTGACATTGCGCAGGACCTAGAAGGCAGAATTTTCCTGTTTGCTGATTACACTAAGCTCTGTAACACAGTGGACATCACAGAAGGTGTAGACAGAATTAGGAGGGACCTGCAGAAGCTTGAGGAATGGTCAAGGGTTTGGCAGTTGAAATTTAACTCAAAAAAGTGCAAAATAATGCACATGGGGTACGAAAACCCTGGAACAATATATCAGTTGGGTGGATGAGGATATAGCATGCATCAAGCAGGAAAGGGACCTTGGGGTTATCATCTCTGAGGACCTCAAGGTAGGAAAATCATGTCAAAACATGGCAGATAAAGCAAATAGGATGCTGTGATACATAGGCAGGGGCATCACCAGCAGGAAAAGGGAGATCATAATTCTGCTATACAAGACACTAGTGAGGCCCCACCTGGAGTGCAGTGTACAGTTCTGGACACCTTACCTATGTAAGGACATGGACAGAGTGGGAAGGTTCAGAGGAGGGCAACAAAAATGGTACAGGGACTGCATCAAATGTCCTATGAGGACAGGCTGAAGGACCTGAATATGTACTCCTTGGAGGAGAGAAGGGAGAGAGGGGGCATGATAGAGACATAGAAGTACAATACCTTACGTGGAGGAACAGGTTGCAGAGAAAACACTATCTTCCAGTGAAAAAAATATTCCAGGACTAGAAAGCATGGGATGAAGTTGGAGGGAGGGCAATTCAGAGGAATAGTGAGGAAGAATTTCATCACAGAAAGGGTGGTGGACAAGTGAAACACCTTGCCTGAAGAAGTGGTGGGGGCTGAAACAATCACAGGATTTAAGAATGCATTAGATAGACATAAGGGAATCCTGGAGGTCAGGGGTAAGGGACAACAGACTTCTAGAACAAATTAAAGTGCTCTTACAAGCTCAAATGGGCAGACTGGGTACTGTTACCCAGATACTGTTGGCCCTTATCTGTCAACAGTATCTATGTATGTATGTAACACAGGGGATGGGGAGGTACAGACACCAACAGGTGATTATTCCCAAAGAGGGAGATGTGGGAAAAGAAGGCAGATTGTCCAGCTGAGAATTTGGAGTAAGTATGGTAATGGAACATGCAACTACGCAGGTAGAAGTTTTATGACGCTAATGTATAAGCAAAACAGGTTGTAAATTAGAACAGTGGTGCAGAGTGCTGATCACTAAATTGCAGTTGAGCGCTATACTCCAAATTCCTTTCCTTTTCTTCTCACTGTATTTATTCCTAATATAGCAGACAATCATTTGATTTCAAGCAATAACCTTACTGGATTGTGATATACTGGTGTATCCAAATCCCATTCCTTACCTTAGTGTTACAAGATGGAGTGGACTGTTGTATGGAACATAATTGTCCATCTTCAGGGAGTGTGTTACTGGTAACCAAGTCAGGCACTGGATCTGAAAATGTGAATGAATTAATTAACTGTTGAGGAGATCAAGGTGTATAATCAGATTGGTAATGAAATTGTACATTTTCTGTTGGGGAATCTTTTTTTTTTTTTTGTAACTATTATTTACGAGGTTTTGCGAGTACATTCTTTCAACACTATGCACAAGTAGATAACACTTGCCATTGTATCAAATAACAGTCCCTTACAAAGGATCATTTTTGGACACTTCCACAGCAGGTACTTCAACAGGGGGTGCCCAAATGAAATTAATGCAGTATATAGCTAACGAGCAGATAAAGTCCAGCAAATAGAATTGTTTTGTAATGTTTTGAGATTGTTACAGAAAGTAGCCAACATTTTCTCTGAAACTGGATTGACATGCAAGAATGTAAAGTTGCTGACATCACCTATCTTCATCAGACTAATTTTAAGCAGCAGTTAACGAGAGCATGGAACATCCTGACAACTTATATTTAAAAAGCTGCTATGCCTCAAAGAAAACTTTGAAAACATAATACTTAAATACAGTTCAGCTTTCATTCCATATATATTCTATAGATTTCTTCTCTCTAGTATTTATTACTGAGAAAGTTTACATGAATACAGGATATATATTCCTAACAGTTCATTTGCCTCTATAGTTTACCCCCTCCTTCAAGTCAGAATCCTCTGTTGTGGCATTACAATTTGTTGCCATGGGAATAACTGTGATGTCACAAGCACTACATGTTGACTTCAGGTAGGAAGAAAGCAAAAGGAATAGATGAACCCTTCAGGAGCAAAGATGATGTTTTCATGCAGATGACCTCAGCAATAAATACTGAGGAGGAGAACTACAGAACTAACATTAAATACAAGCTGAATTGTCCCTTATTATTAAGTGCTGATGCAGTTCTCATGAAGGCATCAGTTGCTCTTTAATAGGCAAATAGCTATCAAATCAAACAAAAAAACAAACAAAAAAGGAGGGAGTTTCTGTAAAATAATTGAATACACCAGAGTCATTACCAATGCACATTTCTCGCATTGCCAGTCACTAGTCAAATTGTGAGTGCCTAATGTTATTGCTCAAAGACTCAAATTACTTCCTATTTCTTTCTCTCCATGCAGTTAGCTACTGCAAGTCAATTTTGAAAATCCAGTTGTAGAAATGAAAGGAAAAGTGTGACTTCTACTGAGACGTGAACCCAGGGACCTTGCCATGCCATGGCATGGCAAGGTCCCTGGGTTCAAATCCTGGTAGGAGTCACACTTTTCCTTTCATTTCTACAAATTAATTTTTAATATAATTCTAGGAGACAATATTGAACCAAACCCCAGCCCTCCTCAGACAAATATCAGAATTACTTCACCTGATATTTTCAACATGGCCGCCAGACTGGGCGTGCTGTTAACTGCAGTTTCTGAGTTTTAGTTTTTAGACTGTTTTAAGTCTGTTTCAAGTCCGTTTTAAGTTTGTTTAAGTTTGTTTTAAGTTTGTTTTTAGATCTTTTTAATTTAATTTGTTGTTTTATCTTCACAACCTGCCTGCTTCTCCTGCTGAGGAGTGACTTTATGATGGGCTCTTCCGCTGAGTAGCCCATTGTCCTTGTTTTTCCCTCTGCTGCAGTTTAAGATTAAGGAGAAGCGGGGAATCTGGGGTAAACCGTTAGAAGGATCTGAGGTTTAATGCTGGATGCTCTGTTAATGCCCCAGTATTTACGATAATTTTGACAGTTCAGTGGTTTTGCCGTGGATGGGATGTTTTCTTCCTGGGTCGCTGTGTACCGCTTTGTTTGGTACGTGCAGCTTTTTCTGGCCCTGAATGTTTTGGGAAAGCTGACCTAGCAGTGGATCACCCTAATGAGGACTGTTGCCGAAGATTACAATCTATGGATGCATTGATTGAATTGTCACACGGCTTGGAACTGTTATTGGTTTTTTGCATTTGAGTCTGGAAATTTAGGACTGGATTTATATCGGTGGATTTATGGCCGTGGATTTAGGGACTAAGTGGCTCAATTTACAGCCGATAAGTAGGCCTCAGCTGGCTGGGGCCTGCGTACTGGTCTGTGGCAGCTCAGGGGTCTGTGCTCTATCTGCTGGGTAGCCAGTGGTTGGTGCTCTGTCCCTTGAGTTTCCCAGGGGACCGACAAGGTTGGGTTCCTGCGGGGGTCTTGTAGTGGCTGGTGTTGCTCGGTCATGGACCTTGGGCCAGATTTTCAGGGCTCTCCCTGGATGTAGAGCCAAATGGTCCTGAAGAGGCTTTGTTGGATTCCTTTTCCTGCTCCTGCTTCTGGTTACGGTTTGACTTTGTATTTGACTTTTTTAGGCAGTAAGAGTGTTTTTATCAGTTTTGTTTTCTTCCTGTTTCTTGGACAAAGTCTAAAGTTCATTTACTTTTGGCAGTGAGAGTGCCATAATCAGTATATCCTTGGGCCCTGACAGTGAGAGTATCAGCAGCCTAAGGACTAACTGTACCATCACTGAAACTAAGACTGCTCTGCCCAGGGGATGCCCATGATGTTTCTAATAGTCCTGTTGCTAGTGACAGGACCAGCGGGACTTGGTCTAGCTGGTCTCTTCTCCATACATTTTTCTGACTGTATTATTTCTATTTTGCTTTTTGTTTGTGTTTGTTTAGTGCTGTCCTCCTCTGATCTGTGAGAGGGTTCTGGGGAGGGGAAGTTTTGTTATTTGTGTTTAATGTTGTAATTTCTATCTCTGTATTGTAGGGTTTTGATTTTTGATTTGTTGTGTAAGGGAGACGTTTATGATTTGTTATGGGTTTTAGCTTAAGTTTTATTGGGTATGCTGCAATCTTTTGTGGGTAGTTTGATGAGAACAGCAGGATTTTGTTGTGTGCCCTGATTCTTGTTGTAACTATTAGTTTGTGGAATGTGCCTGTTGCCCCCCCCCTCCGGTCTTGCGCTATTCGGCCTTTTCTCTCCGTGCCCTCTGCCCATTCTCTCCCCTCCTTTGCCCTTTTTTATTTATCAGCGTTGTCGGGCATTGGGCATTGTACGTAAAAGAAATGGGGATGGGCATAGTGGGGGGCACGGACATTGGAGGCCGAAGGAGCAGTCCTCTTGCATAGGGATTGTTAGGTCCAGAAGACGCCCTGGGGTGAAATGGAACCTGGAATGTGGTAATCCATGCCTAGTCCCCATACTCAAGGGCACCATATCTTTTGATGGGTAATTAGCTGGGACGGCTCAGGAACCCCGTCCAACTAGGGTGGTTTTATGCAATGCCAGATCTATTAAGAACAAAACTGCAATTATTGCAGATCTTGTTGGAACAGCTGATCTGGCTTGTATCACTGAGACCTGGCTAGATGAAAATGCTGGTCCCATTTTGGAGGCAGCAATTCCAGTCGGGTACTCGGTGACACACCACCTGTGATTGGACCACGGGGGGGGTAGCGGTCTGTTTTAAGACCAAATTGGGCCTCACTGGTGTCCCAGTTGAGGAGGCCAAGTCCTTTGAATGTACTGTGGTAGCTGATATGGGTTGCAGGATAGCTCTCACCTACCATCCACCAGGGGACGAGAAGCGATTCCTGCAGGAAGTGGCAGAATTTGCCGCTAACATGGCATTGGAGTCACCCAGACTAATGGTTCTGGGTGACTTCAATGCCTGGATTGAAGACGAACTCTTGCTGTTTGGTCAGCACTTCCTCCAGATATGACATCACTGGGCTTCACTCAGATTGTTTCTTCAGCTACCCATAATCATGGTCATTCTCTGGATTTGGTTTTCCTCCTGTGGATTGACACCTCTGATTTGGGGGTGGACCCTGTCAGTTGGTCTGATCATTGCACTGTGAGGTTAAATTTTTGCACCCCTCTTCATAGGTCTGCCCCTGTGGAGATAGTCAGTTACTGCCCTTTCTGGTATGTGTGCCCTGAAGACCTGGAGGCGGTGTGATTGACCTCTTGGAGTTTCCTGATGCCAGCTCGAGTCCGGAGTTGTTGGTTCTGGTCTACAATAACAACATTTTCTCTGCTCTGGACTTGATAGCTCCTGTCTGTGTTCGTCCCCACCCACTCCACCCTTGGGCCCGTTGGTTTGATGGGTCTTTGAGGGAGTTGAGATGTGTGAGACAAAGGTTAGAACACTGCTGGCGAAAATCTGCCCTGGAGGAGGACCACCTTCATTTGGTAGAGCACTACCAGTTCTGCTAATCAGCGATCTCCCATAAGAAGGCAGAATTCCTGTCCAGGGAAATCGCTGTAGCTCAGAACTGACCAGTTCAGCTCTTCCGAACTGTGGACAGGTTGTGTAACCCAGCCTGTCTGCAGCTCCGTCAAGCTTTTTCACAAAAAGGGTGTGATGAGCTTGCTCATTTCTTTGAGCATAAGGTGGCCGACATCAGGTTGGAGATTCATATGACTCATTCTATGGGGGATGTGGTTGGTCAGTGTTTGGTCACTACTCTTTGTACTTCCTGGAGTTCCTTTGACCTGCCAGACTTTTTGGATATTATGCGGATTGTCCAGGGGATGCGCCCTATGTGCTGTAGTTTAGATCTGGGCCCAACTTAGAAACATAGAAACATAGACTTTGACGGCAGATAAGGAACACTTGGCCCATCTAGTCTGCCCATTTCCCCACCTACAGGATAGGCCGCAGATCCTAGTTAACCAACAGCCTATTTCTTCCTACCCCCCACAAGAATTGCCTTATGTCTGTCCCATGCATTCTTGAATTCTCCCACAGTTTTAGACCCCACAACTTCCTCAGGAAGGCTGTCCCATGCATCCACTACCCTCTCTGTGAAATAATACTTCCTCACATTACCCTGAACTGCCCTCCTTCTATCTTTAAATTGTGTCCCCTTGTTCTTGCAAGTCTCTTTTTCTGAAAGATGCTACCCTCTTGGACTTTGTTGATTCCACTGAGGTACTTAAAAGTTTCTGTCATGTCCCCCCTCTCCCTTCTTTCCTCAAAGGTATACATATTAAGCTCGTTTTTAGTCTCTCCTCATATGGCTTCTCTTGCAGACCCTGCACCATTTTAGTTGCCCTCCTCTGGACTACCTCTATCCTGTCTATGTCCTTGCGGAGATGGGGTCTCCAGAACTGGACACAGTACTCCAGATGGGGTCTCACCAACTGTCTGTACAGAGGGATAACAACTTCCTGTTTTCTGCTGCTCATGCCTCTCCCTATACATCCCAGTATACCCCCAGCCCTCCCTACTGCCTTCTCACATTGCTTGCTAACCTTAAGGTCATCTGATATGATTACCCCCAGGTCCCTTTCCTTCTTTGTTGTTGTTACTACTCTCCCACCCATTGTGTATTCTTTCCCTGGGTTCTTGTTTCCCAGGTGCATTATTTTGCACTTCTTTGCATTGAATCCTAGCTGCCATACTTCTGACCATTCCTCCCACCTTGCCAAGTCCCTTTTCATCCTTTCCACGCCTCCTTGTGTATCAACCCTGTTGCAGATCTTTGTGTCATCTGCAAAAAGGCATACTTTTCCTTCCAGTCCCTCTGCAATGTCACTGATGAAGACATTAAAAAGGACTGGACCCAATACTGAACCCTGCGGTACCCTACTAGTAACCCTTCTTTCTTCAGAGTGGACTCCATTTACAATTACCTTCTGTGTCCTGTTGTGCAGCCAATGTTTTACTCGGGCTACCACCCTGGGACCCACTCCCAGGCTGGTTAATTTGACTATTAATCTTTTGTGTGGGACTGTGTCAAATGCCTGCTAAATTCTAGGTAGGACATGTCCACGGCCCCTCCCTGGTCTATTACTTTGGTCACCCAGTCAAAGAAATCTATTAGATTCATCTGACATGACCTTCCCGCTGTGAACCCATGCTGCCTTGGGTCCTGTGCTCCACTGGCCTCTAGGTACTCAACTATTCTTTCCTTCAGAAGTGACTCCATCACTTTCCCTACCACAGAGGTCAGACTGACAGGTCTGTAGTTTCCTACCTCTGTCTTGGTCCCACTTTTGTGAAGGGAATCACATCCACCTTCCTCCAGTCCTCAGGTACCACACCATCCTCCCATGATTTATTAAAAGAGTAGCCAGTGGTTTCACTAGTTCCTCCTTAATTCTTTTAGAATTCTGGGGTGAATTCCATCAGGACCCATTGCTTTGTCCACCTTCAGTTTTAGGAGTTCTTGCAGAACCCTTTCTTCTGTGAAAGGACTGGGATCGACCCCCTGTCAAGAGTGCTTCTGTTAATTGATTTGCACTTCCCCTCCTCTTTGTGAATACTGAGCAGAAATATTCATTCAGTATCCCTGCTTTTCACTGTCCCCTCTGCCCACCCACTGCTCATTCATTATTCAGCCTCACTATCCCTCCTTGGTCTTTCTCGCTCGCTGATGTACCTATAAAGGTTTTATCCCCTTCTTAACTGAGTTGGCTATCTTTCCTCAGTTTGGGCCTTTGCTATTCTGACTTCCCTCCCTGCTTCCTTCTGCCTTAACTGGTACAGTTCTCTGTCCTGCTCCTTCTGTGTTTCCTTATACTTCTGGAATGCTATCTTTTTCTTCCTGACTTTCACAGCCACCTCTTTTGTGAACCATAGTGGCTTTTTCTTTCATTTTGATTTGTTTATTTGCTTCACACAAAGGCTTGTTGCCTCTGTGATGGCAGTTTTGATGATTCCCCACTGTTGCTCCATGCCTCCTTCTAGCCTGTTTGCTAGTGTTTTTCTGAGGCACTCTCCCATCTTGCCAAAGTCAGCCATCCTAAAGTCCAGTACCCTCACTTTTGTATGGCTTGACTCTGTAGCTGAGTTTAATGTGAACCACACTGTTTGATGGTCACTTGTCCCCAGATGGCAACCCACTTCTAGATCTGAGATCCTCTCACTGCCCCCGTTTGAGAGTATGAGGTCTAAGATTGCTCCCTCATGAGTGGGTTCTGAAACTAGCTGTCTAATGCCTGCCACCTGTAGGGCATCAAGAATGGCCCTGCTCTTGGATGTGGCTGCAGCAAATGTGCTCCAGTTAACATCTGGCATATTCAGGTCTCCCATCAACAGTATCTCCCCTTTCTCTGCCATTCTAAGAATGCCTTCTATCATATTCTTGTCCATTCCCTCTCCCTGACATGGGGATCTGTACACAACCCCTGTGTGGATTGTGGTGCCCTTTCCAGTCTCCAAGGTGACCCACAGTGCCTCCTCTCCTCCGTTTACTCTTTTGTTCAGTTGCTTTTATCCCTTCCTTTACATAGAGAACTACTCCTCCCCCTCTTCTCCCCTGCCTGTCTCTCCTGTAGGTTATGTACCCTGGTATGTTAACATCCCAGTCATGGTTCTCTGTGTACCATGTTTCTGTGACTGCTACAATATCCAGGCATCCCTCTTCCATCAAGTCCAACAGCTCAGGGAGCTTGTTGCCCAGACTACGGGCATTGGTACTCATTACCCTCCATTTCCTGATGGCCTTACTCCCTTTTGACCCATCCCTGTCCTTCTTGCCTTTGTCACTTTCTCCATTTACCCCTGCCCTTCTCCCTATTGACACCTCTATGTTGGTGTTTGCCGCACTTACTACCGTGATTATTTGGGGGCTCGGATTTCCCTGCTTCTTTCCAGTGCCTCCCCCCTTGGCTAGTTTAAAAGCTTGCCAATGAAGCATTTAAACCTATCACCTAGGATCCTGGTTCCCCTCCCGGACAGATACAGCCCATCATGCCAGTATAGGCTTGCATCACTCCAGGTGGACCCCCAGTCCCCAATGAAGCCAAATCCCTGAGCTCCACACCAGTTTTCAACCACTGATTGAATCCCATGATGCGGAACACCTAGCCTCTCTATGCCATAGATGGCAGCACCTCCGAGAAGGTTACCCGTCGTGCTACTTGACTAAGGCCCCTCCCAATTCCACAAACTCTTCCTGCACTTCTCTAATCCCTTCTTAGCCAGGTCATTTGTCCCTAGGTGGACAATGACATCCAGCTCCCTCCCTGTGCAGCTGCTCCGGCAATCCTGAGGATTCGCTCCCTGTCCCTCCAAGCCATGGTGCCAGGCAGGCACTTTCTTCCCTCTCCCTTCCTCCCCAGTTCTACCTTCCTAACAATGGAGTCCCCCACCAGGAGTTGTTCCTTCCTGCAGGGTCCTCTGCCACCCTCCTGTGGGTCTCCTTTGTGGAGGTTCCCACATCCTCCTTGGTCTCCACTGCAGGTGCCTCCATAGAGGAACCACACTTTGCCAGAATGGCATAGGGAATTGTGGAGAGGTACAACTGGAGGGATGCACCTCTGTTCCACCACCCTCACCCTCCCTGAGCCCACTGTGGTCCAACCGCTCCTCTTTCTTGGCAACCTCTGAGGCAACGGCAGTGGCACTGGTGGTCCCTGGATGGAAGAGGAGGTCCCACAAATCCTGGCCAACTCAGCCTGGAGATGAGCAACCTCCTCCCTCAGCCCAGAGAGGTGCCTGCAGATGTGACAACACCGCATCCTCCAGAATGTCTCCCAGAAGACTGCTGCTCCACAGCCACTGCACTGCACCACTCCAATCATGTCTTATTTCTGGCCCCTTAACTGTTTGCAATCCTTACTCTTTCCTCTGTTTTTTTCTCCCTCCTTACTTTCTGCCTGTGTGCCCTTTAAGCTTCTGATTGTCCTGTTCTGAGACAAGAATATCCTAGATTTCTCAGTAGACCACTTACTTGCTCAGAGGCAGACCTCCAGCAGCTAGAGGGGGCCAGAGAGCTACTCTTGCCCTTCTAGGATGGTGGGTCTTTGGTGGTTCTGTGATCACTCACTTTCTGCTCCCAAACAGAACGTTCCTGTTGTCAGTCAAATCCTGTGCCTATAAAAATAGAACTAGCTTTGGGTGGGGGGTGGACGGGAGGGAAGGAGGGCAATATAGTCTCAGCAGAGAAGTCCAGTCACACAGCAGTCCTTTCTCCTGGTGTCTTCTGCCAAGCTATTAGCAGAACTTCCATGATTTGGGGTCGTTATGAGATCAAAGGCCCATTTATGTCTCAAATTGTCTGGTGCTCCTTGGAATCGGGTGAGTTTCCAAGCTCCCTGAAGGATGCAGTGTGACACCCCTTCTGAAGAAAGCTTTGTTGGACCCAGACATTTTTGCCAACTACAGACCTATCTCGAACCTTCCCTTTTTAGGCAAGGTTATTGAGAAAGTAATGGCAATCCAACTGGAGAACCATTTGACCATCCATAATGTATATGAACCTCTCCAGTCGGGTTTTCATGAGAGGCACAGTGCTGAGATTGCTCTGGTTCAGGTGCTCAGTGATCTCCTGATGGTGAGAGATTGGAGAAACCATTCCATCCTGGTACTCCTTGATCTCTCTTCAGATTTTGACATTGTAGACCATGGGGTGCTGCTTGAACGCCTGAGGTCCATCTGTGGCCTGTCGAGTACAGTGCTCAGATGGTTTTCATCCTTCCTAGCTGGTAGAACACAGAGAGCTGTGTCTGGGTTTTTTCTTCTGACCCTTCTTCTCTGTCTTGCGGGGTTCCTCAGGGCTCGGTGCTGTCCCCCATGTTGTTTGCAGTGTATATGCTACCCCTCAGAGACATTGTAAGATGATATGGGCTACGGTTTCATTGTTACGCTGATGATACCCAGCTCTACCTGTCTTTCACCCCCGACCAGGTTAGTGCACTCTCAGTATTTAATAATTGCCTTGCTGAAATCCAAGACTGGATGAATTCGACCTGGCTAAAGTTGAACACGGGAAAGACTGAAGTTATGGTGGTGGACCCAGGTCACGGATATAGGGGTTGAGGACTGATCAGCCCTCTGGAATATTTCTGGGTGGTGCTCAGATCCTTACCTCAGAATGGGTGCATGACCTTGGAGTGGTGCTTGATGACTGACTGACCCTTTATCATCAGGTGTCGGCAGTTGTTAAGTCAGCCTTTTACCATCTTAGGAACATCACCAGGGTCAAACACCTTATTCAGTCCAGTGATCTGCCTGTGTTGATCCACGCCTTTGTGACCTCCCACCTTGACTACTGCAACTCCCTTTATCTGGGGTTTCCTGGGGTTGATATCCACTGCTTGCAGCTGGTGCAGAATGCTGCTGCTCAATTATTGTCAGGGGTGTCTAGGAGTTTGCATATTACCCCTGTGCTGCACGATCTGCATTAGCTGACGATTTAGTGAGATCACCTTTAAGGTAGGTTTGTTGGCCTACAATGCCCTACACAGTCTTGGTCTTGACTAGTTGAAAGAGCTTCTGATTCTTTACACCACTGTGTGACAGCTCTGCTTGGGTGAAGAGGGGTTGCTGGAGATTCCGAGGGTTACTTTGAAATCTTCTGGGACCCATGCCTTTGTGGCCCCTACCCTCTGGAATTCTCTGCCCCGTCAGCTTCATGACTGCTTGACCATTGGGGGCTTTAAACAGGCACTTAAGACTTTTTTGTGTTCTCAGGCATTTCAAGAATTATCCTGACTCTATTAATGGTATAGTTAAGCTGTAATATTTGATGTTTTTGTTTTTATTCTGTAAGGTGCCTTGACATTTCAAAAGGTACCTAATAAATAAAGATTATTATTATTATTAATATGGCAAACTGGACCACTACCAAGGGGCTGAAAATAACTCCTATGAATATCAATGGCTTAAGGCCTAAAATGCATGAATTGGAAGCATGGGTCAGCCTGTACGCTCCAGATTTTATTGCAATTACTGAAATCTGGCTCAGACCTCATATTCTAGGACATGAGGTCAGAATAAATGGCTTTAAGACTTTTAGGCAGAATCAAATAGGAAAAAAGGAGGAGCTCTAATCTATGTGAAGCTCTCCCTGAATGCATCTCTTGTAGCACTGCCTGCTCTATTCGATTCTGCCTGCGAAGCAGTCTTCATTAAACTGCTGCTGGGCAGCACTAAGGCACTAGTAATAGGGTGTGTTTACAACTCTCCTAAGGCAGCAGTTGACTTCCTGAAGTCCCTAATTACATGTATTCCCCACCCTAGTCTCCCACACTGGGCAAGGGTGATACTAGGAGACTTCAATATACATTGGGGGCAGCGTATAAATGGAGAACTAAAATCCATCCTGCACGAGGTGGATCTAAACCAATTAACCAAAGAACTCAATAGGCTTAATACTAAAACAGGCAACCAGACCACACTGGACTCAATCTTGGTATCTAAACAAGTCTCCCACAGTGGGCAAGGGTGATACTAGGAGACTTCAGTATACATTGGGGGCAGTGTATAAATGGAGAACTAAAATCCATCCTGCAAGAGGTGGATCTAAACCAATTAACCAATGAACTCAATAGGCTTAATACTAAAACAGGCAACCAGACCACACTGGACTGGATCTTGGTATCTAAGCAATATAGATTTAAGATGGTAGGAACTTTTGCAGACTCATTGAGTGACCACTGTCACACATACGGAGTGTGAAAAAAAAACCTTCCCAACTCCTTCGCCAAGAATCTTCTGGGCCAGGTATTATTCCAACTGTGATACAATTGCATTCCTTAAAACATTATTGGAGGGAGGAGGATGCTAATAAGCAGCTAATTGAATAAGATGCATCTCTTTTCCATGCTCTGCAACATAGTGAAATAAAAATGTATTGTCTGTTAGATAAAAGTAAAAATTTCATATTTTTCAAACTGCTACTACAACACTAACATGGATGATTACCTCACTTCAAGCAAATCATTGAGTCAATCATCCAAAAATGCTAAGAAAACAAGCTCACATGATGGTGGGATGGCTGGTAGAGCAGGTCCGATTTCCCTCTTGGCCATAGAAATTGCACTAATCAGCAATGTGGCGATGGAGCAGATTCTAATGAATATTAATCCACATTGAGACCAGGTTGAGAAATCGATCTCCAGCCTTACTGCCAAATTAAAACAGCATTCCAATTGACTCAATGAATTAGAGAAGAGTATTGGATCTGGAGGACACTACTCATGTGGTGGCAGACAAAGTCACCGAGCTTGAAAAGGAAATGGAGGAGTTGCGAGAGGCCCTGGACTATCAGGAGAGTTATAGTAGGAGAAATCATTTGTGAATCTGTGGCCTCCCAGAGGGAGCTAAAGGAGGAGGAGGTCTGATGGACTTTTGCACAGAGACACTGCCCAAATTTGCTGGGGATGTCTATAGTAAGTGGTAGACTGAAGATCGAGAGGGCACATAGAGCCTTGCTTCCACAACCACCTAGTGACCAGCTGCCCAGAGAAGTGATTTTTCACTTGCACCACTTTCCTGACAGCCAGGCCATCATGGCAGCATATAGGAAGAAGAAGGCCCTTATATTTGAGGATCACAAATTTTCACTGCACCAAGACATTTTGGTGCAGGTCCAAAGGAAGAAGCAATCAATTATTCAACAACCAAATGGATGGCATGAGAGAAAGAGACCTTGAATTCTTCATAACATACCCTGCTATAGTAAAGGTGCATTTGGAGGGAGACCACATATTCATTCTGGGAGCCAGCAAAGCAACAGGCTTTCACTGATGAGTGGGGCAAAAATAATAGGTGTGGATGAAAGGATGACTGCAGCCTTAAAAGACTACCAGTAATTTTTTTTTTTTTGACACTCATACATGGCACATCTCTTGGGGAATTTGATCACCCACATGGAGGACCTTAGTGGGGCCCTCGCTTGCCCCATCTTGTCTTTTGCTCCAAGTATTTAGTGGACTTTGCAGCTGTCTTGCCACCCCCATTTTTGCTGCCTGCCACAACGGGGTAATTGATGAGCACAGCCTCCAGGGAATTGGACTTAAAAAAGGCCCAGTATAGACTGACGGCTCCCCACATGGCCATAGCCTGTTTCTTGGACTCTGAACTGGTAAGAGAGGAGAATCGAGGCCTGGGGATGGCCTAGAAACTTATCTGGAGGGCAGCACAGCATGTGCATTTGCACGCATGGAGCAATGGAGGATGGACTCTCTCAAGGGGATTTATCCCTAATTGATTGCTGGCTGGGTGTCTGAAGAACAGTCCTGTGTGCTGAACTATGTAACAGCAGTACAGAATGGAGAAGTGACAGACACAGATTACTGGTGAATATGAGGGGCTGGAGGGCCTTGTGTGGATAATTGTGAGCTTTGGCCACATCCCCCACCATGGTCCAGACTCCCGCAGAGCTGCTTGCAGACTTGAGCAGATTTTTAGTGTGAAGTTGGACTGCAAATAAGATGGGGTAGATGTGGGTGGTGGTTGGAGGGAGGCTGATGTAACGCTGAATGAAGGGGCAGAAGGGGACTCATTAAAGATGTTTTCAGAGGGGCACTGTAAATGGATGATGATGATTAAATGGAATGGGTAGGGAGAGAGTGGACCAATGTGACCGTCTAACTCCTAACCCACTAATTGTGGTGGGAGGGTGGGAATGGGAGTTAATACAACAGTTGTCAAGGGAAAACTCCTCAAAATAGGTATTAAGAAAATCAGCAGAAATGTGTTTGCCAATGGCCCAGTGGAGGTTGAGGGGCTGGAGGTTGATTGGGGAGGCTCTACTGAGGTTCCATGGGATTGATGGAGATCACCGGGAAGGACAGTAACACCCGGTAGACCTTACCCAAGAGGAAGAGCATGAGCCACGTTACTGAGGGGGGAAGGGCCCAGATTGCCTTGGATGGGGCAGATAGGGCTATGAGGTTTATCATCCATGGGAAATTACTCCATGCTTGGCTGTGACAGATTGGGAGTCAGAGCATCATCATGGAAGATAGCAGTTGGGGAAAAAGGGAACAAGGTTAAACACAAAAGTAATGAGATAGTTAATCAAGATGCAGTGGGAGGTAGCATATTTTTTTTTTTAGTTGTTTAACCAGATATAGCACACTAAGCTGAAAGCTTTTTTACAGGAGCGACCTGGGAGCACAAGGAGGTTAAGTGACTTGCTCAGGGTCACACAGTATGCAAGTGGAAGCTGTGGGATTCAAACCCAGGTCTGGTCTGCTGGATATCACCAAATTTGCAGCTCAGAGCCTTAGACCACTGCGCTATACTGCCTCTATATGGGATGGATATGTGGAAAACACAATATACAAATCACAGTTACAGTTGGGGAGAAAGAGAATTTCAAGTGACCGGGTAGTAAACTGGAGGAAGATAGTTAAAAAATTGAAGCAACAATTGGGGGGAGGGGGAGAATTGTTTTTTCTGTTTATCTGCTTGATGTTCATTGTTTTGTTTCCTATTCACACAGACCACATGTTTTTTGATCAAAAACTCAGAAATGAGGGGCTGGCTGAGCAGTACAGGGGTCAGCTGATGCCTAAGGAGGAGATAAAGGGAGCTTATAAGATAAAAAATGGTAAAAGATCAAACTACAACTGTTATATCTTGGAATATGAAGGGATTCACCTCCCCCATTAAGAGAGCCAAGGTGTTAACTGCACTTAAGCAGAAGGAGGCCAGCATTGCACTACTTCGGGAAACTTGACACCTATGGAACACAACAAACTAGTGGGATGATGGGTGGGGGCCTGCCACTCATCCTCATACAACTCTCATATAAAAGGGGTGGTGATACTGCTGCATAGGAATTTTCTGTTTACAATTCACAGTACAGTTATGATCCTCTGGAGAGCTGCTATATTATTACAGTCTGGGAAGTTTATGGGAGGGAGTTGACACTTGGGAGTGTGTATGCCCCATCAATACTAGGCCCAGCCTTTTATCAGACAATAATAGATGTACTCACCAGGGAACAATTCCCTAATTTAATAATAGGAGGGGACTTTAACTGTGTGGCTGATCCCAAGATGTACTACTCTAGGATAAGATCCAGAGCAGTAGCGGGCATCCAACAGTGGCAGATGGGGCTATCGGACCTTAATATGGTGGAAGTGTGGTGGACTGCCAACCCTGGGGCCTGGGAGTATACATTTTTCCCTAAACCACATGTTTTCTGGTCTAGGCTGGATTATATTGATGTCCCAAGGGAGCTGCACTCACAATTGACTGATGTCAGGCACAGTCCCATTTTTGTTTCGGACCATGCCAAGGTGCAAATGGAGGTGCTCCTAGCACAGGGGGAGGAAGGACGGGGAGGATGGTGGTTCCCTACTTACTTGTTAGTGAAGAAAGAGTTCTGGAAATATATAAAGATTAGAGATGCATGGATACCACTTTTTGCCTGAATTTTGGATCTAGATATTTTTTTAATTTGACCTGACCAGATCCAGTTCAACATCAGGTCGGATAGTACTGTCAATAGTACAGTCAAATATAAATTTATTGTAAATAACTGGTTTTATTATGCCTAAATTTTCACCAGTGTGCCTTTGAGTTAAATCTTTAAGCTCAAGCAAAGCACCTCTGCGCTTGTAATTATCATCTATCCAATGCACAATGATTGAGGTAGGATTCAATGGAATGCTCTGCAGTCCATGTATCGGTGAAACTAATTGCAGGCACAGAATGCAATTTACTTATTAACTTCTGGCAAAGCTTCTGATACATGAATGAAATTATATTATCAGAGAAATACCTCCTTGAAGGTGTCATATACCTTGGCTCTAACACTGAGAAGAGCCATTTAAACCCCACATTGTCAGCAATGGCATATGGTTGTTCGTTCAAAGCCATCATCTTGGCTATGCTTTCTGTGATCTGCTTAGCTCTTGCATGCTCGGTGGATAAAGGAAGGGTTTGAGCTAAACAACCTTCAAGTGTAGGCTGCTCTTTTTTAATTAGTTTGGCTGGAGGCTCACGGCATTCATCTTTGGAAAGCTGGACACGCTTCGCTTTCTCTGCTAACAGCTCAGCATGCTCTGACTAACATTTATTTTTTAAATGATTTAGGAGGCTTGATGTCCCATAACTTTTCACGGATGAACCCCTACTTATAAAAGTAGGCACAGGACATAAAATACATTTTGTTTTCTCATCAGTTTCAGCATCGAGGTAAAAATACTGAGACACTAGGCTTTTTTGCAGCATTTTAGTAAAAGGCTAATAAAGGCAAATAAAAATTAAGTGGTCAAACATGACACAGCAGCTTGCTTGCTCGCACCCCCTCACCTCTGTAGATAACTTACCTGAACTGGCTCCTTAAATAGGCAGTACCCGATCGGGCCGGATACTAAGAAAATACAGAAAATCCAACAAGACTGGATCACCAGATCAAATATCTGTACATCACTGATAAAGACACAGTGGAAATCATATGTGGAACACAACCAGGGACAGTAAACACAGTGGGTAGTTACTGGGAAGCAGGGATGGCTTTCATGAGGGAGTGATAACTGCATATACAGCCAGAGTAAAGAGGGGGAAAAAGACATAAACAACTGGATCTAGAGAAGAAAATTGGGAGGCACACCCTAGAGAACAGGTTGAGAGCACTGATCTGATATCAGTGGGATATGATTTGGAGAGCCTACATATTACAAGAAAATGATGATAAATCTATATTCTGAGTGAAAAATCTTTTTCCTGGTTTTTAGTTCATGTGGTCTTAGTACAACTTGTTGATAAATGTTGTTTTTAGTCCTATAAGGACTTTATTGTTAATATTTTGAATTTCACCTGTGTTATGCTGAACAGGTACCCCAATTTTAAACTTGTGGAGCTGTACTAAATGTGCCAATGTTTGAGGTAGACAAAAGAATGAGGATGAATATGATCTTTGAATTTTTTTTAAATGTGTATGGAATATCTGAAAACTCTAATAAAAACATACAAAAACCAAAACATTATTGGAAGTGAACTGGCACCAATTAAACCTTGCCCCCTGCCTACTGTAGATCTAGCATTAGATTCCCCCCTGCCTAGACCTAGCATTAGATTTCTTTGTCAACGACTTTCTATCAGCTGCAAATAACATGCTGCACTTAAACAATTTAGGGCAAAAGGACAAGAATCAAGATGGCTATCTCATGACCTAAAAAAACTTATCAGGGAAAGAGACAGGGCAAGGGGAACCTATAAAACTTCTAATCAGAAAAAGGACTGGCAGAGATTTAGAGAGTTTAGGAATAAATGTAAAAAGGAACTGAAAATGGCAAGAAAACAATATCTCAAGGATCTACAGAAAAAGAACATCTCCGACCCAAAAAAGTTCTGGTCATAGATTAATGCCTCCTTAAAGAGAAACCGTACTCAGCATGATTGTACCACAACAGCTAAAGGCATTTGTCATGAGAACCCAGAGGATGTTGCCAAGGCATTAAACTCATTCTTTGCTAATCTTGATAAATTTAAGACCCACTAATTGGTAACACCCCTCCCTCATATGCACACCACAAAAGCTACCCCCACTCTCAAAATTTCCACTTCAAGATAGTAACCAAAAAAGAGGTGTTAAATCTTTAAAAAAAAAAAAAACATGAAAACTAGTGGATCAACAGGGTACGACAAATTGGAACCCAGAATACTAAATGTAGCAGCTCCTATCATTTATTTATTTATTTTTTGTTGTTGCTGACTGTGTAAGTGCACTAGACAAATTCTGCCTATTTTCAGGCATAACCCGGTGGGGGATACAGATGAATGCCAACAGACTTTGAACCAGATTAAGCTGTTGGTGGTATTTTTAGTGAATGGGGAGAAATTTGGTCAGGACGCTGAAACAGAAACATAGAAACATAGAATTTAACAGCAGATAAGGACCACTTGGCCCACCTAGTCTGCCTATTTCTCTACCTAATGCATAGGCTGCAGATCCTAGTTAACCAACAGCCTACTTCCTCCACTGGGGAAATTCCTCTACTCTTTTTGAGTGCTATGGGATGCTGTGACTGGTGCTGTGTGGCCAGTCGATCCCAGCAGATGGAGGTACAGGATGTGTGTGAGACTGAGGGGCAACCTCCTCCTTGGCCTCAGTCAGCTTTGAGGCCCATGGCATTGGAGAAAAAGGAGTTTCTAACTTTCTTATGGAGATTGAACAGTGCGTTTCACCTGACACCATGGCTGAGATTGAAATTCTGGCAGCAGAGGTGGGAGAAGGGATGTCTGGTACTTTATCAACCTCCACTTTGCTGCAATTACTTCAGGAAGAAGAATGACATTTTTCAGAACAATGGAACCAGCTCCAGCAGGAGTTAAAGCAGAGAGGAACGGCGTTCATGATGTCCGAGGATATGTCATTTGAGGAACATTTGGGTGGTCCAGATGTCAGTGCTGGGAACCTCCAGGTGAGTTCAGAGCATGCTGCACACTTTAACATTGGAAGATATGGCTTGCAAGTAACAGCCTCCTCGAGTTCTACTGTGTCCAAGGGGAGTGCTCTGGAGGTAAGATTTTTGAATCATTGTACTGATACACATGATGTGGCCCCAGTAGATACACACCCTAGTGTCCAACCGAGCAGCACTGAGGCCCTAAGTGGTTCTTTCCGGTCCTAGTTGCACCCAGGGCTGCTGCAAACAGTAACATTTTCAATCGCTACTTCAACTGGTAGTCCTAGTAAAATAGCAGCAGCAACTAAGGTTCTCACAGAGAAAAATCAGAGAAAAAATAAACTCAGCATTAAAGACAAGGGGTCTATGGAGCCTTCCTCTTCTTCTTCTGCTGTTGATCAATCGAATCCTGAGTGGATTCAGGCAGAATTACAGTGGCCAGGGTGGCAGAAGTCAGGGACAGGGTGGGTTGCAAACCTCCCAAAGCATCAGCGGGGAAGGATCCTGCTCCCATAGCAGGAGAGGGGAACTCTGTCACATCTCTTCCCCTGGGTCAGGCCAACAAGTCAACCTGCACCTTGGAGTTGCAAATAGCTGCTAACCACCCACATGATCTTGTGACTGGCATCATGGCATTGGAAGGAGAAGTGCCAGAGCCAGTAACCCTGCCACTAGACATGGAGGGTATTGAGGGTTCTCAAGATGGTATTGAGGCACAAGTACCCTCACAGAACTTAGAATCCCCAGAATATGCAAACTCTATGGCCCATTGAGTTGCCACTGAGTGGCAGGGAGGTCATAGGGAAATGTGTGGTCACTAATGTTAAAGAGCATCTCTTTTCTGAAACAGTGAGACTGGCTTCTGAACCTGCCACTAGTAGGAACGCAGTATGCCTGAGGTATCACGGAAGCACAGAGGATATACCAGATGGACATTTCATAGGCAGGGCACTATTAAAAACTAGTATGAAGTAATACACCTATGAAATTTACACCCTTATTCATATGCCTGGGGTCACAATATACGATATCAGCTTTAAGTATCCTTGGAACTTTAAACAGGCCTTGATCGATTTTGGAAGCAGTATCAATTGCTCAAGAATACTGCTCTTTGGAAGCCTTTTGTGGCCATCCCCCTGATGAAACCTGCTTCCAAGCATATTACAGTTTTATTCAGGAAAAGAGGGGTCAACATTGCAGACATTACATGTTGGTTGAAAAAACATTGTAATGTGGAGGGCTATCCATAACCAATCCTTGATGAAGAGCACCTTTGGACAGAGGGATGGCGGTACAAGGTCACTTTAAGACAGGAAAATAGAGAGACACAACATCGTCCCAACTGTTTTTTTCTGGGGTTGGATAGAGGGGTTCTGTTGTGTCCTAGGCAGCCCCGGGCATGCTATCAATGTAGGGAAGTGGGTCACCTCAGCAATTTATGCATTCGACTGAAATGTGTCTTATGTGGGGAACTAGGGCATGGTTATTTGCATTGTCCTGGCCCAGTTAGGTGTAACCTTTGTGAAGAGCCTGGGCACTCTTTTCGTTCCTGTGCCTGGGCATCTCATAATAGGTTGGATAAGATGGTAAAGGCAGAACAGGATGGGTCTGTGGCAACAGCTCAAAAGGAGTGCATGAGGCTTGTAGACGACTCTCTCATACTGTTCCTTCAGAACCCCTGCCCCAGAGAGTTACTAAGCTTAGGGTTGAGAAGACCCCAGGAACAGAAGCTATTACCCCAAAAGAACCCCTCTCATTCTACAATGTGTTCCTCGGTTGTGCAAGTTGGACCTCCCCTCCCCTTCCTCTCCTTCATCAGTGGTAGTGGTACCAACCATGGTCTTGAGCTCTAAGGAGGTCCCAGACATAGAGGGACCCGGTGAGGTGGTGCCTGGAGATCCCTTAGCTCAGCCACGGAGGAGGTTTCCTCCCTCTCCTGACATGGCCTCTCCTGCAGTAGAGCCTAATCCCCCTTTCAACAGCTGACTCAGTCAAAGGCTGCATTGCAGCTTGCAGCACCAGTTATTGATGCTGAAGTTAGTGTAGTGTCAACCCAGAACTCTTATGAAATGCTAGGGGACTTGAATCACTGGACTATGATGGCACTTCAAAGGTGTCCTCCATATCTTCCTCTCAGATGGAGGTAATTGGAGTGATGGCTAGTGGTGAAGCCAAAGACTAAGAAAAGGAAAAAAAGGGTGAAATCATGATGATTTATATAGATGATTTCTATGACTGTTTATCTTCTGTCATCTCATATTTTCATGGCCTTTACCTTGTTAACCTTGAATGTTAACAGTATGAAATCGGTAGAAAAAAGGCAAGTTACTTTCACAGACTACATATGGAACAAGGAAATGTTATTCTTTTACAAGAGACAAGGTTGCATACCCTCCCGGAAATTGCACAAGTCCAAAAAGAGTGGCATTGGTGGCCCTCCGTTTGGTCACTAGGGGAGGATTTATATTCTGGTTTAGGAATACTGTTTTATGGCTTGGATATTAGTTTTGAAAGTGTTTGACCTCTTTTCCAGAAGAGTATTGATTATGGATGCAGTGATCGCAGAGCTTGCATACCCCTCAGTCCAAAGCAGACAGAACTGCTCTGCTTAGGCAGATTGAGTCTTTTTTAACCACTTTTAAAACTATATTATAGGGAGGTGATTTTAATTGTGGGCTAACAAGCAGGGACTGGGTTAAGAAAATGGGGAAACTGTATTGTGACACCAATCTGCTGCTTAGTATTCTACATCGTAATGGATTAAAGATGCCCATGACTTTTCAGGCGAGGGCCCTATGCATACATTTTATAAAGGTTCTCTCTCAACCAGGATAGATTTCTGATTTGTGTCTTAGAGAATGCAGAGAGCAGTGGTCTTGGCAGTCCCTTTAGAAACTTCCAACCACTTTGTAGTTAAAATAAATTTGGAGGTTCAGACAAAACATTTCCACATGGAGAGGTTACTGGAAAATTAATGTATCCTCACTGCACTCCGATGCCCTGTGCCATGACATTTTAACATTATTAGAAATGTGACATAACATTCAATTTTTGTATAATAATCTGATAGATTGGTGGGAGGATACGAAATGGGATTTAAAGGACCTATTAATTACCTTATTCTCTAAGGAGGCTAAAAATAAGTATGTACAGTATTTGGGGCTTAGGGCAAATTTTTTGAAGCTGATAACACAGATGAGGGTATCAGAATAAGATCTCTGAGACCAAATTATGGCGATTAAAGGTAAAATGCATGCCTATTCACAGGCTTGTGAACACTTTAAGGCCTTTGATCAAAAATTATGTACACAAGAGGAAAAGGCACAGGTTAACCCCTATGACATAGAGGCTGATAAGGCAGGGTAGAGGATTATGTCTTCCTTATGTAGGGTTGATGACACAATCGCATCAGATCAGATGTCTATGCATCAGGTTGTACAACAGTATATTCAGGACAAGTTCCAAGTGGGAGGGACCCAATGTCAGGATGGATTCATAAAATCCTTGCCCCTTCCCCAAACATCTGAGGGAGAGGGAGTGTTGCTTTTGGAACCTTTATCAGAAATGGAGGTCAGGGTAGCCATTAGTAAGCTATCACTGAACACCTCTCTGGGGATTGATGGCATAAACAATGATTTTTATAAAAGATTTATGGACCAGATGGCTCCTATATTAGTTGAAGTGTACCAAGCTATTGCAACTTTGCAGATGCTGAGTATCAGTATGAGGGAAGGAATCATGATCTTCCTTCATAAAAAAGGAAACCGAGAGGACCTTGGTTATTGGATGCCTTTATGCTTATTCATGACAGATCACAAAATCCTAGCTAATATTTATACAGCTTGATTGGCAAATGTAGTAAAAAATCTTATTTTGGAAGTTTAAACTTGTGGAATTCCTGGGTGGGGTATATTGCAAAACCTGATTTTTTTTTTTTTGCATGAAGTGGTATAGCAAGGTCTGAAGGGGAACCTAGAATGGGTAGCCTGTGATGCTAGCATCTGAAAGATGGTGCCATCTGAAATGGTGACGAGTTGTGGGTGAAAGCCCGAATGGCGATCGGGGAGATAGGGCAGCCGGATGTGGCGGGGTGGAAGATTGTAGTGACAGGATGTTGCTATATGTACACACATGTGAGGGGAGCGAACACGGTGAGTGTGGGCTGGGAGGGGGCAATGGGGATTATAGGGGGTGGTGCTGCAGTCAGCTGCCGAGCTGTGCCATAGCATCAGAGGCTGGCCTCCGCTTGCAGTGTGGCAGGTACTAGGTTTGGGTCTGAGTCTGGCCACTACAGCATTTTTGTTGCACCCGGCCCATGTTATTTTGCTTTTGCCCCCCTGACATGCACCCCCCCTGGAGCTGATAATCTTTTAGTAAGAGGGTGCAAGGGGGGTGGGGCGCAGTCCTCCCAGAGAAAGCAAAATAACTAAGTCCGTGCGTTGCTCCTCATATACAGGATGTCAGGGTGGTAAAATTGTTTTACACCCTGACATCTCAATAATGTGGCTCCTCTTTTCATGGTCATGGTTATCATATAGAACCCCTAGAAGGTTACATTTTTGCAGTTGATCAAGAGACTGCCTTTGATGCTGTGAAAAATGAGTATCTCTGGTTGATTTTGGTACAGTATGGTACTCCAGAAAGTTTCATTACAGTGATACGGTTAATTATACCAAGAGGTACAAGTGAGGCCTATAATTAATGGGCGTCTGGGCATTCCCATGTATCTTAAGAATGGGGTACGACAGGGGTGCCCATTAAGAGCCTTGTTGTATGTCATTGGGTTGGACCTCATTCTGAGGGCTTTGGAAGGGGAGGACACAGTTACTCCAATTCAGCATAGTATAGGGGTTACATGTGTAAGGTCTCTGCATATACAGATGATTGTGTTTTAGTAGTAGCAGAATTAAATTCGGGATTGCAAGCTTTACAGGTGTATGAGAACTGTCGACAGGTCACTGGAATTAGAATTAATAAAGGAAAAAAACAAGACTTTAGCGTTAGGTAAGACACCAGAAGATCTGGGATTTGTGATACCTGTCAGGAAGGACAAGGTCGAATTCTTAGGGGTATACTTTGGATCTCAAGAAACCATTCAAAGTAATTGGGATGAAGTTTATGATGCTGCTAGTAAGAAAGTACAGAAATGGAAGGCATAGAAGATGACAAGAAAGAAAAGGGTGTACTTGTTAAAGGCATTTATAACATCATTATTTGTGTATGTTTCCTAAGTTTCCCCCTTCTGTTCAACATATACGCTAAAATTATCAGCTTGTTTTTCTCATTATTATGGGGCAGCCAATTAAATTCTGTGAAATAGTCTCACACCTATAGGGCATGGAAGGATAGGAGTTTAAATATGTTACAGCCCCTTGTGTTTTTCTCTGGGAATTTTTTCTATATGACTATTAGGCCTCTGGTGCAGGGGCAAGAGGGGGTAGGTACTAGGGTCATGCAGAGACAGATAGATAGATAGATAGATAGATAGATAGATAGATAGATAGATAGACAGACAGACAGACAGACAGACAGACAGACAGACAGATAAAAAGCTTTATTTTTTGACAGAAGTATAACTTTTAGGACCATAGGCCGTTTATCAAAGTTGTCCTGTTTAGGATTACAGTTTCACAGTAAAATGTACCATCATGTAATACAATATTACAGTAACATTCTTAACACAATTAGCACAAACTAAATACAAATAATATGTACAAATGAATAACATACATATACCTAAGTGTCAAGGCAAAAGCCTCAATATATATCATAGGCTAGACAGGGAAAAGATATGGAGGCAAATGGTATATACAATACTTTAGCATTCAGAAATGGAGCAGAAAGCAACAAAAATCCCAGAAGAATTTGATACAATATGGGATCAAAAAAAGGGACATATTACACCAGTGTCTAAATCCATATTAATTCATCTGCCCATTTCACCCATTGTACCCCAGCCCAGAAGAAAATCCAAAAATAAAGCATAATATCCCAAGGGAAATAAACAGGAACAGTATCACTCAAGGGCACCATAACAAATACATCTGTCTTTCCAGACAAAATCTAAAGAATGTTTAAATTGTCCTAAATTTTCCAATGCTCCTGATTTCTGGTTCAGGAAAAAAGCTTTCTTTTGGCATGGGCAGGGGGAAATGACACATGGAGGAAAAATCTCTGCCACAACATATTCAGATATATTTGAAATACAGTAGACTTCAGAAAGTTGAAATTAGCTGGTTTACAAACATTACATGAAAGCAATTTTATGCAAAGATTGAAGGAAAATGGTATTTTGAAGACCCAGTTTTTAAAGTGGCTCCCTCCATTGATTGCACTTTGTTGTTGGGTGCATGCTGGAACCTAGGTTTCCTCTGAAGCTGAAGGATACTACTGTATGTGGATCTGCAGCGATGATAAGCTCAATGTAAGAGGTAACCACAAACATAAGTATATTCAGGAGAGATTTTGTCAGGCTTCTGACTGTAATGAGCAGGTAGAGACTATGATGCATTTAGTTTTTGAATGCTCACTCACAGGGGTGTAGCCAGGAATTTTAAACCTGTACTCAAAACCGATGCACTGTTGCCCCCCATATGTAAACATAAACCAAAATATATGCTGCCACACCACAGCAACAATAAGCACCCCCCCATGTTTGCCTTGTCTGAGTTCAAGTAATCAGCTTCTTCCTGTAATCAGCCTTTCTCTGTTTTTCAGACTGTCTGGCAAGTTGTTCTTGTTTGTGTATTTGGCTGGTGGCATCAGTGCCCCATACCGAACAACAAAGGCAAAAGGGCTCAGCACAACACAGACACAATATGACTCACAATGTCCTTGCTTTCCTCTTTTTGCTGCTCCAGCCTGATTTGTTGCTCTGCCTGATTTTTTTTTTACTGTACTCTGCTGACTACAGTGTGTATGCCTGCCGACACCCCTACTCACTCATACAATCCTTTTGGGTACAATTTGACACTTTCTGGAATACCTCCTGCTTTAAGGTAATGATGTACGAAATTCTAGTCTATGATCAACTAACAGAGCTTTGGCAGCAATGGCATAAGAGCACCGTATTTGCTATAGTAGCCTGTTTGAAATGGGTCATAGACTCATATGGTATGCAAGATGTCAGAAGTTTTTACAAGGGGAGACGTTACAATGACAGGCATCTTGTTTAAACTCCATGCTGAACTAGATGCATGCAAACAGTGGTGAGAATGTATAAGTGCCTCAGCTGGGACTTAAACCCAGGCCGCTCAGAATACTGTTCCAATTGTGGTAGGTAGGTAGGTAAAAGTTTATTTTTATACAGGTAATGCATGTCATTTGGACAAAAGTCCAGTTTACAAGACAGACCTGTGTAGTCCCTGTCTAAAGTACAAGCTATACTTACAACATCAAGCTAGAATTTGCCATAACAAACGTACAGACTTCCAGTATGACATATACATGAATACATCAATATGAAATATAAGTGTTACTAATATAGCAATAAATAGCAAGTAAAAGAAGTACTCCCTTCAGACCTATGTAAAATAAAGGACTTATCAAACTTTACAGCTCATTAAAATAGTAATTAACAGTTGCAAATATGAGCCTTCAAATCTTTTATAGTGTGAACAAACGTGGAATGATTTACAATTTCCCTTACATCAGAGGAAAGAGAATGCCAGATAATAGCAGCTTGATGAATTAGGGTCCTAGTCTCATATATATTTCATGATTTTTCCACAGTGATCTTATTCGAAAGTACTAACCTAGTTAATACCCTTTTTGTGCGTTGATCCTCTAGAAACAGCAATTTTGAAATTGGATGATTAAGATGCAAAGTAGGGGGAGTGGCTTAGCTAAAGAGTTACTGTGTTTGTCAGAGGTAGTTGAAGTAAATTGTTATCTGTTATCTGTGCTTGTGTATTTATCTAGGTGCTTGTCACAGGGGTCAGAAGGGAATTGTTATCTGTGAAATTAACTAAGTGTAGAAAGATTTGCAAAGTAGGGGGGGTGGCTCAGCTAGAAGGAGCCAGGTTAAAACCAGATTTAAACACTGCCCTACTGGGACTAAGAACTAGAACTCTTTTACTGGGACCTTCAAATTAGGGTAAAAAAAAGAGTTACTGTGTTTGTTAGAGGTAGCTTAAGTAAATTATCTGTTATCTGTGTTTGTGTATTTATCTACGTGCTTGTCACAGGTGTCAGAAGGGAATTGTTTTCTGTGAAATTAACTAAGTGTAGAAAGATTTGCAAAGTAGGGGGAGTGGCTTAGCTAGAAGGAGCCAGGTTAAAACCAGATTTAAACACTGCCCTAGATAGCTTCTGCCAGAGAACAGACTGAACACCAGGAGGAAGGAGCTGCTGGTATAACTAAAACGTCTCTACTGGGACTAAGAACTAGAACTCTTCTATTGGGACCTTCAATTTAGGGTAAAAAAAAGAGTTACTGTGTTTGTCAGAGGTAGTTGAAGTAAATTGTTATCTGTTATCTGTGTTTGAGTATTTATGTAGGTGCTTATCACAGGTGTCAGAAGGGAATGTTATCTGTTATCTGTGTTTGTGTATTTATATAGGTGCTTATCACAGGTGTCAGAAGGGAATTGTTATCCATGAAATTAACTAAGTGTAGAAAGATTTGCAAAGTAGGGGGAGTGGCTTAGCTAGAAGGAGCCAGGTTAAAACCAGATTTAAACACTGCCCTAGATAACTTCTGCCAGAGAACAGACAGAACTAAAACTTCTCTACTGGGACCATATTGCCCTCCTTCCCTCCCCTCCACCCCTCCACCCTAAACCAGATCTACTTTTATAGGCACAGAATTTAACTGACAACAGGAACTTCCTGTTTGGGCAGGAAGTGAGTGATCACAGAGCCACCAAAGACTCACCATCCTAGAAGGCAAGAGTAGCTCTCCACCCCCCCCAGCTGCTGGAGGTCTGACTCTGAGCAAGTAAGGAGACTACCGAGAAATATAGGAACTTCTTGTCTCAGAACAGGAAGATCAGGAGCTAAAAGGGCACAGAGGCAGTAAGTAAGTAGGGAGAGAAAAAAAATAAACAAATAGATGAAAGAGTAAGTATTCCAAACAACAGTTAGGGGGCCAGAAAAAAAGACATGATGGGAGTGGTGCAGTGCAGTGGCTGTGGAGCAGCAGTCTTCCAGAAGATGTTCTGGAGGATGCAGTGTTGTCCCATCTGCAGGCACCTCTCTGGGCTGAGGGAGGAGGTTGCTCATCTCCAGACTGAGTTGGTCAGGATTTGTGGGACCTCCTCTCCCACCCAGGGACCACCAGGGTCACTGCCGTTGCCTCAGAGGTTGCCAAGGAAGAGGAGCAGTTGGACAACAGTGGGCTCAGGGAGGGTGAGGGTGGTGGAACAGAGGCGCATCCCTCCAGTTGTACCTCTCCACAATTTCTATGCTGTTCTGGAAAAGAGCAGCTCCTCTATGGAGGCACCCACAGTGGAGACCAAGGAGGATGCTGGGAACCTCCACAAAGGAGACCCACAGGAGGGTGGCAAGGGACCCCACAGGGGAAGGAAACAACTCCTGGTGGGGTCTCCATTTTTAGGAAGGTAGAACTGGGGGAGGAAGGGGAGAGGGAGGTAAGGTGCCTGCCTGGCACCATGGCTTGGAGGGACAAGGAGCAAATCCTCAGGATCACAGGAGCAGCTGCACAGGGGAGGGAGCTGGATGCCATTGTCCACCTAGGGACAAATGACCTGGCTAAGAAAGGGATCAGATCAATGCAAGAAGCATTTGTGGAGATGGGGAGGGGCCTTAGACAAATACTGTAGCACATACGGTAACCTTTTTAGAGGTACTGCCTGTCTATGGCATGGGTGAGCCTAGAGTGATTCACATCATGGGATTCAATCAGTGGTTGAAAAACTGGTGCAGAGCTCAGGGATTTGGCTTCATTGGGGACTGGGGGTCCACCTGCAGGGATGCAGGCCTATACTGGCATGATGGTCTGCATCTGTCCAGGAGGGGAACCAGGATCCTAGGTGATAGGTTTAAATAGTTCATTGGCAAGCATTTAAACTAGCCAAGGGGGAGGCACTGGAAAGGTGCAGGGAAGTTCTAGCCCCCCCAAAAAAATCAGGGTACTAAGTGAGGTAGACACCAACATAGAGATGTCAATAGGGAGAAGCACTGGGGTAAATGGAGAAAGTGACAAACACAATAAGGACAAGGATGGGGCAAAAAGGGGTAAGGCCATCAAGAAATGGAGGGTGATGAGTACCAACACCCGCAGTCTGGGCAACAAGCTCCCTGAACTGGTGGCCTTGATGGAAGAGGGATGCCTGGATATCATAGCAGTCACAGAAACATGGTACACAGAGAACCATGACTGGGATGTTAACATACCAGAGTACACAACGTACAGGAGAGACAGGGAGGGCAGAAGAGGGGGGGAGTAGCTCTCTATGTAAGGGAAGGGATAAAAGCAACTGAACAAAAGAGTAAACAGGGAGGAGAGGAGGCACTGTGGGTCACCTTAAAGACTAGAAATGGCACCACAATCTGCACAGGGGTTGTATACAGACCCCCCATGTCAGGGGAGAAATGGACAAGGATATGACAGAAGGCATACTTAGGATGGCAGAGAAAGGGGAGATACTGTTGATGGGGACCTTAATATGCCAGATGTTAACTGGAGCACCTTTGCTGCAGCCACATCCAAAAGCAGGGCCATTCTTGATGCCCTTCAGGTGGCATGCCTCAGACAGCTAGTTTTGGAACCTACTCATGAGGGAGCAATTTTAGACCTCATACTCTTAAATGGGGACAGTGAGAGGATCTCAGATCTAGAAGTGGGTAGCCATTTGGGAACAAGTGACCACCAAACAGTGTGGTTCATGATAAACTCAGCCACAGAGTCAAGCCATACAAAAGAGAGGGTTCTGAACTTCAGGAGGGCTGATTTTGGCATGATGGGAGAGTGCCTTAGAAAAGCACTAGCAAACACACTAGAAGGAGGGGTGGAGCAACAATGGGGAAATATCAAAACTGCCATCACAGAGGCAACAAGCCTTTGTGTGAAGCAAATAAACAAATCAAAATGAAAGAAAAAGCCACTATGGTTTTCAAAAGAAGTGGTGGTGAAGGTCAGGGAGAAAAAGATAGCATTTAGGAAGTATAAGGAAACACAGAAGGAGCAAGACAGAGCACAGTACCAGTTAAGGCAGAAGGAAGCAGGGAGGGTAGTCAGAATAGCAAAGGCACAAACTGAGGAAAATATAGCTAACTCTGTTAAGAAGGGGGATAAAACCTTTTATAGGTATATCAGGGAGCGTAGAAAGACAAAGGGAGGGATAGTGAGGCTAAATAGAATGGATGGTAGGCAGAAAGTGACAGTAAAAAGTAGGGACACTGAATGAATACTTCTGTTCAGTATTCACAAAAGAGGAAGTGGGGGAGGTGCCTAATCCAATTAACAGAAGCACTCTGGAGAAGGGGGTCGATCCCAGTCCTTTCACAGAAGAAAGGGTTCTGAAAGAACTCCTAAAACTGAAGATGGACAAAGCATAGAAACATAGAAACATATATTTTGATGGCAGATAAGGACCGCTTGGCCCACCCAGTCTGCCCATTTCCCTACCTAATGGATAAGCTGCAGATCCCAGTTGACTAGCAGCCTACTTCTTTCTACCCCCATCCCCTAGAATTGCCTTATGACTGTCCCATGCATGCTTGAATTCTACCACTGTTTTTGACTCCACAACCTCCTCCAGAAGGCCGTTCCATGCATCCACAACCCTCTCTGTGAAAAAATGCTTCCTTAAATTACCTCTGAGCTGCCCCCCTTCTATCTTCAAATTGTGCCCTTGTTCTTGCACACCTCTTTTTTTGAAAGATGCTACCGTCTTGGACTTTGTTGATTCCCTTGAGGTACTTGAAAGTTTCTCTCATGTCCCCCCTCCCTCCTTTCCTGCAAGGGCTATACATATTTAGCTCCTTAAGTCTCTCTTCATATGTCTTCGATGCAGATCCTGCACCATTTTTGTTGCTCTCCTCTGGACAGCTTCCATCCTGTCTATGTCTCTGCGGAGACTGGGTCTCCAGAACTGCACGCAGTACTCCAGATGGGGTCTCACCAACTGTCTGTACAGAGGGATAATAACTTCCTGTTTTCTACTGGTGATGCCTCCCTAGGCATCCCAGTATCCCCAGCCCTCCTTGCTGCCCTCTCACATTGCTTGCCCACCTTTAGGTCATCTGATATGACTACCCCCAGGTCCCTTTCCATTTTTGTTGTTGTTAGTATCTCACCCCCCTTTGTGTACTCTTCCCCTGGGTTTTTGTTTCCTAGGTGTATTACCTTGCACTTCTTAGCACTGAATCTAAGCTGCCATACATCTGACCATTCCTCTAACCTTGCCAAGTCCCTTCTCATCCTTTCCACCCCACCTGTGCATCAACTTTGTTGCAGATCTTTGTGTCATCTGCAAAGAGACATATTTTTCCTTCCGGTCCTCTGCAATGTCAGCTATAAAGACATTGAAGGACCGGTCCAATACTGAATCTCTGTGCACTCCTTCTTCAGAGTGGACTCCATTTACTATTACTCTCTGTGTCCTATTCTCCAGCCAATTTTTACCCAGGCTGTCATCTTGGGACCCACCCAGGCTGGCTAACTTGTATATTAATCTTTGTGGGACTGTGTCAAATGCCTTCTAAAAGTCTAGGTAGGCCATGTCCACAGCCCTCCCTGATCTACTACTTTGGTCACCCAGTCAAAGAAATCTATCAGATTTGTCTGGCATGACCTTCCGGTGTGAATCCATGCTGCCTTGGGTCCTGTGCCCCTCTGGCCTCTAGATACTCAACAATTCTTTCCTTCAGAAGTGATTCCATCACTTTCCCTACCACTGAGGTTAAACTAACAGGTTTGTAGTTTCCTGCTTCTGCCTTGCTCCCACTTTTGTGAAGGGAATCACATCTGCCCTTCTCCAGTCCTCGGTACCACCCCATCCTCCCATGATTTGTTAAAGAGGGTAGTCAGTGGTGTCACTAGTTCTACCCTTAGTTCTTTAGAATTCTGGGATGAATCCCATCAGGCCCCATTGCTTTGTCCACCTTCAGTTTTAAGAGTTCTTTCAGAACCCTTCTTCTGTAAATGGGCTGGTATCAACTTCTGTATCCAGAGTGTTTCTACTGTTTGTTTTAGGTACCTCCCACTTTCTTGTAAATACTGAGCAAAAATATTTGTTTAGTAGCTCTGCCTTTTCACAGTCACCTTCTGCCCACCCTCCTGCCCTTTATTAAGCCTCACTAACCTCCCTTGATCTTCCTTCGTCCCTGATGTACCTATAAAAGGTTTTATCCCCTTCTTAACTAAGTTGGCTATCCTTTCCTCGGTTTGGACCTTTGCTGTTCTGACTGCCTTTCCAGCTTCCTTTTGCTTTAACTGATACAGTTCTCGTCCTGCTCCTTCTGTGATTCCTTGTACTTCCTGAATGCTTTTTTCTCTTGAACCTTCACTGCCACTTCCTTTGAGAACCATAGTGGTTTCTACATCGTTTCATTTTGTTTATTTGCTTCACACAAAGGCTTGTTACCTCTGTGATGGCAGTTTTTATTATTCCCCATTGTTCTTCCACCCCTCCTTCCTGCCCATTTGCTAGTGCATTCCTTAGGCACTCACCCATTTTGGCAAAGTCAGCCCTCCTAAAGTCCAGTACTTTTGTCTTTGTATGGCTTGACTCTATTGCTGTGTTTATTGTTAACCATACTGTTCGATGGTCTCTAGTTCCCAGATGGCTACCCACTTCTACATCTGTGATCCTCTCTTCATCTCCATTTGAGAGAACCAGGTCTAAGATTGCTCCCTCTTGAGTGGGCTCCAATACTAGTTGTCTAAGACATGCCCCCCTGTAGGGCATCTAGAATAACCCCACTCTTCGAAGTGGCTGCTGCAACTGCACTCCAGTCAACATCTGGCATATTCAGATCACCCATCAGCAATATCTCCCCTTTTTCTGTCATTCTAAGCATTCTTTCTATCATTTCCTTGTCCATTTCCTCCCCCTGAGAAGGGGGTCTGTATACAACCCCTGTGCTGATTGTGGTGCCATTGCCGGTCTCCAAATTTACCCACAGTGCTTCTTCTCCTCCCTGTTTTCCCTTTTGTTCTGTTGCTTTGATTCCTTCCCTTATGTAGAGAACTACTCCTCCTCCTCTTTTACCCTCCCTGTCCCTCCTGTAGATAGTGTATCCTGGTATGTTTACATCCCAATCATGGTTTTGTGTGTACCATGTTTCTGTGACTGCCATGATATCCAGATGTTCCTCCTCCATCAAGGCCACTAATTCAGGAAGCTTGTTACTCAGACTATGGGCATTGGTACTCATTGCTCTCCATTTTTTGATGGCTTTACCTTCTTTTGCAGCATCCCCCACTGACCTTTCTACCTCAGTCTTTTTCTCATTTAGTACCCTGTTTTGTAGGGAGAGGCTGGGATTTTCCTGCTGCTTATCAGTGCCTCCCCCCTTGACTAGTTTAAAAGCTTGCTAATGAAGCATTTAAACTGATTGCTCAAAAGACTTGTTCCCTTCCTGGACAGATGCCGACCATCCTGCCAGTATAGGCTGGTGTCCCTCCAGGTGGAACCCCAGTCCCCAATAAAGTCAAACCCCTGTGCTCCACACCATTTTTTTAACCATTCATTAAACTGCATGGTGCAAAGTACCCTCGTCTTACTCATGCCATTGACAGGCAACACCTCAGAGAAGGATATTGTGTGTGCTACTTGTCTTAGGCCCCTCCCCAATTTTGCAAAGTCCTTCTGCACTGCTCTAATCTCATGATGAGCCAAGTCATTTGTCGCTAGGTGGACAATGACGTCCAGCTCAGGCTCCCGTGCAGCTGTTCTCATGATCCTGAGGATGCGCTTCCTGTCTCTCCAAGCCATGGCACCAGGCAGGCACCTTACTTCAGTTTTCCTGCTCCCCCAGTTCTATCCCTAATCATTGGAGTCCTCCACCAGGAGCTGCTTCCTTTCCCTGTGGTGTCCTCTGCCTCCTTCCTGTGGGCCTCCCTTGTGACAGTTGTCCTCAGCCTCCTTAGTCTCCTCTGTGGGTGCATCCATAGGGGAGCTATGCTCCCAGAATGGTGTATGGATTGTGGTGTGGAACAACTGACTGGGTGTGCCTCTGTTCCACCATCCTCACCCTCCCTGAGCCCACTGTGGTCCAACTGCTGTGCTTTCTTCGCAACCTCTGAGGTAGTGGTGGTGGCTCTGGTGCTCCCTGGATGGGGGAGGTTCCCTTTCTACCATCCAGTGTGGACTGAGGGAAGGTTCCATTACTACTGTCCAGTGTGGCCTGAAGATGGGCAACTTCCTCCCTCAGGGCAGAGAGTTGTCTGCAAATAGGGCAGCATCTCAGCCTCCAGAAAGACTCCTGGAAGACTGCTGCCCCACAGCCATTACATTGCACTACTCCCCACATTTTTTTTGTGTGTGTCTGTGTGTGTGTGTGTGCGTGTGTGTGTGTGTGTGTGTGAGAGATTGGTTTGTTATGTAGAAATATATATATATTATACAATGTGTATGCTTATATTGTCAGTGCAGTGTGCTGGAGAGGATATGACAGTGGTATGCACCTTGCACTCTTGAGGAAATGATGTCAGAACCCCAGGTATAAAGGAACTATTTCCATGGGTGGGTGGGTGAGGGGTGGGAAGGGTTGGGCCTAAACTGTGCCCTCACAAAAACAGTCAGCTAAAAACTCTGACCCACCACTGTGATGAGTGCCTTCCTGTCAGCAAGATGCCCTACACAACAATTTGACAGAGAAAATTCCCTGCTAATCAAACAGAGAAAAATCCACACATCCAAGTCAGACATAGGTAAACCTCCCCAGCCCCAAAACAGGCCTGGTGGTTTGTGCTCTGAAAGCTGTCAGCCCCAAAATAAGTCAGCTGTGCTTTAAACTCTCCCTGCACTGAAAATGTTAAGAATTGTAACAAACAAACGTAAACCTAGATCCACCTCCCTCTGTTGCTTGAAAGACTGTCTTCTCCTGTTTTACACTGCAGGTTTTGCTATGACAACTCCTTAACCACAGTAACTTATTTAAAAATAGTTTAACTATCACAAACTCCTACACACCAGTAAATTATTTAAAAATAGTTTCTGTCCCAAAATCCTAGTAGTCAATCCAGCTACCCCCAAGGGACAACCAAAATGCAGTATTCAAACACTTGTGGAGTTACTTAAAAGATAAGCAGAGTTTGCAAGCTCCTTTTTCAACTCCTCAGCCACCTGAAATTTATTTAAAAATAGTTTAACTGTCAGAAAATCCTAGTAGACAATCTAGCTACCTACAAGGATCTACCCAAATGAAGTATTTAAATCCTTCTGAAGTTACTAACGAGATAAACAGAGTTTGCAAGCCCCTTCTTGGTTAAACACTAAATAAATATGTGAATAAAAAGCAATTACCAAGGGTAGTTAGTTTCACCTTCCACAGATTTAAGCAAAAGTGCACATTGTTGCAGATATCAAGTGCAATATAGAATTTCTCACACAGATCACAGCTGAATAAAGAAGTAGTGTCCTTCCAGGTCAAGAAATGTGCTTTGTGTCTCTAAATATTGCAGCCTCCAGTAACTTATAATAATCTGATCTAGTCTGGATAGCTCCACCCAGGGCAATTTGTTGACAATGGTTATGATGCAGCCCTTCCTGTTCCAATACAACACTTTGTGGTCTGAAAACAATTTCCTGCACCTAAGGCTGTCTGTGTTTCAATTCACACTGCTGGTTTTGCTATGACAACTCCTTAACCACAGTAACTTATTTAAAAATAGTTTAACTATCACAAACTTCTACACACCAGTAAATTATTTAAAAATAGTTTCTGTCCCAAAATCCTAGTAATCAATCCAGCTACCCCCAAGGGACAACCAAAATGCAGTATTCAAACACTTGTGAAGTTACTTCCAAGATAAGCAGAGTTTGCAAGCTCCTTTTTCAACTCCTCAGCCACCTGTAATTTATTTAAAAATAGTTTAACTGTCAGAAAATCCTAGTAGACAATCTAGCTACCTACAAGGATCTACCCAAATGCAGTATTTAAATCCTGCTGAAGTTACTAACAAGATAAACAGAGTTTGCAATCCCCTTCTTGGTTAAACACTAAATAAATATGTGAATAAAAAGCAATTACCAAGGGTAGTTAGTTTCACCTCCCACAGAATTAAGCAAAAGTGCACGTTGTTGCAGATATCAAGTGCAATATAGAATTTCTCACACAGCTCACAGCTGAATAAAGAAGTAGTGTCCTTCCAGGTCAAGAAAATGTGCTTTGGAGCCAGATGGAAGAAAATGTGCAAATGTGCAATGAGGCCAGATGGAATTCACCCCAGAATTCTAAAAGAATTAAGCAGAGAACTAGTGACACCACTGACTACGCTTTTTAACAAATCATGGGAGGATGGTGTGGTACCTGAGGACTGGAAGAAGGCTGATGTGATTCCCCTTCACAAAAGTGGGACGAAGACAGAGGCAAGAAACTACAGATCTGTCAGTTTGACCTCTGTGGTAGGGAAAGTGATGGAATCACTTCTGAAGGAAAGAATTGTTGAGTACCTAGAGGCCAGTGGGGCACAGGATGCAAGGCAGCATGGGTTCACAGCAGGAATATCATGTCAGATGAATCTAATTGATTTCTTTGATGGGGTGACCAAAGTAGTAGACCAGGGAGGGGCTGTGGACATGGCCTACCTAGACTTTAGTAAGGCATTTGACACAGTCCCACACAAAAGATTAGTAGTCAAATTAACCAGCCTGGGAGTGGGTCCCAGGGTGGTAGCCTGGGTAAAACATTGGCTGAACAACAGGACATAGAAGGTAATTGTAAATGGAGTCCACTCTGAAGAAAGAGGGGTTACTAGTGGGGTACCACAGGGTTCAGTACTAGGTCCAGTCCTTTTTAATGTCTTTATAAGTGACATTGCAGAGGGACTGGAAGGAAAAGTATGCCTCTTTTCAGATGACACAAAGATCTGCAACAAGGCTGATACATAAGGAGGCATGGAAAGGATGAGTAGGGGCTTGGCAAGGTTGGAGGAATGGTCAGAAGAATGGCAGCTTGGATTCAATGCAAAGAAGTGCAAAGTAATGCACCTGGGAAACAAAAACCCAGAGGAAGATTACACAATGGAGGGAGGTAGTAACAACAACAAAAATGGAAAGGGACCTGGGGGTAATCTTATCAGATGACCTTAAGGTTGGCAAGCAATGTCAGAAGGTGGTAGGGAGGGCTGGGGGGATACTGGTATGCATAGGGAGAGGCATCACCAGCAGAAAACAGGTAGTTGCTATCCCCCTATACAGACAGTTGGTGAGACCCCATCTGGAGTACTGCATCCAGTTCTGGAGACCCCATTTCCACAAGGACATAGACAGGATGGAGGCAGTTCAGAGGAGGGCAACTAAAATGGTGCAGGGTCTGCAAGAGAAGCCATATGAGGAGAGACTAAAGGAGCTTAATATGTATACCCTTGAGGAAAGGAGGGAGAGGGGGACATGATAGAAATGTTTATGTACCTCAGTGGAATCAACAAAGTCCAAGAGGGTGGCATCTTTCAGAAAAAAGAAATGTGCAAGAACAAGGGGACACAATTTGAAGATAGAGGGGGGATGGCTCAGGGGCAATGTGAGGAAGTATTTTTTCACAGAGATGCATGGAACAGCCTTCCTGAGGAGGTTGCGGGGTCTAAAACTGTGGGAGAATTCAAGAAAGCATGGACAGACATAAGGCAATTTTTGTGGGGGGGTAGGAAGAAATAGGCTGTTGGTTAAATAGGTTCTGCAGCTTATCCTCTAGGTTGGGAAATGGGCAGACTAGGTGGGCCAAGCGGTCCTTATCTGCCGTCAAAGTCTATGTTTCTATGTTCTATGTTTCTATGTTTCTAAGACAAGAATATTTCATTTTATGAATTAGAGTTAACCATTGACAGATATAATTTGTATCCAAAGCAACCAATTTAATTTACTTAACAATAGACAATGATGAGTACGATAGTTCCCTTTAAGTACATATCTAGCCACTCAGAAATAAAGTTTATCCAACCTGGCCAAGAATGTTTTATTGGCTTTTCTATATATCATTTTTTCATATCTCAACACTGGAATAATTAACTGTTCAGCTAATTTCTTTCTATCTCTTAACGTTAGACATTCTGTGGTTCTCCTTAAGGCCCCCACCCTTTTATTCACTTTTTTACTAAGGCCATAATGTGTTGTGAAAAAGACATCTGCTCGTCAAATGTCACTCCCAGATAATTATAACCCTCGACCTGTTTCAGTTTAGTTAAATTCTTTGTATAAATTTGTAGTTTAGAAGAAGTATCTTTTTTTTAATAAGGCTTTCATGCATTTTGTTTTCTTGTGTTCATAATCAGCCTTGACCTGGTGAACCACCCCTCGATCTTTAAAAAAATCAGACTGCAGGTTTTATTGCAACTCATTATTAGAGTGGCCAGATGCAACAATTACTATATCATTGGCATATAACTGGATTTCTGTATGCTCAGCCACTAGTGGAAGATCATTTATAAAAGTAAGAAACAGAAGAGGTCCCAGAATTGATCCTTGAGGAACACCTCTAGTGACCCCTCTGCTCTAAGATGAATAACTCTGAACTTCCACCAACCGGGAGTGATTACTCAGATAAGATTTTAACCAGTCTAAAGGACCATCTTTGATACCAAACCCTTGCAGTCTCTCAATCAGTAAGGGGTGGTCCACCAGGTTAAAGGCTTTCGACAGGTTCACAAAAATCACTGCTGTCTCCTTTTATTTTCCCAATGACCTGTTTAACAGGTCATTAAACTTTAAAAGGGCTGTTGTAGTGGAATAATCCTTTCTAAAACCAGATTCATTTGGGGTTAGAAGGCTATATGTATTTGCGTATACTGATGCTGCGGTGACTCCCCGTCGGCGAAGACCATCACAGTGACAGGATTTGGCTGAAATCCGCATGTTGCTGTGATGGTCTCTACACGGCCAGGGGATTGTCTCGCAGGGTGTTCCCCCTCCCGGCCCAACTCAGACTCGGAGTTAGAATCCTAGAGACCGGGGGCTATGAGGGGTGGAGCCCCCCACATGGGGAGGTTCAGGGGGCACAGCCCTCCAATGGAAACACAGAGGCATCCCCCACACTGCATTGCTGACACTCAATGATGCAGCTGTCGCTGTCAGGGATGTCTTCGTAACCACTGTAATAATCTGTGACCTGAAAAGAAATAAGTTTCTCCAAGCTTTTTGATAAAAGAGGAAATAGAGCTGTATGCTTAAAGTTATTACTGTAACTTCTACCACATTTCCCCCCCTTATAAATTGGTTTTACCCTACTTTCTTTCCAGGATGAAGGAAAATAACCAGTTTGAAGGTCTAATTAAATAAATAAGTAATAACTGGTGCTATATGATAGGCTGCTAATTTCAAAAACCTGCCTTCAAGACCATCACTACCAGAGGCCTTGTGAATACTAATTTTTGTAGTACTTTATGAACAGTAGTGATTGTAAGAATTTTAAATCGAAAGGGGGGCAATCTATCTTGTAAAACATTTTTGATGTTCAATTTCTTACTTACAAGGAATCTTACAATTAGGGAGATCTATAAAAATAATTTAGTACATTAGAAATATCCTTCAGATCATCAATAAAGGTATCCCCATTCTTTAACCTTGTTATTTCCTCATGGGATTTCCCTTCCGGTTTAGTTAATTGTTTAACTAAATTCCAGAAATATCTTGGGTCAGTACTCAAATTTATTTTATTTTCATAATAAGACATTTTAGAGATTTTAACTAGCCTTTTACACTTATTTCTGGCTGCCTTAAAAAGTGCCCAGTCCTTTTCTAATTTAGATTTCAATGCTTTTTTCTCAATTCTATTTTTAATCCGGATTTGCTTTAAAAGTCTGTCATTAATCCAAGGTAGTTTAAAGGTTTATTTTTGGTGGTTTTAACTTTGGGTGCATGCAGGTTATAAATTTCTCCAAATGTCTTGGTGAAATATTCAATCGTACATCAATGACTGGGATTAATCTGCAGCGGTCCCAATTCTTCGTACTTCTGCTGTTCAAAAATGGGATCTCAGAAAACTTTCTAAAGTCTCTGATCCAGTTTTGACATTGGTAAGCAAGATCTTGTTGGAACTGGGACCGCGGCAGAGTAACCCAAACCAGGTTGTGATCACCAAGGCAGGGAGGTAAAGTCCTGAGGCATCGATCTCAATGTGAGTAGAGACCAAGATTAGATCTAGAATTGACCCATTTGTTACATTAGATGTAAATCTAGTGGGGCTTTTTATAAGTTGTTTTAGTCCTAAAGTAGTGACTATATCCTTTAAGAGTCTTCCCTGTGAATTTTTCCAGTCACAGTTTAAGTCACCCATCAAAATCAAAGGCCTACTTCCCACCCACTATATCTGCTATTTTTGTTAATATTACAGATATTTCTAAATCTGATATATTTGATTTAGTAGGTGAATAAATGACTGAAATAGCTAACCCAATTTGCTCCAGATTCACTACTAGATAGTCTATGTTCTTTTCACTGCCTTGTAACATAATTGTGAATCACCAAAAGCTTGTTTTATAAAGAGCATTACCCTTCCCCTCTAGATTTCCTATCTGCCCTCCATACATAATAATTGTGTGTGCCAAATTCATTGTCATGGTGCTTATGAGAAAGTCATGTTTCACTTAATCTCAATACACATGGATCATATTCAGCTAATAATGTTACCAAGGTGTCATTCTTTGCCCCAATACTTTGTGCATTATCATGTAAAAACTTCATGTTCAGAACATCAGCCCCTGGATTTATTTCAATTTCTCCCCCCAATATTTGTAATAAACAATGAACCCCAGAAAAATTCATAACAGGAGTACTAAATCTGTAAGGATTTAATGATCCAAGGCAACCTCCTGAATTTAACCTCCTTCAATATACCTGGAAGTAATTTCTCCTCAATTTGTTACCATTATTTTTCTGTAATTGACTATAAGAATTCAGCCGATTTGTTAAAGAGTTATCTTTTATTGGTCTATTAATGATACTAAAATCATTTGTAGCAGCAACACTCAGGAGGGAGCAAAGGATCAAAAAACCTACAAAGTTTGATATAACATTTTCAGTATAGAATTAACCAGATAAAACCTTATTACTAGATCAGCAATTGTGCTTACCAGCTGTAAGTAAATATTTTTGTTGCCACAGGGTTGTGCATTTGAGAAGGAGTAATGTGCTCAGGGATGGCCCAGGTTCCAGTTATCTCAGTGGTGCAGCTGGTAAGAGCAATTGGAATGGTATTCCAGGTGGCTTGGTATCAAGTCCCAGCTGATGCACTCATTCTTTCTCACCTCTGTTTGTATGTGTTCCATAAAATATGCACACCACACCCCTGTGTGATTGTTTCAAGTAAATATTTGTGTTGCCATTGGGTTGTGGATTTGAGAAAGAGTAATGTGTTCTGGGATGGCCCAGGTTCCAGTTGTCTCAATGGTGCATCTGGTAAGTGCAATCGGAATGGTATTCTGGGTGGCCTGGGTTCAAGTCCCAGCTGAGGCACTTATTATTTCTCACCTCTGTTTGTATGTGTTCCATAAAATATGCACACTACACTCCTGTGTGACTGAACAAGATGCAATTTATATTGCCAAATGCAATAAACTAGAGGAGTGGCTTTGTCATCTGTCATGGGAGGATATAGATTGGGTGGGTTGGGGAGGGCTATGTCGAATCTTTTTCTTCATGGGTGGGTAAGGAAGTTAGAGGTTGCAGTCTTTTTTTCTTTTTGGCCCTGGGTGGTCTCCTTCAGCTCTTTTCAGAATAACAAAAAGTGCTTTTTTTCTTTCTCCCTCTCCTTTTGCCTTTTTGCTATGATTTGTATGATTATACCTGGTATTTCTGTGTGGTACCTATTGGATATGATACTTTATTGCTGTTATTCAATTATGACTGGATTGTTTTATTGTTGCTCTCAATTTTAAATACTAATAAAAAATTCCCCTACTCTTTTTGAGAAGTGCTATGGGATCTTTAACATCCACTTGAACTACCACAACAGGAAGATGGGACCTCGGTTTGATGTCTCATTCAAAAGATGGCAAATCAGGAGTGCGGCACGCTCCCTCTCCCCATGCTGCACTACAGTGTCAGTATTGGGACTCAACCCGAGTGCCTGGTGTGGGGATAGAACCCACAGCCTTCTGATCTTCAAAGATGAGTGTGCTACCTGCTGAGCCACTGACACTGATAACAATGCCAGCCCTTTTCCATGGCTATACAACAGATTCCTCATTGAAGGGAAAGTCCCTGCACTATGGGAACTGGCCAAGTCATGCTTATCCACAAGAGAGTCACACAAGAACAGGTCAAAAAACTACAGGCCATATCACTACTAAGCATCTCAACAAAGTTTTAGAAAGGATCATCTATAACCAGATAATCGACTACATTGAGCAACACCACCTAATAACTGATCAGCAACATCATTTCATGAGAAACTGTGATATCAATACTGCCCTGGTCAGTCTCATTACAGACATCTACACAGCCTCAGATAATGGCCTTAAATTGCTGCTGTCTTTATTGACCTCACCAAGGCCTTCGACATGGTGGACCATGAAAGGTAGCACTCTATATGGGGTGCCTATTATTGAGAGACTCAATAATAGCACTTCAAACTAGGGCAAGTGGTGAAACAAGGCACTATATCCTATATAGTGAGTGCAGCAGGGAGCTACACTTGTTGAAGCAGGATATAACATGATGGTTGGGCTGACACTGCAGAGCTGGAATCACCCTAAAACCAGCATCTGGGTTCGGATTTAGTGCCTGGAAAGAAAATACTTAAAAAAAAAATCTTTGTGATTTTCCATAAGTTCATGCCCCCTATGGAGTTGATAATCTTTATTTTGGGGGCCGTGGGGGGGGGGGGTTGCCCGCCCCCACAGGGGTTGGGGGTGTAGCACCACGTATAAAAATACATTCATTGTCTTTGTTTTAGTATGGATTCAGCAACTGTCACTATTTGCAATGGCTGCTCTAGTATCCATTGCCCTTTCTCAGTCAGCCAGTTTTTGACTTGTTCTTAGTGGTCGGTGCTCATTAGGAGTTACTAGGGTTACCACCTTTTAAGAAGTCCAAAGTGAAGCATTTCTTACTGAAACTTAATTTTTTCACAGGACAATATGTAATCTCAACCAACGCCAATAGACTTGTTTTCTCTATATAACCAGAATTAAGGCTAAGTATTATAGTTTCTGAGTTGCATCCATTGTTTCTTATCATTTTAAGGCATTTTAGTTACAGTATTATAGTTTTCTGCAACATTTAGTGGAAAGTTAGAAAATATTTTTTCTACTATAAAATCAGGATATGAAGTATTTTTCATGTTTTTTTTCCAGGACAAAGCTGCCCAAATCAGGACTGTCCTGCAAAAATCATGACAGGTGGTAGCCCTAGGAGTCAGCATTATCACATAAAACCCCACAGACTGCTCCTTCTCTAGGCCTTGATAGCCTGACAGTGTAGTGGTTCTCAGACTACTTACAGGGAAAGTCACAGCTAGTTAAATGGCAAAGCTCGCTCTCAGAGAAAAGCCTGATACTTGATAGAGTACCCAATTGGTGGATCCTGGGACCTTTGTTATTCTCCATACATATTTGTAAACGACATGCTGAATCACTGTGGGGATGCAAACCTGAACTTGTATATGGATGATACAGTATTGTGGAGGGCCTCCCAGGACACTGCCAAATTAAACCAATCCCTGTTGAATGACCTCTTAGTTCATGAGGGTTGGCCAGAGGGCAATAAACTGGTGTTAAATGGTAATGAGACAAAGGCTATACTATTTGGCCCCAAAAGCCTGGGATCTGATAGATTACAATTACTAAAATCCACTCTCATGAATGGATCAAGGATTGAAGTGGTAGATACCATTAAGTACTTAGGGGTCTTATTGGATCAGAACTGTACTTTTGAGGCACATGTAGACCACCTAACCAAGACCTTGAATCAGAAGCTTGGTCTACTTTATCACCTTAGTCCCTACTTAACAAGAGATTCATGTCTAAAGGTTGCAACAGGCATTCTGCTACCTTCTCTGTTATATGGAGCACTGGTGTTATTCGCAGTGAAAAGCGCTGAGATTTTGGGACTTAAAATCTGATACCATAGAATAAGTTGGTTTGTTGCAGGGGCCCCACCGATGTAGCATCACAGTTTGGTGCTCCAAACCTTAAACTGGACCCCCACTAGAAGGCAAACTAAAATAACAAGCTCTATGCCTGGCCTATAAACTCTGGCTTGAAAATACCAACCAAGCCTAGCTGGTACATTGATTGCCAAGCAAAACAGTGGGAGTCTCAGGTTATCTAGTCTCCAACTCCGACATGTGCCAAAGTAAAGTCCTGCCTAGGACAACCGTCATTTTCAGCATATTCACCACCCTTGTGGAATGCTTTGGTAGGAAACCTCCAAGAATGCAACTCCATGGGGGCATTAAGTAGGACTCAAGGCTCACTTGATGTAGCAGAGTCTATGCACTTGCTACCTCTAACACTGGAACACTGCCTTGAAACACTGGGATTGCAAGCTAGGGACCTAGTCTTTGTATACTTTGTATACATGTGGATTTATTTAGCACTCTAACTACAACCACCTACTCCTGTTACCCTATTATAAAAATGCACAATTGTCTGGGACACATTAACAATGTCCTTGAATGCTCTATGTTGTATTGTAAGCAATTTATTTCTGTACTCTGTAAATGTCTTCTGTATTCTTACATGTAATTATCTCAGGGTCACCCTTGAAAAAGGGACTGTAGTGGTTCCAGTGGGCCCACCTGGGTACCAAAATTAAATAAATAAATCTGTATAGTTTGAAGGTACATAGGCAGTTTCATTAGCTGGATAATATTGTAAGTGAAAATATCACCTAGTAGTAAACTATGTAATATGCTTAGCTTATTATTCACTATGCAAATCCACTGAGGGTAACTAGCCCTATCCAAATGAAAGCCCAAAACCCACCATCTGTTTCAAGGAAGAAAACCAGTCTCAAGTTATGTTCTTCAAAGAGCTTGATACCTCTAAAAGTGCAGGTTCTGATGGGATTATGCCTCAAGTGCTGAAAACTGCTGCTGAACAGTTATGGTCACCTATAACCATGTTCATCAATGTCTCCTTCCATACCAGGGCAATGCAAGAAATCTGGAAAAACGTGATGGCCACCTGCTCTACAAATTAATACTTCCTGCTGATCTCAGCAATTAGTGTCCTCACATGGTGTATCCATGCTCAACCAGATTCTCAGTACTGGTACATATGCAACTCATAGGATTCATGGGATTCATAGGAGGTGTATGAGTCAAGAGCTTTCATCATAAACACTCGATCAAATTTCATTATTTAATATTTTTGTACCGAAATGATTATCAATTGCCATTGTAAAGGATGTCATAGTAGGGCTGTTGACAGTAGTCTCAGGTAACATGTGCCAAATGTTCAGCACTCGACTTAGCCACCTTCCTCTCCTTGTAGTTTTATATTGTTCCCCTTTCAATTTTAAATTATGGGTTCTGTGACAACCCACCTCTCCCTCTGGATTGAAACAGCTTTTAGAGAGATGTCTGTCTTCGGGTATTCACTGCCACCAGTTGGAGTCATCCAGTGCCAACCTTCAAGTTTACAAACTTGAATAATTAAACGTGCAATTGCACAAGTTAAAGTCTGGTAGTGTGTCTCTCTCTCTCTCTCGGGTGGCGGATGCTACACAGAGTTTGCCTCAGCCAGTGGAAACCAAATATTACCTTAGAAAAATAACATCACAGTCACAACTGTTGAGCAAATAAATTGCTTTTTACTTAACAGAAAGTGCAGTGAGCATTTATAGGATATATATTTACAACACAAGAGAATAACACCAATACAGGAAAAGTAAACAAATGTTTTTAAATAACAGATGGCAAAAGAAAAAGGCTATTACTGCAATATGCTATTACTAAACTTACCCTTTCCTGTCATTACAAGAGACACTGGACCCTATTTTAACTGCCAGCTCCCACAGACATAGCTAAAAGGGTAGGCACCCAAACTTAAGATTCTCACTCCAGCTTCAAAATAGGAAGAACACTCTTCATTGTCTTTCAGCCTCTTATATATGCTCCTGGGAATAGGTAATGCCTATTCCCCCTTTGAATGCACCATTTAACATGTATGTATTTAATTGTCCCAATCAGACTGAACACGTATCAGTGACCAATTATATTCCCTTTTAACCTTAAGTTTATATTTGAATGAACCAATCCATTCAAACTGGCCTGTGTGTGTGGACAGGTCTGTGTGTGTGGAAATATTCACTCGAGATTTATGACCCAACTCTTATCTAGCAGCTAGGGAGGACTGAGAATTCTACAAGCTGGAATTCTCAGCTTGCATTAATTTTTTTTTCAGACTGCTCAAAAAATAAGGCACCTCCAGAATCCCAACCATTAACTCTTCCCTTACCATTTCTGTCACCAGTTCTTTCTAGATCATGGCTTTCTCACTGAAACACAATATAATTTCTACTCCCATCATTCAGTCAGTACTGCCTGGCCTACAAATATATGAATATATGATATTTGCCAGCAGATAAAGGCCTAGTGGTCTATCAAATCTGCTCTAATGTGCAGCTAGCACCCCTTATTCTGCAGCTGCCTCTCCTCCCACCCTTCCTCTCCCTTGACCCTACTCCTTGCCCTGTTCCTGCACCTTCTGAAGCAGTCCACCGTTCTACTGGATATCACTTCTGCTGGTAATGCATTTCACCTAGGTACCACCCTTTCCATGAAAAGTGTCTCAGCATCTCCCTCCTGAACCTTCCTCCCTCCAGTCTCATATCATGGCCCCAGGTGTCCCTCTCCTCCCTTACTTTAAACAGCTCCTCTGTACCTGTCTTGTTTATTCCTTTCTTGTGCTTGAAGGTTTCAATCATAACCCCTCCATCCCTCTTCTCCTTCAGTGAGTACATGTTCAACTCCCTCAGCCTCCTCTCATATGGTAAGTCCCCCTGCCCCTTGATCATCTTTGTCACCCTACGCTGCACCCCCTCCAGTAACTTAATGTCCCTCTTCAGATATGGACACCAGTACTGCATGCAGTACTCCAGATGCAGTCTAACTAATTATCTATACAGTGGCAGAATCACCTCCCCCTCCTCATGGATATACCCTATGCAATGCAATCCATTATTTTGTTGGCTTTTGCAGCTTCCTTCCTATATTCTGCCGAGTTGTTTGTTGACCCCATAATGAGCACCCCCAGATCCTTCTCCTCCTCTGTCTGGGCTAGCTGCACTCCCCCCCCAGCTGGTAACTTTCTCCTTAGGTTTTAGCCCCAAAATGCAGCATCTTGCACGTTTTGGCATTGAACCCCTGTTGCCAGGTGTATGACCAGGTTTCCAGCTTTGCCTGATCATCTTTCAACTGCTACCATCCCCCTAAGTCATCCACCACCGCTCCCATCTTGCTGTTGTGGTTTGATCTTGATGTTGAATTATTTGTCTGCAAAGAGTATCCCAAATAACACTGGTCCCAACACCAAGCCCTGTGGAACACCACTCATTACTACCCATTGGGATGAGAGCTCCCCATCCACCACCATCCACTGTTGCCTTCTCTGAAGTCAGTTCCCTACTCATCTCACCAACTTTGCACCTGCCCCTGTACCTTCTAACTTCCCAGCCTCTCATGCAGCACCAAATCAAATGCCTTACTGAAGTCCAGGTATAGGACATTTACTGCACGGCCCCCATCTAATTGCCTAGTTACCAAGTCAAAGAACTCCACCAGGTTAGTTTGGCAGGATCTGCCACTTATGAAGCCATGCTGTCTGCTGTCCTGTAGTACTTTGGTCTCCTGGAGGGCCACCGGCCTCTTCTTCAGGACAGTCTCCATCAGCTTACCCATGATGGATGTGATTGTCAGTGGTCTGTAGTTCCCCAGTTCATTCTTGGGACTGCTGTTGTGGAGAGGTACCACATGAGTCATCCTTCAATCCTGAGGTACACACCCTGAGTGTAGTGAGGCATTAAATGAGTCTGACAAAGGTCCTGCCAAGACCTATGCCAGCTTCTTCAGTACTCTGGAGTGGATGCCATCTGGGCCTGGTGCCTTGTCTGCCCTCAGTGCTCTCAAACCCTCCAGAACCCTGCCCTCTGTGATTTCCCCATCTGTCACCCCCTCCCTTTCTGTTTCTGCCCTCCCTCTTCCCTTGGGTATCACCCGCCTCTTCTCCTTAGTAAATACCCAGCAGAAGTAATTGGTTAGTGCTTCTGCCTTATCACCTCCTGCTTCCATCCAACTTCCCTCCTTCCTAATGCTTACTATATGGTCCTTACAGTTCCTTTTCTCCATGATGTACCTGAAGAAGTCCTTCTTCCCCTTCTTGCCCCATGCCAGTCTGAGCTCTGCACATGCCTTGGCTGCCCTTACTGCCCTTATCACCTCATTTTGATTCCTTCAGGTACCCTCCTGTCCTCCCACCTCCTGTATTTTTGTACCTCCAAGGCAGCTCTTACCTCCTTACCTTTTCCATGACCTCCTGTTCACTCAGCTAGGTTTCTTTGTCCCAGCCATCTTGCTCTGGGCCTTGCTACAGGTTCTGGTTGCCTCCACTATCCCCAGCTTTATAAGCTCCCACCTCTGGTTAGTGCCCATACCAGGTTGAATTCTGGCCAGGTACCCTTTTACCACTTCCCCCATCCTCCCAAAGTCTTCCATCCTGAAGTTCAACACCCTTGTGCTGAATTCCATTCCTTCCCTACCCATATCAAATGTGATCCATACTGAGTGGTGGTAACTCCCTCCAGCAGTTCTTCCGCCCTAAGTTCCCTCACAAAGTACCCATTTGCCAGCATGAGGTCATGGGTGTTCCCCAACTTGGTTGGTTCACTGGCCATTTGCATCAGGAAGCTGTCTTGGAAGGCATCCAGCAGTACTTGCTCCCTTCTATTCCTGGTTGTTGGGGTACTCCATTCCACTTCTGGCATGTTGAAGTCCCCCACAGTCACCACTCTACCCTTCTCACAGGTCCTTCTGATCTGTCCCACTAGTTCCCTGTCTAACTCCTCTCTTTGAGAGTGTGGCATGTAAATGACTCCCATCCTGAGAGTCTTATTCTTGAAATCCTGGATTTGTATTTATAGTAAATCTGTACCACCCTTCTCCCCTTCCTCTTGTATACACTTCAGTCATTCCCTCACATATAGTGCCACCCCCCTCCTTTCCCAATTGCTCTATCCCTATGAAATATCCTGTACCCTTGTATCAACAGGTCCCAGTCATTGTACTGGGTGGTCCATGTTTTGGAGATGGCTGCAATGTCCACCTCCCCCTCTGCCATGAGAGTCTGTAGCTCTGCAGTTTTCTTCCCAAGGCTCCTAGCATTCAGGGTGACCACCTTCCACCCCTTCCCCTTCTGTCTTCTTTTACTAGCATCACTGCTAGTACTTGCCCTTTGTCCTTTGTCACTGTTATGGGGGGTGAGCTCATATGGCTTCCCAACCTGTGTTCTGTGCATGTGCCACCCCCAACTCCTAGTTTAAATTCCCAGCTTCCTCTATGTACTATTCCATTCTCTGTTTCAACACTTTCTTTCCCTCCTTGCTCAACTGTAGTCCATCCTTGTCATACAGACTACTGTCCTCCCATGTTCCTCCCCCACCTCACCCCCACCAGCCCATACCCTTTAGCATGATACAAAGTTCTTAGCTATTAATTACAATCCTTCATTCTCAGCTTCCTTGCTGAGCTTGCCATGGGCACTGGAAGTATCTTGGAGAAAGTTACAGATCTTCGTGCCCCCTCAAGTAGTTGTCCTAGTTCCTCAAACATCTTCTGGACTATATCTACCTTCCTGTCAGCCAGGTCGTTTGTCCCCAAAAGTATAATTAAATGAGGCTTCTCTCTACCCCTTCTAGCATATTTTACCAGATTGTCCCACCCTTTATGTTGTCATTCCCGGGAAGGCCTCCACCCAAATGTGACTATGCCTCTCCCCTTTGCTCTCCCACCTGACTCCTCTTTGTATTGAGACCCCCAGCACTACAATTCCACCCCTTTTACTAACTGATTGCCTCCCTTCCTCCTCACCTCTCACTCCTGGCTCCTTCTTTTCTTCCTGCACAATAGTTCCCCTATCTTCCCCTGCTGTATTTCCCCCAGCAGAACTTCCCCCACTCCAATTTCAACAAGACTTCTATCAGTTGTTCCTCCAATTTCATCATCTCCCTCCTCCTCCTTTCCCTCTAGCACTGCAAAATGATTTTCTGAACACCATTCTCCAATGCCCGTTTCCTCTCTCCTTATAGTAGCCTATTCTCTCCTTTTGACCGCATGACTCTTGCCACTTCTCTTCCTCCCCTCACCAGTCCCTTTCTCCTCCTTCTTGTTGTCTTTTTTCCCTTGACCTGGTTTTCCCCAACACCGTTCTTCTTGACCTGGGCCCCTTTATCCCTGCTTCCCTTTTTCTGACCCTCTCCTCCCTCCTTTTGGCTTAAATAGCCCTTTGTCTTCATCTTCCCACCCCCCCTCTAGTGTTGGGCTATAACCTCCTCCAGTCTGCCTTGCCTGTCTTAGTTCTCCATGCAGACCTTCAATCTCCAGTTTAAGGTTCTCTATTTGGTTGCACACTAAATATCCCCCCACCCTTCACACAATTTTTAGAAAGACTGGCATACTGCAGTTGTTGCTGCCTACCATCCTACCCATTGCTCTTGTTGCCCACAAGCAACCCTACACCCTTCCAGATGAAGGTTACCCAACACTCTCCCAAGTTTCCCATCTCCCCCTCTATCATTCAAAACATTCTTCTCCTTTTCTCAATTTCCCTTACCCCCTTTGTCATACACTTTAGATAGATTGAGCAGCTGCCTCTTAAGTTCATAGCCCTCCTGTCCACATCCAAAAAGAAACTGTAAGCAGTCATTGCACAGCCTCATTCTAACCCCTACCCCTCCTTTCCACGATGCAAACACCAATGAAAACAGGTAAAAAAGTAAAGCTCCTCTTGTTGCAGTTGCTTCCCTTCCATTGAGATAGCAGTCACTTTTTCACATGCTACTGTTCCTTTCTTGCATATCTTCTTCTGCTATGACCTAAAGTAGTGCATGACATAACAACTGCCTGGATGAAGGAGACCTTGTCAGAATCATCTTCTTTGATTTGACCAAGGCCTTCTATATGGTGAATTATGACCTTCTTCTCTCACAGCTGCATGATAGGGTTTTAACTTAGATGCCTCTGTCTTGGATCAAGAATTACCCCTTAAACTTATAGCAGGTCATCAAAGTCAATGGAACAACTTCCCCTCCAAATGCAGTTAACCTTGGCATCCCACACAGGGGTGTATCCTTGATCCTGAGCTCTTCAGCCTCTCCATAAATGATTTACGAACTGTCTGCCCAAACCCACACATCGATGTCCACCTTTGTGCAGGTGATATGGCAATATATAAGAAAGCCAACTCAGTTTCCAATTTATATAACACTCTGCAAGTTTCATTAATGGAAACTCAGACCACAATAAATGCAAACAGCCAGCTATTGAAAAGTACAAAAACTAAATCCATGCTGTTCAGTAAAAGCATGGTCTCTACTAATGCACTACAAATCATATAATTGACAGGCCCACCACTAGAAAATGTTTGCTGTTCAAATACCTGGGTTTCTGGCTCCATACTAAATGATACAATATTGATGATACTCCTAATACTAAACAATAGGACGAGGTGCCTTTTTCTGCCAACAGCTTCTCATTTTCTATGTTTCTATGCTTCCAGTATGGAGCACATCAACAGGTCAGTCAGAAATGCAGTACATGCCAACAGACTGAACATCTCAGTCACAACAGAAGCTGCATTAAATTAACTACCAGAAAACTGCACCTAAAGCAATCACTCTTACAACAACTGCTAGAATATGGCAGCAGACTCTAGATAGCTGTTAATGCCATTGCTTTACACAAAATTCCCACTGCTTACAATACCATGTGCAGATTTATAATAGGCTGCAACAAATATCACACCACTGCCTCATGTACAGCAGTCAGTAACTTCTTTTCCTGAAATAGAAGGAAGCTTAAATGGCTGACTTTAGTGTTCAAGTGCAGGTATGACTTTTCAGCAAATCAAGACAGACTTATAGTCAAACCCCATCAGAAAGAGCAAGTGTACGCGCAGGTTACAGATCTCTTACAGATATAAAATATGTACAAACCCCTTGGTGAAAAGACGTTCTCCACAGCAGCCCCAACAACCTGGAATTCAATACCTCATACAACAAACTCTGGCCAGAGCCTATAGGGCTGCAGGAGAGGAATCTGGGTTAAAAATATTGAAAATTATTTTTTTTAAATTTCTACACCTAATTTTCAACAGAGCCTTGTGATGAACCTGCCTCATAAAGAAGGGCAGACAAAATGTTCAACTTCTGGCCTAAACGTGATGTTGTGCAGGGACTGCAAAATCAACTTTTGGGCTGTTAACATATATTTTGGGCAGAAGTTGAAAAATTACAGCTGTCACATTAATGAGTCACTGGACCAAAATGGCTATGTTGAAATTTTGTGGTAAAAATACTGAATATTACCAAAGTTATGAGCCTGCATTTGCAAAATTCAGCACAGCCTCATACCTCATAGCAGTAGAGCAACAATCTGATGAAGATTTTGACCTATACTTTTTTTACGCTATTTTAGAATGCCATTTACCTCTTGACTTGTACAGTACTCTTCTTTCCACAATTTGAGTCTGCTTGGGTACTTTTTTCATGTTTGAAATAATAAAAGGAGTGCTTCTTTTAACATGGCTCATACTAGGTTGTCATCAGTATTAGTAGCTGATCTTGAACAACTATTGTTCTGTAATATCAGACGGCACTGCCCGCTGCATAATAGTTCATTTTAGTCACAACAGAAGTGATATATAAACAACAGATAGACAAAAACAGCTGAAAATACTGATGAATACCTGGTCTGCACTGTATTAAAAGAGTGCTCCTTTTATTATTTCAGACATGAAAACAAGTACTCAAGCAGACTCAAAATGTGGAAAAAAGGTGTCATACAAGTCAGAAGGTAAGTGGCAATCTAAAATAGCATAAAAAAGCATAGGTCAAACATTTTTGACATACTGTTGCACTGCTGTTTTAGTAGATGAACACAGTAAACAGAGTCCACTCTGAAGAAAGGGGTGGTTACTAGTGGGGTGCTGCAGGTTTCAGTATTGGGTCCAGTCTTTTTTAATGTCTTTATAAGTGACATTGTAGAGGGACTCCAAGGGAAAGTATGCCTCTTTGCAGATGACACAAAGATCTGCCACACAGTTGATACACGGGGGGGGGGGTGGAATGGTTGAGAAGGGACTTGTCAAGGTTGAAGAAATGGTCAGAAGTATGGCAGCTTGGATTCAACGCAAATAAGTGCAAAGTAATGCACCTGGGAAACAAAAACCAATTGGAAAAGTACACAATGGGGGTTGGGAAGTAGTAACAACAACAAAAATGGAAAGGGACCTGGGGGCAATCATATCAGATGACCTAAAGGTTAGCAAGCAATGTGAGAAGGTAGTAGGGATGGCTGAGGGGATACTGGGATGTATAGGGAAAGGCATCACCAGTAGAAAACAGGAAGTTGTTATCCCTCTGTACAAACAGTTAGTGAGACTCCATCTGGAGTTTTGCATCCAGTTCTGGAGACCCCACCTCTGTAAGGACATAGACAGGATGGAGGCAGTCCAGTGGAGGGCAACTAAAATGGTGAAGGGTCTGCAACAGAAGCCATATGAGGAAAGACTAAAGGAGCTTAATATGTATACCCTTGAGGAAAGGAGGGAGAGGAGGACATGATATAAACTTTTAAGTATGGGAGGGCACGTGATGGCAGCCTGAACAGATGTCTTTTTCTCTTGCTCCTGCTCCACCTCTTAGTAAATAGATTTTGGAGACATTTTCAATCTTTTAAAACTTAAAACTGGCATACTGTATTTTCAAAAGACCACCCAGATCCCTGAGGAGCCAAGAACTGAAGGGAATGGAGTCTGAAATGCGTGACGGGTTACCTAGACACACTCCACCAACCACCCTGTCTCGAGAGAAATCAGCGAAGCGCACAAAGGCATCTCCTGCGGGGGCACCAGCTGATGCAAGTCTCCAGGCCACATTGATGGAAGAAAAGTTTTTGGAAGGAATCTCCCCATTAAAAGACACCCTCTATTCCTTAGCTGCCTCGATCCAAAGTATTACTTCTTCAATGGCACTGCTAGCCCACTGAACTTCAGATAATGAGAGCCGCATCTCTTCCCTTGATGACTGGGGAGCGAGGACTGATCCTGAACTAGCTCAACTTCGGCATCATATTAAAAACATGGAGACAAAACTGGAAGACTTTGAAGGGAGGTCAAGATGGAATAATTTGTTGATTCTGGGTCTCCCTGAAGGAGAGGAGGGATCCTCGCCTATCCTATTCGTACAAAAACTGTGTAATAAATTGGCAGAACCTTCCCCCAATGGCCCAGAATATATAGTCAAATGAGCCCACAGGTCCCTGAGACCCGTACCACTATCTGGATCTCCTCCATGAGCCATAATTTTCCGCTTGTTAAACTTCCGAGATAAGCAACATACCCTTTCCAAAACCCGAGAAGTAAAAGAATTATTGTGGGAAGACTGAAGGATCAGAATAGTTCAGAACTTGCCAAAATCAATGCGGCAAAGGAGGACTGAGTTTCACCCGACAGCGTCCAAGCTCATTGCAGCAGGATTCGCTTCAAAATGAAATACCCTGCCACGCTTCAAGTGCTTCATCATGATAGCTGGCAGAACTTCGAAACTGCAGTGCAAGCTACGAGTGGCCTGAAAGACCTATACCCAGATCTCTTTAAGTGAATGCAATGGCTGGTGAGTGAGTGACTTCAATTTTCTACACCGGGGAGTCCGATGATATGAATGTGGCACGCAATGAGCTGCTGTCATGGTTCTGTCACTTTATCTTAAATGGTGCCTTCTCTGGATTTGCAGATTAACTGCCTCACACTTGGAGACCCCTCAAATAATGCATAGAGTGCAACAGATTACTGCACTAAACCGCAAATGCTCTGCGGCATCTGCATAGAGATGATTATTCCTATACCGCGAATACGCACTGGGTCTCTACAGGGAAGGTATATTTTATGTATCATGCCTGAAACTGCATAGCAGTCTGGAGACCTCAATTTTCTGCACCGATGAAACAAATAGTGTAAGTGCCGCATGCAAGGCGTTGCACGAATCCTCCCAGACTTTAGGAGGGCAGATTTTGGGGGAATGTGGAATTGCTTGGAAGACACACTGGAAGAAGCACTAGCTGGAATGAGGAAGGAATTAGGGTGGAAAAGCAATGGGCAGTATTTAAAACATAGATAACAAGGGCAACACAGTTGCAGTATGTGTTAAGCAGGTCAGCAAGGGGAAAAAGAAGAGGGAAACCCTTATGGTATTCCAAGGAGGTAGCAGAGAAAGTGAAAGCCAAAAGGACTGTATTCAAGCAACACAAAAAAACACAGGCAGAAGATGATAGGGATAGGTGCCAGAAGAAGCAAAGGGAAGCAGGGAGGGCAGTAAGGAAAGCCAAAGCTCAGATAGAGGAGCGTATTGTGAAAACAGTGGTTCAAGGGGACAAAAAATTTTTACTGGAGCATCAATGAAAAAAGGAAAGCAAAGGAAGGGATAGTGAGGCTAAAGGGTGAAAGTGAGAGTAGTGCTGAGGATGACAACAGTAAAGCAAACATACTGAACAGATATTTCTACTCAGTCTTTACAGTAGAAGGAGCAGGTAGCAGGCCAGAAGGGAGTACAAAGGGGGGGAGTGCAAAGAAATGGATACAAATCCCTTTCCATGGGAAAGGGTCCCAAAGAAAATGGAAGGAGTCAATAAAGTTATGGGCCTGGATGGGGTGCACCCTAGGGTGCTGAGGGAGCTCAGAGAAGTAGTAGCTGAACCTTTGGTGACCCTGTTTAGCCAATTACTGGAAACAGGTGAGGTGCCCAAAGACTGGCGAACAGCTCATGTAGTCCCTTTATACAAGAACAGGAACAGAGAGGAAGAAAGATACTACAGACCAGTCAACCTCACTTTAGTAGCGGGGACAATTATGGAAGCACTACTGAAGGAGAGATAAGTGGAACACCATGTGGCCAGTGATCCACAGGATCCAAGGCATCATGATTTACTAGGGGAGGTTGTGCCAGACTAACCTCATTGAATTTTTTTACTTGGTGACCAGTGAGTGGATTTGGGGGGAGGAGGGCAGTGGATGTAGCCTACTCTCCTTTCATGCTGGTCTCTTAGCCCTGAATTCTACCGCTCAGAACCCCCGCCCCATGGATGGGTGTCAGCATCGGTCCACTACCCGCAAACCTCAGCACACCTTGCCATATACCAAACTCCTGGTTTCAATACTGCTGTTACTTTCAGGGGACTTTGAGCCAAATCCTGGACCAACCACCATCCCCTTCAGACAACCCCGTGACCTAAAACAAATGCACTTAAATATCTGCAGCCTACTACATAAAATAACCTTGGTGCAGCTGACAGTCACCTCCCTAAGGCCTGACATTCTGATTATTTCCAAAACCTGGCTCAAGCCACACAATAAGGACTCTGAAATCAATATCCCAGGCTATGCCATTATCAGACATGATCGCCCAGGAAATAAAAGGGGTGGCAGCATGGCCATGTATATCTCATCCTCCTTTGTGTTCACCCCACTCACTTTACCTAAACTCTCACACCCAATCAGCACCTTATTGATCAAACTCTCACTCCCCATACTACCCCTATTTATGTAGCTGGATCATATTGTCCTCCTGACCCCCCAGTGACATCTATACTGGAACACCTTGGCACCCAGAAATCCTATGCCAAAGGGGATAAGTTCCATATCCTGGGGATTTCAACATAAACTGGCTTTCCAGTGCTACAGTCATGATCCATAAACAGGTGGCAGTTCTAATCCTGTCCCAACTAATCTCAGAACCCACACGACTGAATTCAAAATTGGACAACCACTCTCTACTGGACTGGTCCCTTACATCTCACCAGCATCGTATTCTTGCCACAGGCATCTTGCCTGACTCATTAAGTGATCACCACATGACCTACTCAATTCATAAAATGTTCAGACCCAAAGCTTCTCCCCCCGCCCGAACCATTCTCACAAGATCATACAAATCTCTGTACCTTGCCTCACTCCTACATGACCTAACAGCCACTGACTGGTCCTTCATCCCCTTGGCAACCTCCATCGACACTGCATTGGATTATTTTAAACTGAAGTTCTTAGCGGTCTGGGACCTCCATGCCCCTCTTAGACAGACTTGTGTGAGGGGTGCCCACCTGCTTAGGACCACTGCTGATATTATATCCATCATCAGAGACCAGGCATGGAAGTCTTTCAAAGCCTCCCACTCCCCTGCTGACAATGTAAAATACCACTCCATATGCAATGCCTGCACTAGGCAAATCAGACAGGCAAAGTCAAATTACTTTAAAGCTTCCTTTCAGGCCAGCACAAACCAACCATCTAAATTCTAGAAAGTGCTCAAATCCCTTTTCTTCCCATCCTCCCAGCCCCCCACCCCTGCATTAAATGTAAGTGGTAACACTGTAACTGACCCTCTAGCAGTGACCTTTGAGTTCATCTACTATTATACAAATTGCACCTCAGCACTGCTGTCCACTATCCCCTCATCATAACCCAATCCCTCCTATTCTGGCCCACTGCTAAGACCCCCTCTTCTCTTGCCCCATCCTTCTCCTTCTGTCAGGTCATGCCTTTGAATGTTTTGAATGCCTTGATCACACTAAATCCTAGCAAAGGCAAATGCCCCTCCGGGCTGGACTCAATGATGCTCCACCTACCTGCTCCCACCATTGCTGCCCCATTGGTAGATCTCTTCAATCTCTCCTTCTCCCTGGCTTCAATCCCCTAGGAATGGAAGCATCCTACTGTTATCCCTCTCCCAAAGGGAGGTGACCGCTCTGTCCCCAGTAATTACCATCCTATTTCCCTCCTCTCTAATATGGCAAAGTTCCAGGAGCACCTAGTTCTCACTCAACTTTCATCCTTTCTCAGCTCTTCCTCTTTATTCACACCCTACCAGTCTGGCTTCAGAAAATCCCACTCCACTGCCACCTCACTACCATGGTTCACTGACTCCATCCTTGATAGCATGGACAAGGGCCATATCACCTCCGCTATTTTTGTTGACCTAGCCTAGGCGTTCAACATGGTTTCCCATGTTGTCCTACTAGACAAACTTTCCATTGCAGTCTCTTTACCAAGGCCAGCAGCTGGTTTCATTCCTACTTGGTTGGCTGATCCCAATCTGTCAGAACAGGAGGCTCCATCTCTTCCCTCCTTCTAGTCTCCATAGGTGTTCCCCAAGACTCAGTCCTTGGGCTGCTCCTATTCTCCATGTTCCTAAATGACCTGCCCACTGCCTGTCTACACACATCCATACACATGTATGTGGACAACATGGTTCTGTTTGCTTCAGGCCCTTTAACTGCCGACGTAGCAAACAGGTTGCAGCAGGACTTCAATGATGTCCAGCTCTGGTTTCGAACAAATGAGCTTTTACTTAATGCCAAGAAGACTGTCTCCATGACCTTCAGCACAAGGCAGAGGCTCTCTCGGTTCACCACCACTCCTTCCTTCCACACCCTGGAGGGGACCACTCTGTAGGCATGCTCCTCTTTTAGACATCTCAGGGTCTGGCTGGACCAGCACCTCGAATTCTTCTGTACATGTCGATGCAATCTACAAAAAGCTACACCCGAAACATTTTAGCTTTTGAATCTCACATTCAGAATCTTAGGAAAATCCTTCACCAGAGGTTGGGTATGCTTTATCGAGTTAAATCTTTTTTGACTTTGGAATCCAGAAAGTTCTTAGTTCATAGCTTTCTGTTCTCCATACTCGATTATGGCATACTGATTTATACATCCTCATGTACTAATGTTTTGAGTCCTCTTAAAGTAATTGACCATTCAGCTCTGAGGTTTTGACTAAATTTACCCTTTTGACCCCATTGCTCTAATCTGCACAATCAGTCATCTTCCTTATCTTTTGAAAATCGAGTACTTTATAAGATGGGCATTTTCTTATTTAAAGTTAAATGTAATTTTTTTCCTTATTCTATTTCTTTAATGTTTCCTAGATTAGTTAATGCATTGTTTACTAGGTCCTAGCACAATTATAAATTTTAAATACCATTTGTTAAGACTACTTTTGGGCAAAGATCCTTATTATTTAGAGCACCTATTTTTTTTTAATAGAATTCCATTAGAAATTGTTCAGAATAGTTATTTTCAGGTTCACATGAAATCTTCAGAAGTTGTTAATAACTCCTGTCAGGGTTTTTAGACACAGTTAAAACAATGGCAATCTTTGGAAACATGACGTATTTTTATGTATTGTATTTTATTGATTGAATGTTTTGTTTGTATAATGTTTGTTTGCTAATTTTTTGTGTGTTTTTTAGTTTTAAACTTGTCTCCAATGAAAATGGGCAGTTTGCTCATTTGGATTTACAACTATAAAAAATTAAAATGAAAAAAATGAAAAATGGGCGCCCTCTACCACAATCGTGGATGTATGCCGCTGTCAGTCGGCCATGAACTAGTACAGAAAATGATCCTCCCTAACTTTGACAATGGTGATGTAGCCTACAGTGCTGATCCTATGTCCAGTCTAGCCAGACTGGACCCACTTTTCCACTCTTTCTGCCATTTTGCCCTTGATTGTCCACCCTCCTCTCATTACTGCATGCTCTATCAGTTTCTCAGTCTTCTTTTGCTCCATGACTACCATCAGTCTCACTGCGCCAAACTCACAGCTAAGAATTAGTCCCAGTCCTTGCCTCCGTACCTCGCCTCTGTGTTAGCTGCCCATTCACCTCCTGGTTACTCCCTCAGGAATTCTGACACTTGCCTTCTGGCTATGCCATACATGTCCTCTTCAATTGACCAAGTAGCTTTCAGACATTGCATGCCTAAACTTTGGAACTCCCTCCCTGCAAGCATTCAGTTATCACCCTCATCAAAGCTCCTCAGCCACCGCATCTATGAGCATTTCTTCTCAACTTGTGCTTGTGGGTAAGACATGTTTAAAAAGGGAACTAAAGTCTTTCTTCCACTGTTCTCTAACTGAAATTGTCCCTGCTTGGTGAGAAATTGTTCCCTCAATGCTGATACTTCTTGTGTCGTACGTAATTACTTATTAACTACACTTCTGTAATCCCTACCTCTGTATGTCCACACTGCAATATTGTATATTTTCTTTTTGTATTGTTGCTCATGCTGTAATATTGTAATTTTATGTATTTTGGATTGATGCTCTTTTTATGTCCTCTCCCCCAGGATGCCCCTGAAATCAAGCAGTACTCTGCTCAGTGTGCCTTCCTGGAAAAACATTTAAATAAATAAATAAAATCTGGACTTCAGCAAGTGCTGCATAGGAGTCTATCAAACAAGCTGGGCAATATGGGTGCGAGTAAGACAGTAGTGCAGTGGGTGGGAAATTGGCTGGATGGCAGAACACAAAGAGTGGTGGTAAATGGCTCTCACCCCACAGAGCGAAGGGTGACCAGTGGAGTGCTACAGGGATCAGTGCTGGGTCCAGTCCTCTTTGACATCTTTATCAGTGACATTACGGATAACATAGAAGGGAGAATTTCCCTGTTTGCTGATAGCACAAATGCTGTAACAGAGTAGACACGCTGGAGGGAGTGAATAGAATGAGGAGAGACCTGCACAAGCTTGAGGAATGGTCAAGAATATGGCAGTTGAGATTTAATGCAAAAACGTGCAGAATAATGTACATAGTGCACAAAAACCAAGGAATAACATATCAGCTGTGGGGGAGGATACAGCATGCTCAAAGCAGGAAAGGGACCTAGAGGGGTTATCATCTCTGATGACCTAAAGGTTGGGAGTCAGTGCAGCAAGGTGGCAGGTAAAGCAAATAGGATGATGGGATGCATAGGCAGGGGCATCACCAGCAGGAAAAGGGAGGCCATAATTCCACTGTAGAAGACATTAGTGAGTCCACACCTGGAGTACAGTGTCCAGTTCTGGAGGCCTTACCTATGTAAGGATATAGACAGGTTGGAGAAAGTTCAAAGGAGGGAAACCAAGATGATATAGGGTTTGCATCACAAGTCCTCCAAGGACAGGCTGAAGGACTTGAATATGTACTCCCTGGAGGAGAAGAGGGAGAGATGGAATATAAAAGAGACTTACAAGTACCTCACGGGGATGAACAAGGAGAAGGAAAACGTTTTTTCAGAGGAAGAGATGTTCTAGGACTAGGGGTCATGGGATAAAATTGAAGGGAGGGAGATTCACAGGTATAGTGAGGAAGTACTTCTTCTCAGAAAGGGTGGTGGACAAGTGGAACACCCTGACAGTGGATGTGGTGGGGGCTAAAATGATTACAAGATTCAAGAATGCATGGGACAGGCACTGGAGGATCCTAGCACTTGGGAGACTGGGACAACCCAGTTCAAGAGAAGCTTAAGAGGCAAAATTACATGTGCAATTGAGCAGACTAGGTGGGCCAAAGGCCCTTATCTGCTGACAGTATCTATGTATCTATATAAAGAGTACTTGCTGTTTAAGCAATCATTATTTATTTATTGAGTTGAGTTTTTTTTTGTTTATTTAATTATTTATGTTCAGGATTTGAAGAGCACGCATCAACTTCAATATCTTGCAAATGCACCAAGAGCATACTCAAGTAAAATGTAGGATGCAGCCAAGAGAAACTGTGTATCTACTCATACACATATATGTAAAAATGTGTTTAGCAAATATAATTTATCAACGAATACATTCGTCATATTCAATTTTATTTTTGCCATAGTCATAAAACAAATTCGCCATCTTATGTATTATAGTATTAAAACTCTAAAGTGGATGTTCTGTTCTCATAAGTGAATTAAAGCAGCAGTACTATGTAAAAAAATAAATCTGTGCTTTTTTGACAGTTTATTGCCTGTGCGCTGCTGAGCATGTACCTGGTAATCTTTCCCACCAGCATTGTGTTATCACAACATAATTTGCTCAGTTATCCTTTGTTTTTGTTTACAGCTCTGCCACCCCCACATTGAAAGCAGCAGTACTATATGCAGCAGCCATAGTAACTATAGATCTATAAAACTAAAAATGGTATCACTTCCTGATTAGGTAGTACTGCTGCTTTAAGTCTTGATAATACAGTTCTGCACAGAAAAAAAAGATTACAGTATACAGTATGTTTGTCCCTTTTTGTGTATAGAAATCCGTACTTCAATGGTCATAAAAAGATCCTGTATCATTCTCAATTCACAACGATACTGCAATAACGTCTGTGCTCTGAACCACCCACGAGACCTCTTAGTACGGCTGCAAGCATGTGGAGCATAGGTGGGTGGAGCCACAGAACATGGCTGGATGGTATACTTTTATTTCACTGACATGTCCCCCCCCCCCGACACCCAAAATCCTGACACAACAATTCCAACACCCAGTTGCCTAACAGTTCAATTTTCCCTGGGGTGGAGTTTGTTATATTAATGAAGGGGAGTGCAGGGACAAAGGCCCCTGAAACATGAAAATAAAATCTGCCATGAGTGAAATGTAACTGTCTGGCAACCAGGTGTCAGGATCGTGGCATCAGGATTTTGGGTGTTTGGCAACAGCCTGCCGAGTTTGCATAGTACATCCAGCTGGATGAAGCTGATGAGTAAAACTTACTGTGACTGCCTGAAAAGAAACACCCTGTCAGTTTATGTAAGGCAAGTTTAAAAAAAAAATTTACTTTTAACTATCATTCAGGTGGACAAGTAATTGAGCAGGTGGGGCCAGGACAGTGAATGGCCAAACACACTCTAGTCACTCACTTAACAAACACCTAATTTTTAAACCATATAATATATAAAATAGTAAGTGGTTATAAAGAACTCGGCCATCAAGGGTATACAAATAGGAGATTGTAGGTATGTCTGTTCTGCATATGCGGATGACGTGCTCTTACATATAGAAAATCCAGAGTCTTCGATCCCAGTTATACTTAAGGAGATTAATAGTTTCTCCGCAGTCTCTTCATATAAATTAAATTGCGTTAAATCTAAAGTTTTCCCGCTAAACTATCTTGTGAGAAAAGCAGGGATACAGGGTCTAGGTGTTGCATGGGAGACAAATTTTGTTACATTTCTTGGCATAAATATTAAGGCAGTATTATCCAGATGGCCAAGGATAATTTGGCTTCCATTGTGGAGAGTTCTCGGCTGATCTTAAGAGATGGAGCTCTTTTCCTTATCCCTATGGGGCAGGCTAAATCTTATAAAGATGATGGCTCTTCCAGACTTCTTTACCCGCTTGATATGCTAGGAGCTTTTCTACCAAAGAGCTGGTTTATTAAATTGCAGAAGGTATTTAATTCCTTTATGGCAAGGTAAAACAACCGTCGCTCTCATCTCAAACTTTCAGCTCCCAAACTTAAAGGTGGCCTTTCAGCCCCGCCCTTTATATATTATTTGGCCCAGCATGTAGGTAAATTGGCTTTCTGGGTTCGGGAGCAGACTAGAGTCTCACACACTCCTCTCTGGTTGGACATTGAACAGGTCCTTGCGAAGAGGGCTAAATGTTCCTTACCTGCGCTCCTCTATATTCCACTGGCCAGCCTCCCCATGTCGCTCAAAAATAATCCTATAGGATGGTCTATCAGGGCATTTCATCAATTGCAAAGTTATTTAGGAGTTAAGTGGTGGTTATCCGGTTCTCAACCCATTATTGACAATCCACAAATTAAAATTGGAGGCGCCCCTATCCTGGCGGCCTTTTGGCCTCAGGTATGCAACTTAAAGGTCGCTGATTTTTGGGATCAGGGCAGGCCATATACGTTTGATGTCCTAAAAGAAAAATGGGGATGTAAGGGACGTGATTTTTATAAATGGTTGCAGCTTAGGAAAGCCCTAACTCAGGTCTTCTCCCCAAATTATAAAGAGGTTAAGGATGGTAAAGATATACACACTCTTTTTAGGATGGTGCAGCAGCCTCACGCTGTGGCCAGGGTTCGCAGTCTCCTCCAGGAATGGGATCACACGCTACCTCCGGGAACCTGCTATTATTGGGTCCAGGCGTTGGATTTCAGCGCTTCCCCAAAAGCCTGGAGGATGCTTTGGTCTACATTGTATAGATTCATTAAGCAGGACAGGTTAAGAATGATCCAGTTTAAAATTATGCATCATATGATTTTGACTCCTACCCATCTCTCTTCAGAAGGGGAGTTCTCAGCTCACCTCTATGTGGGAAATGTAAAAAGGAAGATGGAACTCTTTACCACCTTTTATGGTCGTGTCCTCTAATTCAAAACTTTTGGAAATTGGTAGGTTCCCTGCTCAGCCCTATCCTTGGCTCTTATAGAATGGATACCCCCGAGATCTGCTTATTGGGTGCCTTCCCTGTGACCACTCCTAAAGTTTGGAGAGCATACAGTAGTCTGACTGCTGCTGTAACGAAACTGCTAATTCTCAGGCATTGGGTGTCAGACAAGGTTCCAACATTGGTTGAGTGGCATAGGGAATGCACCTTTGCTATACAACTTGAAAAACACATTGCAGACACAAGGGGTAAAAGAGAGTCTTTTGTTAAGTTATGGGGCTCACTGGAGCATTTTCTTTTCTCAAGGACTCCTTCTAACTAATATTTTATTTTCTTGGTTCATTAGGCTAGCACCCTCTAAGGGTTAATTAGTGATTTTCGACCTCCTACATGTGTAATGCTGAGGGTTAGTGGGGGTTGGGGGAGGATATGGGGTTAGTGAGTTAATTAGTATTGATTGTTGTTCCTTCCGGGGAAAGTGTTCCTTTTCATTTCTTCTGCCATTTGGCTCTGATGATGTTCTGACTTTCTCTGTAACCCCTATTCAATTATTCATGTATAATTGTGTTTTTGCTGGAAAAATTAATAAAACTTTTAATTAAAAAAAAAAAATAGTAAGTGGTCAACAATCTACTAACAATGCAATTTTATATGTGATGTTATGGAAGTAGCAACTATAAGGGCCAGGTCAGATGAACAAGGAACCCCATCGGGAGACTGGTACTATAGAACATCTGAGAATGCCCCTACTAATGCAGATAGTGGAGGGGGCTTCTGTGAATCATAGAGTGCTTAGAAACAGTGGGGAGGCAGTAAACACCACTGGAAAGGATCATTTAGATCACCTAAACAGTATACCTTATGCCAATGCAGGTATGTTACAATGAGATGTGTCATTAAATAATGCATGCATAATGATTTTACTGTAAAGCAGTGACAAGTTACAAGTGTTGCAAATGCAGCAAAACATTTGAAAATATCATCAACTGTTTAGTACATTTCATATACTGCTGAAGCAGTCCAAAATAAGGAACTGACCCAGTGCCATCCCATTTGAAAATCATGCCCATAAGCTACTCTTCCTAGGTGGGGAAGGGATTAATCCAATAAAAAACGCTCCCCATGTCTTTAAATTAATAATCACACTCCTGGATTTGTTTAAATTGGGCAGTAACACTTGCCAACTGGTAGTCTCTAAAAAAAATATTAGTAACTGGAACTGTGCATTATTTCTGGGTAGTTCACCAAATGCAATGTGTTTTTTTCCTGCAGAATTGTTCTTCAACTTATACAATAAGTAGGGCCATATCAATGTTTGAAAACAATAATTTTAAATTTTCAATATTTTTAGTTTTTTGTGGAATCTTTTAAATGTTATCAATTTTTTTTAACCACAAGCACAACTTATAGAAAGCAGCAGCTATTCTGCATAACGTTAAAAATAGCATTGTTTATTTCTAGAATGGATGTAAAGTCTTTTGTGAAGTAAACAGAGAAAACGTTCACTTTCAAATGTAAATTTCTGGAAAATCTGTAAGAAAAAATTAAACCCAAAATAGGTCATGTAAGCATACCATATGAAACAGAATGATAAAAATGTGATTCTTTATATACCTGAACTGGAATTCTTGTTCCCACAAAGTCCATCTGTTGGATAATCTTTCAATAGATTCAGCTAAAAAAGGAAAAATGTGTGTTACTTTTGCTGTATGACTTAAATCTGCAATACATTTCCATCATATACTGTGTGTGCAAAAATATTAAATCTAAAAGATACGACACCAGAACTCCCAGGTAGATATATAAGGGATATGCAGGGGTCAGTTAAGCAATAAACCATGACAGAGTGTTGGTGATGCTGGTTTTACCCATGCCTGGTGTGGTTCGGTCACGAGGCCGAAGGCCGAGTGAGTAAACCTCGTCAGGCGTGGGTAAAACCAGCATCACCAACACCCTGGAGTGGGTTATTGCTATCATACAATTGGCACTAAGTAAAAGTTTAAGAAAAAAATATTTAAGAGTTTTGATTTTAAAAAAATAGTGCTTTTTATTGATTTTTAGCTTGATATCCTTCCTCCTTAGACAAATAGTTCCTGTTGTAAGGTAGAAAATGGTGGAAGGCATCAGTTACTTGAAGTAGTAACACACACAGACACACTGAGGCATGTTTCTTTGTTTTAATTTAATAATGTGTTGAAAACTCTCGCCTCTGTCAAACTGTTTTTATGGTAAACTTCATACTCGCCGTCACTCCCGCTATGAAAACTGTGTGCTTAGACTGGGTCGTTGCCTGACAGCATGAGCAGCCACACCGGGTTGATGTACTGTTTTTTTTTTTATGTGCGGAAGTTAGAAGTGATAAGAAGACGGGGGACATACTTAGAAATACGGAACTGCTCGTTGTAACGGGCCAACAGAGGCTGGGATAGTTGGCGTGAGGAACTTCATGGCAGGCAGTTTTTTATTTTATTTTATTTAGAGAACAGAGGGCTTGAAGCGCTAACATCTGCAGGATTTAATTGTGGAGCTGCTGAGTAAAAGAGAAGCAGCTGGCTGTGAGACGGTCAAGTGGAGCAGCAGTGACAGTTATGAGAGGGAAAGCTAAGATTTACTTTAGGTAAGTCCTTAATGGAGGAGGAGGATTGGGCTTTGAACTATTTACAAGTTGTTGAACACTGCAGCGTTTTTAACTCCCGATTTCATGTCACTGTTGTGGCGATTCAGTATTGCCGGTAAGGTAGTGAGACGAGATGGCGGCATTTCAAAATTACAACGGGGATTGGATGATTTTCTTTTTAGGAGGCTAGAGCCTTAGTACAGCTGGCACTTCTTCCTGTTGGTGATGCTGAATTTTACAACAGGGTGATGGTGCCAGCTGACCAATGAGAGTAAGGCATTTTACTTGCTATTGTATAATGTGTGATAATGCATTTATCTTGTACAGTTGCCAGTGACCTCAGGTAACCTCACGAGTGGCGAAGCTTTTAACCACCTAGGAAGTGCAGTTATTCCAATATATTTGCACATCCCAGAGTTCGTTATCATGCTTATGAAATGGGTATACATACTAAAATACTGTCAGTTGCATTTAACAACCAATACAGATATGATTTTGCATTCCAAAATGAGTGCGCACTGGGACATAGTGCTCCAAAAACCAACAGTTAGTTATTTGTAAAAAGGTTTCGAGCACATACAACTCATTAGAGAAACGCGTAGTAATAAAAAGGTTTATTTCACAAAACTCCTGACATGTTTCGGACTGATCCCCCAGTCCTTTATCAAAGGTAATGAAAGACAAATGCCAGAGAACACAGTATATAGCACATAATAAATAATTAATCCAGGTGAATTCCATCAAATCAATGAATCACTTAACATACAAATCAGACTTGTTGAAGTCCTGCAGAGGGACTTTCATTAATTTCAACTTTATAATTTCCACACCTTCATACCAGCAGCAGTGGTAATAAATACACAATACATAACATAATGGCACTATTTCGACTGGCCCGAAGCTTATCTGTTAAAAAATACACTATATGATTAAAACTCAAACTAAAGGTAAGGTGGGGGGGGAGAGAAAGAGGTAATCAAACCACATAACTTATACTAATTTAATGTATATCCAAGCTTAACTACGATCTTTTAAGTATGGATATAACTCTAAGGGGTCATTAAGCCCCGGACTCTTGTTGGCTTTCAAGGTTAGAATCCAATAATTTTCTCTTTTTAACACTAGGTTATTATAATCTCCACCTCTTGGATTCCTGTTCACCTTATCAATTGCCATGAATTTAAAAAAATGTCGTTCAGGTTCTTTTGTAATAGCAACATGTGCTGCCGTAGCATAAGTCACATCTCCTCTCTGAATAGCTCTTAAATGCTCTCCCACTCTAATTTTAAAACTTCTAATCGTTTTCCCTACATAAAATGCCTCACAGTTACACTTTGCCAAATATATAACTCCTACTGTATCACAATTCATAAACTGTCTAATTTCAAAACTTCTATTACTATTAGAACTCGAAAAATAATTCCCCTGTAACATATGGCTACAATAAATGCATCGTTTACATTTAAAATTCCCCTTTTTATTATCTAGCCATGTGCCTTTTAGTTTATTCCCATAATGACTTTTTGTTAATAGATCTCCTACAGTAGGAACTTTTTTAAAACACATTCTCGCCGGTTTCCTGGCTACTTCTTGCAAACCTGGTTCAGCTCCCAATACATGCCAATGCCTGCTAATTATACTTTCAAGTTCTTTCGCTTTTACTGAATATTCCGTAACAAAATTAAAGCGATAAATTAGTATAAGTTATGTGGCTTGATTGCCTCCTTCTCCCCCCCCCCTTACCTTTAGTTTGAGTTTTAATCATATAGTGTATTTTTTAACAGATGAGCTTCAGGCCAGTCGAAATAGTGTCATTATGTTATGTATTGTGTATTTATTACCACTGCTGCTGGTATGAAGGTGTGGAAATTATAAAGTTTAAATTAATGAAAGTCCTTCTGCAGGACTTCAACAAGTCTGATTTGTATGTTAAGTGATTCATTGATTTGATGGAATTCACCTGAATTAATTATTTATTATGTGCTATATACTGTGTTCTCTGGCATTTGTCTTTCATTACCTTTGATAAAGGACTGGGGGATCAGTCCAAAACATGTCAGGAGTTTTGTGAAATAAACCTTTTTATTACTACGCGTTTCTCTAATGAGTTGTATGTGCTCGAAACTTTTTTACAAATAACAGATATGATTTTATAGCGTTTTACTTTTTCTTTACAGACATTCAGATAATGCAAGGAGTTTAAAAGCTGGGTGGTAGGGAGTCACCAAATTATGTACTATGCACTGGTATGCTTGAGAGCTTGACGGAGGGTAAAAATGGCTGAGTTAGCAGTGCAACTCTGCAGAAGGAGGCAGGCTGAGGCAGTAGGAGCTAGAAGATAACATAGAAACACAGAAACATAGAATCTGATGGCAGATAAGGACTGCTTGGCCCACCTAGTCTGAACATTCCCCTACCTAATGGATAAGCTGCAGATCCTAGTTAACCAAGAGCCTAGTCCTCCTACCCCCAGTAGCATTGCTTTATATCTGTCCCATGCATTCTTGAATCCCCCCACTGTTTTTGACTCTACGACCTCTTCAGGAAGGCTGTTCCATGCATCTACAACCCTCTCTGTGAAGAAATACTTCCTCACATTACTTCTGAGCCGTCCCCCTTCTAACTTCAAATTGTGCCCCCTTGTTCTTGCACATCTCTTTTTCTGAAAGATGTTAGCTTCTTGGACTTTGTTGATTCCTTTGAGGTATTTGAAAGTTTCTATCATGTCCCCCCCTCTCCCTCCTTTCCTCGAGGGTATACATCTTACGCTCCTTTAGTCTTTCTTCATATGTCTTCTGGTGCAGACCCCGCACCATTTTGGTTCCCCTCATCTGGACTGCCTCCACCCTGTCTATATCTTTGCTGAGATGGGGTCTCCAGAACTGTACACAGTACTCCAGATGTGGTCTTACCAACTGTCTGTACAGAGGGCCAACAATTTCCTGTTTTCAACTGGTGATGCCTCTTCCTATGCATCCCAGTATCCCCCCAGCACTCCTTACTGCCTTCTTACATTGCTTTCCCACCTTTCGGTCATCTGATATGACTACCCCCAGGTCTCTTTCCATTTTTGTTGTTGTTAGTATCTCACCTCCCACTGTGTACTCCTCTCCTGGGTTTTTGTTTCCCAAGTGCATTACTTGGCACCTCTTTGCATTAAATCTAATCTGCCATACATTTGACCATTCCTCCACCCTTGCCAAGTTCCTTTTCATCCTTTTCACCCCACCTTGCATATCAACCCTGTTGCAGGTCTTTGTGTTATCGGCAAAGAGACATACTTTTCCTTCCAGTCCCTCTGCAATCTCATTTATAAAGACATTAAAAAGGACCAGCCCAGTACTGAACCCTGCGGTACCCCCCTTTCTTCACTGTGGACTCCATTTACTATTATCCTCTGTCCTGTTGTCCAGCCAATGTTTTACCCAGGCTACCATCATGAGACCCACTCTCAGGCTTTATTAATCTTTTGTGCAGGACTGTGTCAAGTACCTTGTTAAAGTCTAGGTAGGTCATGTCCACAGCCCCTCCCTGGTCTACTGCTTTGGTCACCCAATCAAAGAAATCAATTAGCTTTGTCTAACATGACCTTCCTGCTGAGAATCCATACTGCCTTGGGTCCTGTGCCCCACTGGCCTCTAGGTACTCAACAATTCTTTCCTTCAGAAGTGATTCCATCATTTCCCTACTACTGAGGTCAAACTGATAGGTCTTTAGTTTCCTGCCTCTGTCTTGCTCCCACTTTTGTAAATGGGAATCACATCTGCCCTCCTCCAATCCTCAGGTACCTCACCATCCTCCCACAATTTATTAAAAAGGGTAGTCAGTGGTGTTACTAGTTCTTCCTTATAGTTCTTTTAGAATTTTGGGGTGAATCCCATCAGTCCCCATTGCTTTATCCACCTTCAGTTTTAGGAGTTCTTTCAGAACCCTTTCTTCTATGAAAGGATTAATATCAACCCCCCTATTCAGAGTGCTTCTATTGACTGGATTAGGTATCTCCCCCTGCTCTTCCATTGTGAATACTAAGCAGAAGTATTCGTTCAGTATCCCTGCTTTTTCACTGTTGCTCTCTGCCCAATCACCCTCTTTATTCAGCCTCAGTATCCCTGCCTTAATCTTTCATTGCTCCCTAATGTACTTATAAAAGGTTTTATCCCCCTTCTTAACTGAGTTGGCTATCTTTTTCTGTGTTTGGCCTTTGCTATTCTGACTGCCTTCCCTTCATCCTTCTGCTTTAACTGGTACAGTTCTCTGTCCTGCTCCTTCTGTGTTTCCTTATACTTCCTGAATGCTATCTTTTTCTCCCTAACCTTCCCCGCTACTTCTTTTGAGAACCATAGTGTTTTATTCTTTTTTGATTTGTTTATTTGCTTCACACAATGGCTTGTTGCCTCTGTGATGGCGGTTTTGATGTTTCCACATTGTTGCTCCACCCCACCTTCTTGCCTGTTTGCTAGTGCTTTTCTGAGGCATTCTCCCATTTTGACAAAATCAGCCTTCCTGAAGTTCAGTAACTTCACTTTTGTATGGCTTGACTCTATGGCTAAGTTTATTGTGAACCACACTGTTTGGTGGTCACTTGTTCCCAGATGGCTACCCACTTTTAGATTTGAGATTCTCTGTCTGTCCCCATTTGAGAGTACCAGGTCTAAGATTGCTCCCTCCTGAGTGGGTTCCAAAACTAGCTGTCTGAGGCATGTCCCCTGTAGGGCATCAAGAATGACTCTGCTCTTGGATGTGGCTGCAGCAAAGGTACTCCAGTTAACATCTGGCATATTCAGTTCCTCCATCAGCAATATCTCCCCTGTCTCTGCCATCCTAAGGATGTTATCTATCATTTCCATGTCCATTTCCTCCCCCTGAGATGGGGGTCTGTATACAACCCCTATGCAGATTGTGGTGCCATTTCCAGTATTCAGGCTGACCTACAGTGCATCCTCTACTCCCTGTTTACCCTTAAATTCAGTTGATTTGATCCCTTCCCTTACATACAGAGCTCCTCCTCCTCCTCTTAAGTAAGTATTTTCTCTGTGCTGTTTCTGTTCTTTTATGATTCAGTAGCATTTAATGATATTGCAATGTGTGTTGTGTGATTTAAACAGAAACTACAAACCAAATTGTTTTGTCTTGGCTGGGAGATGGGGGGCATTTAACTGAGTGAGGGAAAGGTTTGGAAATACACAGGAGGGGGGTCACATGACTCAGACCAGCCAGTAGTGGGGCTGTGATCCATTTATATTTCAAAGGGGACCAAGTTACCCCAAAGCATGAGTGATCCCAAAGCTTGAGTTTCACAAAGCAGGAGTGTAGCATCTTGAGTAGTGTCTGCAGAGTGTCAGCAGGGAGGACAGCAGGTAGCAGGCCATGCTGATAGACAGGGAAGAGCCTAACTGGGAGGGCCACATATGTCCTGTACAGACATGAGAAGTCCAAGGTGGGGGAAGGGTTCTATGGAATGGGGTCAGACCAGTATAAGGGAGGAGAGGATGTGCAGGGGCACTCAAATAGGGTGGGAGATGGGAAGGGTTGTATGTTGCCAAGGATGTGAAGCAGCTATATTCCTTGGAGTGGCTTGGAGGGCAGGGGGTTGTAGGGTGTGTTGGCAGGTGGGCCAGCTCAGGCAGGAAATAGGGTGGCTGAGGAGGGAACTGGAGGCATGGAGGAGACAGAATTGAGGGGAACATGGCCAGGAGGGAAAACTAATGAGGTATCCAAAAGAGCTCAAAACAGACAAAAATAAGGGGGAGCTTGGTAGGACAGCATGAGGGTCACACAAGCAGGTGCAGCCAAGGGAAGGAAATGATGACTGGAGGAAGGTCAGGAAGAGGAGGATGACTAAGACTGGGTCAGAGCAAAGATATCAGCCTGTGGGAAGGAGGACCAGACTCATTCAAGGAATGGAGATTAGCAGCACAAACAGATTCTCAGTGTTAGCTAGTCCAGAAGAAAAGGTAGCAAGGGGGAGGAGGGGAGTGTGACAGGATGGATTAGGACCCTGTCCCAGTTGTTATGGGAAGAGTTTGAATGCAGGGATCTGTTCTGTTCTATTTCTTTCCTGTCACTTATCTGTCTGGTTGTGCAACCAAAGTTCCCTGTGGGACCTAAGATTTGATCACCCCAACAGTCTCACAGTTCTTTGCCTCTTATTGTCTCTCAGTCTTCAATGCTGTTTGTCTTTTCCTCTCTTGCATATCTGCTGATATAAAAATATATGCAAACCATTACATGGAAATGTAACTGATATTGAGATCCCTTTGTTTAGAAATTATATAATGTTAATTTTTGAAATGTATATAATTGTGGTTTGAGATGATTGCAGAAAAGCTACTGGGAATGCAACAGGTTACCTGAGTGCACATTTTTAAGCTTTGTGCAGAAGAGCTGTGAAAAGGGGCCTCAGCTCAGGGACAATGTGTTCTTGCAGCACCTGCCTGATACTTACAAGAACAGGGTGCTTGTTAAGAATGGTGGTTGGAAGAGAGCTGAGCTGCAATTGCTTGAAAGAGAAAAAACGGACACAGAGATTAAAGAAAAACTCAGATGGACTTTTTCTATTTTATTTGGCCTTTGTAAATAGTTATATTGAACAAGTTTATTTTTTTTAAGTTACTGCTAGTGTAATTAGATTTTTCTGGTGAATTCTACAACTGCTCCTGGTTTTCCTATGCTTCCTGACCTGTGCCTTGATGACAGATGGTGTCAGCCAAAGCGGGATTTACACCATGCATACTCTATAAGCCAGGAGTGGGGGTAACCCATGAGGTGGACACATGAGGAAGGGTGCCGGCCATAATGGCGACTCCTTCCTGGGTCAATCCACTCATGGCGATGGGAGATTAGGGTGACCGGATGAGGCTGTGGGTGAACTAGGTGACAGGGTGTCACTATACGTATGTGCACAAGGGGGTGGGAGTGAGCATGGTGAGCATGGGCTGGGAGGGGTGGAGAGCCTATAGGGGGTGGTGCTGCAGTTGCTGGCTGAGCTATGCCATGGCATCAGGGGTTGGCTAGTGGACCGGGTGGGTAAGGTACCAGGTTTGAGTCCGGGCACTGGTGTGATTTTATTGTGCTTGGCCTGAACCTTTATTTTTTTACTGCTTTCACCCCCCGACATGCACCTCCCCGGAGTTGAGAATCCTTAAGTGGGGGGTGAGGGTGGTGACGCCCCCTGCGAGGGGGGTGTGGGGAGGCAGCCCCCCCAGAAAGCAGTAAAATCTGTCCTGGCACTGTTGTCCTGGTGCACCAGGGTTGTCAGAGTGCCAAAAATGTGTCCAGCACTATGACTGAGTGATAACAGTGATTGCTTTTAGGTGTTCACCATTATCACATAAACACAGGATTGGGTACTGTATCTAGCACCAGGGAAGCATAGAGAAAGGTATGGATTCTGCAGCAGCAAGTCTAGGAGTGGTTACCAGGAGAATGGCAGTCAATCTAGCAGAGACAGAAGTCCAAGCTGAGATTGTACAACCAGCAGAAGTTATGGAAAAAGAACAGGCAGTGACAGAACCTGAAAGCTTGATGAACCTTTTAAAATGGTGAGCTATACCACAAAAGGAGACTGAGAAGCAGAGAGAAAAAGAGATTCAATATTTAGAAGCACAGAGGAGACAAGAGATGCAATGACAGAAGCAGCAGATGAGAGAAGAGATGCAGTGAAAGAAGCAGTGACGGCTGGATGCCTTCCAAACTATCAAAGGTAGGACATTTGGCACACATCCCAATGAGCAACAAAACACAAGCAACTTAAAAGCCATTTAACTTACTAATCTGTGTCCCTCAGATGACATGGAGACATACCTAACAACTTTTGAAAGAGTTCCCACAGCCTGCCAGTGGCCAAAGCAGCAATGGACAACCTGACTGGTGCTCTGCCTGACAGGGAATGCCCAACTTGCCTACAGCAATATGGACAATGCACAGTCAGAAAACTACTGCATGACCTGGTGAAAAGTGAAATCCTGAAAAGGTTTGACACCTTAGGTGAGACCTACAGGCAAAGATTTTGATCTCTGAAGTACAACTCAGTCTACAATCCCTGAGAAGCCTTCACCTGACTCAGAGAACTCCTGATAAAATGACTCCAACCTGAGGGCAAAACAGTCCCACAGATCATCAACACATTTGCCATGGAGCAATTCATCAGCATCCTGCCTACAGATGTGCAGCTCTGGGTAAAGAACACTGACCAGAGAGTGGGGAAAAGGCTGTTTCTTTGGCTGAGGACTACCAAATGGCCAGACAGACACCACAGCAGTGAGGTAACAGCCAAGCACTGATAACACACTCTTTTTCCCATTTAAGCTCCAAGCCTGATGAGAAGTCTGGCGGAGGTAACAAATCTGTGCCCAGAGACGTTATTTGCTATAACTGTAATGAGCCAGGCCATATTGCAAGAAACTTCCGTAGTAAGGAAAGTGGCACTGGAGTAGATTTGTCCTTGGGAAATTGGGGTAAGTACTTAACAGATGTGAAGGTGGGGGATAAGACTGTAAAGGGATTCATCTATTCGGGAAGCAGACAGACCCAAGTGCACACTGATGTGCTGGGAAAACACTGTGCAAAAAGGATCAAGTTCTGGTGTCCTCTGCATCCACGGGAACATTCAATACTATCCCACCACCCAAGTGACTCTGACCATTAAGGGTGTGTTGCACCAAATGAAAGTGGGGGTAGTACCTAAGTTACCTGTACCTGTGATTATTGGAAATGACTTTCCAGGATTTACTGAGTTAATCTCAGAGGAACTGAACCCTGCAGTTTCAGCAGCAGTGATACTAAGAGCTTAGGCAAAGAAAATTTCAGTGGGGACACTTTTCCTTTCAGTGATTTTGATTTGGACTTGTTTGAGCGCAGTGCCAAGATCCAGAAATCCAGGAAAGAAAGATGATGCCTGAAGAAACTGTGGCAACAAATGACTGATGGACATAATGGGTAAACATATGAAAATGCTGAAACTAAATTGATAACTGATTGTGATTTTCTTTCAGAACAAGCTAACAATGTTTCTCTCCAGGGTTATTTTAAGCAGCTTGGTTGAAACCAAAACAGGGTGGACCCACGTTTAAAAAATGTAATGGGTTACTCTACAGAGTGGGTTAAACCTCAGACACAAGAACAGACAGAACAATTAGTTATACCACACAAGTATAGAACAGAGTTATTACAGATCGCACATGATAGTCCTATAGCTGGTCACTCAGGGAGGGATTACACCCTTGCCAGATTGCTGTACAGATTTTACTGGCCTGGAATTCATGAAGATGTTGCTACCTATTCCAGTTGTTGTGTGGAATATCAGAAAGTTGTCCCTGTGACTAATAGAGACAAGGTGCCCTGGTGCCCCTACCCTTGATAGATATGCCTTTTGAGAGAATAGCAATGGATGTGGTTGGTCCTTTAGACAAACGTAAGAAGGGTAATAGATTTAGCCTGGCAGTATGTGACTATGCTACTCAATAGTATGCAACTATGCTGCATACTCAATACCCAGAAGTAGTTCCAGTGTGTACTGTCAAAGCTTCAAAAGTGGCAGCAGAGCTTGCAAAAATGTTCAGCAGAGTGGGCATAAATAAAGAAATGATTACTGATCAAGGTAGTAATTTTTGTCCTGCATTACTTAGGGAGCTGCACAGACTACTAGGTATCACTGCCATATGAACCTCCCCCATCACCCTCAGACAGATGGTCTTGTTGAGCATTTTAACCAAACCCTAAAATACATGTTAAAATGTTTGTAAAAGGAGAATGGAAAGACTGGGACCAATACTTGCCTTACCTACTTTTTCCTTACAGAGAAGTACCACAGGCATCAACCGGGTTTTCACCATTTGAAATGCTTTATGGTAGGCAGCCAAGAGGGCTACTGGATGTGATAAAAGAAACATGGGAAGATAATCCCACACAGAAACAATCTGTAACATCTTATACATGTGCCCTAAGAAAGAAGCTGACAAAATATGTCGAAATTGCCGATAGTAATCAGGAAGAGACCCAAAACCAGCAGAAGGTATATTATGATCATGGGGAAAAAGAAAACATTTTTGAGCCAGGTGAAAAGGTTTTGCTAGTTACCCACAACAGAAAATAAATTGTTAATGAAGTGGCAAGGACTTTATAGAGTGCTTAGATGTACTGGTGCCTTTAACTATGAAACTGAGACCCCTGACAGGAAAAATCCAATAAGATATACCATGCTAACCTCCTCAAGAAATGGGTTTAAAAATTCCAAAAGCTCCTTTGCTAGTTTTACGAGAAACTGATAAAGAAGATATTGCTGTAGCTTGTGATATTCTGGAACAAACTGTAAATGCTGATGCTGTAAAGGTGGATGTTTCCTTAACCTCAGAACAAACTACAGACATTTGTAATGTGCTAAAAACATTTAACAGTACTTTTACCACAGTACCAGGCCGAGCAAAAGGGACTGAGCATGTTATACTGTAGAGACAAGGAATGCTCATCCTATTAGGCAAAAGACATACAGGTTACCAGAGCGGTTCAGAGCTGACATGGTTAAGAAAACACAAAAAAATGAAAGATCTGGGTTTCATAGATGAGACAAGGAGTGCTTGGTCATCTCCAATGGTAACTGTAAACAAAAAAGAAGGGGAATTAGAATCTGCCTTGATTTTAACAAACTTAATCAAGTGTCAGAATTTGAGTTATCCTATGACCAGAACAGATGATTTGGTGGACAGACTGGGAAGTGCAAAGTATATCAGTACCCTCAATCTCACCAAGAGTTACTGGCAAATACCTTTAGCTAAAGAATCCAGAGATAAAACTGCATTTGCCACTCCTGTTGGATTTTATCAGTTCACCACCATGCCTTTTGGTTTACATGGTGTGCCAGTTACATTTCAGTGGTATATGGATGTAATTTTATCCCCTCACACTGGTTATTGTGCTGCATACCTGGATGATGTTGTGATGTACACTCCAGACTGGAAATAAACAGCTGGAACACCTATGAGCAGTAATCCAAGCTATCAAAAATGCAGGTCTGACTATTAATCCTGCCAAATGTGCATTGGGTATGCAGGAAACCAGATATTTGGGCTATGTGTTGGGAAATCGAAAAATTAAGCCAGAAATTTCTAAAATATAAGCTGTAGCTTACAATCATGTCCCTAAAACAAATAAATATATCAGGTCATTTTTAGGGCTAGCTGGTTATTATCAGAGATTTGTTCCCAACTTTGCTGAGTTAGCTACTCCCCTCACTGAACTCATGAAAAAAAAAATGGTACCCAAAACTTGTGAAATGGACTCCAGTGTGTGATGAGGCTTTTCAAGCCATTAAGGCTGCATTATGTTCAGTCCCTGTTATAAGAAGCCCAGACTTTGAGAAACCATTTTTTGTTACAAACAGATGCATCAGAGGAAGGCCTAGGTGCAGTCCTGAGTCAAAATATAGATGGAAAAGAGCATCCTATTCTGTACATAAGTTAGAAGTTGCATGACAGCGAGCAAAGGTATTCCACCACTAAAAAGGAATGTATAGCAACAAAGTGGGCCATGGAGTCCCTTAAGTTTTATTTGCTACAAACTTATTTTCATACTTATAACAGATCACAATCCTCTCTGTTGGCTTAATGAAATGAAAAATAAAAATGCCAGAATCACAAGGTGGTATCTAGCACTACAGCCATTTAAATTCAATGTGATACACAAATCTGGTAAAGAGAATAGCAATGCTGATTTTCTGTCAAGATATAGATCAGGAATTGAGGGTTCTGAAGGTTGAAAAACAAATGTATGGCTTTGAACTTTACTGTTTGCTGTACTGTTATAGAAACAAGGATACTGCACATGTGCTTAATTTCTGAAAGCAGCAAATGTTAGTAGAGAATTAATAAAAACTTTTGGAAATCTGTTTGATAAAACAGGTTCCCTCTTAAGAAGGGGGTGTATGTGGCAGGGTGGAACAGGACCCTGTTGCAGTTGTTAAGGAAAGAGTTTTAATGCAGGGATCTGTTCTGTTCTACTCCTTTTCTGTCTCTTGTCTATCTGGTTGCGTAATCAAATTTTCCTGTGGGACCTAGGATTTGATCGCCCTGACAGTCTCATAGTTATTTGCCTCTCACTGTCTCTCAGTCTTCCCTTGCTGTTTGTCTTTTCCTCCCTTGCACATCTGCTGATATAAAAATATATGCAAACCATTATGTGGAAATGTAACTGATATTGGGATCCCTTAGTTTACAAATTATATATTGTTAATATTTGAAATGTACTGTATATAATTGTGGTTTGAAATTATTGCAAAAAAGCTATTGGGAACTCAAGAGGTTACCTGAGTGCAAATTTTTAAGCTTTTTGCAGAAGAGCTGTGAAAAAGGGCCAAAGCTCAGGGACACTGTGTTCTTGCAGCACCTGTTTCTGATACTTACAAGAACAGGATGCTTGTTAAGAATGGTGGTTGGAAGGACTTATAAGAGAGCTGAGCTGCAATTGCTTGAAAGAGAAAAAAGGGACACAGAGATTGAAGAAAAACTCAGATGGACTTTTTATATTTTATTTGGCCTTTGTAAATATACTGAACAAGTTTATTTTTTTTATGACACTGCTACTGTAAATAAATATTTCTGGTATTTTCTACAACTGCTCTTGGTTTTCCTATGCTTCCTGACCTGTGTCTCAATGACAGGCAGCAGCAGTGAATGAGCAGAGAGAGGACACTACAGGGGAAAAGGTATACAGCGGGGAAGCAGTAGGCAGTACATCAAGAAGACGCATTGGCAAGGGGGGCAGCGAGGTGATGGTGATGCAGTAGGCAGTACACCAAGAAGACACATTGGCAAGAGAAGGCAGTGAGGTGATGTTGATGCAGTCTCTTCAGAGGGAAAGAAGGAACAAGGAGACAGGAGGAAGAGGGAAGAGGCAGGCAGCCTGTGGAAGGCTAAGGATATTGAAAGAAGGGGAGTCTGAGTGGGGGAGGGCCACATTTCACAGAAGACACAGGGAAGTAATAGTAGAGGAGGAGGTGGTAGCATGATGGACAGAGTAACAAGTCAGTGCAAAGGGGAGGTTCCACAGATGGAAAATAGTTGAGAGGAGGAAGTCAGTAGCCCAGTCATAGTTGCGAGTGGGGAGAGGGCAGGGCAAAGGTTAGAGGAGGCAAAGGGGGCCATGACATGGAGGATGAGAGGGTCTCAAAAGTTGAGGGGCAGGGGAGTGGAGGGCAGCAAAAGGGTGAGAAGGAAAAGCATCAGAGAGTCATAAATCTAGGGGATTCTATACTTAAGGATATAAGATGGGGGGGAGGAGTGCCAGAAAAAGTAACATCTGGGTAGATTGCATGCCAGACATGACAGTGAGTAGAGTGGGGCAGCATACCGGCAGATATGTGGGGAAGGTGGAGGGGAAGCCGCACATTGTGGTGCACCTGGGAATTAATGATCTGGAAAGGAGAAGGATAGAGGAGGTACAAGACAGCTTCAAGGAAGTGGGAAAATTGTGTATGGCTCTCTCCTCACCACATGAATAGATATGACCTTAGATGAAATGGGGGTCCCTTCTGCCTGTTCTGGTGGTAGTTCAGGTGGATGTTAAAGATCCCATGGCACCTCGAAAAGAGTAGGGTATTTTTTTTATTAAAATACAAAAGACAAAGAATAAGAAAACAGTGTTAAATTCACACTAAATAATATACAGATCATAATGCAAGATAAATCAAAAATAAGTATTACATTCATACATTGGCTGTTGTGCTGTCAACCAAAATTCTTAATCCCAAAATTTAAATCATAAGACCGAAATGTTCTCAAAATTCAAAACAAAAATTACACACAAATAAAGTACTGCATATAAAACCTAAAGAAAAGGAAGAAGAAAATTCATGACAAAGTACTGACAGCAAACCTAACTAACAAATAAAATGAGTCAAACTTACTCCTTCCTCTTCCCCCTATTTCTTAATGATCTTGTATATCTTAATGTAGACAAGGACACACACATTCTTACAATATCTTACACATGTCTTCAATATGTGTATGCTTATAAACACACAACTACATTTAAGAAAGAAACCCCAACTTAATATTAAAAGGAAGTCAAACCAAAGAAATTCATTGGTTACATACAGTAGGATATGAATAATAGATCTTATACATCCGATTTTATCTTTCATAAAAGGTACAGTGTTCCATCTGATCTGCCATACTGCACCTGGGCAGTGTGATTTGTCATATGTACATTGTGCTACTAAGTCATTTTCTATCTATAGGCTGAATTACTTGCATAGGTGTAAAAAGCAGCTGCTGAGTTAGTAATTTATTTCTAGCCTGCCATAAACAGAATTTAATACAATTAAAATTAATCAAACCATACCAAGATCCAATTCTGGGAACTGTAAAGTAAAGCCCCTGCCAATTCATTACAAGTAGTGGTTCGCTACCTAGTGTCTTTCCAATGCTGTGATAATAGGTGCCAAAACTCAGTGACAAATGGACAAGTAATAAAAAGTGTTCTATCGTCTCCTCCACTGCACAACATGAAGTCCTGGGACATATTCGTTCTGCAACACTTTTACGTTTTGCATTCCCCGTGATATTGAGCCGTCCATGACAGCTCAACCGTACAGTATCCCAAATTTTAGACTGGGAATCCTGGAGCCATCAAAGTTTATAATATTTTAGGGTGGTATAACTCGGGTATACCTCCATAAGTTGGAGTGATAGAAAACACTTGCTCTTGTATTGTTTGATAAAGCATTTTTCACGGTACACTAACTACCTGCTGGGGAGCTATTTTCCATTCCTGTAGTTTCCTACATACAGGTTTGAAAAATAATGGACTGATATGGTATGTAGCAGGGAGAACCAAATATGTCATCCAAGAAGAAAAAAATGATCTATATCATTAGGTTTAAATAACCGCCCAGAGTGCAGGGTAGGGAGCATCTGGGCTCCAGATATTAGCACTGAACAAGACACAATAAAAATTAACTATTGGGTTCAATAAGGCTAAGCCTCCTTTTTGTATAGGCAGATAAAGTATTTCACGTTTAATAGGTTTCAAATGACAGCACCAAATAGTGGAAAAACACAACCCCAGTAATGTGACTTCTAATGTCTGTGGGATCGGATATAACATACTCAAATACAAAAAAAATAGGGAAGGGGGAAGGATTTCAACAATGTCACTTTTTTCTTTTTAGTCTGTTGCCAATTTTTCCAAAGTGCAACTTTCTGTTTTCAATTTCCAACTTCTCGGTTCAATTCAAGAATGAATTATCCCCCATCCCAAATGTAATTCCTAATATGACAAGGTTTTCCGTGGATATAGAAATACCCTGTTTATATGCAAATGGTACTGTAGAAGGACTTAAAAGATATCCTCTGCTCTTCCCCTTATTAACAGAAGCACCTACTGTTGCTGAATAAGCCTGAATCAATTCCCAAGCATTGTCCCCTGAAGTCTGATTTGATACAAAAAGACAAACATCATCAGCATATGCAACTACTTTCATTTTCAGGGATGTCATTCAAGGACAAATTCCTCTAATGTTTTCTGATTGCTGCAAACAACTCAATAATGGATCTAAACAATAAACATATAAAATAGGGCTCATTGGACAATCCTGCCGTACCCCTCTTCAGTTGGGTATGTAAGATCTCAAGTGACCATTAACCATGGGAAAGACGCAAGCATTACTCTATAAGGTGGCTATCCAGGAACAAAATTTACTAGGAATACCAAAATGTTCCAGCACTCAAAATAAAAAAGCATGAGAGATTACTGAATGCTTTTTCCTGATCAAGGAAAAGAAGGTAACCATGCAATCGGTCCTCCTTGCCTTGTTCTACCAACTCCCTAATAAGAAATACATTTTCAGAAATCAATCGATCAGGCACTGAACAAGTCTGTGCAGTGGAGATAACATATGAAGCAGTCTGAGCTAATCTGGAAGTTAATATTTTCATCATTATTTTGAAATCTAAATTAAGAAAGCTTAGTGTCTCCAATTGTTACTATTGTTCTTATCACCCATTTTAAATAAAAAAAATGTATAACTATTCCAAAATGAAGGTCACTAGTAGAAGAATGTAATATCCAATTAAAGACAACTAACAGAATCTCAACAAACTCTTCTCTAAACTGTTTATAAAATTCAGTAGTGAGCCCATCAAGGCCAGGCGAAGTATTATTTTTCAAAGATTTAATGGCTGTATAAATTTTCTGTTGAGTGATAGGCAACATTAGTGCATTTAGCTTCTCTGAAGGAACAGGAGGGGGAGGAATGGAAGCGAGATAATCAATCATATCAGCATCTGGAAGATTAGCTGGGGTAAACATAATAGTTAAATGTCTCTGTACTTCCTTCAAGATCTCAGAAGTTTTAGGAAGAAGGGAACCTGTGCGTGAGTGCAAAGCTGTCATAGTTTTATTGATAGATCTGGATCTGCAGCTAGTGAACACATCCCTAAAACTTGTTTTCCCAGGGGTACATATCTTATGTTCAAACAATAAGGAGGAAGCCCTGGAATATTGTAAGGATTCCATTTCTTTTTTTTTTTTTATTTTATTTTATTTTATTAAACTCTAGAATTCCAAATACCTTTGAAAAGGAACTGCTAATTTACAAAGGTTCCACGCCAAAGGATGTAGGGTAAAATACCTGTACATAGAAAGGTCAACAGTGATTACAGTCTTAAAAACACAAAGATGTCTAAGCATTTATTATACAGCCAGAAATGGGGCAAGACAACATAAGCCAGCTCCAGACAAGTTTCAGGGTGAACAGTATATAGTTAGTATAGGGTAGGAGGGAGTCAGGAAGAAGTAGGCAGGCTAAAGGGCCATTGTCAGTGGGTAGAAGTGGGTGACAAAAGTGCAAGGTGGATGGGCTAGAATGCCCAATATCTGAAAGTGCCATTAGAGAGGGGAAGGGGTGGGTGAGGCAGTGTGGTGTGGGGTAGGGGTAAGGGGTGAGAGCGGGGGAAACTAGTGCCAAAAAAATGGAGCTCTAAGGGAGGTTACAGGTCACCTTTGACTAGGGTAAATGAGGAGGCAGTTACTTAGGAGAGGCAATCACATTGAGTGTTAGAGGTGAGGAACAGTCGGAGTTGCCTTTTAAAGGTACCAAGCGTTACAGTTGTAAGTGTTTCTTTGTTAAGGGTATTGCACCACTGAGGAGCCCTGTGCATGAACAACCTCTGATCCATTGTGGTCTGGCATCTGGGGACCTGGAAGGTTTGAAATAGAGCGCTGCGTGTAAGCTGGGTACTGCTATTGGCAGTAAGGAGCTTTGCCATTCCTGATGGCATGAGCCTGAGGAGAACTTTTTTGGTTAACAAGCAGGTCTGGTATTGCATTCTACTAAGGAGTGGTAGCCATCCGGCCTGGGCGTACAGGTCACAGGTGTGTGTTAGGCAGGTGGCACCCGTTAAAAGCCTGCAGGCCTTGTTGAGTGTCATCGATATCCTCCGGAGGGCAGTAGGGGAAGCAGAGCTATAGATGACTAGACCGTAGTCGACGATGGGGGTGATGGAGCTGTAGATGGCCAGTCTAAGGGCATCAGTGGTCATGCAGTGTTTGTGCTTGTGGAGCAGGCTGATCTGTATGTCGGCAGCCTTAGCTACATTGCCAATGTGCCGCGTGTAAGAAAGGGAACTGTTCAAGGTGATGCCAAGATATTTAAACTCAGGAACATGTTCAAGTGAAGTCCCCATGTGGTACTTGATGGTGAGGGACAGAGATTTATACTTGCTCCATGCATTACAGAATGTCATGACCTTAGTTTTGCTGTAGTTCAAGATGAGTTAATGTGAGTGAAACCACTCTTCAACATGCCTGAAATCACACTGCAACTGACTCTCAAGTTGTTTAGAGTCTTGGTTGCTAGTAAACAGTATTGCATTGTCCGCATAGAGTAATATTTTCTGTTGGCAGATGCTAGGGAGACTGTTCAGGAAGAGAGAAAAGAGTAATGGCCCCAGTATAGATCCCTGCGGGACACCTGAGAGGACTGTTTTTTCATCAGAGGTGACACCAGCAATACTAACATGTTGAACCCTTCCCCTGAGGTAGCTAGTAAACCAAGGCAATACATCCTTGGAAAGCCCGAGAGTGGTCAGTTGCATGAGTAGGAGTGGGTGGTTAACAGTATCAAAGGCCTTTGTCAAGTCAATGAATACTGCCCCCCCACAGAATCCTTGGTCAAGGGTGTCGTGGATGAATCCAGTAAATTCCAACAGTGCCGTAGTGGTACTATGCCCTTTTTGGAAGCCATGCTGTTCTGGGTGCTGGATTTCACATCTGTCCAGGAACTCGACAAGCTGGTTCAAGACTATTCGTTCCAGAGCTTTAGATGGGGGGGAAGGGATGGAGATGGGCCTGTAGTTGGTGTGCAGTAACTTATCTCCACTTTTGTGTACAGGTGTGATAGTTACCTGTTTCCAGAGTGATAGGAATTGACCCAATCTTAAGGAAAGGTTGAAGATCTTTGTCAGGGGTTCAAGAATTTCATCTAGGACTAGTACAAGCAACTTCAGGTCGAGTGAGTTACCACTGTAGCCAGTTTTACAGATAGCCTTGCTTATATAGGTTCTGGCTAAGTGCATTGGGATCTCTTTGAAAAAGAACTGCGGAGCTGTGTGTACTTAGAATGCAGTGTCAAGAGGGGGATTGGTGGTGGGGCATTGAAAAAATCAGGTGGAAGGACACTGCCAAGGTTGAAGAACGCATTGTTGAACATATTGGAGATGGTACCTAGGTCTAGAGTAGGTGTTCCATCAATGTTGAGCATGGTGGGTGGTGCCTTAGTATCCTTGCCTGTGAGGTCCTTCAAGTTATTCCAAACTTTTTTCCCATCACCCCAGGAGTTGGAGAGTGCCTCCCTAAAATATTTTCTTTTAGCCTTCCATATAGTTTGGGTACAGCCATTTCTTGCAGATTTGTATTTTTGAATGTCTTCTTGCACTGATGTGGCTCGAGCACAGTACCAGAGGTGGTCCCTTTGTTTGAGCCGTGCTACAAGCTTGGAGTTTATCCATGGGTTAGACCTGCCTTTAACTTTCGTCGTTTTAAGTGGTGCATGGATATCACAGGCTGCCATAAAGCGGCTGATGAATAGTTCCAAGGATTTGTTTGTATCATTGAATGATTCAATTATCAACATGTCCTGCCTGCTTAGATGTGATTTTAGCAGATGAAGGTGCCTCTGCTTAAGTACCCTGGTGTGTATTATTTTAGGAGGGGGCTTGGTGCATTTGTTAGCCCAAGAGCAGATAACAGGTGAGTGGTCACTTAAAGTATCAGGGAGTACAGACACCTTAGAGATTCTTTCGGGGCAGTTTGACAGTATCCAATCAAATAGAGTGTAGGTTCCCATCCTATAGTTGCACCTAGTGAGGGTGGGGACAAGCTGTGTGAGGTGTTGTGCCATGACAGCATCCTTGTAGGTGCAGGTCTCAGGTGAAAGCTAGTTTATGTTGAAATCACCCAGAATTATGGTCTCCGAATTATGGTGTAGTCCCACGAGGTATTCCATGATGCTGTTAAAACCACCGGCCTGGTCCTTTAGGGGTATGTATACAGAGGTTACAGTAACATTTTTATTATGGGCTCCTAGGAGAATTTTGATGGCGAGGTACGGAGATGGGGATCCCGGGTTAGAAAATGGGATGACATGTCCCATGAGGGTATCTCTCAGGTAGATGGCGCAGCCACCACCCCATTTTGAAATCCTGTCCTGCCTGAAGATAAAGTATCTGGAAATTGCAACCGCAGTGTCAGGGATCTTAGGGTTTAGCCAAGTTTCAACAACAGAGAGGATGTCAGGATTGTGCTGTTGAATCCAGGTTTGGAGGTTATCAAGTTTACTGAGGAAGCTACAGATATTGATTGACGCCAATGTGAGGGACCCTGCCCTCCTGTTCTGAGGGTGTGCAGTCGGCCCAACTGGTCCTGGGATGGGGTGTACATTTCCGGAGAGCAGAAGTAGCATAAAAAGAATTCTCAGGAGAGAGGTTTTAAGTATTTTGAAAGCTTGCTTGTTTGTTAGGCATCTGTGTTCCTTGGTGCTACGGTACCGGGGTTGTCCAGCCTTGTTACAGAGAACTGCTAATACTTGTAGGTTCCTCGGAAGGCTGAATGCTTGTAGGTTCAGAAGGTAACCAGTGTGCCAGATAGGGGTGCAGTGGGCCATGGTATCATTGTGTTGGAGCCCCGTGGTCATACTCAGTGCATAATGCAGGTCAGAGGGTGGCATTGGCTGGCAGGTAGATTGAGAGGAGATGACCTCAAGAGGAATGGGACAGTGCAGCACTATCATCACCACTACTAGCAATGTGGAATGCAGGTTTAAAACAGCCATGATTTGGTTTCAGGAAGTAGACACAGTTTGGCTGAGAGTGGGCACTGTTAAAGGCTAAAACAATAGTTTGTCAATTGAGTGATATCTGGTGGTTAAGTCAAAAGCCAAAATAAATGATCAACAGCTGAGGTCCAGAGTCACAGAATGTGTTAAAATTCCTGAAGGTGATTAACTGTGCCTGTGCATATGCAGGATGTGAAATCCTTTTGTCTGTATGCTTCTTTGTCATTCAAAGAGGTTGCTGAAAAGCCCACATACAGATAATGGAGCAAGTCAGACGAAAATGTGGATTCAAGAGGACCCAGGGTCACTGAGTTTGTCAGATTTAGTTGCTTCACTTATATTTTGCTTGGGTTAGGTTCCAAAAAAGTTGATTTTAAAATGAAAATGCAGACACCTGGTGATGATGTTTTGCAGAAATCCAGTCCAGGAGACATTCACGGATGTAGTGAGCAAGAATGGTGTAGTTACTCCAAGCAGAAAACCACATAAAATCCACAAAAATCAAGCTGCAGACACAGGCAAACACAAGCAGCCACCACACAGACCCAGGAGGCGTGTTTGATAGTATTGATTTGGGAAACACTAACTTACTGTCCTTCATTTATGTGAGAGTATAATGTAGCTAAATGATTCTGAAGTGTCAAATATCCGTGATATTGTGTGGTGTGTTTTATAAAGGCCTGTGATTTAAACAGGGATCGTAAACTAACTTTGGTTTCCACCCATCAAAGACTTAAATCATCATACAGACAGGCCAATGACAAGAGCCCTTAGTAAGTCTTTCACTTCATTACATAAGGAAATGCTGTCTAATAGGGTAGTATTCAACTTCCAGTACCCTCTCCCTATGGGCACTGCATCATCTAAATCCATTTCAATAGCCACAATCAAATGATCAGAGGTTTCCAAAGGGAGGACCTGTGCACTATGCACTTATATATAGTGAGATGTAAGGACAAAATCTATTCTAGTGGATAGCTGTCCTTTGTGAAACGTACACCCTCTTGTGAATGTAATGTTCTGCATGTGTCAGTGAGTCCTGAGGTAAGGAGAATAGATTTAAGACAGTTAGTATCACAAGTCTTTCTGGGATGTGGCATCCCTATCTAGGCTAGACAATACACAGTTGAAATCTCCTACCCATATAACATGTTTCGTTGTAAAGAGATAGGGTTTTATGGAGGTAAACAACTGAACTCTATCCTTTTTATTCGGGGGAGGGGCATAGATACAAATAACCCTCCATGCTATGTGGTTCATAGTAACATCCAAGAGTAATGCTCTGCCTGGTACAATATCCAGGACTCTGGTGACACAAAATCTGTCTCCTAAAAACAAAATTCCAACACCATCACAGGCATCAATACCATAAGAAAAATAAGAAAGACCCCAACACCATAGGCTTTGAGCTGCAGTTGTTAAGAATGAAGTATTTAGCCTTGTGTCCTGTAAAAAATATACTGTATATCAAAACCTAGATCATGGAGGACAGAAAATGTAACAAGTCTATGTCTAGGATTTTTGATACTATTTACATTTATGGTTGCAATCCTTAGTGGTGAGGGGATCCATGTTTAAGGAAGGGGAGAAGTAGACTAAAGACCAAATCATGGGACCTTGCCATGTCTTGTACTCCTATGAACTGGTTGGTCTCTGATAGGTCTCTTCTCTGTAGTGGTCATAGAGGGATCAGGGTCTTCCTCAGAATCTGAGAACAGAACTTGATGTGAGGACATAGTGGAAGAGGTTCCGGATTCCCCTTCCTGGTCAAATTCTGTCTGAAGGATTGTAAGGATTCCGTAGTTATTAGATATTGGAATCCCTTGTGGAGATGAAGCAGATTTAGCAGTCTTGGATATTGGCCTAGATTGTCGCAAGGGTTGCTTCCTCATGACCTTTGCCAAGTTTGGGGGAGCATAATTCCCCTCGTGTCCCCCTGAGAAGGAAGAGAACTAGGTTCCATAACTACAGGAACATGAGTAGGAGAAACAGGGTGTAAATTAACAGGATCTGGAAGAGCATTCTGCATGGAGGGGGGTCCAGAAACATCCATAATAGTGGATTCATCCACATTGAGGGGAACAGGTTCCTCTGATACACCTGAGAAATCAATATGAAAAACAACTTCCAAGCCAATCTCAGCAGCTTCTGGAGTTGCAGTTCGGGCTTTGTGGTCTGCCATGCCTTTTTTCTGAGCCTCTACAATAAGGGAATCTTGGTTTGTTTAATTCAACCTGTTATGAGAGGCCTATGGACATGCCCTATATGTGTGTCCCCCTTCTTCACAGAGACTACTGGTCATTTAATTTGTACAAGTGGAGCTTGTGTGACCATACTCTAAGCATGGATTACATTTAATGTAATCACAAGTAGAGCTTAAGTGTAGAAGGGAACCACATTTAAAATAGGTCTTAGGTTGGCCTGGGTAGAAGCAGTGTCCCCTCTCCCTACCCAGAAAGAAACTGCTGGGGAGGTGTAAGGGGCCAGAGTTACTGTAGAACTTTGAAGTTTAACTTTATAGCAGCATCTCCCAGTCCAGATATGTTCTTTGTCCATAATGGGCTGTGTGAGCTTAAGAGGTCACATTTTTGTTGCAACCAGTGGGAGATATCATGAACAGCCATGATCTCATTATGAAAAAAATCATGGCTGTTTTAATGGCTGGTTTTGTGAGAGGTATCAGTCTAAAAGGCATCCAAAGGGCTGAGTATTTAACCTTCTTGTATTTCATCCAGAACCTATCTAACCCCTGTGGAGTTTTAAAACTAGCATTATAGAGGGTGTCCCCTGAAGCATGTATTAAGGCATACAATTCATTTGAGAAAAAAAACAATGAGTCCTTAATTAACTTTCTACCAGTGTAAAGTCTGTCCGGATTAGTGTCCAAGCCACCCAAGTACTGCAGTCGCACTGCATTGCAGTGTTGAGCTAGGAGGGACTGGTGTAAAAACTAGTCCTTTTTCTGAAAAGCAGCCCAGGTATGTTTTGCAATGTCAGCTGCAGGAGTCGTGAGAGGGGCTGGAAGCTCTGTGTCCATCAGTGCTCCCATATCTGAGTATGGTTGCTAGGCCCTCATCTTCTGAGTGAGTATCATAATTATGGACAATTAATTTGGAAGCAGCTACAGTGGTATCTGAATGGACCACATCCTCGGCATGTAAATCCAGATCTGAGTCTGTAATAAAAGTTATGCACAAAGTAGTAGCCCTAGCCCTGGCTTTTGCTGTCTTGGTGGGCTTCTCAGGCAGGAGACCCTGGAATTGGGCTGTGCAACAAGTCAGAAGGCCACTATCCTTTGTATGTTTCCACCGACATTTAGTAAGGATTTTCGAGGGCGCACGGTAGTTTAGGAGCACACAGACCAGACACCAGTTTCAGATGCGAGTCCACACGCCCAGGCCTCAAACTCAAAGTTTTTACTGCGTCAGAAGAAGCTGGCAAAGTAGGAGTACTCACAGTTTCAGGAGAGAAAGGCGAGTCTAGAACCCCAGAGGACTGTTCTGTGTGACAAAATAGCTGCGTATGTGGTTTAGCAGGCACATTTTCTGTTGATGAGTTAGACGGGTCTGAAATGCCAGTCTGCAGTAATGCCACGTCACCATCAGCTGTATTCAAAATGACAGGGCCTTCAGTAATGTCAGACTGAGTAGTCAGCAATTGTGGGGGAGCTTCTAATGCAATATTCAAAATGACATTATCAGGCAGTGAAGAAGGTAAATTACCTTGGTCCATTTGCTGCCCAACCTCCTCCATGTCAGGACAGCAGATTCCGGATTCATTCCATTACCAGATGCATCTTCATGCAGTAAGGCTAGAAGGACTTGGTGTTTCTCTAAACAGAGTTTTCTGAGCCATTCCGCTTCCATCTGTGCTAAGGCTTGTGGCGATATAGCAACAGCATCCATGTTCATAGCCACACCAGAACATGTAGAAACAACACTCTCTACAGGTAGATTACCATCAATAAGAACGATCTCGAGAGCTGGGAGGGAGATCAGCTCTCCTGCAGGTACACCAGCAGACTGACCACCGTCTGGAACAGAGGCCATGGGTGCAGCAGCTCCCCCTACCAAGTTGTAGGGGCATTTTTTATTATATTAACATCACAAGCAAATACAAATAATTTTAAACAGTGTTGAGTCATACAAAAACAAAGTACAAATCATAGGACAAGAAAAATCTAATAAATACAAAACAGAATTAAATCATTCAAAAATTATTCAGATCATGACAAAATTAAATAAGTATTACATTCATCCATTATCTAACCCACATCCTTGAAATCATGTAGGGGAATTTTGTGGGGGGAAAAGGAGAAAGAATTCATAATCATAGCAAAACTGTACAGTGGAGACAGATCAATACTTCCCAAATCCCAAAGAGAACTAAACTAAAATAGACAGAAAATCAATCGAATGACAAAAATAGTAGCATACTAAGTCTTTTTCCTGCAAAGGACAGACAGAAGTAGTGTTCTGTCAAAATTATACAAGTAATAACAAACGTCCACATCCTTTCCAAAACTGATGCATTTGAGCCCTAGAACAGTGTCTCAAATCCCAATCATGAACTTTCCTAATTTCATCCTGCACAGTTTTCAACAAAACATCATGGGGAACAAAATGTTGATGTAGGACCCACTTACATCCGGCCTGCCATAAATAATGCTTAAAAATGACAAACAGGATCTGTAAAGTATTCTAGAAAACATCTGCCAGACAGGAGACCAATTAACATAAACCAAATCGAAATAAGTAATAGATCTAAACTGCTGGAGTCCCCAACTAGATGCAACATACAGTAGTCCCAAAATTGGGTAGCATATTCATAGAAACATAGACTTTGATGGCAGATAAGGACCGCTAGGCCCATCTAGTCTGCCCATTTCCCTACCTACAGGATAGGCCGCAGATCCTAGTTAACCAACAGCCTATATCTTCCTGCCCCCCACAAGAATTGCCTTATGTCTGTCCCATGCATTCTTGAATTCTCCCACAGTTTTAGACCCCACAACTTCCTCAGGAAGGCTGTTCCATGCATCCACTACCCTCTCTGTGAAATAATATTTCCTCACATTGCCCCTAGAACCGCCCTCCTTCTATCTTTAAATTGTGTCCCCTTGTTCTTGCAAGTCTCTTTTTCTGAAAGATGCTACCCTCTTGGACTTTGTTGATTCCTTGAGGTACTTGAAAGTTTCTGTCATGTCCCCCTCTCCCTTCTTTCCTCAAGGGTATACATATTAAGCTCCTTTAGTCTCTCCTCATACGGCTTCTCTTGCAGACCCTGCACCATTTTAGTTACCCTCCTCTGGACTGCCTCTATCCTGTCTATGTCCTTCGGAGATGGGGTCTCAGAACTGGACACAGTATTCCAGATGGGGTCTCACCAACTGTCTGTACAGAGGGATAACAACTTCCTGTTTTCTGCTGCTGATGCCTCTCCTATACATCCCAGTATACCCCCGGCCCTCCCCTACTGCCTTCTCACATTGCTTGCTAACCTTAAGGTCATCCCCAATGCAGTTACCCCCAGGTCCTTTCCTGTTTGTTGTTGTTACTACCTCCCCACCATTGTGTATTCTTCCTGGGTTCTTGTTTCCCAGGTGCATTATTTTGCACTTTTTGCATTGAATCCTAGCTGCCATACGTCTGACCATTACTCCAACCTTGCCAAGTCCTTTTCATCCTTTCCACGCCTCCTTGTGTATCAACCCTGTTGCAGATCTTTGTGTCATCTGCAAAAGGCATCTTTCCTTCCAGTCCCTCTGCAATGTCACTGATGAAGACATTAAAGGACTGGACCCAATACTGAACCCTCGCGGTGCCCCACTAGTAACCGCCCTTTCTTCAGAGTGGACTCCATTTACAATTACCTTCTGTGTCCTGTTGTCCAGCCAATGTTTTCCAGGCTACCACCCTGGGACCCTCCCAGGCTGGTTAATTTGACTAATAATCTTTTGTGTGGGACTGTGTCAAATGCCTTGCTAAAGTCTAGGTAGGCCATGTTCACAGCCCTCCCTGGTCTACTACTTTGGTCACCCAGTCAAAGAAATCTATTAGATTCATCTGACATGACCTCCCACTGTGAACCCATGCTGCCTTGGATCCTGTGCTCCACTGACCTCTAGGTACTCAACTATTCTTTCCTTCAGAAGTGACTCCATCACTTTCCCTACCACAGAGGTCAGACTGACAGGTCTGTAGTTTCCTGCCTCTGTCTTGGTCCCACTTTTGTGATGGGGAATCACATCCGCCTTCCTCTAGTCCTCGGGTACCACACCATCCTCCCATGATTTATTAAAAAGAGTAGCCAGTGGTTTCACTAGTTCCTTCCTTAATTCTTTTAGAATTCTGGGGTGAATTCCATCAGGACCCATTGCTTTGTCCACCTTCAGTTTTAGGAGTTCTTGCAGAACCCTTTCTTCTGTGAAAGGACTGGGATCGACCCCCCCATCAAGAGTGCTTCTGTTAATTGGATATATTAATATTCACACTCTAGGAAAAGATGTTCTTGCATTTCCAAAAGCTGATTACAAGTGTGTCTCAAACAATATCTCTCCTGTAGTGCTTTGTGTTTGTTATTGCCCTTCACATTCAGTTTGCCATGCATGGTTAATCATAAAACATCCCAAACAAACACTGGCATCCTCTCATTCAATAATTGTTGAAACATCCCTAGACTATTCTGATAGGTAAAATAATGGCTTCTGAACACTGTGGGGTTACAATCATATCTTAAATATCAGTTCTCTTTATCATCCTCTCTACTGCATATTCAACTTTCCAGTTTATCACCTGCTGAAACAGTTCCCTCACTTCTTTTGAAACTACCTAAAGTTTGGTCAGTAGTCTACCCCTCTTCTGTTCCCAAGCAGTCAGACAAGGCCGAATCCAATCCAACAACAATGTATACCAATCTGTATTTTGCTTCAGTCGAGGCTCAATTACATTATAATAGAGGAAGATACTGTAATAGAAGACCACAGGTTGAACCACACCTATACCACCCTCCCGTATACTACGGTATGTTACATGCCTCTTAATCAGGTTCAATCTGCTCCCCCACAAAGCGCTAAAGAATAAACTAAACAATCTAGTATGAAGTAATTTGGGGGGGGATAAATATAACTGACATAGAGCAAAATCGGGATAAGCAAAGATTTAATCAAAAGGATCCTTTTTTGTTCAGAAAGAGAGCCATGTGCCTATCATACTAAAGAACCTTCTGCCTTTAGTAATTTAACTTCCCAATTTCTCAAGGCTGCATCCTCAGTCTCAAACTGAATCCCTAATATAGTGATGGGTGCACAGGACAGGGAAATACCCAAATACATTGGAACAACCAATTGCTCCCCACCCAACTGATAACCCACACTCTTATCAGGATTAATACAAGAGCCAGAGGACCCCGAAAAAGCCTGAAGCTGAGCCTGTATCGAGCTTTCATCAGTAGAGTGATTTACCAGTAAAACCACATCATCCGCATAGGCCAACACTTTCAATGGAGGGAAGGAGTCTGATAGACAAACTCTTCGTATCTCCGGATCTAACTGTATGGTTTACAACAAAGGATCTATGCCAAATACATAGAGCAAAGGACTCAGAGGACATTCCTGCCCAACACCCCTACAAACAGACACTCTTGCACCCTGCCACCCATTAACTCTAGTAATTACTGAAGCTTCCTTATATAGCTTCCGAATCCAAGAAATATACAGTTGTGGGATTCAATACTGTTATAAAACCAAAAATAAATATTCCTGAGAGAGGGAATCAAAAGCTTTTCTCTGATCAAGACTCAAAACAAAGCTAATGTCTCCCCCTCTGGGATGCCTACCAAATAATTCCCCTAATAAGATCAGATTACTCTGAATTCCTCTTTGAGGTATAGTACATCCCTGTTCCTTGCTAATTAGACCCTTTGCACAGTTAGCCAGATGATTAGGCAAGATCTTACTAAAAAATTTCGGATCTGAATTCATCACACAAATAGGTCTCCAATTATGCAACTGTGACTTATCCCCTTATTCAAAAAGAAGTATCAACTCAGCTTCTACCAGTGAACCAGAGATAGAGGGAGAGCACAACAATTCATTGAACAGTGTCACCAACTCCAGTCATAAAGAATCACAAAAGAATTTGTAAAATTCAGCCGGTAAACAGTCCGGACCAGGAATAGAATTATTCTTAGCAGCAGAGATGACAGCCCTAACCTCCTCCACAGTTATTAAAGCAACCAGCTGAGACTCCTGAACTTTGGAGATATGCTTTTTCTCCAAACCCTTTATGAACTGAGCCATATCATTAACTGCAGGCTCAGTACCAAAATGATCTACAACATAATCATTTACTACACGTAGTATGGAAGGTTTATCTTTGTGCAATACACCATTCCTATCTACCAACTCATCAATCAATTTTTTTCCCAGAAGATGGCGATTATCCCTAAAAGGTTCAAAAGTCTGCTTCTTGCTAACAGTGCCAAACCATAATTCTTGACTTAAAGTTTTGGCCCTTTCAGAATTAAACTGATACATATCCGTTTTGATCTTCTGAATTTGTAAGCTGCAATCCTGCCCTGTCGTATCAGCCAAAGAAAGCAATCTATGCAGTTGTTTTCTATGTTGTAAATAAAGAAAATATTTATCCCGATTGAGCTTCCCTGCTACTTTCTGAAAAAAGGAATTCACTTCCCTCTTAGTATCCAACCACCAGGACTGTTGATCATCATACAGACATTTCACAGAGAGCTGTGCTTTCCATAAAGACTGAAACTTAGTAACTACTGCTTCTTGATGTAATAATGAAACATTCAATTTCCATGACGGTTTCCCAGAAAAAAATTCTGCATTCCAATGACAATCAATATACACTGCTGAGTGATCCGAGAACGCCAAGTCTGCAACAGCAGAGTTCTTGACCACTACAGATTGAGAAACCCAAAAATAGTCAATTCTCGTTTTTTGTAAGCCCTTATGAAACATGAACCCCCCTGAACAATGCAATGAACGATATGCATCTTTCAAATTAGCAGTGGCAGTAATATCCAAGAGAGCATTGGAATCACAAAACAGTTTGTTGGTATGCAAACCTCTAGCCTCCCGGTGAACACTACAATTAAAATCACCCTCCGGTAATCTGTCTAGCTGTACACAAAAAAGGTTGTTCTTTTTTAAAGAGATCAACTCTCAAAGCCTTCCCCTTGGGGGCATACACATTAATCAGTCAGAATCTCAACCTCCTATAAAATACATCAAGAATAAGTGCCCTACCCAGTTCTAGGCCTGCCAGTCTGGAATCCTTCAGGTCAGAATTTGAAAATAAAACCTCCAACCCATCACATCGATCCTGACCCTGTGACCAGAACGTGACCCCCTTATTCCATTTAGCAAAACATTGGGCAATTTCTTTGAAAGATTTGATTCTGGTATTCTGTAAAAACATTATGTCAGAATGGAAGTTCAGTAATTCCTGAAAAACAACATCCCTTTGTATACTGTTCTTAACACTATTGAAATTAAGGGTTAGAATGTGGAAGGCACTCATAAGTAGAAAAAGAGCAATAGTAATAAATTAACACTGAGATCTGGTAGCACATCTCTTCCTTCTAGAGCAACCTTCATCCAATTCTTAAGAAGTCCCTTTGAAAGAAGCCACTGAGGAAATATCAGACCTAGAATCCCCATTCTCTGACACATCTGGTGGTGGATCAATAAGTAGAGGGACATATTTATTTGATCTTAATTGCATCGCTTTTTTAGGCATCTTCTTTCTTTCTTTCCCCTTTGGTTCAGAAGGGATTCCAACCTTTTCCCTTGACCTTTTTTTGTAAGCAATTATTGTGAAAGGAGTCTCAGAATCTAATACAGGTGGAGGTGGGGGAGGGGGAGGCATTGATGGCTGGCCCACTACTGAAGGTGCTGCAGTAAAGTCATGATGTATTTCCTGAGACATATCCTCCTGCTTCTGGGATGCAGGACGTACGATATTGCAAGGAACACTGTGTTCCAAGACCATCTGGACTCCTTCCATACACTGTACCTTTTCAAATGTGGGAGGGGGGCATCACTTTGTGGACGGACGTCAGCCAAATTATCAATAGGAAGCAACTGGCCTACTTCTGCCTCCTGAATGTCTACACGTGAGTTCAAATTAGGGGGTATGCCATTTTCTCTGAGAACTGTCTCCTTCTGTTTTGAGAGCACTGCCATCCGGTTGGCTGAGGCCTGAGCACAGCTTTTCTTCTGGGCCTGGGTAATTAAGACTTCCTGGGAAGGACCATCACCTGAATTGTGAAAGGCCCAGGGGCATTTAACATAAGAGTGACCTCTTTCTTCACAAAGGTTGCAACGAAAAAGATTTTTACAATTAGCAGAAAAATGTCCAGTCTCCAAACAGTGAGCACACTTAGGGGTATCACACGCATTACTAAGATGCAGGCGAGAGTCACATTTATGGCAAGACTTAGGTAGCCCAGGATAAAACAAAGAACCTCTGTCCTTCCCCAGGGAAAAAACAACTCGGTAAATGTGCAATCCCACTGTTAGTAGTGAACAGCTTACATTTTATTTTCCAACCCCCAGTCCAAAACCATTGAGAGTCAATAACAGGTAATGGATGTTCAAGCACTTCACAAGGCTGTTTGAGCCAATACAAGATATCAGCAATGTCCACCCATTCATTTCTGAACAATACAGTGATTACTCGCACAGCCGGCTTAGTAATGGGGATGGCTAAAAAAGGGGCCCACAACAGAGAATCTTTCAGAGCATTATACTTAGTCCAAAATCTGTCCAAAGCTTCTACAGTTTTGAAGCTGATCTCATAGTTAAATTCATCAGTATGTATCAGGGCAAAAACCTCAGAAGCATAAAATTTCAAGGAATCTTTAAGTAAATGCCTGCCAATGTACACTCTGTCTGGGGGATTCTCCAAACCTCCTTTGTACAGCAACCTAATGGCGTTATGTCTCTGTGCTGGTTCTTTAGTAGAAGATTTAAATAGATCAGCCATACGTAACAGGGGTTTAAATATTTTCTGTTTGGAATGATCCTGTAAAACGTCCTTCCCCAGACTAACTGATAATGGTGCAGCAGCACCCGCCATGCAGGCACATCAGGCACCGAAACCCCACCAGTGTCATCTGCAGCTACTCACTGCTGTTAGGGCCAGGAATGGGAGCACTCCCCAGAGCAGTATCCAACACCCCATCACCCATATGCAGTCTTGTAGCAGAGCTCCGCTACCCCACAGGACTCACAACAACATCTGTAGCACCAGTACCAGATGCATGGGCAAATTGTGTCTGAATCACCTCCCATGTCTCGGTAATAAGCATTGCATTATACTCACAGACTTTCGTATCAGTAGGATCCGGCAACCAACCATTCTGCGTGCGCACCCAGCCTGCAGCCTGCAGAGCGGCCTCCGGTAGCCGGTCTCACTGTTTCAAGTCTGGTACCGAATCAGGTTTTGAACTGGATCGCCTAGCCATCCCCAAAATTTTGCCCTGCTGCCCTCTCTAGGGTTTAGGTAATAGATCCGTAAATTCCAAATTCGTGTCCATTCCCACAGGTAAATTCACTGATGCTCCAGCTGCATCAGTAGGCAAGTATCCGGGTATTTGGACATCTGTGATCTCTCTGGAGCCACAGGCAGAATCGGTGCAATGAGCGGCACCTCCTCATCCTGGGCATCCACAACTTCTGGATCTGGACCCAGCGATACAACCTCTTCACCAGCTTGCTCACAAGGAACTTCGTGGAGAATATTCAAGCCAACTGGAACGTCAGATTCTTGCAAAACACAGGCTGAGCTTTCAAGTCCAGACATAATCGGAGAAAAAGTCATGGATTCAGCTTGGGTCTCTAAAGTAATCGAGGGTGGGGAGGAGACCCGCTCCTGTACCTCACTAGCATCCTCTCCCGTTGACATCTGGGACAAAGTGGCCATCCTCACTAGGACAGCAACTCCCCCTATCGACAGAGTAGGGGAATTTCCCTGGTGTCCTGGCCAAATTTCCCCCCATTCACTAAAAATATCACCAACAGCTTAATCTCGTTCAATTTCAGTTGGCATTCATCTGTATCCCCCTTCCCCCGGGGTCGTGCCTGAAAATAGGCAGAATTTGTCTAGTGCACTTGCCCAGTCAACAAAAACTAAATAAATAAATAAAACATCAACCTGTTTTCAGGTTATCACGCTCCAAGGCAATAATAATCTAAAATCCAGTTGATATGACACTTCATAATAACCTGAAATCCAATTGATATGACAGTTCCCTAAAGACCTAAGACTTTTAAAACTGCTGAATTTCACTATTTCACAAAAAGTATTTAAACTACAATATTTTCAACTGTGGTTTACTCATTTATAGTTCAAGTTCTTATAAATAAAACTGCACTCTAGCAAAATAACATATATTTCTTTCAAGCTGCTAGAAATACAGTGTAAACCTCCACACCAGCAATTATAAAAAAATAAAGGATCGGTAAGTATGATGTCATGTTTTTTTTAACATACCCTCAGTGTGTGATGACCACATAAACCTCTCAAGTTTAGCTCTCGAGGTTTATGAGTCATCGCACACCTCAGGTGTGTGAAAAAATCCATAACACACACTTAACTATCGATTATTCTCTTTCTTATTTATTTACGTATTGTCTTGGATTACAATACCTTTGAGCACAAACAGCTCTTTTACAAAGGCTCATGTCAAAGGGGGGATATAAACAAACAGGGGAGGTAAACAATACATTGTTCCGTAATACAGAAAATTAAAACAGACAGTCAATCAAAGTAAGTAAACAGCTATAACTGTCAAAGAGACATAACTAATGGGTGAAACAAGGTGAAGCAGAGAGAGAGGAGAGGAGAGTAAGCAATGAAAACTGGAAAGTTAGAGGAGGCAGTAAATGCATTAATATGTGATCTTTGTCCCATAGAGTTCCCTCAGAGCTCATCTGCCTTATTGTTTACTCCCTACTTTAAGTCATAATCCTCTGTTGTGACATCACAATCAGTTGCCATGGGAGTAAGTGTGATGTCACAAGCAGTATATTATGCCCTTAGGTAGGGAATAACGAATGGGAGTGGATGAACACTTCAGGAACAACAATTCTGTTTTCATGCAAATTACCTCGGTAATATACAGTATAACTGGGAGGAAAAATACAAAACTAATATGAAATACAAGCTGAACTATATCTAAATATTATGTTTTGTTAAAGCTCTCCTGAAGGTGTCAGCTGCTCTTTAATGAATAGTGTCTATAAAATGGAAACTCTGGTATAGGTAGTGTGGCAGCAGAGGGAGAAAGGCCACATTAGATGGAATAGAGGGCTGTTGTTTATGTTGAAGATAGTCCCTATTTTAGTACCCTGAAATATGTTGGTAATAATTTTTTTATGTTCAGCGTAACCACTGTCTACCTTGGATTGTTGTTTATCTATACATTTTTCATGCTTGTTTTCAGTTGTTGTACTATATTATCTTATCTAACATTACAAATCAAATAATTTTAATTATAAAATAAATAAATTTGAAGTCGGGGCATGTGCAGTATCTCAAATATCAGACTATGTTTCTCAGGGATTGTGTGCAGTAGACAGTCACTGACTGTGGTGATGAGAGGGGTTTATGTGACAACTGAGATCCTGAGTCAATTGCAGGGGGTAGGCTGGTATTGTCACATGGGCATTGGGATCTGGGGAGTGGGGATCTACTAAACTACCAGGGTTTATTAGTGAACAATACTGTTTGTTACTGTTATAATAATGTATAACACTAATGACAGTACATCAGCATCGGGTATGGGGATTGGGAGGAGGAACTAGACTGTCAGGGTACAGTATGCCATGTAAACAATAAAGGGAATTTGAAACTAAAGTATAACAGGAAAGAAAACCATACCAGTACAGGTCAATATAACCTAACATATACACCAATAGACAACACAACAGCACTGGTCATTGGGAATGACGAGGCTTCCATATGTGCTTCTAGCTACACCCCAGCACTGGTATTAGATCAGGGAAGGGCTGTGGACATGGCCTACCTAGACTTTAGCAAGGCATTTGACTCAGTCCCACACAAAAGATTAATATACAAGTTAGCCAGCCTGGGAGTGGGTCCCAAGATGACAGCCTGGGTAAAGAATTGTCTGGAGAATAGGGCGCAGAGAGTAATAGTAAATGGAGTCCACTCTGAAGAAAGGGGGGTTACTAGTGGGGTACCGCAGGGTTCAGTATTAGGACCAGTTCTCTTCAATGTCTTTATAAGTGACATTGCAGAGGGATTGGAAGGAAAAGTATGTCTCTTTGCAGATGACACAAAGATCTGCAACAGAGTTGATGCACAAGGTGGGGTGGAAAGGATGAGAAGGGACTTGGCAAGGTTAGAGGAATGGTCAAATGTATGGCAGCTTAGATTCAATACTAAGAAGTGCAGGTAATGCACCTGGGAAATAAAACCCAGGGGAAGAGTACACAATGGGGGTGAGATACTAACAACAACAAAAATGGAAAGGGACCTAGGGTAGTCATATCAGATGACTTAAAGGTGGGCAAGCAATGTGAGAGGGCAGTAAGGAGGGCTGGGGGGATACTGGGATGCATAGGAGAGGCATCACCAGTAGAAACAGGAAGTTGTTATTCCTCTTACAGACAGCTGGTGAGACCCCATCTGGAGTACTGTGTGCAGTTCTGGAGACCCAATCTCTGCAAGGACATAGACAAGATGGAAGCTGTCCAGAGGAGGGCAACTAAAATGGTGCATGGTCTGCACCAGAAGACATATGAAGAGAGACTAAAGGAGCTTAGTATGTATAGCCTTGAGGAAAGGAGGGAGAGGGGGGACATGATAGAAACTTTCAAGTACCTCAAGGGAATCAACAAAGTCCAAGAGGGTAGCATCTTTCAAAAAAAGAGGTGTGCAAGAACAAGGGGGCACAATTTGAAGATGGGGCGGCTCAGAGGTAATGTGAGGAAGTATTTTTTCACAGAGAGGGTTGTGGATGCATGGAACGCCCTTCCGGCGGAGGTTGTGGAGTCAAAAACAGTGGTTGAATGCAAGCATGCATGGGACAGTCATAAGGCAATTCTAGGGGGTGGGGGTAGAAAGAAGTAGGCTGCTGGTTAACTAGGATCTGCAGCTTATCCATTAGGTAGGAAAATGGGCAGACTGGGTGGGCCAAGCAGTCCTTATATGCCATCAAATTCTATGTTTCTATGTATTGGTGATGGGGGATGAGTGGTTCATGGAGGTGTTACCTAGCATGGTACTAACAATTAGCACCTCTATAGTCCTTTAAATATGCCAGACTGCAAGTATGCAAGGCACATTCATGTGATTTGTTTAGATGTCTGGCATGCTTTAGCACTCACTCACTAAATATGCCTTCCAGTATGGCACTTTTAACCCGTTCCCAGTTTTCGAGGCACACACCACAGTTAGCCCAGTACTAACCCTGTTAGCACAATGCTATAGTGTTCAAATATCCTACTCTTGTAAATTTTTGCAATTTGTTTTGCATGTCCCCTTGTATCCTACCCACTGTGTGCCATTCCCAGTAAAACTTTTTGAATGAATAAGAATAATATTATTGCGTTACTTACCCACAGTGCATCTTCATTGTTCCATGTCAAAGTCAAAATACCTCTACGACTTGAAAATCTGGTGTAGGTTCCATATTTTTGGACCTGAAGGAGACTATTACTATAGGGGATCTGTATTCTGTAAATCACAAGTGACATCTGTCAACATATCACAATTAAAGATTTCTAAATATACCTAGATAGTCAGTCTGTACAGTGCCACCATGGCTAACTGGTAGCACTCTCAGCTATGTCCCCAAAAGACTATGGTTTTAGCCCCATACTAGGAACCTCAGTTCATAATCAGTGCAGACACTGTAGTGCAGTACTGCTGTAGATAAATACTGTCCTACTTGAACTGCCATTCCTCAGATAAGATGAATAACCTCTGGCCAGCCCGGTGGCACTGAGGGTTGAGGCACTGGACATCACACCTCGCTCCACATCGGCGACCTGGGTTCGAGAATGAGCCCGGGTCATTGGGGGTCGGTAGTGGAGAACTAGGATCGAGCATCCAACGACAGCTCTCCTAGTCCTGGGGAAAGGGGTTGGTGCAAGCCGCGCTCTGGCAGTCCCTGGGGACACTTGGAGGAACTGCAGTTGTGCAGGCGCTAAGTAGGGGGGAGCATGGCAGACATCCACATGTTGTGCATAGACATCATTGCACATCTGTGCTCCCATCGGGGAGAAAAAGGGTAAAAATGGCAGCATAGTCCACGGCAGCTTGATAGCCGCTAGCTTCACCGGCCGATGATGCCTGAAATAAGGCGTATGTCAGTATTGGATCCTTGCTGGGCGTGGGAGCTTAGGGGAGGGCCCATCTTGATGGTTCGTAGTTGCAAATGCCAGCTGGGCATGTCAGCTTCGGGGTCGGCAGTGAAGGAGGAGCAGTGGCTGGATATATAGCAGGACTGTGGCTGCAAGGTGAGAAAAAGTGATATGATAAAAAAAAGATGAATAACCTCTGCTAGTTACCCTTTATACCCCCTACTGCTTGGAATTGCCTCAAGATGTCACTCTGTCTCACTTCACTACCAGTCTAGCATTGCTTGTAAAGCACTTTGGGAGACACTGTGTATGAAAAGCGCTATATAAATGCTGATTCTTCTTCTTCTCACTGACCATTCATCATTTGAAGGAGCCAGAGAATTTCTGGAGACTAGATGCACCTCTTCTGAAGGACATCTAAAAGGTGGTTTAACTGGCCCATCAGCACAGTGGTAGTGCTGGTGACCTGAGTTTATGAACATGCTTGGGTCATCGGGGGCCAGCTAGGGAGAGGAGGATTGAGAGTCCCAAGGGATGCTTGCCTCCTCCAGGGAGGGAAGGAGGGTTCCATCCTCCACTGCAATATTGCCAACTGGGTGACAACAGGTGTTAGTATGGCTGGAGGGTAGATGGAGAGGGTGGGGACATCACTGACATAAGTGGGCAGACACGCACACGGGTGTGTGTGGGCTCACACTGATGTCCATGCAGGTGATGTCCCCAGGAGAGATGTGAGGAACAAGAAAAACCTGACCCCAGCACCTCCACAATAATGGCCATGGTACATCCCAGGTGTCTACCTCTCCAAGCGCACAGCACCACCTGATGAAATGCAAGAATTCAGGGTTAAATCCCCTCACCCTGGCCTCGCCTGGGGGGGGGGTATATCCAAGGCTCCATGGAAGTACATTGCTCATGGCTGTTGGACTGAGACATCAGGAGGTGGCAAGCTGGCCCACAGACATAGGAGGGGCTGAAGAAGAAGAGGAATATAAAGAAATTGAAAATAAATAAATAAAAGGTGGTTTAACATTCAGGGGCAAATACTACACATTGCTGCATTTTTGGCTCCACTTCACCCCCCCAACCCCCATGATGCATGTGTCCTTTTTTGATGCAAATCGCCATGAAGCAGGAAAGCTGTTGCATATCAGTCAAAATGTTTTTAAAATGGCATCCAATCATTTTGATTTATTTGCCATGATGCAGACTGCATCCAAAACTGGTACTTGCTGTATGTCTGCAACACGCCTTTTGAGAATCCTGCCCTAAAAGTCCACTCTGCCTGCCCTGTTATTCATACCTGAAGTATATGGTCATAGGTAGAGATGCTGCAAAGGTTTTGTTCGCCATTGAAGGGCAAACAGCTGGTCAGATGCAAAAGTTGATTATATAGAAACAGAGAAACTGATGGCAGATAAGGCCCACTAGGTCCACCTAGTCCACTGATTTTCCCTGCCTCCTGTAAAAGTCAAAGATCCTAATTGATCTCCAGATTTACCTCCTCATTCCCATTGCTAGGGTTTCCCTATGCCAGTCCCATGCACGCTTGAATCCCTCCACTGTGTTTGCATCCACCACCTTCACTGGGAGTCTATTCCATGCATCATCTCTCCACTGGTATAAAAAGGCAAGTCGCAATCAGGTAATATGCAAAAGTAAGACTTTTATTGCACCAGATGCTGTTGGCTATTTGGGGAGGGGCACACTACTTTAGCTATGTGCTGGCATCTGGTGCAATAAAAGTCTTACTTTTGCATATAGTGTAACCTGATTGCAACTTGCCTTTTTATACCAGTGGAGAGATGTAGCCAAGCTGTCTTTTGTTCATGTGAGTAATTTGCTTTTTTGGCTTCTCTGTTGCTTTTAGCCGCCTGTCTGTTTTGTGTATTCCATGCATCCATCACCCTTTCTGTGAAGAAATACTTCATCACTCTTCCCCTTAGTCTACCTCCTTCCAACCTCATGTCATGCCCCACTGTTCTTGGGCATCTCCTTTTCTGAAGGATGCTGCCCTCTGCTATCCTAGTTATGCATTTTTAGATAGTTGTAGATTTCTATCATATCTCCCCTGTCTCTTACGTCCTCTATGGAATACATATTGAGATCTCCCAGTCTCTCCTCAGATGACTTTTGGTGCAGACCTGCACCATCTTTGTTGCCCTTCTTTGAATTGCCTCCACCCTATGTTCTTATGGAAATATGGCCTCCAGAACTGGACACAATATTCTAAATGAGGCCTCACTAATGATCTGTACAGTGGCATCATTACCTCCTTCCTTCTAATGATGATACCTCTCCCTATGCACCCCAGCATCCCACTGGCTCTCCCCAAAGCCTTGGCACATTGTTTGGCCACCTTTAGGTTATCAGATATAATTACTCCTAAATCCCTTTCCTGTTTGGTGACCATCAGTCCCCCCTCACCCCCAACATATAATCCTCACCTTGGTCCATGTGCTCCACATGCATGATTTTTACACTTTTTTGCATTGAATCTCAGCTGCCACACTGTGGACCATTCCTCCAGTTTATTGAGGTCCCTCCTCATGTTTGCCACCTCTTCTGAAGTGTCCACCCTGTTGCAGAACTTAGTGTCATCTGCAAATAATCACACCTTCCCCTCCAGCCCCTCTGCAATGTCACTTATGAAGACATTAAACAGGCACCCTGCTGGCCACCCTCCTTTCCTCAGATTGAGCACCATTTACCATGACCCTCTGACTTCTATCACTCAGTCAGTTCATAACCCAGTTTACCACCCTGTGATCCTCTCCCAAGCTGCCCAGCTTGTTCACAAGTCTGCTATGTGGAATGGTATTGAAGGCCTTACTGAAATTCAGGTAGGCAACATCCACCACTCCCCCGATTCACGACCTTAAGACACCTAAAGAAATCAATTAAATTTGTTTGACATGAGCTTCACACTGTGAATCCATGCTGTCTCAGATCCTGTGCTCTGCTAGCTTCAAGATGTTCCACAATCCTTTGTTTAAGTAGTAATTCCATAATCTTCCCCACTATTATATAGGCTATACTATAGGCTGGCAGTATAGCCTAGAGGTTAGAGGAATGAGGTGTGAACGAGCTTGGTACATCCAGCAGACCAGACCCATGTTTGATTCTCCCAGCCTCCACTTGCATACAGTGTGACTCTGAAAAAGTCACTTAACTGCCCAGTGCTCCCAGGTCACCCCTGAAAACAGGCACTTGTGCCTAGTGGACCTTAACCGGTTGCCAAAGACTAAAATTAAAAAAAATAAGGTGAGACTGACTGATCTATAGTTTTCAGCCTCCTCCCTACTGCCACTTTTGTGAAGAGGGACCACATCTGCCCTGCTCCAGTCCTCCGAACCCACTCCTGCACTGAGTGATTCATTGAGCAGTGCTGCCAGTGGTGGTGCCAGCACCTCTCATAGTTCCCTTAATAGTCTAGGATGTATCCTATCTGGTCTCATTGCCTTGTCCGCTTTCAGTTTTGTGAGTTCCTTTAGGACTCTCTCTTCTGTAAATGGACTTGTGTTTATCTCCCTCCCATATTTGTTCACGTTGCCAAATTGTGGTCACTCTCCTTCTTCTTCTTCTTCTGTGAAAACAGAACAAAAACATTTGTTCAGTACTGATGCTTTTTCCAGGCCCCCTTCCACACACTTTCCTTCTTCCCCTTTAAGCCTTACTTTCCCACCCATTTTTTTCTCCTCTCACTAATGTACCTACAGAAAGTCTTGTCTCCTTTCTTTACCTTCTGTGCTATTTTTTCCTCGGTTTGTGCCTTTGTGATCCTGACTGCTTTCCCTGCCTTTCTCTGTTTATCCACATACACTACCGTGTCCTCCTCCAGCTGTGTTTCCTTGTATTTCCTGAAAGCCATCTTTTTCGCCCCTACCTTCCTAGCCACTACCTTTGAGAATCATAGTGGCTTTCTCTTTTTCTTGCCCTCATTTACTTGCCTTATGCAAAGGTTTGTTGCCTCCACTTTGACTATTTTCAGATTGGCCCACTGCTCCTCCACTCTCCCCATGTTGTCCCTCCCTGCCAGGGCATGCTTGAGACATCTTAGTACAGACTGCCTTCCTGAAATCCAGGACCCTCACCTTTGTGTGGCTTGACTCTGCCACTGTCCTTATGCTGTACTACACTGTTCAATGATCACTGGATCTCAGGTGTTTGCCCACCCTGACTTCCTCAATTCTGTTCCCATTGGTGACTACCAGGTCCAAAATTGCACCCTCCCTGGTGGACTCTAGCACTAGCTGCCTGAGGTCTCTCCATTGTAAAGAGTACAGGATGTCCCAGCTCCTGGCTGAGGTAGCAGCTAGTGTGCTCCAATCCACATCTGGCAGATTGAAATCACCTACCAGTAGCACCTCCCCTTTAGCTGCCATCATGTGGATGGTATCCACTAGAACCCTGTCAACCTCCTCACCTGTACTGGAGATCTGTATATCATGGTTGTGTGAATTGTAGTGCCATTGGCTGTCTCAAGGATGATCCAAAGTACCTCTACTCCTCCGGCATTCCCTACACCTCAGTCACTTTAATACCCTACCTGACATAAAGAGCCACCCCCTCCCTTTTTACGCCCTTGTCTCTTCTAAACAGAGTATAGCCTGATACTGCTACTTCCCAGTCATGGTTTCAAGTATACAACATTTCAGTAATAGCTACAATGTCCAGGTCAGCCTCCGTTATCAAGGCCACCAGGTCTGGGATTTTATTCCCTAGGCTGAGGACACTGGTATACATGGCCTTCCATGTCCTGTCATTTGTCCTTTTATCGCCCCCCCTGCTGTCTTTTTGCCTCCTATGTTTGTCCCTCCTGTACTCAACCCCCTTCCTCCAGTTCTCTACTGTTCCTCCTACTATAAGTTCCATTTCCTCTGCTGATACCATAACGTTATGGTCCTCCATGTTGACTTCCCTGTCCTGTTGGGGTGGGCAGTTTGCTTTGCCCTGCATCCTTCTGCCACTCCCCTTGCTAGTTTAAATGCTTGCCAATGAAGCATTTTAACTGTTCACTGAGGACAGTGGTCCCTTCACTGGACAAGTATTCTTACATTGCATGGCTACATTACTGCGGTAAGGTCAAGAATGTAGACATTTAACAGTAAAGAATTAGAAAGAAAGGTTGCCCATACTTCATAAAGAAGCACTGACTTCACTAGTGGAGCATCTAGACCTATCACAGAAAGTGTACAGTGTGCCACAATTGACAAAGTGAGATCACTTTGTGAGGTCCTTATGAAGAGCAAAGTTTGTGACTGTCACACCTTCAGTGGTGAAGGAAAATTTTGCAGCATCTCCATCTATAACCAAATACTTCAGTGGAATTGAAATCTAAACTTTTGCAGTTGTTTCATTGCTTATGTACAACCTGGATATAGAGATTTTTATTCAGGCATGTGCCCAGTTTGGCCCAAGCAGGGAACTGCCACTGATACATTCGGATATGTAATTACATAAGTATGAAAACTAAATGTTTGTGTTATTTTTCAAACCCCCAATAATTTACACTATTTTCTGAAAATATATTAAAAGTTGTTTTGTGTCAAAATAAGATGGACTACTTACTTTTGTTTGTTAACTGTGATTGTGCCATTCTCTACATCAACTTCTACTCCGTCTACCATGATGAAGAGTTTTTGTAGCATACCAGTTTCATCTCGTTTCAACTGAATATTGAATAAAGGTCCTGAATCAACATTATGGCGACTGAAGACATAGGTGCAAGTTGTTGGCAAAAAGTAAGACGTGCCATGGAAGTCTATGAATGTTCCTTTACCCCAGGTATTGCATTCATCTGTGGGAAAATAAAACACAATGATGTTAATAACTATTTTATCAATATACAGCAATGATTGTGAAAGATATTTAGACAGCATCTCCTGAACCTTGAGAGTTTACAATGACTGCTATTCCTGGACACAGTTTGGGAATCTATGGCAAAAAGAGAATCCCACCAGATCAATAATGATGATTATAACTTGGACAGTGGCCTGTGTAGGTATCTCAACACAGCTACACAGGTCAGAAAATTTTGAGTCAGTCACAGTAAAAATTTATGAGCAGATCAATCACCCCAATTTCCAGCACAAGCATGGCTACCACCTTCTCACACTAGTTTATCCTTCCCATTTCCAAACTCAGCTCCACCATACAGAATTAGAAAGAAACCCCAAACCATCCCACTTCACAGCTTCTCCTATCTCTTTCCTGTCACACACATACCAACCAGCACAAGAGGTATTTTATAATTGAATAAGGTCTCTGAGGAGTGTCTCTTCTGGTGAAAAGGAATATTTGCATGAGGTTTGGGCTCTCCAAACATCACACCTAGAGTCTCTTGTAGCATAAGAAAGGGTCCTAAGATGCCCTAGTGAGTTGTTATAAATCATAACATTACTTGTTTAATTAGAGCAAGACACACATAGATTCAATCAAACTGAAATGTATTTATAAGTAATTGAACATTACACTCCTGCAGGTTTCAGCCAATGAAATGTAATACTCCAACTGTCTATGCTCTCCTGGTACGAGAGTATACAAACTGGGGATACACTTTCACTCTGGGAACAGCAATACAAGAAAGAAGCAGTGAAAGAAATGCATCACTGATTTAAAAGATAATGTATTTTATGAAGCAGTGTGAAATCTTTTTACCATACAGCACTTTACATTGCATTTCTGGTTCAGTTGCTAGTAGCACTTGAGATTGTTTTAACTGCTGAGCCTCTATCAGTGAGAAGGCAGGAGTAGGAACACACATCAAATGTTTGCTGAAGTGATTCAATGGATGGCACCAACTGTACACAGAACAAATGTAGGTATACAGTGGCAATCATCAGGCTCTCTTTAGTAATTAATGTCATGATTTATAATTGTGTTTAACAAGATCTTAACCTACCCCACCTTTCCAGTGCAGCAAACAACAGACCATTACAGTCAATGGAGTATGTGACCCAGTAGTCACATTTGCAACATGAAGTCAATCCTCAATGCAGGTGCTGTTAACACCTCAGAATTGGTGCCCAACAACTGGATCAGCAGTGCAGCACATTTTCATACAATAGGGATTGGTAGTGTAGTGACCCAGAGTTGGGGGCCATCACAGCAACAAGTCTAGGACCCCAGAGAACATAAAGGGAGAGTACAGTAGGTGCTTAGGAACAGTGTGTGTCAGGGGCCCAGAGAATAGTGTGGAGAATGAGGCACCATTTATTTTGAGCACCCTGCCCTCTGCAAATACCCCTGCTGCACCCCATTTGCCGCTATCCTCCCCAGCAACCCTACACCTCCCCTGCAGAACAGTAGTTAGTGGCCCTGCCAACCGAAGTCAGGGCTACTTTAACTAATTTTTATGTTGGCTCATGCATGGGAAGCCAACATATTGCGATAGTAGCAGATTTGGAGGCACGGTCACTGAAGGGTGAATGCATGGCATGCATCAATAGGTACGTCCCTCATTCCCCAATCAGCCAGCAGCAGGTGCCGACACCCTGCATAGTTAATGTGGTCACCAGATCTAACAAAAAGTCTGCTGCAATGAGAGTGAAGCTCTCATGCAGCATGACCACAACAAGCCTCCTGACGAGTGCACAACATGGCGGAAGTGACTGCTGCCACCTCCTGTCACAATGCCGGACAAGGGAGACCACTCCCTGTCAGCATAATGATCCCCCTCCCATTTAAAATGTATGCCAAGGGGGTGCCCAATCCCCTCGGCATTATGCGCCCCTTCAACAGTTTTTCTTTGCCGATGGGTGGCTGAGTTCCTGTTGGCATTTGTCTCCCATCCTGTTTATTTTGCTGACAGGGGAGCCCACTCCCCATCAGCATAATGTCTCCCCCCACTTTTGTTCTGTGCCAAGGAGGTTCCCAATCCCCCTCGGCCCTTGCCCCCCTCCATTTTCATTGTGTGCCGATGGGGGTGCCCAATCCCCCATCGGCTACAGCATCCTCTGCAAAAAAACTCTTAGGTGGCACACTGGGAGCCCACCCCAGCATGCCAAATCCCCTGTAAAATAAAAACCGTCCCGCAATTTTTTTTTCTTTTACTCCTGTGAAAAAAGAAAACAGTCCCTCGCCGTCTCCCTGCCCCCCTCCCACAACCTGCACCACCCACTGTGCACCCTGCCTCCCCACACCCCCTCACCCAATACTTACCTCCAGAGTCTGGCACGACGATCTTCGGTGGACTGGGAACACGTCTGCACTCTTCAAAGCTAACCGCGAACTGAAGAAATGCCAGTAATCTGTATAATGGCATAAATAGGGTTTTTTTCAACTTTGTTGCATATCTTGGGCATTTTTTTGAATTTTTGTACCACATTTTCAACATAGGGTTATTGGGAGCCCTCCTCATGAATTCAGTCACCCTTATGGCATTATTTGGTCCCAAAAAGTGATTTTGTGGTCACTGTGCAGAATCACCTTTCAGGACCGAGTAACACAATGACAGTGCCACTGTTCATGAGGGGGGCTCTCCAAAAGTCTGTGCTGCAAATTTGGTGGAAAAAATTCCAAAAATCACTGTTTTACGAGCATGCATTGCGTTGTTTCCATGCATACTCGTAACTTCGTGAATTTGTTATATTTTCACTCCAGATTTTCAAAATTGGCATTTTTCCACACCTCCTGGTGAACAGTACAGCTGATATTTTACATGTCCTGTCCAAAATGTGTTTTCTCATGTCCTGCGCAGAATAGCACGGTCGCTGTGCAAAATCAGTTTTCAGGACAGTTTGAGGAAATAACGGTGACACTGTTCATGAGCAGAGGTCCTAAAATGCCTATGTTGAAAATTTGGTGCCAAAAGTCCATAAAATGACTGTGTTACATGCGTGCATTGCGCAGTTTCCATGCACCCTTGTAACTTTGCAAATCTGCAATATTTCCATGCCAGATTTTCAACACTGGCATTTATTCACATTCTGCCCAAAATGTGTTTCCGCACCTGTGGCACACAATGGCATGGTCACTGTGGGAAATCAACTTTTGGGACAGATTAACAAAACCACAGCACCACTGTTCATGAGGGGAGGTCCCAAAATGCCTATGTTACAAATGTGGCTAACAAACTCCCCAAAATGTTTTATTTATTTATTCATTTAGTTTTTGTTGACTGGGTAAGTGCACTAGGCAAATCCTGCCTATTTTCAGGCATGATCCGGGGGAGGAGGATACAGATAAATGCCAACTGACCTTGAACCAGATTAAGTTGTTGGTGGTATTTTTAGTGAATGAGGGAAATTTGGCCAGGACATCGGGGAAATTCCCCTACTCTGCATCCTGTGAGCAGGAGGGACCCATTTTCCTGTGGGACCAAGATGGCTGCCTCTGGACTTGCTGTGGAGGACATGGAGGTGTTGAAGGCAGGGGGGTTGGTCTCCTCCCCTGTCTCTGGATTGCCAGAGACCTCATTGATTCTTCCTCAAGCTTCTTCTAATGGATCTAAGTTGTATGCATCTCCCAGTTCATTTCCTTCCTCAGAAACCTCGATGGATCAAAGTAAGCAAACAATTGTTTCTTCCCAGTCTGTTCCTATACTGCAACAGCTAGCATCTGCTAAAGAGTCTCTACATAATACTGAATGTTTATGACCTACAGATGTGGACGCTTTGCTATTACTTGAGGAAACACACTATCTTACAAAGAAACAGGAGCTTTTAGCACTTAAGAACTCAGCTTTGCAGCTGCCTACTGATTCTGACTCACTGTTGCAGACTGCTGCGTCAGACACCCAAAAGACAGCCTTGACATTTCCACATTCCAATACGGTCTGTTCGACAATTTCTTCTGCTCCTGCTGCTGAAACTTCTCCTGAAAACCTTGCTGTTTCCCCTGATCTTCTTCCATGAACCTCTGCGTCTGACTTGCCCCCTGCAGAGGTTGTTCCTCAGGGAGACTGGTCAGTTGACTCTGCTCTTGTTGCAGCAGGGTGGGAAAAGGATCCAGTTGGTACCTGGCGCTCCGGTCCTTCCCCCGTTCGGATCACCCCTGCAGACGCCCCAGCTGTTTCTCCTGTGCAAGACCAGTTGGACTTCATGCTTACACCTGCTTTACATTTAACACAGAATCCAATTCTCAATTAACCAGTTTCCACTTCTCCTGCAGCTCCATTTTCAGACTCCATCCAACTCTCTTCACCGAAGTTTACCACCCCAGGGCCCTGGTCTACCACCTCAATGGACTGAACGACCAACTTCTCTTGCTTCTACATCTACTAAAATGTATGCATCTTGTTTTTCTGTTCCCACCCAACAAGCTAAGAGACACAATGCTGTCAGATTGCAGTATTTGGGGGGTTTACCTGAAATGCCTGATAGGGTTTTTGTTGGGCGCACTTTGCTTAAAGACTCCATGAAATTTTCTGCTTATGATATCTACGCATTAATACATGTTTCTAATGATTCCCATTTTGATATAAGTTTTAAAACTTTAAAAGATTTAGAGAAATTTTGGTTCCAATTTCATCTGTTGAAAAATACCCCTTTATGGTCACCTTTCAGTGCAATTCCTTTAATGAAACCTGCACAAAAGACTGTCACTATTCTGTTTAGAAATGAAGGTGTTAGTTTGAACGATATTACAGTTTGGCTGAAACAAAGATGTACAGTGTTCTCTGACCCTGAAGCTATTTTTGATTCGGAAAATTTGTGGATGGGAGGGTGGAAGGTTAGAGTTATGTTCTGGACTACTGCTACTGGTATTCAACACCTACCCAATAGTTTTCTGTTAGGCAGGGATAGGGGAGTTTTGTTCTATTCTGGACAACCTAAAGCCTGTTAAAAGTATGGTTCCACCTCTCATCTCAGCAGCATTTGTGACACTATTAAATGTACTGTTTGTGGTAGTCTTGGTCATGCAGGTTCACAGTGTACTGAAGAACCTCTCTGTGTTTTATGTGAAGACCTGGGACATATATTTCAGCAATGTTTCTGGGCTGCCCATAATTCTCCTACTTTAGCTGATGGAGATGAGCAACGGCTTATTATTACAGTGGCCCAACGCTCTAACATTAAGGGTCCCTCTTCATTTACTTCTACAGTTGCCCCCTTCCCCCTCCTACTACTTTAGCTGAATCACATAGTATTGTTTCCACTGCCACTGTAGTAACTGCTGGGGAGGATTTGAGTGAGCTTGTCTCACAACCTGTTACTTTTTTTCTACCTCCCCACCCTCCTTCTTCCCCAGTTCTTCCTAGCTGTTCTACTTCAGGTGGCTGTTCTATGGGACCCCCCCCAGCTCCATTAGAAACAATGGAACCTTCCCCTTCTGACCCTTTTACTACACCTTCTAGAATTACAAGGGGTTCAAGAAAGTTTGGTTCACCTTCCTCTAAGGCTCAGAGGGTAGAAACTCTCCCTTTGATGAATAAATATGAATTGCTGCGACATACTTCTGAAAATACAGACTCTGACTCTTCTTCTGTCCAGTCCTCTCACCCTGAACTTACTACAGATACTGAAGTCCCTATCGACAATGTGAGGTCCCAAAAAAGGAAAGCCAAGGCCAAGACAAAACGTAAAGAATGTACCCCGAGGAAGGGTAGACAGAGGTGATTGCTGTGCATATGTCTACTTCTTTTGTAATACATACTGTTAATTTTAACAGTATAAAAAAACAACTTAAGATGGATTCAGTTTTTTTGGTTTTGTCTTGCCTTACTGCCGGTCTCATACTTCTACAAGATGTTAGATTCCATTCTTTGTCTGAAATTTCTAGGGCCCAAAAATCCTAGCATTTAGGCCCCTCATATTGGTCATTTGGACAGGAGACATGTTCTGGGGTGGGTATTTTGTTTCATCTTCCTAATGTCTCTATTATTAAGATTCTAGATTTATGCCCTGGCAGAGTATTATTGATAGACTTTAGCTTCCTTTCTATCCTTTTTCGGATTATCAATATTTATGCCCCACAAACCAAGTCGCTTAGGATTGAACTCTAGAAAGTGGTTCGACCCTATCTTTACACCTCTATGCACGTCATTTTTGGTGGTGATTTCAATTGTGGGTTGTCCACTACGGACAGGTCCTCGGTCTCAAAAACTACAAAATTATTTTGTGATACCACTTTTCTCAAAAATCTTTTATTTTCTGCAAAACTGAAGGATGCTTATCTTTCTCTCACCCAGACACATATCCCTACCTTTCATAAAGGCTCCTTAGCTACCCAGATAGATTTTTATTTGTGTCCTCCTTTTTACAAACTTCCGCTGCTGAAGTACAGGTGGCTGAATTTTCAGATCATGATTTGCTTACCATTTTCCTTGGTCCTAAGAATGTTGCTACATTTGGTTCTGGCACTTGGAAATTTAATGTTTCCTTATTGGAGGATTCTCTGTTGTTAACACTTCTTAAATCTTTTTTTTTCAAAACAGAAAATCTGTGTTTTTTTCTTTACGATGATCCTTGGTGGTGGTGGTGGTGGTTAAATACAAAGAGGGATTTGACAAAATTACTGAAATCCTTTAGCAAAACCCATCATGAAGATTGTTATTTCGCATACCATAGGACACAACATCAGCTGCAAAAACTCCTTACCCTTTCGTATACGACTGGCCAGGATTTTTCTTCACAAATTAGTACCCTGAAAAAATCTTTAATAGAATATCACTCCAAAAAATATGCTTCAATGCAACGTCAACGTTTTAGTGTAAAAGGCGCCTATGATGTGATCTGCCCGTTTGCACATTTTTCTAAACAGATTACAGGGAGAACCATTGATACTATTGTGACTGAAGCTGGTCATACAATTACTGATTCTAGGCTTATCCAAAATTATGCGGCTGAGCATGCTCAAAACCTATTCAGTCCATTCTCTATATGTCTACATGATATATTGACCTTCCTTAGTCCCATTTCTGTTCCTGATGTGCAACAATCAGTATCTGATATGCTTGCTTGTGATATTCAGGTATGAGAAGTAGTTGAGATCATCACAACTCTGCTATCTGGAGTATCTCCAGGCTTGGATGGCCTTCCGAATGAACTTTATAAATTGCTTAATATTGAGTTGAGCGTGGAATTGGCTGCAGTTTATAACTTTCTTTTAAAAGCTGATACTTTGCCATTAGAATTTAATATGGGTAGTACCTTCTATATCCATAAGAAAGGAGACAGAAAATTACTGACTAATTGGAGGCCTCTTAGCCTATTGAATACGGACTTTAAAATTTTAACTAAAATTATTACTCTCCATTTAGCAAAGCTGGCCCCTCTTGTTATTTCGGAAGCTCAATCTAGTAATGTTCCAGGCAGAAGTATACATAATCATGTTCTTTTATTACGGGAATTGGTGGAACATGGCAATTCAAATAGGTTAACAGGCCTCCTGTATTCATTGGATCAAAGACAGGCATTTGATTCAGTGAGTCATGACTTTTTATGGCAGGTTTTGAGACATTATAGGGTTCCTGTGACTACCCTCTCCTGGTTACGCTTATTATATTCTATAGCCACTTCTATCCCTCTTGTTAATGGCTGGAAGGGTCCTTTGATACCTTTAAAGAGAGGTGCTAGACAAGTTTGTCCACTCAGTCCCCTTTTGTATATCTTTTTTTTTGGATCCCTTACTTCACACCATTAATACGGCACACAATGTTAGGCCTATTTGTTCCTTACCACTTTTTGTTTTAGCCTATGCTGATGCCATGAGGTTAATAGTAGCTGATGTTCCTTCGGCAGACGCATCTCTCCATCTCTGTAAGTCCTTTGGTCTTGTTTCAGGAGCATCCCTGAACTTGGAGAAATATGTCAGTCGATGGCTTGGATCTCAGCAGTCGAATGATGTAATAGTTTCCAGTACTGCACTTTGTGACACCCCTATTAAGATTTTGGGCATTCTGTTTGGCTCAGGTCCTTTAGACATTCTCAACTGGACTCCCAAACTGGACCTAGCACAGGCCAAAGTTTCTCTTTGGAACACCTGGAAACTCAATACAAAAAAAGAGGGTTTACTTGATAAAGTGTCACTTGCTCCCGATGTTTTTTGGTTTTGGCTTATGTTTTTCCCCCTTCCCGTGTTTTGGAAACCAAACTTCTGAGTATATTTTTTCAGGCCTTATGGGGCAGAGGCCGAATCCCATTAAGTGTCCCATTACCTGCTTACCTTTCAAGGAAGGTGGTCTTAATATGATACACCCATTATTTTTTTTATAATAGTTTATTTTTTGTGACTAATCTTAAACCACTTTTAGTTAATTATGATGTGGGATGGGAATTTTATTTTTTGCAATTCTGTCAACCCTGGTTTCATCTTTGGGACCTTAACACTTTGAGACAGGTTAAACATGTATCTTCTACCCCTTCTTATCTTCGCGATACCTTTTGCCATTTAAAACAATGGAAGATTACTAGCCATATGATTATGACTGAAAATAGGAAAACCATTTATAATTTTTTGATAGATACCACTTGTGCAGACCTTGTAATTTTTTCCAAATGTCCCCCTACTTCCTTACCTGCTTTATACACACTGTTAAGGAATTCTCGCATCCCCCAGAAGATGTGGGATCTACATTGGCTTAGTTGTCATGAACGGATCAATATTAAGGCAAATCATAAACATAAACAGCTGAATGACAGATTGTGTTCCAGACCTTTATGTGTAAATCAGGATGAAACAATACAACACCTGTTTTTTCTTTGTTCCTCTATCACTGGTCTTTGGTTATTTTTAGTGAACAGATGGAAGGAACCTTTATTTACTTCTGTTACTTATGAGATGTTATTGTATGGTAGGTTTCCAGCAACCTGGAAAAAGTGGAATATTGACACTCTAAACTTATTGTTTACCATCATTAAATGGCTTTTATGGACTGCTCGCTGTCTTTTCACTTTGCAGCAAAAAGATATGTCCCACCTACTGATGGTCCAAAGTATTGAACAGGATTTAAAAGATGTTTATTTTTCTGAACTAAGAAGTTTGTCATCTGGATCATTGTTTGCTTTATGGAAATGCTTACCATGGGTGACTGATTCTGATTTTCCTGTTACATGAGTCCTTAGTATTTATTTGTGTCAATGTGATTTTGGTTTGTAGTTTCTTTGTCAATAAAAATTTCCCCTACTCTTTTCAATAAGTGCCATGGGATCTTTAACATCCAGCTGAACTACCACCAATCCAGGCAGATGGGACCTCGTTTTAACGTCTCATCTGAAAGATGGCATCTCAGAAGTGCAGCACCCCCTCATGCTGCATTACAGTGTCAGTACTGGGATATTAACCCAAGTGCCAGATGTTGGAATTGAACCCACAGCCCTCTGATCTCCTGGCCTCATAGGCGAGTGTGCTACCTATTGAGCCACTGACACAAAAAAATAATTGGGTTATGGACGTGTGTTGCGCAGTTTCTATGCATGCTCATGACTTTGCCAATTTTTCATATTTTCACTCCAGATTTTCAACTTTGCCATTTTGTTACACCTCCTCATGAACAATACAGTTGTCATTTTCCATATAATGCCCAAAATGTGTTTTTGTCCCTGTGTCGCCAAATGGCATAGCTGCTGTGCAAAACCACCTTTCAGCTAACAAATTGACTGTGCCGCTTTTCATGGAGTGGGCTCACAAAAATCCCATGTTGAAAATTTGGAGTGAAAATGCCAACACATGCCTATGGTGTTAGGGTTTCCAACTGTAGCACCCCACCCTGTAGAGACTGACAGGTGTCAGGGGTGTGTCTTGGGATCATCGGCTGTAATGCTCATGCCATTCTATCCCCACCCCCACCCTGCAGCCAGTGACAGGCATTGTGGTGTGTCTTGCACTGTTCAGCTACAAAGTTCACCCCATTCTCCTATGCTGCACTCACCTCAGCATATTTCCTTATGGAATGGGGTAAGTATAATGCCCAAAGACCCCAAAGCACACCACGACACTTGTCAGTGTCTACAGGGTAGGGTGTGGTACTATGGCATGAGCGTTATAGCTGATGACCCAAAGGCACACCCCAATGCCTGTCGGTCCCTACAGGGTGGGGGTGGGGTTGGCGTCACTTTAGTACTTCACTGCCATTCCTATTATGCATCTCTAACTCCAGCAATACCAATGCCAATGCCAGCAAGACAACATTTGGCATTGACAAATGCTTGTTTTTTATTTGTCCCTTGCTGTCTACTCTCTCACAGAACCCCCTCAGCAGGCAGCATGAGGTAGTGGCAGCCACATGCTGGTACTGCTGTCACGGCCCCATGCACTGGCATTTTCCAAATTAAAAGTCATTTGGCTTGATCTCCAGGATTGAGCAGTGGAACTTCAAGCCCTTTAAAAAGAATAGCCAACGCAACCACTGAAAGAGAGGGAGGGTAAGTAAAGGTCATTTCAGTGACCAATTAAGGGAGTGGACAGAGGAGCAGGGGTGACTCAGGCTTACCTGAAGGCAAGAGGTTGAAGTGGCCTGTTGACTCCTGCCCATCCCTCTGGTGTGACAGCCAGTGGCAATGACCCTTTCCCAGCAGCAGAGGCTCTAGCAGTGTGGTCAGAGAAGTTGCAGTAGCAGGTCAGTGACTGGTTTGGGTTCAGTTTAGCCTCATTTCTTGTTTTATTTTTTTTAAATTCTTGAAGTTAATTCAGTCCCTTATTGGTGACTTCAGTAGGCTATGGTGGTGCAGAGAAAGGTGAGAGGAGGTGGTGCCAGAACAAGGCAACAATGGTGAGTGAGCAGAGTGATGGCACAGCAGTGTAATTCTGCCTCCAGGACCACTCACAGGGCTGCTCCCTTCCACATACAGCAGTAGTACCAACCTTCCAGTCCCAAAAACCATCCTCCCCCTGCAGTCCTTCACTCCAGGTTGGGGTGGCGAGTTGGCAGTTGCACCAGTGGGCAGATACTGACCACCAGAATTACATTTATTCAAAATATTTAAATGGAAAGCACCAGATGGCACAGTGGGCAATCAGCAGAGGCCATGGGGGGGGGACTCCAGAATATGGAACTGCCCAGAAGGAGAAGCAGAGAGCAAGAAGTCCCTAGTTAACAGTAGAAACTGCAGAGCAAAGGCAGGAGAAGATCCCAAAACACTGAACTAGATCCAAAAGCTGTATTTTTTCTTTTAATTGTGCAATGAGACTGCACCAAACGGCACTAAATAAAGTGGTCAAGACCACTTAGTTAGACAAATACTCCCCAACTCTAGACCACCCACAGAGGTGACTGGAAAGCTATTCCACAGATGTGGAATTGGACCAGCAGGGCACTAGAATAAAAAAAACTGCCCATAGGGTTGGATAAGAAATGCTCCTTGATTCAGTCCAGTGGGGGTGGGCACCAGGCTTACATAGAAACATGGAAACATAGATTTTGTCAGCAGATAAGGACTGCATGGCCCACCCAGTTTGCCCATTTCCCTACCTATTGGATAAGCTGCAGATTCTTGTTAACCAGCAGCCTACTTCCTCCTACCCCCCACAAGAGTTGCTTTATGTCTGCCCCATGCATTCTTGAATTCCCCCACTGTTTTTGACTCCACAACCTCTCAGGAAGGTTGTTCTATGCATCCACTACTCTCTCTGTGAAAAATACTTCATATATTAGCCCTGAGCTATCCCTCCTCTATATTCACATTGTGCCCCCTTGTTCTTGCACATCTCTTTTTCTGGAAGATGCTACCCTCTTGGAATATATTGATTCCCTGGAGATACTTAAATGTTTCTATTATGTCCTCCCCTTTCCTCAAGGGTATACATATTAAACTCCTTTAGTCTGTGGAGCTCCACCCACAAGAGTAGGAGAGCAGAACAGCAGCAGCAGGGTGGAAGAATGGAGTGCTCATGCTAACTAGATGCTGTAGACCTTTCCCCTGAACCTCCAGCATTAAGATTAATTGGGAAAGTTTAAGAGATATTGTCTTCACTGAGCTTTTCACTTTTCCGGCAGGCCATCCTCGTCTAACGCTCGTCCTCTGAAATCCCACACGACTCAGTGAAATAATACCTGGCATGGTTGCAGAGGGCTGATATGGCAATGAATGCAGGTTTAGCCACCAAAACAATTTCTAAAGTGAAGGCACAGAAATTGCACTCTATGCCCACTCGCAAAAACACCAATAACCCTGGAGAAAAAAATAAATCATGTGTTGTCTGACGAAACTTTGGGGAAAATAAAGTTAAAATTACCACCATCACTTTCTCCTCTATTTATGTTGGCAGCCAAAGAAAGAAATCTTGAAGACATGGCTATCATTTTGCCAGCAAGACAACCCAAACATGAGGGAGGGTGCTGGAATGCCCCAGCCAAGCAAATCTGACACACAGCAGTCGTCAGACAAGGAGGAAAGGCAGTAGAACTCGGCCCAGACGGGTCATACCAGCTCCATAGAAAGGAAAATGCTGGAATGAAACTCAGAAGAAGGAGGCAGGCAGCTGGAGCTGGAAGATAAGTACTTTCTCTGTGCTGTTTGTTTTCTTTTAGTATTGAGGTAGCATTTCATGAGATGGCAATGTGTGCTGTGTGATTTAAACAGTGCAACTTCCAAACAAATGATTTTGTCTTGACTGGGAGGAATGGAGGCATTTGACTCAGGGAGAGAGATGTTGGGAAATACACAGGAGGGGGAGGGGTAGTACGTGACTCGGACCAGCCAATAGTGAGGCTGGGATCCAATTATATTTCAAAGGGGACTAAGCGACCCTGAAGCTTGAGCAACCTGAAGCTTGAGTGCCACAAAGCAGGAGTGTAGCATCTTGAGTAGCATCTGCAGGGTGGCAGCTGGGAGGTCAGCAGGCAGTGACCATGCTGGTAGACAGGGAAAAGCCTAACTGAGAGGGACACATATTTCCTTTACATACATGGGGAGTTCAAGGTGGAGAAGGGTTTCATGGAGTGGGGTAGGACCAGGTTAAGGGAGGAGAGGATGTGCAGGGGCAGTCCAATAGGGTGGGAGATGAGAAGGATTATATGTTACTAAGGATGTGGAGCAGCCATATTCCTGGGAGTAGCTTGGAGGGCTGGGGGCTGTAGGGTATATTGGCAGGTGGGCCAGCTCAGGCAGGAAATAAGGTGGTTGAGGAGGGCACTGGTGGCATGGAGGAGACAGAATAGGGGGGAATACAGCCAGGAGGGGAAAGTAGTGAGGCATCCAAAAGAGCTAAAAACAGGCATAAATAAGGGGGAACTAGCTGGGACAGCAGGAGGGCCACAAAAGCTAGTGCAGCCAAAGGAAGGAAGTAATGACTGGAGGAGGGTCAGACACAGGGGCATGATTAAGTCTGGGTCAGAGCAAAGATATCAGCCTGTGGGGAGGGGGACTGGACTCATTCAAGGAAAGGAGATTAGCACAGCAAACAGATTCTCAGTGTTGGGTGCTCTGGAAGACCAGGTAGCAGAGAGGAGGGAAGTTACGGGAAGGAGCGGGGACAGGATGCTACAGGGGAACAGTTACACAATGGGGAGGCAGTAGGCAGTACACCAAGAAGACGTAGTGGCAGGAGAGCTCAGTGAGGTGATGCAGTCTCTCTGGAGGGAAGTAAGGAGCAAGGAGACAAGAGGACAAGGGAAGTGGCAGGCAGCCCGGGACAGGCTAAGAATAGGGAGATGAAGAGAGTCAGAGTGGGAGAGGGCCACATTTCAGGGGAAGACATGGGGAAGTAATAGCAGAGGTGGTGATAGCATGGTGGATGGAGCAACAAATGAGTAGAAAGGGGAGGTTCCACAGATGAAAAATAGTTCGGAGGTGGAGGTCAGTACCCCGGTCATATTTGTGAGGGGAGAGAGGATGGGGCAAAGGTTGGAGGAGGCAAAGTGGAGGTGGGACAGGGGGTGAGAGAGCCTCACAAGTTGGTGGCAGGGGAGTGAGGGGCAACAAGGGGGAGAGCAGGATAAGCACCAGAGAGTCCTAATTCTAGGGGATGCTATACTTAAGGGTATAAGATGGGGAAGGGGGTGCCAGAAAAAGTAACATCTGTGTAGATTGCATGCCATGCATGACAGTGAGTCCAGTGGGACAGGATATGGGCAGATATGTGGGGAAGGTGAAGTGGAAGCTGCACATTGTGGTGCACCTGGGAACAAATGATCAGGAATGGAGAAGGATAGAGGAGGTACAAGACAGCTTCAGGGAAGTGGGAAAAGTATGCAGCAAAGAGGCAACAATGGTAGCCTTCTCAGAAGTTCTGCCAGTGCCAAGGATGAGTACAGACAGGAAGAGAAGAATCAGTGACTTCAACAAGTGGCTGAGCGAATGGAGTGGGACTAAGGGGTATGGATGGGTGGGGGCCTGCAGTAATACATGGGATAACACAGATCTTTATGCAGGGGATAGGTTACACCTCAGCAGGGCAGGTTCACAGGTTGTAAAGCAGAAGCTGGAGGATTTCATCAATGAGAGGTATCTTTTAAACTAAGTGGGGGGAGGCACTGGAGTTGGGAATCACCAGAAGAGGGGGTCCAATGGACCGCCCCCACACCTCCAGGATAGATACAACCTTAGGTGAAATATGGATTGTAGTGAAGGGTAAAGAAGCAGGATGGATAGGAGCAGTGTGGAGAATGGTTTCACTAAATGCCTGGAGCCTGGGGAACAAGTTGGCAGAGTTGCAGGCATTAATGGCAGAGAGGGAGGTGGACATAGCTGCCATCACTGAGACGTGGGCAACCAGGCATCATGACTGGGACCTAACCATCCCAGGGTACAAACCATTCCAGAGGGGATAGAGAGAAAGGGAAGGCTGGGGGGGGGTTGCCATTTATGTAAGGGTAGAGAAGAGATCAGATGTAACAGGAAGGAAGGGGAGAAGGGAAGGTCAGAAGTAATCGGCTGCAAATACACAGCCGGAAGGGGACCAAGATCTGTCTAGGGGATATTTATAGACCTCCGGCCCAGAAGGAGGACATTGACAGGGAACTGAACGAGCAGATATGGAGGCATAGTGGCAAAGGGAGCACAGTGGTGGTGGGGGATTTTAATTTACCGGGGGGTGGATTGGAACATTCCAGCAGTCACTTGCACCAGGCAGCAGATCCTCCAGGAAGCATTCCAGTATGGCTTCCTTACTCAGAGGGTAATAAAGCCAATGAGGGAGGGGAATATACTAGACCTGGTACTGGAAGATGGTGAACAGGTCAGGGATGTAAGGGTGGAAGAACCTCTAACAAGCAGTGACCACCGCACAGTGTGGTTTTCAATCAGTCTGGGTAGGGAAGTAGCCACTACAAAAACTAGGGTCCTGGACTTCAAAAGGGCAGACTTTTGGCAGGATGGGAGACATACTGAAAAGTCATATGCCAAGCACCCATCCAGAAATGGACATGGAACAAAAATGGGCAGTCATCAAGGCCACTAAAACTTGTGTCAAGAGCTGGATCAAGAAAGCCAGGACCAAGAGACCAAGTTGGATGAGTAGAGAGGTTGTGGAGAAGGTGAGGAAGAAGAGGAATGCATTTAGGATCTACAAGAGATCCAACAGGGCAGAAGACAGAGAAGAATGTGTGAAGAAAGTCAGAGAAGTGAGCAGAGTGGTAAGGGCAGCAAAGACGGCTAGGGAGCAAAGGTTAGAGCAGGGGATCAAAGAAGGAGAAAAGGATTTCTTCAGACATACCGGAGAGAAGAGGAAGAGCAAGAATCAAATTGTTAGGATCAGGAGGGGAAGTGGGTTGGTAGAAAAGGGAGTTGAGCAGGTGGAAGTACTTAATGAATACTTCTGTTCAGTCTTTACCAAGTAGAGGAATGGGACCATACCTGAGAAGTAGGGTGAGGTAAGAGAGGGTTGGGGAGAAGCAACCATGGATGGGGAAATCAGAGTGGAAAGAGTGAGGGAGGGCCTAAAGCCCCTGAAGGGGGACAAGGCACCTGGCCCAGATGTAGTCCACCCCAGGGTGCTGAAAGAGTTGGCAGAGGTCCTGGCAGGGCCATTGGCGGACCTGTTAAATATCTCTCTGAACTCAGAGTGTTGTGTCCATGGACTAGAGGGAAGCACATGTGGTACCTCTCCATAAGAGTGAGCCCAAGAATGAACTGGGGAATTACAGACCAGTAAGCCTTACTGCAATTGTGGGAAAACTGATGGAGACAATCCTCAAGGAAAGACTGGTGCAATTTCTTGAGGATAACAATCTCCAGGACAGCAGACAGCACAGGTTTGTCTCAGGCAGATCCTGCCAGATGAACTTGGTTGATTTTTATGACTGGGTTATGAGGGCACTGGACAGGGGGCATGTGGTGGATGTCCTCTACCTGGATTTCAGCAAGGCTTTTTACTTGGTGCCACTGCCACATGGTAGGCTAACCTACAAGTTGAAGAGTATGGGAACAGGGAGGAAACTGGTCAGATGGGTCGAGAACTGGCTGCAGGGTAGATAGCAGCAGGTAGTAATGGGGGGAAGCATCTGAACCAAAGGCAGTAACAAGTGGTGTACCACAGTGTTCAAAGCTGGGACCCATTCTGTTTAACATTTTCATAGCCGACATTGCAGTGGGGATTAACAGCAAGATCAGTCTCTTCACCGATGACACAAAGATTTGTGCAGAGGTAGATGGGGGAAGGGAGCAAAAGTACTTTAGGAGGATTTGGTAAAACTGGAGGAATGGTCTCACACTTGGCAGCTTGGTTTCAATGCAAGGAAGTGCAAAGTGATGCATTTAGGAGGCAAGAAGCCAGGACACAATTACTGGCTAAAGCGTGTCCCGTTAACAAAATCCAAGGAGGAGAAGGATCTGGGAGTGCTGGTAACTGGGGAGATGAACCATTGTGCTCAGTGCAGGAAGGCAGCAGCAAAGGCAAACAGGATGCTAGGGTGCACAGCAGGAGGATTACTTCTAGGAGTGGGGAAGTCATCTTGCACCTGTACAGGTCCCTGGTGAGACTGCACCTAGAGTACTGCATGCAATTCTGACACCCCTACTTGAAAAAGGACATCAAACTACTGGAGCACAGCAACAAAAAATATCATGTGGTTTGGGGACAGCCCATAATAGGAAAGACTGAGTGAGCTCAGTATGTATACCCTGGAGAAAAGAAGGGAGAGAGAGGGAAAATTATTGAGATCTTCAATTACCTGAAGGGTTTGAACAAAGTAGACACCAGGTGTATGTTCAATCTGAAAAGTGGAAGGGAAACCAGGAGACACTCTATGAAACTGAAAAGGGGTAGGTTCAAGTGGGAACTGAGGAGGCACTATTTCACAGAAAGGGTGGTGGCAGGGTTGAACGTTCTGCCACAGGAAGTTGTATCATTGCAGACTGTTGGGGGCTTCAAGAGAGGGTGGGACAGATTCAAGGGGAAGGTACAAATCGGGAGGGGGTGAGAGATGGGGCTGAGGGCATATGAGGGAGAAGGGGTAGCTGTAGTCTAATGAACTGAAGTGCTGCACACTGAAGCAGACAAGATAGACCGAATGGCCTGTATCTGCTGGCAATTTTGTATGTTCATAAGAATCCCCCGCAGAAAGCAGTTCAACGTCGGAAGAAACAGGGGTAAGAAACAGAGTGTCTGCCTTAAATAACAAACCTATGGAGCCTGCTATAATGTTAGACATTGCAGCAGTGAAAGGAGATTCACAAATAAAATTAACCCCTGACTATTTACAACAAAAAAAAAGATGAGCACATGAATGACTTGGGTATCCCTGTTGCAACTCAAAGCAATTCCAACACAGCTAAGGAGAGTAGAAGCTTATCTATTAACTATTTACCAGATGGTGCTTCTGGAAACCAACCACAAAGTTCTAATTCAAACTCAGTGGGGGAATGTAAGACATTACCTAGAGATGAAAGCTCCTCAGAAGATGATTATTCAACAGATGATGGAGAGGAGTGTGAGGAAGATGAGGAACCACCGACTTGGGCAAGAAAACTCTTGTTCAAATAAACAAAATCTTAGACAAAGAAGAAAAAAAAATGAAGCAAATTCGAGAAAAACTGGACACATATATGACAGTAACCCAAAACGTAATAAAAGAGAACTTGGACTTAAAAATGAGATATCCACAATAAAGGAATATTTAAATTCATTGCAAAATGAAACTGCCCCTTACAAAAAAAAACATTAAAGATATGGCACAAGTGAACCAGGAGTGTAAAAGAAAACTAATAGATTTTGAACTAAGAGCAAGAAGAACAAATAGGAGTACTAGAATCCTGGTATTCCTGAAAAGGTTTCTCGGAGTCTTTTAAACAAATTGCAGTGGCCTTTTTGGATACTGACCCATAAAATATCAACTTTAAAGTGGACAGAATCCATACAACTTTAAGAACAAAACCTGGAGACTCAGAACCCCCATGCCCTATAATAATGACATTTTTAAAATCCCACAATGAAGATACACTAATGTCTACAGTCCATAAGGAGAAGAAAATCAATATCATGAGGGCAGCTATATCTATTTATAATGACTATCCACAGGAGATTGTCCAGCACTGGAAAAAATGTGAATGGATAAGAAACAAACTCTGGTCTCAGGGAATTAAAGCATCAATATTTGTTCCAGCAAGGTTGAGGGTTATTCTAGATGAAAAAAAGATTTACATATGAATCTTTAGAGGAGGCCATTTCATATTTGAAAATTAAAGTACCAAAAGTGTTTGAATGAATGAATGTTTTATGAGGGGCACGGTGGGGGTGTATATGTAGAGTTTTCATGCTTAAGGGTTGCTTCTATTGATTAAATGTGCTATAATGTAGTAAAAATAAATTATTTTTAAAACAACAATATTAAATATTGTTTGTTGGTAGGTGGGAGGGTTATTATGATCACTAAATATGCCTCAGGGGTATTTAATTTTTTTAGTTATTTTGGAAAAGGTGCTGTAGAAGGATGTGATCTAAGATATAAAGCAACCACCTTGCAAACATTGTTAACGGAGTGTACCCACTAAAGTAACAAGCACAGCATGGAGATCAATAATATTGCAAGACTACTTTCATTAAATATGAAGAGATCCAAGATTATGACAGCATTAAATAAACTCAAAACAAATATAATCTGCCTCCAAGAAACCCACTTAACAGAAAAGGAAATCATTAAGTTAAAACTTAGATGGGTGGAACATCTATACTTTAATGCAGGCACAAATAAGAGTAGGGGAGTGGCAATCCTAATAAGAAAATATCTTAATGCCATAATGAAGGACAAATATGCAGATACAGAAGGAAGAATAATAGTGATAAAAATTACTCTTAATGGTGTAAGCCTAGTTTATAATTCAGCGTATGCACCCTTTTCAGAATACTCAGACTTCTTAGCTAAAATTACTGAGGGATTACAAAAATTACAACCAGAAAATGTAGTAATAGCATGAGATTTTAATAATATGCAAAATCCATATCCAGACAAATCTAATAAGCCAACTAAAATGAATATTGTGGCTTCAAAAAAATTCTTAACTTTATGCGGTTAGAATCCCTTGAAGATCCTTGGAGAATTTTAAACCCCAGTGAGAGAAGATTTTCACATCATGACCTAAAAACTAGTACCTTTACCAGAACTGACTATATTTTAATATCTAAAAACTTGATGAATAAAATCATGAAAGCAGAAATAGGCACCATATAAAGCACCTAACAAATCATTCAATAATGCAAATTGACCTATGTTTACAAGATAGAAATAGAGAATGTTCTAATCAATGGAAATTCAATAATGAATTACTAAAGGGCCAGACCTTTTGCTTTTTAATCAAGAACACAATCAAAGAATATTGGTTTTATAATTATAGTAGACAAGCCCCAGTAGCAAAATTATGGGATGCATGTAATGCCACACTAAGAGGGGCTATAATCACCTATCAGATTAAACTTCAAAAAATTAAAAGAAAAGAACAAACACAAGTGGATACAATATTAAAACAACTTGATAAACTAATACTGGATAATTACAATAAATACAAAGAGGAATGGGAAAACTTAAAAAAAAAACAAGACACATTATATGAAGAACAACAAAAAATAATAAAAACCATAAAGGACACAAAATAATACCATGCAGATAAATTAAGCAAAGTGTTAGCTACTCTCTTAAAACAAGAACAACAAAAAACATAATAACCGCTATTACTAATCACCAACTAGCTACAGTCAATTCAGACAAACAAATCGCAGAAGTGTTTACAGATTATTATAAAAAGATTTATGACAATAATTTTATACCAGAGCCCAACAAAATGAAAACATTCTTAGAAAATGCCAACCCTAACAAGTACTCATTTGATTTTGAACCCATTACATAAAATGAAATAAAGGAAACTATAAAATCTCTACCTAGAAACAAATCTCTAGGTCTAGATGGTTTAACAAATTAATTTTATCAGATGTTCTCAGATGATCTAACCCCCTGACTAAACCACATTATCTTGGAAATTATTAATCTGGAAATACAAGAACTTCCAGACTCCATGAAGGCAGCTACTGTAAATTAATATTATTGCTTAAGCCAGGTAAACCTTCTATATATCCAGATAGCTATAGACCAATAGCAATACTAAACTCAGATTATAAAATGATAACTAAAATTATAAATAATAGAATACAAAAATATATCCATGAATACATACATCCAAATCAGTATGGCTTCATATCAGGTAGAACTGTCTCACAAGCTAACACCAAATTTCAAGGAGTAATAAATTTAATAAATAGAAATAAACAATATAAACAGGATATTTACTATGCTCTGGCATTAGATGCTTCAAAAGCATTTGATTTAGTTAATCGACACTTTATGTTTGCTGTATTAGAGGCCTGGGGATTACTCCATGAGATAATACAAATGATAAAACTTCTATATAAAAACACAGAGGTAAAAATATTAATAAATAAACTATTATCAGAGTCCTTTGAAATGAAAAATGGAGTAAGACAGTGATGCCCCTATCTCCCACACTTTTTGTTTTAACATTGGAGCCATTATTAAATGTAATTAGACTCAACCCATTTATAAAAGGAATAGACCTAAAAACAGAAAACTTAAAATTAAGTGTGTTCGCAGATGATGTGTTACTAATATTACGAGACATAGAAAACTCATTGCCATATTTTCTGGATATAATAAAAAATTACTCAGATTTGGCAGGTTATAATATTAATAAAAGCAAATTAATTTTAATGAAAATAACAAAATAACAGCATACTGTTCCAGACAATCTCATTAAAGAATTCAAAGTTCAAAACCATATCCAATATTTGGATTTATATGTATCTCCTGACCAAAGTATAATTATAAAGGACAATTATAATAAAGCGTCAGTGGCTCAGTAGGTAGCACATTTGCCTCTGAGGCCAGGAGATCAGAGGGCTGTGGGTTCAGTTCCCACATCTGGCACTTGGGTTAATATCCAGTACTGACACTGTAGTGCAGCATGAGAGGGTGCTGCACTCTGAGGTGTCGCTCTCGGATGAGATGTTAAACCGAGGTCCCATCTACCTGGATTGGTGGTAGTTCAGGTGAATGTTAAAAATCCCATGGCACTTATTGAAAAGAGTAGGGTAATTTCCCCGGTGTCCTGGCCAAATTTCTCTCATTCACTAAAAGTACCACAAACAGCCTAATCTAGTTCAACGTCAGTTGGCATTCATCTGTATCCCCCTACCCCGGGTCGTGCCTGAAAATAGGCAGGATTTGTCCGGTGCACTTACCCGGTCAACAAAAACTAAATAAAAAAAACTAAAATAAAAATAAAAAAAAAAGAGAAAATAACACCTATTTTAGACAATTGGACAATTCTCTCACTACCCCAATGGGGCAAATAGATACATTAAAATGATGGTTATGCCACATATATTCTTCATCATGCAAAATGTTTGCAGTGCACCTTTGGATTCCTGGTTTCAGGACCTGAAGAGAATATTTACAAAATATTTGTGGAGATTAGGGAAACCCAGGATTGCATGGGGTATTTTAACACTGTCAAGGAAGCAAGGTGGTTTAGGCTGTCCCTACACAGTTGTCTATATGCAAGCCCATATTATATCCATTACATACAAATGGGTGTTTTCCCCCAATTATGAGGATTCCTTAATACAAGAACTACTGTTTTCAGAAGGAAATAACATCAGCACTCTATGTGATATATGGCTAAAAGTGGATCTACATAAGAAAGGAATTGTTTTTCTACTACAGTGGTTTGGCCTGATCTCCAGATTTATTAATAATCCAAGTCAATTACATTTTCCATGGACATTCTTAGACATTAATAAAGGCAAAAAGATTTGGGGAGATGTGGTCCCTACTGACTTTAAAATGTTCCATTTAAATAATATTTTTAAATGAAAGGATCTGTTAAAAGAGGACAACTTTCCATCATATGAAGAAGCTGTAGCCTTATTACACATAAAACCATGGAATAAACTTTACTATAATATATTATATAAAAATGTATCAAATTGAACACTATATTTGGTGAAAAAGATATGAGAATTTAAAATATGTTAAAAGAATATCGAAACCAAATTAACAAGGGAACAAAAATAATATTAGCTCATTTTTATGAGATAAAATCTAAGAATACAAATTATTTTAATAATATAAACAAGAAATAGAATATGGAAGGCGAAATCAACCTAATCAAAAAACAATGGCAAAATACCAGGATATCAAACAATAAGTTATATGTATCAGCAAAAAATAAAACTATACAGGACAAAATAATTAATAGGGCATACATCACTCCAACCCAAATAGCTAAGATAAATAAAAACTATTCGGAGTTCTGTTGGCATGACTGTAAGCAGAGAGCAACTTTACTTCATTGTTGGTGGTCCTGCAAAAAAAAAAAAATCAATGGTGGCATTTTGTAAGTACAAAGCTTTCAGATTGGTTTGATATCTGTATTCCATGTACTTTGGAAACATATATTTTTAATGATTTTTCTCAGCGTACCCTAACAATAAATCAAACCAAAATTGTAGCATTAGCTCTGATGGCATTAAAAAGGGTAATTTTAAGTTACCTCCCCCCCCCCAATGAGGCTATAAATATTATTATAAAGGAGATGTAATCTATAATGTAAATCTATTGGGGGAGGGGGAAAGGGTTATTAGTTGTTTAAATGTCTTTAAATCATATGGATGTAAATATATTGAACTTGGTCAAAGTGATGGATTGGAGATGCTATATTTAAGAAAATTAATAAAAGATTACTTATTAAAAAATTAAACTCCTTTAGCCTCTCTTCGTATGGCTTCTGGTGCAGACCCTGCACCATTTCAGTTGCCCTCCTCTGGATTGCCTCCATCCTGTTTGTGTCCTTGTGGGGATGGGGTCTCCAGAACTGCACACAGTATTCCCGATGGAATCTCACCAACCATCTGTAAAGAGGGATAACAACTTCCTGTTTACTACTGGTGATGCCTCTCCCTATGCGTCCCAGTATCCCTCCAGCTCTCCTTACTGCCTTTGCTCATTGTTTGCCTACCTTTAAGTCATTTGATATGACTAGGCCAGGTCCCTTCCCATTTTTGTTGTTGTGAGTACCTCCCCCCACATTATATACTCTTCCCCTGGGTTTTTTGCTTAGTCTCAAAACAAACTGTTGAACTTTTGTAGTGTCCTATTTTGCAAATTGAACTGCCAGGCCTGTGTTGTGCCCTATTTTGCAAAGCAACTGCCAAATCTGTATTGTGCTCAAATTGCAAAATTAACTGCTAGACCTGTGTTGTGTCCTAAGTGCAAAACAAACTTCCAAACTTGAGTTGTACTCTATCTGCAAATTAACTATTTAAATCTAGATGCATATTGTACAATCTAAAGCAGCTGTTTAAAGTGTGTATGTAGTACCTAAGTGGACTACAGTACATAGCTGGGTGGTATCGTTGCAACAGGGTGGAATAAGACCCTGCCCCATTTGTTATGCAGAAGGAGGTTACATGCAATGATCTCTTCTATCCTCTCCTTTACTGTCTCTGCTCTGTCTAGTTATGCAACCAAATTTTCTTGTGAGACCTAGGAACTGATCAATCCAATGGTTTCTCAATTCTCCACCCCTCACTATCTCTCTGCCTTCCCTTGCTATTTCTGTCTTTTCTTCCCCCTTGCATGTCTGCAGGTATAAAAATATATGTAAATCTTTATGTGGAAATGTCGCTGATGCTGGGATTTCTTTGTTTAAAACCGTATATAGTTATATTGTTGAAATGATTTCAAAAAGCTATTTGGAACTCAAGGGGTTAACCTGAGAAGCTGGTTTGCAAACTCTCTGAGATGCTGGCAACAAGAGGTCAATTCTGGGTCACAATGTTCTTTTTGCTGCACCTGCTGAAACTGACAAGAACACTGTTTGGGAAGCAGAATGTTCTCCTGATGAGCTCCCTGCAAATATTTGTTATAAAAAAGTTGCGATTTTTTGCAAGAGGGAGAGACAGAGGCTGACAGGCTGAGAGATTGAGATTTGAAATTGAGAAGAAAACTCACAAAAGGACTCTGCTTTCTATGTTTCTACTGCCATTGTAGATAGTTATACTGAATAATTTGTTGGTTAGTTTGCTGTTGTTGATAAGAATACAATGCTATTTGTGAATTTTGAAACTGCTCCTGGTTTTACTATGCTCCTGTCCTATGCCTTGATGACAATCTTGCCCAAAAGATTGCTTTCACTTCAGTACCTGACACCTTTTTGACTACAGCTTGGGTTGGTCGATCCAGCTAGAGTTAGGGGACAATCGGGACATGTCTGTTCAGCTACACATCATTGCTGCATCCATACCTTATTAAGGAAGTCAAGGAAGTCTAGAAGCTGCCCAGCTGAATAGTTAAGGATTCTAATGCAGGAACAATGAAAGGGCCAGGTTCAGAGTGACAAAAACGGCAACACTCAGAGAAATGAAAATAACAAGACTCAGAGTGACAAAAGCTCAAGAAACCTGGATTGAGGAATCTTTGTGTGTTCAGAGTGACCCTGTTCATTGGTCTGCCACAATCTCCCTGCTGACACCCAGGGGATCTGGTGAGAGAAATCAGTTGTTCTACAGTGATCGTCAGGCTGCCACAACCTATCTACCGATACAAAACACTTAGACTGCATTTGGCCTGGCAGTTTGATAAGACCCTTCCCAGTCAGTTAATTTCTTCAGTCCAGTGGCTGACAGTCATCCTCTGGTAGTCCCCTCTTTAGGAAGCTTTTCTACCCCTCCTGGAGACATCATTCTTCAGTTCATGCCGATGTAATTGTCCCCTGAAATCCCTTTCTTGGATGCACCTCATTGCTCTTAAAGTCATTCTGAAGGTCAGCCTTCAGAGCTTCAATGGCAGGGCTGAAGCCCAAGGTTCAGTGGGGGTGTGGGGGTGTGGAATACCTCCTCTCACATCTCTTACTTAAGTGCTGCACTTCCAATCACTCAGCTTCACTCATGTTGACCATGGTCTTCTACAGCTGCTGGTGTGGTTGGGCTGTCTCTCAATGCTCACTTCCTGTTTTGTTTTCCCTTCCCTCCCTCTCTCTCTCTCTCACTCTTCTCATTCTACCCTGCTCCCATTTGCTGCCCCCATCATTTCTGTCCCCTCGTTGTATTCTCTGTATCCCCCTGTTTGTCCCTCACCTTTATTCTATTTTTTCCCACCATTCCCTGGTTATCCCCACTTGTTTTCCACTCCTCTCCCGTTCCCTCTTTTGAGCCCTCCCTCAAGCTGCTGCCTCTACTCCACTTCTACCACCTGACCAGTACAGTTATATTGTCCCACTTCCTCTGTTGCAGCACACCTCTCACTCCTCAGAGCCTTGCTCTTGGCTCTTATACTTTGAACATGCCTGCTTCTGTGGAACACCTACCTGGACCACTGGGTTTCCATGCTGCAGATCTTCTTTTCTCAGTGGGACGATCTGCTGCTTTTTGCAGCTTCTGCTTGTAGGGTAGTTTGGCCTCATTCTTCAGTGCCCCATTATGGGTTGTGGGTGAAACTGCAGCTCATCACTCCCAGCTGCTTCCTGGCCATTCCAGTTGCTTCTAGATCCTTGCTTAAGGTAATCTCCCTGCTCCAATAACTTCCTTCCATTCCTCCTGCATACCAGTATGGCATTCCTGCCTATCACTCATTTTGGCATGATGGCACAGACTCAAATTAACCTAGCCCTGCTCCTACCTGTCATTCTCCTGGTATTGCTTTGCAGTTGTAGCCCTTTCCAAATTCATATTTAGGCATTCTCAGACTGAAGTGGGTAGCATCATATCTCTTTCCCTTCAGTGTCACACACTCCTACAACTCCTACAACCTGCTCTACCCTGAAGGTCCATGAGGAGCTCCTTCAAACTCACCCATGTAGTGCCACGATATAGAACCTCGCTAGGTCAGCACTCTTTCACCTACCATGCCTCTCTTTGGTTAAATGCCCTCCCATCCTATGTCTCCGGGGAAACCAAGCTAGGCCTATTTAAGTATCTTCTCCATGCTCACTTTCTCTCCACCCACTCCTGTAACTGCCCATAACTGCTCAGTAGCTGACCCTAGTCTCTGCCCTGCCTTATCATCTCCCTTCTACTCCAACTCCTACTTTGCTCACAAACCTGGACAATGGACTCTGTCCTGCTCTCCACCACTCCACCACTTCCCTCTCCTCTTCCCCTTACCATGAGCCATACTATTTATCCTTGTTATCCCTGTTCTTGGCTCCACCCCCCCACTTCCCTCGTTGTATACCACCGAAACTGGGTTCTCACCCACGATCTATACCCATCCTAGTTTGAACTATAAATTATATGTACCAACTCTATATATAATATGCTCTTATGTCTTACAAACTGTACTGTATCTACAATGTTTGTTATTGTCTAGTATCTGTTAATTAACATGGAGTCTTTGTAAAGGAATCTCTGACTCAAAGGTTGTATTTCCAAATATCTTAATAAATAAAATAAATAAAATACCTTGTCCTCAATGGATAATGCCCCCTTTTGCCATTATATTGCTGCTTCAAGTGCTGTCATGTTCCACATGTTTCTGTCTTCTGCGTTCAGTTTCTATAGGACTTCTATATGACTTCCATTCTCCACAATTCATTTATTTTTTTAAAATTTGGTGTCCAAGACAGGGCTCATTTCCAGGTGCACCCCAATCTCTGGACATATCTCTTTGGCTCCATCCTCATCACTGCCTGGAGACTTCTTTGCCACTTGCTGTTGCCCTTGTAGTTTCTGCTGCTCATTGACCTGTGCTTCCCCTCGAGCCCTCTTGGTTCTCCTCTCACTGTCTTTTTGGGCTGCATCAACCCCCTTCTACTCAGCTTGTCCTGTGAATTTTCCTCTACATTTTGACTGCTTCACCTCTTGTTCCTCGCTGTGGCAATGGACTTCCCTTGGTTTCAGAATCATAGCCCTGTTCCATGACATCATTACCAAGGAGCCATTTCTCATTTCTATGTCTACCATTATTCCATCCTCTCCATCACCTTCAATTGACAGCCTACATCCCTAGCTCTGCCTCTGAGATATTGAGTGAAGGCTTGCTTGCTTGCTTTGGCTGCTGGGGATGGGAGTCCCTCCCTCCAACTTCATTCTATACTCATTCCACTTCATTCTGCTCCTTGAGAAGTCTCCATCTCTAGCTCTGCCTGGTGTCATCACATGAGGGTGGGCCTTTCTGCCCACCCGTGATAGCAGTCTGTTCCTCATATCTGTCCCTTCCTTCCATCCATCATCTACCTGCTTGGGTCCCCTCTATGCTGGCCCTCCTTCATCTTCTACCTGGATTCCCTGCCTTTGGACTGGCTTTGGATTGCCTCCTGGACTTCCTCCTTGCATATTCCTTTTGGATTCTTCAGGTATACCACAGTCTAATGCTCAACCATTCATATATTTCATTCCCTGGATCCATCCTTGTTTCAGGCTTCCATTACTCGAATAATGCAATAGAAATCCTGGACATTGTTTAACCTAAGTCTTCCTTCATCTGGACATCTTTCCAAATCTGATTTCTTCTCCATCCTTCAGAAACCTTCATGTTTCAAAAGTGACCTTATTGTTCACTATCAGCTGACCTTCCAGAAATCCTTGACATCACAAACCTTCAAGTTCATAGCATTCAAATCCATAACTTCAAGTTGATAAGTATACACAAGCATTACGCTATGAACCACACACCGAACAAAGGTTAAAGGAGAAAGAAAATTATTTTTTACATAGTTAACTGCCTTTCCATCTTCCGTGCCATGCCAGTTATGTATTCTGATATGCTTTGATGATTTTTTTATAAATACATAATCTAGATTAGGGGTACTCGCAGATCTACATAGAGTTCCACTCTCCTCACTGTCTAATGCTCTTGATTTTCATATTCCTAAGACATTCAATGGCATCAATAACTCCCATTCCATGCTATTTATCTGAATGGCCTGGAATGGGTGTTATTGATGTCCTAGAATGTTCAGGCAGTATGAAAAGAGAGCACAGCAACTGCTGAGGAGAGAGGTATGCGATGTAATTATAAAGGCAACAACATTTGATTATCAATTTAACAAAAAAGGTTAAAAACATATCAGAATACTGGGTAGCCAATAAAAGAACAACTGGAGCATATCTACCCTTTGGGAGGTATTGGTGGCTCAGAATACCAATGGGGATTAGTCCAGCCCCAGAGATATTCCAACAAAGGCTATGCCAGGCCTTAGAAGGGCTGCCTGGCAGGAGAACAACAGTAGATTTACTAATTGTGGATGAATGAGACAGCCTAGAGCAGTCAACCAGAGACCACGATGATAAACTGATACAGTTTCTGGAAAAGTGCTGGAGTTATAATATAAAGCTAAACAAAGACAAATTCAAGTTGAAGCTGAGAGAGGTACCATATATAGGACATCTGGGGACCTGAGGGTGGACACTGAAAAAGTGAGGGCCATAACAGAAATACCAAGGTGTGAAGCTGTGAAGGGAGTACAGAGGTTTATTGGCATGGTGAACTATCTAGCAAAGCACTGTCAACATTTGTCAGAAAAGTATGAAATATTGAGACAGTTTATGTACAAGAACACCCGGTGGAAAAGGATGGCTATACATGAGAATGCTTTTAAGCAAATACAAGAGTTGACAGGAAAAGTGCCAGTGTTAAAGCAGCAGTGCAAGGAAAATGTTTTCCAAAAACAGTTAGTTTCTGCTATAGTTAATAAAAATATCAACATACCTGTCAAATGTAATTACCTAGGTACCCCTATGCTGCACACTATGAGTCCTTTGTTATTTACTTAATCCTGCCCCTTGCCAGGCCTACAATGCTTTTTCGTGATGACATTTTTTATTATTTTCCAACAATACAGACATACAGAGTGGAGGAAACAGCAGATTAAAATCTTATTGGCAATACAGTGTTACAGTACTTAACACCCCAGGGAAATAAAATGGGGAGGATAGGGGAAGAAACATGGGGGGTAGGGGAAACAGATAAGGAGGCGAAAGAGGGAAAAGACAAAGGTCATGGGGTGACATAACTAGTAGGGATAGCAAAGCTAACTGATACCAGGTTCATGACTAGCAATCTCCTAGAAGAAATTAATTATTGCAAAATACAGCAATATAATTCACTATAGCAGCAGTGACTTAATGTCTGACAGGATGTCATTCCTACCCAAAGATGTTAACCTCATAAAGTGTATTACTTAGATGGTATCCTTTAAAGAGCTGTGATGACCCACCAAAACTTCCTCCTAGGCCTCAAGGGGGGAAATTAGGCATCTTAAAAGTACTCGAACCTAATCTGTGTCCTCACAAGGCCATATGCCCAGCAGAGATTACCCATGGGGGGTGTACAATCAACCCAACTTGTATAATATCATGGGGTATCAGTCAGCCAGCACCCTGCTGGGGGGAGTTCAAGTTCTGGAACTTTAAAAAGTTGAGGTAAAGGGACCAACATTGACTGAATTTGGACATTTGGTACTTCTGCAGGTGTGAAACCGTATCCAACTTGGCTAAAGAGGAAAGAGATGCTAACACCTCCGTCACTGTAGGCATCAAAGGTGACCTCCATTTGCATAATAGAGCTCTGTTAGTTTGAAATGAGATCAGTGCCAGTCATCTAATCTCATCAGGGGTCATTTGTGGGAGCTCCCTTCAGATGCCCAAGATGTAAAAGAGTGGACTAAATGGGAGCTTCTTCACTAACACTTTGCATGCAATATCATGAATGCCTTGCCACAGGGATTTCAATTGCGGACAAGACCACAGTATGTGCAGAATATCCGCACCTGAGCCCTGACATATCAACAAGAGTCAGACTCCAGAATCTTAGCCGTATACAGCACAGCTGGCGATTTATACCAAGAGTGGACTATTTTGTTCAGTATTAATCTAGACCTAGCATCCACCAACCATCTATGAGTATCTTTCCAGGACTGTTCCCATGCTATAGGGGAGATAGGGGTTTGGAGCATCTTTTCCCACTTAAGTCTCACCCTCTCAGAGTATTGGGGAAGGGTATCTCTTAGTTTAGCATAAATGCACCCTGCTACACCTATCGGATGTTGTATCCACATATATAGCTCTGAATTGTGTGTTTGGGGCTTTGAAGGATGCAATATATATCTAAGTGCTGCTCTAAGCTAAAGGTACTTCCAAAAATCTGCACGAGCAAGGTTCCAGATACGCTGAAGGGACTGAAATGTATAGAGGTTCTTAAGAGTGGGGTCTAGCAAGTCTTTTAGTATGAGAATACCTTTATCAGCCCAGGGTTTCCAATATACCCATTGGGCATCAACAGTAATATCTGGATTAAACCATAAAGGGGTATAAGACAAGGGAAGAGGAGTCTGGTTCAGTCTTCTGTGAACACCCAGCCAGTTAGACCTGGCTGCCTCAACAGATGGAGATGTGTAGGGGGACCTACCTCTGTTATAAGGGCTAGCTCTATGAACCCTGTGGGGCATCAGAAGGGATGAAAAATGTACTGACTCAGTAATAGCAAGCTCTATATGTACCCATTGAGGGGATAGTGGTGTTAGGGGGTGCAGTCCTTTAACCATTTGTGCCAAAAGGAATGTCTGCCAGTATCCTTCTATCCATGGAAGGCTCCACCCTCCTTTGCTCCAGTGAGCTCTCAGTTGGGCATGGCTAAAATGGGGTTTATTGCCCTCCCATAGGAAATCTCCAATAAGCCTATCCAAAGCCAGATACCATTATTTGGGGAGGGGAATAGGGATATGCATTAGCAGATAAAAAATCTTGGGTGCAGAAACCATTTTAATTGCAGCAATTTTGCCTGCCAACGTCATTTGCAGAGGTTTCCATCTGTCTAACTCCATTTTTAGAGAGCTAAGAAGGGGTTGAATATTAGTCTGCCAGAGATTATCTAAAGAGGCTGTAAGCTTAATACCCAAATATGTGATCCCCTTAGGTGCCCACATAAGGCCTACGGTCTGAGCTATCTCTTGGGAGCATTTCCCATTCAAATAAGTACCTCTGTCTTGGCCTGATTCAGTTTCAGTCCTGAATATTGGGAAAATAAATCCAACAGTTCTAATAACGGGGGAGCAGATCTTTGCAGGTCTACCAAAGGGAGAAGAAAATCATCAGCATACATAAGGGAGGTGAGCTCTATATTACCCACTTTGATGCCACTAATATCTGGATGACTACGGAGTGCCAGAGCTAGAGCCTCCACTGCCAAACAAAAAGAAGGGGGAGACAATAGGCAGCCTTGTCTTGTTCCCCGTTCGAGGGGAATAGGGCCGGAGAGTATGGCATTCGTATTAACTCTAGCTGAGGGAGATGTGTAAATAGCTTGAATTCTTGACAGGAATTTTGGGTCAACTCCAAATGATTTCAAAGTCAAATATAAATAGTCCCACTCCACGGAGTTGAAAGCTTTTTCAAAATCCACTGCGATTGCTGCAGCAGGGGTAGGGAGATATTTTGCTATGTGCATGAGATTCATTAATGTCCTTAAATGATCAGAGCTATGCTGCCCGGGGATAAACCCCACTTGGGATGGATGTATGAGAACCTGGGAGGAGGGGATTTAGCCTAGTTGCTAAGATTTTAGCATAAACTTTACTATCAATATTAATCAAGGATATCGGCCAATAATTGCTGGGCTTGGTAGGGTCCTTGCCTTTTTTCAGGATGAGTACAATGGTCGCCTCTCTAAGTAAAGGAGGAAGGGCGCCTCTGAGCTCAATATCTTGAAATACTGCCGTTAACAGTGAAGTAAGAGTGGGTGCTAGAGCCTGGTAAAAATCTGCAGTGTAGCCATCGTTTCTGGGGGATTTGCCCAATTTGAGAGACTTAATCGCAATACTAACCTCCTCAGCAGATATTAGAGACTCAAGTGCCTGAGCTTGTTGGCCAGTAAGTTTGGGGAGTCGACAGGATTGGAGGAAGGGCTGTATCTCCGTATTCAGATGGGCATGAGTGGAAGTGTATAACTTCTTATAATAGGTGGCCATTGTATCACTTATTGCCTTGGGGGCTGTGGTCAGATTTCTACCTCCGTCCGTAAGGCCAGCAATGTATGTTCTAGCTTGTCGTTTACGCAGCTGATACGCAAGTATCTTGCCGGCTTTGTCCCCACCTTCCCAGAAGGAGTGTTGTAACCGTAGTATGGCTATTTCAGCCTTTCTATTAAGGAGCTGATTAATCTCAAACTGCAGGTTTAGAACAACTTTGCCTAGAGGAGAATTCAGGGTGGGGGAGGATGTGGCCTTAAAAAGGCTTTCCGCCTCTTTCAATTTCTGTTCTAGAGATGCCAGATGTAATTCCACCCTTTGTTTTGCTGCTGCAAATCCCATTATATTGCCATGCATGGTGGCCTTAAAGGCTTCCAATGTGTTTCCAGCATTCATGTCGGCTATCGGGTTATGGGCTAGAAAAAGGGCAGCCTCATTCTGAGCCCATGGAATAAAATTGGGGTCTCTGATTAGTATAGGATCTAACCTCTAGTGACGGGATGGGGGAGGGTTAGTGTTCCATTGCATTAAAAGTTGCTCTGGGGCATGGTCCGAAATTACCCTACGAAAAATGGTGACATCTAGAGACTTAGCTATAGCTGCCGAGGATCCCAACCAAAAGTCCAATCTGCTGTAGGAGGCGTTGGGTTCCGAGTGGAAAGTATAATCTCTAGTTCTGTGGTGGAAAAGCCTCTAAATATCTGATAGCCCTTGATCTACAATCATTTGGTGGAGAGCATTTATACATTTAATGTGTGACTCTTTGCTTCCATCATTCCTGTCAAAAGACGGAACTAGTGAGAGGTTAAAATCTCCTCCAATAAGGATAGGGCAGGAAGGAGGGGTAAATTCCAAAATAGCCTGTGCTATATCATGAAAAACTGTGGCATATCCTCATTTGGGGTGTAAAGGTTACAGAGAGTAATGGGTCCTGAGGGGGTATTGTAGGCACCGAAAACCCACCTACCATCAGCACTAGCTAGCGTCTTAGAGAGGATCCAGGGCAAAGATTGATGAATTAAAATTATTACTCCGCGTTTTCTAGTAGTGGCGTGGGACGATACTTGTTGTACAACCCAATCCTTAATCAGGCAAGTGTGGTCTTCTCCTGAAAGTTTTGTCTCCTGAAGAAACGCCACCTGAGATTTAAGACATTTTAAATGGGTTAAAACTTTTTTCCTTTTGACAGGGGAATTTAAGCCCAGCACATTCCAAGTATGTACTAACAGGTCTGTCATGCTATCCTAATCAGGCAACTAGTTAAAGAGGATTAACTGTGAGGGCGGGGGGGTATGAGGATTTTAACAGGGACGCTGTACTACGTATGTCCACAAGGGTGTGATAAAACCTTAGGGTGCTGAAGGTATAACTCCGAAGGAGTATCTTCCCTCTTAGTAAAGTTAGAGCACCTAACACACTGTAAGCCTAATGTAGAATTCCACACTGCGTTTCTCTATCTAATCAACTCTGTGCAAACAAAACAAAAGAAACTATCAAAACTTATCCTAAAGTGAGATTAGTGAGAGGCTTATCCAGCTGAGAACAGCAAATGGAAAACCCTCTCACCTCTGTGGGGCCTGTGGCCAAAAACCACCACTACAAGGCCCAACCTACCAGACACTAGGGTAACTAACAGAAACCTTCAATGTACTGTTCGACTGTAGTCAATGTACAGATACGGACAGCTATACCCCAGAGCCTAACAAGGGTCATCCCAGAAGTTGTACTCAGTTAGAGGGGGGGAGGTATGCGTATGCCTGGAAACTAGGTGATTTCCACTATACAACTGGCAACCAGCTCAAAAGATAAGGGAGCTGTTGCCAAACAGATACGCATAATTAACCAAACAGTAGCATACAGAACAGCTTCAGCTGTCTATGCTTACGGGTTGTCAGAACTGTAACCCAGGCGATGCAGGTTCACGTTCAGAGAGGGGCCCACAACTTCCATGAAAAAAGCACCAACAAGATGCAATTGTGTCTGCCGACAAACAGCATGTTAAACCTGCTCATTTTTATAAACTCCTATACACTTTAACTTTCGAGCCAACTGGCCCACATACATACAGCAGAGTATCCTCAAGGTAAAGTGTCTGTCTTGGGGGGGGACCCTCGGATGGTCTGTTGAGTATAGAGAGCAACCCAGCTTGAGATACTAGGGCCCCAATCAGGGATAACTGTTTAGTAACAGCAGCTCCATTATAGACCCCTAATATGCTACCCCCTAGTGAGCGGTGACATCCTCCCCAGTCCCCTAGACACAGAACCTAGGGTACTTATCTGAGAACCATCTCTCAGATGGCTGTTCAGGTTAAATTAATGTCCTCAGGTGGTTGCACTGTGGATTCCAGGCCTGGTGGTGCAGTGCAGGCCACTGGTTTCGGTTCTAAGTTCTGTAACGGGAAAGCTGATTCAACGTCCTTAGCCCAAGAGATCTCAGAACCCACCATGTCTGATCTTTTACATTCCTCAGTGGAAAGTTCCATAGAGCTTGGTATGTCCTCCTTCTGAAGCGATTCAAGCAGCTCAAATCTGTTCTTTGAAAAGTAAGGGCTGGTATACACGATACCCTGGCCTTCCATCCTGTTAACACTCTGATCAGTACCAGCCTCATCTCGTCTGCGTCCTTGCGGGTGATCCCTCTTAGAGTGTGGAGATTGTGGAGGCCTCTTCTGAACTTTAGGGTTTCTAGGCTCCAGCCCATTCTTGAAAGACCGGGGAGGACCAGGTCCCAGAGCACCCAGTGAGTCAGGCTTCTGAGGAGGGTTCCTTGGATCTTGGTCATTAGAGTGATTCCGATCACCAGCACAGGATTCTGAGGGACCAGAGGTAGGCCAGGTCACTGAGATATATTCAAGTGTGTCCTCGAGGGTAGCAAATTGGTGTGAAATTCCATTCACTGTAATTTTCAATATCGCTGGATACCAGAGAGCAAAGGGTATTTGCAATTCGTGTAATCTATAACGTACTTCTGTAAAGGCTTTTTTGTTTGTTTGCCAGTTCCTTCGAAAAGTCCTGAAAGACCATGATACGGTGACCTCTCCATTGTAGTGACCCAAGCTCCCTAGCCCGTCCCTGTATAGCTTATTTTTCAGCAAAATTTAATAGTCTGATGATAATGGGCCTCGGTTTGTCTCCTACTGGTGGCTTAGGTTGCAGCAACCTGTGCGCCCTTTCAATCGTTATCCTAGCAGTCTGGGGGAGATCCAGTACTTTGGGCAAAACTCTAACACCAGCTACAGAAATTAATTTCACTTTCAGAAACAGAAAAAACTGATTGATTATACATCTCAAATCTCAAACCTCAAAAACAGATGTTAGAAACACAATATAATAGAGCCAAACCATTGGAACAAGAAATGAGATTTGGAACATCTACGAAAAAGGAATCGATGGATCCTTTTAAAGAATGTAAGAGCAGAATTGACCTAGTGGTGGACGAAGTGGGCAGAATTTGCTTCTTGGAGAAATCCGCGAAATTCCACCCATTTCGAGTAGCGAAATGCTAAATTTCGCCTAGCGGAGTGGCGAAATTTCACCTGGCAGAATGCAAAATTACACCTTCCACGGCAAAATTTTGCCTTCCATGGTGCCATTTCACCTTCCGTACATGGACAAAATTTCAAGGGTAATAAGGTAAAGTTATAAAACTAGATCCCTGATGGCTAGCGGGCCCTCCCCCACCTGTCCCACATGTATAGAAAAATCCCTGGTGGCTAGTGGTCCCTCACCCCCCCCACCTGTCCCACATGTAATAATTATCCATGGTGTCTAGTGGTCCCTTCCCTCCACCTGGTAATCTGCCCACCATGAAAATGTACAATAGCCTCCCCCCAACTGCATCCCTCCATATCTCCTTCTCTGATTTCTGTTAAAAAAAAATCTGTGGTGGTCTAGTGATTTTAGTAATTAAACCCCCTCCCGATCCCCAGTTTAAAATAAATCCCTGATGATCTGCCCCCCACCCAGCCTCCCAGCAGCCAGATGTCCTGCCACAACCCGCTCCCACTCCCATCCTAAATCCGGCCAACAGCGGCAGACTGGTACAGCCCTCTTCTCTCCACAGCCAGCCCACCTACAGAACAATCAATGAAGTTCATTATTGACAGCTCAGTCGGCAGGCCAGCCATGGAGGGGAGAGGAGGGCTGTGCCGGTTTTAGGATGGGGGTGGGAGCTGGGTTGTGGCAGGGACATCTGTCTGCGGGGGGCTGGGTGGGGGCACTGATCACCAGGAATTTATTTTGAACTGAGGATTGGAAGGGGTTTAATTACCAAAACCACTAGACCACCACAGATTTTTCTAACAGGAATCGGAGAAGGAGATAATGGAGGATGCATGCAGAGTGGGGGGAGGTTGCTGTCATTTCCACCGTGGGAGGATTACCAGGTGGAGGGAGGACCACTAGCCACCATGGATAATATTACATGGGACAGATGAGGGAGGGAGCTAGCCACCAGGATTCCCTAACATGTGGAAGGAGAACTGCCACCAGAAATAGTTCTCTTATTGACTGTTATACCGGAAATTTTGCCCGTGGACTGAAGCAAAAGTTTGTTGTGGAAGGTAAATTTCAGCCTTCTGCAGGAAAATTTCACGAAGTTCTCCATGATGCAGATTTGACCACTTCGGCAGCACTCCGAAGGCGAAATTTTAATTTGCTGCATCACTACCTATGACAATAGAATAATAACAAAGTTAAACACAGAAAATGGGCATTCTATTTCCTCAACAGAAGGTATTTTATATGAATTGGATAAGTTCTTAGCATCACTGGTGTGTACTGCTCCAGAAATAACACAAGGAGACCTACAGGAATTAGCCCTACCACAGGTACTGACAGAGGATAAAACTATGTTAACCTCCCCTATACTGTATATGTAACAGAAGTTAGGCAAGCTATTAATAGTCTAAAAAATGATACAGCCCCAGGTACAGATGGGATTGGGGCAGAATTATATAAAATCTTTATGGAATAATTCTCACCAGCTTTAGAAATAGTCTATAACAGCATGTTACAAGATAATGGCCTCTCCCAGAGTGTGAATATGGCATACTTAATTTTTTTACATAAAAAAGGTGCTAAGGAGGATCTTAAGAACTGGAGACCTTTACAGTTGCTAAATACAGACCGCAAAATATTTAGCAAAATATTTTTATATAGAATGGTACTGGTTGCAGAATATTTAGTCTGCAGCAAACTTGTGCATTGCCAAAAATATAGAAACATAGACGCTGATGGCAGATAAGGACTGCAAGGCCCATCTAGTCTGCCCATTTCTTTTTCTGCCTTATAAATGTGCCATCAGCCTTTGCTCTGTCAATGACCTATCTGTTCATACTCATCTGTATTGCTCCCTTATGCCTACCCAATGCCTGTTTGAAGCCCTGCACTGTATTCACATCCGCCACTTCCTGAGGTAGGCCTTTCTATGCATCCACCACCCTTTCTGTGAAAGAGAACTTCCTCACATTACCCCTTAATCGGCCTACCTCTAACCTCATGCTGTGTCCTTTTGTCCTGCTATTTTTCTTATATTGAAACATGTTAGATTCCTTCACCTTGTTAATGCCCTTAAGGTGTTTGAATGTTTCGACCACATCACCTCACTCCCTCCTTTGCTGTAGGGTATACATATTGAGCTCTGTTAATCTGTCCTCATATGTTTTCTGATGCAGTCCCCGCACCATTTTGGTTACCCTTCTCTGGACTGCCTCAATTTGGTTAATGTCCTGTGAAGGTGCGGCCTCCAGTACTGCACACAGTACTCCAAATGGGGCCTAACCAGTGTCTTGTAAAGAGGAATTATTACCTCCCCCTTCTGACTTGTGATACCCCTACTACTACAACCCAACATCCCCCTAGCTTTACCTACTGCTTTAGTGACCTGCTTGGATGATTTCAGGTCATCGGTGATGATGATGCCCAAATCTCTTTCTTCCCTTGTTACTGCCAGCAACTCCCTTCCCAGCCTATAGGTGGCTTCAGGGTTTCTCTTCCCTATGTGCATGATCTTCCACTTCTTTGCATTAAACCCCAGATGCCACTCTTCTGACCATTTTGCCAGTTTATCAGATCTCTTCTCATTCTAACCACCCCATCTGGATCATCTACTCTGTTGCAGATCTTCGTGTCATCTGCAAACAGACAAATCTTACCCTCCAGTCCATCTGCAATGTCACTGATGAAGATATTGAAGAGGACTGGCTCCAGGACTGATCTCTGAGGTACCCCACTTGTGACTTGCATCTCTTCTGACTATATACCATTTACCACCACTCTCTGTTTTCTGCCCATCAACCAGTTTGCCACCCAGTTGATCTACTTCTGACCCACCCCGAGCCTACCCAGCTTATTTATCAATCTTCTATGTGGAGCAGTATCTAAAGCTTTGCTGAAGTCAAGATAGGCGACATCAACTGCTCCCCCTTGGTCCACCACTCTGGTTACCCAGTCAAAGAAATCTATGAGATTAGTTTGACAGGACCTTCCTTTTGTAAACCCATGCTGTTTTGGATCCTGTGCTCCTATGGATTCCAGGTGTTGCACTATCCTTTCCTTAAGGAGTGCTACCATAATCTTGCCCACTACTGAGGTAAGACTGACTGGTCTGTAGTTTCCCGCCTCCTCCCTGCTACCACTCTTGCAGAGCGGGATCACATGAGCCCTTCTCTAAAATGATAATCTTATTATGTTAAGGGAAATACTCTCTAAAGCTTCTATAGATGAGATACTAGGTTATATTTTAGGGTTGGACCAAGAGAAAGCTGTCGATAGAATAGCTTGTGACTTTTTATTTCAAACTTTGAAAGCTTTTAGATTTCTAGACAAATTTATTATTTGGCTACAGTAAATGTATAATAATGCTACATGTATACAGAATATAAATGGGTGGCTTAGAAAGGAAGTGAGAATATGAAGGGGAGTCAGTCAAGGATGTCCCCTTAGCTCTCTCTCCTGCATACCGTCAGTATAGACATTTTTTTAAGGAAAATTGAACAGAATCAGTTGATTCATGGAATAGCTGTTGATCCAAGATTAGATCCAATAAAAACACGTGCTTATGCAGATGATTTGGTGCTATGTTTGGCCCCAACCACAAATGAGAAAGCCTTATTTGATACTTGCACTGCTTTTTCTGCACAATCCAGTTCTAAAATAAATTATGAAAAAAGTTCAGAAGTGATAGTAGGAAACACCCCAGTTCCAGATGGAGGACTGATGGGAAGCATACCAATAACTAGTGGAACGGTTTCTGTACTGGGTGTAGACTTTGGAGGTGATTATTTAGGAACACAGAACTGGGAGAAGTGTACGGTATGAGCAAATAGACTAGTAGGAAGCTGGAAGGGCGCAACAATTATCAAAAAAGAAAAGAGTACTACTCATTAAGACCCTGTTGATATCTGCCTTTCTTTAGGTTAGTTATGTTTATCTTCCCCCTCAAAATATGTGTGTGGCTCTCTATAGCATATTTTTTCAAGCATTATGGTGAAGTCGCCAGAACCCCATAAAAAGAGAGATTACATATAGAACAATACAGGAGGGGGGTTTAGGCATGGTAAACCACATACCCTTTTTTTGTAGTAGTCATTATTCATATATTTATGGTAATGCATTAAAACCTTGGTTCAAGTTATGGAAGGAAAGTGTATTAGGTTGGTTGAGACCTTGTTGGGATGCATGGGATAAATCTAAAGCAAGTGGGTTACATAGGATGCCTTCCATTCCAGGATATGGTATGGAACAGATTAAAAATATGGTTACATGGGAAATTACAGCAGGACACATACAAACATTAGATAGGAAGAGTGTATATATGCAGATTATTGTGAAAGAAAGAAAATAAATAATTCAATTACTAGAATGTCCACAACATAAGATTAGGTACAATATAGAGAAGCTTACCCTTTAAAGATTACCGGACTTTGTCTGGAATACTGTTTGGTTGCGATTATACAGTAAATTAAACGTAAAACATAATGACAAGCACAAACAGGTGCAAGAGAATTATAGTTTAAGGCAAACATGTGTTCAAGTAATGGAAACCCAGGTTCATTTGTTTCTGGAATGTGTGCATGTAAAATCATTTTAGCCTTATATAGCAGATACCTGGAAGGAACCTCTTTTTTTAAGTCTTATCCACAGCTGATGTATGGGGTATTTGCGGGAGGATGGGGAAAGTATAATGCTGATACTTTAAATATTGTGTTTACTATAATAAGATATTATTTATGGTAATCCATATGCGTCTGGACAAATCAACAGAAGCATATGAATTCTACAGAGATTCTTAGGAATATACAGATAGCAATACAGAAAGTTTGAGGCTCAGATTGTGTAAAATTTGAAAAAGAAAAAGTGAAAATGTTTTGGGTTAACTGTGAACATTGGACTGAACCACTATAATGATGTTATGAAGAATATATATTGAATGTTGCTTATTTTGGAAAAACTTTATTTTTTCTTTTTTTTGATCATTTAACAGTTTCTCCTGCTGCAGCCACAGTCCTGCTTTTTACATCCAGCCACCGCTCCACTCCTCCGCCGACCCCAAAGTTCACATGCTCAGCTGGCAGACGCAACTACACCTGCAAAAGGGAGGCCACCCCATAGCCCCCTTGTGCCTGGCGAGGAACCAGTATCGGCACATGCCTCCAGGCATCATCAGCCAGTGGAGCTGCAGCTATCAAGCTGCCACGGACCCGTGCTGCAATTTTCCCTTATTCTTTCCCCATTGGAACCATGGACATGCAATGACGTCCACGCACATACATGCAGACGTCCGCCGAGGTCCCCCCTCCGTTACACTGCTGCCTGCGATACCTCTGGACATCCCCAGGGTTCGCCGCAGCATGGTGTAAAGTCACCATCCCACCCCAGGACTAGGAGAGTTGTCTTCTGACGCTCAATCCCAGTCCTCCCCTGCTGATCCCTGACAACCCAGGCTCATTACCGAACCTGGGTCACCGGCATAGCGCGAGGTGTGGTGTCCAGCACCTCAACCCTTAGCGCCACCGGGCCAGCATGGAAAAACTTTCTTATTTGTTATTATTTATGATTATTTTTGTGTGTACTGTTTAGTTTGAAGTCCTAACTTAAAAAAATCCCCTACTCTTTTCAAGAAGTGCTATTGGATCTTTAACATCCACCTGAACTATCACCAATCTAGACAGGTGGGACCTCAGTTTAACATCTCATCTGAATAAGGGCACCTCAGGAGTGCATCACTCCCCTCATGCTGCACTACAGTGTCAGTATTGTGATATTAACCCAAGTGCCTGGTGCGGGAACTGAGCCCACAGCCCTCTGATCTCCTAGACTCAGAGGCAAGTGTGCTACCTACTGAGTCACTGACACTTCTTATTCCCTCATTCCAGGTTATAGGGTGCCCCCAAATCCTTTGATCCCCAAAGTTGCTGGTTTCAAAATAGTAATTTTAGTCCCTGACCCATGTGGCTGAGTGGCTCCCCCACCCCCACCCACACCTCACGGTGCCCTCCACCCCGTTCTTCTCCCTCATCCAGATACATCCCGATGCAGAAATGATGCCAGCACAGCCCTCCTCTCACCTTTATGGCCAGAGCAGATTAAACTTTAAATGCATGCTTATTGTATTACAGTAGGCACTCACTGACAGATCAATCAGCTCAGGCTGAGAAGGTGAGAGCTGGCTATGTAATGGGATGGGGGAAAGAACTGGGGCGGAAGGCATTATATGAGGGGGTGGGGAGAGGCCACTCAGCCACCTAAGTCAGGGACTTAAATTACTATTATAAAACCAGACAACATCGGGGGATCAGGGCTCAGGGAAGGGGGGGCACTCTACAGCCTGAGACGGGGGATATAATACTTATTTGTAAATGGGGCCACATTGGGGATCAGGGTTGTGGGATGCCCTAAAACCTTTGTCAGGGGCTACAATTACTTTTATTTACAGTGGGCGACATCAGAGACTGGGAGTGGTGGATGTTCTATTATCTAGGATGGAGATAATTTGCTTATTTTTTGTTGGGGCAACATCGGTATTGGGGAGGGGGCAATGTAATCAACATTCCGTAGGGGCAACATTGGGGATTGGGGTGGGGGCACTGTACAATCTGGGATGGGGATACTTATTTTTATACCTTGCAACGTCAGGGATAGGGGTTGGTGGATGCTCTACAACCTGGGTTTGGGAATATAATACTTATTTTTAAATGGGGCTACATTGGGGGCAGTGTAATCAACATTCAGTATGGGCAACATTGGAATGGGGAGGCACTAGACCACCAGACTTGTGGTGTGTTGTTTTGTTACATGTAATAAGTACATCATGAGATGGCATCGGGGGATGGGGGACTGCTTGCCCTGGCACGAGTAGCCTGCGGCAAACCCTTGCATGTTCCAGGTGTTTGCCACATGGGAGAGGTTGCCAAAAGTGCAAAGACTTTGGTGTCTAGATCCCTCCTGTACCAGAATCTGGTGCAGGGTCCCTGGCACACTGGACTTTGGTGCAAGCTACTGTTTGCCAAAGCTTGCACTGATCTAAGCCCCTTTAGAGAATCGAGCCCTATGTGTAAACTGACTGGTAGTATGATACAAAACTGGACTTACAGACTCAGAAGAGTTTGGTGCTTATAAATCTATTAAAGTGTGTTTTAAAACCTACAGTATATGTTTTAGATACAGAAAAAAACTATTCAATATGATATTTTGAATAATCAGAAATGCTATAATTCCATATTAGACTGTTATAATTAACCATCATTCAATGAAGGAGAAAGCTTAAATCTCCTATAGAGATATGCATTAAAGAAAGGATGTAGCAGTACATGCCAGTGGAACCTAATCATGTAGTTGCAATAAGGAACCATAAGAGGAATGCTACACATATTAGGGGGAGCACAGGAAGTAGAAGTTTAGTGTGTGTGTGTGTGTGTGTGGTGCATGCGTGCATGCATGTGTGTGCGCAAGTAGACTTCAGTGATCTAGGATGATACAACATATTACAGGACAGGAGCCATGTGAGTGTGCAGACTGAATTTATGATGCAGTTAAACTCAATTGTTAATTCTGACTCCTGTGTGGTTCAGTGTCTAATGAACACTATTCAAGGAGTTTATATGAGCCTGTGAAAAATATTAGGAAACAAAAAAGGAAATATTATGAAGATTATTTCTCCTTATCAGAAAAAAATCCACATGCACTATGGAAAGGCATAAATTTGATGAAGGGAAGTCAAGGTTCAGTTAACTTGCCAACATCTTTGTCATTTGAAGGAAAAACTTTTGTGATGGATGTTGACAAGATAAATGTATTGAATTCCTTTTTTGTCTCTGCTGGTGATGCATTTAATAAAATGCATCCAGACTTGCCACTCCCTGTTTTGGATATTGATTTTGGTAGTGGACTTAAACGACCTGTGTTTTCATTTAGTCCAATTCAATTATATGATGTTAAAAAACAGTTACAGACTTTAAATATTAGAAAAGGTCCTGGATGTGATGAGATCCCCCCTTTTTTCTGAAATTGGCAGCGGAATTATTAGCACCTCATCTTACACATATTTTCAATTTTTCTTTGGATAGTTGTGAATTACTAATTGATCTGAAAACAGCTTTTGTTACTCCAATATTTAAAGGGGGTGACCTATCAAACCCAGGATCTTATAGACCAATTTCAGTATTACCAATATGTGCAAAAATACTTGAAAAACTTGTGAGTATTCAATTAACTAATTATCTTATTAATTATAATATAATAACACATTTACAATCAGGATTTAGAAAGGGGCATAATACTACATATACAATTTTAAAAGTAGTTGATGACCTGTTGAATACTTTCGACAACAGCCAGGAAGTTCCATCATTATTTCTGGATTTGTCGAAGGCATTCTACACAGTTCATCATATTATATTAATCAGTTAAAAAATGTTGGATTAGGTATTCCAGCATTAGGCTGGTTTCATAGCTATTTGATTGGGAGATTACAATCTGTTAAAATAGGAGGTATGTGTTCAACATCAGCTACCCTATTAAATGGGGTACCTCAAGGGTCTGTGCTTGGCCCCCCTTCTTTTTCTATTATATATAAATGATTTACCAAATTATTGTTCACCTAAAACTTATATACAACTTTATGGGGATGATACAATTTTGTACACCATGAGTGATGATGTGGATACGGCAATGGTTGTTTTGCAACAAGATTTTATTAAAATACAGAGGGAACTTGTTAATTTGAGATTGCTTCTGAATGAGAAAAAAACACAGTGGATAATGTTTGGTAGAAAATATTTTAAAGATTCAACTATAAAGGAGCTTAGATCTTTATCAGCAATTGACATAGAAAGAGTAAACTCCTATAAATATTTAGGAGTTATACTAGATAAAAATTTGACTTTTGAATTGCATATAATGTCTGTGTCAATGAGACTGAAGAGACTTCTGAGTTTCTTTTATAGGGATAGAACTCTTTTTATTTTAAAGATTCGGAAATTATTGGTTTCTGTATTTTTACCAATATTAGATTATGGTGATATAATTTACAAAATGCAAAAAAATCATTGCTGTGTTCCTTGGATGTTCTCTTTAATAGTGCGTTGAGATTTATAACAAATCTTCCTTTTAGAACTCATCGTTGTGTGCTATATCAAAATTTGGGTCTTCTTTCATTATTTGATAGGAGAGATTATCATTGGAATTTATTTGTGTATAGGTTTGTACAACGGTCATTGCCTATTTTGTTATTAAATATATTGCAAGTAAGAATACAGAGTCAATATATTTTAAGATCTTCTGTCCGGAAAGGTTTTATTAGATCTAGAACCAGAACAAAATTTGGTGATAAAACAATTTCAAATTTAGTGCCTAAAACTTGGGAACTAATATCCAAAAGGTGGAAATGCACAGTATTGTTACCATTTAATCATTTTAAATCTTTTTTAATGACTTTATGTAGCAAACATTGTAATTGTTATGGATAAATTATTAATATTTGGGTTTGTGTATAACTAAAATTAATCAATATTATATTGAGACTGAAATTATGTATGTATGTCTATGTGATGTTATGTTAAATGTTGATTCAATTGCAAAAGAGATAATTCAATCTCAATTTGAAATCCAATAAAGTTTGAAAGTTTAAAAAGTTTGTGAAACACAAGAGGCTATACACTTTCTCTGGCACCACCTTCATTTATTCTGTGGAGTATGTCTATGACAGCCAGATGAAGCAGGTCATGCAGATGATCAAAGTGTGGAAGAACTAAGAGAAGGAAACGTGCAAATGAAAAAATAAGAGCTTATGAAGTATGGCCTAAAATGTAATCTGATCTTTGTATGCTAGCCAGTCAAACTGTATAGTTTAAGACCACTTGGCAAAGCTGAAGAGTTCTTTTAGAGCCATCAAGAGTGGAGGGAATCTTATGCTTCTGTCAGGAGCCATCACTCAGAATGAAGGAGAGATATTGTCATATTACATGATCATAGTGGAGGCAGTGATTTAATAATTTGTGGAAGCTGGGGGAGTTACTCTATCTCTTGCTCAGGCTGCACAATTGAGAGTAGACCAAATATTGAGAGGATCTGTGTACTTCTGGCTTATGTTGATTTAATGGGGTCTGAAAATATGCAGTAAGAACCACCTGCCTTTTTGTCAGCTGCTAGATGAGATGTGAGAAGGGAACACACAAAAAGCAGTAACTGATTCTTTTCAGGGGACGTCAGAGGAAGCCAACACCCTGCAACCACATGTCACCCAAACAAAGAAAAGCTTGTCACTCCAGATATGGGGGTTCTGTTGAGAGAACTAAGTGTGTGAAATTGTTACAGATGGCACATGCCTCACAGCCACATGCTACATCCATGCCACCTGGACAAGGACTTGCACCTAGCCCTTCTTCTACCCAAGGGTTAGGTCTCAACCCTGAACTCTGCTACAGGACAGCATTTTCTATTTACACTGAGTAAAGGATAGACATTTTGCCAGAGAATATGGCAACCAAGGGAACAAAGCAGTTGGTAACTCAGATGTGGGAAAAGCAATCTCAGCTATAGGGAAACTGAAGCAGAGCCTGCTAAGGGAGAATACTGGGATTCAAGTGTGACATGTAAACAGCTCCATGCAGTGAAGCATGCCCGAATTGTTGAATGAGAGCAAGCTGCTGCATGGCTTACTTGTTCCACTGGTGCATATACACATTGCTACTGAACAATATCCCTGTAAAGCCTTGCTTGTTCCACTGGTGCATATACACATTGCTACTGAACAATATCCCTGTAAAGCCTTGCTTGTTCCACTGGTGCATATACACATTGCTACTGAACAATATCCCTGTAAAGCCTTACTTGTTCCACTGGTGCATATACACATTGCTACTGAACAATATCCCTGTAAAGCCTTACTTGTTCCACTGGTGCATATACACATTGCTACTGAACGATATCCCTGTAAAGCCTTACTTGTTCCACTGGTGCATATACAAATTGCTACTGAACAATATCCCTGTAAAGCTTTGCTTGTTCCACTGGTGCATATACACATTGCTACTGAACAATATCCCTGTAAAGCTTTGCTTGTTCCACTGGTGCATATACACATTGCTACTGAACAATATCCCTGTAAAGCTTTGCTTGTTCCACTGGTGCATATACACATTGCTACTGAACAATATCCCTGTAAAGCTTTGCTTGTTCCGCTGGTGCAATAACACATTGCTACTGAACAATATCCCTGTAAAGCTTTACTTGTTCCACTAGTGCATATACAAATTTCTACTGAACAATATCCCTGTAAAGCTTTGCTTGTTCCACTAGTGCATATACAAATTTCTACTGAACAATATCCCTGTAAAGCTTTGCTTGTCTGCCAGAACCTATCAGCTCAGTTTCTCACCCCGTCCCCACTCTACTTGGTTTAGCCCACCCCCAAAGAATCAGTTAACTTTCTTCCCTCTGACTCGAAATAAATATTTGTTCTACCATTCTCCTCTGCCACTTGGCTCCCTCCCCCATTTATTTAATTGTTGACCATTAACCGCCTGTCACTCAACACCCCCCCTTTACCTAATTGTTAACCATTACCTGAGTCTCATTCTTGAAGTGGGCCCTGGGATTTGAACCTCGGCAGCCCTAACCACTAGGCTAAAGCTGCTTACTGCCATCTAGTGCATCTCTAGCTGCTATGAAACACACAATAAATTTGACATTTCTCCCTCTAGTGGCATTCTCACTGCTAGGCACACTTTGAATGGTGGACTCTTGTGCCTCAGTGTCAGCACATGATCAAGCAAAGCTAACTTTCTTCTCTGTCAAATTAAATCAAATAAAATCATATTTTATTTCTAAAGCACTTTTCTTAAATCAAAGCGCGTATACAAATTAAAATAACCAATAAACAGTTAAAACACAAAGAATTAAAAGACAGCATACATATGACTAAATATCCTCCCCAAGTGCTAGGCTGAATAAATAGTTTTTTAAGGAGGATTTAAATGTCTCAGTGGACAGGCAATCTCTAATTTGATGAGGTAGAGAGTTTCACAGGGTTGGGGCTACAAAAGCAAAAGTCCTAGTACCTGATGCCTGTAAACGGACCCTGGGAACCTCTAGCAATCCCTCGTCAGCGGAGCTGAGAGGGTGGAGGGGGCGGTAAGGTTGCAGGAGGTCTTGCAAGTAATCCAGTCCCTGTCCATGTAGGGTCTTATAGGTCAGCAATGTGACCTTGTAGGTGATCCGCCATCGCACCGGCAGCCAGTGCAATTTGCGTAGCACAGGCATGACATGGCAAGATATTGACTGCCCTGTCAACAGCCTGGCCGCTGCATTCTTCACCAACTGCAGGTGACAGAAATCCACCCCCAGTAACCCTAGGTATAGAGCATTGCAGTACTCAAGACAAGAGGAAACAAAGGCATAAACCAACACAGGCAGGTCACTGGGCGGAACAAAGTGCTTTATCTGGGTGATGTTCCTCAGATGGAAAAATGAGGACTTGACAACTGCTGACACCTATGCTTTAAACATCAGTTCATTGTCAAGCACAACCCCCAGATTCTGAACCTTCTCAGAAGGTCTCAACTGGTCACCCCCCAGCACCAGGCCAGATGGTTGCCCAGGAGTCAACTTCTCTACCCAGTGACCGGGGTCCACCACCAACACCTCAGTCTCATCTGGATTTAGTTTCAACCAGTTAGCACTCATCCAGTCCTGACTCTCAGTGAGGCAGTTGTTAAATACCGAGACAGCACTACTCTGTTTGGGTTCAAAGGACAAGTAGCGCTGAGTATCATCTGCATAGCAGTGAAAACTCAGCCCATACCACCTTATGGTGTCTCCCAATGGCAGTATATACACCGTGAACAACATGGGAAACAGTACGGAACCCTGCAGAACCTCACAAGGCAGGGCAAAGGGGGCCGAGAAAAAAATTTCCAACACCACCCTCTGAAACCAGCCCGTGAGAAAAGAATGGAACCATCTGAGGACCATTCCTGACAGTCCACGCACATTAGCCGTAGGCGTTCAAACAATACCCCATGATCCATGGTGTCGAATGCTGCAGAGAGATCAAGGAGGACCAAGATCGAACAAGTCCTCTGATCCCTCATTATTAGGAGATCATTCATCACCCGAACTAATGCTGTCTCAGTACTGTGCCTTTTCCTGAAACCAGACTGGAGAGGATCAAAGACTTCATTGGTGGTATGAAAATTCTCAAGTTGCAACGCAACTACCTTCTCAATAACTTTACCCAAAAACTCAACAACCATTGAGTCTTCCCCACCAGACTTATTAGTTGGGAGTGCACCCTGCTTGGTCCCCTTACCCTAACATTTTTCTCTAAACTTGAGTGCCACCTATGTGGCTTCTTCCTGTACTCCCCCTCTCTTTCATCCTGCTGGCTGATTTTCCCTTATAGCCACTTATTCTCCCTGCTGTTACTGGCTGGAGACATAGAGAGTAACCATGGTCCTGTAAATACTCCTATCACCTCTTTTATTTGCATCTGGGTCAGGACCCTGGATAAAGAATTACACCTATGAATATCTGCAGCCTCCCTTCCAAATACCCTGATCTTGAAGCATGAGTGTCCCTCCACAAAACCCATGTCATTTGCCTCTCAGAAACTTAGTTAAAACTGCACCTCCCTGATGCCATGTATCAGCTGGCTGGCTGCTCCATGCTATGGCACAATAGGCCCAGGAAGAAAAGGGTGGTGGTGCTGCTATATTCCTAAGAGAACCCCTCTCTGCCACTATCCTTCTCTGCTATGAACCTGCTTCCCCCAGTGAGTGGCTCATCTCTGGGGTGAACCTGGGTTCCACTAACAAACTCTTCCTGGGATGCTGTTACAACCGTCCATCGGGGGAATGGATGGCCTACAAAACATCCTGGCTGGTTTTGGTTCATTGTCCCCACCCAGGGATACCATTCTCCTTGGTGATTATAACCTCAACTGGTTAAGCATCCAGGAGCCAGACTATGCCAGCCTACTGAAACTGCATAATGTGGTGCAGACCATCATTATCCCCACCAGACACAACCCACGACATCTACTATTACCATGTTGGATTGAGTGGTCACTAATAGAAGACAAAGTAATTCAGGCTGGGAAGCTGGCTGGCTGATTCAATAAATGATTACTCTCCCACGTACATCATCTGGTCCTCTAAGACTAGGCGCCCCCCCAGTACCTTTCTTTCTTTACTGTAATTTTAACTGTCCCAATGCCTCTCTCCTTCTAGATGATGTTAGGTCCATGAACTGGTCGAGTCTCTACACTCTAACTGACGCAACATCGGCTGTGATATTTTTCACGAATGCCCTCCTGGTGTTCCAGGACTGCCACTTCCTACTCATGACTAGGAGAGTGAAAGGGAGGTGTACACACTGGATTACTAAAGAACTCCTGACACTCATGAAAGGTAGGGATCGTAATTAGGCAGCCCACAAAATATCCCCCTCACCTGCCCTGTGGAATTAGTACAGGCACCTGCGAAATCAGTGCAAGCACAAAGACAAATCCCTGAAATGGAACTAATACCTCAACCTCCAGAGGGAAAGCCTTCATAATCTCAGCTAATTCTGGGGCTCCATTAACTTCTTTCACAATTCCTGCACTAACAGTCCTGTTATGAAACTTAATTCCCCTACTGGCCCTCTGACTGAACCATCTGAGGTAGCCCAGGCTTTCAGTATGAAATTCACTGATCTCTCATCTAACCTCAGCAAGCCTCCTGGTAGCCAACTTACTAACCTGGGTTCCTGCACAAACTCTCAGCCCTCCTTCTCCTCTCACTGTGCACCCCCCCTCTTTGTCAGGTTCATCTTCCTTAAGGGCACATCCAAACTCCTAAAAAGGCTCCCTAACTGGGGTAGCCCTGGTTCAGATGGCCTCTTCCCAGTCCTGCTCAAGCTCATCACAGCCTATCTCCAAACCCCTAATTTTTATTTTTAACCTGGCTCTGTCAACCTCCTCAATGGCTGACCCCTGGAAATCTTTTAAGGTGGTACACATTTTCAAAGCTGGTAATCCTCACTCTTCCCACAAATACTGACCAATTTCTATCCATCCCACCTAAACAAGCTTATTGAGAAAATTGTCCATCACCAATTGTTGGAACATTGAGTAACACATCGAGAAGCACAAACTCATGCAGCCAGCAGCATGGCTTTTGCAAATATCACACCACCACCTCATCCCTGACACTATTTACTGACCACGTTCTTACAAACATGGACCGGGGGTGCACCACCAGTGCTGTCTTTATGGACCTGGCCAAGGCCTTTGACATGATCATCCATGCCCTCCTTCACTCCAAACTGCACCAGCTTGATTGCTCCTCTGAGACCTCAAGCTGGTTTAGGAGCTAGCTCTCAGACAGCTCCCAATCCGTATGTATTGGTTTGGCCATCTCCCCTGCCCTGCTGATCTCAACTGGTGTTTCCCAAGGCACCATTCTGGGCCACGTACAGTACATTTTTCTATTTTTGTCAGTTCCCTCCCCTCAGACAGCTTAAACTGTAATTCACTCCTGTATATGGATGATCTTGTCATCTTTCCTACAGACAAGTCACTCTCTCGTATATCCTCTGTGTTCACCTGGAACTATGGATGTGCCTACAGTTGGTTCACATCTAACCTGCTTTTGGTTAATGAAAAAAAAAACAAGACCATGCTATTTGGGTCTAAACCCTACCTTGCCAAAACTCATAAATCATGTCTTCTCTCCAAATATTCTCTCCTGATGGTTTGGTCCTAGGGAATGTTGAAACATTTAAATATCTGGGGGTAGGGCTCGACCCCTCCCTCTCCTCTGACCACAATAACCTTGTAGTTCCCAGGGTAAATAAAAAATTAGAGGCTGCCTATGGTCTACATCATTTCCTGACCCCACAGGCTCGCCTAGTTATCAACCAAGGCAATCTGCTCCCCATCATAGATTACTATTACCCCATCTATTCACACATGTCCTCTGAGCTAGGATCATGTCAGTCTACTACAATGCTTGCCACTTTGCTTTCTTGGCTCCATTCCCCACCCATCACTGTGACCTCTATGGGTCGCTTGGTTAGCTTACTCTCCAAGTCCATATTGATTTTGCCCTCGGCTGCATTGTGGATAACACCTTTAGGTGAGGGAATATGTCCCCTTTTGCATCACTTCTCAAGATGAGAACAACACCCAGGATCCTCCGCTCATCCAGTGTCCCTCCCCTTGAGGTCTCGAGAGCGTCTACTGACATGATCAGAAAGCCCTATCAGTTGTGGCTCACTCTCTGTGGGATTTATTCTCACAACCCTCCTTTCATCAAACACACATCTCAATTTTAAATCCCACTTCAAAGCCTGGTTTCTGGTGGAGACTAGTTGCCACTGCTCATCAGGGTAGCGCCCCCACCCAAGGCCTCTGTGACCTTCCTGCCCCAACTACTAGCCACTTTTATTGGAGTAAGCCCCATTCCCTTTTGGCCCTTGCTCTTAATTTTTAATTTTATCCGGTTCTGTTTGGGAGCCATGCCTGAATGCTGGTGGGTGGGGGATCTGTTAAGTTATTATTGGTAAAAGATGACCTGTATCTGTACCATTGTATGCCTGCAGTTCCCATTTGTAACTGTGTTTGATTCTCATTGCATTGATTCACTGTTACTGCAGTTTTTCATGTTATTATATGCTATCCGTGCCATCTATATGGCCCTGGTCATGCCTGAAAAAGGTCCCTCGGATCAGTGCACTTACCTGGTAAACAAAGACATAAATAAATAAAATAAAACTGATCACAAATGACTATCATATTTAATTCATTCAACCAGATATATCATGGATATTTGTCTCTGAGACATTTGGAGAGACTTGCCATATGCAGTTTGAGTGATACCAGTTACCCCTACTATGGATACATAAAGGTTCAGATTAAATTTTCAGAAACCTATGGGGGAGTCCCATAGAAGATCTACTTTTTGGTTCTTATCTGCTCCAGTGCCCAGATTCTGAACAATAGCCTAGTTCTAATAAGAACCAATATCAAGATGTTTGGACACTGGCTCAGACATGCCAACAGATGGTGAGAGAGAGAGGGCCTACCAGACACTGTCAACTTATGCAGTTGTGTGTGCACTTCCCACGTAAAGCAGTAGGTTCTGGCCTGCAGAATTCCAAGAGGGTAGTGGGAATGGTGAAGAGAAAAAGAAGAGTCTTTAACTGTTTCTCCCCACTGCCTGTGATAGGGTAAAGACACATGCTCTGAAACTGCAGAATGAAGGGACCTATGCACAACAGTCCATAATTTACATGTGCTATACGAATAAATTGCCTGTACACTTACATGGCCCTGGACAGGTGTAGGATGCACAGATCCACAACCACAAGCACCTGCAGGAACTTGTTCATGGTCCCAACTCCCCAGAATGCAGGTTCATGGGGCAGATGGGTGTGGAACAGTGGACCCAGGTGGGCATCAAATTGGATTCTTGACTCAGGTCCCAGAGTGGATCATCTGCACTGTGGGGGTAGGGGAGTGTGGGAAGGTGCAGACCAGGACAGTTGACAGTACAGGCACTCACCTGAATGGCTTCTTCCAGGCATAGCATGCAGAGGGGAGGGCTGGGGCATGAGGAGGGACTATCAGGTTTGGCATATGGACCCATGTGTATACCTGCATGCTTGCACCAGGAATGCTGTGTCTACAATGTGCTGGAGGGTACCTGTGAGTCCACAGGATGGACCACACTGGCACTACCTATACCTATGAGATGTACCATGTACATGGTGGCATACTCACAGGTGATATAGATGAGCAAACAGTACACCTGTGAGACCACCAAAGGTGGTGAGACAGGCAGCTAGAGCTTGGTGTGACTGTTTGCTGAATCCACCTGCTGAAATCATTTTATGAGGAGAGTGAGAGCTGGGGTCATTGTCTGCTGAGCTAGGAGGGGCAGATCTCCAGGAAGTACTTGCAAAGCTGGTAGTTCCATGCTGATACATTTGGAACTACAGCCTTAAGAGCCCTAAACATTTCTTGTATTAAGCCCTACTAGAGGGATTGATTTTTATTTGTGCAGCTTAGAGCTGCTTAATTTTTAGAATTGTTGCACTTTGGGAGTGGATAGCAGACCACAACTGCACAGTATTTCTGGGTCACTGCTGCAGATAAAGGCAGGGGTACAGCGAGCAGTGCAGCGTGTGTTTCACGCATGGAGATGCACACTGATACATACCGTGCATACTGACATGTGTCTGGCATGTCGGTGAGGTCAGAGAGGGCTAGGACATGGTAAAGGAAAATGAATGAATAAGATAGCAGAGAAGAGCATTGATCAGGTATCTTAGAACAAGGGGGTGTCTTGGTAGAAAGGAAGGGGGTTAAAAGTGATTGAGTGGCTCAAGCAATAGGTATTTGAGAGAGAGGCTTAGGACAGAGGGCGATAGTAGCTATAAGGAAGTAACGTGTGACGTACAAAGGAGTGAAAGTAAGACAAAAGGGGAAGTTTACACCTAACACAGAAGTAGTTTTTATAGTCCTATATTGATAGTCACAACAGAAAACATAAATTATTCTAGGGAGAACATATATAAGAGAGTAAGAGACAAAACAAAAAACACCCAACTGAAAAACATGGATACAAATATGGTAAGATTAGAGGGGGGCAAATTGGGTTTAAGATGTATAATTTGTAAAAAAAACTCTCCACTGAAGCAGCAAATTAAGTGTTACTATACACTTGCAATGAATGCATACTTATAAAAGAATTAAGACAAATAAATTTAGCACTAGAAATGAAATTGATATCCATACAGCAACAAAATATTATTCAGGCAGAAAATGAAGAGACCATAGAAAAGAAAAACAGAGTAATAAACAATAGTTTTGAAGTTCTAAGGAGTAAAAAAAGGGATATAAACTCAGAAGGGGAAGACTGGCAAATAGAAAAAAAAATATAAGAAAGGTAGAAGGGCTATGAGAGTCACCCTAGATACCACAAATAGATATGAATAGTTGATAGATCTGGGCGTTGATGAAAATCCAGCTATAGATGGTATGGTTGTAGCAGAAGATGTCTGTATTAGGGACAATACAGAATCAGGAGGAAATCCACAGGGTGATATGGAAAATCACATGGATAACAAGGGGCTAGAGACACAAGCCAGACAGGAGAGAGATTTTGAAAGTTTGGATAGGGAAACAGGAAAAGCATCTGAAAGTCAGTTATCACATAATGGGGAGAATATAGAGATGGACATCCATGTACAGAGTAACATGGTAAATCAAGTGGAGAATATGCCATTACAGTTACAAAATGAGAGAACGCAGACCAGTAGGGTGGAAGATATGGAAACAGGAAATATAAGTATGACAACACAACAAAGGAACAGGGAATTTAATGCTTACATTCTGGGTGACTCAATACTAAAATATACAGATAGGTATACATCGAGGGGGAATAAAGAACACATAACAACCAGTTACTTCTCAAGAGCAAAGGTCAGGGATATACAGGGAATGCTACCTGACATTATAGAAGATAAAAATGGGAATAATGTGTTTATTTTACATCTTGGTGTTCATAACATGAAAAATCTAAGCATAGGTGACATTAAACAGGACTACAGAAATATAAGAGAGGAGGCTAGTATATTAGGATGTAATATTTATTTTTCTGAAATTCTACCAGTACCAAAAGAAAATGCGATAAATCTAAAGAAAATAAAGGATCTAAATAACTGGTTAAGGTGTTGGACATTACAGGAGTGGATAGGATGTATTTATCACTGGGAGCTGTTCATAAATGATCCAGGATTCTTTTGTAGTGATGGCTTGCATTTGAACAAAAAAGGTAGCAGAAAGTTGGGGATGACAATAAAGAAAGTACTAGACACCTATTTAAACTGAAAAATCAGGGGAGAGGGGAAAGATAAGAAGGCGAAAAAAGTATTTTGAAAGCAAATCAAATAAGAAAAATAACACAGAAGCATAAAGTAAGTAATACAAAATTGTATAATGGATTAAAAGTATGGGTTTTGAATACAAGGAGTTTAAATATGACAAAGAAATCAGAACTAGAGATAAGGTTAAAAGTAGAGGGTATTGATATATATGCTGCATTACCGAGACCTGGTGGGATAAAGGAAATATAGAATAGGGAGATAGAGGGGTATGAACTGTTTTCAAAGGAAAGAGAAAACAAAAAAAGGAAGAGGTATTCCAGTATACATAAAGCAAGGAATAAAAAGTACAATATATAAAAAATATGAGCAAAGTGATGAGATCGAATCCTTATGGATAACATACAAATATCACAAACTCAAAAAAAACTGCAGCTTGGATTGTATCATCGACCACCAAATACAAGCAAAGCCCAAAATGAACTGATAGATGCTGAAATTAGACAAGTAGCAATGCAGGAAGATGTAGTAATTATAGGGGATTTTAATTTACCAGACATAAATTGGGTAACAAGAATGGCAAAGGATGCAATATACAAAAGATATGTAGGAATGATGGTAGAGATGGGGTTAATTTAGATGGTACATAAGCCCACAGGAGGGGAAAACATATTGGATTGGGTAATAACAAACAGAGAAAAACACACTAACTAAACTGAGTATTACTGACAACATAAGTAACAGTGATCATAGCATAGTACAGTTTTATTTAAAAAGAAAGTCGGTGTGTGAAAAAGGAACTACTGTTGTAAGAGATTACAGTAAGGCACATTTTGATGAAATTAGAAGCAATCTTGCAGAATGGAACTAGGAAGGACTGTTCAGAGGAAAGAACGTAGGAGATATGTGGCACATGTTTAAACAAAAAATGTATGAATTGGAAGATAAGTATATTACCAGAAAGAATTTTTATACTCAAAGAGGAAAAACCAAAAAATGTGGAGTACAAACAAAATTATAAAGTTGTGTAAAGAAAAAAAAAAGAGCTTACAATAACAAACAAACAAAAGAACACAGGCTAATATCAAATATAGAAAGGTACTGAGGAAATTAAAATCAACAATAAGGGCAGAAAGGAAGAGGCTAGAAAGAAATTTAGTATATAGAAAAGATAATGGAAAGGGATTTTATTCCTATATAAATAACAAATATAGAAACATAGAAACAGACTTTGACGGCAGATAAGGACCACTTGGCCCACCCAGTCTGCCCATTTCCCTACCTACTGGATAAGCTGCAGATTCTAGTTAACCAACAGCCTACTTCCTGCCACCCCCCACTACAATTGCCTTGTGTCTGTCCCATGCATGTTTGAATTCCCCCACTGTTTTAGCCCCAACAACCTCCCCAGGAAGGCAGTTCTACGCATCCACCACTCTCTCTCCGTGAACAAAGATTTCCTCACATTACCCCTGAGCTGTCCCCCCTCTATCTTTAAATTGTGTCCCCTTGTTCTTACACATCTCTTTTTCTGAAAGATGCTACCCTCCTGGACTTTGTTGATTCCCTTAAAGTACTTGAATGTTTCTATCATGTTCCCCCCGTCCCTCCTTTCATCAAGGGTATACATATTAAGCTCTCTTAGTATCTCTTTATATGATTTCTGATGCAGACCCTGTACCATTTTAGTTGCCCTCCTCTGGACTGCTTCCATCCTGTCTATGTCCTTGCGTAGGAGGTCTCCAAAACTGCTCACAGTACTCCAGATTCGGGTCTCACCAACTGTCTGTACAGAGGGATAACCACTTCCCATTTTTTTACTTGTGATGCCCCTTCCTATGCATCCCAGTATCCCCCTGGCTCTCCTCACTGACTTCTCACATTGCTTACCCACCTTTAGATCATCCGATATGACTACCCCCCCAAGTCCCATTCCATTTTCGTTGTTGTTAGTACCTCTCCTGCTATTGTGTACTCTTCTCCTGGGTTTTTGTTTCCCAGGTGCATTACTTTGCACTTCTTTGCATTGAATCCAAGTTGCCATATGTCTGACCATTCCTCCAACCTTGCCAAGTCCCTTCTCATCCTTTCTACCCCTCCTTGTGTATCAACTCTGTTACAGATCTTTGTATCATCTGCAAAAAGGCATACCTTTCTCTCCAGATCCTCTGCAATGTCACCTATAAAGATGTTAAAATTTTCAAATCAGATAGGGCCCCTGATTATAGGAGGCAAGGAGGTGGGTGAACCAATGGAAATGGTGGAACAATTAAATCAGTATTTCTCTTCGGTATATGATAAGAAAAAGAAAATAAAGAAAATAATCAAACAAAACTACAGTAGGAATCTGGATTTGGATGTTAGTGTAGATTGTTTAGAAAAATTGTTGAGTGAGTTGAAACCTCATAAATCAGCCGGGTCTGATCAATTGCATCCTAGGTTGCTGAGAGAAGTAAGGGAGTACATAGCAGCACCCCTGGCACACTTGTTCGGTCGATCTTTTGCTACAGGGGAGGTACCTGAGGTTTGGAAAAATGCTATTGTGATTCCATTGTATTAACGGAAAGGAGATAAAACATCAATGACTAATTATAGACCAGTCAGTCTAACTGCAATATCGTGTAAAGCTGCAGAAAGATTGTTGATGGATAAGTTGGAATACAATTTAAAGGAGTTAAATGTGAATGACGTAAAACAACATGGGTTTAAGAAAAATAGATCATGTCAGACAAACCAACTTATTTTTTATGAACAAACCAATAGGAAGTTATATGAAAATAATCCAGTAGCCGTTTTTCTTTTGGATTTCCTGAAATAATTTGATAACATACCTCACAGTCAACTTATTGTTAAAATGGAATTATTAGGAATAAACAGCAGGCTGATAAAACGGGTACAGAGTTGGTTAGGGGAAGAAAGCAAAAAGTTAGGATTGGGGTACATATTCAGGTTCAGTTGATGTGACAAGTGGGGTGCCACAAGGGTCCGTGTTGGGCCCCACGTTATTTCCATTATATTTAGGGGATATACAATGTAATATAAAGAATATTCTGGTTAAATTTGCACATGATGTCAAATTGGGAGGGCAAGTGAGTACTATGGAGAGTATTCAGGAGCTTGAATATGATTTTAAACAACTGGAAATATGGGCCACGGATAATAGAATGCCATTCAGTAGAGAAAAATACAGAGTACTATACATGGGGAAAATAATCCCAGGCATAGATATTATTTAAATAGCCAGAAAGTAGAAGCATCAGATAGGGAAAATGATTGTGGGATAATAATAGATGATGGTATGACCTTTAGATCACAGAGATCAGAGGTAGTTAGGAAAACAAATTATATGACCAGAAACATCAAGAGAAATTTTATAAATAGATCAAGAGATTGTCTATTTCCCTTGTATAGGACATTTGTAAGACCTCACATAGATTATGGTTTATCACTGTGGAGTCCATATTCCAAAGGTGAAAAAAACAGGATAGAAAAAACACAAAAAAACTTTACTAAAATGATATGGTCCACAAAAAATGATAGTTATGAAGATAGGTTGAAGAAGTTGGATTTGTTTAGTTTGGAAAACAGAAGGAGGAGAGGGGACCTCTTACAGTTGTTTAAAATTATGAAAGATCCAAAATTAATGAATGAAATGGGTATACAGTCAATAGAGAAACCAGAAGGCCTAAGAGCACATACATTTCAAATAAAATTAAAAACTGTAAAGTCCAATATAAGATACTACTCCTTTATATATAGAACAGCAAGAATATGGAATGTCGTTGCCGAGTATGCTGTTTTAAGTGGTAATTTGGATACATTTAAAAGAGAAATAGATCAATTAATATACTTAAACTAATAACAATGAGCCCGCTATGCGGGGAATGGTGTAATGGGCAGTAATGCCTTCTCCCGTTCTATCTCCCAGTGTACGACTAGTATAAGACTGATCCAATAGGTGCCAGACGCATGGCACAAGCTCAGTGCCATGACAATGACACCTATCCATGTCCCCGTCCACATGGTTTGCATGTGTAATAGTAGTCCTTTAAAGTGTACACCCAGCAGACATTCTATCACTGCTGTAGGTGCCCCCTCAGCCCTCCACACACCTCTGAATCTGCCATTGCCCAGCTGTACATCTATATTGTCCAACACCCCTTGCAGCACTACTGTCCATGCAGTAAGGCAGGTACCCATGGAGAATGGTGGGCACTACTGCAAGCTGCTGGACTTGGCAGCTGTCATGGGGGTTGCCTGCATGGGTTACAGCAGCATCCCACCTGCTGTAACCTGTACTCCCCATGCCTGGCACTATGCATATTTGTGAATTATGGGTAGTGCTGGCAAACCTCTGATACTCCCTTGGCCTGCCCATGCATGTGGTAGCCACTACATCCAGATCCAGAGCACAACTGGCTGGCAAGCAATGTTTTGCATGCCATCAGGGGTCCACAGAACCCCTGCTTTGCAGCTTCCCTATGTAGGGTTGCCTACTTGCCACATATACGTGGTGCTTTGGCTTAGTGTATAGGGCCTGAAATGCATAAAAACCTGTCTGTGCACCCTGGCACCAGGCTTGCACACTCGAGACATAAAGTCATGAATACAGTGGTTCAGGGTCTGCACCAGAAGCCATTTTAAGGGAAACTAAAACAGCTTAATATGTGTACCCTCGAGGAAAGGAGGGAGAGGGGAGGCATGATAGAAACTTTCAAGTACCTCAAGGGAATCAACAAAGTCCAAAAGACAGTAGCATCTTCCAGAAAAAGAGATGTGCAAGAAAAGAGGACGCAATTTAAAGATGGGGGGATGACTTAGGGGCAACGTGAGGAAGTATTTTTTTCACAGAGAGGGTGAGGGATGCATGGAGCGACCTTCCTGAGGAGGTAGTGGGGTCAAAAACAGTGGAGGAATTTAAGAATGCATGGGACAGACAAGGCAATTCTAGTTGGAGGTAGGAGGATGTAGGCTGCTGATAAAATTAGGATCTGCAGCTTATCCAGTAGGTAAGGAAATGGGCAGACTGGGTGGACCAAGTGGTCCTTATCTGCCATCAAACTCTATGGGCCGGATTTTCAAAGGCCTTAGAGTGATGGATGCTGCTTGAATTGAACAGGTTTGACATAAAGGCACCTTGCGCCAAGGGCTGTGCCAAGTGCTAATTTCAAAGGCTGCCTGCATCACCCAGCAGGCTGCCTGTGCCAAAGTGTGCTAGCACCCGGCTTGAATCACAAAAGTGGCTGCGGCATGGTGCAAGGGGACTTGTGGCAGACCCAGACTGCTGCAGCCCTCAGATCTGGAATTTCAAAGACCACCCCAGGAACTAAGTGCCAAGTACCCTTAGACCAGCAAAGGGCTGGTCTAACTGTGCCTAGACAACTCCTGGGAGGGTCATCCGGTATATGCCACTGTGTGGCCTGCCCAATCCATCCACGATGGGTGCTCCCAGGTGATCCAGTGGCTCCCCCCCCACCCTGAATGTCCACGTGCTGAAGTCATCCTGCTGGTACCCTGGTGCCCCCCACTCAGCACATAGTGCCCCAACACCACCCCATCCATACCCCAGATTCAGGATTGGCATAGCTTTTCCTCACCCACCATGGCCGCCACCAAATGAACTGGCTGAGTGCTTACTGTATACAGTACACGCTCTGACAGTGCATTCAGTGGCTGGCAGTGGTGGGGTGCAGAGGGCTGTGCCAGCTGTCATTTCATGGGGGCTGGGGGAGGCATGGTGGTGTAAGGGGGGCTCTAGCCAGCATCATGCCCCCGTCTGTGGGTGCTGCAGACACCCTGCTGCCATTGCAGTATTCTGGGTGGGTGTGCCATCTGTTTGGCAAACACCACCTTTGCTGCATGTTGCTGGACTTTGGCACCGGGACCCTGTGGAATAGAAATTTGGGTGCAGGTTCCCGGACACAACTGCACTCGGCGCATGCTGTCATTGTCACACCTTGCACTGGGGCTTTTAAAAAATGGCCCTATGATTTTATGTTTCTATCTGCTAGTGGATAGGTGCATTCTAGAGGAGTCTTTAGCAGGCAATAGACCACTGCTCTCCATGCTGTTTGCCCTGCAACAGCTCCACCCGACCATGGACACATGGTTTACAGCAATGAAAGGTACATTCCTAGCATGGGACAGATTTCAGCAATATCCTTTAGTATAAAGGGAACGTTGGAGGTATTACAGGTTAGCCTAGAATCCTGAAATGATAGATTTAGACATTTACTAATACAAACCTATAAACAGGCTCAATTGGCATGAACTCTTTGTTCATCTCTACCTTTAGAAGGAGGCCCTACCCTGGGAGAGTTGGTGAGGATATCTACCCCTTGGGAACTTTCACATTTCCACAGGAAAGATACAGCTAATCATATAATAACAAAGTGGGATGCCAAGGCAGGATTTCACATTAGCTTAAGGGAGTGCCACAGGGTATGGGAGGGATCTTTTAAGACTTTGTCTTCCCCACGCTGGCAAGAATTTACATGGAAAACTAAAACCTGTTATTTTATTACTCTCCAAATCAAAGCTTAATGGGACACAACCCAAGTATCAACATTTTGGCATAATTGTGGGGAATTAACTGCTATGGTGCCCATATATTTTACACCTGTTGAGTTCTCAAGAACTTCAAAATGAAGGTTCCAATACACTGGCAAATCTTTTCCAGAGCACTTCTCCCTTTGCCATTCTATCACTTAATTTTGGGACTGCCCACATCATCCATACAGGGAGCTGTTTCCCATTATTTGTGGTACATATGCATAGCCGCGGTGGGAAAAGCTATAACCAGAAAATGCCTCAGCCCAGAGCCACCCACTTTGAAGAAGCATTGTATAATAATCAATGGGATACCAGAAATGGAGAGACTGACATATGTTACACAAGATAAAATTGATATATCTATGGAGAGGTGGACAAAGTGGACAATGGAAGTGGAATAGGCAACATATTAACAAGAAAGGGACTGACTGCATTAAAGTGATCTGGGATTGACAGAGCACTAGAGAGGTTTTTACTTTACATTATCTGATAAATCATAACATTACACTAGATATACTGCCATTCCACCCAACCCCCACCATATGTCCTTCAGGGAATAGTGCTGATTGGAAGGGGATAGTGTTGCCTGGAACAGGATTGTGCCAGGTCCCCTGTGGGACATATTCAGCGTGAGCATTCACATAAGCTCATTGGTCACACAAGGCACTAAGAGACCATCTGCATGCCCATTATGGGCTCATTTGCATGAGGCACTGCAGTCCTTTTGTGCCCATTCCTGCTGAAGAGTAAAAGCCGTGGCCCTGCACCACTGTCTCAATATCACATGTCATAAGAGGGAGGTAACAATCCCTCTTTACAAGACACTGGTTAGGCCCCATCTGGAGTATTGCATGCAGTACTGGAGGCCACACTGTCATAAGGGCATTAACCAAATTGAGGCAGTCCAGAGAAGGGCAACCAAAATGGTGCAGGGACTGCATCAGAAGACATATGAGGACAGATTAACAGAGCTCAATATGTATTCCCTACAGCAAAGATGGGAGAGAGGTGATATGATCAAAACATTCAAACACCTTAAGGGCATTAACAAGGTGAAACAGTCTAACATGTTTCAATATAAGAAAAATAGCAGGACAAGAGGACACAGCATGATTCTATGATATATTGGGCCCATCACTTTATAAAACTACACAACCAGAATAAAACAAAACAATAACAACAGTGTTCTCCTTTTGACTAATGAACTGATTCAGATGTATGGCAATTTATTTTGAAATTGGATAATTCTTTTGTTGCTGAAGCAAATTAACCTTGTTGCTAGGGGATTACTAGATGCGTGCAACAAATTATCAGTGATTTTACCTGATAAAATACAAAACATAAAATTAACAATTGCTTCAAGTACACATAACGATTTAAAATCATTATCCAATAACTATACTTCCTATAGCTCATTTTACCAAGGTGAATATGAGGTTTGAAAATATAGTTTATAAAACAGCATATGTTGACTCACATGGGACTCCTTCTGGGGGATAACTTGGACAGTCGTCATCTTCCTCTGAAAAATAAAGAGAAACACATAAATATTCTGGGACACAACATGTTCTACATTTTCCATTGCTGACTTGATTTGCACTGATTGTTAAAACTTGAAGAAATAATGTATTGCTAACAATCCCCCTGCAGGCCTCACAAACAACAAGAAACAGCTGTACTTACCCTTGGAGAAAATTAGGGAAGCACATTCCTGGATACTCACAAATTTATAAGTAAAATGCCAAGCTAGCACAGGCTGTATTTTGTCACAGGGTTCCTACAGTACAATTAGTGATGCTCAGATGTACACAGGATCACTACGGGACTTTTGTGTTTTATTTTGTAACAAGATTTTCTCTAATATGGAACAGTTTTGACAGCTGGATTGTGTTATTAATGAAGATTATAACCATAGTCAGTCACTAAACTGCTAAAAATCAAATTATGAGATTGGCTTGACTGAGAACAGCCTTGTTCAGTAAAGGGCAGAGGTTTAACATCTATCCTGATTTTGTTTTATAACTGAACAGCTCAGAATGTGTTTCTTAGTAATGAGGTAAGGCGAGGCAAAGGATGTGCAACCGTAATGCAGGTATGGTGCTGCTGCCTGGCTGCAGCAGGGAACCCCAACTCAGTAGAAAAACAGGAATACAGCACAGCCAAGGTCAGGTAGTGCATAAAAATGTATTACACTGAAGTCAAAGTTCACACAGTGCACAAAAGGTGTAAAACACATACATTCAAGAATGGGCCACTGTAATACCAGCTGACCGAACTTCCCAGCGTTTTGTGCCTCTATCACACTTCAACAATTGTTTGTAATATTTACATTAAAGGGGAAAGGCATAGTTGCATATGGGTAGTGTCCATACCTGGGTTGATGGCAGGTAGGGCAGGACAGTCTATTCTCAGGTGCGTAAAAAGAGGAAGGTCAAACCTACATGCCATGGTGCACTTGGGGATGAATGACCTAGCGAGTGAAATAGTGGAAGTGGTAAGAGAGAGGTTTGAGGAACTTGGGAGGTTGTACAAGAAGTAGGGGGATCAGTGGCCTTCTCTAAGATACTACAGGTGTCCTGTGCAAGTGCGTCGAGGAAGGGTAGGATAGAGGAGTTCAACACCTGGCTGAGGGAATGGTGTCGATCCAAGGGGTATGAGATAGGTGGGGGTTGGGATAGGGTTTGGGACAATAGTGAGCTATTCACAGGGGACAGATTACACTTGAGCAGGGAGGTGCAGATGGTGTTAAAACAGGGACTAGAGGGGTACCTAGGGACAAAGGTTAATTTAAGGTCATTATCCACCTATGGATGAATGACTTGGCTCAACATGAGATTAGAGCAGTGCAGGAGGAGGAGTTTGTGGAATTGTGGAGGGGCCTAAGGTAAGTAGCACACACAATATCCTTCTTAGAGGTGCTACCTGTCTGTGGCAAGGGTGAGGCGAGGGTACGTCGCACCATGCAATTCAATGAATGATTGAAAAGATGGTGCAGAACACAGGGGTTTAGCTTCATTGGGGACTGGGGTTCCACTTGGAGGGATACCAGCCTATACTGGCAGGATGGTCTGCATCTGTCCAGGAAGGGAACAAGGCTACTAGGCGATCGGTTTAAATGCTTCTTTGGCATGCTTTCAAACTAGTCAAGGGGGGAGGCACTGATGAGCAGCAGGAGATTCCCAGCCTCCCCCTACAAAACCGGGTACTAAATGAGGTAAAGACCAAGGTAAAAAGGTCACGGAGCAAGACGGGGGTAATTGGAAAAGGCAAAGTCAGTGAGGACAGGGATGGTGCTACAAGAGGTAAAGCCATCAAAAATGGAGAACAATGAGTACCAATGCCTTGTAGTCTGGCTAACAAGCTTCCTGAATTAGTGGCCTTGATGGAGGAGGAACATCTGGATAGTGTGGCAGTCACAGAAACATGGTACACACAGAACCATGACTGGGATGTAAACATACCAGGATACACCATCTACAGGAGGGACAGGGAGGGTAAAAGAGGAGGTGGAGTAGCTCTCTACATAAGGAACAGCATCAAAGCAACAGAACAAAGGGGCAAACAGGGAGGAGAGGAAGCACTGTGGGACAATTTGGAGACAGGCAATGGCACCACAATCTGCACAGGGGTTGTATACAGACCCCCATCTCAGGGGGAGGTAAAGGACAAGGAAATGATAGAAAGTATCCTTAGAATGGCAGAAAAAGGAGAGATATTGCTAATGGGGGATCTGAATATGCCAGATGTTAACTGGAGTGCATTTGCAGCAGCCACTTCTAAGAGTGGCGTCATTGTAGATGCCCTACAGGGGACATGTCTTAGACAACTAGTATCGGAACCCACTCGAGAGGGGGCAATCTTAGACCTGATACTTTCAAATGGAGATGAAGAGAGGATCACAGATTTAGAAGTGGGTAGCCATCAGGGAACTAATGACCACCGAACAGTATGGTTCACGATAAACCCAGCAGTAGGGTCAAGCCATACAAAGGCAAAGGTACTGGACTTCAGGAGGGTGGACTTTGCCAAAATGGGTGTGTGCCTAAGGGATGCACTAGCAAACTGGCAGGAAGGAGGGGTGGAAGAACAATGGGGAATAATCAAAACTACCATCACAGAGGCAACAGGCCTTTGTGTGAAGCAAATAAACAAAATAAAACGATGTAAGAAACCACTATGGGTCTCAAAGGAGGTGGTAGGGATGTTTAGGGAGAAAAAGAGAGCATTCAGGAAGTACAAGGAATTGCAGAAGGAGCAGGACAGAGAATTGTATCAGTTAAAGCAAAAGGAAGCAGGAAAGGCAGTCAGAACAGCAAAGGCCCAAACCGAGGAAAAGATAGCCAACTCAGTTAAGAAGGGGGATAAATCCTTTTATAGGTACATCAGGAAGCAAAGGAAGACTAAGGGAGGGATAGTGAGGCTTAATAAAGAGGAAGGGGGGTTGGTAGAGGGTGACTGTGAAAAGGCAGAGACATTAAACAAATACTTTTGCTCAATATTCACAAATAAAAAGGGGGGAGGTACCTAAACCAAACAATAGAAACAGGCTGGATACAGGGGTTGATACCAGCCCTTTCACAGAAGTAAGGATTCTGAAAGAACTCTTAAAAATGAAGGTGGACAAAGCAAAGGGGCCTGATGGGATTCATCCCAGAATTCTAAAAGAACTAAGGGTAGAACTAGTGACACCACTAATGACCCTCTTTAATAAGTCATGGGAAGATGGGGTGGTACCTGAAGACTGGAGGAGGGCAGATGTGATTCCAATTCACAAAAGTGGGAGCAGGACAGAAGCAGGACACTACAGACCTGTTAGTTTAATCTCAGTGATTGGGAAAATGATGGAATCACTTCTGAAGGAAAGAATTGTTGAGTACCTAGAGGCCAGAGGAGCGCAGGACCCAATGCAGCATGGATTCACAGCGGGAAAGTCATGTCAGATGAATCTAATACATTTCTTTGACTGGGTGACCGAAGTAGTAGATCAGGGAGGGGCTGTGGACATGGTCTACCTAGACTTAGCAAGGCATTTAACATGGCCCCACACAAAAGATTAATATACAATTTGGTCAGTCTGGGAGTGGGTCCCAAGATGGTAGCCTGGGTAAAAAATTGGCTGGAAAACAGGACACAGAGGGTAATAGTAAACGGAGTCCACTCTGAAGAAAGGGGGGTTACTAGTGTGGAACAACAGGGTTCAGTTTTAGGACCGGTCCTCTTTAATGTCTTTATAAGCCACATTGCAGAGGGACTGGAAGGAAAGGTATGTCTCTTTGCAGACGACACAAAGATCTGCATCAGAGGTGATACACAAGGTGGGGTGGAAAGGATGAGAAGGGACTTGGCAAGGTTGGAGGAATGGTCGAATGTATGACAGCTTTGATTCAATGCTAAGAAGTGCAAAGTAATGCACCTGAGAAACAAAAACCCAGGGGAAGAGTACACAATGGGGGGTGAGATACTAACAACAACAAGAATGGAAAGGGACCTGAGTGTAGTCAAATCAGATGACCTAAAGGTGAGCAAGCAATGTGAGAGGGCAGTAAGCACAGCTGGTGGGATACTGGGATGCATAGGGAGAGGCATCACCACTAGAAAACAGGAAGTTGTTATCCCTCTGTACCGACAGCTGGTGAGACTCCATCTGGAGTACTGCGCGCAGTTCTGGAGACCCAATCTCCGCAAAGACATAGACAGGATGGAGGCAGTCCAGAGGAGGGCAACCAAAATGGTGCAGGGTCTGCACCAGAAGACATATCAAGAGAGACTTAAGGATCTTGATATGTATAGCCTCGAGGGGGGGGCATGATTGAAACTTTCAAATACCTCAAGGGAATCAGCAAAGTTCAGGAGGGTAGCATCTTTCAGAAAAGAGATGTGCAAGAACAAGGGGGGCATAATCTGAAGCTAGAGGGGGGACGGCTCAGAGGTAATGTGAGGAAGTATTTTTTCACAGAGAGGGTTGTGGATGCATGGAACAGCCTTCCTGAGAAGGTTGTTGGGTCAAAAACTGGGGAAATTCAAGAATGCATGGGACAAACATAAGGTAATTCTCGGGGGTGGAGGTTGGAAGAAGTAGGCTGTTAGTTAGCTAGGATCTGCAACAATGCCCGTAGTCTGAGTAACAAGCTTCCTGAATTAGTGGCCTTGATGGAGGAGGAACATCTGGATATCGTGGCAGTCACAGAAACATGGTACACACAAAACCATGACTGGGACGTTAAACATACCAGGATACACTATCTACAGGAGGGACAGGGAGGGTAAAAGAGGAGGAGGAGTAGCTCTTTACATAAGGGAAGGAATCAAAGCAACAGAACAAAGGGGAAAACAGGGAGGAGAAGAAGCACTGTGGGTAAATTTGGAGACCAGCAATGGCACCACAATCCGCACAGGGGTTGTATACAGACCCCCTTCTCAGGGGAAGGAAATGGACAAGGAAATGATAGAAAGTATACTTAGAATGGCAGAAAAAGGGGAGATATTGCTGATGGGTGATCTGAATATGCCAGATGTTAACTGGAGTGCAGTTGCAGCAGCCACTTCAAAGAGTGGGGTTATTCTAGATGCCCACAGAGGCGCTCTTAGACAACTAGTATTGGAGCCCACTGAGAGGAGCAATCTTAGACCTGGTTCTCTCAAATGGAGATGAAGAGAGATCACAGATGTAGAAGTGGGTAGCCATCTGGGAACTAGCGACCATCGAACAGTATGGTTCACAATAAACACAGCAATAGAGTCAAGTCATACAAAGGCAAAAGTACTGGACTTTAGGAGGGCTGACTTGCTAAAATGGGTGAGTGCCTAAGGAATGCACTAGCAAATGGGCAGGAAGGAGGGTGGAAGAACAATGGGGAATAATAAAACTGCCATCACAGAGGTAACAAGCCGTCAGTGAAGCAATAAACAAACAAAACAATGTAAGAAACCACTATGGTTCTCAAAGAAAGTGGCAGGAAGGTTCAAGAGAAAAGAAAGCATTCAGGAAGTACAAGGAATCACAGAAGGAGTAGGACAGAGAACTGTATCAGTTAAAGCAAAACGAAGCTGGGAAGGCAGTCAGAACAGCAAAGGCCCAAACCGAGGAAAAGATAGGCAACTCGGTTAAGAAGGGGGATAAAACCTTTTATAGGTACATCAGGGAGCAAAGAAAGACCAAGGGAGGGATAGTGAGGCTTAATAAAGGGGAGGGAGGGTGGTCAGAGGGTGATTATGAAAAGGCAGAGATGCTAAACAAATATTTTTGCTCAGTATTTACAAAGGAAGAGGGGGAGGTACCTAAAACAAACAGTAGAAACACTCTGGATATAGAAGTTGATACCAGCCCATTTACAGAAGAAAGGGTTCTTGGTTCTGAAAGAACTCTTAAAACTGAAGGTGGACAAAGCAATGGGGCCTGATGGGATTCATCCCAGAATTCTAAAAGAACTAAGGGTTGAACTAGTGACACCACTGACTACCCTCTTTAACAAATCATGGGAGGATGGGGTGGTACCTGAGGACTGGAGGAGGGCAGATGTGATTCCCCTTCACAAAAGTGGGAGCAAGGCAGAAGCAGGAAACTACAGACCTGTTAGTTTAACCTCAGTGGTAGGGAAAATGATGGAATCACTTGTGAAGGAAAGGATTGTCGAGTATCTAGAGGCCAGAGGGGCACAGAACCCAAGGCAGCATGGATTCACAGCGGGAAGGTCATGCCAGACGAATCTGATAGATTTCTTTGACTGGGTGACCAAAGTAGTAGATCAGGGAGGGGGCTGTGGACATGGCCTACCTAGACTTTAGCAAGGCATTTGACGAGTCCCACACAAAAGATTAATATACAAGTTAGCCAGCCTGGGAGTGGGTCCCAAGATGACAGCCTGGGTAAAGAATTGGCTGGAGAATAGGACACAGAAAGTAATAGTAAATGGAGTCCACTCTGAAAAAAGGGGGTTAGCAGGGCACCGTGAGGGTTCAGTATTAGCACGTCCTCTTCAATGTCTTTAAGCTACATTGCAGAGGGACTGGAAGGAAAGTATGTCTCTTTGCAGATGACACATAGATCTGCAACAGAGTTGATGCACAAGGTGGGGTGGAAAGGATGAGAAGGACTTGGCAAGGTTAGAGGAATGGTCAAATGTATGGCAGCTTAGATTCAATGCTAAGACGCAAGGTAATGCACCTGGGAAACAAAACCCAGGGAAGAGTACACAATGGGGGTGAGATACTAACAACAACAAAATGGAAAGGGACCTGGGGCTAGTCATATCAGATGACCTAAAGGTGGGCAAGCAATGTGAGAGGGCAGCAAGGAGGGCTGGGGGGATACTGGGATGCATAGGGAGAGGCATCACCAGTAGAAAACAGGAAGTTATTATCCCTCTGTACAGACAGCTGGTGAGACCCCATCTGGAGTACTGCTTGCAGTTCTGGAGACCCAATCTCCGCAAAGACATAGACAGGATGGAAGCTGTCCAGAGGAGGGCAACTAAAATGGTGCAGGGTCTGCACCAGAAGACATATGAAGAGAGACTTAAGGAGCTTAATATGTATAGCCTCAAGTAAAGGAGGGAGGGGGGACATGAAAGAAATTTCAAGTACCTCAAGGGAATCAACAAAGTCCAAGATGGTAGCATCTTTCAAAAAGAGGTGCAAGAACACAAGTACAATTTGAAGATAGAGGGGATGGCCTGAGGTAATTTATGGAAGTATTTTTTCACAGAGAGGTTGTGGATGCATGGAACGGCCTTCCGGAGAAGGTTGTGGAATCAAAAACAGTGGTGGAATTCATGCATGCATGGGACAGTCATAAGGCAATTCTAGGAGGTGAGGGCAGGAAGAAGTAGGCTGCTGGTTAACTAGGATCTACAGCTTATCCATTAGGTAGGGAAATGGGCAGACTGGGTGGGCCAAGCGGTCCTTATCTGCCATCAAATTCTATGTTTCTATGTTTCCATTAGGTAGTGGAAATGGGCAGACTGGGTGGGCCAAGCGGTCCTTATCTGCCATCAAATTCTATATTTCTATGTAAACAAGACAGGAGGTGGTGGCAAGTGGGCACCTGGAAGGAGGGGTCTCCAAAGTCGGGAGCCAAAGGTGCCTACCCCCCCATCAACAGGGATGGAGCCAAAGTGGGGTCACTGGAAGAGGTTAGGAAGGGTGGGACTAGGTATATGGAAGGCAAGGGAGCAACCTGGAAGGTTGCCTTCTTGATTGTTAGAAGCCTAGGAAACAAAACTGCAGAACTTCAGGCTGTATTGGTGGGGGGGGGGTTGGACAGAGTGTCCATCACTGAAACACGGGCCAACCAATGCCAGGACTGGGACATAATGATCCCATGGTATAGAATCTTCAGGAAGGATAGAGGCAGGGGAAAGGGGGGAGGGGTAGTGGTGATATATGTGAGGGAGGGAATTAGGTGTGCAAGGGAGGAGGGGGAGGAGGGTAGAACTGAGGCCTTGTGGGTGCAGTTCCAGGGCACAAGAAATATGACTTTCAGGATGGGGATGGTATACAGGTCACCGGCTCAGGGGGAGGACTTGGATAGGGAACTAACAGAGCAAATTAGGAAGGTGTACAAGAAAAGTAGTACACTGATCATGGTGGACTTCAAACTGCCAGAAGTGGATTGGGGTACCCCAGTCACATCCAGTGCCAGGGAACAGATACTCGTGGATGCATTCCAGGACAGCTTCCTGGAACAGTTGGTTACTAGATTGGGTAATATGCTGAATCTAGTTCTATCCATTGTAGAGGCTGTAAGGGATGTGGGGTGGAGGATCCACTGGCAGGGAGTAACCACCTATCCATGTGGTTCATGCTCAACATGGACAGAGAGATGGTGGGTACAGGGACCAGGGTGATTGACTTCAGAAATGCTGACTTCAGAAAGACAGGTGAAATCTTATGGGAGTACCTGGCAGGAATTCAATCACACTGGGGTCGAACCAGAAATGGGGAAAAAATCAAATTGGGACTTGTGGAGGCTACTGGGTCCTGTACCAAACTGCAGAGCAAGAAGGGAAGAACTAAGAAGCCAAACTAGATGAGTAGGGACGTTTTAGAAAAGGTGAGGGCAAAAACAGCATCATTTATTAGATACAAGAAATCTGGAAGGGGGAAGATAGGGAGGAGTATGTGAAGAAGTCCAGAGAAGTTACCAAGGAGGTCGTAGCAGCCAAGGTCTCCAAGGAACTGAAGATGGCTCATGGAATCAAGGATGGAGAAAAGGACTTCTCTCAATACATAAGGGAAAGAAGGAGCTGCAAGGACCAGATAGTGAGGATCAAGAAGGACAGGAGTGGGGAGATAAAGAAAAACAGCCAGAAGCACTAAATGAGTACTGATGTTCCATATTAATGAGGGAGAAGGGCAGGCCGCTTCTGCAGGAGGTGGGGAGTAGGGAGAGGTGACAGAGAGGGGATCACTGTAAGCAGGGTATTGGAGGGTCTGAGGGCTCTGAGGGTGGATAAGGCACCAGGACCAGACAGCGTACATCCCAGGGTGCTAAGGGAACTGGTGGAGGCACTGGCTTGGCTACTGGTGGGCCTATTGAATAGCTCCCTGGATACAGGGTGCATGCTGCAGGACTGGAGGAAGGTCAACATGGTGCTCCTCCTCAAAAGTGGCCCTAAAGATGAACCAGGCATTTACAGACCAGTAAGGCTGACAGTCATCATAGGGAAGTTGATGGAGACAATCCTAAAGGAGAGGATGGTGACATTTCTGGAGGATAATGGACTCCAGGATGGTCATCAGCATGGGTTTGTCTCTGGAAGGTCCTGTCAGACCAACCTAGTTGAATATTATGTCTGGGTAACAAGGGAACTGGACAAAGGTCATGCAGTGGATGTCATATATTTGGACTTCAGCAAGGCCCTTGATTCAGTGCAGCATGGGAGGTTGAGAGAAAACTTGAGGTATTTGGGGATTTGGGGGTTGGGACTAAGATGGTCAACTGGATCAAAAGTGAGCTACAGGGAAGACAGTAGAGGGTAGTGGTGGTGGTGGGGTTCTCATTTCCAAGGGCATTGACTGGGGTACCACAGGGATTGGTGTTAGGGCCAGTTTTGTTTGGTATATTCATAGCAGACATCTCACATGGCATCAGGAATAAGATCAGCCTCTTTGCTGATGATATCAAGCTGGGGGCAGTGATAAGTGACATAGAGGGATGGCGGGGATTGCAGAACTACCTGACTAAACTGGAGGAGTGGTCAGAAGAGTGGCAGCTGGGGTTCAATGCTAAAAGGTGCAAGGTGGTGCACTTTGGACCAAAGAATCCAGGGATGAACTATAAGCTGGGGGAGTACAGCTAGCTACCACCGAGGAGGAAAAGGATCTTGGGGTGGTGGTAACTGGGAAAATGAACAACTTGGGGCAGTACTGGAAGGTGGCACTAAAGGCCAACAGGATGCTGGGGTGTATTATAAGAGGAATCTCCTCCAGGAACAGGGAGGTGATCCTGCCTCTCTACAGGTTACTGGTCAGGCCACAACTGGAGTACTGCATGCAGTACTGGTATCCATATCTAAGAAGGATATCAGACTACTGGAAGAGGTACCATGCAGATCAACTAAGATGATCCAGGGACTGGGAAAAGGTCATACAAAGAGAGGCTGCATGAGTTGAATATGTACTCCCTAGAGGAGAGGAGAGGAGAGATCAGGGGGATATGATTGAGACCTTCAAGTACTTAAAGGGGATTAACAAGACAGATACAAAGGGATATTCAAGTTAAGGGGGGGCATGAGAGGTCATGGTCTTAGATTGGAGGGGGGAGGATATAGGAGGGAAATGAAGAGACACATTTTCATGGAGACAGTTGTGGCAGAATGGTCGGGGTCTGGAGTGAGGAGTGCCAACTTTCTCCCCCCTCCCCAGGATAGCCAACATCCAGACATTGAGGCTCAGTGCAGGTGCAGTCAGGGCCAGCACGGAGCCTGCTAGCTACATTTTCAAGTTTACACCTCACCCCCCCCAACCAAAGTCAGCAACATGCCATCCAACCTGTATTCCCCTCCAGCCATTGCTACAGGGTGATCAGCGGGCAGGACGACAATCCCTCTCTCCCCCAAGAGAGGAGAGCAGTCTTTCAGACACTCAATTCTCTCTCGTCCCTGCTGACCCCCAGCAGCCCTGACTCATTCCTGAATCCAGGTCGCCGGCATAGCACGAGGTGTGGCATCTGGCACCTCAACCCTCAGTACCACCGGGCTGATATGGAGGGTGATTTTCAAATGTCTGGACACAGATGCAAATGCAGTCTGCTCCTTTGTCTGCATCTGCCTGACTGACTGCATCAAAGCAGCCCTGCTGTTGTTTTCAAAAGATGTGTCCATTTTTTGCAAAAAGTCATGATTTGCATTAAACAAGTTGATCTGAATTTGAATTGCATTTACAGTCTGAAAATAGTTGTGTATTGTAGTGTAGTGTAGTATAGTGTGTTTGGATGGCTTCTTTTTAAAATCCCCCTAATGGCATTTTGACTCTTCTTCCAATGATTGGACTGCAAGTTTTGATCTTTTCTTGTTTGTTCTTTCCATTATCTAAATTGTATTTTTGACAATAATTTTATAAACAAAAAATATTTAATATCCATAAATAAAAAGTTAAACATTTGATTTTTGACTTGAATCTGACATTTTGCATGTTACGTAATCGTTTTTAATTCATTATTATCATTATTTTTTAGTTTTATTGGTTTTCTGCATGGTACAGAGTACATACCACATAGTCATCATATACATAGGAGGATGTTATTGGCAATGAATGCATTATAATGACCCACAAAACTCGGCTTGCATAGTAACATGATGCCTATTGCATGAAACAACAATCCAACAAAACTATGATGGAGTTAATGAAAACAAAATCAAAGGAACAACACACAGTTGTTTAAGTTGATAATAATGTCTATAGTCATACAGTAAAATGTATTTTTCCCCTTATGTTAGGAACCAGAAACTCTTCTACAGAATTTTATAAATTTCCTGTATGAATGAATAATGCTTCCCACAGTGGTAGGATATTCATAAAGGGACACCTCTGTGTTTCTTTCTTTTATATATATATATATATATACTGTATATAATCCTGATTTTACCCCCTTGTTTCCCCTGCCCCGAGTCTCGGCCATGCAAGCCCATGTGGAGGAATGCGCCACGGTGCCTAGATGCTCTGTCTCTACTTGCTGCCTGCTCACCTACACTGCCCTCGAACCTCCAGCCAGGGGCAGTGGAACTATGATGGGCAACAGGGTTCCTCCCCAGGAGAAGAGGGACCCACTTTGTGTCTACAATACTGAATAGCAACAAGGTCATTGTATCTGCCATTTCCACATTACATATCCACTGATTTCTCAGATGATCAAGGAACAATGTGGTGGTAGCTTTGGACAGCACCCAAAATAAAGTGAGCAAGTGCACCTACCTTGCTGGCACCTCTCATGTGGGAGAGATACTCCTGTGGAATTGATGGAACAAAGCAGGGGGATAGATAAACTACTGATAAATTTGTGTTGCAGCTCTTTATATTTACTGCATGCTAGAAGTACTATGTGACTCTCACACACTGCTGTCCAATTTGCGTCTGTGATCTGGACATTTAGATCCCATTCCCACTGATGATGTACCTTATGGGAGTAATCCACTTAAGTATTTCTTAGGGTAGCATATATCCTGGTTATAAACTTGTATTGTGCCCAAGCCCTAAGGATAAGAGGTTTTATATTGTACAGAGTGGAGTTCATGGATATTAAACTTTTTGAGTTCCATATATAATCCCTTCCCTGTAAGTACTGTACCAGTAATATTGCCTTTGGGGAATAGCCTTCATTTACCAAATCCACAAAGGACTGTAGGCTCTGTTGTAGAACAAATCTACCATACACTGAATCCCCCTTGCCCACCATTCTGCAAATTCTAGGTCTTCTAATCCTTGTAGGAAATCTGGATTAGTGTAAATGAGCATCACGTCATGTCACCCTTGCTTTTCTTGATCATTTCACATGTAAGCAATAAGACACGACTGGGTGTGCATTACAATGTGATAACTGCACTCCTAGGTACATAGTTAGGCATGAAGGCGAAGGCCAAAGTGCTGTTGTCCCTAGGAGTGCAGTTATCACACCGTAATGCACAACCCCGGAGTATCTTATTGTGCTTATAAAGTGGCCCATTATTTTTGAAAGCAGTTTTTTTATTTTGAAATACGTAAAAATGTCAGTGAATCTATGCTTTTAACATAAAATAGTCCTTCCACCTATTGGTGCTTATAGTATTATTGTATTAATTGTAGTGTTATACATTGTGTGCCTCCCTGCCCACTTAAGCTTCATATTCCCCTGCAGCCACAACAATTCACAAATGCTGTTTTCCTCATTCTAAGTATGACACATAGCCCCCTTACTTTATTTCATTCTCCTCATTTTGTAGACAAAACTAAAAGGAAGCCATAACAGAGGCTTCTCAGTTCCCCCATGCTGCAAGCATGAGCATGGTTCCAAACCGCCACATAAACTGCTCACTCTGTCCTACAAGCTAAACAACAGGGTGAGTCATTTATCACCTTTTTACTTTGTTATATAGTATTATTGCTTATTATCTTCATTCTGTTTTTTTTTCCTCTGTGTTTCCCCACATTCAAGAAATGGAAAGTTTATCATGGAATGTTTACCATGGAATACAGGGATTCAAAATTCTCTTCAGTTCCACTGGCAGAATGTTCCACTCCTAACATACAAACACACACACACGTGTACACACACAACGGCCTTTTCTAAAGCCATAGACTCAATTATCTTACTGTCAGGAAAAGCAGAAGAGATTTCCCTGATTATCATGGTAAAGACAGAAAGGGGATTTTCACTGTCAACAAAGAAACAGTTGTAATAAACATTTTTATGCAATACTTATTGTTTCTAATTTGTTTATGTGTGTAAGGAGCATGTGATGATCCAGAAAAACACATTTAATTAATTTGTTTTATTTTTTATTTAAGGTAGTTTTATTTTTAGGATCCAGTTGAAGGTCTTTACAGTGTAAAGGCAGCAGCCATATTAGTGATGGAAAATCAGTTCTGGTTGTAGGGAACTGATGGAAGTTTGTTTTGGTTACAGGAGGAATGATTTGCTTATTGTGTGATGTGGTTTAGGACCAGGATGACTGTGCGTACATAGAGATTTAATGCACGGTCAGCTGATGTCTGTTGGACAATGAGATTTCTAGACTTTTTCATGCCATTTTATAAACTTCCAATGTACTTTGGGTCAGTGCATTGTTAATGGATAGTGCTTCTTAGGCTCTTAGTCTGTCTCTGACCCAAACAGGCTGACAAGAGGAGCTTTTTTTTTACCCTTATCCAAAATCAGGGCCACTCAGCTGCCCCCTGCCTTTCCATGTCTGTCATCTACTCCTTTATATATTGCACATGAGTGCCTGATAATAGGATTTGAAGTCCATGCCTAATAATAGGATTTAATGTTCAGGTATTCAAGGCCTCATTAAGCTGTTAGACCAATCAATCTAAAAAGACTTGCCCTCCGGTATTTATCTTACCAAATACTGTATATTCAGAGGATTTCGCATCCAGCATCACAAATCAGATTGTCATAAATGCAAAGGGAAAGACCACACTGGGTTTGTGGTGCAAGGTATAAGTTAGCAATGTTCTGTACAAATATACCAGCACTCACCACTAACTTGGGATTTGGAAGCACACAGCATAAATACAATACCATTTAGGTAGTACTCAGTTAAGGTGCTTGTTTTATTTGTGCAAAACGTGCTCATGTAGAGGCACTATTACTGCAGCATAACAGGGTTGACTCCTGATGTGTTTCACACAAAGTGCTTAATCATGGGATGCAGAAACAGTCCTAATCTCCCACTTAAATACTGTCTTAAAGGTGTAAACGGACCTAGTACACTATCATGAATTACATTTGGCTGACAACCACTTGTCTGACTTCATAATTCATAAATACATCAGCACATATCTGACTGCATCAGAAACAAACACAGAGCCAGAGCCACGATAACACACTGCCACTGCAAAACCAACTCTACCTTATCACAGCCCTTCTACTATCATGTATACTACTATACACACTAGAAACAGGGACTACACCCCCTGCACCTCACGTACCTATTATATCTAACTCCAAGTTCTAGAAATACTGTCAAGCACACACACTTGTCAGGGTTATACACCTGCCAGTCAAGTCAGTGCTCTGAAGATTGGGTGTGGCACCAAACGCCGTGAATTGGTTCAATGACTATCTAACACACAGGAACCAGCAAGTCAAAATCGGGCAGACGTTATCCAGCTCCAGAGATATACTCCTAGGAGTCCCTCAAGGATCAATTCTAGGGCCCCTGCTTTATAGCCTCTTTGTAAATGACCTACCCACACCCTGTGACACCAAATTTATTCTGTATGTGGATGATGCCGTGCTGCTGAGCAGCAGCACCTCTCAGGTTGCCCTTCAAACAGAACTACAGAACTCTTTCAATAAACTTGAGAACTGGTTCCGTAGGCAAAAGCTGCTACTAAATTACAAGAAAACCAAGGCCATGCTACAATCTAGCCCCTACAACAAACACAAGCATGCTCCTCTCTTAATTACCAACAAGGCTGGTGAGCAGATTGAGCAGGTGCACTTGTTCAAGTACCTCGGAGTCACCATTGATGACTCTCTCATTTATACACACCACGTAGACTCCCTTGTCAAAGTGGTAAACACTAAGATTGGGGTCCTCTATAGGCATAAGAAATCCTTCACCCCAGAAGCACTCCGAATCTCAGTCTCCAGCTCCATACTCTCCACAATAGACTACGGGCTGGTGGTCTATGGAGCTGCTACTGATACAATGCTCAAAAGGGTCCAAACTGCACTCAATAAGGCATGCCGCCTCACTCTGTGTGCAGATCACTACACTCATACTTGCACCCTGTATGAGCTTAACCTAAAAGACAGGATCAAATACCAAACTTGCCTCCTGGGAAAGAAGGCACTCCTCGGAAAAACCGCACCCTGTATAGGAAACCTGCTCGAGGCTTCTCTCTCAACACACATCACCAGACGGAGGAAGAATGGAGCACTGTCCATACCATTCCATTGAACCTCACTAGGGCAGCATGCTTTCTCCTATCGGGCCCCCCTGTGGATCAATGAACTCTCGATGAAATTACAAACAAACAGCCTGTCTCAATTCAAAGTAGGCCTCAAACAGCACCTAATGTCTAACTCAAAATGCACCTGTTTCTCAGGCCCCACTTGATAGACAGGCCTTCCCCAAAGGTAACACCCAGCAGGGTTACCTAGAGGACCCTGCCTCCATTCCAGCCTAGCCAAGGGCTTAAGTAAGCTATCAATCCTCTTTAAACGCACTTGGTACTGCCCTCCCAACCCCCCCCACACACACACTATACTGACAAAGCCCTCTGGAGCTGCTCCCCAATCACAGCCTCCGCTTCACTATCCCCCACCTCTCGCTTTCTGCAGTTGGTTTCAAACCCAGTCCCCCTTGTTTCACTGTCACCCAGCCTCTCGCATCTGGGTTAGCATTAAACCCTATGCAGTTACTCTGCCATAGTCTATCAACAGATTTGGAGGTTTCCAGGGGTGTGCTACCTAGGGCAACCAATTAGAAATAGCTTAGTATTCAATTACAACTGCTCATTTTTTTTTTTCCTATTTGTCTAATTGTCATGTAATCATTCTTTAATGCCTAATGATCAGGCCTCTGTAACCACTGAATATGTGTATTGTCTTATTGTCCACCCTGATGTGGAACCTTTGTAAAAGAGCTCACACTCAAAGGTCTTTCTGAAATACTAATTAAACAATTAATTATAAAAATAAATAAATAAATAAGTCAGGCAAACAGGAGGCAATCTGCACAGGGGTTGTATACAGACCCCCCATCTCAGGGGGAGAAATGGACAAGAAAATGATAGAAGGCATCCTTAGCATGGCAAAGAAAGGGGAGCTATTGTTGATGGGGGACCTGAATATGCCAGATGTTAACTGGAGCACCTTTGCTGCAGCTACATCCAAGAGCAGGGTCATTCTCGATGCCCTAGAGGGGGCATGTCTCAGACAGCTAGTGTTGGAACCCACTCTGGAGGAACCAATCTTAGACCTGGTTTTCTCAATCTCAATCAAAAAGAGGGTAGCCATCTGGGAACAAGCGACAACCAAACAGTGTGGTTCACCATAAACTCATTCGCAGAGTCAAGCCATACAAAAGTGAGGGTATTGGGCTTTAGGAGGGCTGATTACAAGACCAAGATCAAAGGCTTTAGATAGGTCAACAAAGACAGCACCAGTGGCACAGCCACGATCCATATTGGAGAGTATATTGTTGGTGAGGAGAGCCAAGGCCATAGCAGTGCTGTGATACTTTCTGAAGCTGTGTTGTTGGGCACATAGGGCTCATAGGAGATTATGTTTGGTGAGGTATTCAGATATCTGGCAGTGGATGATCTTTTCAAGGAGTTTACTAAGGTGGGGAGAAGAGATATTGGCCGATAGTTGTCGGGGAGTGGGGGTCACCAGCTTTAAAGATAGAGACCATCTTGGCAACCTTCCAGGAGTGGGGTATGTAGGAGGTGAACAGAGAGAGATTAAATATGAAGGTAAGTGGTTTGGAGATGACTGAGGAGACGTGTTTTAGAAAGCGTGGGGAGAGGCCATCAGTGCCTGGGCTGCCCCGATGTGGTAGGCCTCAGAGGAACTTGTTGGTATCCCTAAGGGAGATGGCCTTAAAGTAGAATGGGAGGGGTGGGTGGTGGAGGAGTGGAGAAGGTCAGGAGAGGGATGGGGGTTAGAGCTAGTGCCTAGGTTGGAGGACAGACTAGCAGTGTGGCAGGGGGAGAGAAGATGGAGAAGGTGAAGGCCCAGGAGGAGGAGGAGGAGGAGGATTGCTGAAGGGGAGTTTGCTAAGAAGGGCCAACAGGTCAGTGAAATGGGAGTTAACTGCCTTAGTCACATTCGAGGGGTGGGACCGTAAACCCATGGGGGAACTTGGGTGTGGGATAGGGCTATTGGTGTGGGGATGGGGCAGGGAGTTCATGGAGTCCCAGAATTTCCTTGGATTGCTGAAACTGTCCCTCTGTGTCTTAAGGTGGTAGTTCCGTTTTAGAGACCTTAATATCAAGTGCTTGCATTGTTTGCGAAGATGGCAGTATTCATGCCACAGGACCAGGGAGGAGTCTGATTTAGTAAATATACTGGAGGAAAAAGACAAATTACTTGGAAGGAATGGATGCACACTGGGATTTAAACAGGAATGCAGATCCTTGTGATCCTCACAAACAATCCCCAAGTGACTAGAAAATGCAAACACAACAGAAAAATGAATTAAAAGTCTAATTAATTATTCAAAGTTATTTTGAAAGTTATTGAAAACTATTGAAAGTGTCAAAAGCTTCAAATACCTGGGCATCACCTTAGCTGAAAACCTATCCTTTGAGACCCATACTGATAAAATTATAAAATCAACACGTCAGAAACTTGAGTTACTATACCGTACCACCCCCATCTCACTTCCCAATCCAGAAAGACCATCTATACTGCAGCTGTACTCCTAGGTCTCCTCTATGGAACATCCTTGATCACTACAGTGAAGCTATCAATTTTAAAGACTCAGGCGAGCATATCACTGGATAGCCAGATTTGCTGCTTCAGCCCTGGCCCGGATTGACCACTGTGCTATGCTCAGTACCTTAAATTGGCCAAGTTTTGAGGCTAAACTGGACTTCCCCTTGCATTGTACCACCTTCAAACTAGTACAGCTCCCCACCCCACCCAGCCTCTCTAACCTGCTGACTCAGAAACCATTTACCAGGTACCTTTGATCATCTCACCAACCATTACTATTTAAACCTAAAACTCACTTAGCAGTTGGAACAAGGTCATTCTCATCTGCCGCAGCATAGAAATGGAACAACCTTCCACCAGGACTTCTCTCCTGTATATCCCTCTCACAATTTAAAAAACAGTACAAGGTCCTATTCTTTTCCCTGGGCACTTGCAACTACACATAACCCCCTGCCTAACAGACAGGGGATAATCATATGTCTTGCTCTCATTTTATGTACACTGAAATATGAGATGGAAAGCTGTTATTGTCCTAGAATGCATGATGTTACCTATCTGTTGTCATCTGTCTTATGTTTCAGTCTATGTACCCTGTATAAATATGAGATGGAAAGTGGTTATATCATAGAATGTATGCTTGTTCCTCATCTTTTGTTTTACTTTGTATCATATAGCTAATATCTCTGCTTGTTATTGTTACTACTGATGGTACCACTGTCGGTACACTGTTTAATGTAAGCATGTAGTTGTTAAGAAAAGACTTCAAGTTCACCCCCCTTACTGTACGTGAGGTATGGTAAGCCCTACGCGCGCTTAAACCTGCAAAGACCAGCCCAGAGGGGATTCACCCCAAGCTCCAGCAGATCTCAGCTCCTACGATCATCAAACCCTTTACACATCTCCTTAACCTCTTGTTTTCCACAGGAACAGTTCTGCAATCCTGGAAATTGGCTTGCATAATTCCCCTTCATAAAGGTGGTGACCCCTCCTTGCCAGTCGATTATAGGCCCATCTCGTTCCTCCCAGCCCTAGCCAAAATCCAAGAATCCTTGGCTCACACCCAACTAGCTGACTACCTTGCAACAAACAACATCATCTCACCTCATCAGTCTGGCTTCAGGAAACACCATTCCATTATTTCCTCCCTCCTGCACACCACCAACCATATCCAAACTGCCTCTGACCAAGGCTTCCTTATAGCAGCTGTATTTGTTGTTTTAGCAAAGGCATTTGACTCCATATCCTACCCTCTTCTCCTGCAGAAGCTTGAGGCAGCGGGACTTGCCCCCATCACTGGAGGGTGGTTCCTGTCTTATCTATCCACCAGATTTCAATCTGTTAGAATCGCTGATACCACATCCCCCCACTCCCCATCCTGGTGGGTGTCCATCAAGGCTCTGTTGTTGGTCCCACCCTCTTCTCCCTCTTCATTAATGACCTTCCCTCCTCCTGCACCAGTTCATCAATACACATGTATGCAGACAACACCATCCTCTTTACCTCTGGCTCCAACCTGCTTAAAGTCCAAGCTACCCTAGTAAGTGATTTCAACAACATTCAGCACTGGTTCAGTCAAAACCAACTGAAATTAAACACCACCAAAACTGTTTCCATGGTTTTTGGCTCTACCCAGAAACTAAGCCATACTACCCCTTCCCCCATCACCTCTCTCAATGACTTCCCACTTGACCAAGTCACCAGATACAAGTACCGGGGTGTTTGCCTGGACCCACACATGTCCTTTTCGGCTCACACTGAATCTATTACCTCCAAGCTGCGCCCCAAACTCGGTATGCTATACTGAAATAGGGACTATCTCCTGTTACCTACCAGATGTGAAATTGTCTCTAAAATGATCCTCCCCATACTAGATTATGCAGATGTGGTTTACAGCTCTGCCCCTGTAACCACCCTTGCCAGGCTGGATACCCTTCTAAACTCATTTTGCTGCTTTGTTACAAACTCCCCCCTATGCACCCACCACTGCAATCTTTACTCCCTCCTAGGACTAAGCCCCTTATCTCACAGGCGTTATACACTCCCTCAATCTTATATCTAGATACTGGTTTAACTTGCTTCCCTCCTACCTTGAGGGCTGTCTATCCTCAAAATCCCTATCCCCTTATGAACTCAGACACAGAAATGAAAGATCCTTGCCCCTGCACTGATCCTCTTCAACAGCTGGCAAAGCTGATTTCTCCTACTGGCTCCCTTACTTGTGGAACCAACTTACCTCTGCTATCAGAAATTCACTCTCTCACTTTAGCTGGAAGAAACAGCTATGTCTCCTTCCTCCACCTTTACGTTGCTGCCACAACTGAGCTAAATCCAGAACTTCTACTGTCTTTACCTTCCTACAGTTCCTCCCCAGCACAAATTAAAGATTCATTATGCAGAGCATTTACTATTGTATAGTTCACCTCTAGAGATTCTTCACGTCATGTTTTTGCTCTCACTGCTGTATTATATTGATTGTAATTAGCTGCTACTGTTCTGTTGACTAGTTCTCTGTATTTATTGTCTAAATTTCCACTGCTCCTTCCCCCTGGGTCTCACCTGGAATTGAGCCTCTGTTCAGCATGCCTTCCCCGGTTACCAAATGTTTGAATAAATAAATACATAAAATAAATAATGATCAATACTTTGTAGTGTTTAGGTTCCCCGGGTCACCACTGAAAAAGGGACTGTCTTGTCTCAATTGGGCCTACCCAGTCATCAAAATTCAAATAAATAAATAAAAATAAATCAATTCATGAGCTAAAGTAGCTCACCAACTGGCTGCGATCCTGGTCTAAAATCTCTTAGAAATGCCTTGCATGGCAGCTACACTCAGCTGATTGCATGTCTGCCGTACCATGTTTACCGTCAAGAGTTGTAACAAATACAAACAAGCATTTGTCAATACAGAATGTTGATTGCTTATATGTACTGCTTAGGTATTTGGAAGTGAAAGTACCATGCCTAAGAACTGTCATGTGCCCCCCCCCCCAAGACATCCACTGTGTCTTTCTGTTCAGTATTCACAGAAGAGGGGGAAGGGCAAGGACCACAGCAGCACAGCAATTGCAAAGGCGTGAAGAGGTGGACAATAGTCCATTCACAAGCAGAAGAATCCTGCAGAAGGTGAGTAAACTGAAGGTGGACAAAGTGTTGGGACCAGATGGCATTCACCCAAGGATATGATAAGAACTGTGAAGGGAAATAGCAGGAACTGTGGCAGCCATGTTCACTGAGTCATTCAACAGAAGGGTGGTACCAGAGAATTGGAGGAGAGCACATGTGGTCCCTCTATAGAAATCCATCAGTAGGGAGGAGGCGGGGAACTATAGGCCGGTCAGCCTCACTTCAGTAGTGAGGAAGATCATGGAGACATTGGTTAAGGAAAGGATAGTGGGGCATGTAGAAGCCACTGGAGCCCAGGGCCATAGGCAACATGGATTGACAGTGGGGAGGTCATATTAGACAAATCAGGCTGATCTCTTTGGGTAACAAAGGAAGTAAATCAGGGTGGGGCAGTGGACAATGCTTACCTTGATGTAAGCAAAGCGTTTGACACCGTCCCACATAGGAGGCTGATAAACTAGTTGAGTAGGGTGGGCATGGAGGAAAGGGTGGTAAAGTGGGTTAGAAACTGGGTAAAAGACAGGAGGCAGAGAGTGGTGGTATCAGCAACATAAGGAGGGAGGTAGTGATGCCATGATATAAAACCATGGTCAAGCTTCACATGGAGTACTGTGTGCAGTTCTGGAGGTCGCACCTTCATAAGGATACTATGAGGCTGGAGATGGTCCACAGAAGGGCGAATAAGATGGTACAGAGCTTGCAACACAAGAATTATGAGGAGAAATTAAGGGACCTCAATATGTACTCACTGGAAGAGAGGAGGGAAAGAGGGGATATGATAGAAACATTCAAGTACCTGAAGGGTATAAATAGAACTACTGGGAAGCAGGAGGCAGCTGCTATAGGGATCTGTCATTTGTGCCAGCTTCTGTGTGATTTTCTTTTGTTGTTATAAATCTGTAATCTCCAGTATTTTAGTAACCACATGACCACACTGCCTTCTTTAGACAATTTTATGATGGTCGATGCCTGGTGTCAGATGGCAGACAGAGGGCTCATCAGATAGTGTTGCCATAGAGTGTTCTTTTACTGGTAAGCATTTTGGAAAGCTGGTGACGGTCTCACAATTTTTATTATGATTTTATCTCCTTATGTCTGTCCCCTTTGTTCCCCCCATCCCCACACCCCAATGGTCATCAGTGGCCACAGCTTCAGCCTTCTTCTTGCCAAGGTGGTGGGTGAGAAACATAGAAACATACAAGTTGCCGACACATAAGGACCTCTTAGGCTACCTAGTCTACCCATTTCCCTACCTGATGAATAAGCTGCAGATTGTAGTTAATCAACAGCTTACTTCCTCCTACCCCCCAGTAGAATTGCCTTATGTCTGTCCGTGAGCAGCTGCCTTCACAGTCTGTGAAGTCTGATGTCTTTCAGTGCCGCTTATTGGTCATCTTCCAACACAGACGAGGTGCTGCCAGCTCAAAAGTAACTCAGGACAAGCAGGTTTCAAAGTGGGGAAGAAGTTAGATTACGTGATGCGTCTGGCTGGCTAGCCGCTGCTCCCTTGAGCTCCCGCTCTCCCTCTTCATAATCTATTTTAATTGACAGTTTCGGAATTATTTACACAGAGCCTGCCTACCTGACTCTAGTGTTCAGCCTTAGTGGAAGCTGTCTGGAAAGTTTTTTGGGTTTGCTGACGAGATCAACAGGCTGAAATGGAGACCGAGATGAGAGCGGCCCTTCCTAGACATACACCACTGGTCTCGCCTGACAAGCAGGCCAAGAAAGCGAGGCCTCAACAACAAGCATCTTCGGCCAAACAGTTAGGTGCCCTCTCTGCTCTGCTGCCACTAATCGAGGAGCGCTTTCTACAGGAATTGCAGCCGTTTAAAGAGACACTATTAGATATCGCAGCTGATCTTAAAAATCTCCGCAGTGAGATGGCAGATCTTAAAATCCGGACAACGGACAACGAAGCACATACCCACTCCCTGAAAATATGGCGTGACAAGGCTGACCCTGAGCTAACAAAACTAAGGCAACAAATCTCTAAACTGCAGCTGAAAACGGAGGATCTAGATGGTCATAGCAGGCGGAACAACATTTTAATTTTTGGCCTACCAGAAGGGGCTGAGGGCTCCTCTCCCATTGCTTTTATACAGTTACTCCTCACAAAAATCGTAGGGCCCTCACCACATAACCCTACCTATTTAATTGAACGGGCACACAGGTCACTACGTTCAAAGCCAGAGGCCTCAGCCCCACCCAGACCAATGATCATCTGCCTGCTTAATTACCTTGAAAGGCAACATATCCTCCTAAAAGTCAGAGAATTACAAGCCATTCATTGGGAGGAGAAAAAGCTGCGCATTACTCAGGATTTGCCGCTTGAAACCCGCCAGCGAAGAGCTACATTTCATCCTGTGGTCAGCAAACTGATAGCAGCCAGCATCAAATTCAGAATGGCCTACCCTGCATGTCTTCAGGTCTCGATAGAGGGCAAGTGGCAATCATACGAATCAGCCACTCAAGCCCAGGCTGAACTAGCAAAGAAGTTGCCCTTCCTGTTCAAGGCCCCATGAAGCAAGCTATATAAATATACGGATGAGACTCTGGCCGCTTTCATATTCCTCTTGTTTCCTTTTTCTTTCTATTGTGCTGTCTATGCTTTGTTTCTCCTTTTTTTAGGTCTGTGCTGCTTACCTGGACTTTATTCGGATTGGAGTGGTCCCCATGGGATGTGCGATTGTTTCTGGTGGCGAGTCGACAGGATCGGAGCCAGGCAAGAACTGAGGGAGCCCTGCGTAATGGAGACCTGCACATTACCGTGTTGACCTAAAGGAGGACTCTTTTTTAGGCAGTGTTTGTTTCCAAGGGGCTTGTTTATCTTAGTGCTAACATGGCATCAGTCCATTGTTATTTCGTTTCCCCAAGGAAACAACTTGCTCCTTGTGGGTCAAGCCAACCTTTTAACCCCACTGACGCCAAGCTGTCCTCTACTTGTTCTGCTCTCTTGCTGTTGTTTGGGTCACTTAAAGTCTTTCATTTTGTTTTCCTTTCTTCTTCCTTTCGTTTTTCTCCTACTCTCCCACGGATGGTCTCGTGTAAACACTCATCAGCTTGGCAAGATGTATGCCTCCTAGTTTGTTTTCTACCGTTTTATTCTTCACTTTTACATCCTCGGAGGTTTTTTTTTTCTTTTCTTTCTTTCTCACTTTGTTTTGCAGGCTGATGTCGAGGGTGGGCTCTGGGGGAGAGGGGGAGGAGGGATAGCATTGGGTTAGACATGGCCAACCACACGTACTGGTGTATGGGGGGGTACCATAGTCTCTCTCCTGAGTGCCGATATAATTATCGCCATGTTGGGTTTTGTTGTGTGGCCCTCAGAGAGGACCGTTATGATGGATATTTCGAGGGGTGAGAAATATAACAATTTTTGGATTGGTTAACACCTCCAGGTTACTCCCGAACGGGCCTATGGGGGTGTATTTACTAGGGTACCAAGGGGATCTCTACCGAGTAAGAGTGCTATGAATAGTCTATGTTACTGGTTCTTAGGTAGAGTGATTGTTGTAAATAGTTTTCAGTGGGTAAAATATGGGGGGGTCTAGCTATGAATAAGGGTGTTCTAATGCTTGTTACCGTTAATTTTGTATGGTGTTCACATGTCATGCTACATGTTTATTGTTCCAAGCATTTATTAGGTGTTTATGGGAGGGTGTGGAGCATCAGATTTACCCTATCGAGGGGTTATGGGTACAGGGAAGGAGCTGTGGTGTACTTTTTTTTATTTAATAAAGGGGCTGTACAGGAGGCACTGGAAAGTGTATGGCCAAGGGTATTAAAAAATTTGTAACATGGAATGTAAGAGGGGCTCGTGTACCTAACAAAAGAATTCAAATACTTAAACACTTAGCTCTGTTACAGGCTAACATTTCTTTTATTCAAGAGACCCACCTCCTACCTGGGGAACCTATTAGCTTGCGCAGACAGGAGGTTGGACAAGTTTATGCTTCTGGCATATCGACAGCGACTGGGGGAACAGCTATTTTAATCCACCGTTCAGTTGCTTTTCAGGCCAAGGCAATCATCGCGGATCCGTTTGGGAGATACGTATTAGTCCATGGCCTTTTAGATCATACTGAGGTGGTTCTGGGGAGCGTATATGGTCCTGTCAGAGGGAACCCTGATTTCTTTCTGGATTTATCAGACAAGCTGCAGGCATTCGCATCTCTACCACTGAAACTTGGTGGAGACTGGAACTTACCCCCCACCCAGGACTTGGATAGATCCAGTCACTCATTTAAACCTCTCTCCATTGCTCAGAGGGCTCTTTCTGATTTTTTTAGACTCCGCTGGGCTATGTGACCCATGGAGGCTACAGAACCCTACGACTCGTCTTTTCACCTTCCAATCCATGGTTCACTCCTCATGGTCCCGGTTGGACTACATATTACTTAGTCACTCACTACTGCAGGGTTTATGTGATTCTGCTATAGAACCAATTGTTATATCGGACCATGCAGCAGCTTGAGTGACCATTGTGTTAGACCGAGATTTCCATAGAGATCCGGTCTGGCGATTAAATACGCAACTTTTGAAAGAAGATTACGTTATTACCAGAGTTTCAGACTTGATTCAGGTATTCCTTAGCCACAACCGGGGATCTGTTGCAAGGGTGGACCATGAGTGGTGCGCATTAAAATGTTATTTGAGAGGGGAGTTTATCAGACTCGCCTCCACTCGTAAACGGAAAAGGGAGGTTGCAGCTGCATCACTTCTGGCTCAAATTAGGGCACTCGAACACTCTTCTTCTTCCCTTCCCTCGCCGGACACTCTGAAAACACTTCTACATTTAAGGAATCAATATTCCCTGCTGCTACAGGAGAAGGCTGAATTTGCCATATTAAGAACTCGAGCAAAATACATTGAACAGGGAGAAAGGGCGAGTCATCTCTTAGCTTTACGGCTGAGGAAATTAGAAGCTTCCAGGCTAATCGCCTCTATTGAAGACCCTGGTGGAGTTGTTAAAACTCACCCCAAGGACATCGCCTCAGTCTTTAAACACTATTTCTCCTCCTTATACAGCAATGGTGCCCTTTCCCCGTCTCAAAATGAGATGTTGGATTACTTGTCCACATCTTCCTTACCATCTCTTTCTCCTGTGCAGCAATCCCTTTTAATCGCCCCTATCTCCCTCCAAGAAATTTTGTCTGCTATCAGTGACCTGGCACTAGATAAGGCCCCAGGCCCTGATGGCTTACCGTCAAATTTTTATAGATTGTTTGCTAAAGATCTAGCACCTAGCTTGCTCCATCTATACCAATACATGCTTTCAGGACAAATACAAGATCCAACCTTATTGGAAGCTTCAATTAGTCTCCTTCTCAAACCTGATAAACTGCCACACTCCCCAGTGAGCTATCACCCAATTTCCTTGTTAAATTGTGACGTTAAAATCCTTGCCAAGATACTCGCTAAGAGGATAGAACTAGTCTGGACCTCCCTACTTAGCCCTGAGCAAATTGGCTTTGTGGCTGGTAGAACCCCAGCAGATCATCACCGTAAACTTCAATATATTATCCGAGTGGCGAAGCTGTCCCCCGTTCCAATGGCACTAATTTCGTCAGATGCAGAAAAAGCATTTGATAGAGTTGATTGGAACTTCTTGTGGACTACACTGCAAGTTATGGGTTTTCCTAATGAATTTATTAGATGGATTCAAGCCTTATATCTCTCTCTCTCCCAGGGCTAGAATACACTGTAACGGAGTAGTATCCGAGGCTTTTCCCCTTTCTTCAGGCATGCGGCAGGGATGCCCACTCTCTCCCTTCTTATTTAATTTGTATTTAGAGCCTCTCATCAGGCGTTTGAACTCCTCCTCTCTAATCACCGGTATCCCCATAGGTAATAGTGCCCCCAGGCTTTCAGTTTATGCCGATGACATACTCCTCCACCTCTCGAATCCGGTTTCCTCCCTAAAAGAAGCCTTGGTTATCATTGATAACTTTGGCAAATACTCGAACTATAAACTCAACATTGGTAAAACCGAAATTTTTCCTCTTAACCATGTAACATATAGTTCGGCCTTCAGTCAATTTGGTATGAAGTGGACATCACGTTCCATCAAATATTTAGGGATTTATATTACCTTGAATCTAACTTTGTCGCGGAAGCTTAATTTGGAGGACCTATGGCACAGTATTCAGCAAGATTTAACAAGGTGGAAAAACCTTCCACTCTCGTTCTGGGCAGAATCAACACTATTAAGATGAATGTTTTACCCAGACTATTTTACCCTTTAAACATGCTAGACATATGGCTATCGATATCTTTCTTTCAATGTATTCACTTAGTGATTAACTCGTTTATATGGTGTGATAAGACCACCAGAAGATCTTATCTTAAATTGTCCCAGTCTAAGGATTTCGGAGGGCTTCGCCTTCCCAACTTCCTATTTTACTACTGGGCCTCCCATTTATACAAATGTGGGAAATGGTTATCTTTACCTGATTCCCTTACTCATCACGGCTATACTCCACTATGATTGCAAATTGAATCAGATTTGTTTGTGTCTCATAAAATAGCTCCAGTATCTCTCTTCTACATATTAAGGAAAAATATACCCAAAGCTTTTCAGTCTCTCCTGATTGGTACTTCTTTAAGAGTTCTTTCTCAGCTCTTTAGTTATCTCAAGATATCCCCAACTTTTGACTTTTCCCAACCTTTATGTGCCAACCTGAATCTCAAAATAGGCAACGCTTCTATAACTGGAAGGTGGTTGCCAATTTCCCCTGAGCATACTGTTGCTGACTTTTATTCACAGGAACATATCTTGTCTATGGAAGAGATTTTGCTTAAGTTTGGCTGGCCGTCGTCGTCAGCTTTTAAAATTCTTCAGCTTAAACATCTCCTAATCAAAACATTTGGGTGTAAAACTAAAACCTCCCAGTTTGTTGATTTTTTTCAACAAATCTCTACTTCTGTTAATGAACTACATGGTATATCTAAGTTGTATGGCCTACTTTATACCTTTCCACAAATCCCATCAGCTGCCGGTTCTAAAATCTGGCAAAAGCTCTTCCCGAATAAAGATATTAATTGGCAACGTATATGGAAGGATTCATATACATATCATACTCAAGACCAGTACAGGATAACGCAATACTGTATCATGCATAACCTCTATTACACCCCCATTAAACTGGCTCAAATAAAGTGCATATCTGCTACCACATGCTCCAGGTGTAATAAAGAGGAAGGTTCATTGTTGCATATTTTACGGTCATGCGACAAAGTATCCCCTTTATGGAGGCAAATAGAATCAACTTTGGATCCTGTGTTGGGGCTACAGGGTCTTTTCTCCCCTGCAATTTGTGTTTTCAGTGATTATTCTGAGGTCCAGGTGAGAGAGAAAAGATTCCACATGGCCCTAATCTCAATGGCGGTTAAAAAATTGGTAGTCAGACATTGGATGGACCAAGCCCCTGTTTCATACACAGAGTGGCTGCACGAAATGTCTTTTGCACTTCGTGTTGAGCATTTAATAGCTCAGGTGAATCACCACCAATCCTCCTTTAATAGTAAATGGGGAAAATTATATGCTCTCTACCTGAATTGATAAGGTACATGAGCTGGGTCACGAGCCTCTCTCCCTCACTATTTCCTCTCTTTCTGTCTCTTCATGCCCTTTCGAAAGACCTGTATATCCCCCACTGGGCCACCTCTTTTCATATGTGTTACTTTTCACTTTCTTCCTTTTATATGTTAGTATGGCCTTGTAAGATGATATCTGTGTACACCCCAGCGTAGGTGTGGGGGGGGAGGGGGGATGTTTAAATGGTTTAAATTATTAATTTTGGGATTTATATTTTTTGGACTGTTGGTCTCTCTGCTTTCATTTCTTCCCTTTTAATTATTAGCTCCTGTGTTATCCCATTTTGTTGTTTATATTCTGTTTGGCTATATTGTATTATGGTGGTATAAGCAATAAAGTATGTTAAATTAAAAAAAAAGTGGGGAAGAAATGGAGTGAGCAAGAATCAAGTACTCATTCAGATGCGGTGTCGATTTCAAGATCAGCATACTAGTGTGGACACTGCAAATAGAACCCCAGCTCTTTAAGCAGCCTTATGAAGAGTAGAGGCTTCTCGAAGCACTGCGGTTCTGTTTATTGCAGTGTAAGTGGGCTGCATCTAATTCAGTAATTTACCGTACCTTACATGTGGATGTATGGTAGACCCAACTTTAAATAAACACTGCACCTGAATGAACACATGATGCAATAGAAACATAGAATTCGTCAGCAGAAAAGGACCGATCAGCCCACCTAGTCTGGCCAAGTGTTCTCTACCTATGTGTAACTCCTGCCTGTATATGTTAGTGCATGTCTTATTCTGCCTGCGTCCATCAGGACTTCCTTGTGAATGAGCTTGCTCAATGGATTTTTCCTGCAATTAACTTGAACCTACTCCATGTCCATGGCCCTGTTGATCTCTGTTGACCCCCTCCTTCTCTTTTCTGTAATATACCCCTATGTTTATCCCATGCATGCTTAATGCCCCCTACCATTTTAGCTTCCACCACTTCTCCTGGAAGTCTGTTCGAGGCATCTACCACCCTTTCAGTAAAGAAATATTTCTGCACATCTATCCTGAATGCCCCCCTCCCCAGCTTAATTGTATGTCCCTTGGTTTGGGTGCTCATCCTCATTTGAAGGGAACTCTTCAACTGTACCCTCTTTACCCCTGTGAGGTACTTTGTAGGTCTTGATCATGTCACCTCTCGGTCTCCTCTCTTCCAGAGTATACATGTTGAGATTCTTCAGCTTTCCTTGTAGGAATTCCTGTGAAAATGCTGAACCATTTTAGTTGCCCTCCTGTGGAAAACCTCCACCTTATGTCCTTTCCGAAGTGTGGACTGTAAAACTGGACATAGTACTCCAGCTGGGGGTATACCAGGGAGTGATACAATGGCAGCACAACATCCTTCATCCTGCTAATGGAGATGCCAGTCCTTATGCACCCCAGAATTCAATTTGCCCTGCTCATAGCCTTGTCACACTGTACTACCAACTTGAGGTTCTCTGATATAATAACCTCAAGGACCCTTTCATGTCTAGTGAGTATACCCAGCATCGGGATTCCTGTGCCCTAGGTACATGATTTTACACTTGTTGGCATTGAACCACAGGTAAGTAAGAACATGGAATTGATTTGAATGAATTGCAGACTTTTAAGCAGCTTTTTGGGGAGTGTGTATGTGTGTGTTTGGGGGGGGGCTTTGGTACCAGCAGTACCTCCAAGAATGCTACTGACTTCCCCATTCCCTCACACTGCCTGCCTAAGTACTCAGACCTCCTCCTCACTACTTCCACAGTGTCCCCCAAGTCGTTTGTACCCACATGCAACAGTAAATGAGGTTTCTTCCTGCCCCTTGCTGCATGCTTGAGCAGTGCCTGCCCTGCCTCTCCTGCACTCAACCTGGGGACAGCTTCAATCCAAAAATGGGTGTGTCTTTCCCCCTTTCCACCCCATCTCACCCATTTCAGTATAGAATCCCCCAGGATGAGTACCCTCTGCACCATACCGCCTTTCCCTTCTAATGCCCATTCCACAACCCCAGAATTCATTCTTTCCTGTCCCTTACTCCCACCAACTGCACCCTCTGTGACTTTTATATCTGTACCCCCTAATTTTGCCTCACCCCTTTTCTCTGCCTTATTCCTCCCATCCTCCTTGAACCCCTTCTCAGACTGACTACTTCCTACTGTGCTTCCCATGTAGACCTCCCCTCCTCCCCTGCTGATTTCCAACCCCTCTCCTATCCCCGCTGTTGTCGATTTAGAGTCTTCATTCCCTTCTATTCCGATAGTGATGCCCCTCCCATCCTTCCCCCTTCCTGTAGCCTTCTCTCCTTCAGTCACCACTCCCTCCTTCCTTACTAGCTCCCTTCTACCCTTTTGTCCTCTCTATCTGTTCCTCTACCTGTTGCCATCCCTCTCATGCCACGTTTGTTCTCCCCCCTTCAATATGTTCCTGCTCCCCTCTCTATCCCATAGCAGAGGTTTGAATCTATTCATAATCGATACCTGTCCTGCATCTCTTCCCACTATTGATTCCCCCCTCCTACTTTTTCCCCTCCGTTCCACCCCTGGTGCCTCCCTACCTGCAGCCATCTGCTCTGTCCCCTGGTACTCCTCGTGGTGTCTTCCTCCCTCATCAGGAGGCAGCCCTGCCTCGCCTCGGGCACCTACTCTCTCCTCTTTCCTGCTAGTGCCTCTGATAATGGGGCTGCTTCAGTCCCTAGTTATTCTTCCTCTGTCCCCCTTTGCCATCCCCTATTCCCCCCCAGGATGCCTATCATACTCATCTGCCCTGCCACTTACACTTCTCCCTAACCTCCACAGTTCCTCCCTCAAACTAGCCAGTCATGTACAAACCATACACCACCCATTCTCCAAGCCTAGTCCAGGATCATGGCAGACCCACACCCTGTACACCCCTCCACCCTTCCAAAGATGCCCACCCTAGTGACATGAGGCACTTGTCCCATAGTGGCCCCCATCTTATGCTAGGGGCTCTTACTCCCAGGTTCTGTACTCTACTAGAACTGTTAAGCCCCTATTTACTCAAATTCCTGTCCCCCCCACACTAGTCCCCCTACTAACCCCTTGCAAGGGGGTAATTCAGGCTCAAATGTCATCCATATGACACTGTATTACTGTAGCAATCCTAAAGCCTCCTTGTCCGTTTTTCACCCCTCATCTACTGTACCATACTTTTTGTTTTCTGCTCTCTTATAGTTTCTCTTATCCCAGTTAGAAATCCAATTGCACTCCAAGTATTACTTAGTTTAGTTAAAGGAATAAACAGAACAAATAAATATGTATTATTACAGAAATCATAATAGTATAGAGCAGTACTTAGCTCAGTTAGAGAAAGAAACAGAAGAAGTAAATCTGTATTAGTACAGCAATCCTAATGCATTCAATCATTGCTTTGTCTCCACTCCAGAGACCCTGCTGCAATAAAGGACCACAGAGGACACTGGGTGGGAGGGTGGCAAGTGTAAAGTCCCAGCAGAACTCTGTTGAGCTCGCTCACTCCCCCTCTCACTCACTGATTCTGCTTCTCCCGACACTGCAGACTTCCCTTTTGTACTGGGCTCCTGCCCACGTTGGCACCTCTTTCTGCCCACAAAGAAATCCACAGCAGTCCCAACAGAGGTCTGGTGAGATCGCTCTCTACCCCTCTCTCATATGCTCATTCTGTTTCTCCCGGAGCTTCAGGCTGCCCTTTTGTACTGGGCTCCTGCCTGCATTGGTGCCTTTTTCTGCCCACAAAGAAATCTGAAGCAGTACTGACACAGCTCCGTTAAGCTTGCTCACTCCCCCTCTCTCACTCGCTCATTCTGCTTCTCCCAGCACTGCAGACTGCCCTTTTGTACTGGGCTCCTGCCTGCAATGGCTCCTTTTTCTGCCCACAAAGAAATTTACAGCTGTCCCGACAGAGCTCTGTTGAGGTTGCTTACTCCCCCTCTCTCACTCACTCATTCTGTTTCTCCTGGCACTACAGACTGCCCTTTTGTACTGGGCTCCTGCCTCCATTGGCACCTTTTTCTTCCCACAAAGAAATCTGCAGCAGTCCCGACAGAGCTCAGTTGAGCTTGCTGACTCCCTCTCTCTCTCAGTCTCTTGTTTCATTTCTCCTGGCGGTGCAGGCTGCCCTTTTGTAGTGGGCTCCTGCCTGCATTAGCGCCTTTTTCTGACCACAAAGAAATCTGCAGCAGTCCCGACAGAGCTCTATTGAGCTCGCTGCCCCCCCCTCTCTCATTCGCTTGTTCTGTTTCTCCCGGCACTGCAGGCTACCCTTTTGTACTGGGCTCCTGCCTGCATTGGCGCCTTTTTCTGCCCACAAAGAAATCTGTACCACTCCCGACAGAGCTCAGTTGAGCTCGTACACTTCCCCTGTCTCACTCGCTTGATCCTAATTTGTCCCAAACACTGATTTCCCAAAGCGACTGTGGTATTCTGTGCTGGAAGTGTGAAAACATATTTCAGCCAGGATGTGAAAAATGACAGCTGTACTGTTCATAAAGAGGTGTGAAAAAATGCCACTGTTGAAAATCTGGCTTGAAAAATATTATTGATTTGCGAAGTTACAAGGGAGCATGGAAACTGCACAACACACGCTCGTAACACAGTCATTTTATGGACTTTCATCACAAAATTGTCAACATAGGCATTTTAGGACCTCTGCTCATGAACTATGTCACTGTGGTTTTCTTAATGTGTTCTGAACACTGATTTCCCACAGCGACCGCACTATTTTGCCCCGGAAGTGAGAAAACACATTTCAGCCAAGATGTGAAAAATGGCAGTTGTACTGTTCATAAGGAGGCATGTAAAAATGCCAGTGTTGAAAATCTGGAGTGAAAAAATTGCAAATTCTCAAAGTTACTAGCATGCGTAGCAACTGCGCAACACATGCTCGTAAAACAGTCATTTTTTTCGATTTTTTCTACCAAATTTATTACTCAGCTCAATTAGAGAAATAAACAGATGAACTTAATCTGTATTATTAGAGCAATCCTAAAAGCATCCAGTCATTGCTTTGTCTCCACCCCAGATATCCTGCTGTAATATAGGACCACAGAGGATGCTGGGAGGAGGGTGGGCAACTCTAAATTTCAAGCACAGCTTCATTGAGCTCGCTCACTCCCCCTCTCACTCGTTCATTCTATTTCTCCTGACGCTGCAAGCTGCCCTTTTGTACTGGGCTCCTGCTTGTGTTGGCGCCTTTTTCTGCCCTCAAAGAAATCCGCAGCTGTCCTGACACACCTCCATTGAGCTCACTCTCTCCTCCTCTCTCACTCGCTTGTTCTGTCTCTCCCCTCACTGCAGGCTGCCCTTTTGTACTGGGCTCCTACGTTGAGGCCTTTTTCTGCCCACAAAGAAATCCAGAGCAGTTCTGCCAGAGCTCAGTTGAGCTTGGTCACTCCCCCCCTCACTCTTAATCTGTCCCAAACACTGATTTTCCACAGCAACCGTGCTAGTCTGTGGCAGGAGTGCAAAACCATATTTTGGCCAGGTTGTGAAAAATGACAGCTGTACTGTTCATAAGGAGGTGTGAAAAAAATGCCAGTGTTGAAAATGTGGTGTGAAAATATTACAAATTTGTGAAGTTACGAGAGTGCATGGAAACAGTTCAATGCATGCTTGTAACACAGTCATTTTATGGACTTTCGTCACCAAATTTTCAACAAATCTGGATTTTAGGACCTCTACTCATGAACAGTGTCACTGTCATTTTCTTAATCTGTCCTGAACACTGATTTCCCACAGCAACCGCACTATTCTGCGCCGGAAGTCCGAAAACATATTTCGACCAGGATGTGAAAAATGACAGTTGTACTGTTCATAAGGAGGTGTGAAAAAATGCCAGTGTTGAAAATCTGGCAGGAAAATATTACTGATTTGAGAAGTCACAAGGGTGCGTGGAAACTGCACAACACACACTCGTAACAGTCATTTTATGGACTTTCATCACAAAATTGTCAACATAAGCATTTTAGGACCTCTGCTCATGAACAGTGTCACTGTGGTTTTCTCACTGTGTCCCGAACACTGATTTCCCACAGCGACCGCACTATTCTGCGCAGCAAGTGCGAAAACGCATTTCGGCCAGTGTGTGAAAAATGACAGTTGTACCGTTCACAAGGAGGTGTTGGAGTATCCAGTCATTGCTTTGTCTCCACTCCAGAGACCCTGCTGTAATATAGAACCACAGAGGACCCTGGGTGGGATGGTGGGCAACTCAAAAGTATCACTCCAATGTAATCGCTCACTCCCCCTCTCTCACTCGCACGTTCTGTTTCTCGCAACGCTGCAGGTTGCCCTTTTGTACTGGGTTCCTGCATGCATTGGCACCTTTTTCTGCCCACAAAGAAATCCACAGTAGTCCTGACACAGATCTGCTGAGCTCGCTCACTCCTCCTCTCTCACGCGCTCATTTTGTCTTTCCCCGCACTGCAGGCTGCCCTTTTGTACTGGGCTTCTGCCTGTGTTGGTGCCTTTTTCTGCCCACAAAGAAGTTCACAGCTGTCCTGACAGAGCTCTGTTGAGGTCGCTCACTCCCCCTCTCTCACTCGCTCATTCTATTTCTCCTGGCACTGCAGGCTGCCCTTCTGTATTGGGCTCCTGCCTCCATTGGTGCCTTTTTCTTCCCACAAAGAAATCTGCAGCAGTCCCAATAGAGCTCCACTGAGCTCATTCACTCCCCCTCTCTCAGTCACTTATTCCATTTCTCCTGGTGCTGCAGGCTGTCCTTTTGTACTGGGCACCTGCCTGCATTGGCGCCTTTTTCTGCCCACAAAGAAATCCGCAGCAGTCCTGATAAAGCTCCGTTGAGCTTACTCAGTCCCCCTCTCTCACTCGCTCGTACTGTTTCTCCCACCGCTGTAGGCTACCCTTTTGTACTGGGCTCCTGCCTGCATTGACACCTTTTTCTGGCCACAAAGTAATCCACAGCAGTCCTGACAGAGCTCCGTTGAGTTTGCTCACTCCCCCTCCCTCACTCTCTCTCATTCTGTTTCTCCTAGTGTGCAGGTTGCCCTTTTGTACTGGGCTCCTGCGTTGGGGCCTTTTTCTGCCCACACAGAAATTTGCAGCACTCCAAACAAAGCTCAGTTGAGCTCGGTCACTCCCCCCTCTCACTCGTTCAATCTTAATCTGTCCCAAACACTGATTTCCCACAGCAACTGTGCTTTTCTGTGGCAGGAGCACAAAAACACATTTGGGCCAGGATGTGAAAAATGACAGCTGTACTGTTCATAAGGAGATGTGAAAAAATGCCAGTGTTGAAAATGTGGCATGAAAATATTACAGATTTGTGAAGTTACAAGGGTGCGTAGAAACTGTGCAACACACACTTGTAACACAGTCATGTGATGGGCTATCATCACCAGATTTTCAACATAGGCATTTTAGGACCTCTGCTCATGAACAGTGTCACTGTCATTTTCTTAATGTGTCCCGAATACTGATTTCCCACAGCAACCGCGCTTATTCTGCACCGGAAGTGCAAAACACATTTTGGCCAGGATGGGGAAAATGACAGCTGTACTGTTCATAAGGAGGTGTGAAAAAATGGCAATTTTGAAAATCTGGTGAGAAAATATTGCAAATTCCCAAAGTTACGAGCGTGCATAGCAACTGCGCAATACACCCTTGTAAAACAGTCATTTCGGATTTTTTCCACCAAATTTGCAACATAGGCTTTTTGAGAGCCCACCTCATGAACACTGGCACTGTCATTTTGATAATCGGTCCTGAAAGGTGATTTTGTGCAGTGACCACGAAATCACCTTTTGGGGCCGAATAATGCAATGGCAGTGGTTGAATTCATGAGGAGGGGACCCAAAAACCCCATGTTGAAAATGTGGTGCCTAAATTCCAAAAAATGCCTGAGATATGCACCAAAGTTGAAAAAACCCTATTTATGCCATTATACAGCTTACCGGCATTTCTTCAGTTCACAGTCGGCTTTGAAGAGTGCAGGCGTGTTCCTGGTCCACCGAAGATTGTCGCACTGAGTTCTGGAGGTAAGCATGGGGTGGGGGATGTGGGGAGGTGGGTATGCAGTGGAGGTGCGGGTTGGGGAGGGGCACAGATGGCAAGGAACCATTTTCTTCTTTTCAGGGTTAGAAAAGAAAAGATGCTGCGGGACTTTTTTTTCCTTTTGCAGGTACTTTTGGCATGCTGGGGTAGGCTCCCAGCATGCCACCTGCGTGTTTTGGGGCGGGAGGACTGGAGCCGATGGGAATTGGGTCCTCCCATCAGCACATGCTGATGTGGGGGGGGTCTCATGAGCCAAGGGGGATTGGGCACCCCCTCAACACACAAGAACTTGGGGGGGGACATGCCAATGGGAACTGGGCACTCCTGTCAGCAAAGAACCATGGGGAGAGGACATGATGCTAAGGAGGATTGGGCACCCCCTCAGCAGACAACACAAACCAATGTGGACTGGGCTCCCCATCGGCAAACTGGTTGGGGAATGCAAGGGAGCCCTGCAATGATGGGTTGCTCCCTCATTGCAGTAGATGACGCTGCAATGACGAGGTAGCCCCTGATTGCAGCGGCTGAAACCTTTCAAGGTTGTGGCCTGCTAGCTGAACTAGTGTCAGGAGCAGTGTGCCACGGTATTGGGGACAGTGGTCCAAGCCTTAAAAGGCAGTGGGGGCATTCGCCACAACAGTGCCGCGCCTCCACAACCTGCTTCTGGAGCAAGCTGCCACAACATGTTTCTTGCGCATGCGCGCAATCAACATAAAAAGTGGACAAGTAAATAATTACTATCCTGATCCTTGTCTCATCATCAGCTTAAGGCCCATCACTTCACCATCACTCCAACACACCAGCATGCCAGCATCGCTTGGACATGTTACAAGGGGAGCCAGTGTGACCATGTGGCAGTGTCCGTGCTCCCATGAAAAAATGTAAATAAAAAATGTATTTAAAAAATTCTCATTATTGCGATTAGACTTATAATCAAAATAATGACCTCACAGCCAGTAGTTTCCTGGGGATTCTGTGCTTCATGCCATCCTTCCCCTTGATGGTCATTAATCCCCAGGAAATGACTGACTGTTTGGTCATTATTGCTTAACTATCATATACGTAGGTCAAAATTAAGGTTTTCTTTTCATTTATTTTATTTTTGTTGACCAGGAAAGGAAGGCTAGGCAATACTGCACATTTTCAGCTGCTTCCCAGGGAGGGCGTGAATGCAGATGCAAGTTAACTGAAACTGAACTAGCTCAAGCTGTTGGTGGTATTTTAGTTAATGGGGGAAATTTGGCAAGGACACCGAGAAAGTGACACTACTCTTTTTCAAGAAGTGCCATGGGATCTTTAACGTCCACTTGAACAACAACCAGAAAAGGCAGACAGGAACTGAGATAGTAGTAGATATGTATCTTACTGTGTCTTAGGAAGGGACTGTTATTTTTTTACTATGTTTTAGGGAGGAGCTGTTATTTCATTTATTTTTTGTTATAGAGGAATATTTGTTAAGTGCCTTGGTTCAATCTACTTCCTGCAGCAGGGGAGTCACTGTTTAATAGTCAGTACACCTAAGGAGACCAGGGCAACAGGATGGGGACAAGTTAGAGAAACCTGGTATAAGGGGTGGGAAGCACAGCATGGAGCAGCAGATCAGTCAATCAATCACTTTATTTAACCAGGCATAAACACCACTGAGCAAGCTCATTTTCAAGGTGGTCCTGGGCATTAATACAATACAGTACACTTCATAAGATTAGAATTACGGTGGACAACGGTGCAAAACAAAAAAAAGAAAAAACATTGTGAAGGTGCCGGTCAATATGGGCCTATACATACCGGTCAACATAATTAACATGCAAAGGTACATAATGATAAGCTTTACTGAAATGAGAAGAGAAAACAATCCCATATAGTCTCTGCTAAGTAAGAGCTCACACCTAAATGATAAAAAATAAGGAGGTATTAAGGAATAGGGTAGAAATTGGGGTGAAAGAGTAGGCAGCCAAAAGGGAGGCCAGAATAGCAGATAGGGGCAGCTGGGCTGTGCGGGGTTACTACTGGAAGGGTAGGGGACCTCGGTTACAGGATGGAGGGGAAGTAGGCTAGTAGGTTTCAGTGGCTGTGAAGCTGCAGTGGCCATGAGCACACTGTGGAGACTAGGGCAGTGTCCTCTATGTGCCAGGTTGGTGGGATTGGAAGCTGAGCTGCACAGGTTCAGATGTAAATTGGACAGGTGAGTGAAAGGCATGAGTGCAGGGGATGGGAAGCATGTATCCACAGACAGTTGGTGGGAGGGTGCCTGAAAATATGGGTGCAGGAGGATGGGGGGCCATCAGAAATCATGGTAGGTCTGGTTAGCTCTGGGGGCAGAAATTGGGGAGAGATCAAGGAGAGCAGACAGGGAGGAGGGAACAGAGTGGGGGCTATTGGCAGATGGGCAAAAGGGTCTCCAAGGACCATGGCAAGGGAGCTCACCTCACAGGAAGGGAGCACTGGTAAGCAACCTACTGGGGGGCTTCTGGTCTCAAATAGATACTTACCACTGATGGACTCCATGGCTTGAGGGGCCTCAGAAGAAGTGGGGTGGAGCACAGTTAGCAGAGGATGGAAGGAGATGGAGGAGGATGAAAGTGAGTGGGGGGTTGGGGGCATGGGCATCGGGGACTAATAGTGGATCCAGGGATAGCTCGGGAATGGGGGTCGTGAGTCAGGAATGCCTAGGGAGGGAGGATGAGGGGACAGGGAGGAGGGAGCACAGATCCCAGGGAGGAAAGGGACCAGCAGGGAGTAAGTGTGGGGAACAGCAGAAAAAAGAATGATGGGGGGTTGAAGCAAGAGGCCCTGGAAGTCAGGAGGGGCCACAGGCTAACGGGAGTACTTCTGGGACAGACCAGAGTGGTAAGGCTGGGAGGGGGAGCTAGGAGAGAAATGGTCAGACAAGGGAAATAGTTGAAACAGGAGGATAAAGGAAGCCATTGGCAGTCAAATTGATGGTGCAGTCAGAGAAAACGGAGAGGTAGTGAGAGTGAGGGTGTGTATGGCAGAGGAGGAAGTTAGGTTCAAGGGGAAGGAAGAAGTTAAAGTGCTCTTGCTAGGGGACTCCATGATCAGGGGCATTAAGCTGGAAGGGGGGAGTGAGAGGCAAGGCTGTGCTGTTAAGGTCAAGAGTATATTTGGCTTGACTGTGCACAAGGCCAAGTTCTTGGACTATGTTCTGGTGAAGGACTGTGGGGGATCCCCTAACATGTTAGTGCACCTATACATTGATGTCATAGAGGGAAATAATGTGGAGGAGATATAGTTTTATTTATTTATTTATTGAATTGTTTCACCAGGAAAGGCACACTGAGCAAAAGATGCTCATCTCCTGGTATGACCTGGGGGAAGGGTTACAAGGGGAAGATAACACGCAGGTTATCAAGCAATAACATAAAACAGGTATACAGTGCAATAAGTTTACATTTGGTTATATATTGGTTAACAGTCAGCTACATTGTGCAGGGAATGCGTATCCCGGAGGCATACATACATACATACAGACAATGCATCTATACATAGGCCCAGATATTCAAAAGGGATGCACCATGCGCAACAGAGATGTGCCAGCACAAGTACGAAAATGTGCCATTGTGCGATATTCAGCGGGAGGCAGCTGCGCCACTCAAGTTGCAATGCGCAAGAGCGCAATGGTAATGAATGCATGCGCAACCGTAGGGGGAGGAACCATGAATAAATGGCAAAGTGTGATATTCAACAGCATGCGCCATGCACAAAAGTGAAGCTAGCGGAAGTTGTGCGATAGCGGAAATGAGCCAAAATAAAAAGGAACAAGAGAGAGGTGCAAGAATGTTACAGGGAAGCCAGAGGTGGGAGCGAGCTGGGAGCTAAAACAAAGAGGGCAGCAGTGAGTGGGACATTGAAGGAGCAGGACAGGGCACACCTGTGACCACACAAAACAGGAGCGGGGAGCCTGAGCCACTCGTGCAGGACAGACAGGGTAGTGCTGCAGTGTAGTGAGGGCAGTGGTAGTAGGCAGGACAGCCAAAGGCCAGAGGTGTACCCGGTGCAGGAGGAGCATCACAGAGGACAGCGGGGGGAATGGGATAACATCTGCCGGGGGGGAACACCAGCCAGAGACATGGCCCGTGCCACCATCCAGATGGAGGCGGTAATGAGGGGTGTGAGAAGGCAGGCAGCGGGGGGGCGCGGTCGTGGAAGGGCCCATCAGTGGTATGCCCCCAACAGGCGGTACCGAGCCTGCATCACCTTCAAGCAGTACACTGACACAGAGACTGTGGGCTGGTAACGCCTGAACCAGGCAATCCTGAGGCGCTCTGTGAGCTGTGCAGTGATGAGATGCAGGCACCCACACGATGGAGCCATGCTCTGTCAGTGGAGACAAAGGTGACAGCTGTCATGTGCCTGCTCTCCACGGGCACCTTCCAGAGACCAACAGGGGACACAATAGGCATAACCCAGTCAGCCGTGTCACACCTACTCACACAATTCCTCAGCGCACTGCTGCCACATGCTGTGGAGTACATCCATTTTCCCAGTACACAGGCGGAGCGCACAGCACACATACAAGAGTTCCACAGGGTAGCATGTATGCCTGGCATGCTCAGGGCCATTGACTGCACCCATGTGGCCATCTGCACACCACCTGGCCTGGATGGTGTAGCATACATCCACCGTAGGGTTTCACCAGCATCAACTGCCAGGTGGTGTGCGATGCCAGGGGGTGCATAACCAATGTCTGTCCCACGCACCCTGGGAGAGCACATGATGCCTTCATCTGGCACCAGTCTGCACTATGCCACATTTTCGAGAGTGGGGACATCACCATTGGCCACCTAGTGGGTGAGTATGCACATCACGCAGGATGACATGGGCAGATGTGGAGGGGAGGCATAGTCAGAGGTGCCATGGGTACCGGCCTTGACGGCCCATGGCAGAGCGACGCAGACCACCATACTAATGTCCACCCTCTATACACAGGTGACAGTGGCTACCCACTCCGTCCCTGGCTGCTCACACCATACCGGCACTCCGAGACCCCATCGTAGCAATGGTACAATGAGGCACATGCCACCACACGTAATGTCATCGGGTGGATGTTCGGGATGCTGAAGTCATGTTTCCAGTGTCTGGACACGTCTGGTGGTGCCCTACAGTACAGCCCCTCAAAGGCCTGCAGGCTATTCCTGGCCTATTGCGTCCTGCACAACATGGCCAATGACTGTGGGATAGCCATAGAGGTCAAAGAGGGGGACAGCGATGGGGACGATGAGGATGCCGGTCCAGAAGGTGATGGGCAGTCACCCCCTGGGCAAAGGGACCCCCGCCTGTTCCGGATGGTGCAACCGCACCGGGACACCAACACAGAGGAGCACTTCAGCCAACACAGGTAGGTCATGGGGCCATGTGCAACCACCAATGGCAAGGGCACATCCCACAGACAGGCATGGACGAACCCCAGGGGTGGATGGCGGGAAGTGAATGGGACTGAGCGTGGATCCGCACATGCCATCAGGGATGGGCATGGCCAAACACATGACACACACACACACACACACACACCCACACACACACCACAAGAAATGCACAAGGGGTAGAAGGCACGCCAACCCCTACTGCAAAACCTTGCCACACACAGGTTCACACACAACCACGACCAGTGGCCATCACTGTATGTGTCTCAGATGCTAGGCACCATTGCACACTGGCAGACAGTGCAATGCAGGCATCATCATGCACACACCACAGTGGCCAGCAGCCAGGAGGGTGTGCACATGGGCTGTGTGTGTGTAGGGCTGGGTACCCCACCCATGCATCATACAGTGCACAACACACTGCACACAGGGCAGCGGCAGACAGTGGCCATGGTGGGAGACAGGTCAGTAATGCGGCACAGTACCATGGCCACCACAGATGCATGGGTGGCCCAACCAAGACCTGCCAGCCATGCAAGGCTGATCATTGGCCTCATGGGGTGGCACCAATGATTCCCCAGGGGTGATGCTGCGGGAACGCAACCGTGTTCGTGCAGGGGTGTGCAGCTCACCGAACATGTCTGCACCAGGCATGCTCAGTATGCCCACAGCCAAACCCAGTGTCAACATGGAAGGTGTCGCATAACGCCGGGTACGGGGGTGAACATGACACTGTGCAGTGTCTGCGGCGCATGGGCAATGAACTGGGTGCCCACAGTGGCCATGAAAGCAGTGATTGCACGTGTCTGCCTGTCAATGGCAGCGGTCACATTCTCCTGCAACTGGTCCATCCTTGCCAGGAGCAGACCGTGGTCCCTGCTGTGCCGCTCTTCTGCCTGGCACAGAACTGCACTGAGTGCATCCACCGCCATCACAAGCCACAACTGTTGATCCACTGAATCCTGGAGTATGCGGCTGTGCTCATCAAAGAGGTCATCTGCCTGATCAGCATGCTGTCCATCATGGTGTTCCTGGCCAAGGCGGTCAGCACCCCTTGAAGTTGGGAGCTGCACACCAGAGCCATGCCTGGGCACATCCACACACGGTGCACTGACACCGCCCCAGACACTGTCCCCCCATCCCCATATGCCGACTGCTGGCACTGCCCTATCCGGCTGCCGATCGCCAGGACTCACAGGTGCCACCACAGCGGCTGCAACAGCCCCAACGGCCTGGATGCACACCAGTGCTGTCCCACTGTGGCATACAGGTACAGGCTGTGACTGTGATGTCACGCAGGCCTCCATGGCGGCACCACCCACGGCTATGCGCATGCCATTCCCTGCTGTGGGACCATCCTGCGTCCCACACTTATCACTGTTCGGGATGTGTGATCCAGCATCATCGGTGCCTGATCCAGCACCAGTCCATGTCCCAGCATGCTGGAGTCCATGGCCGATGTCACACTGGGACACAGGCAGGGCCTCTTCCACACCAGCACCACCGTCAGGACAGACAGGCAGGTATGTGGTGGTTCTGACCCTCGGACACCTGTGAAGGTGGATGGGCGCTCCTCCGTGTCCAGGGCCTTGCCCATGGTGGACAGACCCACCACCGCTGACCCATGTAGATGCTCAAGAGCTGTAAGGGAACACAGTAGCATTAATGTCTCCGCCCTACCCTGTGGCATTCCCCCCACCTCCCACACAGTGACAGCACAGGACCTACCATGCAGTGACAGGCTGCCACCTGTCTGGAAGCCACTGCCTGGAATGCCCTCTATGGCACAATGCTGCATGCTGCAGGCCACCCGCTCCTCCTGTGGCATCAGGCGTGGCACATCCAGCTGTCCACCACCGGTTGCAGCACGTGCTGCCCTGATGGCAGCCACTTTCTCCTTAATTCTCCTCTTGTGCGTGCCGACCTTCTTTTTACATTCCTGCACGGACCGCTGGTGGCTGCCATGCTGGTTCATGGCATGCACAACCTCACCCCATGCCGCTGCATGGGCCTGTGGTGTCCCCCGCTGTCCGGTGAGCAGCAGTTCCCTGTCGAGGTATGCCTCGAACAGGGCATCTGATTCCTCCTATGTGAAGTTGGGCCTCCTCTTTCTCCAACATCCCTGTTCCTCCTCTTCCTCACGTTCGGTCATTATAGAGCCTGTGGGAATGGCAGGTGTTACCTTTCATTGTGCAGTTCCATGCATCTCCCACACACCACAGTCCACACTTCCAAACAGTATGTAACCCACCAAAATAGACTGCAATACCAAACTATGGCCTCTGCAGCCCCATGTCGCATTTATATAGCGTAAGGCATGCAAATTAGGCAAGTTTAAGTGGATGCTAATGTAGTATCTGCACCATGGAATTGCTGATGAGCTGATTTGCATATACTGGCTGAATATCGCGCTGTTGCACCTTGTGCAATTGTGTTTAGTGTGCTCAGGCAAAGGCGCAGCTCTGTGACGTGTGCAGTAGACACCACACAGTGCATGCTCAGGGTGCTGATGCTGTCGCCTGCCACGATGCTGATGTGCTGAGCACAGGAGGTAGTGCAGGACACAGCCACCACTGTGCCAGTGGTGCTAGTGCACTGTTCACACGTATGGCGCTCGTGCCCTGGAGCGCCGTAGGCACCATGGTGCCACAGCGCAGTAGGCTACTGCAGGGTGTCTCACACAGGCACCCAACTGCGCTACACGCAGGAAGTTCCAATTGTGCTGTGGCGGTCCGTGCGCAACAGACCCTTGACCCTGTGGTTAACCTTTGTCCCCTAGGTACCATGCGTCCACATGGGTTCACCCCTATCGCACTATTCAGTGACAGCGCGATGGGGAATGGCAGCACCATACTGCGCAGCATCTGCACATGATGAACGTGTGCTACAGAGCACCATTTTGTGATCCTACCTGCAGCAGTGATGGCAAGAAGGAGAGCAGCTTTATGGAGCCCACTGGAGCTGGCCAATTTGGTGGACATTGTGGAGCCCCATGCTGGGGCCCTGTTTGGGGATGACCCCTTGGACAGGGCAAGGAGTGCTGTTTGGGAGGAAGTGGCAGAGGCAAAAGAGAAGGCCACAGGGATTGCCCGAACAGCGGAGCAGTGTTGCCACTGCTATGGGGACCTCCGGCGGAGGGATCCAGACATGCTTGCCTGTCTATGGGCACATGCCAGGCGAGGCGCAATGCCACGTCCAGGTAGGTGCTCCATCCTTACACTGGTAGCGTCTGTACGGGTATTGCAGTGGGCATGTGTCCATCACGAGGGGGCCGTCCAGTGTGGGCGGTAGTGGTGGTGGGGGGGGTTGCGGCATGGCTGGGCTGTGTGGGATGGCACACATCAGGGGGGCTTTGCTACTGGTTTATACTGATGTTCCCCTCTCCATGTTTGCACCCTAGGCCCTGAGGAGAGGCGACGAGCCAGAAAGGCATGGGCATGCCGAGAGACAGTAGATGCATGGCAACAGGCACGGGTTGCTGGGCCCATCCAGCATCAGCACCTGGATCCAGTGGATGCAGGTGAGTGCCTTTTTTCCAGGATATTCTGTGCATGCTGTGTTGCAAGGTAGGCGGCGAGTCATGGCCACCATCCATTGACACCACTGATGTGCACGCCACACAGTACACTCAGCACTGTCCTGTGGCACTGCATATGTGGGTGTGCATCGCTGGTGGTCCACGCGTGTACTGGGTACATGGCTGTGCCACTGCCTTTGCACTGCATAGCCCTGTCACTGTACAGCCATGGTGGTGCTCTGCGGGACTTGGGTGGTGGATGTGTGCAGCGGTCCACATGGCCGTGTGCACCTGGGTAGGCAGATCTTGTGGACACGATCACTGTGAGTGGTCGCACACCATCACAGGGGCGTGGCCCACAGCTGTATGCCATGCACAATGGGTGGGCTGCAGGGGGATGGACATTCTCACATATTGGCTCTGCTCCCTTGTCCTAGGTGGATGGTGGATGACGGAGATCGAGAGGGCCATGCAGGAGCTCCTGTAGCTCACACGGGCTTCTATGGAGATACTCCAGTACATGGAGCAGCATGGAATAAGGAGGCGGAAAACGAGGAGGCGCCACAGGAGTGGAGAGCGGGGCAGATGCTAGGCCCTCCATGCCTCTGGATTCACCCTACCCCCCTGGACCCACCCTCACACCCCTTCTTTCCTCTCCCATTTGTTCACCCCTGCCCCTTACCCACCCCCATCTGGTATGTGGCTCTTTCTCCCGCCTTTTGTACATAATTGTATATAGTTTGTTTCACCTTTATATAATACATTTGTTTTGTTATGCCTACTGTGGTAGTCTCTGATTTGCAGTGGGCTACAGGTGCTCAGCTGCAGTGGTGTGCATGGCATCAGGGGTGGTGCAGGCATGGGGGTGTGTGTCCGGAGGGGAACTGCCTATGGTGTGGGAGTGGGAATCAGTCACTGTCTGTGGTTTGTGTATTGTTCCCTGTGCACTGGATGCCTGTATGCAGTAGTCCACGGTGCATGCACTGTGTCCATGGTGCCCCTGTCAGACCATCCGTGGCCTGTGCAGCTGACACCCTTGCATGACTGTGATCTGCATGGTCTGCTGGCATGTCAGTGGTGGCTGTCCATGCTGGACAACCACTGTTCCCGGCACAATGCCAGGTTGCCTCCTGTCACCGGTATGGTGCACGTCTTCCTCCGGTGGCACTGTGGCCTCTGCTGTTGTTGTCCCCCCTTCATGCTGTCACTTGTGTCTGTTGCTGGGGATGTGCTCCACTGTCTGTCACTTGTGCTCCGGCTGCATGCTGATGGTGTATGGCTTCATGGTGCATGCGCAGGGTGGCTGGTACACCTGTGACATGAAGGGGTGCTTTCCGTGGGTACATGGCTGCAGTGGCCACATGCCAGTGGCTTTGTTGACCTGCTACTGTGTCCCTGTGTTGGCGTTGGTGTACCCTTGGGTATGGGTGGGTATTTGTTCATGCACTGTGTTGCATCCTGTGTGGCGCAGGCTTCCATGCACCACTGTGGGTATGTGTGCTGGCTGTTGTGGCCAGTGCTGGGAGGGGGGTGTGTCCTTGGGAGTGTGTGCAGGGTGCTGTACCATTGGTGGTGGTGTCCGGGGCAGGCCCTGTTGCATGTGAGGTACCTCGTATGCCAACGCATGGTCGGTCTCTCAGCTGTACCTCGGGGGGGCATGCAGGGCAGCACTGTGTATGCAGTTATTGCATAGGTGTCTGCTGCCACCCACTGCAGGGTGCTCACGGTGAGGCTGCCTTACATGGCTCCATGGTGCACAGGATTGCATTGTCACAGTGGGGGGGGGATGGCATGCATGGGGTGTTCTGCACTGTTGGGCACTGCTCCTGGGCAGGGTCTCTGGGGATCGCAGTGCAGGGTGTGCTCTGCATTGGTGGGATGGTGTGGCATGGGGTGGCTGAACTTCCTTGTGTGCCGGTCACAGCTTGCCAGGGGGTGTGCTGGGGCACCATGCCCCGGCTGTGGGATTGTTGCTGGTGTCCGTGGGCCAGTGGTTCTTCCAGCTCTCCTCTGGTTGTGCGGTTCATGGGGTGTGGGGGGTGATGTCTGTTCTGCTGTGTGCTCCTCTGCCCATATCTTCCATGGGTGGTGGACCCCTGCATCCTGTCCCTGTGCATCCCTGGTTGTGCTGATGCACTGCTACCCTGCTCCACTGCACATCCCTGGTTGTGCTATTGCGCATCAGACCTGTGCCACTGTGTATCCCTGGTTGTGCCATGGCACAGTTGGCATGATATTCAGTTGTGTGGTGCAAGCGCATCTTGGCCTGCGCAGTGTTTGAATATTGCATGTGTTGCGCATGGGCACACTGGACTTGCGCCTACTCCTAATATTGCGCTACTTTGTGGTGCAGTTTGAATATCTGGGCCTTAGAGTACAGATTCTGAGGCGGATTAACACTTGGTAGATGAATCTACGTAGGCAGGACAGAGAAGATAACAGTAGATGAGTAAGTGCCATGGTTGGTTATAAAAGCCAGCTTCCAAGCATAGGGATGTGCCACTGGTCAGGCAGCTGGGGATTTGGTAGGGGGATGGGTTATAAGAGTTATCAAAAACAGGCACAGTTTACCATGAGGTAATTTGCCAGCATGGTTGATAGGGTGTGGGTGGCGGAGGAGTGGCGAATTTGATGGAGGAGATCATTCCAGAGTTTCAGGAAATGGTGCGAGAAGGCTGTTTGGCCAGCAGTGGTCTTTCATCTGGGGATATGTAGTAGTCGGGTGTCAAGTGACCTGAGGGCATGGGGGGATGGGGGCTGATGACAGTATGGAGGAGAGGTAGGAGGGCAGTGCTCCAAGCCAGAATTTTGAAACAAATTTGGAGCAGTGTAATATGCAGCGATTTTCGAGAATTGGGAAGGCGAGTGAGTGGCATAGGTCACAGTGGTGAGAGCGAAGGGGAGTATGGAGAGTGAAATGGCAGAAGGCGTTGAAAATGGTGTTTAGTTTTGATAGGGTGGATTTAGGAGTGGTGCTGTAGAATATATCACAGTAGTCTAAGGAAAGAAGGATCATCTTTTGCATTAGTTCCCGTCGAACCGTAAAAGGGAGAGTAGCTTGGTTCCTACACAGGGCACCGAGCTTAGGGTGCAGTTTTTTTATGATTGTATCGATGTGATCAGTGAAGGTAAGGTGATGGTCGAGCCATACCCCTAGATACCGGAAGGAAGCACGTCCTCCAGAGTTGTTCCATCCTGGGTGTGGAAGTAGGGAGGGAGGAGGGATCTGGATAGCCTTTGTCTTGTAGCGAAGGTCATAGTGACCGTTTTGTTAGCGTTGAGGGAGAGCTAGTGAGAACTGAACTAGAGTTGAACTTTATTGAAGTCAGACTGGAGATTGGATACAACTTGTTCCGGGGAGGAACCTGAGGCAAATAGAGCGGTGTCATCTGCATACATGTATATAGATGCAGCTGTGCAGATTTGTGGCAGGTCATTAGGGAAAACGGAAAACAGAATGGGGCCAAACACCGACCCTTGGGGGATGCCATTAGTTACAGGGAGGGGGGGGGAGGATGTGGCATCTGCAATTCTTACTGACTGTGTTCTACCTGAGAGACAGGCACTGAACCAGTTAGTGGCTGAGGTAGTGAGGCCTGCTTCCAAGGGGCTTTTTAACAGTCAGGGGTGGGAGACAGTGTCAAAAGCTTTAGCAAGGTTGGCGAATATTGCTGAGGAGATCTGCCCTTTGTCCATTCCAGAGAGGATGGCATCAGTGAGTCTAAACAAGGAGGATGCAGTAGAGTGACCCTTCCTGAACCCAGACTGGAATGTCATGAAGAAGTTAGAGTCAGAGAGAAAGGAGATAAGTTGGGCGAGCACCAGGTGTTCTTGTAGTTTAGCAAGGACTGGGAAGAGAGAGATAGGGCGATAGTTAGAAGTGGCAGAAGGGGAACCCCCTTTAGGGAAGGAAATGGCAATGGCATGCTTCCTGGTTTGGAGGACAGCTGCAGTGGCTGGTTCCAGGAGCTAGCCAGGGTGTGTTATGCCGTGGGAATGGCAAGAGGTCATAATGTCGCAAGACATTATACCTCATGGCAAAATCATGCTGCCAATATAGTGTGATTTATGCTATGAAGCATAAGTCTTTTTTCTTCACACCCCCCGTTACTGTCCCCCACTAAAAATTCCCAACTCTGTGGGTGGGGGTTCAACATGGGGAGTGCGCAAGTAAATAAAAAATAAAATATTCTGGGACCGGGAATCAAACTTGGTCTCTGAAGCAGCACCTGGGTTCCTGCTGCTGTGGCTCAGTCCTGTGAGCCACAGCAGCTGTTTGGAAGAACCCACTCCCAGCAGAGGTCATATCCTCTACCTGGGAAAGTGCTACTGGTGTAATACCACATCCAGCAGTGTACATGGTGTTGCACCATTAGCGGTTACAGACTACACTGTACCCACTTAGCCATAATGTTGCATGCTATTAAGCGAGTGATATTATGACCCAGTAGGCATGGAATGTATGGTCTCTTTCTCTGAGGTCCTCCCGGTGCTTAGAGGTAGCATGGGAAACAAGCAGAAAATCAAGGAGGTTAATAAATGGCTCAAAACATGGTGTGTGGCGGAGGGGTATGGGTTGGCGGGGGACTAGGGTGCAACTTGGGAGGACAAGGGGCTGTATGCTAGGTATGGGCTCCACTTAAATTTGAGGGGAGGAGGTTTTGAAACTAAAACTGACTGAGTGCATCGAAGCTAGATGGGGTTAAACTTGTGAAGGGGGAGGGCTGGGGCCTGAGGCTGCTTCTGGCAGGCAAAAGGGAGGACTTGGCCCCCCCCCCACTGGGGGAAAGGTTTGCTTAACAGAGGCACCCTACAATGCACAAGGGAGAAAAGACTTGCAGTTAACTGGGGGATCTCGGGTTGGGGGGACAGTCAAGGGAAAGGGGCAGGGATGAAAGGTGGTCCTAATAAACATCAGGAGCATGGGAAATAAGATGCCTGAGTTTCAGGGTCACTTTGCAGGCACCTGGGGGCATGTGTGTCAACCTGAGGGTGGTTTATAGGCCACCCATGCAGGCTGAGGAACTCAAGGAGGGCCTGGTGGTGAATCTAAGGGATCACTGTGGTCAGGGAGAAAGTAAAACTGTGGTGCTGGGTGACCTTCACATGCCAAGGGTTAATTGGGGCACATGGCATCTTCATTGGCTAGGGAGCAGCATTTGCTGGATGTCTTCCAGGATGCATTCCTATTCCAACTGGGGTAGGAGCTTATACCGCCTAGGCTTGTTAAATACTCTACAAGTCTGAAAAATAAATGTGTGATAATTTTGTAAAAATACAGCCTCAGACATTATCTGTAGCAGTGAATGCTTGTGTGTTTTGTCTGTTTCAACTGGTGACTGAACTGACGAGCAATGCTAGCATCCTGGAGGTGGTCCTGTTGGACTGCAATCTAGTTAGAAACCTAGTTGTAGGGGACCCACTGGTGTGGAGCCATCATGCCACGGTTTGGTTTTCCCTGAGTCTTGGGGAGGGGAAAATCATATTAAAATGGTGGCAGTTGACTTTAGGGGAGCAGCTCTTAAGGAAATGAAGGAGATCCTCAAGGGGCATTTGGAGGAGATCAGACCAGATATGGAGGAGGTGGAAAGCTTAAAAAAGGGAGTTCCTGGAAGCTACCAAGGCCTGCACGAAGATCCGACACAAGTTTGGTAGGGCTAGAAAGCCAAGCTGGTGGACCATGGAGGTCTAGGAGGTGGTGAGGTAGAAAAGAGCTACTTATAGGAGCTATAAGTGCTCACGAGGGGAAGTGGACAAGAAGGAGTAATATAGGTTACCCAAAAAGGTTACCAGGGTGGTGAGATTGGCCAAGGCGAGGACAGAGCACAGGCTAGCACAGGAGATCAGAAATGGGGAAAAAGGGTTCTTTAGGTACATTGGGAAAAGGAGGAAAGTGAAGGGACAGATTAGCAGACTGACATCAGAGAGTGGGTGAGCCGAGGAGGCCAGGGAGCAGGCAGAGGTACTTCATGAATACTTTACATCGGTCTTCACAAGAGACAATGGAGGGACAACACCAGGTGGTGGGAGACATGCTAGGAATATGGAAGGGGGAAGAGAAGCTCTGTGACATTGAAATTCCTGCTGGTAGGGTGAGGGGCACCCTTAAGTCCCTGAGAACGGATAAGGCACCAGGTTTGGATGGCCTTCCTCCAAGGGTGCTGAAGGAGATGGCGGACATCCTTGCTGCATCTCTGGCAGACCTTTTTAACTCATCCCTTCAGACAGGTTAGGAGCCTCAGGATTGGAAGATGGCTCATGTTGTGCCTATCAACAAAAGCAGCTCATGGGGGGGAGCCAGGTAACTTCAGGCCTGTCAGTCAGATGTCAGTGGTGGGCAAGATGATGGAGGCCATCTTGAAAGAGAGACTGGAGGTGTTCTTGGAGACATGGGACCATCTGGATGGTCACCAACATGGCTTCATTTTGTGCAGATTGTGTCAGACTAACCTTGTGGAGTTCTATGACTGGGTGACAAAGGTGCTGAACCACGAAAGGCCAGTGGACGTCCTCTTTCTGGACTTCAGCAAGGCATTTAAATTAGTGCCACACCCAGGGTTGCTGGACAAGCTTGAGGGAATGAGGGCAGGGAAAAGGACAGTGAAGTGGATAGGGAACTGGCTAACTGGATGGTTTCACAGCATGGTAGTCCGGTGGGGGAGGTATTATCTCCATGGAGAGTCATTAGCAGGGCCCACATGTGTCAGTGTTGGGCCCACTCCTGTTTAATGCTTACATCTCAGACATCAGGAATGGTATCAGTAGTGAGATGAGCCTCTTTGCTGATGACTCAAAGTTGGGGGCGGTGGTGGATGGGGAAGAGGATAGAAGAGCCCTACAGGGGATCTGGAAACTCTGGAGAGGTGGTCATGCACTTGGAAATTGAGGTTCAAGGCCAAGAAATATAGGGTTCTCCACCTGGGGCTTAGGAACCCGGATCATGAGTACTTTTTGGGTGGGGAGAAACTGCAGGTTTTGGGAGGGAAGGATCTTGGGATGGTAATGGATGCCATAATACGAACATACAAACTTGCCAGCAGATAAAGGACATTCTGTCTATCAAGTCTATTCAATTGTGCAGCTAGCAGCCCTTATGCTGAAGCTGCCCCCCCACCCCCTCCAGTGACCCTACCCCTTTCCCTGTCCCATCCCCTTTTGAAACAGCCCACTGTCTTACAGGATACAACTTCTTCTGGTAGTGAGTTCCACCTTGTCACTACTCTCTCCATAAAAAAGTGTCTCCTCATTTCCCTCCTAAACCTCCCATCCCACCCATCAATCTCAGATGGTGCCCTCGGGCATCCCTCCCCCTCCTTAATTGGAAAAGCCTCTCCGTGCCCACCTTATTTATTCCCTTCATGTACTTGAAGGTTTCAGTCATGTCCCCCCCCCCCGTCCCTGCCAGGGAGTACATGTTCAACTCCCTCAACCTACTCTCATAGGGCAAGTCCCCTAGTCCCTGGATAATTTTTATTGCTCTGCATTGCACCGCCTCCAGTAACTTAATGTCCTTCTTCAGATACGGACACCAGAACTGCATGCAGTACTCCAGGTCTGATCTAACCAGAGACCTATAGAGTGACAGTATCACCTTCCCCTTCCTGGAGAATACGCCTCTGGCATTATAACCCAGCATCCTGTTAGCCTTTACAGCTACCTTTCTTCACTGTGTGGAGTTGTTCATTGCTCCTGTTATGATCATCCCCAAATCCTTCTCCTACTCTGTTTTGGCTAACTGCGTCTCCCCTAGCTGGTAGCTTCTTCTTGGGTATTTTGCTCCAAAATGTAGCACCTTGCATTTCTTGGAATTGAACCCCAGCTGCCAGGAGTCTGACCAGTCCTGCAATATTGCCAGATCCTCTTGCAACCCCTGCCACCACTCCAAGTCATCCACTGCTGCTCCCATCTTGGTGTCATCTGCAAACAGACTGATTTTTATTTATTTATTGAATTGCTTCATCAGGAAGGATACACAGAGCAACTTAATGCTCGTCTCACAGTATGTCCTGGGGGAAAGGGGAAAGGGATGATCTTGCTCTTGATGCCTATTGAGATGTCTGCTATGAAAATCCCAAACACTGGCACCAGTACAGAGCCCTGTGGCACTCTGCTTGACACTGCCCTGGAGATGAGAGCTCCCCTCCCACCAACACACTGTGCTGTCTCCCTTGCAGCCAGTTGACTATCCAGCCCACCATCTTTGTCCCCGTCCCTGTATCTTCCAGCTTACTACCTAGCATCCCATGTGGCACCTAATCAAATGCCTTACTGAAGTCCAGGTGCAGGGCATCCACTGCATGGCCTCTGTCTAATTGCCTGGCTACCCAGTCATAGTAGTTCACTAGGCTGGTCTGACAGGATCTGCCTGAGACAAACCCATGCTGTCTGCTGTCCTGCAGTCCATTAGCCTCTGGGGGGAAACCAGCCTCTACTTCAGAATCATCTCCTTCAGCTTTCCCAGAATGGATGTGAGGCTTACTGGTCTGTAGTTCCCAGACTCATCTTTGGGGCTGCTCTTGTGGAGGGGCACCATGTGTGCCATCCTCCAATCCTGTGGAACACTTCCTGACTCCAAGGATGCATTAAATAGGTCTTCCAGGGGTTTTCCCAGAACTTCTGCTAGCTCCATAAACACTCTGGAGTGTATGCCATCTGGTCCCTGTGCCTTGTCCAGCCTTAGTGCTCTCAAGCCCTCCAGTACCCTACCCACTGGGATTTCCCTGTCTGTCTCCTCTTTGCCTCCTGTGCCCACCCCCAACTCCTTGGGTATTGCTCCCCCTTTCTCTTTTGTAAATACTGAGCAGAGATACTTGTTTATTGCTTCTGCCTTTTCTGCCCCTTTATCCACCCACCCCCATCCCTTTTTACCGTTACTATTTGGTCCTTGCAGCACCGTTTCTCCCTGATGTACCTGAAGAAGTCCTTCTCTCCATATTTAATGCCCTGTGCTAGCCTGAGTTCCCAGAATGCCTTGGCTGCCCTGACTGCCCTTGTTGTCTCCCTTGATTCCTTCAGGTAATCCTCTCTGTCCTCCCCTCTCCCTGTTCTTTTGTACCGACTAAAGGCAGCTCTTTTCTTTCTTACTTTCTCCATGACTCCCCTGCTTACCCAGCTAGGCTTCTTGGCCCTAGCCAACTTACTCTGGACCCATGTACATGTTGCAGTTGCCTTCTCAATACACCATTTAATGACCTCGCCCCTCTGATTAGTGTCCATATCTTAACGGAGCCTGGCCAGATACCCTGTACTATTTCTCTCATCCTTCCGAAGTCTAACACCCTTGTTCCCGATGCTACTCCCTCCTTCCCCATACTTAACCTGAACCGCACCGGGTGGTGGTCACTCACTGCCAGTGGCTCCTCCACCGTCAGCCTCCTCACAGATTCCCCATTTGAAAGTACTAGGTCAAGGGTATTCCCTAACCTGCTGGGCTTGTTGACCATCTGCAACAGGAAGCTGATCTGAAAGGCATCCAGAAGTACCTGCTCCCTTCTATTTGTGGTGGCAGGGATGCCCCAATCTACTCCTGGCAGGCTGAAGTCCCCCACAATCACTGTACTGCCCCTTGTGCAGGTCTTTCTGATTTGCCCCACTAGTTCCCTGTCTAATTACTCAATCTGAGATGGTGGCCTGTACACCACTCCCATCCTCAGAGTCCTATTTTTGGAGTCCTGGAACTGCACCCATAATGACTCTGTGTTGCCTACTGCCTCTTCCTCCCTGACACACTTCAGACTATCCCCTCACATACAGTGCCACACCCCCTTCCTTCCCTTTTATCCTGTCCCTTCCAAATATCCTATACCCTGGTACTGCCAGGTCCTAGTCATGGTAATGGTTGGCCAATGTCTCGGTTATGACCGGCATATCCACCTCCCCATCCACCATGAGAGCCTATAGCTCTGCTGCTTTGCTCCCTAGACTTCTAGCATTCAAGGTTACCACCCTCCATCCTGATTCCTTGTCCCCTCTTCCTACTTGCTCTCCCTTTTTATTCCACCCCCTCCTGACCTCTCTCTAAGTCCCCTACTGCTAGCATGGGCAGTAAGCTTATTAGATTTTCCTGCCTGAGGATCCTGCCAATTTCCTGTCCACTTGCCACCCCCCACTACCTGTTTAAATTCCCACTGTTTGCTAAGTAGTCCTCCAAGTTCTGTTTCAAGACCTTCTTTCCCTTCCCACTTAAGTGAAGCCTGTCCTTGACATAGAGATCCTTGTCCTCTCATGTCCTTTCCCACCCTCCCATCAGAACATACCCTTTGGATGGACACCACTCCCTCAGCCATGTGTTAAATTCCTCTATCCTCAGCTTCCTCGCTGTGGTCGCCTTGGGTACTGGAAGCACCTCCAAGAAAGTTACTGATCTTCCTGCCTCCTCACAAATCAGCCCTAGCTCCTCAAACCTCCCCTGGACTACATATACCATATGATCCGCCAGGTCATTGGTTCCCATATGCAGAATGATATGAGATGTCTCCCTACCTCTCCTGGCATACTTCAGGACTGATTGATCCACCCTTTCTGCTCTCATGCCTGGCATAGCCTCCACCCATATTTGACTATGCTTCTCCCCCTTGCTCCCCCATCTGATCTCTGTCAGAACTGAATCCCCTAGGACTAGGTCCCACTCCCATTTCCTTGTTTTGCTTGCCTTGTCCAGCCCTTATACCTTCCTGTCAGGTCTTCTGTTCCCAAATGCATCACAGCTTTTCCCCTTCCACCCCTGTCTCTGACTTGCCCTCCCATCCTATTTTCTCCTAATTTCAACTCCTCTTTGCACTGGGCTCCACCTGCCCCCTTCCCCTGATGCATCCCTCCTCTAGTCTCCTCATAACTCCTGTTCTCCTTAGCTACTGTCCCCCTGTTCAGTCTCCTAGCTCTTGCCCCTTATCCTTACCCATTGAAGCCCTGCCCCTTCAGTCACCCTACCACCCTTACTTGGCTGTGAGTAATTTCTTCCTCACCAGCCTTGTCTACAAGGTCCTCCTTATTCATCTCCTTCAGTGTAGCTATAGTAGCACCGAGAACATGTTACTTGACACCTCTCCTAGTCTGGGTTCTTCCTGGCATACCATTAAGCAGCCTACATTTGCTACCTGCTCTAGGGCCATTCTTGCCTCTGTTCCCTATCCTCCTCCATCCCATTCATCTGTACCCAGTGGTTCCAGAGGTGCCAATATCAGATCCATTTACCCCTTCCCCCTCGCCCCCCATGTCCTGATTTGCCTGCAGTCCTCTGAGGCACTCCCATGTGCTCCCAGTTATGAATTGTACTACCACTCTTTTCCTGTCCCTCTTCTTATCTCTCCCCATAACCACCTAATCTCCTCCTCTAGCTGCTTAAGTTGCCTGCACACTGGGCAACCCCTGCTCCCCATGAGACCCCTAAAAAAGATAGCTACTCCATAGTTGTTGCATCCTACTACCCTCCCCATGCCCCTTCTTGACCCCCTACCTCCCTTCCAGCTTTCCCTTGCTTCATACTGCCTGCCCCTTCCTCTGGGATGGTCCCCCTTACTAGGGCTAATCATGCTATTGTCTTTCCCTTTCCAAGGATCAGATGCGATTTAGTCTCACTAAGCAAGAGACAGCCGCCATGTTGTAAAACTTGTTCTGCCTGCCTTCCATGGAAAAGCAGCCAATCAGAAGACACGTTTTGCAAGAAGTGGTGTGGCAGACTTGCAGTTGTGCTGTGGAGTTTAATTGATAATACTATTGTTCAGGTCCTGACAGTGGCAGAGCTAGAGGGGGCTGGGGGGGCGGTCACCCCTCCTGGCTGCCCCAGTTTGAGCAGTGGTGCCCCACCACCATCTTTATTCACTGTTTAGTGCCCATTGTGGAGCCTGTGATTGACTGAATGGCCCCCCCAGCTCCCAAATGCTCCCAAATCTGGCTCCACCACTGGGTCCTTTATGATAGTATTATCAGTCATGAATGGTGCTGTTCTCAGTCTGGTACCAGTGGTATTACCAGGAAATTTGTATATGCTTTAAAGTACTACTAATTTTACAATCCATATATTAAAATATAATTAATAATGTGCCATGTTTTTATTCTGAATTGTTTAAACTTCAATCTCAATTTTCTAAATTAAGTGAAGTATGTTTTATATGCTGCTGACACCCATTCATGTGTTTTACATCCTGTGATACCAATACAGCAGCACATAAATGCAATGTTCGCACAGCCAGTCAATTAGTTTTGTAAACATAGTCATAAGCAGAGATCTACGAACTAAGAGATGCTCAGAAACCCCTAAAGATGGACCATATGTCATTAAATTATAAATGCAATAGGACTACAGTATATCTTGTGGTTTGTCATTTACACAAATGTATCCCAAATCACTTGAAGGGTAAGCAAGATAATGTAGGAAAATAATCATATTTCAATAAATGAAACTATATATGCGTGTGTGTGTGTGTGTGAGTGAGTGTATACTGTAAATGGTAAATGCTTTTCTAAATTTACTTTTATATTATACTATAGCAGAGATTTTAAACTAAGCATGATAGTTTGTATTTTTTTGTTTAATCATGATCAAAACTTCACTGATAGGACAATCACAACTGCAAACAGGAAATGCAGTACAGAAAAGATTATTAATCACTTTGGAAATACTAATACAGAATACTAATTCAGCATAGGAATGTTGGTATATGATTCAAAGGCAATTCAACTGATAATGTCCTTTTATAATCTAGGAATTGGTACTCAAATCTTATTGTATATGAAATATGGAAAAATTTGATTTAACTTACCATCAGCCAGGCAAAAGGCAACAAGTGCAAGTAATATGGCTAACTTCATTTTATCAGTTTGGACAAGTAAGGCAGGTCTAGGCATCTCTGCAGGCTGCAAAAAAAAAAAAAGTCCTGCTGGCCCTTTTATACGTGAACTGAATCTCCTTTTTCAATTTGAATGGCATGAGGAAACTACTTTAATAAACTAGATTTGCTCATCATATGTTTACTTCATTCCATAGACATCTGTATATCAGATTAACTACCATTTCACTACCACGCCATTTAATCTACATATTCATGTGCAAAACAAATATTCAGCTTAACCTGTCGAGCAACTTCTTTATGACTGTGTTAATGACTGTTTTTAATGTTGCTCTGCTGTTTGATTTTTAAATGGTCTATCCAATAATCAAATACAAGAACAGTCAAACTACTGTAAGTGGTATTTAAGAAATCAAAGCAAGATTTTCTACACAGTCATTGCTTGAGAAAACTAAGCCTATGCACAAAAACAAGACTGGAGTGTGTACTGTGCACTAACATTGGCCGAAAAGCATATTGTTGTCTTACACCCAAAATTTGGAATGCCTTTCTATTGCATTTAAAAGCAAATTATTTGGGTAACATTTTAATACAGCACTGTGTGACTCTCTCTGAAATTATGTAGGAATGGCAGACACAACAGGCCTTTTTCTGCTAACAGATTTCAGCTTTACCCCTTAAATCTAGGCCCAGTTTACTGTAATAATTTCTCTCATTACACAGCAGTGTATGGAAGGACTTCAATATATTCTGGGGAAAGGGCAAATAAAGAAGGGAAGGAAAGAAATTTGGTTTTATAAAGTGTTTTTATACAGTCTGTATCCTAAATCACTGTGCAATTTAGGATAGCCTGCTGGAGAAGGTCCAGAGGAGGGCTACAAAGATGATACCTCATCAGCAGGCTAAGGCATACAAGGAGAGGTTGAGGGCACTGAACATGTACTCCCTGGAAAACAGGAGAGAGAGAGGGGACATGATTGCGACCTTTAAGTACTGGAAATGGATAAATAAGTTTGGTAAGAAGAGTCTATTTAAACTGAGTGGTGACATAACACACAAGGGCACAGTTTTAAGCTGGAGGGTGGGAGGTTTAGGAGGGAGGTCAGAAAGCATTTCCTCTCAGAGAGGGTGATGGACACTTGGAATGTGTTGTCAGAAGAGATAATCTCGTTGAAGACAGTGGTCAGTTTTAAGAGATGCTGAGACAGGTATAGGGGAGGGTAAGGGTCATAGGTAGGGTGGATGCAAGGAGTGGGGAAAGGGGGCAGAGGCAGTAGCTCAAGCTGTAAACCCTGCAACACGAGTAGACTTGATAGACCAAATGGCCTTCTTCTGCTGGCTTCTTTATATGTTCATATAGGGAGGAGAGAGAATGTTTCTACCATTTTTAGTAAATAGGAAGTTTCAAGGTGGACAGTGATAGATCAGAGGAAAATTAGAGTAAGATTGAGAGCATGGAGGTTAAGTGATTTGCTCAAGGATACACAGTGAGAGAGTGGTAGCTGTGGATTTAAACCTAGATCTATTGGTTCACAGTTCTGTGCTTTAACCACTAGGCCAAACTGCTTCATATGTGCTAATAGTAAGTGGCAAATGACAATGTGAAAAAGTGTATGGATCTTCACTTATGCAGAAAGAATTCAAGTCAGAAATGCTATGTAAATAGCAAACAACTATCAGCAGTGGACAGTGGGAAAGATGTGGGTGCCGTCACTGATGAGTAGTTAAATATGCCACTCACAGCTATTGTATGTACAATAGCAGTAGGAAAGCACAAAAGATGTAACATGCCATGAAAATGATATAGTTCAGCACTTTATATGGCAATGTGCAGGGGCAGTAATGCAGGAAAGGCAAATTGAATGCTGGGCTGCACTTAATGGGGGTTAACATACTAAGAAAGTGATATTATTCACATTCTTATAAGGCCCTGGTAAGGGTGCACTTTGGAGTACTGTATGAAGTTCTGGTCACTATGTTATAAACACAATTTTGCAATAAAAGAAAAAGCACAGCAGAGAAGTTAAGCTATAGGGAACGTGTCTAGACACAGAGGGCTTGATTTTAAAAAGCTGATGCAGGGTTTTTGCCAAGCCCTGCGTCAAAGCCATTTTTTGGTACATCTGTGCCAAACACCTTTGCCGCAACTGTACCCAATTTTATAGTGTCGGGCGCAGTTGCAACAGTTTCTACAATTTATGGTGCTGACATTGTCAAAACAGAGATGATGCAGAGAAGGGTGACCAAAATGTTAAATGGATTACATAACAAGCCTTATGAGGAGAGAGTGATGGACCTCAATTTGCACACACAGCAACAAAGGAGAGAGAGATGACATGATAGAAACATTCAAGTACCTCAAGGACATTAACAAGGTAGAAGGGGACAACAAATTCCGGACTGATAGTAGTCCCAGGACAATAGGATGCAACATGAGACTGAGGGTTGACCACATAAGGGAAAGTGTCAGTGAGTTATTTTTTACTTAAGAGTGGTGGATGCATAGAATAGCCTGCCCCAGGAGATGGTGGCAGCCCATATAGTGGCAGACTTCAAGCATGCATAGGACAGAAACAAAGGAATAATAGCGAAATGAAGAAAAAGCTAAAGCCAATTACCAGATAGGGTCACTGGACACTTCATTAGGCAGCTTAAACAGGCAGACTGGATAGGCCTAGTGTTCCTTTTCTGCCAACAGCATCTATGTATCTATGTAGCCATGTATTTCAGCTTGTGCCAAACATTTGGTGCAAGCCCTGTAAAAAGGGTCCCCTGAATGCTACAAGTTAGACCAGGGAAGCACTGGTCTTACTTGAGGTATTTGGCATGCGGGATTGAAAATCCCAATCGCCAGCCAGGAGAATGCCACAAGCTCCGTGCATCACATGACTGGTACACCAGGGGTCTTGCAGCATTCTTTGATTTCTGATACTCAAGCCCAGAGACTCCCAAGGGAAGCAATGGAAACATGGCATGTGAACCCTTTAAACTCAAGCTGGATCAGTGCTTCATAGAGATTAACTTAACTGAGTACAGCATTTAAATCTTCTTGGAAGGGAAGGTTTCCAATTGTTTTAGAAAAGGAAGAAATTAAATTATGTATTATATACAGCACCTTTTATACATACTGCACCCTAAAGCACTTTTCAGTCCATGAACAGTTGGGAATGGCTATTAGGCATGCACAGACAGGTTACGGAAATATCAAGGAGTAAGGTAGAGAGACGTAGAACATTTAAGTACAGTCATGTAATACTGAATACTAAAGCTGCTTGGATGGAAGGTGATGAAAACATTGCTCTTTTTTGTCTTACATTCCCTGTGCGCCTATGTAACTACAGAACCCCTTAGTTAAACTGCTGGCCCCATCAAATTGTTGAGTCAGCTATTGAGGGCTGTACTGCTAACTGTGGAGTGCCAGGTCCAGGCTAAGTCTCAGAAGCCTGCATAGGCTACTGATGGAACCACCACTTCATCCACCTCACATGAAGCTTGCAGTTGTTGAGCTGATGACATGCCAATGAACATGAATAAATGAATGGAAGCCCAGCTACTGCTGTTGGGTATAATCCAGCTAGAAGGCACCCAGTGTGATTACTGGTGCTGAAATTAAACATCACCATTAGGACAGAGTCAAAGCCTGAAGATGAGCAAGAGTGGGAGGAGTTACTAGGTCATAGCCACATCATTGGACATCACCACTTGTGTCTCTAATGGTATTTCACTACTGTTTTTGTGCCCACGTTGAGGTCAGAGAGGACTCGGAGGTAGCCACAAAGAGTGTTGTAGGCCTGGGGTAGGACAAACCCCAAGGTTGGGCCTGAACCAGAACTGGAACTAAAGAACAAACGTTAGCTTTTGAAATGTTTTCAGAAAAGAAGAGTGAGTGAGTGAGTGAGTGTCCGTTGATTTAAGATGTGGCAAGCCCTTTTAATTCAAAGATAGCCTATACACATTTTTCTAATAATTCACATGTGTGACATTGGAAATCCATTAATTCTCACTTCTTAGTTAAAATGTCAAAACTTTTAATAATGACTGTTTTACAGTCTCTGTCACTCAGACTGTTTGAAATGTTTCGCTTACTCTAGAGTGTCAAAAGCTAGGCTATGTCTGCTTGATTCACAGATTACTGCCAAACAAACAAATTAATTTGTCAGTGAAAGTGTTGAATCCTGTAAAGAGTGCTTGACCTTGTAGTATGCAGTACAAAAATAGTCCAGCTCTGAATTAGAAGGCTTGTAATTACATTTTGGGCTTCTGATGATATTTGCAAGCTGCTCATGCTTTGCGTTAATGTTTCATGAGGTCGCCCAAACCCTTGATGGAATTAATAATAAAAATAATAAACATTGTTTTTTAGCACCTTTCAAATACCAAGGCGCTTTACAATTGTAAACATAATTCCCTTAAAACTATTACATAAATTTACTTAAATATATAATACAGCAGTTACAAATACCAACAGTTCACTGGTAATCCTGACCCCATAGAAAAGTTTTAAGTGCCTGCTTAAAACCCTCCACGATCGCATATTCCCAAAGCTGACAGGGTAGAGAATTCCAGAGGGTAGGGGCCACAAACATAAATGCACGGGCCCCGGAAGATTTCAAGGTTACCCTTGGAATCTCCAGCAACCCCTCGTCAGCCGATCAGAGCTGTCACACAGGGGTGTAAGGAATCAGAAGCTCTTTCAAGTAGTCAGGACCAAGTCCGTGTAGGGCTTTGTAAGTTAATAAACCTACTTTAAAGGTAATCCACCACTGAATCGGCAGACAATGCAGATTGCACAGCACAGGAGTGATATGCATCCTCCGAGATGCCCCAGTCAACAGTCAAGCAACAGCATTCTGTACTAGCTGCAAGTGGTGGATATCAACCCCAGGAAGCTCTAAGTAAAGGGAATTGCAATAGTCAAGGTGCAAGGTCACAAAGGCATGGACCGACATAGGTAAATCACTGGATGGAACAAAGTGTTTGACCCTGGCAATGTTCCTAAGATGATAAAAGGCAGACTTGATGACTGCTGACACCTGATAACGAAGGGTCAGCCCATCATCAAGTATCACACCCAAGTCGTGCACCTGTTCTGAGGTAAGAATTTGGGAGCTCCCCAGATATAATCCAGAGGGCTAACCAGTCCTCAACTCCTCTATCCTGCAGCCTTGGTCCACAACCATAACCTGTCTTTCCTGTGTTCAACTTTAGCCAGCTCAAATTCATCCAGCCCTGGATTTCAGCAAGGCAGTTATTAAATACTGAGAAAGCACTAACCTGGTCGGGAGCAAAAGACATGTAGAGCTGGGTATCATCAGCATAACAGTGAAACTTCAGCCCATACCATCTTATGATGTCTCAGAGGGGTAGCATACACACTGCAAACAACATGAGGGACAGCACCGAGCCCTGAGGGACCTCACAGGAGAGAGGGAGTGAGTCAGAAGAAAAAATCCCCGACACAACTCTCTGTGATCTGCTTATTAGGAAAGATATAAACCACCTGAGGACTATACCTGTCAGGCCACAGATGAACCTCTGGCGCTCAAGCAGCACCCCATGGTCTACAGTGTCAAAAACTGACGAGAGATCAAGGAGTACCAGAATGGAACAGTTTCTCAGATCTCTTGCCATCAGGAGTTAATTGAGCACCCGAACCAGAGCAGTCTCAGTACTATGCCTCTTTCGGAAACTGGACTGGAGAGGTTCGTAGACATTATGGATGGTTAAATGGTTCTCCAGTTGAGTTGCCACTATTTTCTCAATAATCTTCCCTATAAAGGGAAGGTTCAAGATAGATCTGTAGTTAGCTAGAGCATCCGGGTCCAACGAAGCTTTCTTCAGAAGGGGTGTCACCACCGCCTCCTTCAAGGAGCTTGGAAACTCACCTGATTCCAAGGAGCACTGGACTATCTGAGCCAGGACTAGACCAATGATATCGCGACAACCCAAAATCAGGTAAGTTGGGCTGCGATCTAAATCACAGCACATAAGGCACATCCCCTGGACGAGCCGCATAATATCCCTGAACTCTAGCAGGTCAAAGTTACTCCTGAAAGGAAGAGGTGTAGTGACCAAGCACCGACCAACAGCATCCCCCATAGAACGAGTCAAGAAGATCTCCGATCTGATGTAGGCCACCTTATTCGCAAAGAATCGAGCAAGCTCATCACACTCCATTTGTGAAAAGGCTTGACGAAGCTGCAGACTGGCTGGGTTGCAAAACCTGTCCACAGTTTGGAAGCTGAGCTGGTCAATTCTGAGCAACAGAGATCTCTCTGGACAGGAACTCTGCCTTCTTACAGGAGATCACTGATTGGTAGGCCTGATAATGCTCCACCAAACTAAGATGGTCAACCTCCAGGGCGGATTTCCGCCAATGCCGTTCTAACCTTCATCCTACTCACCACAGCTCCCTCAAAGACCCATCAAACAAGGGAGCCAGAGGGCGAAGTGGGCGAGGACAATCCCGGAGAGGAGCAATCAGGTCGAGGGCCGAGGAGATGGCCGGATTACAGGCCAAGACCAACGGCTCTGGATCTGAGCTGGTATCAGGAAACTCTGAGAGATCAATCACCGCCGCCAGATCTTAAGGGCTCACAGCATTGTATTTCATAACTATCATTTAGTCTTTGTTAATGAAAGAGGGAAAACATAGAAGAAATGTAGCAAGACAACAAAAATAGTGTATAAAATGAATAAATCTATAGCATTAAAATAACATTTTAAAAACCGTGGATCTGGAACACAATTTAGGGTCTTCAAATTTGACTTAGAACTGAACTGTGACATGGGTAAATTACCCACCCCACCCGCATATCACATGATGGAAGGTTGTCAGGTGATGTTCCCAGCCAACCTCAAATCCATTTATTATGTTAGACTGTGCCAGTTTGGATCTTTTTAAATTTCAAGTTTTAATATACTCAGAGTCGTACTCTATAACTTTGTAAATTGATACTAAGTTTGTAAAAAAGCCATTGGCTCAAAGGTATTTATCCGAAATTCTAATAAATAAATAAAAAAAAAAAGTTGGGTTGCTGACTATATTTGAAATAAAAATTTGAAATTAGGAGAACCAATAGGAGAACACTTGAGGGCACTGTGGAGTTTTCTAAGAAAGTTGAATCTAGGCATACCTTGCTATCAAGTCTTCTAGTGAGATTTTTCTGTGTTTTATTTTGATTACAAGGAATAACCACTGGAACAAAGCACCACATGGTTGGGGGGGTACAGAAAACATGAGATACTGTATCAGCAGTTGGGTAAATGGGCAGAAGCAGGAACTCCACTGCATTAACAATTTAACTTGATTCCAAGGGAATAAAGTGGAAAAGGATTGCTGCTGTGTAAAATGTACCCATAATGCACATAAAAGCGTACACAATTAGGTATAGGAATTAGAGTTGTGGGAGGTGAACTGGCTCTGTTGTAGATCTGGTCACATTGGTCCAAGCCAGTTTAACAGCAAAATACAATTAAAAAAAACTCATTCAAATCCAGGTAGTGGCCAAAACGAAAGTTCACTGAGCAGAAATCACAGCAGAAGGCAGAGTGAGTTTGACACTCTGAGAACCCCCCCCCCCACACACACACACACATATTGCACTGTACCATTGAGATTCCTTGGGGAACCCCATGGAGGCAGCATATCCTACTGGGTACAGCAACATTTTAGAGACCAGGACATCACTGGTTCAAATTCTGCTAACCCAAAATATTTACTTTGTGACCATAGGTAGGTCAGTTAACTTCACCTTGTTCATCCCCCACCAACTGCTAAAATAAACAAGCATTTGTCAATGCCGAATATTGATTGCGTTGGTCCGTTGAGCTCACTCACTGCCCCTCTGTCACTCGCTTAGTCTGTTTCTCCTGGTGCTGCAGGCTTCCCTTTTGTACTGGGCTCCTCCCTCTGTTGGTGGCTTTTTCTGCCCACAAAGAAATCTGCAGCAATCCCGACACAGGTCTGTTGAGCCTGCTCACTCCCCGTCTCTCACTCACTCATTCCGTTTCTGCCAGCGCTGCAGGCTGCCCTTTTGTACTGGGTTCCTGCCTGTGTTGCCGCCTTTTTCTGCCAACAAAGAAATCTGTAGCAGTCACGATAGAGCTCTGTTGAGCTCACTCACTCCCCCTATCTCACTCGCTTGTTGTGTTTCTCCTGGCACTGCAGCTGTCCCGATAGAGCTCCATTGAGGAAGCTCACTCCCCCGTCTCACTCACTCATTCCGTTTCTCTTGGAGCTGCAGGCTGCCCTTTTGCACTGGGCTTCTACCTCTGTTGGTGCCTTTTTCTGCCCACAAAGAAATCTGCAGCAGTCCCAACAGAGCTCCATTGAGCTCGCTCACTCCCCTCCTCTCAGTTGCTCATTCCATTTCTGCTGGCGTTGCCAGCTGCCCTTTAGTACTGGGCTCCTGCCTGCATTGCCGCCGCCTTCTTCTGCCCACAAAGAAATTTGTAGCAATTACAATACAGCTCCGTTGAGCTCGCTCTCTCCCCCTCTCTCACTTGCTCATTCTGTTTTTCCCGTTGCTGCAGGCTGCCCTTTTGTACTGGGCCCCTGCGTGCATTGCTGCCTTTTTCTGCCCACAAACAAATCTGCAGCAGTCCTAACAGAGCTCAGTTGAGCTCACTCACTCCCCCTTCCTCACTCGCTCATTCTGTGTCTCCCGCCACTGCAGGCTGCACTTATGTACTGGGCTTCTGCCTGCATTGGTGGCTTTTTCTGGCCACAAAGAAATCTGAAGCAGTCCCAACACAGCTCCATTGAGCTCGCTCACTCCATCTCTCTCACTCACTCATTCCGTTTCTGCCAGTGCTGCAAGCTGGCCTTTTGTAATGGGCTCCTGCCTGCATTGCAGCCTTTTTCTGTCCACAAAGAAATCCGCAGCTGTCACTATAGAGCTCCGTTGAGCTTGCTCACTCCCACTCTGTCACTCGCTTTTTCTGTTTCTCTTGGCGCTGCAGGCTGCGCTTTTGTATGAGGCTCCTGGCTGCGTTGGCACCTTTGTCTGCCCACAAAGAAATCCACAGCAGTCCTGCTAGAGCTCAGTTGAGCTCACTCAGTCCCCCTGTCTCACTCGCTCATACTGTTTCTCTCACCACTGCAGGCTGGCCTTTTGTACTGGGCCCCTGGCTGCATTGACGCCTTTTTCTTCCCACAAAGAAATCCACAGCAGTCCTGGCAGCGCTCAGATGAGTTCACTCACTCCCCCTCCCTCACTCGCTCTCTCATTCAGTTTCTCCCCCTGCTGCAGGCTGGCCTTTTGTACTGGGCTCTTGTGTTGGGGCCTTTTTCTGCCCACAAAGAAATCCACAGCAGTCTCAATGGAGCTCAGTTGAGCTTGGTCAGTCCCCCCTCTCACTCGCTCAATCTTAATCTGTCCCAAACACTGATTTCCCACAGCGACCGTGCTATTCTCCAGCAGGAGTGCAAAAACATATTTTAGCAAGTATGTGAAAAATGACACCTGTACTGTTCATAAGGAGGTTTTGAAAAAATGCCACTGTTAAAAATGTGGTGTGAAAATGTTACAAATTTGCGAGGTTACAAGGGTGCATGGAAACAGTTTAACGCACGCTTGTAACACAGTCATGTTATGGAGTTTCATCACCAAATTTTCAACATAGGTATTTTAGGACCTCTGCTCATGAACAGTGCCACTGTCATTTTCTTAATCTGTCCCAAACACTGATTTCCCACAGCGACCGCGTTATTCTGTGCCGGAACTGCAAAACACATTTCGGTCAGGATGTGAAAAATGACAGCTGTATTACTCATAAGGAGGTGTGAAAAAATGCCACCATTGAAAATCTGGCGTGACAATATTACAAATCTGTGAAGTTACAAGGGTGCATGGAAAGTGCCCAAAGCACACGTGTAACACAGTCATTTGAAGGGCTATCATCACCAAATTTTCAAGGGATTGGACTCCCCCTTGGCACTGGGGGTTCCTTAATATTGTTTGTGAACATGGCGGCAAGCCGCTGCCATGTTCACAAACAATATTGCACTTGGAAAGTTCCACCCAGCAATGACGAGGCGCTCCCTCATTGCAGCGAATGACTGACGATGCAATGAGGAGGCGGACCCTGATTGCAGCAGATAAATTTTTACAAGTTGGTGGCACGCTGGCTGAACTAGTGTCAGCAGCAGCATGCCACAACATTGGGGGAAGTGGTCCAAGCCTTCAAAGGCTGTGGGGGCATTGGCCACAACAGTGCCATGTCTCCATAACCTGCTTCTGGAGAAAGCTGCCGCAATATGTTTCTTGTGCATGCGCGCAATCAACATAAAAAAAGCACTAGACATGAGATGGTGCTTCTCAGCTGGTTATCCTAGGTAAATACATTGCAAACAAAAATCTGACTGTATTACTTGGATTTGAAGGTGCCAGTTTTTCGGTGCTTTTGAGCATTTGACTCTTTTGTGAGTTCCATAGCCGGCACCTATGGAATGGCTTCACATTCTTTTTTTGTGGTTTCCAATTTGACCTAACCCCTGTGGGCTAACCCCTGTGATGCTTAGCTCAGAACTCCATAAAGATCTGATATGAATCTACAACTGTCAAAAATGTAGGTAGGAATAACATGTTCTGCAGTTAGAAACATAAGACTATGTTATGTAAAATGGGCAAGAGGTGGTATATGACCAAGCCAGACTGTGTTGTCATGTGATTGTGTTGGGCTGCCATCCATGGCACTCCAGACCTTACAACATGGGTTTTAGCCCACCTGATAGGCTAATGATTCACATGACCTAGGATCATATTTCTTATCCCCAGGTCCCAGAAGCCCCTGTTCTCCAGTTCAAATCGTGCATCTGATCAGGCTACACGCACCCCAGGAGTCCCTGTATTTGTGCCAGAAAAGATAGGCCTGTGGTCCCACAGAAGACTTAATTTATTGTTGAAAGAATGTAATCTGAGCCTGCATGAAGTAACGCTGTGTATTTTGAGCCACTACAATGTTTTCAAATGTTTTTTTCTGTGGCAGTTTAGGAGATTAGATAGTTCAAACGTTGCTGGCTGTGGTTACCAAATGTGGAGCAGATAGTGCTGCTACATTGTGCTTGATTAATTGCTATGTTTCTGCTGTTTGGAATGTGTTTTTTTGCCTTGGTCTAAATGTTCTAAGATGAGCTTACAAGAAGGGATTTGCAAGGTGCTGGTCTGCCAATGACCATCTGCTCGCAGTCCCAAGGGGGCAGCAATGTGCTCTGTTTCCTAAAAGCAACTTATTTGTTACTGCTGCTGTTATTTGGTCCTTTCCTTGGCATGTGCAGCTCACTTACAAGCACAATCAGTGCTCCCACTGCCCCGGAATCATTGGAGCACACCGAGAACTGCGTAGTCACGGTGACCAATCTCCCACCCATGGCCTCGATCTCTCAGCCTGCGCAATCAGCTGCTTGTTTTCTGCCTCAAGCTGCTCATTTGGCTGCCTTTTGCGGAGTCACCACCCGGTATGGCGGCACTAGTCCTTCTCGCTCCATGCTTTAGGCATGGTGCAGTCACGCTTGTAGGGCCTCTGATGCAGCATGCAGGCTGATGGGGCTCGGCCTTGCTTTGCAACCGCCATGCTCTCTCTCTCTCTCCAATGTTTTTTCTCTAAGTCCATCAGGATTTCGAGACAGGGAGTCAAGAGGGGTCAAGCTCGCCCACGAGAGAAAAGTTTTTCCCAGCAGCTGGACTTGGGGATCCAGGGTGGATCCTGGATGAGGGGGAATGGGGGAGGCTGGGCTTTTTCCACTGGAACCTTCCTGGTCTTGGAGGTAGAGAGCAAGGGGAAAAAACAACAGCTTCCAGCTCCACTTTGGAACACAGGACACAGGAAACACAAGGATTCTGCTCTTCAGGGAGCATGTTTTTATTCCATGGGGGCTTGGCAGTTTCCCCTCCCAAGCAGAGGCCGCTGTGCACTGTGGGTGGGGAAGGGAGTAGTCATTTTGTTGGGGGAGAGTCATCAGGCCTAGGCCCCTTCCTCAGCGGCCAGCCTGGTCGACCTACTTCTTACTCCCAATTATCTTCCTGCCTTCCCCACTCCGCCTAGGGCACCTCTCCATAGCATCCCTCTGGCAAGGATGGGGGAAGGGTCAAACTCATCATAACTGACTGGGCCTGATGCTAGCATTTTGTGCATTTGGTCATCCATTTTGACCAGGAGTGAGCTCCCCCTCCTGCCCAACACCACAGGTTGTGCAGGGGGAAGGGGGACCCGATTCAGGGTATCTTTCTACTCCATCTCAGTGTGAGCATGTCGATTAAGGGGGCACTGTGCCAGTATTCATAAGGTATAAGATTAGTCCCTGTACACCACTTTGAGTGGATATTATTGTTTCTGTATATGGTCTACAGTACAGATATAAGTCGGCAGATGCTGTACCTGCCATTTTCAGGGCGTTCAGTCTCTCCTCTGGAGACCCACCATTACTCCATCCCCAGTATTCCCCCATTGTCTTTCTCTCCCCAGATGGTGAAAGCAAGGAAGTGCATCATGTGTAGTACCACCCTGATGCCCCACACCATGGGACCTCAATGTCCCGCATGCCTCCATGATGAGAATGATTTGTCTATAGAGCAATCTCTAGTGATAGGATCAGACACTCCAGGACCCAGCGGAGAAAGTTAGATGGACCCAGGGGTCATCCTTTTACAGAACCAGCAAGCAATGGTGGCCATGATGGAGAGTCAGCAGAATTTCATGTTAAAGATCATGGAGAGGTTGGAGGTCATAAAGAAACCTAAGTTGCCACCAACCTCAAGAACGCAGCCAGAACCAGAGAACCCAGAGGGGCATCAGGGGCCCATACGGACATGGTCAAACCACCCCCAAGCACCCCAGCACCTGACACAGGGGTCAACACTGGGCATAAGGAGCTCCCCGATGATGAGGAGGCCATACTGTCCGACAAGGAGGAGATAGACTCACAGTCCGTACCATCTCTCATATCCAAACTGTGCTCCTTTGACTTGATCCCAGGCCTAATGAGGATAATTAAGACCACCAGGGGTTCAAGCTCGAGGAAGGCCAGCCCCTAGTTGAACCTCGACCCCATGATCCAGTGGAGGAGGGCCACTAAGGAAACCTTTCCAGTCTGCCGTGTGATTGATGACATCCTCATTAAAGAGTGGGAGTCTACAGAACCAGGTAGAATGTCAGACAAAACAAACTTAGACCGTATGTACCCAGTTCAGGAGGAAAAGGCTAGCGTCTGGTGTGCAGCACCCATGATTGATCCTCAGGTGGCAGCGCTCAGCAAGAAAACAGTTCTACCATGCAGTACCATCTCTTTGAAGGACCCCACAGATAAAATGATGGAGGATATGCTGAACAAACTATTTGAAATAGAGGGCACCGTCGCCAAGGCATCCACTACTGCCGTCTACACCGCACAAGCCCAAATATGTTGGCTTAAGGAGCTGCTCGACAAAGCGGCTCCCAAGACCAGGGAGGCTGAGCTGTTAGAATGCATGCTGGATGCTGCAAAATACTTGGCAGATATGACAGTGGACTCTCTAAAGTTAAACACCAGGGCCACGGCCCTAAAGAACTGGGCCAGAAGAGCATTTTGCCTCAAACTGTGGGAAGCAGACAATGAGTCCAAAGCACTGTTGCAAAACCTGCCCATGAAGGGCAAGCATGTCTTCAGGGAAGGACTACAGGAGTACCTAGAGCAGAAGGAAGAAGGGAAGGACTTACTCAAGAACAAGAACAGACCGACCTACCTGCCATCAGGAAGGCAGAGATTTTTGAGGGGGAAACAAGTCACAACAAGCACGTAGAGACAACTACTACCAGAACAATTTCTTTTGAGGCAGAGGAGCTCAAGGAGGACTCCGTAACTCATTCAACTTCTGTTACCAGTCCTCCAATGTCTGGGCCCACGGTTCCAAGTTCGGAGGCAGAGGAAGAGGGAATAGGAACAAACAGCAATGACTGCAGACCCTCTCCTCCCAGGATGCCATCCACACAGGGCCTTTGCCCACCAGTAAGTAAGAAACTCATGCTGTTTCACCACCGGTGGCAGAGCAGAACCTCAGACAGATGGGTGCTTGAGGTAGAGTCCAGGGGGGTACTCTATAGAACTGTCCCAATCCCTAGTACCACACAGGTTCTTAAGCTCCCCATCTCAAAGAAGACAGCATCCACTCATCAGGTCTAACAAATACTGCAGGACTTGATGCAGAACAGGGCAATCCAGTTGGTACCTCCACATGAGCAGGAACAGGGAGTGTACTCCATTTTCTTTCTCATTTCCAAAAAGACAGGGGAACTTCACCCCATCCTAGATCTCAAGCACCTCAACAGGTATGTAGTCACTATGAGTTTCAAAATGGAGACGTTGAAATCGACTCTGCAGTATACTGGTAGGTGACTACCTTACTTCTATAGACCTGAAGGATGCATACCTTCACATCTCTGTCAGGCCAAGTCACCGTCAGTACCTTCAGTTCCACATCTTAGGACAGAATTTCCAATATCAGGCTCTACCCTTTGGTCTTACCTCAGTGCCAAGGGTATTCACCAAGGTGTCCATAGTTCTTGTTGCCAGACTGAGAGAGCAGGGAGTGGATATTGTTCCATACCTGGAAGACTTGCTGATCCAAGCTTGTTCCAAAGAACAGACACAAAGGGCCACCCAGATGGCATTACAGGCTCTTGAGGAACATGGCTGGGTAGTGAACCAAGCCAAAAGCTATCTGGTACCCATGCAACAACTGGAACACCTGGGAGCAGATATAAACACATTCCGGGGTGGGCCAGGCCATCCCAAAAGAGGGTGGAAACCATGATAGCCTTAGCTCATCAGCTGAAGGCCAACAACCTAGCAACCATTGGGCAAATAGCTCAGATGCTGGGCTGCATGTCATCATGCATTGACCTGGTCCCATGGGCCAGGTGGCACATGAGACCTCTGCAGAACTACATGCTGACCTGGGGTTCTCCGAACGAGCAGAACTTGAAAGTCAGGATACCATTACTGGCCACTGTGAAGCAGTCCCTAGTCTGGTGGACTGTGAGGTGCTTCCTCACATGAGGGGTTCAGCTAAAGGTGGCCTACAATGTCACCATCAAGACAGATGTAAGTCTCCTAGAGTGGGGAGCATGCTTGGGGCCCCAGTCAGCTCAGTGCTGGTGGACAACTTCAGAGGCCAGGTTGTCCATCAACATGTTGGAGATGAGGGCAGTCCACCATGCCCTCAGATCCTTCCAAGCAACCATTTCTATTCAGTCAGTTTTAATTCGCTCCAACAATCAGGTCACAGTGGCCTACATTGCCAAACAAGGGGGCACCTGAAGTAAACCATACTGGCCACAGAGAGCTTGGTTCTCAGCAGTGGTAACCATGGCATTGGATAAGCGCAGACTCCTGTACAGACCGGACATGCTAACACTGGGACCCGTGGTCCACCCCACATCAGAAACCCTGAAGCTAATGGCTTGGTTCCTGAGAGGCAGAGATTGCTGAGAGCTGGATACCATGCATCAGTCATATCCATGTTGCTGCAGTCCAGGAAGCCTTCAACCACCTCCACCTACAGCAGGCAGTGGTCTATCTTTGTGGCATAATGTAGAGACAAGGGCAAAGAACCAGAACAAGAAGACAGGTCCACCATTCTGCTATATCTACAGTAGGGGGTGGATAAAGGCCTGTCCCATTCATCTCTCCTAGTACAGCTGTCCGCCATTGGTGACTCCATTGGCTCCATAGGCCAACATAGCCTGGGGGCTCACTCGATGTGGTACACTTCCTCAGAGCAGTAGAAGGGCTACGCCCCAGGGTCACCCCTTGGGATCTGGCCTTTAGTCCTAGACTCCCTTAGCACAGCACCATTCGAGCCATTGCATGAAGTGGACCTATTTTGGGCAGGACTAAATATCTGCTTTCTCGTGGCCATGTGCTCCACTCTGAGGATTAGTGAACTAGGGGCCCTCTCATGCAAGGAGCCCTATACCGTGTTCACCCCACATGGGGTACACCTACAGACAGTTCTGGCCTTTCAGCCAAAATTCACGTCCATGTGCCATATGGAGCAGCCCATTGAGTTACCCACGTTCCCCGATAGGTCACAGACAGGAGACATGAGAATACCCCATCATCTGGATGTGGGGGCACTCTAGCCATGTACATATCTAGAACTCAGCCCATACGTAAGACTGAGAGATTGTTCATTGTGTCAAAAGGGCAACGACAGAGTAGGGCAGCATCCAAAACTACGATAGTGAGCTGGCTCAAGAGAACCATTCAGGATGCCTACAAGGCAAAGAATCTAACAACCCCAGAAGGTAATAGGGCTAACTCTACCAGGGCAGTATCCACCTCCTGGTGAAGAGGGCTAGTGTGTCTACAGAGGACATTTGCAAGGCAGCGACTTGGACTTCCATCCATACCTTTGCCAGACACTATAGGCTGGACTACTTGTACAAACTCCAGACCCCATTTGCCACTCATGCACTCTCAGCAGCCAATTCTTCCACTTCTCACTCTTAGATCTCTCTGCCCCACCCATTTGGGGTTCAGTACTGCTGCTTATCAACCCATGATGTAAGGTCTGGAGTGCCATGGATGTCAACCAACACAATCATCTTTACCAGGTGAGTAAACACCCATTAGCTCTGTCAGGGAGGCCAGCCATCTGGGTTAAATCATCTTTTTCTTCTGTTGTCTGCAGCTGACAGCATAAACCCTTATCTGGCCTTGAAAACAGTAGAAAAACATGTAAGAAAAAGTTGAAAAAATACACTAGGAACTGAGGGAGCAACAAAAAGAAAGAAGGAAAAAGTGTGAAAAAGAAAGGATTGCAGGAATTCTTGAAGGGAAAGTGTATTAGCCAGGGACATGGATAGGACAAACCCTATGTACTATAGTACTCCCCATCACAAGAATCATAACTCTTTCCTACTCCACTGGTGTTGTCCCTGATGTCTGGCAGGTTGCCAAGATTACTCGTTTCCAAAGTAGATGACCCCAAGTTTATGGAAAGCTATCACTCCATAGCCATTCTCTCTGTCCTTTCTAAGATCCATGAAAGTATTGTAACATCTCAGCTCTTAGACTACATCTGCAAGTATAATCTCATCTTCCCTGTTTAACATGAATTCGGGTAAAATCACAGCACCTCTATAGCGTTGGTGCCTCCTAACTGGTACAGTGGTCATTGACCTAACAGGCATTCAGCCTTGTAAATCACTTACTGTACAACAAACTGATCTCCCTTGGCATGGGTCCCACCCCCACCCACACTGGTCATTTCCTGCTTTGCCAGCCACCTAAATGGTAGAAAATAGCACATCAGGTTGCCCTCAGCTACCTCCAGCCTTGTGGACATAATTGCTGGTATGCCACAAGGATCTTTTCTGGGCCCATTTCTCCTTTCCATCTATATAAATGGCCTCCTGGATGTTGCCTCCTGTTGCAGCTCACTAATGTATGCAGATGACCTTGTCCCCTACCACAGTGCTGTTACCATCCCTGATATCTGCAAGCACCTCTCTGATTCCTTTGCTCAAATTCAGTCCTGGCTATTTACAAACAAGCTGATTCTAAACAGCAACAAGTAATTGTTAATGCCAAATATTTTCTTGCATGCGGTTGTGCTCGGTCCAGCTTGTACAGTTTTACTATATATTTAGCCAAGACAGACCAGATGAGATGTACTGTAATATGTTATTTGCAATGATGTCTTGATTTTTTTATACATTTTTGTAATGCTGTTATCCAGAATAGTAGAGGTGAGGTATAATATAATCAGTTTTAGTGAGGGCCTGCTTTCATAATGTATTTTTCCAGGCAGATCATATTAGATCTTTGGCAACTCATTGAATGTGTTATCAGTGCAGTACAACTCAGAGCAGAAAATTCAGTGAACAGCAGTACTGCACTGATAATATATCTCAAATGTTACCTCACTGTACCTGTAACATATCCCCCTGAAAAGTACACAACACCAGCACATTAATGTTCATTATTTTTTTTCTTCTATTATTTATTTATTGTTTTTTCCCCCGGTTTTTGCCTACACACCCTTGTGTCCTTGGTGTGAGCATGCACACGTGGAGGCCTGTGCATACCATGCACTGTAGGATGCCCCACCCTACTAATCGCCCATGCCCACCTGCACTGTTACCACACCTCCACCCAGTGATGGCGGGACTGTGGGAGGGCGACACCCCTCCTGGGAGAGGAGAGGAGAGGAGAGGAGAGCTGCCATTAGGAAGCTCAATCCAGCTTCCACCCTCCCCCCACCCTCGTGATGGCACCCCGATGACCCGAGACTGATCCCGGACCTGGGTTCCTGGCATGGCAAGAGGTAAGGCAGAGATGTTGCAGCCCTCTGAGCCACTGAGCCAGCATGTTTATTATTTTTTGTAGTGGGGTTCTGTCCCCCGAACCCCTCCTATCTAAATAAAATCAACTCTGAGGTTGTACATAATTCGAGGAATAGAGCAGGTTTCTATACCTGCATAGTTTCGATCTCAGAGTTGACATTGACCCCAACACCATTCTTAAATATGTACTGCAATAAAACTAACATTTCTACAAAAAAAAAGAAAATACAAAAATTCAAAATGAGATGAGCGAGGACTCAAACTGTGCTCTGGTGTGCCCAAGCTACTTGTAGGCTATCACTCTAACCTCTAAGCCACACTGACACCATGCTGACAGGGTGTAAATCAGCAGACTTACAGTAAACAGTGGAAACAGAAGAAGGTACCCATAGAATGCTGTAACACATAATGCTATCATCCTCTAATACCGCCAAAGTCTTTCGCACTATTTGCTACGGAGTAATGACCGCATGGTAATACCAGTCGTGGAGTGGTCGTGCTACCATCATATTAGATGCAATATCTCCTTTTCAGTGGGGATCTGTTGTAGGGTCCTTTTTCTTACATGGTTTTACAACATATTTTCCCTGGATAACCCAGCTGAGATGCAGTATTTCATTTTCAGTGGGGTCCTGCTTTGATGCATTTTTGTACTATATTTACCCAGAATAGCACAGCTCAGATGCCATCTTGTTTTCAGTGAGATACTGCATTCCCCAATTACATATTTACCCAGCATAACACAACTCATTTTCAGTGGGATCCTGCATTCCACACTTACATATTTACCTAGGATAGCACAGCTGAAATGCAATATATCATTATATTGGCTTGCACGCATGTGCAAGCAACATCTTGTGGTAGTAGTACATTTCAGAGGTGTATCAGTGTTGGCCAATGCAGGGGATGCTTTAGTGGGTACCTCCCTCAGCCACCAATCAGTGAGCATGCTGCCTATGACAGCAGTTTCAGAGACAGCCAAAGAGTTGAAACAAATCTGCCACTGCAGTCAGAGACAGGCCCACCATTGCAGCAACAGATGGCATGCCTCCATTACGTGCCTTTCCTGGTGAAACATTTCAATAAATATGGCCACTCCTGCCATGCACCACACAATCCCTAGAAAGCCAACATTAGGGGGCCCAATCCCTGTGTCGACATGTTCCCCCCATGTTATGTGGCACACTGTAATATGGCAGCTCCAGCTGCTCGCCACACACTCCCGAAAAGCCGACATTGGGGTGTCCAGTCACCATGTTGGCATCTCCCTTATTAGTGGGTCTCTCCTGGTTAAACAGTTTCCCCTTTCCTTTCTGACACCAGGATGCCCACTTCTGGTGCCAGATGTGAGCCTCACAAGCCGTCTATATGCCTTGCTGACACTGGGGTGCCCAATCCCCATGTCAGCATCCCCCCTATTAGTGTGTCTTTCCTGGTTAAACAGTTTCTCCTTTCCTTTCTGACACCAGGATGCCCACTTCCAGTGCCAGATGCAAGCCCCACAATCTGTCTATATGCCTTGCTGACACTGGGGTGCTCAATCCCCATATCGGCATCCCCACCACAGAATTGTGGCACACTGGGAGCCCACCCCAGTGTGCTTATTTTTTTTTTTTGTGTAACCTGTAAATGAAGAAAATCTTCCTCGCAGTCTTTTTTTCCCTGCAAACAAGAAAATGATCCACTGTTGTCTCTCTCATTCCCTCCCTATTCCCACCCTCCCTCCCTCTGTGCACCCACCTTTGCACCCCTCACCCATACTTACCTTCCTGAGGTTGGGAGTCATGATCTTATTTGAACCGGGACACATCTGCACTCTTCAAAGCCGAACTGTGAACTGAAGAAATGATGGTCAGCTTATGCTGCACCTACCCCATGGAATTCTTTACCTCATTGGGTTTGTGAATGCCAGACTGTGGAGAGCTTCAGGACAGCTTTAAAAACTTATCTATTTCACCTTGCTTTTAGTTAAATATATGTGTGCAGTACTTATGTTTTAACTTGTTTTATCTTTATTTTATCTCTGTACAGCGCTTTGATTTTTTATGAATTGCATTATGCATAAAATTATTATTATAATGGGAGGCAATGGGGGTTTCAACTTAGGTTGATATCTCATCCATATTTTGGAATTTTGGCTCAAAATTTTTAACATGGGGTTCTTGAGACCCCACGTCATGAACACGTCACTGTCATCCTGAAAGGTCATTTCTTGGTCACTGCATGGAATCACCTTTTGGGAGCAATTAATGAAATGACAGTGCCACTGTTTATGAGGAGAGGTCGCAAAAAGCCCATGTTGCAAATTTGGTAAAAATGACTACATTATGAGCATGTATTGTGCAATTTCTACGCACACTCATAACTTCACCAATTTTTTATATTTTCTCTCCAGATTTTCAACATTGCTATTTTTTCACACCTCCTTATGAACAGTGCAGCTGTCATTTTTTACATGCTTCCTGAAACATGTTTTCACACCTGTGGCACAGAATAGCGAGGTCGCTGTGGGAAATCAATTTTGGGGAAACAGTAACAAAATCACAGTGCCACTGTTTATGAAGAGAGATTCAGAAATGCCCATGTTCAAAATTTGGTGACAAAATAGCAAAAAATGATTGCATTACAGGTGTGTGTTGTGCAGTTTCTATGCATGCTTGTGACTTCACCAATTCATTATATTTTCACTGCAGATTTTCAACATTGCCATTTTTTCACACCACCTCATGAACAGCAGAGCTGTCATTTTTCACATCCTGACAGAAATGTGTTTTCACACCTGTGGTGCCAAATGGCGCAGTTACTGTGCAAAACCACCTTTTGGGATTGAGTAATGAAATGACAGTGCCATTGTTCATGAAGTGGCATCACAAAAAAAAATATTTTGAAAATTTGGAGTTAAAATACCAACAAACAGCTGGGCCTTAAGATTTCCAATCGTAATGCCCTACTCTGTAGAGACTGACAGGCGTTGGGGGTGTGACTTGGGATCATTGGCTGTAATGCTCATGCCATTCCACCCCCATCCTGCATCCAGTGACAGGCATCAAGGTATGCCTTGGGGTCTTCATCCCTAATGTTCACCCCATTCTCCTATACCACACCCATCTCAGCATGTTTCCTTATGGAATGGGGTGAGTATAAGGCCTAAAGACCCCAAGGCACACTGCAGACCTGTCAGTGTCTGCTGGGTAGGGTGAGGTGAAATGGCATGAGCATTATGGCCAATGACCCAAAGGCAGACCCCCAACACCTGTCAGTCTCTGCAGAGTGCGGGTGGGGTTGGCATCTGTTCAATACTTTACTGCCGTCCCTATTACACATCTATCTAACTCCTGCACTGCCAATGCCAATGCCAGCAAGCAAACATTCAGCATTGACAAATGCTTGTTTTTGATGGGGCACCATGTTTACCCATTTTCTTAATGTATATACCCAGGGCAGCCCAGCTGAAAGGTAAGTTACATTTTCAATGAGGTCCAGTTTTTTACTGTATAGTTCCACAGTTCACTAGGGGTTCTGCAGTACTGGGGTCCTGCTTTTACACAGTTTTACTATATATTGTATTTACCCAGGATAGACCAAATAAGATGCAATATTTAATTTTTAGTGGTACCCTGTTTTTACACAATTTTAGATTGTATTTACTCAGAACAAGAAAGCTGAGAGGCAATATTCAATTTTCAGTGGGCTTGGGTATTTTGACCACAAATTTTCTACATAGTTTTTTAATGACCTGATGTTACGATCAAGATAGGTGGATCTTTTAAATACTATGTGAAAGGTGATTTTGCAGTGCGCCTGAGAAAACATGTTTGGATGGGATTTGAAAAATGTCATCTGTCATGTTCATGAGGTGGGGTAACACAAGGAATATGTTGAACATTAGGGACCGAAATCTGCAAAAACAAAGATATCAGTAAACGTTGGAATAATTAAATGTTTCTTTATAATATTATTCTTTTTTTTACATTTTGTCCCCAGATTTTCAAATTAGTCTATTTACAACCCCATGTTATGATCAAGACAGGTGGATTTTTTAAATCTCATCTGAAAGGGGGTTTCACAGAGGGACTGTGAAAACATGTTTCAAATTTGAAAAATGATACCTGTCATGTTCATCAGATGGGGCAACAAATGGGCTATGTTGCACATTTGGGGTCAAAATCTGCAAAAATCACAAACTTATGAGTAAACATTGAAAAATGCAATGTTTCCTGACAACTTTGTTGTTTTTTGACATTCTGACCCTAGATTTTTAACACTGTCTTTTATGACCTCACTTCTTGAACATGATGGGTGTCATTTTTTAAATCCTTGTTTGGAAGGTGACTTCACAGAATGAATGAGAAAACATGTTTCAAAGGAAATTTAAAAAATGGCACCCATCATGTTCAAGAGGTGGGGTAACATGAGGGCTATGATGAAAATCGGGGGCCATAATCTGCACAAATTGCAATATTATGAATAAATGTAAAAAAAAAATCGGTATTTTATCATAATGCGATTGGGCTGGATTTTCAAAACTCCAAGAATGTTGCAAGCCCCTGGTGAGCCAAACATATGGTGCAAGGGGCTCATGGCATTCTCTTGGCTGGCAATTGGGTTTTCTACCCCATGCAGCCATAGCTGCAAGTTAGACCAACTTTTTGTGGTCTAGCTTGTGGCAATCCAAAGGACCTGTTTTTACAGAACCTGTGCTAGATTTGTGGCGCAAGCTGCCATAAATCATGGGAAGTGTCACAACTGCACCCAGGACTGTAAAATCAGGCACAGTTGCTGTGAATGGGTTTGGCACACCACCAGATCCTAAGTGCTGTGGCACTGGGCTTGTCACAAGGCCTGTGCCACCCTTTGAAAATCCTGCTCATTGCTTATGCCATTTTGAGCCCATATTTCCAACATAGATTTGTTATGCCCCCCTCCACTTCTGTTCACAACAGGCGTCATTTATAAAATACTAGCCAAAATTACATTTTGCACCATAAGTGCAAAAACACATTTCGGTCCGGATTTGAAAAACGACACCAATCATGTTTATGAGGTGGTGTGAAAAAAATGCTATGTTAAGAATTTGGAATCAAAATATTGAAAAAAATTGTAGAGCATCACTCATGGTTCAATGTGCTGAAATAGCTCCACCCACCAGCCCTATTTAAACCCACCTACACTCCACTTTGATGCTCTGTTTGTGTTTCGAACCCAACTGAGCCGCTGCATGGTAAGTTGGCTCTCCCATTTCATCTTCCCATTTGTCCCTGCTTGTTGCCATTCATCTTTTTCATTCCTTGTCTTCAGTGACATTCCCCAGTCCTCCCGTTGTGTTGTCTGTCTCCATGTCTACCTGCCGCTCAGCTACCTGTGTTTCCCATCCCATTCCTGCCACTCTGCAGCTGCCTGTTCCCCCTCCCTTGACTGACTTGTTTCCCTGTTTGTGTCTTTCTCTCTTGCTGTGGTCCCCCCTGGTCCATTTGCGATGCTGCTGCCACCTCGGTTTGTGTTTCCATGTTCCCTCCTGTACCTAATTTGTGTACTCTCCTTTTGGGCTTTCATCACCTGCCATTGTTGCTGCTCTCACTCATTTCCCCTGCATTCCCTCATCTGCTGTTCTCTCATTTGGCTGGCCCTCCATAGCTGCCTCCTGTGTTCTGGGTCAGTGGCTATGATGTCATCACTGCTGACAGTTATTTTGCCTTCTCTTCTATCCCTGCTGCTCAACTTTCCATTCAAGGAATACTTTTTTCTTTCCTTTCAGCTTTCCTTCTGTGTCTCCCAAACTGTCCCGTACCACATGAGGACTTTGGGACTAATTTCATTTCATTGTTGCATTCTCAGACTGTCCTGTACACCCACCCAGTTTTACTCAATCCTTTGATTTGTACCATCATCGTGGTTATGAGAGGGCAGGCATTCTTTGAACTAAGTTATGACATGGAAGAAAGAATTACTATGCAGAGAACGTTGTTGCTGTTCAAAATGTCTACGTATTTCTTGAGTTCTTGTAAAATTTGTTAGTGAGAATCGGATTGAACATTTTCAGGGCAAACTTTAAGGAGTCTACTTCGCAAGTTTCTGAAATATGGGTGCTAGTCTGCCACTAACTGTTCATAGTACTCTAAAGCAGGGGTTTGTACCTCTCTGTATGCAATCACGAATATACTACCTGCCATTGGAGCACTCTTCAGCTGTAATACACGCACATGCTACCTATGGGTGACACCATCAGCTACACACTATCATGTGGAACTAAAAAGAGCACCCTCATTGTTTTAGTCAGCACTACTTGCTAACTGCCTGGCTGACCTGCTGTTTCTCAGCTTCCAGCATTAATCCACACTCTACCTCATGAATCCTTGTCTTTAGTCTGATACATCTTAACAGCAAACCTCTATATGACTCTAACTTTCAAAAACAGACCTTACTGGTAACATATCACTCGGAGCAGATGATGTTCTATGCTGATTCACTAAAGTCATAATTATATTGCATCCCACTCCAGTCTCTCCTTCCATTTCTTTGCACTGTCTTACCTCATCTCAAACTCAACTCTAGAATTGGCAAACTTTGTGATTTAAACTTCTGACAAACTAGTCTAGTTCAAATGTTTTCAGAGGCTAATCCAATCTCCAGTTCATTGGTAACTGCCCTTCTTCTTCAAGTGAGCTATTCATCTGTTGGAACTACCATTAGCTCATACAGCAGACCAACAGGCTTCAGGATGTGACTTGTGAACTTTGGCTGTAATTCTCACCCCATTCCAAGTGTAAGGAAGCTGAGATGGTGCACTATAGGAGAATGGGGTCAGAGTTAGGCCTAATGACAACAAGGCACACCCCGATGCCTGTTGGTTTGTGGAGGGTGGGGTACTGAAAGGTACTGAGTCTGAAACAATGTTATCCTAAGGGAAATTTCCAAACTTCAAAATCTTATAACTATGGAAGCAATGTAAATTTTATCACCAAACCAGCAAAAGTCACATCTTTGGGGCAAGCCCTTTCTATCCTGAAAATTTCAACATGAAATTCCAAACAGTTTCTGTTTTCGCGAGGTGTCAAACTCCCTTTTCATGAGCCGATCCCTCTTCTGGAGCTATTAAAATCCCTTTTCATGAGCCCATTCCTTTTTGTGAGGTAGGGCCATGTGATCCTTCCTCAGGAAAAAGGTATTCTGACAGCTCACAAAAAGAGATTGGCTTGAGAAAAGGGATTTTGACAGCTCATAAAAAGGGATCAGAAACGAGTTGTGAAAAGGGATTTTGAAACTTTGAAAGTACTGTTTTTGAAGAAAACTAAAGTAAACCAAAGTCATGGATTTGTACAGGACGTGCCCCTGAGCAATACCCATACTTGGATATCTACAGAAAATTTCCCTGAGGCAAGTTATAATGTTTTGTTTGTGCCAAAAAAATGAAAAACAAGATGGTGGCTCATGAAAAGGAATATTTTTTCTCATGAAGAGAGATAAAAAAATCCTTTTTCACAATCCTTTTCATGTGCCAAAATCCCTTTTTGCCACTGTACAGTTATCAAAAAAACTGAACTGAGCATGTTCAGAACCCAAAATTTCAAAATTGAATAACTTTGGAATGGATTAATATTTTCTCACCAAACCAATGCTGACTTGTTCTGTGGGGCAAGCTATTTCTACCCTGAAAATTCCAGCCCAAACTTCCAAACAGTGTGGAGGTAAGGGAGCAGCATGTGAGAAATGTAGTGTTTTAGTGATCTCTAGTGGTCAAATAGTATAACCTGCAGATAGGAAAGTGAGGCGATAAAAAATGGTGAAACAAAATGGTGATTCACAAATTTTAGGACACTATATCTCCATGCCCTCACAAGCAACTGAAATGAAACTTAGAACATCATGAGATGCCTGCTTCAAGATGGGACATGGCAAATTTCATGCACATCAACTGAACGTGCTCAAAGTTATTGAACCACAAACTATTAAGTTTAACATAAAAGTGAAGAAGGAATTTGACAACAAATGGTGATCTACACATTTTGGGACTGCATTTCTCAAGAGGTGCACACCCAATCAAAATGAAACTTGGCATGTCAAGATGCCATTAGTCCTTGAGAGTGCATGCCAAATGCCATGCAAATTACAGGAAAATATGTGATGTTCAAGGAAGTGATTCTGCCGCTGTACAATGGACTGGTTAGACCACACCTTGAGTACTGTGTACAGTACTGGAGACCACACTTGAAGAGGGACATACAGCTCCTGGAGGGGTACAGAGGAGTGCAACAAAGATGATACGAGGGCTAGGGGATTTGACTTACGAGGACAGACTTGAGAAGCTCTGCCTGTTTTCATTGGAGGAGAGGAGAGACAGGGGGGACATGATTGAGGTCTTCAAGTACCTTAAGGGAATAAATAGGGTAAACATGGAGGAGATATTTAGACTAAAGCAGGGAGGCATCACCAGAGGGTATGGTTTGAAGTTGGAAAGTGGAAGGGTGAGGGGGAAGAGAGGAGGAGGTTTTTCACTGAGAGGGTGGTGGACCCTTGGAATGCTCTGACTGGTGAGCTGGTTCAGAGATCCACAGTGGAGGGCTTTAAGAGAGGGTGGGACAGACACAGAAAGTGGATGTATCAGATGATGGCCTGTCCCGGGGGGTGGGGATGGATGATAGGGGTTTCTGGAGCACAAGGGATGGGAGGGTCTCGGCACCCAAATAAGGATCTAGGTTCGAGCAGACTCAATAGACCATAAGGCTTAATCTGCTGGCAAATAGTATGTTAGTATGTTAGTATGTTATTAAAGTGTAAAATGTGAAGAAAAGAAAGAATTTGACAAAAAATGGTGTTGTGCAGATTTTGGGACTGCATATCTCAAGATGTGCACACCCAATCAAAATGAAACTTGGTATATCAAGAGACCATTAGTCTACATGAGTGCATACAAAATTCCATGTAAAGTGCAAGAACAGCTATGAAGTTATTACTGCACAAATTGAAACAATCAATGAAATAATTTGACAAAAAATGAGGATGTACACATTTAGGGACTGCATATCTCATGACGTGCACTCCAAATCAAAATGAAACTTGGTTTATCAAAAGACTATTAGACTTTGAGGGCACATGCCACATTTGATGTAAGTTTTACAGCCAGAACATAACCTCATAACATAGCCTGCACGAATAGTCAATATTCATAAGCAAAGGAAGCGAGAACTTTTCCTCATGGTGCTATAAAGTGCTTCATTTTATTTAAATAAGTGCACCCTGCTTCCATAAAAAGCAGTTTGCTTCACAGCATAACACTCCCAACACATTTCACGCCCCCTGGCACTTAATCATAGGAATGACAAGCATAACCATAAAGTGCCATTAAATACTCAGTGTTCTTAAAGTGCCAGTACAACATAAAATACTTATAGAATCACCATAAAACCAATTAAAAACATTAGCATTGCATCATGAAAAATTCAGTTTTTATCATTTAACTTCAGTTTTAACTTTTACCACTAATATTTTGTACATCAGTGTCCTCCTCCAATTTCTTGGGGATCCACGGTTCTCATTATCCTTCAGTTCCACACATATTAATTATTTTGGATTTGATTATCAAAAACGATGGAATTGGGATATTGTAACAGATCTGTATAGGAAAAATACAGACAGGAATACATTACTACAAGCAGACAGTAGTCATCCTCACCACACCATAGCAGGTATACCAAAAGGACAATTTTTGAGAATTAAAAGAAATTGTAGTACCAAGGCAATGTACGAGAAAAGAGCTGATGAGCTGGAAGAGAGATTATATGAGAGAAAATATCCAGCTAACATTGTCACTAGGGCCAGAGAAGAAGTAGACAATATGGTAAGGTCAGAGGTCATGCATAGGACAGAAAAGAAAGAGAAAGGTGACCTGAGAATAAATTTTGTGAGTACATATAGTGCACAATCAAGTGAGATTGGGAAAATCATTAAAAAACACTGGCACCTAGTGAGTTTAGATCCAGGCCTAAGGGACCTTAAGGATGTAGAGCCTAGATTGGTACATAGAAAAGGTAAAAGTTTAGAAGATAAATCAGTACATTCGGTACACCAAAACAAGAATATACAAGAATGTGATTACCTAGACAACAAGAAGGGTGCTTTAAGTGTTGAAACTGTAAATTTTGTAAATCCCTTACACAGCCCAAACATTTCATTAACCCCAAGACAAAAAGAGAGACAAAGGTTAGAGGATTCATTACCTGTGTAACAGAAGGGGTCGTTTATATGGCCTCATGTACATGTGGATGTTTTTATATAGGTAAGATGAAAAGGAAACTCAAGGAAAGGGTAGGGGAACACCTGAGAGCAATTAAGAATGGTGATATCAAAAATGCATTGGCAGTTCATATGGGGAAGGTAAAAAAAACTAAAAGAGCATTTCTGGTCTTTGTAGGGATTGAAAGCCTATAAAAAGCCTGGGGTGACTAATAATGTCTTGCTAAAGAGGAACAATATTGGATTTTGCTACAGGAGGATCAGAAAGACCTGGACTTAATGAAAGAATTGATCTTACGCTGTTTTTAAAGAAATCATTTTATTTTGTCTTGTTATGAAAAAGGTTTAGTACAATTTAAACATATAGTTTTTGTATAAAAATACCTTACAGCAAGCAATATGTATTTACCTGCATTTCTTGTTTACTTTATAGATACCTCTACTAAACAGTTGAATGCAAAGTGGATCCCCAAGAAATTGGAGGAGGAAACTGATGTACAAAATATTAGTGGTAAAAGTTAAAACTAAAGTTAAGTGATAAAAACTGAATTTTTCATGATGCAATGCTAATGTTTTTTATTGGTTTTATGGTGATTCTATAAGTATTTTATGTTGTACTGGCACTTTAAGAAGACTGAGTATTTAACGGCACTTTATGGTTATGCTTGTCATTCCTATGATTAAGCACCAGGGGGTGTGAAATGCATTGGGAGTGTTATGCTGTGAAGCAAACTGCTTTTTATGGAAGCAGGGTGCACTTATTTAAATAAAATGAAGCACTTTATAGCACCATGAGGAAAAGTTCTCGCTTCCTTTGTTTATGAATATTGACTATTCGTGCAGGCTGACAAGAGGTTATGTTCTGGCTGTAAAACTTGTGCTGGCATCTGTTTGCTTTCACATTTACTTGTTGCCACCAAGCACAGTTCCCGGGTGCAGGTCTGTAACTTATTTTCACATTTGATGTAAATTGCAAGAACAGCTGCGAAGTTAATAATGCACAAAGTGAAACAATCAAAGAAAAAATCTGACAAAAAATGGGGATGTACACATTTTGGGACTGTATATCTCCAGAGGTACATTCCCAATAAAACTGAAACTTGGCAAATCAAGAGAACATTTGACTTTGAGGGCACAGTCCAAAGTTGATGTAAACAGCTAGAACAGCTGCAAAGTTATTAATGCACAAAGTGCACAAAGAAGGTGACCACGCCTCTATAATATATATTTGATGTTAGGGTTACCAACCCTACCCCCACCCCCACCCTCCACACATCAACAGGCATCAGGGTGTGCCTTGGGATCGTTGGCCCTAACTCTCACCCTATTCCATTTGTAAGGAAGCTGAGATGGTACAGTATAGGAGAATGGGGAGAGAGTTAGGCCTGATGACCCCAAGGTGCACTCCGACGCCTGTTGGTGTGTGGAGGTTGGGTGTGTGTGGGGGGTATTGTTGGTAACCCTAACATTAAATTTCCAAATGTTTGCCACTGTAATGACAACCCTAACTGATGAATTAATGGATTTTTTTGCAATGAATTTCTCTTCTTTTTGAGAAAGTATAATGCTACTCATATCCATACTGTATGTTGGAGTGTGGGCCTTCTGGGCTCTGGGCTCCCATCTACCCACACACATAGAGACGTATGGCAGGAGGGCCCTGTGCTACCAGTTTTTTAAAATGGTATCCATAGGTGGGAGCGCAGGGCCTCTGGGCTCTAAGCTCCCACACACCCATAAGTGTAGCGGCATGGCACAGAAGGGCCCTGTGCTCCCAGTTTAGCATAAATGGTATATGCATAGGTGGGAGCACAGGCCCTCGGGGCCCACATGTCCACTTACCCATAAGTACAGACACATAGCGCAGGCCTAGTGACATTACAAGTAATCCTTGTACTGCAAATGTGGCAATATCTCAGTAACCAAAGTAACTTTGGAAAAAATTCCTTCACAGTTATATTCATGACCTGGCCACCTTTACGCAGGCTTAGTACAGCAAAAGGTGTACTAAGCAGTGCTTAGCAAAAAATATGCATCTCAAAACATATTCGAGATATAGCCACCAAAAGGCGCCGCAGCTGCCACAACGTTATCCTATGGGAAAACCCACAACTTCAGAGTGCTGTAACTATGGGACCAGTGTCAATTTCTTCAATAAACCAGCAAAGGCAAATCTGTAGGGCAAGGGCTTGCCACCCTGCACATTTCAACCCCAAGGTCTATATATATATATGTACAGCCATCAGATATATATATATATATATATATATGTATATACTATATATATATATATTTATTCATGGCAAAAAACTCCACTTAATGCATCAGTTAGTATTTTTCTACAGTGAAAAATGCAAGGAAATTTAGTGTTAGTGTTGCCACCTCTTGCACCCCATGCCCTCCCCTCCCCCACCAACAGGCATCGGGATGTGCGTTGGGGTATTCGGGCCTAACTCTCACCCCATTCCATGTGTAAATAAGCTGAGGTGATGCAGTATAAGAGAATGGGGTGAGAGTTAGGTCCATAAACACACCCCGATGCCTGTTAGTGGCGTGGCATGAGTAAGGTGACAACCCTAACACCAAATTTACTTACTTTTGTTGGTGTGGAACAACCCTAACTGATGCATTAAACAGAGTTTTTTGTCATGAATGTCCCTTCTTTTTAATAATGTGCACTATAAATAGTGAATGGTATATGGTGGTGGGAACCATGCTTCTAATTTGTACATAACAACCATAACAGTAACGGTAATGGCAACAGTAATGGTTATCCTAATTGGAAAATTAATGCTAACAGTAAGGCCAAAGCTAACGGTAATGGTAACAGTAATGGTAATGGAAATGCACATGCAAATGGTAACAAAAATGCAAGCGGTAATGGTAATGCAAATGCAAGCAGAAATGGTAACTACAATGGTGAAGCGAAAGGAAACAGTAATGCAAATGGTAACGCAAATACAAGTGCAAAAGCAAATGGAAATGGAAATGGTAATGCAAACGGTAATGGAAATGCAAGAGCAAACATGAACACAAACACAGATGGTAATGCAAGTGACAACGAAAATGCAAATGGTAACTGTAACGCAAACAGAAACGCAAATGCAAGTGCAAATACAAATGCAAAAGATAAACACACACAGAGAGGCAAACGAAAACGCTAATTAAAATGGTACCGGAAACGCAAATGGTATTGGTAATGCAAATGCAAATGGTAAGACTAACGGTGACTCAAAAGGAAACAGCAACACTAACGGTAACACAAACTTAAGTGCAAATGGTAATGCACATGGTGATGCAAACAGAAATGATAATGCAAATGGTAATGGAAATTCAAGTGCAAATGTAAATGCAAACACTAATGGTAATGCAAATAATAAGGGAAATGCAAATGGTAACACAAACGGAAATGTAAACACAAATGCAAACGGTAACAGCAATGGCGACGCACAAGGAAACAATAATGCCAGTGAAACTGAAATGCAAGTGCAAGCGTAAATACTAATTATAACAGAAATGCAACCACAAATGGTAACACAAATGGTTATGAAAACAGAATTGGTAATGGTAGCTCAAATGGAAATGCCAAAGGAAACAGTAACACAAACAGAAATGCAAACACAAGCGAAAATACAAACGCAAATGGTAATGCACACAGTGATGCAAATGGAAATGCTAACAAAAATGGTAACGATAATGCAAATGGTAACACAACCACAACTGTAATACTGTAGTAACAGCAATGAGAACAGTAACGGTAATGGAAATGCACACTCAAATGGTAACGCAAATGGTAACGAAAATGCAGACAGTAACGGTAACTCAAATGGATAAGCAAATGCAAATAGTAACAGTAATGACAATGGTGATGCTAAAGGAAACAGTAACACAACTGGAAATACAAACGCAAATGGAAACAGCAATGAAAATGATAATGGAAACACAAGTGCAAACGTGAAACCAAACACAAATGGTAATGCAAATGGCAGTGAAAACGCAAACAGTAATGGTAAAGCAAACAGAAACACAAATGCAAGTGCAAACACAAATGCAAATTGTGATGCACATGGTGATGCAAAAGAAAATGGTAACGCAAACGGTAACGTAAATGCAAGTGCAAATGCTAACGGTAACAGTAACAGAAACACAAAAGCAAATGGTGGTAATGCAAACGCAAATGGTTACAGTGATACAAATGCAAGCGCAAACAGTAACGGTAATGCAAACGCAAATGGTAATGAACAGAGTGAAGCAAAAAAAAACAGTAATGCAAATGGTAATGCAAGCGCTGCAAACACAAATGGTAACACACACGTTGAAGCAAACATTAATGGTAACGCAATGGTAATGGAAGTAAGAAAAACGTAAATGCACATGCTAACATTTACAGTAATGGAAAAGCACATGCTTTTGGTCCCAAAAAGGTGCATTCAGAAGCACAGTGAATAGAAAGAATGTGGCCATAATAATGGCCCTTGTACCAGAAAACGATCACTTGGAATACTAAATTGCTTATATCACAGGAACCGTATGTCATAGAAAAAAAATGAAAATCTCATATTATTTATTACTTTTCAGGCTTGTTTTGTATTTAGCCCCATAACAGGGGACTAAGCATTTTTCGGCTGTGAAAGATGCGGCAGACGCTGAATGTTATTCTATGGGAAAAAATCAACTTCAGAGTGCCGAACCTTTGCAGCCTAGTAATATTTTGTCACCAAACCACCAGAAGACACATCTGTGGTATCTTGGCTTTCTTCCTTCCAAATTTCAGCCCAAAAGACCAAACCGTTCTTTCGCAGCAGAGTGGCAAAGATTCCCTATTGTTCTGGGCATAGAGTCGCAAAGTACTTTTGCAAATCACTACAGTTTCGCAAATAAAATCACAAAAGTGTCACACATTCTACAATACTTTGTGACACTCCTTTTTACAAAAATTTAAAAAACATATTTCTGGGGTGTTTTACCCCCAAAAAAGACATGGCTAGCATCCTCAGGGCTCGACTAGCTGAACACAACAAGAATTGTGTTCCTAGAGGGTCCCAAATTTAAATGCCAAGCATTTCTCTGATGACTAACTGAAAAAAAAAAAGGCTGAATCACAAAAGTAAAAGGGTCATTTGCAACAGCAAAAACTGCATTTGCGACACTTTAACTTTTCCCATAGACTATAATGGGAAAAGTTTTTTTTGAATAACTTTTGAACCATTTAATATTTTTTCACAAAGTCTTTGAAAGACACATCGGGGCCCCAGTTGCATGTTCCTTGAAGGATTTAGACCAATCACATAAACCGTACCACCTGTAGGCGTGAGCAAAGAAAAGCACAAAACCCCATAATTCAGGTGTTTTTTGGTGTTCTATAGCTCCACAACAGTAGAGCTGACTGTTACAAAACTTGGCAGATCTAGAGATCTATGGTACTGGACTGTGCATTCCAAATTTCAGGCAAATCTGTTTTACAGTTGCAAAGTTATTAAGCTGCCATATTTCAGATTTTTTTTTTATCGCATCTATCTTTCTCCTGTCCCCAAACAGCCCCCATCTGACCGACTCCCCCAGCTCCATCACCCGGAATTACCGGGGCTTACTTTACACCCGGTCTAGGGGCAGTGCCTGCAGAGAGTGGGTCACCATCCTGCCGCCGGTGTTTTTCTGTTTTTCTCCCCATTTTAGCCCAAGGACGACAGGAGAAGTACGCATGTGTATGGGGGCACACAAGCAACTTACAGCCCCGGTAACGGCCCTCCTCCACCCACCCCATTGGCCTATCGCTGGCACCCTTGCTTGTGCAGCCCCTCAGCCTCCACCAGGGGTAGCCATGAACGAGGGATGCCACCCACCTCCCCGGTGAGGAGAGCTGCCTTGACGGCTGCTCCATCTAGCTCTGCGCTCCCCTCCATGCTGACCTCCGATGATCCCAGGCTTGCTCCTGAACCCCAGTCACTGGCATGCCGCAAGGTGAGACGTCCAGCGCCTCAGCCCTCTGCACCACCGGGCCATCTCAAATTTCAGATTTAACTTTAAATGGGGTACTCCACCCTAACTATAGTGGCACTATCGAGCCACTATAATATATATCTATCTATCTATCTATCTATCTATCTATCTATCTATCTATCTATCTATCTATCTATATTATAGTGGCATGATAGTACCACTATAGCTATGGTTGAGTACCCCATGTAAGGTTAAAGTGTGAAATTTTGCATCTTAATAACTTTGCCACCATATGATGAATTTGCCTGAAATTTGGCACACACAGCGCAGTACCACAGATCTCTGGATCTGCCAAGTTTCATAGCAGTCAGATATATGGTTGCAGAGTTATAATACGACATTCTGTAGCACATTTACGCTTTTTTGTGCATTCTTTGCTCACACCTACAGGTTGCACGGTTTATGTGACCGGTCTGAAAACTTCAGGAAACATGCGCCTTTTGAAGATTTAATGAAAAAATATTAAACAGTTCAAAAGTTATTAAAAAACCAAGTTTCCCATTATAGTCAAAGGGAAAAGTTAACAAAAAGTTCAACAGTGTTGCAAATGCAGTTTTTAGTGTCGCAAATGACCCCTGTAGTGTCATGAGTCAGCCATTTTTTTTTTCAATTAATAGTCACAGAAATTCTTGCCATTTAAATTTGGGACCTTCTAGGGACACAATTATTTTTCTGTTCCCTAGTCGGACCCTGAGAATGCTAGCCATGTCTTTTTTTTGAGGGTTAAACACCCCAGAAATATGTTTTTGAAATTTTTGTAAAAAGTAGTATCGCAAAGTAGTGTCGCACTCATGACACTTTCATGATTTCAGTTGTGAAAGTGTCATGATTTGCGATACTATTTTGCGACACTGTGCCCAAAATAACAGAAATTCTGTACCACCCTGCTGCAAAACAACAGTTTGGGCTGAAATTTGGAGGAAAGAAAGCCAACATCCCACAGATGTGCCTTTTGGTGGTTTGGTGACAAAATATTGCATGGATGGAAATTTATGGTGCTTCGAAATTGACACCTTTTCCATAGGCTAACACTGCAGCATTTGCCACGCCTTTTGGGGCCCGTATCTTGGAAACGCTTCAAGATACGGACTTTTCACTGGACAAATGCTAAGCCCCCCCACTAGGGGGCTATTTGCAAGACTAGCCAGGAAAGTCATAATTTATGTGAAAATTTAATTTTTTTTTCTACATCGTACGGTTCCTGAGATATAAGCAATTTAGTATTCCAAGTGCTCATTTTCTGCTCTGAGTCCCAGTATTATGTATACATTCTTTATAGTCACTGTGTTTCTCTATGCAGCTGTTGGTGAAAAAAAAGAGTGTGCACTTTCGTTACTGTCACAGTTAGCATTCTACTTGCATTTCGGTAACTGCTTGTATTAGCATTTACTCTACGCCACCGTGTGCGTTACCCTTTGCCTTTTTGTTTGCACTTGCATTTGCATTACTGTTACCATTTTCATTTCCCTTACTGTTTCTGTTTCTGTTTCATTTTGCATCACCATGTGCATTACCATTTGTGTTTGCATACGCTCTTCCGTTGTATTTCCTTTGGCGTCATCGTTGCTGTTACCATTAGCATTTGCATTTCCTATTGTGGTACCATGACCATGCGCATTACCATTTGCATTTCTGTATGTGCTTGTGTTTGCATTACCATTCCCGTCTATGTCACCATCTGTGTTACCAATTGCATTTTCATTTGCGTTTGCATTTGTGTTACTGTTACCATTTGCATTCCCATTACTGTTTTTGTTTGCGTCTTGGTTTGCATCACCATGTGCATTACCATTTGCATTTGCATTTGCGCTTCAATTTGCATTTCCTTTGGCGTCATCAATGCTGTTACCATTAGCATTTGCATTTTTTATTGTGGTACCGTAACCGTGCATGTTATCATTCGCGTTTCCATATGAGCTTGCGATTGCGTTTCCATTTGCATTTCCATTTGCATTACCATTCCCGTCTACGCCACCATGTGCATTACCCTTTGCATTTTCCTTTGTGCTTGCATTTGCGTAACTGTTAACATTTGTGTTTCCATTACTGTTTGTTTGTTTGTGCTTCCTTTTGCGTCACCGTGTGCATTTCCATTTGCGTTTGTGTTTGTGCTTCCATTTGCATTTGTGTTTCTGTTTGTGTTTCATTTGCTGTCATCATTGCTGTTACCATAACTGTCTGCATTTTCAATTATGTTACCATGCTTGTGTGCATTACGATTTGCGTTTCCATACACGCTTGCATTTGCATTTCTGAAGAAGAGAGATGACCATACTATAATAGTGAAGGGGGTTTGGGCAGGAAAATATGGTGGATCATGCATGCTGAGCACAGAAGCTGCTGTGAGGGGTTTGCTTGTGGACCCTATAGCATCAGTTATAGGCATTCTATCATTTTATACATGGGAAGCAATCTATGCTAAGAGAAGGCATTTGTGCTCAGTGGTGGATTTGGAAGGAATGAAGGGGCAGCCACACCCTCCCTTGCAGCTTACTTACTTGCTGCTGATGGAATTCACTTTGTTGAAGAAGTCAGGTTTATTGCTTGTAAGCAAATTTACATTCAAACCTGTAGATTACATTTGTATTTTCTGTCAAAAATATAATGAAAAAGGTATTAACAGAGTAGCAGACAATATCAAGAATTTAAAAAATTTAAATTTTGCACACCACTACAGCACTCCCCATTGTAATATCCTGACTCTGACACTGTTTGTGCTGAATTTCTTTGAAGCACATTTTAAAGGCTATTACCTTGAGCAGAAGCTATTTTTGTCCCCTTCCCCTCAGGTGACACCCACGGAGGCTCAGGTGTGGAATGTTTTTGGAGCTGGAGGAGAGCACTGGAGAATTGGAGAGGGAGAGCAGGAAAGAATGGGAGAGTAAGTCCTGTGACCATATTTTCAAAGGCCAAAGAATGACACAGGGTGCTTGCATGAAAAACAACTGATGCAAGGAGCAGGAAGCATCAAACCTTGCACCAATTCTGATTTTCAAATAGTGCTTGCATCAAAAACAGGTCTGCATGCACCAGAGTGGCTTGTCCCATACTTGCACCAAATGAATGCCTACACCATGTCGGAAGGGATGCCTGCATCACCAAAATGATGTCCCCTTACTTGGGATTTTCAAAGAATACCAATCCTGTTCTTATGCCCAGGATGCATGTCACTGTTAGACCAACCAGAGCAGGTCTAAGGGACACTAGAGCATATAAGAAAACCCACTGCAGGTGGTCAGACCTGATTATGATACTATTAAGGGCCAGTATTCTCCTGCAGGACTAGTTTAGAACATTTCTGGGACTTAGTCTTGGCCATTTCATCTGCTGTTTACTTTTTACTTATTAGCATGTGACATTCTTGTCCTTTGTGTAATTTTTTACTCAGTTTGCACCATTTGTTTAACTCAGTGTGCACCATTGTTTACTTAGTTTGCACCATTTTTTACTCAGTTTGCATCATTTTCATTCCTTGCATAATTTTTTGACTCAATGTGCACCATTTATTTTGGTGCAGCTTGCGTCAATCTCATCCCTTTTGCCAGTTTGTTGACACAGTGGATCTCTTACATCACTTTGGGAGACATTGTCACAAAGAATGCTTTTCTTGCAAAATATGGTGCACAGTATGTGGCACACCTAGATATGACTCAAGCTGGCTGTTTGACGCAACGTGTGTGGATCTCAGGGCCTTTTGAAAATCCACCCCCTGGAGTCCAGTCTGAGTGGAGAGGGGGGAGAGAGAGAGAGAGAGAGAGAGAGAAAGAAATGGAGAGAAGAGAGTGAGAAGTGTATAGTGGAGTGTGTTGTAACCAGGAGCAGAAGTGGAATAGTGGAACAGCAGAATTTAACTACAGATGTATGTGCATAGTGTCTGAGTTTGGAGAATAAATTTAAGCTCTAATTTTAACTTTAACCATTAGAGCGCTCAGAAACCAACAGAGATTTTTCACTTAAGGCATACTTTTTACAGCTATTGCTTTTTATAATCTCTATCGATGCTGAGATGCTGCTTGTGGAAAACAAGTAGGTCTCAGCTAATTCTGAGGGTTCAAGAGTGTTCTTAGGAAACTCCTTTATGTCTTAGATACATAAGATAAAGGAGTAAGTACCCTATTCTTGATTATAATTAATTTTTATGTTTGCTTGCACGCATGTGCAAGAAACATAGTGCCATCATCGGATTTCGGAGGTGTGTCACCTCCCTCCAATTCAGGCAGCGAGCGTGGTAGCTGCCCTCAGTAATGCATTTTGGAGCTGTCTATGACATCCAAAATGCAGTGGCATAGTTGAAAGGGGGGAGCTACGCTTGAGTGAGCAGCACAAGAAGCTGCTCACGCAGCTCCCCCAGCCGCAGGCGTGCGCGCCGCACGCAACGAGCAGCCGACGGGTGCTCAATCCTCGCCGGCTGCGCCTGCATCGCCTCCCCTTCCTAGAGCGGTGCCACGCTGGGAGCCCACCCCAGCGCGGCAATCAATACTCTAGCCGACGGGGTGCCCATCCCCATCGCTGAACGGCTCTAAGTCCTTAGCATGCTGGGAGCCCACCCCAGCGTGGCAAACGCCCCAATATTTTTTTTTGCTGACGGGTGCCTAATCTCCGTCCGGCTGAACGCCCCCAAAGTCATTGTGCCACGCTGGGAGCCCACCCCAGCGGGCAAGCGGTCCCGCGACGCCTTTTTTAACCTGTAAAACTGTCCCACGGTGCGCCTCATGAGCCCTCCCACATCCCGCACCTACCCACTGCGCACCCAGCCTCCCCACACCCCCACCCCATACTTACCTCCGACTCGGCGCCGACGATCTTCCGTGGACCGGAACACGCTCTGCACTCTTCAAAGGCGACCGCGAAAATGAGGAAATGCCAGTAAGCTGTATAATGGGCTAGATAGGAGGGGTTCAACTTTATTGCATATCTCATAAGAGTTTTTGGATAGACCACTAACATGGGTTTTGGGACTTTCTTTCATGAATGATAAACACTGTCATGGCGTTATTCGAATACCGGGCGTGATTTCCGAAGTGATCGCGTAAATCACCCTTGGGACCGACTACCACCATGACAGTGACATCATTCATGAGAAGGGGCCCAAAACCCCATGTTGAAAATTTGGTGCAAAAATCAAAAATAACTGTTTGATTTGAGCGTGCATTGCGCAGTTCCTACACAGGCTCATAAGTTCATGAAATTTCAATATTTTCACTCCAGATTTTCAACATTGCCATTTAACCACACCATCTTATGAGTAGTACAGCTGTCATTTTTCACATCTCACCCAAAATGTGTTTCCGCCCTTGTAGCGCAGAATGGCGCAGTTGGTGTGCGAAATCAATGTATGGGACAAATTAAGAAAATCACAGTGACACTGTTCATGAGCAGAGAGCTTAAAATGGCAATGTTTAAAATTTGGTGACAGAATTCCTAAAAATGACTGTTTTACAAGTGTGCGTTGCACAGTTCCCACGCACGCTCGTAGGTTTGCGAATTTTCAATGTTTCCACTCCAGATTTCCAACATTGCCATTTTTCCACACCTCCTTATGAGCAGTACAGCTGTCATTTTTCACATCCTGCCCAAAACGTGTTTCCGCCCATGTAGCGCATAATCGCAGTCAGTGTGCAAGCTCAATGTATGGGACACATTAACAAAACCACAGTGACACTGTTCATGAGCAGAGGTCTTAAAATGGCTATGTTGAAAACTTGGTGGAAAATGCCTAGAAATGATTTTACGAGCGTGCATTGCACAGTTCCTATGCATGCTCGTAAGTTTGCAAATTTAATATTTTCACTCTAGATTTTCAACATGTGCATTTTATTAAACTTCCTTATGAACAGTACACCTGCAGTTTTCATATGTCACCATTAATGTGTTATCGCATATGTAGCGACAATGGTGCTGTTGGTGTGGAAGCAATGTTTAGGACAGATTAAGAAAATCACAGTTACACTGTTCATGAGCAGAGGTCTTAAAATGGCTATGTTGAAAATTTGGTGACAAAAGTCCATAAAATGACTGTGTTACGAGTGAGCATTGTGCAGTTTCCACGCATCCTCATTAGTTCATGACTTTGTAATATTTTCAGTCCAGATTTTCACTAGTGACATTTTTCAACACTTCCTTATGAACAGTACAGCTGCCATTTTTCACAACATGGCCGAGGTGTGTTTTCACACTTTCAGTGCAGAGATGCGTGGTCGCTGTCGGAAATCATTGTTCGGCACAGATAAAGAAAATCACAGTGACACTGTTCATGATCGGAGGCACCAAAATACCTGAGTTCACAATCTGCTATAAACATTCCCAACCTACTTATATAACGGGTGTGCTGCTGTACAGTTTCTATGTACGCTCGTGACTTCACCATTTTTTTAAATGTTTTTACTACACATTTGCAACATAGCCATTTTTACACCTCCCCATGACAGACTACAGCTGTCATTTTTTACAGCCTGTTTGGAATATTTTTGCACCTGTGGTGCTAAATCCCGTAGTCACTGTGCATAAGCAGCTTTTGGCTACCAAACTGATATTCCCCTATTCATGAGGTGGGGTCACAAACAAACATGTTGAAAATTGAGTTAAAATACCAACGAATGCCTGAGGTATTAGGGTTTTCAACTAAATCGCCTAACCCTATAGAGAATGACAGGAATCAGGAGTGTGACTTGGGATTCTTTGCCTGTGATGCTCATACCATTCCACACCCTGCAGTCACTGAGAGGCATCGAGGTATACCTTGACTCTTCGACCCCAAACTCACCCCATTTCTATATTGCACCCATCTCACCGTGATTTCCTAATGCAATGGGTGCGCATATGGTCAAAGACCCCAAGGAACATGTGACATTTGTCAGTCCTGCAGAGTGGGGTGGTGAAATGGCATGGCCGTTATGCCTGACGACTCAAATGCACACCCCAATGCCTGTCACTCTCTGCAGGGTGGTGGTGGGGTTGGCTTCAGTTCAGTGCTTCACTGCCATTCCTATTACGCAGCTCTGTAACTTCTACACTACCACTGCCAATGCCAGTAAGCAAACATTCGGCATTGACAAATGCTTGTTTTTTGTGTAGTACCCCACTCCATTATCTGAACTACTTTTAAACTTACCATCAGATTTTAAACTACAGCTATTGGCGGCTACTAGTTTGTTTTATATATTACAATTGCTGACTTTTTTATCATAACTGCCAGAGTATCACATTTATTAGTTAAGAAATCTTTTAAACTATTTAGTAGAAAACTATGGGTTAATCTCTGTATTCTTTTATTATTCTACCTAACCATTGCAGGGTGTGCTGTGCTTTTTAAACTTTTAATTTTTGAAGGCATTCTCTCATTGAGGCACAGGTCAGGAAGCATAGGAAAACCAAGAGCAATTTCAAAATTCACAAATAGCATTTTATTTTTCTCAATAATAGCAAAATAAAAAATTTAAATTATTCAGTATAACAATTTACAAAGGCAGTACATCTCTTAATTCCAAGTTTCAGCCTCTCAGTCTCTCACTCTCTTTGTCTCCCTAGCAAAAGCATTGCTGCTCTTTTTATAAGTCTTTGTCTGGGAACTCCATAACAAAGCCTACTTCTCACAGAATGTTCTTGTAAGTTTTGTTCCTTGCAGGTGCAACAAAAAGAACATAGTGACCCAGGACTGACCTCTTGTTTACAGTTCTGCAAAAGGCTTAAAAACTGCATCTCAGGTTATCTCCTTGAGTTCCAAATAGCTTTGCAATCATTTCAACATTATAACTATATACAGTTTTAAACAAAGGGATCCCAGTTTCACTTACAGTTTTACACAGAGATTCACATATATTTTTTTTTATATCTGCAGATATGCAAGGGGGAAGAAAAGACAGAAACAGCAAGAGAAGACAGAGAGATAGAGAGGGGCCGAGAACTGTGAAACCATCAGAGTAATCAGTTCCTAGGTCTCACAAGAAAATTTGGTTGCGCAACCAGACAGACAAGAGACAGAAAAGAAGAAGGTAGAACAGACCCTTGCATTTAACTCTTTCTGCATAACAAATGGGGCAGGGCTTTATTCAGCCCTGTCACACATTCTACTACACTTAAAGAGCAGATAGCACCTAGACTGAGATAAGTGCTCAACTTCTTGGCAAACTATATATTTTACAATTGTTTATATACATGCTTCCCACATCTGTGGAGGGGACTGTAGAGATGCCCTGAATCTAGGCCTATGGAGTCAAAAAAGAAAAGGGAAGTGTACTGAAGCTGAAGCAGCCAAAGCACCTGGAACTACTATATATTTGAATGAGAACTTTAAAATTGAAAGGCAAAGTCAGTGCCGCCTACACCGACACACCATACAATTTGAAGTATCTACATAACATCACGGGTGTGTTGCTGAAATTTTCAAGTACTCTTTGTTTCTTTTTTTGTACACTAATTGCTAACTTACTGTTGTTTATCCTGAATTGTTTGCTTTTGAGTGGTCTTCATTTTTCTTTCTAGGCAATCTCTTGGTGCAAATTTGAGATTACTGTACACATTGGTAACTTAACTTATTTATATTTCTTTGTGTTGTTTTTTTAAACCTATTTACATTTTTTAGATAAGTACACTTGCAGTATTGAGATTAGAGGTGGGTGAAGTCAAAATAAATTTGCTCTGCAAAATATTTTGTGAATAGCACTCAATTCGTGGAATACAATTCATGAAATTTGCCAAACCGCAGCTCATGGATTGATGGCAAAAGTGTGAAATTTTGCATGCAAAGTTCCACACTATGTGCAAAAATTACTGCTTGCCCCCTGCCAATCACCTGCCTGTTTAAAAAAAAATGCTAAATTCATTGCAAAAAACTTTGTTAATACATCAGTTAGGGCTGGAGCAACAAAAGTAAGGAAATGAGGTGCTGGGGTTTCCATCCCTAACACCTCCTCAACACCCAACCCTGACCACTCCACCCCACCCTTCACAGATCAACAGGCTTCAGGGTGTGCTCTTGGGAACATTGGCTGTAACTCTCACCCCATTACAAGTGTAAGGAAGCTGAGATGGTGCACTATAGGAGAATGGGGTCAGAGTTAGGACTAATTACACCAAGGCACAACCCGATGCCTGTTGGTCTGTGAGGGGTGGGGTTGGGTGGTTGTATTGGGTGTCAGTGGAGGGAGGTTTTAGGGTTGGAAACCCTAATGCCTCATTCCCTTACTTTTATTGTTTTAACCCTAACTGTTGCATTAACAACATTTTTTGCAATGAATGTCTTTACTTTTTGAGAAAGTGTAATGTTATCCTTGTATGTTTGTGGGAGGCCCTGTGCTCCCATCAGTCTATACTGTGTTGTGGTTGCATCTCCCTCTGGGGGCCAGCATGCTTCCATCACTCTGTAATGGTATCCATTTGTGGGAGAGCAGGGCCCTATGGGCCCTGCAGTCTCATCTATCCATAGCTGTAAAGACAATGTATTGAACTCTCATCTCCCACTACTGCATAATGAAGGGTCCTGCAGCCTCATAACTGAATAAAATTATCCATATGTGGGGCTCTGTGCTCCCATTCACCAATACATATAGAGGCACAGTGCAAGCCTACTTACATTCCAAGCAACCCTTGTGATGCAAATGGTGCAATATCTCAGTACCCATAGGAACATTGGAAAATGTTTTTACTACAGTTGTAATCATGCCCTAGTAACCTGCCCACCAGCTTAGTACACCTAAAGCTGTACTAAGCTATTTTTTACGAAAAAAATGTATTTCAAATTGTTTTCAAGATATAGGCACCAAAAGGTACTGTGTCCAAAACAATATTATCCTAAGGGAAATTTCCAAACTTCAAAATCTTATAACTATGGAAGCAATGTAAACTTTATCACAAAACCAGCAAAAGTCACATCTTTGGGGCAAGCCCTTTCTATTCTGAAAATGTCAACATGAAATTCCAAACAGTTTCTGTTTTCACGAGGTGTCAAACTCCCGTTTCATGAGCCGATCCCTTTTCTGGAACTGTTAAAATCCTTTTTTGTGAGCTGATCCCTTTTTGTGAGGTAGGGCCATGTGATCCTCCCCTCAGGAAAAAGGGATTCTGATAGCTCACAAAAAGTGATCGGCTCACGAAAAGGGATTTTGACAGCTCGTGAAAAGGGATCGGAAGCTAGTTGTGAAAAGGGATTTTTAAACTTTGAAAGTACAGTTTTTGGAGAAAGCTAAACTAAACCAAAGTCATGGATTTGTAGAGGACATACCCCTGAGCAATACCCATACTTAGATGTCTACAGAAAACATCCCTGAGGCAAGTTATAATATTTTGTTTGCGCCAAAAAAATGAAAAACAAGATGGTGGCTCACGAAAAGGAATTTTTTTTCTCATGAAGAGGGATTTAAAAATCCTTTTTCATAATCCTTTTTGTGTGCAAAAATCCCTTTTTACCATTGTGTAGTTATCCAAAAAACTGAACTGAGCATGTTAAGAACCCAAAATTTCAAAATTGAATAACTTTGGAATGGATTAATATTTTCTCACCAAACTAATGCTGACATGTCCTGTGAGGCAAGACCTTTCTACCCCGAAAATTTCAGACTAAAATTCCAAACAGTGTGGAGGTAAGGGAGCAGCAAGAGAAATGTAGTGTTTTAGTGATCTCTAGTGGTCAAACAGTATAACCTACAGATAGGAAAGTGAGGCGATAAAAAAATGGTGAAACAAAATGGTGATTCACAAATGTTAGGACACTATATCTCCATGCCCTCACATGCAACTGAAGCAAAATTTAGAACATCATGTGATGTCTGCTTCATGATGGGGCATGGCAAATTTCATGCATATCAACTGAACGTGCTCAAAGTTATTGAAGCACAAACTATTAAGCTTAGCATAAAAGTGAAGAAAGAATTTGACAACAAATGGTGATCTACACATTTTAGGACTGCATTTCTCAAGAGGTGCACACCCAATCAAAATGAAACTTGGCATGTCAAGAGGCCATTAGTCCTTGAGATTGCATGTCAAATGTCACACAAATTACAGGAAGATCTGAGATGTATTAAAGTGTAAAATGTGAAAAAAGAAAGAATTTGACCAAAAATGGCATTGTGCACATTTTGGGACTACATATCTCAAGATGTGCACACCGAATCAAAATGAAACTTGGTATAGCAAGAGACCATTAGTCTTCAAGAGTACATACCAGATTTCATGTAAAGTGCAAGAGCAACTATGAAGTTATTAGTGCACAAAGCGAAACAATCAAAGAAAGAATTTGACAAATAAATGAGGTTGTACACATTTAGGGACTGCATATCTTATGACGTGCACTCCAAATCAAAATGAAACTTGGTATATCAAGAGACTATTAGACTTTGAGGGTACATGTCACATTTGATGTAAATTGCAAGAACAGCTGTGAAGTTAATAATGCACAAATTGAAACAATCAAAGAAATAAATTTGACAAAAAATGGGGATGTACACATTTTGGGACTGTATATCTCCAGAGGGACACTCCCAATAAAACTGAAACTTGGTAAATCAAGAGAAAATTTGTCTTTGAGGGCACAGTCCAAAGTTGATGTAAACAGCAAGAATAGCTGCAAAGTTATTAATGCACAAAGTGCACAAAGAAGGTGACAGCACCTCTATAATATATATTCGATGTTAAGGTTACCAACCCTACCCTCACCCCCACCCTCCACACACCAACAGGCATCAGGTGTGCCTTGGGATCATTGACCCTAACTCTCACCCTATTCCATTTGTAAGGAAGCTGAGATGGTACAGTATAGGACAATGGGGTGAGAGTTAGGCCAGATGACCCGAAGGCACATCCCGATGCTTATTGGTGTGTGGAGGTTGGGTGTGTGTGGGAGGTACGGTTGTTAACCCTAACATTAAATTTCCAAACTTTTGCCACTGTGATGACAACCCTAACTGATGCATTAATGGAGTTTTTTGCAATGAATTTCCCTTCTTTTTTGAGAAAGTGTAATGCTACTCATATCCATACTGTATGTTGGAGTGTGGGACTTCTGAGCTCTGTGCTCCCATCTACCCATATGCATAGAGACATATGGCAGGAGGGCCAGTTTTGCAAAATGGTATCCATGCGTGGGAGCACGGGGCTTCTGGGCCCTGAGCTTCCACCCACCCGTAAGTGTAGAGGCATAGCACAGAAGGGCCCTGTGCTCCCAGTTTAACAAAAATGGCATGCATAGGTGGGAGCACAAGTGCTCTGGACCCACACTTCCACCTACCCAGAAGTACAGACACATAGCACAGGCCTAGAGACATTCTAAGTAATCCTTGTACTGCAAATGTGGCAATATCTCAGTAACCATAGTAACTTTGGAAAAAATTCCTTCACAGTAGTATTCATGACCTGGCCACCTTTACACAGGCTTAGTACAGCAAAATGTGTACTAAACTGTGCTTAGCGAAAAATATGTATCTCAAAATGTTTTTGAGATATAGCCACCGAAAGGCACCGCGACCACCACAATGTTATCCTACAGGAAAGCCCGCAACTTCAAAGTGCTGTAACTATGGAACCAGTGTCAATTTCTTCACCAAACCAGCAAAGGACACATCTGTGGGGCAAGGGCTTGTCACCCTGTCAATTTCAACCCAAAGGTCGTAACTGTTTTCTTGCTATGAAGTGGCAAAGGAGATATATATATATAATATATATATATTTATATATTCATTACAAAAAAACTCCATTTAATGCATCAGTTATGGATTTTCTACAGTGACAAATGCAAGGAAATTTGGTGTTAGGGTTGCCAAACCTTGCACCCCATGCCCACCCCGCCCCCACCAACAGGCATCGGGGTGTGTATTGGGGTCATCAGGCCTAACACTCACCCCATTCCATGTGTAAATAAGCTGAGGTGGTGCAGCATAAGAGAATGGGGTGAGGCAAATGAAAATGCTAATTAAAACAATACCAGAAATGCAAATGATTTCAGTAACGCAAATGGTAACACCAACGGTGACTCAAAAGGAAGCAGCAACACTAATAGTAACGCAAACACAAGCGCAAACAGTAACACACATGGTGACACAAATGGAAATGATAATGCAAATGGTAATGGAAATTCAAGCACAAACGTAAATGCAAACACTAATGGTAACGCAAACGGTGAGGGAAATGAAAATGGTAATGCAAATTGAAATACAAACACAAATACAAATGGTAACAGCAATGGCGACTCACAAGAAAACAATAATGCAAGCGACAATAGAAATGCAAGTGCAAATGCAAATGCTAATGGTAACAGAAATGCAACTGCAGATGGCAACACAAATGGTAACAAAAACAGAACTGGTAATGATAACGCAAATGGAAACACCAAAAGAAACAGTAACACAAACAGAAATGCAAAGGCAAGTGAAAACACAAACACAAATGGTAATGCACATGGTGATGCAAACAGAAATGCTAACAAAAATGATAATGGAAACACAAATGCAACGGTAATGGTAACTGCAATGAGAACAGTAATGGTAATATAAATGCACATGTAAATGGTAATGAAAATGCAAACAGTAACGGCAATGCAAATGGAAACACAAATGCAAATGGTAACAGTAATGGCAACAGTGACGCCAAAGGAAATAGTAACACAACTGGAAATGCAAAAGCAAATAGAAACAGTAACGAAAACGGTAATGGAAACACAAGCGCAAACATGAAACCAAACACAGATGGTAACGCAAACGGCAATGAAAACGCAAACAGTAATGGTAAAGCAAACATAAATGCAAATGCAAGTGCAAATGCAAATGCAAATGGAAATGCACATGGTGATGCAAAAGGAAATGGTAACGCAAACGGTAACGTAAATGCAAGTGCAAACGCTAACAGTAACAGTAACAGAAACACAAACACAAATGGTAATGCAAACGCAAATGCAAGAGTAAACAGTAACGGTAATGCAAAAGCAAATGGTAATGAACAGGGTGAAGCAAAAGGAAACAGTAATGCAAATGCAAGCGCAAACACAAATGGTAACACACACGTTGAAGCAAACATTAATGGTAACGCAAATGGTAATGGAAGTGCAAGCAAAAACGTAAATGCACATGCTAACATTTACAGTAATGGAGACGCACATGCTTTTTGTCCCAAAAAGGTGCATTTAGATGCACAGTGAATAGAAAGAATGTGGCCATAATAATGGCCCTTGTACCAGAAAATGATAACTTGGAATACTAAATTGCTTATATTGCAGGAACCGTACGTCATAGAAAAAAATTAAAATCTCATATTATTTATGACTTTCCAGGCTAGTTTTGTACTTAGCCCCCTAGCAGGGGACTAAGCATTTTTCAGCCCTGAAAGGTGTGGCAGATGCCGTAATGTTATCCTATGGGGAAAATCATCAACTTCAGAGTGTCGTAACCCTGCAGCCCAGTAATATTTTGTCACCAAACCACCAGAAGACACATCTGTGGTATCTTGGCTTTCTTCCTTCCAAATTTCAGTGCAAAAGACCAAACCATTCTTTTGCAGCAGGGTGGCAAAGATTCCCTATTGTTCTGGACATAGTGTCGCAAAGTACTTTCGCAAATCGTGACAGTTTCGCAAATGAAATCATGTAAGTGTCACATATTCGAAAGAACTTTGAGACACTCCTTTTTACAAAAATTTTAAAAACATGTTTCTGAGGTGTTTTACCCCCCAAAAAAGACATGGTTAGCACCCTCAGGCCTTGACTAGGTGAACACAACAAGAATTCTGTTCCTAGAAGGTCCCACATTTAAATGCCAAGCATTTTTATGACCACCAACTGAAAAAAAATGGCTGAAACACGAAAGTAAAATGGTCATTTGCGACACTTTCAAATATTTTGTTAACTTTTCCCATAGACTATAATGGGAAAATATTTTTTTGAATAACCTTTGAACCGTTTAAAATTTTTTCACAAAATCTTTGAAAGGCACATCGGGTACCCCAGCTGCTTAATCCTTGAAGGATTCAGACCAATCGCATAAACCATGTGACCTGTAGGTGCAAGCAAAGAAGCGTGCAAAACCCTGTAGTTTAGGCATTTTTTGGTGCTCTGTAGCTCCGCAACTGTGCAGCTGACCATAACAAAACTTGGCAGGTCTAGCGATCTATTGTACCAGACTGTGTATTCCAAATTTCAGGCAAATCTGTTTTAGAGTTTCAAAGTTATTAAGCTGCCAAATTTCAGATTTAACCTTAAATGGGGTACTCAACCTTAACTATAGTGGCACTACCGTGCCACTATAATTTATAGCTATCTATCTATCTATCTATCTATCTATCTATCTATCTATCTATCTAGCTATAGATATATATATATATATATATATATATATACCCTGCCACTATAATATATATATAAAGATATATATATATATACTGTATACATATTATAGTGGCACGGTAGTGCCACTATAGTTAGGATTGAATACCCCATTTAAGGTTAAAGTGTGAAATTTTGCATCTTAATAACTTTGCCACCATATGACGGATTTGCTTGACATTTGGCAGACATGGAGCGGTACCACAGGTCTCTGGATCAGCCAAGTTTTGTAATGGTTGGCTATACAGTTGCGGAGTTATAAAGCGACATTCTGTTGCACATTTACGCTTTTTTGTGCATTCTTTGCTCGCGCCTACAGGTCACACGGTTTACATGACCGGTCCGAAAATTTCAGGAAACGTGCCTTTTGAAGATTTCATGAAAAATATTCAACGATGCAAAAGTTATTCAAAATCCAAATTTCCTATTAGAGTCAATGGGAAAAGTTAACAAAAAGTTCAACAGTGTTGCAAATGCAGTTTTTAGAGTTACAAATGACCCCTGTAGTGTCATGAGTCAGCCATTTTTTTTCGGTTAGTGGTCACAGAAATGCTTACCATTTAAATTTGGGACCTTCTAGGGGCTCAATTATTTTTCTGTCTCCCTAGTTGGACCCTGAGGATGCTAACCATGTCTTTTTGGGGGGGTTAAACACCCCAGAAATAAGTTTTTGAAATTTTTGTAAAAAGTAGTGTCACAAAGTAGTGTCGCACTGATGGCACTTTCGTGATTTCATTTGCGAAAGTGTCATGATTTGTGACACTATGCCCAAAATAACAGAAATTATTTGCCACCCTGCTGCAAGACAATGGTTTGGTCTTTTGGGCTGCAATTTGGAGAGAAGAAAGCAAACATCCCACAGATGTGCCTTTTGGTGGTTTGGTGACAGATATTGCATGGATGGAAAGTTATGGTGCTCTGAATTTGGCACTTTTTCCCATAGACTAACATTGCGGTGTTCGCCGCACCTTTTGGGGCCCATATCTCGGAATGCTTCGAGATATGGACTTTTCATCAGAAAAATGCTCAACCCCTCATTAAGTGCAAAACTAGTCAGGAAAGTCATAATTTACAGTATATAAAATTTCAATTTTTTTCCTACTTTGTACAGTTCCTGAGATATAAACAATTTAACATTCTAAGTGCTCATTTTCTGCTCCAAGACCCATTATTATGCATACATTCTTTGTATTCACTGTGTTTCTCTATGCAGCTGTTGGTGAAAAAATGGGTGTGCACTTTCGTTACTGTCACAGTTAGCATTCCCACTTGCGATTCGGTAACCGTCTGCCTTAGCATTAGCATTCCCGTCTATGCCACCGTGAGTGTTACCCTTTGCCTTTTTGTTTGCACTTGCATTTGTGTTACTGTTACTATTTGCATTTCCATTACTATTTCTGTCTGCGTTTCATTTTGCATAACCATATGCATTACCATTTGCATTTGCATATTCTCTTCCATTTGCGTTTCCTTTGGCATCATCATTGCTGTTACCACTAGCATTTGCATTTCCTACTGTGGTACCATGACTGTACGTGTTACCATTTGCATTTCCATATGCACTTGCGTTTGCATTTCCATTTGTGTTACCGTTCCCCTGTATGCCACCATTTGCATTACCCGTTGCATTTTCATTTGCGATTGCTTTTGCGTTACTGTTAATGTTTGCGTTCCCATTACTGTTTTTGTTTGTGTTTTGTTTTGCATCACCATGTGCTTTACCATTTTGTGTTTGCATATACATTTTCATTTGTGTTTCCTTTGGTGTCATCATTGCTGTTACCATTAGCATTTGCATTTCCTATTGTGGTACCATGACCATGCGCGTTACCATTTGCTTTTCCATACATGCTTGCATTTGCATTTCAATTTGTGTTACCATTCCCATCTATGCCACCATGTGCGTTACTCTTCGCATTTTCGTTTGCACTTGCGTTTGCATAACTGTTAACATTCAGTGGCTCAGTAGGTAGCACACTCACCTCAGAGGCCGGGAGATCAGAAGGCTGTGGGTTTAGTTCCCACATCTGGTCCTTGGGTTAATAGCCCAGTACTGACACTGTAGTGCAGCATGAGAGGGGTGCTGCACTTCTGAGGTGCCGTCTTTTGGATGAGACATTAAACCGAGGTCTCATCTGCCTGGATTGGTGGTAGTTCAGGTGGATGTTAAAGATCCCATGGCACTTATCGAAAAGAGTAGGGGAATTTTATTAGGCAAAGAAACATAACATCAAGTATACACAAAAAGGAAACAAAGACAACGAAACAATGAGTATACATGAGAAACAATGCATGTCAATACCATTACAAAGAAAACACTGTGAAAAAGTAAGAATGAAACAATAATATATGTGCTATTAATACAAAAAAATAATATTTGTCCACAAAGAAGTAAAACAGGAAACTGAAAGTTTACGGCTCTCTGATTCTCTAAGAATTGACAAAGCAGTTTCTATTTGCTGAATAACAGATTTAGGAGACAGCCGTATCTGTTGTAAAGTATATTGACAACGAGCTTGCCATAAATAAAATTTACAAACTGAAAAAAATCACCCTAAGGGTACTGGAGCAACATGGCAGCCAGGGAATGGAGAGATCATTCAAAATCAACAGTTGATATGTGATGCAGCTGAGAAATGGCCACTTCCATTTATTGGCCAATGTTTCCCAGAACAAAAGCGCATCCGGACATTCAAGAAAAAAATGAGACATGGTTTCCTCAATAGTAGAACAAGAAGGTTTAGGGTAATATCTCTCCTGGGATGATTTATGCTTTAAGTTCCCCCTTACTGGTAATCGGCCATGACAACATAACCATGTAATGTCCCACATACTGTATGTAAAGGTATATGGGTATTTTACAGCATTGATTAAGCATTTCCTGTGCTAGAAGGAGGACAGAATGGGAATTGTATATCAGGTCTGGAAGGGTTAATGAGAGCATCATACAAATGTTTCCGAGGAAGTAATATTATAGATGCTTTAGGAAGTTTCCAGCTACATAATTTTTTAAAACTATCTATTACATAAGTTGGGGAACCAGAGATACGGGCAAGGATAGGGGGAAGTAAACCCCAGTCATCCCATATATCATGCATGTGATAAGTAATCCATGTATCACAAACATGAGTTGCAGAGCAAATTCTAGTAAATAGTTGAAAGAGAAAAAAAGACAGGTAAAAAATAATAGGGTTTACCATGTCAAGTCCTCCCTGTTTTACAGGTAAATATATGAAGTCACGCTTAACAGGGTTTAGACGGTTCCCCCATATCATTTGAAAAAAAATGCTCAAGATTCTAGTCTCTAGAGTGCAGGGTGGAGCATATACATAACTAAGGTATAAAATAGTGGAATGATAAATTGTATTACTACTAGAACCCTCTTTTTCTTTCCTAATTTCCAAGATTTCCAAAGATTAACTTTAGCTTCTCCTAAACCTAAATGTTTTTCCCAATTATATAGTGCAGGATGTGGGACATTAAACCAAATCCCCAATATACTGTGGGGGGTTAAACATAACGGAATTCCACCCACATCCGATATTACAGCAGAGTCAGGACCTAAGGGGATAGTAACACTTCTGTATAAGTTAAGAGTACCACCAGAGAGTTTGGAAAATGAGTGAAAAACATCTATAGTGTGGTCTCCTGATTGTTTATCTTGAACAAAGAGTACAACATCATCTGCATAGGCAGAAATTTTAACTGGAGGTAGTGTCGGGTGGGGTGCAATGCCCACAATAGAAGAGTCCCATAAAATATGGTGTATGACAGGGTCTAACGTAAAGGCATATAATAATGGACTTAAAGGACATCCCTGACAAAGGCCTGTCATCTGAAGTAAGGTAATACCCATATGACCATTAACTAGGGGTACAAAATATGCCATAGAAAACAAAGGCGTGATCCATTGTATGAAAGGAGCAGGGATACCATAAGATGTCAGAATAGATAGTAAGTAGGCATGCTGTACAGAGTCAAACACTTTCGCTTGATCTAATGAAAGTATAAAACCCGAGAGAGCATGATGATTTTTTGCCTGAGCAATTTCTCAAAGAAGAAACAAATTGTTTTGTATAGAACGCCCTGGGACAGCACAGGACTGGGCAGAGTCCAACAGGTCTGGGGCCAGGCATGATAATCTAGAATTTAGAATTTGTGCAAGTAGTTTGTAATCTGTATTAAGAAGATGTAGAGGTCTCCAATTCAATAAGCCATGGGCATCACCTTTTTTGTAAATAAATTTAAGAAATGACAAACCAAAGTCTGTGGTGACTTCAGTATAAAGCAAGACACAGTTAAAAACTTGTGTTAGAATTTCCAGTAGATTGTCCTTGAAAGTCTTATAAAACTCATGGGTTAAGCCATCAGGACCCGGAGAGACTTGCAATGATAAAAGAGCAATAGCAGAAGCCACTTCCTCCTGCGTGATGTGAGCAACAAGAGCCTGGGCACAGTGATCAGGAAATTGTGGAAACGGGGCAGAAAAAAATGCAGAAAAATTCGGTGTTGAAGGAAAAGGTCTGCAAAATAGAGTCTGTAAATGAGACTGAACTATATTTAACATGTTTTGTGTGGTAAAAGTAATAACACCGTGTTATAAACCATTCATCACCGTGTTCTGAATCCTATCTTTGTGTGCAAAAAAAGGGTTCGTAGAGGGCAGGTGCGAGGATCCCACTCTCATGAAAAAATCCAATGTGCGAGCACTTTTATATTGATTTGAGACCATATGACATTTAATAGTGGCAATTTGGGAGGAGTAATCAATAGGAGATGCAGTGGATAAAGTTAATAATTTATCTAATTGATTTCTATGAGATAAGTATGTAATATATTTATCATGGGCTATCCATTTTCCCATTGTCTGGAAATGACTTTTAAGTTCCAACTTAGTATCCAACCACCACTGTAGCAGGGAATCATAAAAACATATGACTGAAATCTGGGCACGGAAGAGCAGGTGGACATGATCTTGCATTTCCAGTGAGGAGATGAGAGAATTATTTAATTTCCAGCTAGCAGAGGAAGAAAGTGAAGAAACAGGGGACTGACCCATATAGAAACTGCATGTAAGTAACAAATGGTCTGAGATCTCCAAAGGTTGAAGTATGGCTGTACGTGCTACGCAGTGTGGGGAAGAGAAAAAATGATCAATTTGTGTATGAAAGTGCGACCTATGATATGTATAACCAGCAGTAGTATGTAGTGAACAGTAGGCATCAGTAAGACTCGTCCCTTTCACCAAGTCAGATAAAGCCAGGGAGTCACAATCAATTTTCTTCCCCTCCGCAGTTCGATATTTAACATCTAATGAACAGTTAAAATCCCCCCCCCCAGATAATATGTTTTGTGGTGCATAAATATGGTTGCAATAATTTCAATAAAGCAATACAGGATGCCTTAGTTTGTGGGCCATGTATAGTGAGTAAACGAAGCTGAGACGTATGAAAGGTACAATCAAGAATTAAAGCCCTGCCAGGAGAAATATCAATGATGCATGTAATAGAAAAGTGTATGGAAAAGAACAAAATAGCTATCCCATCAGCAACACTGTCTCCAAAGGTCCAGTAAGGGGGCTCCTTAATCCAACTGCGTTTAAGGTGTTGTACCTCAAACAGTGTGGAGATATGTGTTTCCTGAATAAAAAGGATGTCAATGTGTAGGGAAGCACCTAGATGAAGAAAAAACATTCTCTTCTTGTAGCTTTTAATGCTACAAACATTAAGTGTTGCTACAGTAAGAGATGTCAGGAGAAAACATAAAGGGCTTGATATTCAAACTGCACCATTCTGAGGCGCAAGCCCTTGCGCTGCACAAAATAGTTGCGCAAGGGTGTGACCGGGGCGATATTCAAAGGAGTTGCGCTATTGAGCAACTCCTTTGAATATCACTCCCCAGCCACAGCCACTGTGCATGGCGCAGTGGAACTTGTGCCACCGCAAGTTGTCAGAGTGGAGCATTCAACTTGCAGTGGCCAAGCACCATTGCGCCATGCACAAAATCACGATATTCAAAAGATGACATGCAAATGGGGCCATAATTCATGCAAGGCGCAGGGGGGGCCATTTGCATCTGATTATTGCCCCATTTGCATGCCATTAGCATGTAGGTGCACCGATCCCCGAGGACTTGCGCCTGGCGCCCTGCCAGGCAGCAGCCATCGGGGACCGATGCACCCTGCAGCCCTATCGCAGGCAGCAATGTGGCTCCCCCACCTCCTCCGTACATCTCTCTGGTGGTCCAGTGGACCGAAATGCCCGATCGTGGGCACTAAGTGAAGTGAAACCCCTCCCTTGTGCCCGATCATGGGCAGAAAGTAATTGAACCCCGAACATGTCCCTTGTGCCCGATCGCGGGCAGAAAGTAATTGAACCCCCGAACATGTCCCTAGTGCCCGATCGCGAGGAAGTAAGTAAAGTGACCACCCCACCCGGAATATCTTCCTGGTGGTCCAGTGGACCGTAATGCCCATGCGGGCAGAATTTAAATTGAACCCCCAAACATCTCCTGGTGGCTAGTGTCCCCACCCCACCCACCACGAAGCCCCACCACCCCACTTCGCAGCCGGCGGGCGACAGCATCCCACCCGCCTGCCACCCCGCGAGTCGTCGACGATCGGCACCGTAGGGCTGCACGCCATTGGTGCAGAGCAAGAGCCAATCGGCGTGCAGCCCATACCGTACATGACAGTCCAGCTGTCAACCCCGATTACTGCTCTTCTCTCCTCTCTGGTGGGGGGGTCTCTGCTGCACTGCTCCTAGACTGCCACCACTTGGAGGCCTGGTGGCAGGGGAGCTGGTGTGATGGATACATGACAATTCACTCCTGTCGTCTACCACTGCTCCCATGTTGGTGTCATTTGCAAATAGGCTGAATGTGCTGCTGATGCCCTCCAAGATGTCTGCAATAAATATGCCAAACAGCACTGGGCCCAAAACCAACCCCTGTGGAACATCACTTGTCACAGACTCAGGGGATTAGTATTCCCCACCTACCACCACCCTCTGTTGCCTATCTTTTATCCAGTTCTCCACCCACCCCACCAGTTTTGGTCCTTCTCCTGTGTCCCATAGCTTGCTTCCAAGTATCCCATTTGGTACTGAATCGAAGGCCTTACTGAAGTCTAGGTACAGGACATCCACTATATGGTCCCTGTCAATTTGCCTAGTCACCCAGTCATAGTATTCCACCAGGTTGGCCTGGCATTACCTGCCCTTGGTGAATCCATGTAGCCTCCCATCCTACACACCGTTCAACTCCAGCAGTGCTACTAGCCTCTCCTTTAGGATGGTCTCCATTAGCTTCCCCACAATGGATGTTAGACTTACTGGCCTATAGTTCCCTAGTTCATCCTTGGGTCCACTCTTGTGGAGGGGAACCATGTGAGCCAGTCTCCAGTCATGGGGTAAATAATTCTGCCAAGAGTCCTGCCAGGGCCTCTGCCAGCTCCTTCAGCACTCTTGGATGTACTCCATCTGGTCCTGGTGCCTTGCCCACCCTCAATGCCCTTAACCCTTCCAGCATCCTCCACACTGTGATTTATCTGTCCATCATCCCCCCATCTGTTTCTATCCTCCCTCCTACTATGGGTAGTGCCCCCTCCCTTTCTTTCATAAAAACTGAACAGAAGTAGTCATTGAGCATGTCTACTTTTTCACCTCCCTCTTCCACTCACCCCCCCTCCTTCTTAATTCTTACAATCTGGTCCTTGCAGCTTCTTTTCTCCCTGATGCATCTAAAGAAGTCTTTTTCCCCTTTATGTATGCCCTGCACCAGCCTGAGTTCTCTTGGTACCTTGGCTGCCCTTACTCCCCTGGTCTATTCTTTTGCTTCTTGCATATATCTCTTCCCGATTTTCTGTATCAGCAGTTTTATTACAGAATCAGCAAAATCACCATTCCCTGCAAAAACTGTCACTTTCTGCAATTTTTGGATTTTTTGCCTCAAATTGTGTAAAATGTAAAACTTTTTTAACAAAGCTGCTCAAACATTCTGACAGTTTGATATGCAAGCTTGGGTTTGACCAAAAGAATACAGTGTGCGATGTTCTCTAAGGGGTTCTACATACAATATGTAACACTGCTTTTGTCTGATTTACAGCCTGGTTTGGTTTGGTTTCAAAATTATCTGGCCAGGCATTCCTACACTTAAACATTTCACATCTTTGTTGAACCAGTCTGTTAGATTTGTTTTGTTTCCACAAATACTGAAAGAATAGATGGGAGAGAAGGTGCAACTAATCTGATTTACCTAAATGAAATGCTAACTATGAAGCCTTGCTGTGTGTAGCATGGTAGAGTTTTCCATATATACATAAATGTATTCACAATAAATTTTTATTAAAACAAATGAGGATTACAGATGGCCCTGTTGCTTGTAAAGTAGAATGTGCTTCTGAAGGAGTTGGTGATATTAATACCTCACTTGGCCATCTACGTACAACAACTGCTGTCAAAACTTGACTAAGATTCCTGAAGACAAGCTGCTACAGGTGAACTGTATTTGAACATGTACCTTCAAATAAACAAACATTGTTGCAGCTAGCTTAAAACAAAGTTGTATGACCGGCTATCACATAGTGTAGTGAAATGACATTGGTTGACCTAATGCTTTTAACATGTGAATTGAAAAATAGTGTACCTACAATGCAAATTAAGAATAGAGATAATTTCTTTTCATGGTTCTGTTTATTCTCCTTGGCTTAGCTATGGAAAATACCCCACACTGGTCTGCTGGATCCCACAAGAATCCTGGACTTTTTTTTTAGTCTTTGGTAACTGAGTAAGGCCCATTAGGCACAAGTGCCTGTTTTCAGGGGTGACCTGGGAGCACCAGGCAGTTAATTGACTTGCTCAGAGTCACACAGTATGAAAGTGGAGGTTGTGAGATTCAAATCCAGGTCTGGTCTGTTGGATGTACCAAGCTCGTTCACAGCTCATTACTCTAACCTCTAGGCTATACTGCCAGACTTCATGCTGCTCGTTGTCAAGGTTTTTTTTTTTTCTGTGTGTGGATTCCTTCATGCCCCCCCTCGCCAGATGTGGACATGCAGTGACTGCAGCATATGGCTGGTTGTGCTTCCATCCCCTGATGGGCAGACATCTGCCGCCTCCACCAGTCTGGCCTCAGTACCGGTTCTAAGCTTACTTACCTCCTAGCCATCGGTAGGGGTTGATATGTTGTTAGGTACCTGATTTCTCCCCCACCTGAGATGGCAGGCAGTCCCATGGATGCTCAGCCAACTCCCACTGCCCAGCCCTCCAACAGCCTTGGTTTCACTCCTGAACCCGGGTCATTGGAGTTGCAAGTGGTAGCACTAGTATCCAATGAAGAAATTGAGGAATGGCGAAGCAACATAACGGTGACTGAACCACAGTGCCAACACTTTTAGTAATCCCATTTCCCCCTTCCCTGAGTTCTGTGCCCCCCCCAAGTAGGAATATATAGTAAAGGGAGTACGGGGGCAAAGCCTCCTGCAGAAAACAACATTGTCAAGAGAGGTTGCGATTTGGGTTCAGCACTGTTATCATGCATCACTGTTCCTCAGTCGCTATTTTGACATGGAACCGGAAGCATTACACGTATGTTTGCACTGGTGGGCTGGCTAATAGAGATCATTTTAACAAAACACAATAAATGGTTTATTTTTTACTAGAACTCGATTAGGCACCCTCAGTCAAGTTTTCTTGCATCAAAGTGAGCAAAAATCAAAGAGGCACTTTAAATACTGTAGTTGTTGATCAGGATTCATTATTTTGCATCCAGAAATTGACAAAATAGGTTGCTTCAGGATTTATGCAGTTTTGATTGGATGTGAATAACCAAGTAAAATTGAGTTAGCATCACTTAAGGCAGATGTTTTTAGATTTTAGAAGATATGCTGCATATCATTGAATTTACATTCATTTCAAGAATACAAACCTTTCATCTTGTTGAAAGCATTGATGGGGGACCTGAATATGCCAGATGTTAACTGGAACACCTTTGCTGCAGGCACATCCAAGAACATGGTCATTCTTGATGCCCTACAGGGGGCATGCCTCAGACAGCTAGTATTGGAACCCATTCAGGAGGGAGCAATCTTAGACTTGGTACTCTCAAATGGGGATGGAGAAAGAATCTCAGATTTAGAAGTGGGTAGCCATCTGGGAACAAGCGTAGTTCATGATAAACACAGCCATACAATCAAGCCATACAAAAGCAAGAGTATTGGACTTTATGAGGGCTGACTTTGGGAAAATGAGAAAGTGTCTCAGAAAAGCACTAGCAAACAGGCAAGAAGGAGGGGTGGAGGAATAATGGGAAGTCATCAAAACAGCCATCACAGAGGCAACAAGCCTTTGTGTAAAGCAAATCAACAAAACACAGCGAAGGAAAAAAATGCTATGGTTCTCAAAAGAGGTGGCAGGGGAGGTTAAGGAGAAAAGGATAGCATTCAGGAAATACAAGGAAACACAAAAGGAGCAGGACAGAGAACTTTATCAGTTAAAGCAGAAAGAGACTGGGAAGGCAGTCAGAATAGCAAAGGCCCAAACCGAGGAAAGGATAGCCAACTCTGTTAAGAAGGGGGATAAGACCTTTTATAGGTATATTAGGGAGTGAAGAAAGACCAAAGGAGGGATACTGAGGCTTAATAAAGAGGAGGGAATGTGGGTAGAGGGTGACAGTGAAAAAGCAGGGATACTGAACAAATATTTCTGCTCAGTATTCACAAAGTAAGAGGAGGGAGGTACCTAAACCAAACAAGAGAAACACTCTGAAGACGGGGGTCTATACCAGTCCATTTACAGAAGAAAGGGTTCTGAAAGAACTAATAAAATTGAAGGTGGACAAAGCAATGGGGCCTGATGGGATTCACCCAAGAATTCTAATGGAACTAAGGGTAGAACTAGTGACACCACTGACTACACTCTTTAACAAATCAAGGGAGGATGGGGTGGTACCTGAGGACTGGAGCAGGGTGGATGTGATTCCTCTTCACAAAAGTGGGAGCAGGACAGAGGCAGAAAACTACAGACCAGTTAGTTTGACCTCAGTGGTAGGGAAAATGATGGAATCACTTCTAAAGCAAAGAATTGTTGAGTACCTAGAGGCTAGTGGGACACAGGACCCAAGGCAGCATGGATTCCCTATGGGAAGTTTGTGTAAGATGAATCTAATAGATTTCTTTGACTGGGTGACCAAAGTAGTAGACCAGGGAAGGGCTGTGGACATGGCCTATTAGCAAGGCATTTGATACAGTCCCACACAAAAAATTAATGCACAAGTTAGCCAGCCTTGGAGTGGGTCCCAAGGTGGTAGCCTGGATAAAAAATTGGCTAGACAACAGGACGCAAAAGGTAGTCATAAATGGAGTCCACAGTGAAGAAAGGAGGGTTACTAGCGGGGTACCACAGGGTTTAGTACTAGGACCGGTCCTTTTTAATGTCTTTATAAGTGACATTGCAGAGGAACTGGAAGGAAAAGTATGTCTCTTTGTAGATGACATAAAGACCTGCAACAGGGTTGATACACAAGATGGAGTGGAAAGGATGAGAAGGGACTTGGCAAGGTTGAAGGAATGGTCAGATGTATGGCAGCTCAGATTCAATGCAAAGAAGTGCAATGCAATGCACCTGGGAAACAAAAACCCAGGGGAGAGTACACAATGGGGTTTGAGATACTGACAACAGTAAAAATGAAAAGGGACCTAGGGGTAATTATATCAGATGACCTAAAGGTGGGCAAGTATTGTGAGAAGGCAGTAAGGAAGGCTGGGGGGATACTGGGATGCATAGGGAGAGGTATCAATAGTAGAAAACAGGAAGTTGTTATCCCTCTGTACAGACAGTTGGTGAGACCCCATCTGAAGTACTGTGTGCAGTTCTGGAGACCCCATCTCCGCAAAGACATAGACAGAGTGGAGGCTGTCTGAGGAGGGTAACCAAATGGTGCAGGGTCCGCACAGAAGACATACGAAGAAAGACTAAAGGAGCTTAATATATATATCCTTGAGGAAAGAAGGGAGGGAGGGGACATGATAGAAACTTTCAAGTACCTCAAGGGAATCAACAAAGTCCAAGAGGGTAGCATCTTTCAGAAAAAGAGATGTGCAAGAACAAGGGGGCACAATTTGAAGATAGAGGGGGGACGGCTCAGAGGTAATGTGAGGAAGTTATTTTTTCACAGAGAGGGTTGTGGATGCATGGAACAGCCTCCCTGAGGAGGTCATGGAGTCAAGAAAAGTGGGGGAATTCAAGAATGCATCGGACAGACATAAGGCAGTCCTAGTGGGGGGTAGGAGGAAGTAAGCTGTTGGTTAACTAGGATCTGCAGCTTATCTGTTACATAGGAAAATGGGCAGACTAGATGGCCCAAGTGGTCCTTATCTGCCGTCACATTCTATGTTTCTATGTTTCTATATATACCTAGGGTTTTAGCTGGACAACAAGCTTAACTTTATATGCCACCTGCATGAGGTCACCAAAAAAATGCTTAGGCATATTCTATTGCATTAAGCATCTTCTTACCAAAGAAGCCAGGAAGAGGCTAGTGTAATCTACATTTCTGTCCCTACTGGATTATGCTGACTTCCTTTACAACAAAAGTCCTTCTTCAGTGCTCTGCAAACTCAACACTCTTTACCACAGGGCACTGAGGTTCATCCTCAATCTGCCTTCTCGCACCAACCATTGCCTGCTGTACCACGAGCTGAGATGGTCATCACTTCCTAAAAGGAGGAAAATAAATGCTCTCCACTGGTTCTATAGAGCACTGTCTGATAAGCTTCCTATATACATCTTGAGCTTCTTTGAGCATGCCAAGGGGCCATATGGTTTGAGATGCTTCTCTGTACTCCACTTTCGGATACCTAGAGTGAAAACATTCCATGGTTCAGCCGCAATTAATTTCTCCTTCCCTTCTCTATGGAATACCATGCAAAGTTCTCTAAAGCTCTCAACCCTCCCCGGTCCATTCACCTTCAAAACACTAATAGCTGAGTACCTGAAGGAAACTTGCAACTGTTTTGGGTGAGCATGCTCTCTTAATCTCTGGTGTTCCACATGATTATTCTGACACTTAGTTACGCCCAGGCCTCTTCCCCTCTAGGGGGTATCTAGCACTTGTATTCTCTCTTGTCTTCTCCTACCCCCCCCACCTATCACACTAACCCTTCTCCCTACCCCTTCCGCTCCTCTGCCTACCCCTCTCACTACCCCTCCCCCTCCCAAGTTCTACAATAGAAAATACACCAGCCTACATGTAGTAGTGTTTGTACTGGCCTTCATAAGCCAGTGAGTGCCCAGGATCTATGCTCTTTACCTTTTCTGCTTATTTTTCTAGCATTCACTTACCTGCATTTAACTGTGCAGTCCCGGAATATTTCGGCCTGATATATCTCACACATGTACAATGATTTTGTGTCTGTTCTAACTGTTTGTAACATTGTTAACCTGGAGTATTTTGGCCTAATTGATCTCTCACATGTACATTATGTCTTTTTGTCTACCCATGCCTGTAACTTGTTTGATGTCCAGGACCACCTTGAAAATGAGCATGCTCAATGGTGTTTACGCCTGGTTAAATAAAGTTTGATTGATTGATTGATTAGTAAGTGGCAATATATATATATAACAATGTATGCTAACTAATACATGCTTCAGAAAAAAAAAGAGTTATTGTGGAGCTCTGGTGATGTATGGTAAAATTTCTGCAATTTCCCCACAATTTCTGAAAAAAAATCTTTGCATTTTTGAGGGATTTTTTCCAGCAATTTTCTAGTGAGTATTATTTCCATAATGAACACATTCTTACTATGGTTTACTAACAAATGTCCTTGGCCTCAGTACTTGAATGTTATTTCCAGTAGTAACACCTTTTTGTGATGGTATACTAACGAATGTCCTTGGCCTCAGTACTAGAATGCTATTTCCAGCATTTACACCTTTTTATGATGGTTTACTAACTAAGGTTCTTGACCTCAGTACTTGAATGCTATTTCCAGCATTAACACCTTTTTATGATGGTTTGCTAAGGTTCTTGACCTCAGTACTTGAATGTTATTTCCAGCATTAACACCTTTATATGATGGATTACTAACGAATGTCCATGGCCTCAGTACTTGAATGCTATTTCCAGCATTAACACCTTTTTATGATGGTTTTTTAAGGTTCTTGACCTCAGTACTTGAATGTTATTTCCAGCATTAACACCTTTATATGATGGTTTACTAACGAATGTTGTTGGCCTCAGTACTTGAATGCTATTTTCAGCATTAACACCTTTTTTATGATTGTTTGCTAACTAATGACCTTGGTCTGAATGCATAAGGGGTAAACTGTGCGCTACTGTACATAATAAGGGTGTTATGCTATGGAGGGATTCTAGTGACATTGGCCTTATGGCTTATGTTTACCAGTAGCACCTCAAGACTGCTTAATACCCTTATTTATGTAACACTGTTTCTTTAAGAGAATGGAACTGTAAACTCTGTTGCTAAAAAAATCGGACTTAGAAATGGTGAGAGAAGACAAAGAAATAATTTTGAGTTTTGGAGTTATGTTCATTTTCATTTTAAATAAATAATCTTTTCTATGTTAAATTTTCCAATTTGTTGATTGTTTTTCTTTTTCATTTGTATATGTTACTGCTTCTAAATCAGACTAAACAATATGGCAGGGATAAAATAAAAAAGATTACCCCAAAATATTTCAGACTTTTTCTCTGTTGACATTAGTAGGTTAGGAGATTTAAGCTAACTTATTTGTAAGACTTTATTTGTTTTATAAAGATAATTCCTTTATGTGTGGAAGAGAGGGGAGAACGATTGTGATCAGAAGGTAGAGTATGTTATGAAATATTTTAAATGCAGTCTTGTTGCTAAGTTCAAAACAAAAAGAATATAAGTTGTGATTGGTCATAACAAAGAAGAACCTTGTTTGATAGAGTACCTGGTTTGCTGATGTTTAACCACGTAGCTGATAAGATTTTTTTCCATCAGTTAAACAGTCTGCATTGTGAGGCTTGTGTTGGAAAGCAAGAGTTTATGCATGTGCAGGCTGTACATAATAGATTTTATTAACTACATTCTACTGTATTTTATACAGTTTCAATTGTTCGCTGTGTATTATATGAGTGTTAACACTATGTTATGTTGTTTTACAAGCATGATTCATCAGTCTCCCATGTTATTGAATGGCACACCAATGCTGAACTGTCAGCAAACTACTGTAAAATGGTATTTATGCTGGAGTTACTGCTCATGCATCCAGCCCATTGATAACAGCAAGAACCAAGACCATTGACTCCTCCCTTACCCTTTTGATGAACTCTAACATAACCTTCCTCATAAAGACTGAAAATATGTTATGACAAACTATTACACAGCATTATACAGATCATAACTGCAAATAGTGTAAAATTATAGAGACATAACTGCAAAACAACTTTGGTCATGCAAGTGTTGCCCAATCTCTTGGAACCAGTCTCATCAGATAAGATCAAGGTCAACTGATGCGGCGTTCAAACACAATAATAACTACTCAGAAGTTAACTGCTTCTTATCCTAATGCTTTTGTTTGTTTTCCGTACGTTTTCCAACTTATTTAGCCTTTTTTGTCCTATTTATCTTCTGGAAACCTCATCCATGAGGATGCAGGGATGACCCTGGTGTCAGCATGTCAGACACACCTGCATTTGTGCTTCCCCCCCATATGCTCCTCCTTTAGCACTACCACAGATGGTGGCAGCACAGTGGGAGTCACAGCCCTCCCTCCCCAGTGAAGACAGTGTTCCTTCAATCCTTTTCTTGCCTGATTGCTACTACATCCTGAGCTAGAAGCACCATGCAAGTGGTGATGCCCCAGTGGCCAGATTAGAATATATTTTAAAAAACAAACAACACTGATTTTCCCCTTCCTTCTCTTTTTCTTCACATTCTTTATCAAGTATGGCTCCTTCTCAGTACTACATACCATCTACTGTGCAAGCTGATCTGCATAGAATTGCAAACTCCTTCACAAATTGCCTATTCAGTGATGACCAAGAGGATAAGATGGTAGTAAGTATTGAAAAAGGTTATTGCCGAATATTCCTTCATTTTTGTTATTAGTCCCTTTTCTCCTATGTTTTCCCATTTTGCCATCTTACTTTCCTCATCTGCTGCTGCTTGGTGTCCCCTACAGTGCTTCCACCCAACCAGAGTTCTTGGTCCTGCTGTCATCTGACTCTGCTTTTCCAGGTGACGCTTGTAACTTGCTCATCCATTTTCACCAAAATCTTCATCGATCTCTCAGAACTTGCTGTGTGAGAGACAGCGGCACCAGACAAACTGGTCAGCATGCTGCCTTGTAGACTGCACATAGAAATAATAATACACAACAAGACTAGAAGGCAATGTTTCCATTAAAGAGTTGTGATGACCTTATAGGGACCTTGAGAGTGAAGCTGGAGAGGTCCTTGTTGTTATCATAATTCCTGAGATGGAAACATTGCCGAGTTTGTATGGTTGACCATACATTATTTTTTTTTAACTTTCAGTTTGTATAATTTTCAATCTATAAGACATGAAAGAATACTGTGAGTCATGTACATTCAATAGATTTGATGTCGCATGGGCTGTATTACTTTACGTATAATTGTATGATGAGCAGAAAAAAAGACTGTGCTATGTTTTGAACTGTTCTAATTAAGGCAAATCTCATAAACATGGGGGTAAACCAAGATAAAAGCTAAAGAATTAACTTAGGCAGTCTTCAAGTCTCATTGCAAGTCATTTCTACTTGGAGTGATGACCCGTCATATTACTTAATAAAAAGGACACATTGTGGAAAGGCATAATACTTAAGGTAATGCAATGCCCATGTGGATAACCCTTTTGTCTGAGTTTGTATCCCTGGTTCTTAGATGTAAGCATGATCAGATATACAGTCAATTATGTAACCAAATCCACGCAGGGGATTCAGGACTCTTCCTGCTCCCTTTCATCTCCTGGTTCTGTATAGTATTGATCCCAGGGCCTCTAGATTACAGAAATTTGTGCTGACTGAGCTGTAGAGTAGCTGTGATATACGCCATGGTTTAAATTTCAGACACCTTCTTTTTCCATATCTCAGCAATCGGAGGAAGAGGAGTCAGCCAATTTAAAGTGAAACACTTTAGGGCTGCTACATGCAGCATTGTGCCAATTTATGTTTAATGGTTGGGCCTCATAGTAATGCTGGGAACCCAAGTATCAAGTTAACAAGGTATCTGGAAATTGAATCCCTAGAAAGTGTTTTATTCCTGCATGTGTCTCATGCCAGAATGTGTGTACTATGGGATAACCCCCCAAAATATGATAATGTGACCCAGTTGCTCCACGTTTTCTCCAACAGGTGTCTGCCTGTACTGCATGTGTAGATCCAAAGTGTTTTGTAACCATGGGAGTCCTAAAATATCTGGATAGGATTCTCCAGTTAAATTCCTGCCGAGTGGAGGAGGATGTTACTGCCCACCCTCTATGTAAGCATTGCTCCCATTGCTTTACAAGAATTTCAACACCACATTCTGATTCCCAACACAAACAGATTTGGTCTAATTGTGGGGACCATGGCTTCGTTAATACCTAATATAACTCAGATACCACCCTAATGTTTACATTCAGGGTTATCGGCTAATAAAAAAAACTGTCCCAGATCTGAATATGGTTACTTTATTTTGTCCAAGTTATCACTATCTAAAATCAAAATGCCAACCTGCAGATATCTAGTTATCTTTCTTTCTTAATTTGAAACTGTCTCTAAGTGCATGGAAAGATAGATAAGTTTGGCCTGATATATACTGCTAAAAATCTTGTAAAGCCTCTGTGTTCTCAAGACCCAAGACTTGGATCTTGGGGGGGGGGGGGCAGAGGGAGAAATATGGGGGTTGCGGGAGGGGAGAAATGTGTTATGGTGCCTGATTGACTATACATTATTTTATATAGTATATTGTCCTCCATTCACTGTCCTTGGTTGCTCACCCTGTTGACCAAGTAGATGATGAGAAGTCACAGTACTACGGTAGCTATGTCACTACTGTGGTACAAAGGGGTTTTTGAGTGTATTCATTTCCATAAACAACTCCTGAATACACAATACCCCAGTGCACCAGTAGACAGGTCAATCCAGCCAGGAAAACAGCATGCACATGTGGACTTGTGTTGATATCTTCATGGCCTCATCCCAGTAAAGGGCTCTGCACTGGATCCTGGAGGGGCGAGGGTGGCTCCAGTGAGCAATGGCTCCTACCCGTGGTCACCAAGGGGGGCAGCCATATGCTGACTGCTGGTAGAGATTCCTCCCCAAAGGAGGAGAGAAATCCATTGGAGGTCTTTGTACCCCTCTGTCAGCCCAGTTAGAGTTGAGGCTTCCAGATTCAGATGTTGAAATCCACACACCCCCCACCGCCACTGGAAAGTGGAATATTCCTTCTTACTGATGAACTATACCTAAAGCTGTAGTATTTTACCAATTACAAGTAGTTGTAATTCAGTTGTTTTTTGTGTGTTGGCTGCCTTGCTACCCTGGTACTGCAGAAACACAGAAACAGAATGTGACAGCAGATAAGGGCCACTGAGCCCACCCAGTCTGTGCCCATTTTTTTTTTTTTTGGCTGCAGACTTCACTTGATCTACAGCACCGTGTCTTTCCCTCCCTTCCTCACTCCTACAATTCCCCTTGTCTTTCTTACCCCTACATTTCCCTTGTGTCTGTCCCAGGCATTTTTGAACCCCTTCACTGTTTTTGCCCCCACTACCTCCACCGGAAGGCTGTTCAAGGGAGCTACCACCCTTTCTGTGAAGAAGTACTTCCTCACATCCCTACTGAAATTGCCCCAGTTCATGGCATGTCCCCTTATTCTAGAGCACCTTTTCTCTGAAAATACTCCCCTCTTGTACCCTATTAACCCCATTAGGTATTTAAAGGTCTGTACCATATCCCCCCTTTTTCTTCTCTCCTCTACTGTGTACATGTTTAGTTCCTGTAGCCTCTCTTCATAAGGCTTTTGATGCAGACCTTGCACCATTTTGGTGGCCCTCCTTTGGACGGCCTCCACTCTATGTCCTTCCTGAGGTGTGGGCTACATACAGAACTGAACACAGTACTCAAGGTGTGGTCTCACCAGCGATCTATACATTGGCAACACCACCACCTCCCTCTTCCTGCCAGCATTACCTCTTCTTATGCACCCCAGCATCACACTTGCCCTACCAACTGTTTTTTTTTTACTGACTGACCACTTTTAGATTATCTGATATGATTATCCCTAGGTCTCTTTCCAGCTTTGCCTTTGTCAGTATCATTCTGCCTATTTTGTACTCCATTCCCAGGTTACTATGTCCCAAGTACATTCTTTGGCACTTTTTGCATTGAAACTCAGCTGCCATACCCTTGACTACTCCATCATTGTTTTCAGACACCTACCCATCTTTTCCACCCTCCCTGGAGTGTCCACTCTGTTGCAGATCTTGGTGTCATCGGCAAAGAGGCAGACCTTTCCTTCCAGTTCCTGTGCTATGTCACTTACATAGAAACATAGAAACATAGACTTTGATGGCAGACAAGGACCACTTGGCCCACCCAGTCTGCCCATTTCCCTACCTACTGGATAAGCTGCAGATTCTAGTTAACCAACAGCCTATTTCCTGCAACCCCCCCACTATAATTGCCTTATGTCTGTCCCATGCATGTTTGAATTCCTCCACTGTTTTAGACCCCACAGCCTCTCCAGGAAGGCAGTTCCATGCGTCCACCACTCTCTCCGTGAAAAAGAATTTCCTCACATTACCCCTGAGCCATCCCCCCTCTAACTTTAAATTGTGCCCCCTTGTTCTTACACATCTTTTTTTCTGAAAGATGCTACCCTCCTGGACTTTGTTGATTCCCTTGAGGTACTTAAAAGTTTCTGTCATGTTCCCCTGTCCCTCCTTTCATCAAGGGTATACATATTAAGCTCTCTCAGTCTCTCTTCATATGGTTTCTGATGTAGACCCTGCACCATTTTAGTTGCCCTCCTCTGGACTGCTTCCATCCTGTCTATGTCCTTGTGTAGATGAGGTCTCCAAAACTGCACGTAGTACTCCAGATGGGGTCTCACCAACTGTCTGTTTAGAGGGATAACCACTTCCTTTTTTCTACTTGTGATGCCCCTCCCTATGCATCCCAGTATCCCCCTGGCTTTCCCTACTGACTTCTCACATTGCATACCCACCTTTAGGTCATCTGATATGATTAAACCCAGATCCCTTTCCATTATTGTTGTTGTTAGTACCTCCCCTGCTATTGTGTACTCTTCTCCTGGATTTTTATTTCCCAGGTGCATTACTTTGCACTTCTTTGCATTGAATCTAAGTTGCCATATGTCTGACCATTCCTCCAACCTTGCCAAGTCCTTCTCATCCTTTCTACCCCTCCTTGTGTATCAACTCTGTTACAGATCTTTGTGTCATCCACAAAGAGGCATACCTTTCCTTCCAGACCCTCTGCAATGTCACCTATAAAGACGTTAAAAGGACTGGACCCAGTACTGAGCCCTGAGGTACTCCACTAGTAACCCCTCTTTCTTCAGAATGTGTTCCATTCACTATTACCTTCTGTGTCCTGTTGTGCAGCCAGTTTTCTACCCAGGCTATCACCCTGGGACCCACTCCCAGGCTGGCTAACTTGATTATTAATCTTTTGTGCGAGACTGTGTCAAATGCCTTGCTAAAGTCTAGGTAGGCTATATCCACAGCCCCTCCCTGGTCTATTAATTTGGTCACCCAGTCAAAGAAGTCGATTAGATTTGTCTGACATGACCTTCCTGCTGGGAATCCATGCTGCTTTGGGTCCAGTGCCCCGCTGGCCTCTAGGTACTCAACAATTCTTTTTTTCAGAAGTGATTCCATCATTTTCCCCACCACTGAGGTCAAACTAACAGGTCTGTAGTTTTCTGCTTCTGCCTTGCTCCCACTTTTGTGAAGGGGAATCACATCTGCCTGCCCTCCTCCAGCCCTCAGGTACCACCCCATCTTCCCATGATTTGTTAAAAAGTGTGGTTAGTGGTGTCACTAGGTCCTCCCTTAGCTATTTTAGGATTCTAGGGTGAATCCCGTCAGGCCCCATTGCTTTGTCCACCTTGAGTTTTAGAAGTTCTTTCAGTACTCTTTCTTCTTTAAATGGACTGGTATCAACCCCACTATCCAGAGTGCTTCTACTGTTTAGTTTAGGTAACTCCTCCTCTTCTTCTTTTGTGAGTACTGAGCAAAAGTATTCATTCATTATCTCTGCCTTTTCACTGTCTCCCTCTTATGAAAACATTGAAGAGGACCGGTCCAAGCACTGAATCTTGAGGCACCCCACTGGTCAACCTCCCTCCTTGGAGCAAACTCTGTTTGCCACTACCATCTGTGTCCTGTCCATTAGCCAGTTTTTTGCCCAGGTAACTACCTAAATTCCCATCCCTAAACCCCCCAACTTGCATATCAGACTCCTGTTTGGAACAGTGTTGAAGGCCTTGCTGAAGTCCAGGGAGGCCATGCTACTGCCCCTCCCGGTTGTAGAGGCAACAGGTCAGGAATTATAGGTAAGGTAGAACTCTATTACAAAAAACAATCAAATAAAAATAATAACGTTTGTACTTCAGGGACTCAAATCTCTACCTGTAGGTCTCTTCTGAGATGTTATACCTTTTAAGGGCTTCTTTTTTCACAAGGTCATAGTTTTCTGACTGTGTAGTGTCCATATTGCTGTAGGCAAGATGGGGCTTTCCCTGCCAGGAAGGGTAGCAGCCTGATTGCTCATTGCTGCTTTGGGCAATGGCAGGCTCCTGAAACCCTTTAAAATGTGGTCAAATATGCTTTGATATCAGCTGAGAAACACAGCTTTGTAAGCTTAATGTCTTTTAAATTGTTTACATTTTGTTGATCTGCCGGCTCTGTACTAGATCCTCCAGATTTGATAGCTTGCAAGGCATCCAGCCATAGCTACTCTTGTCACTGCATCTCTTCTTTTCTCTATGCCTTGAGATGCTGCATCTCTTCTCTCCTCTGCTCTTCTAAACAGTGAATCTCTTTAACTCTCTGTTTCTCAGTCTCTCTTTGTTCTATAGCTCACCATTTGATAAGAAGGCAGACATGGTCTCAGGTAGTGTCCCTGTCTCTTCTGCTTCTTCCATCACTGGTAATGGCTGTACAGTCTCAGTTTGGACTTTTGTTTCTGCTTCTAGCTTGGCTGCCATTCTCATTGAAATCACTCCTGGGCTTGCTTTTGCAGGATCCATACCTTCTATGCTTCCCTGGTACCAGTTCTAGTACACAGTAGGGCAGTATCAGTTGCTGAGCCATAAATGACCAGCCCATAATCCGTAATAGAATGAATGAGCTGTGTATTGCCAGCTTTGAGGCCTCCGGTGTCATGCTGTGCTCCTGGCTTAGAGTATGCACATTGTAAATCCCATTTATTCCGATGCCAACTGTTGACTGAGAAAGTGTATGTGGATATTTATGTGAAGCTGGGATTCTTGTTTGGTAAAAATGTACATAAATGTGTTGTTTGAATTCAACTGCGGAAGGCTGTTTCAGTTTAGAAAAGACTAATCTGTAACACAGAGATTTGACCTGGAATAACCTTTTAACCTACAAGCTTGTTATCAAAACTGTCTACCAGAGGTACTTTCAGACATCCTGTTCTATTTTATTACTCCTGTGGAGCCTGGATGTACCTGCTCAAGAAGGAATCTTGATAAATTTGTTACATTTTGTGATAAAGAGGATGCAATTAGAGACTGCCAGATCTAATATAAAGATAGCAACGTTTTTGGCTTTCAGTTTTTAGTTTTAGATTTGGAGATGCACTCAGAAGGACTTTTGCTTGGACTGCCCGTGTTAAAAGCCATCCTATACATGTTGTTATTTTTATTTTATTGTTTTTTTATAATAAAGTTCTACCAGTGAATTTTTATAACTGCTCTTGGCTTGCCTATGCTTTCTGACCTGTTGCCTCTATGACACTCCCTGATCCAGACCCCTTGTCACCCGGTCAAAGAAATCTATCAGATTTGTTTGGCATGATCTTCCCCCATGAAACCATACTGCCTTGGATCCTGTAATCCATTGGATATAAGATATTCCATAATCCTTTCCTTCAGTAGTGTTTCCATCAGCTTACCCACCACCGATGTCAGGCTGATGGGCCTGTAATTGCCCGCCTCCTCCTTGCTACTACTTTTGTGAAGTGTGACTACTTCTGCCCTTCTCCAGTCCCCTGGTACCACACCAGTCTCCAGTGATCTGTTAAATAAGTCTGTCAGAGGTGCAGCCAGTACCTCCCTGAGTGCTCTTGGCACCCTTGGATGTACCCCGTCTGGCCCAATAGCTTTATTTAAGCAATTGAGAGCTCCTCAAGTTAAATTTTATCGTAGCTTTCAAAATTTGGATTATACATCTTTTATAGCTGAATTGGAATCAAAAAACTGGAATCAACTAACTTTGATTCCCGATATAGACAGTGTTTGGTCATATTTTTGTTGTGAATTTATATCTGTATGTGATACTTTTGCACCTATTCAAAGCAGGAAAGTTAAACAGAAAAAGTCCCTTTGGTATACTGCAAAGTTAAGAACTTATCATAAGAAAAGGGACGCTGCGTGGAGATTAGCAAAAAAAAAAATGAGACAGTGTTTTGGGAAAAATATCGAGCAGCACGTAATTTGTATATTGCACAAATAAGGAAAGCTGAATCAGATTTTTATTTAACTGGAATGGCAACTGAACAGTTTAAAAAACCTAGGGAATTTTGGAATATGGTTAGAAAGTTACAAGGAAATAAGACCTCAGAGCTGCCAAATGTTTTTATGGCAGAAAATGGCCCATTGGAACTTTCAGATGGGGCAGCTGCTATATTAAATAAAATGTTTGTTGATGTAGCGCTTTCCCAGATTAATGTATGTCCCCCTCCTGGTACAATCCAGCAAGAGAGAAACCAAGAAAAGAGAGTTGAAAATGGACCATTGTTTTGCTTTCAAAATATTATTCCATGTCAAGTTTATCGGGAATTGTTAAAATTAAATATAAATAAGGCCCAAAGTCCAGATGGGATTTCATCTTTTTTGCTTAAAATTGCTGCCCCAGTAATAGCCCCAATACTGACTGACATCTTTAACCTTTCATTAAAGACTGGTAGCTATCCATTATTCTGGAAACAGGCAGAAATGATACCAGTGTTTAAGGGAGGTCAGAAAAATGATATGCAGAATTATAGACCAATATCATTGCTTTCGGTCACTTCTAAAGTGTTTGAAAAAATTGTGGTTTCTCAATTAAATAGTTATCTTTAAAAAAATAAAAAATACAATAAACATCAGTCAGGTTTTAGGGCACAACATAGTACTACTACTACACTTGTTAAGGTTGTGTCAGACATCCAGGTGGCCATGGATAGGGGGCTCCAGGTTGGGGCCATATATATTGATTTGTTGAAGGCTTTCAACACTTTGGGCCATCAGATATTGATGGAAAAGCTGAGATCTGTTGGCCTCAGCCAGGGAGCCCTGGATTGTTTCCATGGCTACCTGGATGGCAGACAACAAAGGATTAGGTTAGGTAGTAATTTTGTATCCAGTTATCTAAATATTAGTTCTGGTGTACCTCAGGGGTCAGTGCTAGGACCCATCCTATTCAATATAAATACAAATGGTGCTGTGCATCTGATGAATGAGGTCCGGTATCATTTGTATGCAGATGATACAATATTGCATCTAAAAGGGAAATCTGTGGGACATATACAGGAAAAATTACAGAAATACTTTAGTATATTACAAACATATTTTTCAGAACATGGTTTGGTTTTAAATCCACAAAAGTCACAGGTAATGTTGTTTTCAAATAAAAAAGTATCTATGGATTTGGATATTGAGACACTGGATGGGTGTAGCCTGGCCTCTGTGGATTGCTATAAATGCTTGGGAGTCTGGTTGGACTCCCATTGTAGTTGGGATTTTCATATTGATAACTTGATACAAAAATTGAGTAGAAAGTTGGGGGTATTGTATAAACATAGAAACTGTCTTTCATTTGATGCTAGGTTAAAGATTGTGAATTCGATAATTCCACATATTGATTATGGTGATGACATACAGTATATAAAGGGGCAGCCAGGGGCAGCCTGGAAAAGCTTGATGTTATCTATAATAGATATGCGCGTTTTGATTTGGATGCACCTTGGAAAACACATCATTGCACCCTTTACAGGAACTTAAACTGGATATCCTTGATAGAACAGTGGAATATGCATGTGCAATGGTTAACCTATCGCTTTTATTTTAAAAAAGCACCAGGATATTTAGTGGAGTTCCTGGAGGAGTGGAATGTTAAGGTAGGATTGAGATCTGCAGGGGAAGTAAAATTTAGGGTACCATTTATGAGAACAGTGCGGGGCCAACATTTTTATGTATATGAAGGTCTGAAATTGTGGAGCTTATTGACAGGACACTTGAGGTTAAGTACAAATAAAATATCTTGGAATGAAATAAAATCATGGCTTGTAAAGGAAGCAATGTCCTTAAAAACTTGTTGTACTTGAGATACTTGTATATATGATATATTGTAACTTTTACTTTTCTTTTTCCTTCCTTGGTCATGTATGTACTGTGTTGCATGTATGTATAATGTGTGTATTTGTATTTTTTAAAATGAAACTGATGTTTTTGTACAGTAGGACCCCATTGTAAAATAGCTGATGCTAAATTGGGTTTTATCCTGTTTCTGATATCAGAAATAAACTTTTTACTACTACTACTACTACCACCTTCAGGTTAGCAAGTGCTTTATGGACTTTCTCTTCAGAAAACAGACTGGTATCCACTTCTTTCCCCTCAAAGACCCTATTGTCTTTTTGAGGTCCCTCCCCTTCTACTGTGACTACCATGCAAAAGCGTTTGCTCAAGATGGCTGCCTTTATTTGATCCCCCTCCGTACAATCATCCCCTCCCTCTTTAGCCACACAATCCCTCTCTTTATCTTCCTCTTCTCGCTCACATACTTGAAAAATGTCTTGGCCCCTTTTGATGTTCCCTGAGCTATTATTTCCTCAGTTTGCACCTTTGCACTCCTTACAACTTTGCTTGTCTCCATTTTTTTTAACAGATACACCTCCCTGTCCTTCTCCCTTTGCATCTCTATATACCTTCTGAATGCTATTCCTTTAGCCTTTCCTTTTTCTACCACCTCTTTGGAGAATCATAGTAGTTTCCTCTTTCTTTTACTTTTGGTTACCTGCTTGACACATAGGTTTGTTGCCCTCACTATCCCCTCTTTTAATTTGGCACAGTTTTCCTCCACCCCTCCAGGTTATCACCCCTTGCCAGGTTATTCCTGAGGCATTCTCTCACCTTTATAAAGTCATCCCTTCTGAAGTCCAGGACTCTTGCCATCCTGTGGTTGGATTCTGTAGCAGTTCTAACGTGAAACCACACTGTACGCTGATCAGTGGTCCTCAGACGGCTTCCTACCTTGACATCCTCAGACCCTCGTACCATTTGTAAGCACCAGATCCAGTACTGCCCCATCGCAAGTGGGTTCACTGACCAGTTGCCTGAGGAATGCCCCCTAGAGGGGTTCCAGGATGTCCCCGCTCCTGGCTGAAGCTGCCGCAGGAAGGCTTCAATCTACAGCTGGCATATTTAACATAGAAACATAGAAACATAGAAGTTGATGGTGGGTAAGGACCACAAGGTTCATCCAGTCTGCCCATATCTTTTTCTACCTTATGAATATACCATCGGACTCTGCTCTGTCAATGGCCTATCTATTTATACTCATTTGTTTTGCTCCCTTATGCAAATCCCATGCCTGTCTGAAGCCCTGCACTGTATTCATATCCACCACTTCCTGAGGTAGGTCGTTCCATGCATCCACCACCCTTTCTGTGAAACTTCCTCACATTACTCCTTAGTCAGCCTCCCTCTAATGTCATGCTGTGTCTCTTGTCTTGCTATTTTTCTTATATTGAAACATGTTGGACTCTTTCACCTTGTTAATGCCCTTAAGGTGTTTAAATGTTTCAATCATATCACCTCTCTCCTTCTTTTCCTCTAGGGTATACATATGAGCTCTGTTAATCTGTCCTCTTGTATTTTCTGATGCAGTCCTTGCACCATTTTGGTTGCCCTTCTCTGGACTACCTCAATTTGGTTAATGTCCTTGTGAAGGTGTGGCCTCCAGTACTGCACTGCAATACCCCAGATGGGGCCTAACCAGTGTCTTATAAAGAGGGAGTATTACCTCCCTCTTCCGACTTATGATACCCCTACTAATACACCCCAACACCCCCCTAGCCTTACCTACTGCTTTAGTGGTCTGCTTGGATGATTTCAGGTCATTGGTAATGATGATGATGCCCAAGTCTCTTTCTTCCCTTTTGACTGCCAGCAACTCCTCTCCCAGCCTATAGGTGGCTTTAGGGTTTCTCTTCCCTATGTGCATGATCTTGCAGTTCTTTGCAATAAACCCCAGTTGCCACTCTTCCAACCATTTTGCCAGTTTATCCAGCTCACTTTTCATTCTGCCCACCCCATCTGGATCATCTACTCTGTTGCAGATCTTGGTGTCCTCTGCAAAAAGACAAACCTTACCCTCTAGTCCATCTGAAAAGTCACTGATGAAGATATTGAAGAGGAATGGCCCCAGGACTGATCTCTGAGGTACCCCACTTGCGACTTGCATCTCTTCTGACTGTATACTGTTTACCACCACTCTCTGTTTTCTGCCTGTCAACCAGTTTGCCACCCAGTTGACCAACTTCTGACCCACCCTGAGCCTACCCAGCTTATTAATCAATCTTCTATGTGGAACAATATCGAAAGCTTTGCTGAAGTCAGGGTAGGTGACATTAACTGATCCCCCTTGGTCCACCACTCTGGTTACCCAGTCAAAGAAATCTATGAGATTAGTTTGACAGGACCTTCCTTTTGTAAACCCATGCTGTCTTGGATGCTGTGCTCCTATGGGTTCCAGGTGTTGCACTATCCTTTCCTTAAGGAATACCTCCATAATCTTGCCCACTACTATGGTAAGACTGACTGGTCTGTAGTTCTCTGCCTCCTCTCTGCTACCACTCTTGTTGAGCGGGATCACATGAGCCCTTCTCCAGTCTACTGGGACCTCTCCTGTGCTCAGAGACTCACTAAACAGTTCTGATTATGGCTCTGCTAGTTCCACCCTTAGCTTCTTTAGTACCCTGGGATGTAGGCCATCAGGTCCCATTGTCTTGTCCACTCTGAACTTATTGAGCTCTTGAAGTACCCTTTCTTTTGTGAAGGGACTAGTGCACCCCCACCCCCGTGTCCATGGTGCTGAGCTGTGGGCCCTGCCCTGCCTTCTGTTCAGTAAATATTGAGCAGAAGTATCTATTTAGGATAGATGCTTTCACATGGTCCTCCTCCCGACATGCCCCCTTATCCCCTTTGATCTTAGCAAAACCCCCTCTGGAATTTTCTCCTTTCACTAATGTATCTATAGAAAGTCTTTTCACCTTCTTTTACTGTTTGTGCTAGTGTTTCCTGGGTTTGGGCCTTTGCTTGCCTTACTGCCTTTCCTGCTTCCCTTAGGGAAGTTTGGTATGCCTCCCTATCTTCATCCTGCTGCATTCTCTTATATTTCCTGAAGGCCAGCCTTTTGGCTCTGACCTTTTCTGCTACTGTTTTTGAGAACCAAAGTGGTTTCCTTCTTTTTTTGCACTTCCTTTTTACTCTAAAACAGTGGGATGTTGCTCCAAGTATTGTATCCTTAATGCTTGTCCACTTTGCCTGTACCCCCTCACCTGTATTTCTTTTTGCCTGGGCTAGCTTAGCTCTGTTGGCCATCTTATCAAAGTCAGTTCCTCTGAAGTCCCATATTTTAGCTTTGGATTGGGATGATTTAGTTCTAGTGGCCAAATTGAACCATACCATGTGATGGTCACTGTCCCCCAGGTGATTTTCTACCTGGAGATCTGTGATCTTTTCCCTGTTAGCCAGTACTAGATCTAGGATAGCTCTGTCTCTTGTGGGTTGTTGTACCAGTTGTTTGAGGCCCTCCCCTGCAGGGAATTCACCATGTGTCTAGTTCTTGCAGATGTTCCTGCTGGTATTGAGCAATCTATATCTGGCATGTTGAAGTCTCCTGTTATCAGAACCTCCCAATAAGCTGTCATGTTTTGTATATCTTCTAACAGTAATGTGTCTATGTCCTCCCCCCTAGTTTGGACTCCTTTAGACAACCCCAGTTCATATGGCTGTCCCATTTCCTGTTTCCAGGGTGAACCACAGTTCTTCTGGCTCCTTATGTGTATTCTGAATTTCTGTAGCTTTGATATTTTCATTGACATACAGGGCCACTCCACCCCACCCCCTTTTTGCACCTCAGTCTATTCTGAACAGTACATAGCCAGGTACTGAAGTCTCCCAAGTGTGGTTACTGGTAAACCACATCTCGCCAATTGCTACTATGTCCAGTTTAGCCTCTGTCATTACTGCCTGCAGGTCTGGGATCTTGTTTCCTAGACTGTGAGCATTTGTGTACTTGATTTTCCATTGGCCGGATTTTGGTGTGTTAGTTGTTGGGTAAGGTCTGGCATTTCCCCTATGCATCATTTAGGGAGCTGGACCTTTTTCCATACCTGGTGATGCAAATGAACTACAAACATGCTGAACTCTTGTTTGACCACTAGCTGAGGGAGAGAGGTGTTCTTCCCATTCAACATATGGGGTGCTGCACCCCTCTCCCCAATTGCTAGTTTAAATATTCTGCAAAGATGTCACACTTCTGCCCCAATGCACTGACTCCCTCCTTAGCCAGATGCAATCCATCAAATTTAAAGAACTTTCACTCCCATAGCTGTTGTCAATTCGTTACAAATTTGTGTCCTTTTTCCTGGCGCCAGCCCTTGAGCCACATGTTTAGCTCCCCTCTATCCCCTTCTCTGACCTTCCATCCATCTGCCCCCCTCTCCCAGACTAGCAGGATCTCAGGGAAGGAGATGCCGGGCAAAATGGATGATAGTTTATCACCCAGCCTGGTCAGGTGTTCCTTGGTCTCCACAACTGACTGGCTGGTGAGATTGTTAGTTCCTATGTGTACTAGGACGTCAATGTTTTCTCCTGCTTCCTGAACAATTTTAGCAATGCGGTCAGTGTCTCTTCACGCTGATGTACCTGGGAGACATCTGACCATTACCCCTGGCTGGAGATACATATCAACTCCTCGAATCATGGAGTCTCCTATGATCAGAAGTTTTTTGGATTTCCTTTTTGCTCTATTTGTTTGGGCGAGTTTTGTTGTGCTAGCTCCTGTGCTGCAGTGTCCTCTGCCCCTTTGTTTGATTTCAGAGATAGAAGCAGATACCTGTTTGTAGTTTTTATATGCTTTGTGGAGGTGACATGTTGAACAGCACCGAGGGATGGGGCACCTGATTTGCCCCTCCTAACCACCTGCCAACCTCCCAGACCAACTACCCTCTGTGGTTGAGGTGCTTCTGTTGGATGTTGGTGAAATGGCAGGCAGTTCTTATAATATATTTCCTCTTGAATATGCAATTTGATGTGTGCAATCTCTACCCATGCTGCCTGGAGCTGAGTCCTTAGATCTCCAATGGCCCAGCATGTAGGACAGTGTCCTAAATCCTGTAAAACTGCCCTTCTGCAAAGTGTTCTGCAGTGCCTGCAGTTAATGATATCCATTCCAGATAAGTTGCTGGGTTTATAACCTGGTCAGAGTAATTAGAAGGAAGAAAACTAAAGTAAAAGTTTGATTTTGTGTTTTATTTGTTTTTGTATAACTTGTTATAACACGTTAAATTATTAGTACCCCTCTAAATGAGGTCACTGTGTGGATACCCCTCTGATCTGCCCCTTCCTGCTTTGCCACAGGAAATGTCATAACTGTGTTACCCTATAAAAGGAGTGTAGTGTGGAGTGGCTGGGGACGGGGTGGGTGAGTGGCTGGGCCCTTCCCCTGCCGAAAAAGAAGAACCACAGACAAAAGAAACAAGGAGATAAGAGCAGAAACAATCAGCCAGCAAGAAATACAGTAGCCCTGAAAGCTCATCTTAATGACAGATAAAACTGAAAAACCTGTAAAGCACCACCTGTAATAATTTCACAGAAGAAATACCCTATAAGAAACACTTTTCTACAGAGAAAAATAAAGCAGTAACAGACGAAATACCTTGTAAAAGACAATTTGAATCAGAACATTACAGTAGTAATCTGTTAGCACACACCTGTAGGCATGCCCTGTAATAATGCAGCAGAAGGTATGCCCAGCAACAACAATCTGAATCAGAGAAAAATAAAGCAATAAAATGTTAGCAACAGAGAGTAAAAATCCCTGTGAGTACAAAATAAAAATCACAACACACAGTAAATCTGCCTAGCCAAAAGAAGCCTTAATCCTTTCCCTTGTTCTGTCCTTTCAAGCAACCTAGAAGAAAAGAGCTCAGGTGAAGCTAGGTGCCTTGGCCAGCAAACCTAGTCTTCCTAATGCCCCCTAGCAGCACCTCCCCCTTGTTGGCCATTTTGCTAATTGCTTCTAACATTTCCCTATCTAGGTTCTCCCCCTATGCTGCAGGCCTGTAGATTACCTCTGTCCTAATGCTGGCACCGTTGCCTGACTCAAGGGTAACCCACAGCACCTCTGCCTTCACCTCAATACCCTGTATCTCTGTTGCTTTTATGTTATCCTTATTTATTTTAGTTTTTGTTGACTGGGTGGGTGCTCTAGACACAGAAGTGACTATTTTCAGACACGATCCAGGAGGTTACAAAGTTACAGTTGGAACAATGACAGAATACATAAATTTGGATAAGAAACAAACAGTACAAAAATGGTAAAAGCAAATACAGTTACAACAAGACAACGGGTAGGGTACAAGGTATAACAGGTAAGTGCCATAATAATTTTCAATTGAAAAATTTTCAAGCATACAAAAGGCCTAAGTAGTGATACCAGTAAGTTAAAATTCTAAGTAGCATTGAAAGTGATGAGAGAGGGAGGTAGGCAAAGGGAGGAAGCGAGGCAGATGGGGGTGGTGGTAGGTGAGGGAGTGCAGGAGAGGGAGAAAAACAGTGCAAGAAGGTAAGACAGTGAGCAGGATAGGACAGGTGATTGAAAATGCAGAAAGGTTACAGTGAGGGAGACATAACACATCACTCACCCACCTCTCCTTCCTACCCTGTCCCTCCTGAACATCATGTACTTGGTATAACCATATCTCAGTTATGGCTGGTTATGCATCATGGCTTGGTAATAGAGATGATATAGAGGTCAGCTTCTGCCATGATTGAGTCTAGGTCTGGGATCTTATTTTTTCCAGATTTCCATTATTTGTGCACATATCCTTCCAGACTGTGTTATAACTCTGCTTGCTGTATGATGCTTGTCGTGCTTCTTCAGTGGTGTTGATAAAAAACTATGAGGATCACCCTAATGTTTCAAGATCCCAGCTGACCTGACAGGATGCTGCAGCTCATTTCCACAGAAAACAGGGAAACAAAAGTTGTGCAGGGTAGAACTGCTCTTAATTGACCCCCCCTTACTGATGTTCAGTGTGACATTGACATCAAACATAGAAAAGTCTGTAACATCTTATTCTGATAGTCAGCGGAGGTCTGGCTCTCCTTTGTTGTCACCATATTAGTCTGGCTAGAAACACAGAAACATAGATGATGATGGCAGAAAAAGACCAATGGTCCATCCAATCCTCCCATAGTACCTTATGATACCCCAGGATCTATTGTTTCTGTGGGGTCTTCGCTTATGCTATTCTCCATTTTTATGTTGCTTGCACACATGTGCAAGAAACATAGTGCCATCATCGGAGATTTCGGAGGTGTGTTACCTCCTCCTCCAATTCAGTCAGTGAGCTGGCAGGCGCGGCCCCTGTAAGCCAATGCATTTTGGAGCTGTCTATGGCTCGCGCAAAATGCAATGCTACTCTGATTGAAAGGGGAGCTACACTTCAGTGAGCACTGATAAGCAGCTCCCCCACACGCAGGTGTGTACGCCCACACGCCCTGTGTAGCCGACGGGTGCCCAAATCCCCGCCGTTGAGCTGTCGCCCCCCATAGTTGGTGCCACGCTGGGACCCCACCCCAGCATGGCAATCAGTTCTTTGGCCGACGGGGTGCCCAATCCCCATCAGCTGAATGCCCCTGTCCTTGTGCCACGCTGGGAGCCCATCCCAGCGTGGCAAGCTATCTCGTAGTCTTTTTTGTTTTAAACCGTAAAACAAAAAGCGGTCCCACGCATCTCCCGACCTCCCACAACCCGCACCCACCCACTGTGCACCCAGCCTCCCCACACCCCCCACACCCCATACTTACCTCCGGACTCCAGCGCAATGATCTTCGGTGGACTGGGAACACGTCTGCACTCTTCAAAGCCGACCGCGAACTGAGGAAATGCCGGTAAGCTGTATAATGGGCTGGATAGGAGGGGTTCAACTTTATTGCATATCTCAGGCATTTTTGGGAATTTTTGCACCAAATTTTCAACATGGGGTTTTTAGGAACTCTTCTCATGAATGATGTCACTGTCATGGCGTTATTCGGGCCAGAAGGGTGATCTCACGCAATGACTGTGCAGTGACTGCAAAATCACCCTTTGGACCCAAATACCGCCATGACAGTGACATCATTCATGAGAAGGATCCCAAAACCCCATGTTGAAATTGGTCCAAAATTCCAAATAATGACTACTAACAGCATGTTGCTAGCAGTTCCTATGCAGGCTCGTAAGCTCACAAATTTTCAATATTTTCACCCAGATTTCAACACATTGCCATTTTACCACCTCCTCATGACCAGTACAGCTGCCATTTTTACATCCTGCTCAAAACATGTTTCCCGCCCATGTAGCGCACAATGGCGCAGTTGGTGTGCGAACTCAGTGTATGGGACACATTAAGAAAATCACAGTGTCACTGTTCATGAGCAGAGATCTTAAATGGCAATGTTGAAAATTTGGTGAAAGAATTCTAAAATGACTGTTTTGTCAGCGAAGTGCGTTCCTGCAGTTCTACGCACGCTCGTAAGTTCGTAAAATTTCAATATTTGCACTCCAATGACTTCCAAATACCTAAACAGCACATAGAAGCAAGCAACATTCGGCACTTGACAAATGCTTGTTTTATCTGTGTTTCTGTCCCCCACTTCCTACTGAGTAGCTTATATCCTCTTGACTCTATCCTAGCCATGGTTTTGGCATCCATCGCCTCTACCAGCAGATCATTGCATGTCTCAACCACTCTTTCTGTAAAATAATACTTCTTCACATCCTTTTTAAACCTTCCCCCATTAACCTCCGCTTGTGACCCCTTGTGGTGGCACAGGAGGCAGCATCCTTGAGGAGACTGATAGTAGCAAAAGGTGGCTTTTTCCAAGAGATGAAGGTTGTAAGAGATTCTCTGGAATATGAGTGTGCACACAGAATGGCAAGCAGCTGGGAGGAAAATAGGAAGATGATTGGAAAGAAGTTTCTTCATACTTATCGTAATTTCCTTTTCTGTTAGCTTGAACATTGTCAATGGGTATTCATTACAAATGGGTAATGTGCACCTCTACTAGGGGAAATGACACAGCCCAACACTATAATCAGCACAGAATAAGAACATAAAAAAGTGCCAGCAGAAGGGGACCTTGCGATCCATCTAGTCTGCCTGTGAAAGCAACCCCCTCCTAGTTTCTTTACTGCTTTAGGTTTTCACAGTGCCTATCCCATGCTAGCTTGAACTCCTCCACTGTCTTCACTGCCAAAACCTCTGGGGACAGTCTGTTCCAGGGCTCCACCACCCTTTCCATGAAGAAAAACTTCCTACTGTTTGTTTTCAAACTACCTACCTTCAAGTGCATGTTATGCCCCCTTGTCCGTGTATTTGTGTTTTCCTTGAAGAGATCCTGTGTTTGTACTGAATTGATACTATTGAGGTATTTAAATGTGTCTATCATATCTCCCCCATCCCTTCTCCTCTCCTGTCCAGTGAGTACATCCTAAAATGGTTTAATCTCGATTCATATAGTTCTTCATGTAATCTGTGTATCATCTTTGTAGCTCTCATCTGCATAGTTTCCAGACAATCCTTTTCCTTGAGGTGTGGTCTCTAGAACTGCACGTAGTTCTGCAGATGAGGCCTCACCAAGGACCTGTACAGCGGGACTATCACTACTTCACTTTTCCTACTTGTGATACCCCTTCCTATGCATCAGAGAATGCTGCTAGCTTTTTGCACCACCTTTTTGCACTGCCTGGTTGTCCTTAAATTGTCGGATATGACTACCACCAGATCCCTCTCTACCTTAATTTCAGTCAGCTGTCCCCCCTTCCTAGGTATATTTCCAGCCTAGGTTCTTCCTCCCCAGGTGCATAACTTTGCACTTCTTAGCACTGAATTTCAACTGCCACTGTTTTGATCGTTTCTCCAGTTTTTTTAGATCAGCAATAATTTATGTGACCCCCTCTTGCGTGTCCATTCTGTTGCAGAGCTTGGTGTCATCTGCAAACAGGCATACCTTTCCTTGCAAACCTTCTGCGATGTCACTGATGAATATGTTAAATATAATTGGCCCCAGTACTGATCCCTAGGGGACTCCACTGTTCACCACTCCTTCCTCCAACAGAGTGCCACTTACTAACACTCTCTGGGTTCCACCTTGGAGCCAGTTTCTAATACAGCCTACTTTTTTATGTCCCACTCCTGTGTGTTCCAACTTATTTATCAGCCTTCTATGCAGAGCAGAATAGAACGCCTTACTGAAGTCCAGATATATTACGTCTACTACTCCTCCTTGGTCCACCGTTCTGGTCACCCAGCTGAAGGAATCAATCATGTTTGTCTGACATGATCTTCCTGCTGTGAAGCTATGCTGCTTTAGGGCTAGTTGCTTCTAGATGCTGTACAATTCTTTCTTTCAGTAATGTTCCGTGATTTTCCCCACCACTAAGGTGAGGATAACTGGACAGTAATTTCCAGGGTCTTCCTTGCTGCCGCTTTTGTGTAGCTGTACCACCATGGCTTTTTTCCAGTCATCCAGTACTGTGCCACTTTCCAGTGACTTGTTGAAGAGGTCTGCTAATGGGGTGGCAAGTTCATCTCTGAGTTCCTTTAGTATTCTTGGGTGGATACCGTCAGGTCTGATAGCTTTGTCAGTTTTTAATTTTGCTAGTTCTTTTAGGACCCTTTCATTTGTGAAGGAATTTGTATAGGCTTCACTGGTGTGGTATTTTTCATTCTTTAGTACTGGTCCACTTCCCTGATCCTCCTTAGTGAAAACTGAGCCAAAGTATTCATTTAGAACCTCTTGCTTCCGCCCATCAGTTTCAACATGTTGGCCCTCCCTAGTTCTCAACCTTATGATGCCTACTATTTGTTTTCTCCCTTATGTATGTGTAGAAGATCTTATCCCCATTTTGAACTCCTTTTGCTATTCTTTCTTTTGCTTGAGCTTTGGCTAACCTAATTGTCTTTCTTGGTTCCTTGAGTCCTGCTCTGTATTCCTCCATGTCACTTTCTTTCTTAGTGTCTTTGTATTTCTTGAAAGCTCTTTTTCCCTTATACTAGAAGCTACTTCTTTAGTAAACCAAAGAGGATTTTTCCACCTTTTAGATTTACTTACCTGTTTTGTGCATCCTGCTGTTGCCAGATTGAATGCGCTCTTTATGGCTTTCCAGGTTATCTCCACATCTCCTCCAGCTACAACTTTGAGATTGTTCCTATGCATGTTTTCATTTTGTTAAAGTCAGCCTTCCTGAAGTCTAAGATCTTCAATTTTGTGTGACTTGTGTCCTCGGATCTTTTGACTGTGAGCCAGACTGGCCTATGGTCACTTGACTCTAAACTGATTCCTACCTTGTCGTCCATGATCCTGGTAGTGTTTGATAGTACAAGAGCCAGGATTGCATTTTCTCTGGTGGGTAACTGAACCCAACTGTTTTAGTTCTGCCTGTTTGAGAGCCATGAGGGATTCATTGCTCCTGCCTGATAATGCTGTGAAGGAGGACCCATCTATGTCAGGCAGATTAAAGTCTCTGACGAGCAACAAGTCACTTTTATTGGCCATTGTTAGGATGGTTTCCAGCACCTCCTTGTCTCTATCTATCTTCTGAGATGGGGATCTGTAAATCACCTCCACTCAGATGGGGGACTTCTCCCCAGCTCTGAGGGTGACCCATAGGGCTTCAGACTCAGAGTGTGTAATTTGTACCTCTGTGGCCTTGATTCCTTCCTTCACGTAGATGGCAACACCCCCTTCCTTCTTCCCTTTGTGATCTCTCCTGAACAGAGTATACCCAGGGATAGCAACATCCCAGGAATAATTCTCATTGAACCAAGTCTCTGTTACAGTGACCCATTCCAGATTTGCTTCTGCCATTAAAGCAGTGAAGTCTTGTATCTTATTTACCAGACTATGAACATTGAGACAGTCTGCCCACCAGCTTTGGTTTTCCCCGCTCACTGTGTCCTCACTTGTATGACACAGTCTGATTTGGTTGGCCTTGGCTGTACCCATTTTGTCCTTACTTGTGCCTGTTGCAGTGTGACCTGTTACATAACTAGTAGATGATGGGGGAGGGGCAACTGCTACCTTTGGCACTGCAGTGGGTGCTGTTGCCCTCTCCCCTTCCTCTAGTTTAAATGACTGATAAATATGTTGAATGTCTGACTAAATGTACAGGTCCCCTGCTTTGTGAGGTGTATGCCATCGAACTTGAAAAAGTCCCACTCCCAGAAATTCCTCCAGTCATCCACAAAAGTGATGGCCCTTTTCCTTACACCAGTCATTTAGCCATGCTTTCAAGTCCGTGATCTCCTTTTCCCTGACTTTCTGTCTTCTGCCCCTGGCCCCCAGACAGGCAGAATTTCAAAGAAAGAGACAGTGGACAAAATAGAAGTCATCTTATTGGCAAGGTTTGTTAGCTGCGTTTTTGTTTCGTTGACCGTTTGACTAGCTAAGTAATTTGTCCTTATATGCATTAAGATGTGTGCATCCATAGCCATGTTGCAAACAATTTTTTCAATGTGGCTATTGTCCCTTCAGGCTGATGTCCCAGGGAGACATCTGACCGTGACCTCAGAGTGCCCATATTGCTGAAGTTGAGACTCTACTCTCCTCATGATAGAGTCTCTTATGATCAGCAAGGGTCTTTTGTTTGGTTCAGTTGGTGAGCTGTCCGTTGTGGCACACTTATTTGTTTTATGTTTAGGGATAGGCATTGAGTCATCCCGTGCCGCTGATGATAGTGGTGAATACCTGTTTAAAGTAGGTAGCAGTGATTTCATGCACATTTGCCCACCATGACTGTGCAATGTGGAATGTGACTTACAATTGTTGACTGTCAATCCCCTGGTTTGGTTGTTCTTTGGGGTCGAGGTAGTACTGCGTGGGGTTGTCTTTGGGCAATTGTTGTAGTGTTCAATTGTACAGAATTTGGCCCTGAGGTATGATATTTCGGCCCATGTGGCACAGAGTTGTGAATGTAGATCCCCGAGTACCCAGCTTGTGGGATGGTGACCAATCTTTTGAGCAATCACTTTACTGAAAAGAGTGCCACAGTGTCTAAAGTCTGCTATATCCATGGCTGAATTGATTGCTTGCAAACAAAAAACAAGAGAAGGTCAAATGTCCTAGAGGTATGTGTTGAAAAGAACTATCGAAAGAAAAGTGAATGATTATTTTTTTTTGCTCCTGATTTGCCTATGTGTAGTCAGGAAGTACAGCTAAACCTTTAACGAAAATATGATATACTTAATGGTTCCCTAACTCATCAGAAGAGTCAGGGAATGGAACAAATCTTGTCTTCTACTTCTCTAATATTGCAGAAATTCCTTGTGGTACTGAGTCAACTAGAAGAGATTTGCAAAAGGAATTAATGCAAACAGATAACACTGGAAAAGAAGTGCAAACAGTGTAAGCACTCACCTGTAACAAAGAAGGCACCCTTATTTATCATCAGAATTGAACCTGTTAATTCTGAATGCCAGTAACCAATATTTAAATGAGAACAGCTCCTTTTTTTGTTTGTTTATATATCTGTATCATTAGAGTTGAGTAGGGTGTTTAATGTTAAGTCTCAAATTTTCTACTTTAATAACTTTGCAACTGTTCAGTGGATTTGCATGAAACCTTGCTTGTGTAGTTCTGTGGAGGTAGATCTCTTGATGTGCCAGCTTTTGTTCTGATCATATGTACAGATTACGAGTCCTGGATTGTGAAATAAAGTGATTTATTTGGTTCTTTTTTTTGCTGTTTTCTTTTTCCACCTCTAGCACCCAGACAGTTTGGAAATTTGGTCTGAAATTTTCAGGGTATCATAGAATCATAGAAACTGTCAGCAGAAAAGGACCCCACGGAGCATACCATCTGCCTGTAACCCCCCACAAGAAGATCCCCAGTCTCCTTTAGCAGCCTGATAGAGACAGAATGTCCTGTAGATGTGCCTTTTGTTGGTTTGATGAAAAAATATTAATTCCTTCCAAAGTGCTGGGGCCAGTCCTATTCAGTGCATTCACTGGTGACATTAGAGCATGGCTGGAGAGAAAGGCATGCTTCTTTGCAGATGACACAAAGATCTGCAACAGAGTTGACACACCAGAGCGGGTGGAAAAAATGACAAAGGATCTAAGATTATTAGAAGAGTGGTCAGGTGTATGGCAGTTGAGTTTCAATGCCAAAAAGTGCAAGATCATGCACCTGGGTCACAGAAATCCAAGGGAGGAGTACAGGATGGGTGGGAAAGTTCTGGCCATCACAAGTCAGGAGAGAGACATGGGGGTTATCATATCTGATGACCTGAAGATGACCAAACAATGCAAAAAGGTTGTGATGAGAGCAAACAGAATGCTAGGGAGCATAGCGAGGGGCATAACCAGCAGAAAGAAAGAGGTGGTAATGCCACTGCACAGATGACTGGTGATATCTCATCTAGAGTACTGTATTCAGTTCTAGAGGCCTCATCTAGAGTACTGTGTTCAGTTCTAGAGGCCTCATCTCCGGAAGGACATAGACAGACTAGAAGCAGTCCAGAGAAGGGCAACAAAAATAATAAATGGACTGCACCAGAAGCCTTACGAGGAAAGACTCAGGGACCTTAATATCCATTCACTGAAGGAGAGAAGGGAGAGGGGGGATATGCTAGAGACATTCACTTACCTTAGTGGTATAACAAGGGTACAGGAGGGAAGCATATTTCAGAGAAGGCATTGCACAAGAACAAGGGGGCATGATATGAGGCTAGAGGGAGGAAAGTTTGGGGTAATGTTAGGAAGTACTTTTTCCACAGAAAAGGTTGTGGACATTTGGAACAGCCTTCTAGAAGAGGTAGTGGGGGCAACAACAATTCAGGAATTCAAGAGCGCATGGAATAAACATAAGGGTGCCCTGGATATGGTCAGAGAAGGTGAGCAGCAGATCAAATAGGATCTGGGCTGTCACACTGAGTAGTGAAACGAGCAGACTAGGTGGTCTGGATTTTATTTCATTTTAATTTTTTTTGAAGGGTTAGACCATTGAAAAAACTTATTTAAAATGGTGACCCATGGGATGGTCCTTATCTGCTGCCAGAGTCTATGTTTCTAAGTTATGAATTTTTAAAATGTTGGTTCTGAGCATGCTCAGTAGGTACTTTCAGGATAGCTGCATGGAACGAAAAAAGAGTTGGGTCATACGAAAAAGGATCCTTTTCCATATGGGTGAATACTTTTTCATGAGGAAAATATCTTCTTTTGTATGCTGCCATCTTGTTTACCATCCCCCCCAAAAAAAGAAATTTCAAAACCCATAAACATGATATCCTCTGGAGACAGGAACACATGTATCTTGCTAACTGGGTCTCTGTTAGATGGATTCCGCTGTTAGATCTTGGAAAAATAATCTGGAGATTTTTTTTATTACATTTTTAAATCTTTTTTAATCAGATAAGTTTCTTTTTTCTTATATCATCTAGGACAAGCGCACAAGGCCTCTCCCCCTGAACTCAGGTATGTCATCATGTGAGTACAGCACCCGGTAGATCCCTGGATGGCAGAAGTGCAGCTGTGGCAGCAGGTACATGTAGTCCTCTTCACAAGAACAGAAACAGGGAGGAAGTGTGTAACTATAGGCCAGTCAGCCTCACCTCAGTGGTAGGTAAAATTATGGAGGCACTGCTCAAGGAAAGGATTGTGGAACACCTGGAATCCATTGGCGCTTGGGATCCAAACCAGCATGGATTCACAGCAGGAAGGTCATGTCAAACAAAGCTGATAGACTTTTTTGACTGGGTGATGAAGGAGGTGGATTAGGGGGAGCAGGGGATTTCACCTACCTTGATTTCAACAAGACCTTCAGCACTGTTGCAGACAGAAGGCTGGTTAATAAGTTGGATAGCCCGGGGGTGGGCCACAAAGTGGAGAACCTGGTTAGGAATTGGTTGAGGGACAAAAAGCAGAGGGTGTTACTGTAGTAAATGGGATCAAATCTGAGGAAAAGGGGGTGTTCAGTGGGGTGCCTCAAGGATCAGTCCTGGGACCAGTCCTTTTTAATGTCTTCATCAGTGACATTGCTGAAGGGCTTGAGGGAAAGGTTTGCCTATTTGCAGAGGACACCAAGATCTGAAAGAGGGTAAACACTCCAGAGGGGTCAAGAGAATGAGGAAGAACATAGGAAGACTGGAAAAATGTTCCAAAGTGTGACAATTAAAATGTAATGCAAAGAAGTGCAAAGTCATGCACCTGGCATGCAGAAACCCTGCAGAGTTATAGGATGGAGAGAGTGGCTAACGGTCACCAGGGAAAAAAGGAATTTAGGGATAAACATCTCAGATGACATAAATGTGGTCAAACAATGTAACAAGGCTGTGTGGAGGGCCAGTGGGGTGTTGGGGTGCATAGGAAGGAGTATCACTAGCAAAAGAAGGGAGGTGGTGATGCCACTGTACAAAACACTGGTGAGGCCTCATCTGGAGTATGGTGTACAGTTCTGGAGGCTGCACCATTGCAAGGACATAGACAGGGTACAGATGGTCCAGAGAAGGGCAACTAAGATGGTGCAGGGCATGCACCAGAAGACATGTGAGGAGAGATTGAAATATCTTAATATGTATACACTGGAGGAGAGGTGGGAAGGAGGAGATTTGATTCAAACCTTCAAGTACCTTAAGGGCTTGAACAAAGTGCAGGTGGGTGACATCTTTCAGTATAGAAGTTGTACAAGGATGAGGGGACATGATATGAGATTAGAGGTGGGCAGGATAAATGGGAATGTGAGGAAGTTTTTCTTCATGGAAAGGGTGGTGGATGCATGGAATAACCTACCACAGGAAGTTGTGGGAGCTAGCACTGTGGGGGGGGGGTTTCAAGCATGCATGGGATAGGCACAAGGGAACCCTAGAGGTAAGAAAGAAAGGAAAAAGCCAATGACCATGCAGGGTCAATGGCCACTGATGAGGCAGGGAATATGGGCAGACTAGGTGGGCCTAGCAGTTCTTATCTGCCGTGAGTTACTATGTTACAAATCGACTTACAATCAGAATGTTATTAGAAAACAATGAACTGGCATACCAGACAATATTCTCTCAAAGAAGCGAGGCTCCCAGGTGGGCCCCACTGACAATGCTTGAGCTAACAGAAAAGAAAAGTCTTCCTGGACTAAGTCTCCATCACTCACTCACACTAGTGGGATAGCGCCAGAGACGTTAGGACAAATCAGGAGCCTAAAGTTTTCAGAGGGTCGGCGCCAAGAGAAGACCACACATGTGCAGCACCATGAGACTAGCTCATGCCTGTCTAGGCTATCTCATCGTCGACCCTCCAACTGGCTCAGTTCCTTTTCTCCCGCCGTTGAGTGCGCTTGGATGTTGACGTCGCTCATCTGCCGGAGTCGAAGTTTTCGTCTATACGACAACAGCTCTTAATGTTTTAATATTTTAAAGTAGTAATGTACTGTATTTATTTTACGAACAATAAGAAGATTATGAAGAAGAAGAAGAAAAATAAATGCTTTCCTGCCATCAACAGAGTAGTCCTTATAAGGTAGCGGTGACCGTAGGAGGACTTTGTTTGAAAGTTATTATGGCAGAGGGCTGTCACCGTCCACCACCTTAATTAACGGGGGGGTCTGACTATGACAGTCCTGTGCTTGGGGAGACAGTCCTCCGAAGCACAAATCTAATGGTTCCAGTGATCCAGCTCCGCTTGACCTTGAGCTCCTCTTCCTTGTTTGGAGAAGAAGAATCGGTGCCACTCGAGGTTGCCTGTTGGTATGTCTGCATGAGGGATGTTCGTAGGGAGGGGCGATGTGCCCGAACCAACTTTGGTGGGTTCCTCTTGGCCCCACTCCTAATGGCTGCTTTCTCAACTCTGAGCTCCATCTCTGCCCTTGCTGGAGCTCTGGTGGGCAGTTTCACCTCTGGGTCACTCCTATGGAGCAGTGGGTTCAACTTTCCAGTTTTCCTGGCTCTGTTCCTGATTTCAGGACCTCTGGCCCTTGGAGCCATTGGACCGGGAGCTGGGTCTATTGGATCACATATGGCGAGGTGCCCTATGTGTGCCTCTGCCATCGTGTCAACCCCTTGTGCCTACCCCCTTCTTCCTTTTCCATTCAGGGAACCAAATTTTTCCTTCTCCCCTTCTCAGGATTTCCATTGCCATTTTCCTTCAACACCATGGTTCGGCCCCGTAACTCGGTGCCTTGGTTGGCGCCGTGCCTCGGAGCCATAACTGGGTGGTACCGAGCCTCGGGGCCTTGGTCGGTGCCATACCTTAGTTGGCGCTGTGGATCAGCTCCATCACTCTGTGTGGTGCCGTTGATGATCTCTTTGCTGCCACTGGTTGTCGGTGCCATCAGTGGTGCTGTGCACCCATGGGCAGTGCCATGCACCCACAGGCGGCACTGTGCACCCACGGGCAGCGCTGTGGATGGCACCAGTGTCATGGGTGCCTTGGGTGCCAGGGATGACAGGGGTGGTGCCGGGAGCACCCGTGGGTGCTATGGGTGATGCTGTATTTGCCCCATGGGTTCCATGGATGCCTCAGGTGCTATGGGTGCCATTGGTGCCTTGGGTACTGGCGGTGACACCCATGGGTGCTGCAGGTGGCACTGCAGGTGTCCATGGATGCCACTGGTGCCCTCAGGTACCATGGGTGCCACTGGTGCCTTCGGGTGCCATTCTTGCCATGGGTGTCATGGGTGCCATTGTGCCATCAGTGCCATGGTGCCATGGGCTTTGGAGGTGCCCTCATGTGCAATTGCTGCATGGGTGCCAGGAGTACCTATGGATACTGCCGTGGCTGCCTCCTGGGTATCACCCAGGTTGGCATAGGCACTGCTTAGTGCCCTCCTGTGCCACGAGTGGTGCTGATGCCACACGGTTGCTTGTGAGTGCTGTATGGCAGAATTAGTGACACATTTTTCCTTTTGGACTCCTTTCCATAGAACTTGTGGCGAGATGTTGACCGCAGAATGAACTCCTGTTCTGTGGATTATTTTTTCCACACATTTTAGTGAGTGGTGGTCTATGTGGAATCTTGTGTCATCCAGTGGTTTTCTGCTATGGAACTCTGCTGTCCCGTTCTGCTAGCGGAATCTCATTCAGCTCAACACTTTCTCTGCTCCCTATGTGGTACCAAGCTCCTCAACATCTTTCCTGATGGCGGAGTCTCTAGTGGCTCTGACCTAGACCTCTCTTGGAGGTCCTTCTGGGGTAGAAGTGCATCTAGATGGGTCTTTCCCTGTCCTTCTGGTCAGTAGCACAGTGGACAGCTCATTTTATATACTGGAGGGCACATCCTCTCTATCATCAGAGTCCGTGATGGAAAATCCTTTCAGTAGTTCCTCAGTAATGGGGTCCACTATAGTATTTCACACTGCGTCCATAGTCCATATTCTTCTGCGTCTAGACTTTTTCAATCATCAAGACAGTTACACTCTGTGGAACATTTTAATTTAATGGTTGGGAGCCGCTCTGACTCTTCCGCTCCTTTGATTGGGGTATATAGCCCCTTGTGATAGTGCTTCTTCGGTGGATTCTTCGGCACAGGTGGTTAACTTCTCTCCAGCTGTGATTGTTAGTCCGGTCATGATTTCATTATGGACACTCAGGCACTTTCCGCACTCAGATGGAAAGCATCTTCATCTTTTTGTATCAAGACAATCCTCAAACAGCAGCCTGAAGGCCTTGTTAGGCTCGGACTAAAAAAAAAACTATAACAGTATAGTTTTTATCACAGCACAGGGCCTAGCCAAAATTACCCGGTACCCCCCCTTTTTTTTTAGATCTGGTCAGATTCCTTCTCAGCCCCTTAGGCGCTCATCTCCGGGATACGGTAAGGAGTACCTGATTTCTTCTTCCCCTACAGGGAGTCCGATCTGGCAACGATATGGGTCATCTCTTTCTCTGAGAGATTTTTCTCATTTAGAGACATTTCCTGTACCTAGGCAACTGCCCAGTCTGTTAATTCCTTTTCTTTTTATCAGGCTTTCTTCTCTTGAACAGAGCCTTACAGCAGCAGAAGCGACTCTCCACTGAGTCGGAACTCAGGTTCCTGCTTCCTTGCTTGCTTAATTTAACAGGCGATTTTCTCCTTCTTGACGGATGGTCAAGTAGGTCCCTTTTTCTGAGGAAACTTCTCAAATATTCATACCTTTGGTTCCTGCACTCTGGTCCATGCCAGTCTCTCATGAAGCTATCCTCTTCAAGTGCGAGAGGGAGTGGTGATGTTTCTTTTTCAGCAAACAAACTAGAATCCTTTCCTACTCCTTTCAGGAAAGCCAGAGTGGGTAGTGCCTCAATGCATTGAGTCACTGCCTCTTTCAGTCACTTCAACAAATTGGTTAGCCCTAACTTGGTCCTGCTGTGTCCCTCCTTGATGCACGTCTGCCTCTATTGACCTTAGAAAATCCAGCCCCTGTTTTTTTTCTGTTGGAATGTTTTTTTTCCGCAGTGGACACATCCTCCTGTACACCTTTTTCCTTTCTTCTCTGAGTTCAGAGACTGCTGCTACAGTTGTACACACAGGGGCAGGATTATTCCTCTTTGGAATATGCAGTGGGTAGGATCTGGTTTTACTAGACCACCACGAGAGGCTTCTAGGTCATGCTTGGCCTTCCATCAGGAAGATCCTGTGATTAAATGGAGATCATTCTCCTTGATGGGCTAACCTCACCTGGATCCCCTTGCTCACCAAGTAAGGGGTTCAAGTGCTTCTGGACCTGTTGTTTACAGGTCAACCATTCTGGATAGTGGGGGTTTCCATCTGCACTTTCCAGTTTAATCTGAACCAGTAGACTTTACCTCCGACTCTTTCAGTTACTGAAGTCCCTTTACGTTACATTAGTACATGTCTTTGACACTATTAATTTTGGTCCTAGATAAAATCACGAGGCCAGGTTCTTGCCACTCTCCTAGAGTGGTTGCGGCTGCCTGGCAGACTTTCATTTTGTGCCCATTGCAGTCATCGGCAAGGTGATGAGTTACAACTCGAACGCTTATCTTGCAGGCACTATGTTCCAGATGCTCTTACAAGACAGCTCTTCTTATTAACAGGACAGTCCTTGGCTGACCTTTCTGAGTGAACCTATCTCCTACCACCCTACTCAGGGTTGTTGGTTTTAGCTTGGTACTCTCCCACTAGTGTGAATGAGTGACGGAGACTTAGTCCAGAAAGATATGGAAATTATGTACTTACTGTAATTATTGATCTTCTTGGACGGTCTCCATCACTCATTCACATGTCCACCCACCATCCCCTGGGTCAACTCATTTTTTTCCTGGTCTTCATGGTCCTATGATTCAGACTGTGAGGACATTACTCTTTGGCCTTTCTTGCAAAGGCCATCTGGGCCCTCTCAGGCCCAGAAACTCAGGATGAGTTATTGTCATTAGTTACGCTACACCTCCTTGGTCGAAAAGGTACTGAGGTGGTTGGAGGGTCAATGCCAAGATAGCCTACACAGGTGCGAACTAGTGTCACGGTGCTGCACATGCGTGGTCCTCTCTCAGCGCTGACCCTTCTGAAAACTTTAGCCTCCCGCTTGGTCCTAGCGCTTCCAGCGCTATCCCACTAGTGTGAATGAGTGATGGAGACTGTCCAAGAAGATCAATAATTACAGTAAGTACGTAATTTCCATTTATGGTAATTATCAGGAAATTTCTTCTTTCTGTAGTGCTCCACAGTGTCAATGGGTATTCGGTAGAAATGGGTTCTAAGAAAGCCATACCCATAACAAAACCAGGTGGGGCAAAAACTGCAAAAAGGGAGACGGAGTTTACCTGCTAACTGCAGCCTGCAAAACTCTGCAACCAAAGGCCACATCAGCAGAACTTTGAACATCCAATCTGTAACACTTGGTAAATATGTGAATGGAGGACCACTTAGCTGCCTTGCACAATTCTAAGACAGATGCCTCACCTTTCTTTACCCAGGAGGTGGCCATAGCTCTGGTGGAATGAGCCTTGATGAGAGCCAGAGCCCTCTTCTTTACTGCAACATAAGCCTAGCCAATGCATGTCCTTACCCACCTTGCCAAGGTGGCCTTGGAGGCTGTACTTTCTTGGCTGCTCCAAAAAGTACAAACAACTTATCTGATTTCCTGAACTCCACAGTCTGTCTAAGGTATGTTCTTACTGCCCAGTGCAAATCTAACTTATGCAGCTCTTTCTCTTTTGGATGAGTTGGTTGAGGACCGAAGGACAGGAGACAGATTTCTGGGTTCACATGAAAAGCTGTAGGAACCTTCAGAATGAAAGATGGAACTGTTCTCAGAACCACCTTGTCCTTGTGCATGATGCGGTAAGGTTCTTTGTGGGACAAGGCCTGGAGTTCAGTACTCCACCAGGCTGAACACATAGCAACAAAAACACACACTTTCAAGGACAGAGGGTGGGAAATAGACAGGATAATGTTTTAAGATTTAAAACATATAGTTTGTGTGATATTTATTAACAAAAACTGATTTACAGAAAGGAAGAAAATAAACCAAAAAATAAGAAAACCCAAAATAATAACCAAGTCAGGAAAAACAAAATATCCAGCAATGTAATGACCACTTGTCCCTTCAGTGGTTAATTGCACCTTCAGATATTCAATTCAGTCTTAGAATTCATAGAACTGCTACAACTCTCAATACTTCTGTATCTACTCGCTCAGTTGACCTCTCCTAGTCACTTCCCATGCTCAACTGGCTGATGTCCAGGAGGGGGGGATAGTTATACCCCTGGATCATGGTTAACATGACCCAGACCCTTAACCTGTAAAGCATGTTTCTTACTCCAAGGTAGTGATTTAGGACATTTAAAAGTGTCCTCACTACATTAATCCCTTCTACCTTCCCAATTATACCTCCAACTTCCCATTATACTATAGCTAGATATTTTAGAAGAAATACAATAATGAGGTTACTAATTACCTAACAACTCTGAGGTAGCTACCGTGGTTACAAGCAGAGTGACAGTTCATAATCAGACTGTCCTATAAAACAGTGACATTAGAGGGCGATCTCTCCCTAAGAAATCCAACATAAGACAGGCAGCACTGCTGAGGATAGTAACAGACTGTATGTTCCAGTAAGTTTATTTGTACAAAAAGTAACAATATTACTGTTATTTCTATATCTAAAACAACCCAGTATTATTTAATAATAATAATGCTAGCAGTTTCCTACAGGTTTCAGACGTTAAACCTAAAGCATGTTTTGGCAACTAATACATTTTATTGCACTTGTAGCCTGAAAGTGCTTTTATCCACACTCTCCTGAGTCATTGCAGTTCTTTTCAGTGTCTGGAGTTGGTTGAGCTCATAGCGCTCTCAGCTCCGTAGGAGCAACGGCTTAAAATATCAAAACAGCAGCACTGTTATTTTGCAGGTTGCCGTCACTTCTAACTGGCCGTTTGTTCACATATTGGCCCCTGACTGTGTGCATGCTTCTAGAGCATGATTTACCCTGGGAGCAGCCTACCACAACTTTCAGAGGAGGCTATGGGCAGAAGGCTCCTTTCTGGCATGAGTCGCCTCCATAGCGACTTCCAAAAGGGAAAGCGCTTCACTTTTACTTTTTGGTGGGTGGCTGAGATTTCTGCTTGCCACACTGCCTTTCTGTACACTGTCCCCTTTTCATTTACAGCTCCTCATCTCTGGGTGCATTAGGAGGTGATACCGAGAGACTAAAAGGGGGTCTTTTCCAGCATTTAGACCTAAACACTAATTTCTTAACCATTTAAACATTCTCTTCAACTCAGATCACGTCTGCCCCGAGTTAGCACAGCAGCTCCAATCAAGGTCTGTGCTCAACAAATCCTAATTAAACCAGCAAGACAGATAACTCCTGTATTAAACAGTAAGATTACATTACAACCAACATTTTCTTTATTATTAAACATCGTAGTAAAAGTGTACAGTCTTTTATTTTCTTATTTAACAAAAGGGGGGGTAACTGGATGAACCAAGAAGAGGAGCAAACAGAAAAAGGATACCAAGAAGAGTTTTGTGGATATAAGTCAGATAGTGCAGCCTTATCCTAGGTGGCCTACCTAGGAAAAAGGAAATAAGACAAGCAGGAATATAAAGTTTCACAAAGTCCAGAGAAGGGCAACCAAAATGGCGCAGAGACTGCATCAGAAGACATATGAGGACGATTAATGGAGCTCAATATGTATACCCTTGAGCAAAGGAGGGAGAGAGGTGATATGATCGAAACATTCAAACACCTTAAGGGCATTAACACGGTGAAAGAGTCTAACATGTTTAAATATAAGAAAAATAGCAGAACAAGAGGACACAGCATGAGATTAGAGGGAGGCCGATTAAGGGGGAATGTGAGGAAATTATTTTTCACAGAAAGGGTGATAGATGCATGGAACAGCCTACCTCAGGAAGTGGGGGTATGAATAGTGCAGGGCTTCAAACAGGCATGGTATAGGCATAAGGGAGCAATACAGATAAGTATGAATAGATAGGCCACTGACAGAGCAAAGGCCGATGGCACATTTATAAGGTAGAAAAAGAAATGGGCAGACTGGATGGCCTTGCGGTCCTTATCTGCCATCAACTTCTATGTTTCTTTGTACTGTTGCGGAACAGAAGTTTTTAGAGGGGAAGAGAAAAGAAGACAGAAAAGGGTTCATCAGTTAGAGTTATTCTTTATTTCTAGGGAGCGTAGGACACTTCTCCACACACCTCCCTCTTCAACAACACACCAGTATTCTTAATAGCAGTTTTGTAGTTACATCTTGGGGGGGCACCAGGGCACCCTTCCATGACAGAGGTCACTATGTCTCATACCTCTCCACTTAAGAGGCAACCATCCAATGGTTGTCCAAGAGTACCATACCAACCCACACAAGGGTATGCTGGAGCTCCAGCCCACCCTCACCATAGAGCTCCACACAAGGGTCCCTTAAATCACGCTTAGTCAGGATGCAAAGCATCTCAGACGATACCCATTCATTAACCCTGGGGCTGTTATCTTTGAGTTAAACACATCCCAACAAAAACAGTAACCTTTAGACATATTTCTGTGCCCCCTTTTCATAAGCACACATACTGTCATCACCTTACTATACCTGTACACATTACATTTTCTGTACACTCTTTCCATAAGCGCACCTAGTACCCTTTTATGGTACTCATTTATATCCCTCTCTGCATCAACGGCACACCATAAACCTCATCACTGATCATTTAGAAGAAAAAAAAAACTTCAGACATAGATCAAAAAAAGATAATACATCAAAAATAGGAAAGAGAAAACATCGCCCAAGAAGTAGCCAATGCACTGGATGTGGGAAATGATTTGAAAAAAAAAAAACAGTAAAGAGAGAATGCTACAGCATTGAAGAAAATCACAGAACAACCCAAAAAAACAATTAGTTCATAGGCAAATATTTGGTACATTTCATAACAGTCCACTTTCCCACGTTCCTGATTGTTGATGGAGTTATGGACCGTGGCCCTTTCAGCCTTTTCATCCACTTTCCAGCCTTTCTGGAAGTGGATGGAGCTATAACCCACCCTCATCCATATGCTCCACCCCAGGGTCCCTTAAATTAGATACTGCTCTTAAGAGTTATCTTTTCAAACTTTCCCTTCTATCCATCTTACCCTGGGGCTGATTTGTCACAGTTTATCTGTACTGTCGTACTACTTTTCTCAGTTACCCTTTCATGTACTCATTCTTCCCCATACCAGGCTTGAGACATATTCACTGGATCATCATTATCATTTCTTTACTCTATGACTACTACTACTACTGTGCCCAGGTACATATATAGTAGAATAGTTCCCTTTTACCGCTACTATTTGTTTCTTCCTGAGACAACTCTATTTAACCTCAGTGATCCCTTTTGCATCCATGCCTGTACTTAGTGTGCTTTCCCTACCATCTGCTTCCTATCATGCATCGATTCCTTCCCTTTCTCCATGGTTGTCATCCGTTTCGGCCCTCCCATTTGTGGATTTCACCTCCCATGCATCTAGCAGCTACATTTCGGCTAACACACCTCCTTTCCAAGTATTCAGCAACTTGACGGTACGTCCCTGGCCAAAAGAATGTTGAGGTGAGTTCTTTTAAGACTTCCTCAGATTGTAGAGGATCAGAGTGTATCGTACATACATTTTCCATGACCATCTCTCTAAGGCTAGTGGTACTATGATCCTTGTGCATAACCTTTTTGCTTGGAAGTAAGGTTTAATATGGTAGAGGGTCCCCTGCTTATTTTCTACCCACCACAATGATTTCATCCCTTGTGTACCTGCAGCCCTACCTTCCTCCTGATGTTTCAGGGATGCCTGTAATTCCATAATGTCTGGGTCTCCCACCTGTTACCTCCCCCATGCTATGCTGGACACCACATTCAAGTGGTGGTTTATTACAAGCATCATTGACAGGTGCAGGAGTCTTGAATTTTTTTCCCTTGTTGCTTGTAGGCCCACTCTTCACCCCTGAGTGTTTATAAACAGTCTTATCTGGGGACTTTTGTGAGGTTTTTCTCCATTCTCCTACCAGTACATACCTGGGAACATAGGTAAAATCGGTAGTCATATCTGAAGCACATTACCAAGGCTTCCTCGGGTTCCGATTTCTCAGGCCCTTTCCTTCCCGGTACCACCTTGATTTTCTCCCTCTGACTCCTCAACTCAAGGTATCTCCTCTGCCTCTTTCCATCCACACTCTGCATCTATCCATTGGTCGTATAACCAGAGTATCAAGATCCTCTGGTCCTGCGGTACCTCACCCAGGCTACTGTCACCACTCATCTCTGATCCGACAGTGCCTCATCCATGCCACTGTTCCCATCCTGGACTCATCTTCTTCAATCTGGCAATGCCTTTTTCAAGCTATTATTTCCATCTTTGGTCCATTTACGTTGGTCTGGCAATGCCTTGTCCAATCCTGTTTCCTTGGTTTTCCTTCTGATTCCTCCGAATTCCAGCCCTGATAATGGAACCTCCCCCTGTCTTCTGGATCTAGGCTATTACTTAGAGCACCTACTGTTTTTCACAGAATTCCATTAGAAATTGTTCAAAATAGTCCCTTTCAGGATCGTAGGAAATCATTAGAAATTGTTGACAACAATTCCTTTCAGGGCTTTAAGATAAGGTTAAAACAGTGGCTATTTTAGAAAACATTATGTTTTCTTATGCATTGTATTTTACTGATTGGATGTATTGTTTGTATATATGTTTGTTTGTTTGTTTGTTTGTTTGTTAGTATTTTGTGAGTTTTTTAGCTTTAAACTTGTCTCCAATGAAAATGGGCAGTTTTCTCATTTGGATTTACAAGTGTAAAAAATAAAAATGAAAATGCTCTGCACTCCAGTGGCACCTTCTTCCTCCTTAGGTTCTATTGTAACCACAGATTCTATCATGTGTGCCATCTTAAATGTTTGACCCAATAGTCTGGACACTAGGGCTGGTGTCAAATACTGGTCTCTTCCTTTTGACCTTAAATAACCAGTACCCAATCCCACCTCTCACACCAAATGATAAGAACAGTACTATAATCAAGTGTTTTTTTTAGCAGGCTCATCAGAAAACCTAATATCCTTCAGGTGAAGCTACCTCTGGTTGGAAGCTGCAACACTGGACTTAGGATTTGCAAGAAAGCGAGTTGTGCTCACAACAGATGGAGGTAAACCTTACAGTTTACAATTGTCTTTGGTTTGTAGCAGATTCCTTAGGAAAATTAATATTCTTCAGGTGGAGGCTACTTCTAACTGAAAGGTGAAATAAATAACTTAGAATTATCAGAAAAGGCAGTCTTTCAATCAACAGAGGGAGGTGGACCATGCTTTACTTTTGTTACAATTGTTAAGATTTTGCAGGAAGAGTTTAAACCCAGAGGGACTGAATATTGTTTACTGTGTCTGTCCTTGTGCACAGCTGATGTGTTTTGGGGCTGACTGCTTTCACAGCGTAAGTCACCAGGCTGTTTTGGGGCTGGGGAGGTTTACCTGTCTCTGACTTGGATGTTTGGATTTTTCTCTGTTTGATTAGCAGGGTATTTTCTCTGTCAAATTGTCGTGTAGGGCATCTTGCTGACAGGAAGGCACTCATCGCAGCAGTAGGTCAGAGTTTTTAGCTGATTGTTTCGTGAGGGCACAGTTTAGGCCCAAACCCCACCCACCCACGCTGGAAATAGTTCCTTTATACCTGGGGTTCTGACATCATTTCCTCAAGAGGGCAAGGTGCATATCACTGTCATATCCCCTCTAGCACACTGCACAGACAATATAAGCATGCACATTATATAATATATATATTTCTACTGTATATAACAAACCAAACACACACACACACACACACACACACACACACACAATTAAAATAAAAATAAACAAGAAGGTAGACAGACATGTGGGGAGTAGTGCAATGTAATGGCTGTGGGGCAGCAGTCTTCTGGGAGTCTTTCTGGAGGCTGAGATGCTTCCCTGTTTGCAGACAACTCTCTGCCCTGAGGGAGGAAGTTTTCCATCTTCAGGCCACACTGGACAGTAGTAAGGGAACCTTTCTCCAGGCTGCACTGGACAGTAGTAAGGGAACCTCCCCCATCCAGGGAGCAAAAGAGCCAACACCACTGCCTCAGAGGTTGCGAAGAATGCAAAGCAGTTTGACCACAGTGGACTCAGGGAGGGTAAGGGTGGTGGAACAGAGGCACACCCAGTCAGTTGTTCAACTCCACAATCCATACACCATTCTGGGGGAGCATAGTTCCCCTATGGATGCACCTGCAGAGGAGACTAAGGAGGTTGCAGACAACTGTCACAAGGGATGCAATCAAGAAGGAGGCAGAGGACACCACAGAGAAAGGAAGCAGCTCCTGGTGGGGGACTCAGTTATTAGAGGGATAGAACTGTGGGGAGCAGGGAAAACTGAAGTAAGGTGCCTGCCTGGTGCCATGGCTTGGAGGGACAGGAAGCGCATCCTTAGGATCACGAGAACAGTTGCACGGGAGTCTGAGCTGGATGTCATTGTCCACCTAGGGACAAATGACTTGGCTCATCATGAGATTAGAGCAGTGCAGAAGGACTTTGTAGAGTTGGGGAGGGGCCTAAGACAAGTAGCACACACAGTATCCTTCTCAGAGGTGCTGCCTGTCAGTGGCATGGGTGAGGCGAGGGTACTTTGCACCATGCAGTTTAACGAATGGTTGAAAAAATGGTGTGGAGCACAGGGGTTTGGCTTCATTGGCCACTGGGGTTCCACCTGGAGGGACACCAGCCTATACTGGCAGGATGGTCTGCATCTGTCCAGGAAGGGAACAAGTCTTTTGGGCAATCGGTTTAAATGCTTCATTGGCAAGCTTTTAAACTAGACAAGGGGGGAGGCACTGATAAGCAGCATGAAAATCCCAGCCTCCCCCTACAAAACAGGGTACTAAATGAGAAAAAGACCAAGGTAGAAAGGTCAGTGGGGAATGCTGCTACAGAAGGTAAAGCCATCAAAAAATGGAGAGCAATGAGTACCAATGCCCGTAGTCTGGGTAACAAGCTTCCTGAATTAGTGGCCTTGATGGAGGAGGAACAACTGGATATCGTGGCAGTCACAGCAACATGGTACACGCAGAACCATGACTGGTACATAAACATACCAGGATACACTATCTACAGGAGGGACAGGGAGGGTAAAAGAGGAGGAGGAGTAGTTCTCTACAAAAGGGAAGGAATCAAAGCAGCAGAACAAAAGGGTAAACAGGGAGGAGGAGAAGAAGCACTGTGGGTCAATCTGGAGACATGCAATGGCACCACAGTCAGTACAGGGGTTGTATACAGACTCCCCTCTCAGGTGGAGGAAATGGACAAGGAAATGATAGAAAGTATACTTAGAATGGCAGAAAAAGGGGAGATATAGCTGATGGGTTATCTGAATATGCCAGATGTTAACTGGAGTGCAGTTGCAGCAGCCACTTCTAAGAGTGGGGTTATTCTAGATGCCCTACAGAGGGCATGCCTTAGACAACTAGTATTGGAACCCACTCGAGAGGGAGCAATCTTAGACCTGGTTCTCTTAAATGGAGATGGAGAGAGGATCACAGATATAGAAGTGAGTAGCCATCTGGGAACTAGCGACCATCAAACAGTATGGTTTAACAATAAATACGGCAATAAAGTCAAGCCATGCAAAAGCAAAAGTACTGTACTTCAGGAGAGTTGACTTTGCCAAAATGGGTGAGTGCCTAAGGAATGCACTAGCAAATGGGCAGGAAGGAGGGGTGGAAGAACAATGGGAAATAATAAAAACTGCCATCACAGAGGTAACAAGCCTTTATGTGAAGCAAATAAACAAAACAAAATATGTAAGAAACCACTATGGTTCTCAAAGGAAGTGGCAGTGAAGGTTCAAGAGAAAAAGAAAGCATTCAGAAAGTACAAGTAATTACAGAAGGAGCAGGACAGAGAATTGTATCATACCTGGCTACAACATATTCAGAAGAGACAGAACAGGCAGGCAGGGAGGAGGAGTGGCACTGTATGTGAAAAATGACATAAGGGCCACAGAGATCCAGGAGGAACAAAATGGGGGAGAGATACTGTGGGTTAAGCTGGAAAGGAAAATGGGGACAGCCATCCACACAGGAGTGGTCTATAGACCACCAGCCCAGGAGGAAGAAACAGATAGGGAGCTGATGCTAGCCATCCAAAGGATGGCAGACAAGGGTGAGGTAGTAGTGGTTGGAGATTTCAGTATTCCAGACGTGGACTGGAGCATCCCAGCAGCAGCATCAACTAGGAGCAGATTTATCCTGGACTCCCTTCAGGGTGCCTTCCTCAAGCAACTGGTCATGGAACCAACTCAGCAGAAGGCAATACTGGACCTTGTGCTCACAAACAGGGACAGTGTGATGGGGTAACAGTGGGGAGCACCTGGGGAACAGTGACCACCAGTCACTGTGGTTTGAAATCACAGAAAGAGCAGAACCAAACCACACAAAAACACGTATCCTGGATTTTAGGGGAGAAGACTTTGGGAAAATGGGGAGATACTTGAAAAAGGCATTAAGGAGAATGGGACAGGAATCAGGGGTTGAGGAACAGTGGGCAGTATTTAAAATGGGGATTACAAGAACAACAGAATTATGCATTAAGCAGGTTAGCAAGAGGAAAAGGAAGAGGAGACCGTTATGGTTTTCCAAAGAGGTAGCAAAGAAAGTGAAAGCCAAATAGATTGCATTCAGGCAATACAATAAGACACAGGCAGAAGGGGATAGGGAGAAGTACCAGGAGAAGCAAAGGGAGGCAGAGAGGTCAGTAAGGGAAGCCAAAGCTCAGACAGAAGAACACATTGCAAAATCAGTGGGTAGAGGGGACAAAACCTTTTACAGGTATGTAAGTGAAAAAAGAAAGGCAAAGGGAGGGATAGTGAGACTGAAGGGGGAGGATGGGGGCCACGTGGAGGATGACAACAGTAAAGCTGACATATTGAACAGGTATTTCTGCTCAGTCTTTACTGAGGAAGAGGAGGACAATGGGTCTGAAGGGAGTACAAGGGTGAGAATGGTACAGAAATGGACACAAGTCCCTTTACCGAGAAAGGGTCCTGAAGGAACTGGAAGTAATAAGAGTTGATAAAGCAATGGGGCCAGATGGGGTGCACCCCAGGTCCTTAAAGAACTAAGAGAGGTGATGGCTGAACCTCTGGCTATCCTGTTTAGCTGATCACTGGAAACAGGGAGGTACCCAAAGACTGAGGACAGCAGATGTAGTCCCCTTATACAAAAGTGGGAACAAAGAGGAAGCAGGGAACTACAGACCAGACAGCCTCACCTCAGTAGTGGGGAAGATCAGGGAAGCACTACTGAAGGAGAGATTGGTGGAACATCTAGTTGTCAATGGACTACAGGACCCAAGGCAGCATGGTTTCACCAGGGGAAGGTCATGTCAGATCAACCTCGTTGAATTTTTTGACTGGGTGACTAGGGAGGTGGATCAGGGGAGGGCAGTGGACATGGCCTATCTGGACTTAAGCAAGGCCTTTGACACTGTGCCACGTAGAAGACTATTACACAAATTGGGGAATATGGGTGTGGGCGGGACAGTAGTGTGGTGGGTAGGTAACTGGCTGGGTGGCAGGACACAGAGGGTGGTGGTAAATGGCTGTCACTCCACAGAGGGAAGAGTGACCAGTGGGGTACCACAGGGATCAGTGCTGGGACCGGTCCTATTCAACATCTTCATCAGTGACATTGCTCAGGACCTAGAAGGCAGAATTTCACTGTTTGCTGATGACACAAAGCTCTGTAACAGAGTAGACACACCAGAGGGTGTAGACAGAATGAGAAGCGATCTGCAGAAACTTGAAGAATGGTCAGAGGTTTGGCAGTTGAAATTCAATGCAAAGAAGTGCAAGATAATGCATATGGGGCACAAAAAACCCTGGCACAATATATCAGTTGGGGGGTGAGGATATAGCATGCACCAAGCAGGAAAGTGATCTTGGGGTTACCATCTCTGATGACCTCAAGGTAGGGAAACAGTGTGACAAGGCAGCAGGTAAAGAAGAAAATAGGATGCTGGGATGCATAGGCAGGGGCATCACCAGCAGGAAAAGGGAGGTCATAATTCCATTATACAAGACACTAGTGAGGTCCCACCTGGAGTACAGTGTACAGTTCTGGAGACCATACCTACATAGGGACATAGACAGGGTAGAGAAGGTTCAGAGGAGGGCAACAAAGATGGTACATGGATTGCATCACAAGTCCTATGAAGACAGGTTAAAGGAACTGAACATGTACTCCCTGGAAGAGAGGAGGGAGAAAGGGGATATGATAGAGACATACAAGTATCTTACAGGGAGGAACAGGGTGCAGGAATACAACAATATTTTAAGCGAAAAAGATGTTCTAGGACTAGAGGGCATGTGATGAAGTTGGAAGGAGGATGATTCAGAGGAAACATGAGGAAGAATTTCTTCACAGAACGGGTGGTGGACAAGTGGAACACCCTGCCAGAGGAAGTGGTGGGGGCTGAAACAATCACGGGATTTAAGAATGCATGGGATAGACATAAAGGAATTCTGGAGGTCAGGGGTAAGTGGCAATAGACTTCTAGGAAAACATAAACTGAACTTACAAGCTCAAATGGGCAAACTGGGTGGGCCATAGGCCCTTATCTGTCGACACTGTCTATGTATCTATGTAGTTAAAGCAAAAGGAAGCTGGGAAGGCAGTCAGAAAAGCAAAAGCCCGAACCGAGAAAAAGATAGTCAACTCAGTTAAGAAGAGGGATAAAACATTTTTTAGGTACATCAGGGAGCAAAGGAAGACCAAGGGAGGGATAGTGAGGCTTAATAAAGGGGAGGTGGGTTGGGCAGAGGGTGGCGGTGAAAAGGCAGAGATACTAAAATGTTTTTGCTCAGTATTTACAAATGAAGAGGGGGAGGTACCTAAAACAAAAACAATAGAAACACTCTGGATACTGAAGTTGATACCAGCCCATTTACAGAAGAAAGGGTTGTGAAAGAACTCTTAAAACTGAAGGTGGACAAAGCAATGGGGCCTGATGGGATTCATCCCAGAATTCTAAAAGAACTAAGGGTACAACTAGTGACACCACTGACTACCCTCTTTAACAAATCATGGGAGGATGGGGTTGTACCTGAGGACTGGTGGAGGGCAGATGTGATTCCCTTTCACAAAAGTGGGAGCAGGGCAGAAACAGGAAACTACAGACCTGTTAGTTTAACCTCAGTGATAGGGAAAATGATGGAATCACTTCTGAAGGAAAGAATTGTTGAGTACCTAGAGGCCAGAGGGGCACATGACCCAAGGCAGCATGGATTCACAGCAGGAAGGTCATGCCAGACGAATCTAATAGATTTCTTTGACTGGGTGACCAAAGTAGTAGATCAGGGAAGGGCTGTGGAAATGGTCTACCTAGACTTTAGCAAGGCATTTGACACAGTCCCACACAAAAGATTAATATACAAGTTAGCCAGCCTGGGAGTGGGTCCCAAGATGATAGCCTGGGTAAAGAATTGGCTGGAGAATAGGACACAGAGGTTAATAGTAAATGGAGTCCACTCTGAAGAAAGGGGGGTTACTAGTGGGGTACCACAGGGTTCAGCATTAGGAATGGTCCTCTTCAATGTCTTTATAAGAGGTATTGCAGAGGGACTGGAAGGAAAAGTATGTCTCTTTGCAGATGACACAAAGATCTGCAACAGAGTTGCTACACAAGGTGGGGTGGAAAGGGTGAGAATGGACTTGGAAAGGTTAGAGGAATGGTCAAATGTATGGTAGCTGAGATTCAATGCTGAGAAGTGCAAGGTAATGCACCTGGGAAACAAAAACCCAGGGGAAGAGTACACAGTGGGGTGTGAGATACTAACAACAACAAAAATGGAACTGGACCTGGGGGTAGTCATATCAGATGAATTAAAGGTGGGCAAGCAATATGAGAGGGCAGTAAGGAGGGCTGGGGGGATACTGGGATGCATAGGGAGAGGCATCACCAGTAGAAAACAGGAAGTTGTTATCCCTCTGTACAGACAGCTGGTGAGACCCCATCTGGAGTACTGCTTGCAGTTCTGGAGACCCAGTCTTCGCAAAGAAGTAGACAGGAAGGAAGCTGTACAGGGAATGACAGCTAAAATGGTGCAGGTCTGCGGAAGACATATGAAGAGAGACTAAAGGAGCTTAATATGTATAGCTTGAGGAAGGGGGGCATGATAGAAACTTTCAAGTACCTCAAGGAATCAACAAGTCCAAAAGGGTAGCACCTTTCAAAAAAGAGGTGTGCAATAACAAAGGGGCATTAATTTGAAGATGGGGGGGGCAGCTCAGAGGTAATGTAAAGAAGTATTTTTTCGCAGAGAGAGTTGTGGATGCATGGAACGGCCTTCCGGAGGAGTTTGTGGAGTCAAAAAAAATGGTTGAAGTCAAGGATGCATGGGACAGTCATAAGGCAATTCTAGGGGGTGGGGGTAGATAGAAGTAGGCTGCTGGTTAACTAGGATCTGCAGCTTATCCATTAGGTAGGGAAATGGGCAGACTGGGCGGGCCAAGCGGTTTTTATCTGCCGTCAGATTATAATGTTTCTATGTCACATAGGGCGGGAAATAAACAGACAGGACAATGTTTTAAGACTTAAAACACACAGTTTGTGTGATATTTATTAACAAATAAAGTATTTACAGAAAGAAAGCAAATAAATCAGAAAATAAGAAAAAACAAAATAATAGCCTTCAAGTCAGGAAAAACTAAATATTCAGCAATATAATGACCACCTGTCCCTTCAGTGGTTTCTTGCACCTTCAGATATTCAGTACCATCTTAGAATTTGTAGAACTGCTACAACTCTCAGTACTTCTATATCTACTCTTCTTTAGAGCTTCACTTTTACTTTCAGGCGGGCGGCTAAGATTTCAGATTGCTGCACTGCCTCTCCCTACACTGTCCCCTTTTCATTTGCAGCTGCTCATCTCTGGGTGCATTAGGAGGTGATACCGAGAGACTAAAAGGGGGTCTTTTCCAGCATTTAGACCTAAACACTAATTTCTTAACAATTTAAACATTCTCTTCAACTCAGATCACGTCTGCCCCGAGTTAGCACAGCAGTTCCAATCAAGGTCTGTGCTCAACAAATCCTAATTAAACCAACAAGACACATAACTCCTGTTTAAAACAGAAGTATTATAAACAATGTTTTCTTTATTATTAAACCTTGTAGTAAAACTGTACAGTCTTTTATTTTCTTATTTAATGAAAGGGGTTGGGGTAACTGGATGAACCAAGAGGAGGAGAAAACAGAAAAAGGAGTAGTTTTGTGGCTATAAGTCAGATAGTGCAGCCTTATCCTAGATGGCCTACCTAGGATAAAAGAAATAAGAGAAGTAGGAATATAAAGGTGTACTGTTGCACAACAGAAGTTTTTAGAGTGGAAGAGAAAAGAAGACAGAAAAGGGTTAATCAGTTAGTTATTCTTTATTTATAGGGATCGTAGGACGCTACCCCACACACCTCCCTCTTCAACAACACACCAGCATTCTTAATAGCAGTTTTGTAGTTACATCTTGGGGGCCGGAGTACCAAGGCACCCTTCCATGACAGAGGTCACTCTATCACACCCATAACAAAACCAGGTGGGGGAGAATATGGTCCCATATGCAAACTGCAAAAAGGGAGAAGGAGTTTAACTGCTAACTGCCACCTGCAAAACTCTGACCAAAGGCAACATCAGCGAAACTTTGAACATCCAGTCTGTAGTGTTTGGAAAATGTGTGAATGGAGGACCACTTAGCTGCCTTGCACAATTCTAAAACAGATGCCTCACATTTCTTTGCCCATGAAGTGGCCATAGCTCTGGTGGAATGAGCCTTGATGAGGGCTGGAGCTCTCTTCTTTACTGCGACATAAGCTTAGCCAATGTATGCCCTTACCCACCTTGCCAAAGTGGCCTTGGAGGCTTTTTGTCCTTTCTTGGCTGCTCCAAAAAGTACAAACAACTTATCTGATTTCCTGAACTCCACAGCCCATCTAAGGTATGTTCTCACTGCCCAGTGCAAATTTAACTTACACATCTCTTTTTCTTTTGGATGAGTTGGTTGAGGACAGAAGGACAGGAGACAGATTTCCTGGTTCACATAAAAAGCTATAGGAACTTTCAGAATGAAAGATGGAACTATTCTCAAAACCACCCATGACACCTGACTGGTGACTGAGTACAGTCCACTTTTGAGAACGGCCTGACCCCACACCCTCACCCTAGAGGGTAAACCTGGGAGGAACATTGGTAGTCAGGGGGTCTACTGGGAACCAGGTACAGGCTCCATCGGGGGTGCACCTAGCCGAGGGCTCTGCCCAGGGGGCAAGCCTGGGTGGATGATGACCGAGGTAAGTCCCAGGGATGAGTGGGGACTGGAGGCAGCAGGGGCAGAGCTATCAGGAATCAGACACACACACAAAAAAAAAATCTGCAGAACTGTGGCTTCACAAAGCAACATACATTTTTCTCCGGATGAATTCAAAAAGGTGGTCCATATGCAAGTATAAGCTGCCAACATGGAAATCTTTCTAGCAACCGTTAGGGTGTCCACTACCTTTTTTGAGAAACCCTGTTTTAGGAGTCTCCTCCTTTCAGGAGCCAGGCCATGAGCTGCATTGCTCCTGCAGTTGGTTGCAGAATGGACCTTTGGAGAGAAGGTCCCCCATATTAGTAGTCAAAATGGTGCATGCTGGGCTAGGTTCACTAAGTCCAAGAACCACGGCCTTCTGGCCCACTCTAGAGCTATTTGAAGAAAGCTTCCTCTTTAGTGCCTTGTTTTGCGTATGACCTAAGGAAGAAGCAGCAGAGGAGAGAAGGCATACAGTCTGCCGAAATTCCATGCCTGTGACAGGGAGTCCACTGCCTCCTCCTGTGGGCACTGGCAGTGGCTAAAGAATCACTGCACTTGAGCATTCTGGCTGGAGGCACACAGGTTGATCTATGAACAACCAAATCTTTTGCACAAAAGGTCAAACATCTCCGGGTTCAGCATTCACTCGTCTGGGTGGACATTATCATGGCTTAGCCAATTGCCGTGAATGTTCAACTCCCCCACCACGTGAACTGCTGACAGAGAGAGAAGGTTCTCCTCTGCCCACAACAGAAGATCAGTTGCTTCTTTTAGCATCTCTCTGCTCTTTTTGGCCCCTTGATTGCTTATTTACACCACAGTGACAGCATTGTCTGACCTTATTTTCACAGCTCTTGACTGCACCCAGTTTTCAAAGTCAGGCGCACAGCCGTCCACACCAGGATGTTGATGTGTAGGTGCTGTTCCTGCGTAGACCAAGTCCCCTAAATGGGAATGTGGTCCAGCACTGCCCCCCAGCCAGACAGACTGGAATTGGTTGTCAGAAGCACTCTGGTGGGACTTTCAATTCGGACCCTTTGCTCAGATTTTCCTCAGTCACCCACCAGCTCATGGACTGCTGTAGGAGTAGGGAAACTAGAATCCTGGCCTGATAGTCCTCTGAGGTCGGATCCCAGGCTGACGGCAACACAATATGGAGGGTTCACATGTGAAGGTGAGACCACAGAACCAGCTCTATTGTTGCTGTCATGAGGCCTTGAATCCACAGTAGACTGAGCTGAAACTGAGGATTGGCTCCTCAGCCACTGGACCTCTCCCAACAAGGTCTCCTTCCTGGCTGATGAGAGGAAGATCTTCCCCTCGTCCATCTTGAACATGGCTCCTGGTACTCCAGGGTCTGTGACAGCTAGAGAGAGCTTTCTCCCTGTTTACTACCCAGCTGTGGGACTCCAGAACCTCCAGAGTCCTGCTTACTGATTTCATCACCGGTGGAACAGATGCCACTTGAATGAGCAAGTCGTCCTGATAAGGATAGACATGATGCCCCTCCAGTTGGAGTTGAACCACAAGGACCATGAGCATCTTCGAGAACACTCTGGGGGCTGTTGCCAGCCCAAATGAGATTGCCCTGTACTAAAAGCATTATCCAGGACTGTGAACTTGAGGAACCTTTGGTGAGAGTGCCAGATGAGAATGTGGAGATACGCATCCCTCAGGTCTATGAATGCTAGATAATCCCCCTACTGGACAGCCCGGATGATTAATTGGATTAATTGTAAGGACTCCTTCTTGAAGGTTTTGTGGCAAACAAACTTATTTAGGTGTTTCAGATCCAGAATAGGTCTGAACCTACCCCCATACTTCTTGGGTACCACAAAATAAATCGAGTAGAATCCCTGACCTTGTTCACTGGGAGACACCAGAGCAATTGTCTCGATCTGTGTGAGGTGATCCAATGTCTGTGACAATGCTTGTCTCTTCATGGGGTCCTTTGGAACATGGGATGGCAGAAAATGTCCCTTGGAGGGAATGGTTGAAAACTCTATTGCATAACCTAAAGCCAGACTCTCCAGAACCCAAGCATCTGATGTTACCTTGGCCCATCCTGTGTAAAAATTGTGCAGTCTTCCACCACAATAAGAGAGACAGAGATGGGCCTGTGTAACCTCATTGCTAGGAGCCACCTCTGTACCCTGGACCTCCATTGCATCTTCAGGCAAGGGCTCCTCTTCCACTATTGCTCTTAAATCATGAATAGGATTCTTTACTCCTTTGGTTCCCAAAGTTTTAAAAGGGATGAAAATCTCCTCAGTACTGTCTCTGCCAGCCACCTCCTTGACGTTTTGGGGTTTAGCAAGGTTTTTGCTTTTGTTTTGACACCAGAAAGTGGCCCTTTTTATCCTAGATATCCTTCAAAATGTCACCCAGGCCTAAATCAAACAGTAAGCCTCTCCTAAAGGCTAAGTTAAACAACTTGGTCTTCGACACCTGGTCATTGACCCAATGCCGAACCCACACTCCTTGCAATGTGATAAGTGGAGTGAGCTGACATGCATAAGTTCTCCTCTTGGCATCCCCTGAAAGGCAGAGGCCATGGCTACCAACTGCAAAATTCTTTCCCCCTCATAATCTAGGGAATGAAGCTGCTCAGCATCATAACCCACAAGTTTAAAGCTCTGGCAACAACAAAGGAGGCATAAAAGGTGCGGAGATTTGTGCCGTTGAAGTCAAAGGCTCTTCTGCATGAAGCATCCACTCATTTGTCGTGGGACTCTGCTAAGTCCAAAGACCCTTCAATTGTGATAGTAGTTTGCCTTACGGAATTGTATACAGCTTTATCAGCCAGGGGAGGAGTATCCCACTTGTGGATATTTTCCTCCAGAAAAGGGAAACGCCGTACCTTGGGTTTTGGCAGATTTATCCTTTGTTCTGCACCTGCCCATTCTTGTTCGATAATCTGGTCACAGTGAATAAAGTTTGGAAAACACATTGGAGTGGAGGAGTATGTAGACAGGATAGAATTCACAGTCCTCCATGGATTGCACCTCCTTCAACTTTAATGTTCTACAAGCCTCAGTTATCAGATAGGGAAAAGATTTGTTATGAAACAGCGGTGGGATAGGAATCCTCATGTTCAGCCCCATCCACTCCCCTTCCTCCTCAGAGGGTTCATCCTCATCATCATCAAGTAACTTCTTTAGGTCAGGATTTTCTCCGAGATCCCCGACATCCTTATCCTGATGCTCTGTATGGTCAGGGATGGGGTTTGTCTGCAGATCTATATTAGCAGACTTGTCCTGCTCTGGTGCACCTGGACATGCCTGTGTGGGCCCCCCAACCTAAGAGACCCAGCTTGAGGTCAGGTGTGTCTAAAGGGATGTCCTGCAGAACACGGGGGCTTAAAATCTCTCCTAAGAGCAACTACCAAGATTTACACAACTCTGCTTTGCCACTACCAGCCGGTACACCAGGTGCACCCCCACCAGCATGACGTTTTGACTGGGGGAACAGTAAGAGACATATTAGCTTGAGTGACACAGTGTGGGCAATAGGAACCCAGTGGAGAAGGTTGCATTACCCTTTTGCAGGTCTTACATAATTTGAACACTAGAGGTCTCCGATAAGCCATTGTGCCAAAACACTAGTCCAAAGATACCCAAAACAGAGACTAAAGTTATAGAAACTATCTGGAGTTGCCTCTATATATATATATATATATATATATATGAATCACTGAAGGAACACTGCCATGATCACCACCTCCCTCTATGATGAAAACACAAGTGGAAAGCACTCCTACCAGCCTACAAAGTCCAAAGGTTGTAGAGGAATAATTACAATCAGCCAGCAGTGCTGAGACTGCATGAAAACATAGCTGCAGTGTCTAGCACTTGTGAAAGTGCTGGCATATGCTTCCTCACATGAATGTGCACGTGCGGGCTGTCTGCAGGTTGGCGGCATATGTCCAAGAACAGACGCATGAAAGAGGCACATTGAGGCTTGGATAAGCCTCTAGTGAAGAAGTACAGTGCATGCCCAATGGCCAGGGCTCAGAGTAAAGGTGGGAAAATGCGTGGCTCAGGAGAACCCAAAACACCACCAGCTGTTGAAAACAGATCTCTCCCAAAAAACTACCTGAAATGCTTTGATTTTTTCTGAGCCTGTACTTCTAGTGTGTGTGTATGTGTGTGTGTATGTGTGTAAAGCAGGAAACCAAGTCTGAGTAGGAATAAAGGAATATATATCCCCCCAACTGTGAGCACTCAAAAAACACCTGCAAGTAAAAGAAAAGAAATACATGCAATAGTCACCCTATAATCCTTGTGGTGGTGGGGGGGGGGACTCCCAACTAGATGGAAGGGAGACACAGGGAACACCCTAAATCTAGACCCTAAGAACAGGTAGTTACCTGAGACAGCATGACTGGAGGAAAATCAGAGACCATCTAAAATTAACACCCTTAGATTAGTGTGGCAGACATGGCTTCTAATCCAAGCACCTACAGGCAGTGGAAATGGGTAAAAAAGGCAGGTTAGCCAGTTTGAAAGCTGCAGCTTAAAAGGCACGATTTTAAATTTAGAGATGCTTCCTACCACCAGGTAGCCCCAACCTGCTATACAAAATCACAGCCCCAAAGACTAAACATTGAAAGAAAAGATTTTGTTCTTCAGAGAAACTCCTATGCTGCTTCCCCTTTAATGGCACAGTAAAGACTGGAGAGTTGCTGCTATCTGGAATGTTCATGTGCCCAGGATTCTATGCTGATTACAGCCTTGAGCTGTGCCTTTTTCCCTAGTAGGGGTGCGCATTATCCATTTATAATAACTGGCAACTGTTTTTTTCCCATAGGGAACTCGGGTTATAACGCTATCGTTATAACCAGTTGATTATAATGACGAACACGCACCCGGTTTCCCTACTTCAGCGCATGTGCCTACCGTGATCTTTCTCTTTCTCTTTTCTACACCATTCCCTACCATCTTGCTCCTCAGCACTGCACCTGTTCCATTTTCCCGACACAAGCAGTTGGCGGCAAGTTCTTTTCTTTTTTGGGGGGAACAAAAATATCACTGGACACAGAGAGCCCGATTCTAAATCACATGGTGCAACTCGTGGGCGTATGCAAGTTGCACCATGCAGTGCCACACCGGGGACTCTGTGCTGTATTCCAAGACAGGCAGGGTCCCCGGCACCTATGTCCTGTGACTTGGGGCAGCTGCAGGCATGCACCACGGGAATGGCACAATGAACCTGGGTGCCGCAAGTCACAGCCAGCAATTAAATGCTTCTGGAGCCCCTCATCCCATACAACCACTGCAAGCCTCAGAGGGCCATGGGGGAATTGGCTGATAGGCACAGCCACAAGGGGGCACAGTGCACATGGACCAGTGGCACCCCACACTCAGGGGGGTGGGGGGCATCACTGCGTTGGGGGTGTGCATGGGACATGGGAATATGTTTACCGTGGTGCTGACGGATGCCTCTTTGACCACTTCCTTGCTGGTCTAACCCCGCTGTGCCATGTTCTGACTTGCAATTGCATTAATAGGTTATGGCAGCTGCCCTTCTGGAATAGAGCGCAGGTGCTGCCATAACCCACCCTTGCTCCATGCTGCAATGGGTTGCGGACATAGTGGGTGGTGTAACCCACCTGTAGTGCAAATAGCCTGCGGCATGGCAAAAGCTTTAGCTCGGAATTCCAACTTGTGGAACGCATGGCACAAGGTGCGGTTTATGCCATTGGGTCTAGCGTAAAGCACCTTGTGCCATGCGTAAGTCATTTTTGAAGTGGGCCCTTAATCTACATTGCAGTAGGGAAATAAAAAAACAAACAACTACGAGCTGCCATGGACCACATGCTGAAATCCCAGCTGTCCACGGCTCTAAACAAACCCACTTATTTTGTATAATTGCTGTGGTGAAAAAATGATCACCAGCAATTATACAAAGTAAAGGATGGGTGGGGGGTTTAAAACTTAGATTGTACACACCCCCTTGGGGTGGGATGCCAAAATAAACACCTCAAGCTTCTCTCTCAGGGTTTATGTGGCATCCCCCCTTTGGAGGGGGTATAAAATCCTTATTATATCCCCCTACTCAGCCATCATTCTGTATGTAATGAATATCCATTGATAATGTGGAGTGCTACAGAAACTACAAATGAACAGCAATTCAAGTGTTGTCCAATGAGTGTTCGTAGATCTCATAGAATTGAATGGGCAAAAAAGGCGTTATGGCCTATATAATGCCCACCCTTTTACACAAGGGGGAAACTTGTAGTGTCCCTTTCAAAATTTTTATCTAACTTGTCCTTGTGTTGGTTGAACAGTTAGTCTGGCATTAGAGATTAATTAGCAAAGTTACATATTCTTTGATTATTCTTTTTATAAAATTATTTTCTTCCATTTTGAACTGAATGAGTCAGATAAAATGGTTGCTGCAATTCAAGACTGATAAGACATAATTTGTTGTTTGTGCTTTATCTTCATCTTAACCGATTGTCACATGGGTGGCCATTTTGTATCAGGTTAAGCAATGGATGCTTCAGACTTCATACAGAACTACTGAAGATAATGTGACGTTCTTGGCACAAAGCCTTTATTGTAAATTACATCTCAGAACTGTTGCAGTACACTATTTTGATTTCATTTTGGATAACATTGTGTCATGTTTGCCCTATAATTAAACAGCCATATTGTATTTTAAATCTTTGTGATGCAACCTATGACCAATCCAACAGTTATATGGATTATTTGACTATTTGAATCTATGCTTATGCTATGTCATGCTGGAATTATTATGTTTCAGTGGGGGGGGTCACAATATTTACAACTTATCATGATTATCATTAACTTTTGACTTGATGGCTTTGTCAAGATTTTAAATGTTGAAAGCATATTGAAATATTGTTTTTTTTTTTACCTTTTTCCCTTACATCTAATCCATGATCAGAACCTAATTTGGTACTTGCCATGGATCTTATTGTCCGAGAAGCTACTTGGGTGCCACAACTCCTGCTGCAGATTTACAGACCAGATTCCTCCCCTTCCACCAATTGGGCCCTGACTTACCTATATCTGTGGGTAGATTAGAATTCATGTGCTCCATTGTGGTGGGACTTTATGAGACCGTCACTGAATGTGGAGACAGGCAGCATACCACTTGCCCAATCATGGGCTGTTTTTCTATGTTCCTATCCCTCCCACCACCCTTGGCAGCAGATCCAACCAGATGTACAGTTTGGGTTGTGCCACCCTGCCTTTGTATCCTAACCTGCTAGGACCAGGCAAACAGCAATGCCTTCATCCTCCACTCTAGGAGAGTGTCCCAGTGGGAGGCTCGTAGAAACACCAAAACATAGAATCTGATGGCAGATAAAGGCTGCTTGACCCACCAAGTCTGCCCATTTTCCCTACCTACAGTATCACTGTGCTGCCTACTTGATCTCTTGCCCATTTTCCCTTCCCCTTCCTTTCTTCTAAGATTCCATAATGCCTTTCCCATGCATTCTTGAACCCCATCACTGTTTTTACTCCAACCACCTCAACTGGAAGGCTTTTTGAGGAGTCCACCACTCTTTCTATGAAGAGGTACTTCCTCACATCACTCCTGAATCTAGTCCCTTCCAGTTTAATTGCATGTCCCTTTTTCTTGAGCACATTTTTCCCTGAAAAATACTTCCCTCCTGTACCTTATTTACCCCTCGGAGGAATTTAAAGGTCTCTATTATATTCCCCTTCTCCCTCCTCTCTTCCAGGGTGTACATATTGAAGTTGTTTAGTCTCTCCTCGATGAAGTTTTTGAGATATACCCTGCACCAATTTAGTTGCCCTTCTCTGGACCATCTCCACCCTGTCAATGTCCTTCTGCAGATGTGGTCTCCTGAACTTGACAGAGTACTCTAGGTGGGGTCTTACCAGCATTCTATACAGAGGCAGCATCACCTCCCTCTTTCTGCTGGTGATACCCCTCCCTATGCACCCCAGCATTCCCCCTAGCCCTCCTAACTGCCTTATTGCACTGCCTGAAGATCTTTAGGTCATCAGATATGATTATCTCCAGTTCTTGTTCCTGCTTGAGGGTTGTCAATATGACTCCACCCAGTCTGTACTACAACACTGGGTTTCTGTGTCCCAAGTGATTATTTTGCACTTTTTCACACTGAAACCCAGCTGCCATATCCTTGACCACTCATCATGTTTTCTTAGGTCTGTGCTCATCCTTTCCACCCCCCCCCAGAGTGCCCATCCTATTGCAGATTTTAGTGCCATCCACAAAGAGGCAGAACTTCCCTTCCAGCTGCTCTACAATGCCACTTATGAAGACATTAAAAAGGCTGGTCCTAGCATCGATCCCTGAGGCACTCCGCTGGTCACCCGCTTCCTTGGATTGAACTCTGTTTACCACCACCCTATTCTGCTTATCCTCTAATCAATTTCTTATCCAGTTTACCATCTTTAGATCCACTCTTAAGCTACCAGCATGCTTATTAGTCCCTTATGTGGAAGGATGTTGAAAGTGTTACAGAAATCTATGTATGCCATGTCTACTGCTCCACCCTGATCTAGCACCTTGGTCACCTAGTTAAAGAAATCTGTCAGGTCATTTGACATGACCTCCCCCTTCCATGAATCCATGCTGTCTTGGGTCTTGTAACCCACTGGATTCTAGATATTCTATAATCCTTTCCTTGTACAGTGATTCAATTAACTTTACCACCACCAATGTCAGGCTAGTTAGACTGTAATTTCCAGCCACCTCTCTGCTACCACTTCTGTGAAGTGGAAATACATTTGTCCTCCTCCTCTCCCTCAGAGCCACTCCTGTTTCCAGTGAGCAGTTAAATAGGACTGTCAGAGGTGGAGCCAGTGCCTTAAGCTCCCTTAATACCTTTGGATGAACTCTGTTTGACCCCTTGCTTTGTCCACTTTCAGATTAACGAATGCCTTCATGACTCCTACAGAAAAGGACTAGTGACCACCTCCCTCCCTGCAATGCTCCTGTTACTTTTTCGTGGTCCCTTCCCTTCTCCTTCCTCTGTGAACACTGAACAAAAGTATCATTCAAGATAACTGCTTTTTCCTGGTCCTCTCCACACAGTACTCCCTCTCTTTTTAACTTTAAAATTTCTTCCTGGTCTTCCTCTTTTAAAAAAATGCCTTGTTCCCTTTTATTACCACCTGGGCTATCTCTCTTCAGTTTGTGCATTTGTGTTCCTCCTGACTGCTCTATCTGCTTCACTCTGTTTCCCCTGATACACCTCCTCATCCTCCTCCTGTGCATCTCCTTATACCTCTTGAGTGCTACCCATTTAGCCTTCACTTTTTCTGCCACTTCTTCTGAGATTTGTAGCAGTCTCTTTTTCCTCTTGCTTTTGCTTATTTGATTGACATAGAAGTTTGTTTTCTTCACCTATGCTTCTAGTTCAAGTTCAAGTTTATTGTAGGAAAATACACCATTGAGCAAGCTCATTCACAAGGAGGTCATGGTACACATACATAGGCATAAGGACACAACATACATGTATCATTTCAATAAGAATATAAGTGAAGTACTTACAGAATACAATGAAAGTCACAAAGGAACCATTTAAGACAGAAATATGGACTAACATTGGCAACATGATCAGCTAATAAAATTCATTCAAATAGTTTAGTAGTTACATGTCTTATGTACAATGGTCACGGGTATGGCCTAAATATAAACAGTACGAAATATGGGGTACTAACCTATGGGTGAGGGAGGCATTAGTAGCAGCTACAGGAATCTTTTAATTTGGATAAGGATAAAGTTTTGAAGAGATTAAGTGATGCGGTACTGGTTAGCTTAAGCGTAGATTGGAGTTCGTTCCATATGGTAGGGAGGGAGTATGAAATGGCTCAGTGACCAAATGTAGTACGAGTTTGTGGGATGTCAAGTAGGATAAAATTTGATTTCCTGAGAGAGTAAGCACTGCAGGAGATGTGGATAAGAGACGTTATGTAACTAGGCAGTTTGTGAAGCAGTATCTTAAGGGTCCAGAACCCGGCATGAAGCAAGCAAGCGTCTAGTGGCAAGTGACTTCCAGCCAACAGCTGAATATAGGTTGCAATGGTGGGTTCTGAAGGGGGAGCTGGTGAAGAATCATAGAGCACGATGATAAAGGACATCCAGTTTCTTTAAGCTAGAATTCACTGCAGAGGCGTAAAGGAAATCACCATAATCGAGCAGGAGAAGAAATGTGGCCAATACGAAACTGGTTCGAGTATCAAAAAGGAAGAGGGATCTGTTTCTAAAGAAGAACCCTAACTGTATTTTTAGCCTCCTGGATAGATCCTCAATGTGGTCATAGAAGGAGAGCTTATTATCAATCCAGAAGCTGAGGTATTTTAATTTCTTAACCACTTCTAGTGGTTCACCTAGTGAGGTGACTATAACATTCTTTGGGGTTGAGGGGTGGATGCTTATTGTAGGGCTACTAGAGAAGACCATCACCTTGGTTTTCTTGGCATTTAGAAGGAGCTTTGCTTCAATAAGATTAATTTCAAATTGAGCAAAGTCAGCTTGCAGAATATCCCTAACTTCCAATAGAGTAGTACCAGAGGTGTATAACACAGTGACGTCAGTGAAGAAGTGAAGAGTTGATTTTGTTATAAGTGAGTCAAGGTCATTTATATATAGAGAAGAATATCAGTCCTAAAATAGAGCCTTGGGGGACTCCCCTAGAAATTGGAAGGGGGACCGAGAGGAGACCATCTGTTTTGACTTTCTGTATCCTACCAGAAAGGTAACTGGTGAACCATTTCACTGTAGATGGATTAGTACCTAGCTTAGTGAGGCACTGAATTAGGTGGAGATGGTCAACAGTGTCAAATGCTTTACTCGGGTCAAGGAACACTGCGCCAGTGGTCTTCTTGGAATCCACCACAGAAATCCAGTCATTGGTAACCTTAGCCAATGCAGTGACAGTGCTATGATTGGACCTGAACCCGGATTGGGCAGGGTTTAGCAGAGAGTGGGAATCGATGTGTTGTTTTTATTGATTATGGACTAGCTTCTCAAAGAATTTTAGAAAGGATAGGCAAGATGGAGATAGGCCTATAGTTGTTTAGATCACAAGGATCTCCGTATCTGAAAAGAGGGAGAATGTGGTCTGCTTTCCAACAAGATGGAACAGAGGCAGAAGTAATGGATAAATTGAACATATGCAGGATAGGGGCGGCAAGGTGAACAGCACCTAGTTTAAGGAAAAATGGTTCAAGACCATCATCGCCAGCACTTTTTCTAGTATCTAGGTTAAAGAGAGCTTCTTCAACTTTTTTATATGTGAAAGTGCTTAGTTGAAAGGTATGGGCTGGAGTGCCCTTAGCAGTAGTAGAGCTAGCATGATTTTTAACATGATTAGCATAGGGAGAGGAGTCGAAAGCAAGTCCTGCAGTGACTAAGTGCGAATTAAGTTCCTCAAGAATTTGGGGCTTGTTTTGATCAGCCTCTCAGTTTACTCCAGTATAGTGGGTTCTGAAAGTCCTAAGCCTGGATGTGCGAGCTTCACCTACTGTTCCTCCACCTCACCCAGGTCAACCCCCACCAACTCATCACTGAAACATTCACCCATCTTTATAAAATCTGCCCTCGTGAAGGACCCTCACCCTATTGTGGTTTGATTCTGCAGCCATCCTTATATTGTAGCACACTGTATGGTGATCCCTAGACCCCAGGTGGTCTCCTACCTTGATGTTTATAACACTGTCCCTGTCAGTGAGTACCAGATCCAATACTGTCTCATCATCAGTGAGTTCACTGACTAGCTGCCTGAGGAACACCCCCTGCAGGGAGTCTAGGATGCCAAGCTGAGAAGCTTCAATCTACATCTGGCAGATTGAAATACCCCACCAGCAGCACCTCCACTTTTTCTGCCATCTTGACGGTGGCTTCCACCAGTACCTTATCTAATTCCTCCCCCTGTGCTGTAGGTCTGTAGATCATGGCAATGTGAAAAGGGGCTCTATTTATTAATCACATAGCAGAGGGGCTGGCAGGGAAGGTCTGCCGCTTTGCGGATGACACTAAAATCTGCAACAAGGTGGCAAGATAAGACAGTGCTTCAGAAAAGAACTAGCAAACAGACTAGAAGGAGGGGTGGAGCAACAATGGGGAATCATCAAAATTGCCATCACAGAGACAACAAGCCTTTGTGTGAAGCAAATAAATCAAAACAAAAGAAAAAGCCACTATGGTTCTCAAAAGAGGTGGTGAGGAAAGTCAGGGAGAAAAAGATAGCATTCAGGAAGTATAAGGAAACACAGAAGGAGCAGGACAGAGAGCTGTACCAGTTAAGGCAGAAGGAAGCAGGGAGGGAAGTCAGAATAGCAAAGGCCTAAACTGAGGAAATGATAGCCAACTCAGTTAAGAAGGGGGATTAAACCTTTTATAGGTACATCAGAGAGTGTAGAAAGACAAAGGGAGGGATAGTGAGGCTGAATAGAATGAATGGTGGGTGGGCAGAGGGGGACATGAAAAAGCAGGGATACTGAATGAATATTTCTGCTTAGTATTGACAAAAGAGGAGGGGGAAGTGTCTAATCCAATTAACAGAAGCACTCTTGATAGGGGGGGTCAATCCCAGTCCTTTCACAGAAGAAAGGGTTCTGCAAGAACTCCTAAAACCGAAGGTGGACAAAGCAATGGGACCTGATGGAATTCACCCCAGAATTCTAAATGAATTAAGGGAGGAACTAGTGAAACCACTGACTACTCTTTTTAACAAATCATGGGAGGATGGCATGGTACCCGAGGACTGGAGGAAGGTGGATGTGATTCCCCTTCACAAAAGTGGGAACAAGACAGAGGCAGGAAACTACAGGCCTGTCAGTTTGACCTTTGTGGTAGGGAAAGTGATGAAGTCACTTCTGAAGGAAAGAATTGTTGAGTACCTAGAGGCCAGTGAGGCACAGGACCCAAGGCAGCATGGGTTCACAGTGGGAAGGTCATTTCAGATGAATCTAATAGATTTCTTTGACTGGGTGACCAAAATAGTAGACCAGGGAGGGGCTGTGAACATGGCCTACCTAGACTTTAGTAAGGCATTTGACACAATCACACACAAAAGATTAATAGTCAAATTAACCAGCCTGAGAGTGGGTCCCAGGGTAGTAGCCTGGGTAAGACATTGGCTGGACAACAGGACACAGAAGGTAATTGTAAATGGAGTCCACTCTGAAGAAAGAGAGGTTACTAGTGGGGTACCGCAGTGTTCAGTACTGGGTCCAGTCCTTTTTAATGTCTTTATAAGTGCCATTGCAGAGGAACCGGAAGGAAAAGTATGCTTCTTTGCAGATGACACAAAGATCTGCAACAGGGTTGATACACAAGAAGGCATGTAAATGATGAGACGGGACTAGGCAAGGTTGGAGGAATGGTCAGAAGTATGGCAGCTAGGATTCAATGCAAAGAAGTACAAAATAATGCACCTGGGAAACTAGAACTCAGTGGATGATTACACAATGGAGGGAGGTAGTAACAACAACAAAAATAGAAAGGTACCTGGGGGTAATCATAACAGATGACCTTAAGGTTAGCAAGCAATGTGAGAAGGCAGTAGGGAGGGCTGGAGATGTACTGGGATGCATAGGGAGAGGCAACACCAACAGAAAACAGAAAGTTGTTATCCTTCTGTACAGACAGTTGGTAAGACCCCGTCTGGAGTACTGCGTCCATTTCTGGAGACCCCATCTCCGCAAGGACATAGGCATGATAGAGACAGTCCAGAGGATGGCAACTAACATGGTGCAAGGTCTGCAACAGAAGTGGTATGAGGAGAGACTAAAGGAGCTTAATATGTATACCCTTGAGGAAAGGAGGGGGGGACAGGATAGAATCTTTTAAGTACCTCAGTGGAATCAACAAAGTCCAAGAGGGTAGCATCTTTCAGAAAAAGAGATATGCAAGAACAAGGGGACACAATTTAAAAATGGGGAGCAGTTCAGGGGCAATGTGAGGAAGTATTTTTTCACAGAGAGGGTAGTGGATGCATGGAACAGCCTTCCTGAGGAGGTTGTGGGGTCTAAAACTGTGGGAGAATTCAAGAATGCATGAGACAGACATAAGGCAATTCTTGTGGGGGGTAGGAAGAAATATGCTGTTGGTTAACTAGGATCTGCAGTCTATCCTGTAGGTAGGGAAATGGGCAGACTTGGTGGGCCAAGCGGTCCTTATCTGCCATCAAAGTCTATGTTTCTGAGTTTGTTTTTTTTTTTGGATGATCTTTTTTTCCCCCTACATGCTCCTCGGCAGCCACTCCTTCAGGCTTGCCAAGGCAGTCCCCTGAGCCATCCGTCCTCTGAGACTCCGCCTGCCTCAGATCGCAGCCGATCCCCAGGGTGACCCGGTGTAACCCTTTTCGCCGGATGGGTCCCCCTCCTCCGAGGGAGAAGGCACCAGCCGAGGGGCAAACCAGAGCTCCTATTTCTTTTTAGCCCTGGGGATGCTGCTGAGGCGGGGAGCTCAGTAGGACCTTTGATGGCCTCAGAGTGCCAGGCAGCCATCATCTGGCTACCGAGAAGTGGTATTTCCGCTTTTCTGGTTGTTCCCTCCTCTTGCATGCATCAGCAGTGCTTCTGGTCTCCACCAGAGGCCACTGCAGCACGACAAGATCCCACTACCCACACCCAGGAGAGGAGAGCAGTCCTACGGAGGCTCGATCCTCTCCCGCCCCTGCCAGCCCCCGGTGACCTGAGTCCATTCCCGAACCCGGGTCGCTGGTATGGGCTGAGTTAAGGCACCAGTGCCTCAACCCTCTGTGCCACCAGGCCGGCTTCTAAGTTTCTAAGGTGAATACCCAAGGGATGTGTGTGGAAAGGATGGGCAGGAATCTGAAAAATTGGCAGTTGGGTATTAATGCAAAAAAGTAAAAAATGATGCACTTAGGCCATAGAAATTTTGGGGCAGAGTACAAAATGAATGGACTGATACTCACAATGACTAAGCAGGAAACAGACCTGGGGATGATCATATCAGATGACCTAATGGTGGCCAGGAAATGTGACAAGGCAGTTTGGAGTGTAAGTAGGATGCTGTGATGCATAGGAAGGGGTATCACCAGCCCAAAAAGTGAGCTGGTGTTGACCCTATATAGATCACTAATAAGACCCCGTCCTGAATACTGTGTCTAGTTCCAGAAACTGCATCTCAGGAAGGACATAAATAGAGTGGAGCCACTCCAGAAGAAGGCTACTAAGACAGTGCATGGTCTGTATCATAAGCCGTATGAAGTGAGGCTAAAGAAACTGAATATGTACACCCTGGAGGAAGAGAGGGGATAGGATAGAAACCTTTAAATACCTTACAGGGATTAATAATGTACAGGATGGAAGTATTTTTTTTTTTTTTAGAAAAAAGGTACTCTAGAACAAGGGAACATGCTATGAAGCTGGAGGTGGGAAGGTTCAGGAGAGATGTGAGGGAATATTTCTTCACAGAAAGAGTAGTGGATTCATGGAACAGCCTTCCAGCTGGGGAAGTGGGGGTGAAAACAGTGTTGAAGTTCAAAATGCCTGGGATAGGCACAAGAGAATTGTAGGGGTAAAAAAAAAGGGGGGGGGAGACAGCACCATAGAGCAAGTGGGTCTACAACAAAATGAAGGTAGAAAAAAATATTGAATAAAATTGGCAGACTGGGTGGGCCAAGCAGCCCTTGTCTGCTGTTGGATTCTATGTTTCTATGTTCCCTTTCTCCAGAGTGACCCACTTCATCCTTCTATGACCACCCAAACATGATGCTCTGGGCACAAGACATGAACCCCCAGGTTGCTGATGTGGCAAGTAGCACTCCAGCTAATGCTTTACAAGCAAGCATTTAAATAAGCAATACGGCGTGACAGAATTTCATTGTTGTGATGTAGCCCCCCCCCCAACGGCCCACCTTGTTTAACTTGCTGGGCTTCTCCTCTCACCACAAACATCTAGGGGCAACAGAGAGGGGTTGGGGTTTACATACTAGTACTAGACATAAAAAGGAAAGAGATTACCACCATTAGACTCAGTGGACCAGACTGTTACACAAAAACAGTCAACCAAGTGTGGCAACTACCTGGCACACACCTAGTGGAACCATTTACCATGGTCAATAACCCAGGTCCCTGGGAGAAAATGTTTGCTCGCAACTATGCTAGGTTTGCACTTCTGGAGAGGGGCACCCAAGTAACTCCAAACACAGGGAAGCAATAACAATATTGTCCAAACCAGGCTGGGATTCTAGAGTGTGGCTTTTATTCACATAACAAAGCAGGAATAACCACAAAGCGAAGATGGGCCCCCAAGGAGCTAAACATACTTGTATTGCAGATTCTCCAGGGTACATAAATTCCTGAATTCCCATTTAACATCTGCTGAAGTAACACAAAACAGTGAATACTCTGGTTCTGAAATGGAGATTGGCACATGTGGCCAGACGTAGTACATTTCCCATCGACTTGACATACACGACCAGTACTAGGACACTTTCCCATATTTCATGAAGAATGTAGGTGTTGCACATGTCCACAAGGGAGCACATCCAGGCTCAGGACTTTCAAAGCCCACTATACTGGGGTAAACTGAGAGAAAACAACCCACATACTGGGGTAAAAACTTTTCTCAGCCATTGGCATATTGCACTGAAGAACAAGTAATAGGTGCCTTTCAGAACCTGTAGAGGCAAACTACTTACTCCATGTGTGGGGATCTCCTACCTTTTGTTTCCAAGCTTATACTTGGCCATTCATCTGGTTAATAACACCACACAACAGTAGAAAACTGTAGATGCTGTCTTAAAATGTATTTCGCACTTAACATACTACACACACACACACACACACACACACACACCTCTGAGGTTTCAGAAGTTAAAATTTCTGTACTTGTATGGTCACATACTGGACTCCAACATAGGCAGACACTTTTAAAACATCAAGTCTAGGTGACAGAGACCCTTTGGCAGAGCAGTTCCTAGGTATTGCAGATGCACCTGGGCTTACACAGAAAAAGAATGTACTCACAACAAATAAAGATGTCCAAGTCAGCTTCACCAAACAAGTGGATCAAGGGGAGTTGCCCTGAATCCTGGAGTTTGACCCATCCCACCTGGGATGGGGCAAATGAACCTTACTGGCACAGGTCTCCACCACTTCAGAAAAACTGTCTTCTTTGTTATTCTTCTAGAGTGAGAACAAACTACCACAAAACAAAAAGGGGTAGCTCTTTATCAAAGCAAAGCTGAGGAGCTGCACAGCAACTGCAGCCTCCTCCTAGAATTCCACTCTAAGACTACTCACTGAACATTCCAATTCACTCTAAAGCCAGCTGAATAATGTGGCTTACGCTGCTGCGAGAGTTCCATGATTACGTCATCGCTCCAGCTCAGCTAAGACTGAAAACAGAGTGTGACAGTGTGAAACCCATTTACCTGGCATTTCACAAGCTGCCTCCTCTGCCTGCCACTGCTCTAACTGGGATTCTAGTAACTCCTGGGAACAAGGGGGTTACAGTGGGATACCAGCACACCTCAGAAAGTGAGTCACAGGGTGTAGCCCCATGCCTTTCTCACCAGAGAAGTGCCACTATCTCACAAAAATGAACACTCTGAAGTGCCTTAATGTGATTATAAAATAGCTACCCTGATTTTTAATTTTAGAACTGACTAGTTTAGAAAGTTGGGCATTTCTGACCTGTTCTGTTTTTCTGGAATTACACACAGTCGTGTGATCAGAGTCCACCGATCACAGCAGAGCATTTCCCAACCTATTGTATAATAGTGCTTTTCAAGCTTTTGAATCTTTTGAGAGTCTATTGTTATTGACTGTAGATGTACATCACTATGAAATGTTTGAGATATTTATGAAAGAGGGGTATATAAATATGTAACTGGATTGCATTTATGCAACCATTCAAAATACCCTAAATCCAATTTTCCCAACCTTCCTGAGAGAAATTGCACACAGGAGAAACCCTGTGATGTGCACACAAATTAGAAATCTGTCAGCTCAGTGTCTTGTATGTACACATGAGAAATATATATTTGTTTCTAAGAAACATGTCTTTTAAACCAACGTGAAAACTACTTGTATATAGTACTCAGAGAATGGGCAGGTTACTAGTACTGTACCAGCAGTGGTTAAATTGGAAATGTTTATGTAACCCCCTGTTACCCGGGGTTACTAGAATCCCAGTAAGACCTAGTGGTAGGCAGGGAAGGCACGTTGTGAAACTCCAGTTAAATGGATTTCACACTGTCTCACTTTGTTTTCAGTCTCAGCTGAGACTGAGGGTTGACATCATCATAGAACTATCACAGCTGCATGAGCCACATTGGAATCTGCAGTTGGGAGTTAGGTTAGAATGTTGGGAGTTTTTGAACAGTGAGTAGCAGTTGTGTGTGAGCAGTCTCGAAGGGAGGAGCACAGCAGTCTGTGCACAGGCTTTTGGAGCCTAAAGCTCTGATATAGAGTTACTTTTAAGGGAAAGGTGTGTGTTTTCGCCAAAAGAGGAACATAGTATGCTGTTCGTGAAGTGGTGGAGACCACTGTCACTGGTCTCTGTGCCCCATCCCTAAGGGGATGGGGGTTAAAAGGTTTGCCTGTATTCCAGGGGCAACCCTCCTGGTTTCTGGCTAGGGAAGAAGCTGCCTTATTTTTCTAGGTTGTGCTACGGCATCAGAAGTGTCAAGAATTGCCTGTGGGGCAGCTGCAACCAAAGGGTGAGTTCTGCTCTTACATGGGGCCTATGTTTCACTTGAACTGTTGTAAAGTGGGTATTGGACTGCTTAATCAGTGGGAGGCCTAGAGGAATAGGCTAAGCCAAAGCAAAAGTATGTTCAAGTGCAGCACAAGGGGAAAGCCAAGACGTGTAGAGGAAATGTACTATGCATTTACCCTTTAATCTACACTGCCAAGCTTTTCAGAAAGCGATGTTTAAGTATATCCAAGTCTAGTAAAAGGGGAAAGGCAAGACATGTAGAGGAAATGTGCTATGCATTTACACTTTAATCTACATTACCAAGCTTTTCAGAAAGAGTTGTTTAATGTCCAGAGAAATGGCCGGGTATGCATTGTGGAAGCTAGAGGTGGGAGACCCCCCATCTTTAGTAACCAGGTTCACCTCTACGGATTTGCTCTGTGGCCCTTTTACTTTGCCTCAGGCACTTGGCCAGTGCTGAGGGAAGTACCCAGATGTGGGACTGAAAGGAAATTTCCCTTATGGAGTCAAAGGCTCTAAGGTGGTTTAGGGAGCCACTAGAAAACTGGGTTCCATGTCAAATGGAAGGTGTTCGAGTGGCCAGCAGGGAAGCTGAGACAGGGAAAACCCCAATAGTGTACAAGTTGGGCTGTGTACCCAAAGCAGCATGCAAGTCCGGGCTGTGTGCCTGGTGGGTCCAGAGCCTGAGGGCTGAAGTGTTGAGGAAATGTTCTGTTTCTCTTATCTGCATTACCAGGAATGTAGCCCTGTGGGGGTCTGTCTATGCTTTATTTGTTCAGTTTGGATGTGAATAAAAGCCACACTTTAGAATCCCATCCCTGGTATTGGACATTACAGTTATTGCTTCCTGTGTTCAGATTTACTTGGGTGCCCCTGTGCAGAGTAACCAAATCTAGCCCTTGTGCCGAGTAACCTAGTCCTCCCTGAACCCCGTCCCCCACCTGGTACTGCTGTCAGCTTCAACAGCTTACCACCTGTCTTTTACAAAAAGGAAGGGATGTAGGGGTTACAAAATGGAGGCACCGCTTTGGATTTTAAATTTAGGTAGGAAAGGTGCTCATGCAAGGGGTTAGCATTTTGGCTATCTGGCAGTGGGTAGCCCAAAAAGCTGAAGCAAGGTTAACTAGTGTGTCGCTGTGTGCTGTGGTTCTTATGCTGCTGTTAAAATGCCAACTGTTTACCAAGGAGCAGTAAAGCTGAAAGAGTATGCCCATGTCCTGCATCAAATATTTACAGTGTTTTTGCCAGCTTTTAAAAAAAACTGTGTGTGATAAAGAAAAGTGTGGAAGACTAGGGGTAGCAACAGGAAAATTGTGCCCTGGACGTTGGAAATGATTTCTAAAGAACTGTTGTGATAAAGAAAAGTGTGGAAGACTAGAGGTAGCAACAGGAAAATGATGCCCTGGATGTTGGAAATGCTTTCCAAAGAACTGTTGTGATAAAGAAAAGTGTGGAAGACTAGGGGTAGCAACAGGAAAATTGTGCCCTGGATGTTGGAAATGCTTTTTAGTAAACTGAGAGACTTGCTGTGTTAATGGCCATGATAAATGGTTGAAATGGGCTCCCGCTGTGAAGTCAGTTAAGATAAAAAAAAAGTGGTTTCTGCAGTTTAAATATGCCTGCTCGATGATTGCCATGAAGAGAAGAGAACTCACGAGGGAAAGAGGCTCATTTGTATGGCTTTGTGTGATTGGTGAGGCTGCAATCAGTCACACCCCCTAGCCAGCTCTACAGTGACTGCCCAGCATTCGAGAGGGAGTGTGAGTGGAGTACGTATACTGGCTTAGTGGAGGAGCATTGCGGTGATTAAAAAGCACTGTACAAGTTTCAAAAAATTGACTTTTCCATCTAAAATCAGGCTCCACCTGCTTCTCGATCAACTGGATTGTGAGTGTGGTGTTCGGAGGGATGAGCGGCAGGACTGCTAACCCGCTTCTGTCCTGAGGCCTCCAAGACTGGTTGCAGGCCATTTTCCATCGCAGCAAACAGCTACTGATAACTGTGAGTACCAACAGTAAAAATTGCTCAAAACAGTGATTTTGCCAAAAGCCAGCTGAATATGTGTGCAGCAGTGTAGTCACTTTGCAAACAGACTGCGTCCAGTTTTACCAGCAAAAGCAAGTCTGTTATGCCATTGACTGTGAGCATAGTTATGGGTTCAGCATCAGAATAAAGTTTCAAAGCCATGAGAGAGACTGTGAGTTGTATGAATTTATGCAGCACTAGTTACAGGCAATCTTGTGCTTGAAATTCTGAGGCTTTAAGGGACTGTGAGCTAAAGAAATGTTTTCAGCAAGTGAAAAGTCTGTGGCAAATCATATCAATTTGCTAGGAAAAGAACAGTGCAAGTTTGTGCAGTTTGAGCAAAGTTATCAGCTGTGTATAAATTGGATGCGCAGTGGCTTGACCCAATTTCTGAATGTTGATGCGCAGGAGTGCTGCCGCCGCCATTACAGGGTGGGGTAGTAAAGTAAACACAGCAGCAGAGGAGCCATTTTAAAAGTAAAGAAAGTGTTCAGTGATGTGGGACTTTCAGTAACAGTGAGCATTTGTTTGTTTTTCCCCGCAGTCATGGCCTCAGGACCAGCCCACTACCCGGATAATGCCCGGGCTATGGTAGCAGCAGAAATAAATAAGTTAAGAGACTTTGAGAGGTGTTACTATGGAGGACAACTGCCTTCTCATGTGGCAATTCCTGGATACCCAGTGCAAGTGTGTTTAATATGCTTAAATGCTGGAAGGGACGTCTTCATGGTACCTCACTGTTCGGGGTGCTTCGATAAATACAGCTTGTTTAAAGAATCCAAGATTCATTTGGCTCCCACATGGACGAAAGTTCAAGAATTTGTAGTTGGCAGCACACAGCACCAGGCGGAGCCTGTTGAAGAAGGCCCCTCGGGGGAGTGTGACACAAAGCTAGAGGGTGCAGATTTGCAGACAGAACCATATGCTGATGTTTTGGATGCTGGATTGCAGAGAGATAATTCAGACAGAGCATCAGTAGACCCCTGGAGGGAGGGCCTAGCCCAAGTCTCATAGAAGAAGATGAGATGAGGGAGGCCTTTGAGTGGGAGGTATTGACTTCCACACCCAGTGAAGAGTGGATAGTCTCAGGAGTGAGGATGACTGCTCACTCCTGGGCACAGATTCTCAGTGAGGAGGAAGAAGAAGAGAGGGAACCTATGTGGCCTTGTGAAAAAGGAACAGGTACACAGCCTCAAGCTCTTGCCTCAGAAGAATGCATGGAAGAGATTGGTGATGCCACTGCCCTGGCTGTGCAAGAAGAAGAAGTCAGGGATCCATTTTTCATCTCGTTGAGAATGCGTAGCTGACAGAAGCAGGACTGGCCACCCCCAAGCCAGGCCAGCGGTCTCAGATTGACCAAAGCTAGTAAAGAGGAGAGACTGGTTCATAGGAAGGCGAATGAAATCTATGAGATGTCATTTCCTACCTTTCCTCGGAGAGTCTGGGAGGAGATTGAGAACAGCAGGAAATCCTGTATTTGGGCCAAAGCAATGAAATGTGCGCATCGTGGTGCAAACAAGCATGTCAGGAACAGAATCTTTCATGAGAAATACACCCAGTGGAAAAGAGGCAGGACACTGTTTATGGACACTGTTCGAACAGTGGATGGAGAGGGACGTGAAACCTTTCACAATGTGAATTATGTGTGCCCAGATGGGGTAATAATTCAAGCTCCTGACCCACTGTACTATTGGCTTCAATGCAAAGACCTCCCTAAAAATATTCCCGTGCCTGCCAAATGGAAAGCGGAGCAGTGGTAGTCAATACTGCCACACCAGCCACTGCAGTGCCTTTGCTGTTTTGCCAGTATGGACATCCAGGACTCAGGTGCCCCACATTCTTCAGTTCTACAGTGTACTGACTTTCCAGAATCTATCAACTGGCCCACTTGATGACTTCAGATCCAGAGAGGACACCAGCTCAGCTGTATTGTGATCTATCGCCTGGTAACTGGATGAGGTCAGACCAGCTGTTTTCCTTTTTGTTCCTGTTCCAAGGTTCCATCTCCAGAGATGACATCAGCCCACCAGTTTCCAGATATGTCCTCCTGTAGTTCCCAGAAGATGTCCTCCCAGCTGTATCGGAAGAATGCTGCCAGGGAGAGTCTTCGGCAGAGGAGCAGGTCTGTGCTGTTTGTTCGTTCTACAAGGGGCTTGTAAGTCCAAACTTTTCTATCCTTATGACATTGCAGTACACACCCTACACTAGCAGACTCCAGAATGTGTGAACTGTCCTCAAAGACTCTCCCCTTCGGGACTTTTGGCCTACTAGAACTGTGCTTCACTGGGCTCCGGTCCAGGAGAGACTCTTTAATGGACTAGCCTTTGGGCAATGTGGTCACTAGATGGGACTTTTAGGGCACTCCATCCCCCAAATGTGTATTGTAAATAATGTCATTGTTTTTCTACCTTTTCTAAAAAAAAAAATTTTTGGGATTCTCCAGTGTTTTGATGGTAGGGTTTTAGGTAGACTGTGTATGCAGATTAGGAGTATGTGTTGTCTTTCTTTTTCTTGCAGGTGTTCCTGAAGAAGATAGAAGAGAAGACAAGAAGAAGGGAAGGGGCTCATCAGAGTTCCTAAACAGTACTTTAGTGTGTAGTATTTAAAGTACTGTTGTTGTTACTGTAGTAACCCTTTCCTTCCACAGGTGTGGTTGTGGGGTTATGAGGGAATAATGTAATAGATGGTATTAGTTCCTGGTGTGTGCTTGCATGGTGCCCAAGGTCGGGGAGGTCTCCTGTTTGTTTTGTTTTGGGATTTGAGTTAGAGGCAGACAGATTTTCCCTAGAGGGCTAGGGAGGATAGACAGGCTGTGGTCCTGAATAGCTGTAGGGACTGCAGTGCTGAACTATTAGGGCTATGCTCTGGACAGTTCTACCACAGCCACTAGGCACCCATAGTTAGTGGGTAGAGTAGAGGCTGTTATGTCAGCAAAAGGCCTCTAGGCCCTTAGTGCTGCCTGCCTGTGCTAGCACATGGTAGGAAGGGGTCTGATCACCCCCTCTCCACAGGTAACACATAGGGTGGGATGGCCTAAGCTGGGTAAATAATGACTGCAGACAGTCAATTTCCTGGCCCATGGCAAGTGTAACCCCCCTGTTAGCCGGGGTTACCAGAATCCGAGTAAGACCTAGTGGTAGGCAGGGAAGGCAGCTTGTGAAACTCAGTTAAATGGATTTCACACTGTCTCACTCTGTTCTCAGTCTCAGCTGAGACTAAGGGATGACATCACCATAGAACTATCGCAGCTGCATGGGCCACATTGGAATCTGTAGTTGGGAGTTAGGTTAGAATGTTGGGAGTTTTTGAATAGTGAGTAGCAGTTGTGTGTGAGCAGTCTTGAAGGGAGGAGCACAGCAGTCTGTGCACAGGCTTTTGGAGCCTAAAGCTCTGATATAGAGTTACTTTTAAGGGAAAGGTGTGTGTTTCCGCCAAAAGAGGAACATAGTATGCCGTTCGTGAAGTGGTGGAGACCACTGTCACTGGTCTCTGTGCAGGTTTGCCTGTATTCCAGGGGCAACCCTCCTGGTTTCTGGCTAGGGAAGAAGCTGCCTTATTTTTCTAAGTTGTGCTGTGGCACGAGAAGTGTCAAGAATCGCCTGAGGGGCACCTGCAACCAAAGGGTGAGTTCTGCTCTTACATGGGGCCTATGTTTCACCTTAACTGTTGTAAAGTGGGGATTGGACTGCTTAACCAGTGGGAGGCCTAGAGGAATAGGCCAAGCCAAAGTAAAAGTATGTTCAAGTGCAGCACAAGGGGAAAGCCAAGACATGTAGAGGAAATGTGCTATGCTTTTACCCTTTAATCTACACTGCCAAGTTTTTCAGAAAGAGTTGTTTAATGTTCAGAGAAATTGCCGGGTATGGATTGTGGAAGCTAGAGGTGGGAGACTCCCCCCATCTTTAGTAACCAGGTTCACCTCTACAGATGTGCTCTGTGGCCCTTTTACTTTGCCTCAGGCACTTGGCCAGTGCTGAGGGAAGTACCCAGATGTGGGATTGAAAGGAAATTTCCCTTATGGAGTTGAAGGCTTTAAGGAGATTTAGGGAGCCACCGGAAAATTGGGTTCCATGTCAAATGGAAGGTGTTCGAGTGACCGGCAGGGGAGCTGAGCCAGGGAAACCCCATTAGTGTACAAGTTGAGCTGTGTACCCAAAGCAGTGTGCAAGTCTGGGCTGTGTGCCTGGTGGGTCCAGAGCCTGAGGGCTGAAGTGTTGATGAAATGTTCTGTTTCTCTTATCTGCATTAATAGGAATGTAGCCCTGTGTGGGTCCGTCTATGCTTTGTTCAGTTTGGATGTGAATAAAGCCACACTTTAGAATCCCATCCCTTGTATTGGACATTACAGTTATTGCTTCCCGTGTTCGGATTTACTTGGGTACCCCTGTGCAGAGTAGCCAAACCTAGCCCTTGTGCCGAGTAACCTAGTCCTCCCTGAGCCCAGTCCCCCACCTGGTACTACTGTCAGCTTCAACAGCATACCACCTGTCATTTGCAAAAAGGCAGGGGTGTAGTGGTTACATTTACATGTGGAAACTTCCACCTGTAGATTTATAGGTGAGGGAATTCTATGTTTAGGTGCAAGAACTCCCTGATATTATTCATTTGAGAATAGGCTCTTGAGAACATGGGGCCCATGTCCTTTATACACATTCTGCGTGTTGGGCTGTGTGTGCATTCATGCCTCACATCTCCAGAGATGCTCGCAATACAAGTTCAAATGAGTCCCAAGGGCTGATAGAGTGTGCATGTGCAGTTTGCAGTAATGTGCCTTGCATATTCAATGATGGTTGGGATGCTTTCCACGTGCTTCTGTCCAGAACCACAATAGCGAGCAGAGACGGCATGCAGAGATGGTACTGCAAGTAAAGAAACAAGAAAATCTTACTGTGTTGTGTTCTCTGCCCTCCAGGCAATGGAAGAATCTGTAGAGACACTGTGGTTGGCACTGGAACAGACATTTTAAAAGCATCTGAATCTAAAAGGGTCACAAGTGTCAAACACCATTTTTGTTAAATAATAAATCAGTAAATTAAAAAAAATAAGGAGTTCACCAGCCTCCTGACTTGAGATGAGAATTGGAATATTGATGTCATGGACAGACTGCACAGAAAACACAACCAATAGACTCACAGCAATAGTAATCAAATAAGTGGAATTTTTACTTTTTAGGGCCAGAGTGTTGTGCCATTATAGTTTCGATAGTTTACTAAGCTTACTAAGTGTAGTTATTTAATTTTTGTAGTGAGGTTATTAGGCTGCATGCATTGTTGGTCAGAGAGTCAATCAGGGAGGGAAAGATAGCTATTGCATGCCTCCTGGTTGGCGCCAGACAAACAGAAAGGTTTCAAAAAAGCCTAAATTGATATGGTGCTGGAGGTTCAACATCAAAAGAAAAATAAACCATTATATCATTTTATGAGTGTGGAGTTTTAGACACATCTCAAGAGGCTATAAATGTTGAGACTGATAATAATAATCAGGAACCTCATTCTGAAACTCAGACTACAGCTGCAGATTCAGTTAGAAACAACAAGAAAATATTGTTTGAGTAACAGTTGGGCAGTTTCCATGGCTTGTAAAGGATGACACAGAGGGAAACATTGTTGGTAAATGTAGCTGACATAAAATAGCTGGAAAGATCAATTTATTTGCCACAACTGGAATGTACTGGGTCATAATGTCGTACACTTAATAGCGTACGACATTATAGCTAACCCGAAATAGCGCCGTCTAGGACAGCAAATGGTACAATACCACATATATTGCTGTACACGGTATTGCACCATTCACACACTCCTGGGCAGAGGATAAGACCTCTGCTGGGAGTGGGTTCCACTAAGCAGCTGCCATGGCTCACTGGACAGAGTCACAGCAGTAGGAACTTAGGCACTGTGTCTAGGACTAGGTTTGATTCCTGGTCCCAGAAATGTTAATTTTTCAAAGAGTTTGTGCACTTCCTGAGTTGGACTCCCCCTTGAGTTAAGATTCTTTAGTGGGTGGTAAAGTGTGTGGGGGGTGGAGACCCCCTCAGATAAAAAGAGTTATGCTGCATGACATAAATTGGGCTGCAATGGCAGCACAATTTAGCCATGCAGCATAATGTCTTGTGACATTATGACCCCGTGCCCAACTGGAACAACCAATCTGCATTTGTCTGCTTTTTACAGACATGAAAGAAATAGAGAACTTTTGTTTCTTCATACAGGAAGGAAAACAACAGAAAAATTATCTCTTTCAGTGGCATTTGAGAAACAAATAACAGTTCCTGAGCCAAAAGGTGGCAGTATGGTTGCCCAGATATTGACAATGTATCATTGTACCAAATAAGGGCAATCACTAAATTAGTTTGATACACTGATATCTCTTCAGGTAAGGTATAGGGAACCAGGAAAGAAGAAAACATTTTTTTTTTGGGGGGGGGGGTCCTGGAGTTTGGACTTTTAATACCATAATATTGTTTAATGTTTAATTTTACAGAAACACAATGGCTGTCTTGGTCTGCAAGACAGTGACACAATCTACTCTGATTGGGATGCGAGATATGATATGCTAGGCTCCATAAATAATTCATACAGGAAGAAATCAAATCCCACTTATCAGGTTCTCACTTTCTTGCTGTAATAGTCGATGAAACCACAGCTGTACCATTCAGAAAAACTGAACATACTGTATATGTAAAATGCATACTCAATGCAAAGGCAAAAAATAATTTCATTGACTGTATTGTAATATCTGATGGGAGGGCAGAGACAATTGTATCAGAAATTTTAGTTTCTTCTGATAATGCTGTTGACCCCATGAAAATTATCACCCTAGCAGCTGACAGTACAAGTGTTAATGACAAGAGTGCACAATGCTTTGTGTGCCAGTTAAGACATCTAGTAAATTCGAGGCTGATTCAGATCCATTGTGTTACCCATTGACTGGCACTGGCAGCAGAACAAGGATGTAGAGACAACAATGTTTTCTATGAAAATCAAATAACTATTAAAAATGTGTACAAATACTACAGCAGCTCTGCAGTATGGTACAATGCCCTGTGTTTCATTCAAGAAATACTCAGTAACGATAGCCTTAGATATCTGTCTTTAAAAGACCCTGCAAGTTTCCAGTGGTTGTCATTGCATAATGTAGTTCAAGCAATTTACAGATCCTACCAAACATTGTTACAAACATTAGAGCATGATGCAGCAGAAGGTGCCCCAGAAGCAGAGGGGCTGCACCCAAAAGTAAAGTCTGTCTGCTTTATCTTATGCACTTCCTTTTTCATGGATCTCTTAGACATGGTCATTAAACTTTCTCTAGTCATGCAGCACGGCAGTGTTGACATTTCAGTGGCCAGCAACATGTTAGAAGCCAGAGTTACTAGACTGCAACAGTTGAAAGAGCAGAATGGGGCAGAGCTTGAAAAGGCATTGAAAGAACTTTATGAATGTCTTGGCACATGGCAGGAAGAAAAAAGTGAATGATCAACCAGCACTGTGTATGCAGCTCCAGACCACATCTCAGCAATACCTGACACAGCTCATCAAAAACATCCACATAAGATTTGACACCCTTTCATTGCAGTTGTTTCATAACTTAAACTTTCTTCTAAATCCTAAATGCCTTCCTGATGACTCTAAGACAATAGATCATGGACAGCAAGAACTGAATAAATACAACCAGCACTTATTGATGAACAAAAAGCTGAGAAAGATTATGGACAATTAAAACTTGTTCTTAAACCAAAGAAAGGAATGCATTTGCTTAGCAGTGTTTGCAAAGAGATAACTGAAAACTACTCAGATATATTTCCAAATTTTGTCATAGTAGCCAAGATTTTACTTGTGTCTCCTGTTATGTCAGTGGCACGTGAAAAAGGATTTTCTGTGCAAAACAAAATTAAAACATAAGGTAGAAGATCTTTAAAATCTGTCACTGTGGGCAAACTCATGCAAACAGCTGATGAAGGAACAGAAGCTTAGCACTATGACCCTGTTCCAGCACTTAAGAAATTTAATTCCATAGATAGTACATAAATTAATGTTTTACATTTATTTTTGTTTGTGAGGGAGGGGCAGACATCTTGACTGGAGGTCTTCAGAGACAAAGATGACTGAACTAGGGAGTGACTAAGCTTTGGGCACAGGAGAGAGCAAGAAAAGTATTGCTAATAAATAATGCTTATCAGTAAGGAGGGAGGAACGTCCAAAAGTTAACTGCCCCATTTTGCTTTTTCCACATAGTCACAGTAACTTATTTCACCCAGAGAGAGCACAATCGTCACAGAGAGGGGGAAACACGTGGAGATGTACTGGGCAGGAGAGAAGGTCAGGAGAAGTAGTGGGCAGGAGAAAATGTAAGGAGAAGTACTTGGCAGGAGGGAGCTGTAGGAGAAGTGCTGGGAAGTACAGAAGGTCAGAGAAGTAATGGACAGGAGAGATTAGGTCAGGAGAAGTAATGCCATGATGAGAAGAACAAAAAAGCAACTCCAGAGAATGAGAACATGCAGATTGTGCCACTGTCTTGCCAGGAGACAGACAATTCAATAAAAAATTGGAAGGCGGTGGGGGATGGGGAAACTTAAAACTAGAGTAATGTTTATAATGCTTTTGTAACAAGACTTGTGCAGGAGAGAACAGAGAAGTATTGGGCAGGAGAGTATGCAAATGTGGGTGGGAGACATTAGGAATGACTGAGTGTGCTTTTAATTTGACTAACCAGCAGCACCAACTTTATTCATAAAAATCTTTAAAATTACTTATTGCTAAAGCTTAATTATTTTTTTTTGGTGGTGGGGGGTCAGGCTCACATGGCTACTCAGTTACTGAGGGCAGCACAAGACAGAAAAATGCTACTTAGACAGGTAGACCAAGATAAGATTGCAAAACTGTATTTACATTTTTATGTACAATTAAGTTACTATGAATGGCTGCATGGTTTGATTTTGGCATATATTGTGATTCCCCATTGTCATGTGGCACCTCTTAAAAATAATGAGAGTACACAACCAGCTATGGTACGATATTCTTTATCACAACAAACAACATGGGAAAACTGTATAACAAGATTGTTACTGATGTTGACTCCAGAAAGTAACCCTGAAAAAAAAATAAGCAAATAAAATAACCAAACAAGTATTTAATGAACATTGAGACTTGTATTCATTTTAATAGGGACCATCAAAAATTCCAAGTGAATCCCCAAACTTTATCTGAGGACCCTCATTTTTTCCCTGAAAGTCTACGACTTCCAAATTATAAATCCTACTGACAGCCTGTCAGAGGTGAAGGAACACTCATTCAGTTCTGCAAGAGGTGGGGGGAAGTGGGTTCCTGCCCAATTCAATTCATGTAACCAGCTGCAGTTACTAAATATAGACCAAAAATATATTTTTCAACTGAACAACGGCACTGCTTGCTGGGATTGCATTATTTTTGGATTATATTAATTTTGATCAAACAATAGTTTAACTGGGATAAAACCTCTTGAAACAGACATCTCAGGTATAAGACAACCCTGTCAAGATGGAAGGAGGTATGAAACTTACAGAAGAAATGGTTAACCCAAACTTATCTTACAATTTTACCTTTAAAGGAGACATCTTTCTGACATGGGACTGTTGTGCTTGACAACATGGAATGGGTATGGTGCAAACCCTGTTTTAGGACTACAAATATGATTAATATAAGAAAGCTCAGGCTAAGTATTCTACAGAATCACTCAGCACAGCCCAGCAGAGATGCAACATCTTATTTTCTGTGGTGTGCTGCTTCTTCCAAATTGTACACAAGAGAGCAAGGAGGGGTAGAAGGGGTGATGGCAGGAAGAGGCAAGCAGCAAGTGAAACGGAGGTACCTGGTTGACCAGTGAAACAAACTATCAGTACAGAACCCAATGTAAATTCTGATATTGCTGCTCAAAGTATAAGTGAAGGACAGGAGAGTGCAAACAATGTTATTAACATGTTTAGTTATTCACTCAGATCAGAAAGAGATTGGAATACTTAACAGAGACCTCAGCTTTGTACCTACCACAGACTTCAACCTTTTTGAAACCATCAAGACTTTGGCAAACTTTGTAAAAAGCTCAATTCGAAGTGCCTACACTATCATAAAGATAGCAGTGGGGGAGACAGGTTAGTGAAGGAGGCAGTGAAAGTTTGATACCTACTCAGGAGGTGCTACAGGCACTTGTAGAGGTGGAAATATGGGGCTGGCAGTATAGCTTAGAGATTAGAATAATTAGTTGTGAATGAACTTGGTACATCCAGGGTATACAATGAGTATAGCAAGTGAATATGGGCACTGTGTCAATATGGTGACTCATATTGGGTGCTATACTCCTGGGCTACTCTGCAAGAGTGGCAACCCTACACAAGCATGAGGGTAGTGTACGGTGACAGGAAGGGGAGATGGTGAGGGGCAGGGGAAGGAGTTTTGAGGGACTGGTGTGCCTGCTGCCACTGAGCTAGCCATATGGTGTGTTGGTGTGGGTGGCTAGCTCTGGTGCAGCAGATACAGCGACTGGGTGTGTGGAAATTTTGCCACTGCCTGCAGAACTTAATTTTTTGAATTATGCAGATTTTGCCCCCTCCCCAACATTCACCCCTCAGAAACTGATAATCTATATTCAGGAGGGTGCGGGGGGCACAGCCCCCCCCCCCCACAAAAACACTTTTTCTATTTTCTGGATGTCGGGTCACCTGGAAGTGTATATTGCCAAATTGCTTTTCCATGACATACACTCGCCATAATAATGATTGCTATTTTGTGATCGCTATTATGACATGGAACCACATCCAGCAGTCATTGGTTGGATTCCCACAACATTCATTTGCATACTGTGTGACTCTGAACAAGTCATTTAACCTTCCCAGTGCTCCTGGATCACTCTAGTGGGCCTTACCTGGTTACAAAAGAATAAAAAATACAACTGAATTCCTCCACTGAAGATTATGAGGACACTAAACAGGTAAAGAGAAAAAAAATAACCTTCTGTCCTTATGCCACCAGTCTCCATGGCTGTTAATTTATTCCAAAAGCTACAGTTTGTTAGGAGGCCATTAAATACTGGCAAAACAGACATTTCATCCTAGCTATGTTAATTTGTCTTGTTAGGAAAAATAATGTTTAGTGGGCCTTAAGAATAACATGAATGTTGTGATTCAACTTACTGATAAGGAAGGTAGTGCAGTGGTTATGGGCACTGTTATGTTTATAGCAGAAGTTGATTGGCAGCTGTCCAATACTGATTTTCATAGACCTGTTAGCCATGGCCCCACACTATCCATCAAGAAAAAAGTGGATACTTTTTTGGGGTGAGTTCATTCTATGGTCCTCAATACGGAAGGGGGGAAAAGAGTATTTGACTGAGGAGTATCCCCTTAGACCACTGATATATGTGCTCTTCAAGATCCACAAAACCTTTGGGGATTGTTCAGGTAGACCAATCATTTCAGGGATGGGATGTGTTAAGAGTCCATGTCTCAATTTGTGGATGATGCCATTAAGGGCCTGATACCCTCACTACCCTCCCACATGGTGGACACAGGCGATATACTCCAAATTTTGCAGGGACACCATGTTGAGGAAAGTGATCTTTTGGTCACACAGCATGTGGAGTCCCTATATACAGTGGGAGTTGCAGTGCAGTTGTCAGGTGACGAGGCATGCTAATCGGTACTTAGTCCGTAACCTGGTATGACACTCGGTACTGAGGCTAATGTGGTGTTAAATGCAGCAGTACAGAACAGGCTTAATGTGCTTCCTCCATTTGCCACAAGATGGCAATCACCACTCTTTCCAAAGTGGTTGCTGTTATGGAGTGTGATTTTATTGTTTTTGTAATTAAATGAGTCATTAGCTGGCAGATGGCACTTTAATTAAAAAAGAAACATGCTCCCTGATTATTTAGTGGTCCCCACTCCCTAATCCCTGATGTCACCCCACAATTTAATTGATTAAAAAACACTTTCCCTGCTAGTCTATGGACCCCAATCCCCTGATTCAAATTTTGTAAACTTTAATGGATTACTGCCAAGGGTTTCTGTCTACTATAGGTCCTGCAGGTTAATACTGTATGAGTGATATCACACTCAATAATTTATATTGCTTAATCTGTTCCACAAATGGAGCATCCACTTAAATTACCATTCAGCCAGATATTTTATTTGCATAGCTGGCTCAGCGGTATTTGGCTGAAAGGTGAAATGCAATTAAATTAATGTGTTAAGTTTCTCAGTCTGACCCATTTTTTTGAATACTTGATGGATATTGCCTTTAGTCTGTGCCAAAAACAGATGGGATCCTTCAATGTGGATCTTAATGCTGCGGTCAAACAGGACTTGTTATTTACTATTGATTTTGATCTGTTTGGGCAGGGGTCTGCTGTTCAGATGAAGTGAGGAGCTCGAGACAGTTTGAGGTCACTACCTCTGTTTGTCACTGTTCTTGTTCTCTGGTGTCAAGTTTAGCAGCTGTCTCTTCTGGAAATTTGACAGAGCTGATTAGTGGCATGGCTACATTTTCGGTGTATTTGTTTTTAATTATATATACTAATTATCATGTCTAGTTATTCACTCTGATCAGAAAGAGATTGGGATACTGAACAGAGACCTCAGCTTTGTACCTACCACAGACTTCAACCTTTTTGCAACTATCAAGACTTTGGTAAATTTTGTAAAAAGCTCAGTTTGAAGTGCCTGTACTACCATAAAGCTAACAATAGGGGGAGACAGGTTAGTGAAGGACACAGTGAAAGTTTAATACCTACTCAGGACCTATTCAGTGTCATACCCTCACAAGGAGAGTTTTGTCACTGGCTGCCACTGTATCAAAATCGAGATCACTGATTTGGATTATTTTTTTTGTTATACAGTATGTGCTGATTCTGACAGAAAAGGGGGTTCTGTACTGTCACACATTTGATTTTTCTCTCAGCACATCAACTGTGGTGTTTTATGTATTTATTTTCACTGCCGCTGGTTCCCATTTGTGCCATAGATAATTTTATATATTTCCAGTTTTATCAGTACATAAAGGTCATTGTGGATGCTGCTGGGAGTTGCACAGCTCAAAATACTCTACATCACATCCCCAAGTTCGGGAAGGTATCTATGGTGGGTTGCGTCTCTTAATTAGCATTTTCAGATGATGACACAACCCAGATCTTGTTGATTTCCCCCATGGTATGTACTGTGCATGCGTAGTAAGTCTTCTCAATACAAGTGCTCTGACAGTGTGTATGCAACCAATATTTATTGATATAACAGAGCTCATCCCAACCCCTGTACATTTGGGCTGTCATCTTGAAGGTGACCCCCCCAAAAAAACAGACATTCCTTGAGAGCTACATGCCGAGGGTGGGTCTGCCCAGAGTTGGAAAAAAATGGCAGGGCTTTCTGCCTTGGCTCCTCATGGCAAAACAGATAATCACCTCCTGTAAAAGTTTAGCACTTGGGAGCCTCTGACTAAAGCCTAGATGGTATGAGGTGCCTTGGAGTCAGCAGTTAAAACCTCATTTGGTCCTGTAGGAAAGTGCAGATGTAATTACTTAAGAGAGGAGGGGCTGCATTAGGTACCTCTCAACTGTCCTCATTACCAGGGATGTCCCTCATTTTACCCCTCAAAATTGCTCTGCCCCACATCCGGCCATATGAAAAAACTGCCACCAGAATTAGAAATTTTATTGGACTGGTCTAGAGGCCAATTAAGTTAGTAAGAAGCAAAAATGACCAGTACTTCAAAGGTTGCCTGCTCCACTAAATAGATAAGCTGAGCCCCGAGATGAAGTTAAAAAGTCAGAAGAATCAGTTTGTACTAAATGAACCACTGGACATGTCCCTCATCAAGATGCTAATCCATCCTCAGGCTGTGAAGGAAGCTGTAGAAAGCACTGAAAGAACCTTTTGAGAAAAAGGGCATGAGCACCGCGCCAATCACCTGGCTCACGTGGCAAGGAAAGCTGGTACAGAAAGCAACACCTTTTGCATTGCATGTCTCTGTTTCCTATCACCTGTTTTACACCACTTCAGTCTACAAGCATCAGACATTTTTATTAACAAAGGATACTAGCTCCACTCAAATGCAACATCTCATTTTCTCAGTTGTGTCCCACTTTTTCACCCAGTTGCACAGCTGGATAGAATGGGGGTCTTCAAGATTAAGTGACTTTATCAAACAGCTAATTTACATAAAACTATTTTGTATTCTTTTTTTTATTCCGCTTTCTGGCATATAAAATACAAAAAAAGTAATCAGACATTCCAAAAAGAAATAGAGAATAAAATATCAGTAAAAAAAGCAACAGACAAGTGACGATAAACATTCAGTTTAGCCATATGAAGTCCTCTCTGTACTCTAAATACAAGGCATAGGGAAAAACACCAGGGCAGAGATATTGGAAGCCATACAGCACAAGCAAAATGAGTTAGCACCTCATTAACACTGTTTATCATTAGCCAAATGTGCCACATTGGAAGGCACATCTGAGGCACTGTTTTGCTTACACAATCTACTGAAAAGTCCATAATGGTTCATCTGTACAATGTGTATAAATACTATTTTTCTCCTCAGTACAGACTGATCATTATAATTGAGTCAGAAATCCATTATTGGGACACGTAGACAGTGTCAGTGGCTCAGCAGGTAGCACACTTCCTTCTGAGGCTGGATCAGAAGGCTGTGGGTTCCATCCCCACACCAGGTACTTGGGTTAAATCCCAATACTGACACTGTAATGCAGCATGAGGGGGGTACTGCACTCCTGAGGTGCTGTCTTTTGGATGAGACATTAAACTGAGGTCCCATTTGCCTGTTCTGGTAATAGTTCAGGTAGTTGCTAAAGATCCCATGGCACCTCTAGAAAAGAGCAGGGGGAATTTTTTATTGTAACATCAAAAACAAAGCACATCAGCAATAGTAAGTCATACAGAATCAAACTCAAATCAACAAATTAAAAGAAAAGTAAAATAACTATTTACATCATACCTACGTAGATACGTCACAAAGCAAAGGAAAGGAAACAAATAATAAACCTTTACAAGCTCCATAAACAGGAAAACAACAACAAAGCAAGAGAAAAAAAAGAAAACCATATATACATACATTCAATATTCCTAGAAATCATATACTTGTTCCAAAGTACAACATACCGTATAAATGAAACCAAATACCTCAAAAAATGTCACGTCCTTTCCCACTTGCTCATAACGATGCTACCCACCATGTTCTTACCCATATTTTTGGAAAAAGGGAAATCCCCTCCACCATAACATAACAGTTGCTTTAGGATGTCATTTACAATCCGAATGACACACTTTTTTAAAGCATTCTCACAAATCAGACACAGGATATTAAAAGGCATTCTTTTCTGTTTCAAAATGAACTGGCATCGGGCCTGCCACAAGTAATACTTTGGACAAGCAAAAATAACTTCCAAAGTCCCCCTATCATATCTTAATAAAAGGGGTCCAAGTTCACTCAAAACTAGTTGTTCATAAGTTAAAAATGCTACCCACTGCAGATTCTATCTCCTGGCTGCAGATCCCCAAAACTGTGAGGAATAGCTACAAGAAAACAAAAAAAAATGTTCCATGGAGTCTGTCTGACCCTCACATTCAGGATGTGGACAGTGACGTTCCTCCAGTGCTTTATGTCATTTATTCCCCTTAACTTGTAGTCTCCCATATACACATAACCATAAAACATCCCGCATCTTTTGAGGGATTCTCTTATTCTGCAATAATTTACATGCTACCAACTGTTTACGGGAGGCACAATTCTTGAAAACTGGTTGAGGTACTCTTACACTTCCTATCAGCCTCCAATACAATTTTTCTGCGTGGACTGTAGTAGTTCTTCTCTAGTGACACGCCATTTTATCAATTCCAATAAAAAATGTCTCCAGCCAAGAGGTATATTCATTAGCGGAACTAATTTAGGAGGTACATCCACCCGTTTATTCAAAAATTCTGGAAGTAAAATCCATAACCATGCTTTTGCCTGAGTATCAGTGAGGCAAAATGCAATTCGAATAGAGGTGACCCAAAACAAAGAGTGAAAAAATCTGACAGGATTCACCATCCCCAAGCCCCCATTAGTTCTAGGTAAATAACTATACACTCTTTTGACTGGATTCAGTTGACTTCCCCAGAGTATTTTGGAAAAAATACTTAAAATCCTAGTGCCATAACACAGGGGAAGTGGAAAAACCATCTCAACATAAAGCAGGGTGGGAATCAGAAACTGCTTTATAATGCACACCCACTTCACTTTAGATAAAGTCCATCCTTTCCATCATTGGACTTTCTGGTTACAGACCTGTAGGCCCAAGTCCCAGTTTTTCTGAGCATTATCCTCCTGTCCAAAGAATAATCCCAAACTTTTTATAGGCCCTGTTTCTATCCCGATCCCTGCCAAATTAGAACATTGAAGAGTCAGATTACATAACTGTAAACCCTTACTTTTATCCATATTTAGCTAAGCCCCAGAAACTGCTGTATAACTATCCATATCCTTTAGCAAATATCTGGCATCCATTTCATCTTTTATAAATACACACACATCATCTGCATATGCCAATACTTTTGTCTCGACTTCCCCTCCCTGTCTAGCTATCCCATGAATCAGAGGATTTTGTAAAACTTTCCTAATAAAGGGATCCAATGCAGATAAATATAGAAGAGGACTCTAACCCCTACTCTAACTAGCAACGTTCTCCCTTCTCTTCTATGTACTAAAGGTGTAATAGATGCCGAACCATATAATTTCTTAACCCACCATATAAAATGAGGGGGAATACCATTGTACTCCAGCACTGAAATAGCAAACCATGATGCACCTTATCTAATGCTTTGCTCTGATCTAAGGAAAGCAAAAACCCTGATACAGCATTCCTTTACTATACTCAATCACATCTCGAATAACAAACAAATTATCCTGAATCTTCCTCCCTGGTAAAGAGCAAGTCTGAGCTGGATGAATTCATTCTTCAGCTGTGACTCATAGACATTTTTGCAATAAGGAAGTCAAAATCTCAAAGTCTGCATTCAATAAACAATATAGGCCTCCAGCTGGTTAATTTCAGCATACCACCACCTTTATGTAAAAAAGATGCTAACCCCTTCGAAAAGGAAATAGGGACCTCTTCCTCACTTATTAAAACTGAATTATAAATTTTAGCCAGTAAAGGAGTAAAAATATCCCCATATTCTTTATAAAATTCATATGGTATCCCATCTTTCCCTAGTGATACTCATGTTTTCAATGTCCTTATGATGTCTGCTAGCTCAGGTTTCAAAATAGATTTTAGTAGAAGTTGCCAAGTAGCCTTAGATAATGGGCTCACCTGTAGCTCCCCTAAAAAATCCAGAACCTCCTGGTGTGTAACTGGATGAATCACACTAAACCCTGTTAAATAATCCTCCAGTGCCTGCCTAAGCACTTTATGTGTTGTAAGTACCTGTCCTGTCTCAGTGAGAATGCTGGAAATATAAGAATTGTGTCTTATATCCTTACAAATAGAACAGGGATCCATTTACGGAGCCTTCTGGGTCCCAAAAGCCATGACTGCCTGTAAAGACATGGCCCTGTCATATTGATATTTCTTCATCTTTCTCTTTATGTTGGCTACCAGAATTGTATTATCTACCCTGTTTGGTATGTATCTGAATATAATCGATATAAAGACGTCCTCAGCTGCTGGTACTGCAAAAACTGAGACTTCACCTGACGTTTCACATACTGAGTAAAACATTCTCTAATATCCACTTTAGTTTCCTCCCACCATATTGCAATATTATCATATAGACAAATGGTGGGCACCCTTGCCATGAATAAAGTCACCATGTGACTACTAAGCCTCAAATCTGGTAACAAAGATATATTCAATCTCCATCTATTGAGAGGTCGTATATAATAAAGGTGCAAAGAAACTACTGCCTTCACTAACAAGTGGTCAGAAAACTCTACCGGTATAGCTTCAGCATTCTGTGGAATAACAGTCTTGGTCACAAAAATATAATCTATCTTTGTACAAAAGGAGCTCCTAACAAAAGTAAACTTAATCTCGGGCTTAGCCTTTTTGGATACATCTAGTAGTTCAGTCACAGTGAGGAATTTTTTTAAAGCATTAGAATCAGTATATACCTTCTTGTCCTTTGTCTTCTGATCCTGAGTATCCACAGTACAATTAACCCCCCCTTCCCCATGTACACATTTTTTGCTTCATCAGATAGGGCTGCACCAGATCAAACAACTCCGCCTTCTCAGTCTTAATCTGTGGTCCATACACCACAATAAAGTGGGTCAGGTAAAATTGCCATGGACCTTCCACAATTAATACTCTCCCTTGGAATCAAATTCACCAGTTTCTGGAACCAAAAATCTGAAAACAAAACCCACACCCCATCTGCTCTGTCTGGCCTGAAGGACCAGTACGAAGGCCCCCATGCCCGCAGTAAAATAGAATCTAGCCATGTTTCTAGCCATGTTTCCTGTAAAAAATGGCATCAGCTTTCAAATCATGCAAATAAGAGAACAGGCTTGAACGTTTGTGAGCATTCTTTATGCTACAGGTGTTTAAAGAGACTAAAGAAAAATTGTCCAATTAAAAAAAAATATGGGAAAAAATACAGGAAAGAAAAGATCATGAAGTCCTTTTCTTTTTTTTCCTTTGCCTTCCAGTTTTCCAAGAAACCTTAGGATTGTCCTCCACTGCCAGTTATTCAGAGACTGAGAGAGCATCTGAAAAGTTATTATCCTTGTCTGAAGTAGGCTCTATGTCCATCTCTAATCCATCATATTTATTGCTACATTCTAACACATATAACACCTGTTCCATTTTGGTACTACGTAGCCTTTGCCGTCTAGCAACTGGGGGGGCATCTCCATGCCATGTTCTGCTGGCTGAACTTCCTGATCTATGACTGGTGAAATCAGCTCTCAAGATCCTTCACCCTTTCCACACTTTTCTCTGGTGGGGGGTATACCATAATACCACCCTGAGCCAGACTGTCATGAGACTCAGGACTCGTGGACGTGGGTTGAGGCTACACCTCATGGCTCAACCCTGCTGCCATCTCTTGTTCAGGCTCTTTCTGCTGTGCAGATCTAATCAGGTTATCAGGTTTAATCATGCACCTCTTGTTATGTGCTGCTCATGAACAGTCTCTGAACACATAACCATCTTCCCCGCATAAATTGCATTTAGCATGGTTGGCAGATTGAATGCTGATATGGTCACACTCTCCACAGATACCACACCTCATTTTATCACACATATTGGAGAGATTGGACCAGGCCCCACATCTGTAACAGACCTTGGGCTGGCCCAGATAAAAGCACACCCTTCTGTCTTTCCCAAGAAAAAAACTGTTGAGGATATGAACTACTCCCTCTGGAACTTGGTGGAGGCGAACTCTGCATTTCCACCCAACCGTCCAAAAGTGCTCTGAATCCATAATGGCTTCAGGAGTGCTGAGTACATCACATTTTGTTGCAGCCAGTGTGCAATGTCAGAGATATGAACATTCTCATTCCTGAACATCACCGTCACAAATCGTATCGGGGTTTAGATAAAGGGATGGCAATGAAGGGGGACCACAATGGAGAAAATTTAAGTTGGTTGTACAAAGACCAAAATCTGTCCAGGCTGTGTGGTTGGCAATAGCTAATATCGAAGGTATCTTAGCCAGGTATGTGAATGAGGGCATTCACCTCTGATGTCATAAACCTTATACTCTCTTTAATCAAGGTTTTATCAATGAATAGCCAATCAGGGCAGGGTTCCATGCCCCCTCTGTATCTTAAACACACAACATTTCACCTGGGTAAAGGTTCAGTTCTATCAAAGATCTCAGAATACCTTAATCTTTGATTCCTCAACCTGGACAGAGAGGGAGTGAGAGCATGGTCCCTTCTTGAGCTCTGTTCGGATAACTCCTCCTCTCCTTTCAGACCATGCGCTAGTACCACTAGGAGGTGTAACTGGAGCAGCTAAGGCTGGCTGGCTCCCATGAGATGAGTTGTCAGAAACCCTATCAACCTTCTGTGCATTTCCCTCTTGTGCATTTGACTGCATTCTTCCCTGCATTATCTGGGACCTTCCTATATCTGGTCCTGTACATGTTTGTACAATGTCTGGACTTTGCTTCTCCTGTTCCAATACAGGAACTGCACTTTGAATAAGGGTATCAGTCACTTCTGTTTCAGAATGGATCTTCCCTACACAGTCCCATGTAACAATCTCCACCAAATGAACAGCCTTCCCACCCAAGCCATTCTCCCCCTACCTGGCACTGCACCTGTAGGCAGAGAAGAGTTTGGAGAATCACTCCATGTTTGTGATAAATCCCAGGAAAGATCTGGCTCCCAACCACCAGTAACAGTCCTCCACCAACCAGCTCCCTGCAGTGCTGTATCCAGGAACTAATCCTCAGCATCTCCAATTTAGTGACCTGTATTCAAATTAAAAGAAGTACAGACTTGCTCCGCTGCTGTTTTTGGCCCTGTTTGAGATTCAACCTGCATAACGCCATCCACTGACCAAATGTCTCCAGTCCCATTGGTCACTTCCGCTTCCTGATCTCATCCCAAAACTTCCTCTGCCTGGGAATCAGATGCAGCAGGTGGGACCTCCAAAATCAAAGTTTTCCTAGAATGCTGCGGAAAGAAGCTATGCTGTCTCTTACAAATCCTTGCCTTACGTCTGGCGTATTTCTCTTCATCCTGTGCCAACATTGTGAGTAACACTCATTGTCACTCAGCCATATATTTTTTCAACTGTTTTCTCTCTATCACAAAATCCGGATCCATGTTGGAGTCCGATTCTGCCGAATACAGTTCTGCCTGCGGGCTGGTAATTGTTGCTTCTCCCATTGTCTCCTGAACCTGTTCAGGTTCCACCAGGGATTCCATAGACACAAAAATTGTGTCTAAATAAGATTCTTCCCCCATTTTTCAGCATATGGGTAGATGACTCACTCCTTGCCTGCTTCTTCTTCACCACACTGACCAACTCTGATGATTCCATCAAGAAGTAGGGTTACAGCACCCCCTACCTCAGGGTAGGGGAATTTCCCCAGTGCCCTGGCCAAATTTCCCTCCATTCACTAAAAATACCACCAACAGCTTAATCTAGTTCAAGGTCAGTTGGCATTCATCTGTATCCCCCTTCCCTAGGTCATGCCTGAAATAGGCAGCATTTGTCTAATGCACTTACCTGTTCAACTAAAAATAAATAAATAAATAGACATATACCCTTTTTTAAGGGGGTGGATGTTGTGGGTGTTAATTACGGAACATGTCTTCTGCATGTATTTTTTGTGCCCTTCCCTTATGCATTAGGTATTGGTCAAATACACACACACACACACACAGACACACACACACACACATGAATGTTAGACCTCTTTTCACAGCTTGAACATCCGGTGTTTTCTTGCACAATCTAAAAATCTCCCTGAGAGGCATCAGCTCTACTGCAGATTTAATAATTATCCAAACAGAAGGTTTTATACAGGAAATAATAAGATGTACTTGCGGTACTTATTGGTTGGTGTACAGCATGTCTGCAGGTTGGAGATTTTGTAGACTGTCTTCTTGTGGCCCCTACTTCCACCACAACACATGCCTCTTGTTTTTTGATTTATTCCCTGGTATGTAGCAGTACCACCCCACCGCCAACACACAACTGGACATATGCTCCAAGTTTTAATGTGTATTTTATAGTGGCTAGCACCTAGCAGTCCCTCCATCCTTCCTCCCAAAACCAGCCCTCTTGACCCAGTGTTCACTAGGGCAATCCTCAGGGACTGAGCTCTGTGCAAATCTGGCTGGCAGTAGGAGTTGGGGAGGCCAGCTGCTGAACCAGCCCTCTTGACCCACTGTTTAATGGGGAAAACATCTAGGACTGAGCTCTGGGCAAATCTGCAGGGGAGAAACTGAAGGGGTTAGTAAGCTATGAGACAGGAAACGTGAGTGTGGGGGAGGGGAGTAAGTTAATCAGAGCTAAAGGAGGGAAACAGACCAAGGGGTGGGAAATACAAGGGAAACTGAGTTAGAAAGGCATTGAGCTTAAAAGAGTGCAAAAAGATGTGTAAACTTGGCATAAAGGCACTAACCAGAACAAAATACAGCTGAAAGAGTATGATCGAGGTATTAATTAAGGCACCAGGGGAACAGCATTAAAAAGGAACCAAGAACTGGTAAATCAGCTGCAGAGTAAAACAATCAGGAGTAGTATGCCAGCAGTGAGCAGTCTGAGGATTTGAAAATGTTGCTGCTGGGAGAAGGAGCTGAATCACTACCTGACTGGTGGTAGGAGTGGGTGGTGCAGTGGGCAGTTGCTGAACTAGCCCTCTTGACCCACTTGTTTCTGTGGCAATTCTCAGGGACTGAGCTCTGGGCAATTCTGGCTGGTGGTAGGAGTGAGTGGTGGGGAGGGTGGCTGCTGAACTAGCCCTCGTGACCCACTGTTTGTTGGGGCAATTCTCAGGGATTGAGCTCTGGGAAAATCTGGCTGGTGGTAGGAGTTGGTTAATATACAACCAAAGTCATCAGTATTTATTATGTAAAAAGGCACCACCTACTCAGGAAAAATGAATGAATGAATGAATGAATGAATGAGTAAATGAATGAATGAATGTCTTTGCCTATAGTACAACCTGACTGGTTGAGGCCCTAGACCCCAGCCAATTATGTTTTACTGTAGCAATGACATCTTCGTTTATTCATCTGATTCCTACAGTAACTGAAAGAGAGTTTGCATGCAGAGAAATCTTAAAATTATTCCTACAGTAAGTCATTAGCCTAGCCTGTATAATTTTATAGGAAAATTACACCCATTGTCAGAAATAGATAGAGATCTCCATAACCTGCTTCTAAAGGGAAATACACCAATAACTCAGCATCCTTTGGTCCCAACAACTCTTTAGAACAAAAATTGTGCAGAGAACTCAAATGCTGGCATGGAGTTTGCAGCAACACCCTCATACACATCTACTGCGGCAAATTCAATCTGAGCTATAGTACATTCTTCAGACTGATTTTTCCAGTTAATTAATCTCACCAGTTCAGGTTTGTTTCTGCACAAAACCCCACTATCAAATGCCTAAGTGTCAATCTGAGGAGGAAAATATTTGCTCATCACGTACACAGAGAGTGGCATTTTACTGATAAAACTACCCTATAGTTCTTCTGCAATGCAAGGCTGTATGCAATGTAGGAGAAGACAAACCCTTAAACAACACATTATGATCTACTGCTGCAACTTGACATTTTTGTCATCAAGTCACACTTTTAAACTTACAGGGACAACATGGTCATGCCATTACATGAGATCACTTCTGTTTGGCATTATGTAAATCAGGGACAGATGTGACATCCATATGCAGCTGGGTCCTTCACTGAAAGGGGCACATCTTGTTTTCTGCTCTGTTGCCTGGGGAAAACAAATCTTGAAGTTCCAAAGCAGTTACTACTGCATTTAACGGTTCTTTGCCTACATAAATTCCCCTACTACAAGCACCTGTCATGCATCAGAAGATGTCAGCTTTTGCAATTCTGTTTAGCTACTAGAAAAGCAACTGTTCTTCTTGGTTTATCAGACACAAATAGATTTAAATACATTTGTTTCACTGTCACTTATACCCTGTACCTCTTTCTTCAGTACTAGTTATGCATGAAAGAAGCCAATCTTTTTATAAAATAATTTGCAATTTGTTCTAGGTAAGCACTAAGCAGTCCATACCCCTGCTGACGGGACTCTAAATATCTGGACGTGAATACTGATGAACACTCTGGTTAAAATTCCACTTACTGTAGATGTTAAACAGATTGACTTCTTCGCTACTTCAGCTTCTCTTGCAGTGGCATTCTCATGGAACTTTAGAAATATTGTACTCCAGTCCCACCCCTTCAGCCTGATACTAATCAAGGAAATCTTGTGTATTCATTAGATTCAATAGATCATAACTTGATGCAACAGGTGGAAACAAAAAACTATGCATGTTTCTCATCTCTCAGGTTTCAGATTTAGTATTATTTTTTACATTAATGCAGAGTAAATTTTTAATTTATTGTATTGCTGCCTGAGCTGCAGCAACACATGTTGGGTGGGATATTCAAAAGGGTTGCGCCATGCGCAATAGGGTTGCGCATGCGCAAGTCTGAAATTGCGCCATTCTGCGATATTCAGCAGGAGGCAGTTGCGCCACTGAAAACAGGCTGAGCAACAGCACAATGCAAATGAATGCATTCTCAACTGGAAGGGGAGGAACCATGCATAAACTGCACAGCCCGATATTCAGCCGGGCTGTGCAGAGTTGTGCAGGCGCAACCCCCAACTTGCCTGCAGGACTTTGAGCCAAAAAAGGCTTAGTCGAGGGCCACCTGACAGTGAGCTGCTGAATTGTGGGCACAATCCAGCAGCTGCCACCGTGGCTGGTCCCAAACCCACTCGTGCCCCCTGCAGCCCGACCGCTGGCATAGTGTACTCCCCACCAGCCCGATCACGGCAGCAATGTGCTCCTCCCCGGTAATATCCCTGGTGGCCCAGTGGATCGATATGCCCAATCACGGGCGGTATGTGTAATAAATCCCACCCTCCCATACATATCCCTGGTAACCTAGTAATCAAGTTAGTAAATTAATGTATTTTGCTCATTATCAACCAAGAAAGTTAATGAATTTTTGCTTATTTTTAGGGTACTTTATTATCAACTTAAAAATTAAGTCAGTAATTTAGGGTATTTTTGCTTCCTAGTATGGTACTTTATTATTAGGACATTTAAAGCACAGTTGCATTTAGCCAGAAGATATGGTGGGGACTGTTTAAGAAGATATTGCTGTCAAGCATACGATGACAGATAACACACTAAATTGTAGTGCATAGTGTGGTTAGTGGGATCAAGTAATTTTCAGACCTAGAGGAGTATTAATAGCCAGAAAAGCAGTGTGTAAAATGTGGGACATTAGGGGACGTAACTCTGAACAAGGCAGTCAAGGAAGAATTGTAGGTTGTAGCAATTGTGGGGTGGCTGTACTTATGCAGATACTGTGAAAGACGTGGGGGAGGCCAGTGTGTAGGAGCATAGGAAAACTAAAAATGGAGATAGGATGTCTCAGTAAGGCATTTCAATCGGTCAGTCAATCAATCAATCAAGTCTTTCTTTAACCAGGTGATCGCCTTTGAGATGAGATCATTTTCAAGATGGACCTGGGCAACATACATGATTCATACAGAGAGTAAGGATTATATAACAGAGATATACATTTTAGCAAGATACAAATCAATGTTGAAACAGTACAATATGCAATAAGCAATGTACAAAGTAGAGGCACAGGTTCAGTGGTAGCTACCAAGTTAATATGTACAATAGATACATAGGTCAAACTGAATGTAAGTAACATAACAGTCCTTAGGAAAACACAGTGGAAAAGAGTTTGTAAGCAGTCAAGCTTGAGCATTTAAAGTATGGAAAGGGCATAAGAAGGACTGAATATTAATGTGCAGGGGATCTCCAGTATGGGGAACATATACTGAATGTGGACATGTAACTTAAAATGATGAGCAATTGTAAGAGTTGGGGCAATGAGTGCAGCACCTTTACTGGTTTTGCAGCAAAAGTCAAGAGGAAGGGAGGAAGCAATGTACAGGGCTTCTTTGCAAGACCTACAGTGGGTAATAAGAGGGCAACTAAGGAAAAGGAGGAAAGGATGTACAGTATTAAGAGGTGCCAGGGGACACCATACAACAGCCAAGTATGCTGAATGCAAGGGACAACAATTGAGTGCTGCAAATATGGGATGCAGGGGCAAACTGAATATGGAACAGATGTACATGGACCAATGAATATCAACAATGGGGAGAGACAGAAAGAAGACAGGTGATGGCAAGGGATAAGTTGTCAAGAAAGGCAATATCTAAATGAAAGAGACAGAGAGGAGAGGTGGAAGATGACAAGAAATGGAGAAACTAAACAAGGGATACAGGTGCAAACTCGACATGGAGTAGATGTACAGAGACTAAAGAATATCAACAATGGGGAGAGACAGGAAGAAGACAAACCAATGCAGAGGATAAGACAGCAGGAAAAGCAATACCTAGATGATAGGGAAAGGGGGTGGTGGAAGATGACAAGAAAAGAGGGACAAAAACAAGGAATTCAGGGCAGGAGCTGGAAAGCACAGGAAATCTCTGTCTTGGGGGTGACTACATGCAACAGATATGCAATACTGTCAGAGAGGTACCCAGAGGAACAAACGCAAGGCAGAAATAGAGTTGCAGCAGGATAACAGAGAGGTAGCGGGTGAACAAGGCCAGAAAGTAACTCAAGAGGGACAGAAACCATATGTCTCAAAGGAAGAAGACAAGGAAGACAAAAAAGAGGGAGAGACAGGAAAGTGGAAGAGGAAAGTAAGTAAAATAAGGGCGGACAATACAGGAGGCAGAAACCACGAGGAGAATGGTGGGAAGTACAGGCACTCTGGAAAGAACAAAATAATAGTCTATGGGGACTAAATAATAAAAGGTATATAATGGAGAAGAAGTGAGGACACAAGCATGCGGACAACAGTGGTGTGCGCACCTGGAATGGAGGCAGGTAAGGCAACCCAAAAGATAAGGGAGCTGATAAGGGTGGCAGAGGAAAAATCAGACTTGATACTGCACATTGGGACAAATCATCTAGCCTGAAGGAGACCGAGGTAGTGCAACACAGATTTATGGACCTAGCAGAGACTTGCAGGCAGTCTGTGATATCATTAACCTTTTCTGAGATAATTTCTGTATTGAGACCAAACACAGCTAGGAAGGAAAGGATAGTGGAATTTAATGGATGGCTAGGCCTGTGGCATAAGGAGGAGGGATAAGATCTTAAGGGCTAGTGGGGAGATACGTGTGAGGACAAGATGCTCGATAGCAGTGACAGACTACATCAAAGCCAGGCAATCCTGGACACAATCCAGGATGGTTTCATGACGCAGTATGTGACCAGTCCCACTGGGGGAGAAGCAATTCTGGACCTGGTGCTCTCCAATTGAGAACATGTACAGGACATAGACACTGGAGATCCCATGGGTGGAAGTGAACACAGCACAGTATGGTTCAACCTGGACATGGGTAGGGAAGACATCCCCACTAAGACAAGAGCGCTAGACTTCAGAACAAGTAACTTTATGAGAATGAGGCCAATGGTTAGAGAAGACCTAGGGAATTTAGAGGATGGCTTGGGTGTTGAGGAAATATGGGACTCTATCAGAGGGGCCATACTGAAGGCTACAAACAGCTGCATAAAGATGAGGAGAAAGATGGCAGAAACTTGAACACCTAGCTGGTTTAGCAGGGAGGTGGCTAAGGTAGTGAAAGATAAAAGGGCAGCATACAGGAAAAGTAGAAGGACAGTGAGGGAAGAGGATGAGGAGCAATACCAAAGGCTGGATAAACTAGCAAAAAGGGAGGTATTACAGGCAAAAGCAAAGAAGGAGCTCCAGATAGCAGAAGGGATGAAAAAGGGGAATAAGGCCTTCTTTCACTACATTAATAAAAAAAGGGATAAAAAGGATGACATAGATGGACTGAAGAAGGGGGACAGCATAGTGGTGGAGGATGGGGCAGAAGCGGAGATATTAAACAATTACATTTGATCTGTCTTCACCAAAGAAAGAGGTGACCCGGTACAGCACAGTGGAAAGAGTAGGGAGGGGCTGGTGAGGACCCAATGGGGCAATCAGGATTGAATGGGTGAGGGAGGGGCTCATGAATTTGAAGGTGGAAAAATCTCCGTGGCTGAATGGAATTCACTCCCGAATACTAAAAGAGATGGCATAGGAGCTAGCAGGTCCACTGACAATGCTATTCAATATATCTGTTGATACAGGGGTGGTGCCAGGGGAATGGAGAACAGCACGTCATGCCACTCCATAAGAGTGGCACAAAGGAGGACCCCGGTAACTACAGGCCAGTACGCCTGACCTCGATTGTGTGTAAACTGATGGAGACAACACTGAAGGAGGGTGGGATCAAGTTCTTAGAGAAAAATAGCCTGCAGGATAACAAACAGCATGGGTTTGTGACATGCAGATCATGTCAAATGAACGTGATTGAGTTCTTTGACTGGGTCACCCTGACAGTGGACAAAGGCCTGGCAGTTGATATCATATATCTGGAGTTTAGCAAGGCCTTTGACTCTGTGCCACACAAAAGGCTGACTATGAGGTTGATGGGCTTAGCGGTGGGAGAAAGATTGGTTAGATGGGTCGATAACTGGCTAAACAGCAAGATGCTGAGGGTAGTAGTAGGAGGAAAGTTCTCCAATACAAAGGAGGTTACCAGTGGGGTTCCACAGGGGTCGGTGTTGGGACTGGTATTGATTAACATCTTTATTAGTGAGATGGGGAAGGCATTCAGGGAAAAATGTGCATGTTTGCAGATGACACCAAGCTCTGTGGGAGGGTAGACACCCAGGAGGGGATAAGGAAGGTGAGAGAGGACCTAGCCAAACTAGAGAGTTGGTCAGGGATACGGCAGCTTGGATTCAAGGCCAACAAATGCAAGATAATGCACATAGGGGCAAAGAACCCGAGAATAGAGTACTACATTGGTAAAGTTCAGATTAAGCCATCAGAAGAAGAAAGGGATCTGGGGGTCATCATTTCTAGTGACCTGAAACACTTGACACAATGCAAACAGGCAGTAGCAAAGGCAAATAGGATGTTGGGGTGTATTGCAAGAGGATTTAGCAGTAGAAAGAGAGAGGTTATGATGCCGCTGTATAGGTCATTGGTGAGCCCTCACTTGGAATACGGAGTAACATATTGGCACCTGCACCTGAAGAAGGACATAAACATAATGGAAAGGATCCAGAGGAGAGTGACTAAAATGGTAGAAGGACAGCAGGAGAGATAATATGCAGAGAGGTTGGAGGACCTAGGGATGTACACTCTGAAGGAGAGGAGGCAGACAGGAGATATGATTGAGACGTTCAGGTACTTGAGGTGTGTAAACAGAGTGGACTGCGGGAGCCTATTTAATAAAAGGGCCAACACCACCACCAGAGGGCACAACCTAAAACTAGTGTGTGTGTATGTGTGTGTGGGGGGAGTAGATTCAAGAGGGACATAAGGAAGCACATTTTACAGAAAGAGTGGTGACGGCATGGAATGAGCTGCCACAGGAGGAGGTGGAGTCTAAGTCATTGGGAGCCTTCAAAAGAGCCTGGGGCAAGCATAAAGAAATGTCAGGTGGCCTCATGGGGAAAGCTCTGAATATTCAAGGGGGAAGGGGGGATCGGGGTCACAAATGTAACCTGAAGGCAGGACACAATCCATATTAATTCGAGCAGACCTGAAAGACTGACTGGTCTCCTTCTACTGGACATTTCTTATGTTCTTATGTTCTTATCACTGCTTTATGGTGTGGTGGAGGAACAAAGCTGAACTGGAGCAATTTGAAAACTGACTCCACACTACCAATGATAATTTGAAATTCACTTCCAATAGTAGTGATTTGGAAATACTGTACATTTTTTAGATATCTTATTCAAAAAGGGCAATGATGTGCATATCACTGCAACAGTTCTTCTTCACTGCATTTCAGAAGAAGGGAAGGGATTGTATGAGGCCAAAGTCAAAACACTCTCTAAAGATACATGTCTGGGGCTATTTCCAAAGTGCAGTCATGTCCTTTTCTGTATACTTTGTTAATAAACATTGCAATATGTGTGAATGTCACATGGTCAATGATTATAAAATGCTTTAATGTTACACTATCAACATTTGTTTACGTTACCAGTATCAACCTTTTTTTTTTTTTACAATTGGAAACATTTTTGAGACAAAATAATAATGAAGGCTGCCATGAAGTGTGCGCAAACAAAATTCACAGATGGCCACAGCTTTTATAAGGGCAATGAAGCGCAATGACTCCACTACACTGTTGCTACAGAATCTTCTTTGTTTGGTGTAACTTAGACGCTGTCATTTTATTGACTTTATCGTAATGGTCTAAATATTTTTGCAGTGTATTGTGTTGTATGCCTTCGGCTGCATAGGTGGAGTGCCGCAAACGTATTGCTATCATCTGAGAAGGGCACAGTGGGAGCAAGTGACTGGAAATCTCTCTGGCGTGCTTCCACAGTGCTCATGCAAAATTCCACAGTGTTTTTTTTTCCGTGGCTCTTCCCATCTGCTAGACGCATAAACACACCTCCTTTATGTGGCACTATTTTTTCTGCAACTGCAGAAGTTACTGCAGCCATGCCCCAGATGACTGATGACTCTACCTGTGCATGCATGAGCATTGGGCATGCACACTGTTGTCATGGTGGTCATCTTGGATACAGCAGACTTGGGCATGGCAAGAGCTCTGACTATTCTTTTTCTCAGTATTGCAGCTCTAAGGAGCTGTATCAGCTCAAACCAGAGCTTGTTTATGCCAGGCATGACTAAAAAGAGGATTTACTGAATTCACCTCCTGGTAAACAATAAAAATGAAATGAAAATCTACAGCACTTATTGCTGAGCAGGAACTGTCCTAGGTGATAGGTTTAAATGCTTCATTGGCAAGTATTTAAACTAGCCAAGAGAGGAGGCACTAGAAAGGAGCAGGGAGATCCTAGCGCCCCCCCTTCAGAATATCAGGATAGTTAATGAGGTAAACACCAAGATAGAGACATCAATAGGGAGAAGGGCAGGGGTAAATGGAGATAAGGACAAAGGCAGTAAGGACAGGGATAGGGCAAAAAGGGGTAAGGCCATCAAGAATTGGAGGGTAATGAGTACCAATGCTCATAGTCTGGGCAACAAGCTCCCTGAACCGGTGGCCGTGATGGAAGAGGGATGCTGGGTATCGAGGCAGTCACAGAAAGACACAGAGAACCATGACTGGGATGTTAATATACCAGGGTACACAACCTACAGGTGAGACAGGGAGGGTAGAAGAGGGAGAGGAGTAGCTCTCTATGAAACAGAAGGGATAAAAGCAGTGAGCAGAAGAGTAAACAGGGAGGTGAGGAGGCACTGTGGGTCACCTTAGAGACTGGAAATGGCACCACAATCTGCACAGGGGTTGTATACAGACCCCCATTTCAGGGTAAAGGAATGGACAAGGATATGATAGAAGGCATCCTTAGGATGGCAGAAAAAGGGGAGATATTGTTGATGGGGTACCTGAATATGCCAGATGTTAACTGGAGCACCTTTGCTGCAGCCACATCCAAGATCAGTGCCATTCTTGATGCCCAACAGGGGACATGCCTCAGACAGCTAGTGTTGGAACCCACTTGGGAGGGAGCAATCTTAGACCTCATACTCTCAAATGGGGACAGTGAGAGGATCTCAGATCTAGAAGTGGATTGCCATCTGGGAACAAGTGACCACCAAACAGTGTGGTTCATGATAAACTCAGCTGCAGAGTCAGGCCATTCAAAAGTGAGGGTACTGGACTTCAGGAGGGCTGACTTTTTCAAAATGGGAGAGTGCCTTAGAAAAGCACTAGCAAACAGGCAAGAAGGAGGGGGTGGAGCAACAATGGGGAATCATCAAAACTGCCATCACAGAGGCAGCAAGTATTTGTGTGAAGCAAATAAACAAATCAAAATGAAAGAAAAAGCCACTATGGTTCTCAAAAGAGGTGGAGGGGAAGGTTAGGGAGAAAAATATTGCATTTAGAAAGTATAAGGAAACACAGAAGGAGCAGGGCAGAGAACTGTACCAGTTAAGGCAGAAGGGAGAAGGGAAGGCAGTCAGAATAGCAAAGGCGAAGATGGAGGAAAAGATAGCCAACTCAGTTTAGAAGGGGGATAAAAACTTTTATAGGTACATTAGGGAGAGTAGAAAGACAAAGGGAGGGATAGTGAGGCTGAATAGAATGGACTGTGGGTGGGCAGAGGGACAGTAAAAAGCATGGATACTGAACAAATACTTCTGCTCAGTATTCACAAAAAGAGGAGGAGGTACCTAATCCAATTAAGAGAAGCACTCTGGATCAGAAGTTGATCCAGCCATTTACAGAGAAAGGGTCATGCAGAAGAATCTTATAGATTTCTTTGACTGGGTGACCAAAATAGTAGATCAGGGAGGGCTGTGGACATGGCCTACCTAGACTTTAGCAAGGCATTTGACACAGTCCCACACAAAGATTAATATACAAGTTAGCCAGTCTGGGATGGGTCCCAAGATGACAGCCTGGGTAAAGAATTGGCTGGAGAATAGGACACAGAGGTAATAGTAAATAGAGTCCACTCTGAAGAAAGGGGGTTACTAGTGGGGTACCGCAGGGTTCAGTATTAGGACCGGTCCTCTTCAATGTCTTTATAAGCGACATTGCAGAGGGACTGGAAGGAAAAGTATGTCTCTTTGCAGATGACACAAAGATCTGCAACAGAGTTGATGCACAAGGTCGGAGTGGAAAGGATGAGAAGGGACTTGGCAAGGTTAGAGGAATGGTCAAATGTATGGCAGCTTAGATTCAGTGCTAAGAAGTGCAAGGTAATGCACCTGGGAAACAAAAACCCAGAGGAAGAGTACACAATGGGGGGTGAGATACTAACAACAACAAAAATGGAAAGGGACCTGGGGTAGTCATATCAGATGACCTAAAGGTGGGCAAGCAATGTGAAAAGACAGCAAGGAGGGCTGGGGGGATACTGGGATGCATAGAGAGAGGCATCACCAGTAGAAAACAGGAAGTTGTTATCCCTCTGTACAGACAGCTGGTGAGACCCCATCTGGAGTACTGCATGCAGTTCTGGAGACCCAATCTCCGCAAAGACATAGACAGGATGGAAGCTGTCGGAGGAGACAACTAAAATGGTGCAGGGTCTGCAGGAAAGACATATGAAGAGACTTAAGGAGCTTAATATGTATAGCCTTGAGGAAAGGAGGGAGGGGGACATGATAGAAACTTTCAAGTACCTCAAGGGAATCAACAAAGTCCAAGAGGGTAGCATCTTTCAAAAAAAGAGGTGTGCAAGAACAAGGGGGCACAATTTGAAGATAGAGGGCGGCTCAGAGGTAATTTAAGGAAGTATTTTTTCACAGAGAGGGTTGTGGATGCATGGAACGGCCTTCCGGTGGAGGTTGTGGAGTCAAAAACAGTGGTGGAATTCAAGCATGCATGGGACAGTCATAAGGCAATTCTAGGGGGTGGGGGCAGAAAGAAGTAGGCTGCTGGTTAACTAGGATCTGCAGCTTATCCATTAGGTAGGGAAATGGGCAGACTGGGTGGGCCAAGCGGTCCTTATCTGCTGTCAAATTCTATGTTTCTATGTAGAAGAAAGGGTTCTGAAAGAACTCCTAAAACTGAAGGTGGACAAAGCAATGGGGCCTGATGGGATTCACCCCAGACATTCTAAAAGAATTAAGGGGACAACTAGTGACACTACTGACTACCCTTTTTAACAAATCATGGGAGGATGGTATGGTACCTGAGGACTGGAGGAGGGCAGATGTGATTCCCCTTCACAAACGTGGGAGCAAGACAGAGACAAGAAACTAAAGACCTGTCAGTTAGACCTCTGTGGTAGGGAAAATGATGGAATCACTTCTGAGGGAAAGAACTGTTGAGTACCTAGAGGCCAGTGGGGCACAGGACCCAAGGCAGCAAGGATTCACAGCGGGAAGGTCATGTCAGACAAATCTAATCTATTTCTTTGACTGGGTGACCAAAGTAGTAGTCCAGGGAGGGGCTGTGGACATGGCCTAACTAGACTTTAGCAAGGCATTTGATACAGTCCCACACAAAAGATTAATAAATTAGCTGGCCTGGGAGTGGGTCCCAGGATGGTAGCCTGGGTAAAACATTGGCTGGACAACAGGACACAGAAGGAAATAGTAAATGGAGTCCACTCTGAAGAAAGGGGTGTTATTAGTGGGGCACTGCAGTGTTCAGTACTGGGTCCAGTCCTTTTTAATGTCTTTGTAAGTGACATTGCAGAGGGGCTGGAAGGAAAAGTATGCCTCTTTGCAGAGGACACAAAGATCTGCGACAGGGTTGATACATAAGGGAGGTAGAAAGGATAAGAAGGGACTTGGCAAGGTTGTATGAATGGTCAGAAGTATGGCAGCTTGGATTCAATGCAAAGAAGTGCAAAATAATGCACCTGGGAAACAAAAACCCAGGGAAAGAGTACACAGGGGGGGGAGGTAATGCCAACAACAAAAATGGAAAGGGACCTGGGGGAAATCATATCATATGACCTTAAGGTTAGCAAGCAACGTGAGAAGGCAGTAGGGAGGGCTAGGTGGGGTACTGGGATGCATAGGGAGAGGCATTACCAACAGAGGAAGTTGTTATCCCTCTTTACAGACAGTTGGTGAGACCCCATCTGGAGTACTGCATCCAGTTCTGGAGACCCCATCTCCACAAGGACATAGACAGGATGGAAGCAGTCCAGAGGAGGGCAACAAAAATGGTACAGGGTCTGCAAGAGAAGCCATATGAGGAGAGACTAAAGGAGCTTAATATGTATACCCTTGAGGACAGGAGGGAGAGGGGGGACATGATTGAATCTTTTTAGTACTTTAGTGTAATCAACAAAGTCCAAGAGGGTAGCATCTTTCAGAAAAAGAGATATGCAAGAACAAGGGGACACAATTTGAAGATAGAAGGGGGATGGCTCAGGGGCAATGTGAGTTAAGTATTTTTTTCACAGAGAGGGTGGTGGACGCATGGAACCGCCTTCCTGAGAAGGCTGTGGGGTCTAAAACTTTGGCAGAATTCAAGAATGCATGGGACAGACATGAGGCAATTCTTGTGGAGGTTAGGTGGAAATAGGCTGTTCGTTAACTAGGATCTGCAGCTTATCCAGTAGGTAGGGAACTGGGCAGACTAGGTGGGCCAAGTGGTCCTTATCTGCCGTCAAAGTCTATGTTTCTATGTTTAACAGAGTCAAAACTCAACTTTTCATAGAAAACTCGCTACTGTTACAGGGTCAGGATGCTGTAAGGCAAAGCATCCTATAATGTGTGTGATCTGAGCAAATCCCCCACCCAGAAAAGCCCACAATAAATTCATAGAATACTCACTGATCTTTTGTTTGCATGTCCTCCTGTCCTTTTTGGGCAATCTACAGTTACAGAGGACTGTATTAAGCTGTGGGAGAATAGTGGGACCAGCAAAGATCTGATCAGAGCTTATAAAAAATCTTAACATGCACTGCAGGCTATTGAATCTCCAACTGTTGCAGCACTCTGCTGATGTCAGCTGCAGGAGATTCTGGCATTTGTAGTTACAGAAAATGTCAGCTTGTCAGTCAGCTGAATCAGTGCAGTACAGTCTCTTATACGCAGTGAACAATAGGTAAAAAAAATTGTAATGAACAATAGTTACAAAAATGTTTTTGCACACAAAGTGCCAGTTGGAACCAGCCCCCACACATGGACGTGGAACTCTTAATGCCGACTGTTCTCTGTGACAGTACATATTGTAACTGCCTCTGCGTATCATGTGTCATAGTCACATACTACCAATATAAGTTGATTACCCTCTTCACTTTTGTCTGGGGGGCACCCACATTCATTGCAATTCTCTGAAAAGCCACATCTATAAAGGGTAGTGGCTCTAGGGGTACCTTCTCATTTTTTGTTCACTGGGGCTACTTTTTGACATTCAGCACAAGAACTGCAATAGGTAGCAAAATGCTCATGAATCTCAGGCCAGCAAAATCTGTACAGCAATTTGGCAAAATAAGGTGTGTTAGGTGTGTTTGGAGGGTGTGGAGGGTCTTCAAGGAAGTATATCAACAAGTCCTACATCAGAGGGAAGGTAATCCTTAATACAAAAATACCCTGCATATTTTCTGGTGTGGCATCTTTAGTGCATGGAATTCAGCACTAGGCAGTAAACTGCAAAACATTGTAAAAAACATAAAAACCTCAGACTGTGACTGAGGGCTTATTATAATAATAAAATGGCAAATACTATAACAGTACAAGAAGGTGAAAATCTCATAAAATGTACAAACTGTCTAATGTATCTATTAACAAAAACTAAACTCAATAGAACCTTTCAAATGTGCAAAATGTATTCATAACGATGATTTAATTAGTGAACTGAATTCCTTCACTGACAGGATAATACAGCTGGAAACAAGCCAAAGAAACATGGCAGATAGACTTGGCTCTAAACTAAACACAAGGTACAAGGAGATTTTGTCTACCCCTTCTTTGACTCCGCCTATACATAACTTAGTTAATACCCTGACTACCCCTGAACACTCTGTCCCTTGTTCAATTGAGCTAGAAGAACCAGAACTTAATAATAAGAAAAACAATAAAAGAACTAGAGAGGAGGAGGTTACACCTGATGGGGACGAAGAGTGGTCTAATTTTCAATATACAAAACCAGCAAAAAAAAGAAAGGCATGCAACTACATTTGATATCCCCCTTACAAATAGATTTTCCATACTTGAAACATTAGAAAGTAATCCTGAAAATAACCCAACATTTAATACAGTAGTAGATGGTACCTCTGAACTACTTACCATAGCGGAAAATAATATTAATAATAGACCTACTATCTCAGCTAATGAAGAAAATCATAATAACTGCAGTAACCTTGTTAATATAGAACCTGACGATAATTCTCAGCTAAACCACAGGAATCTCTTGGTAATAGGGGATTCCATGATTAAAAGACTGGATAGAAACATATGCAATCTGGATAAATCACATAGGACTTTATCGTCATTCAGTGGGGCAAAAATTGCTGATTTAACAAATATGTGTAAAACAATGGTTAATGGACTAGGTCACAACCCCTTGTTCTTACACATGTGGGTACTAACAACATGTTTAGAGACCCCCTTGAGGAAATTAAACAAGACATGATGGCATTAACTAATAGGTTAATTAACCTGGGCTGTGAAGTTATGATTTCCGAAGTACTGCCCATCCCGAAAGCCACCCCCTGAATTAACCAAAAAATCCAGAAATTTAACAATTAATCAAGGACATGGACTCTTAAGCAAGAGATCCACTGTTTACTCATTGAGAAGACTTTTACCTCAAAGATGATTTGTTTTGCTATAATGGACTACACTTAAATAAGAAAGGAAGCAAATTACTTGATCAACATTTTATTTGCTCCCTTGACAAACATTTAAACTAGTTCGGGGGGTGTGTGAATTTCTTAATGATAATCATGTAATACAGTCCAGAACTACAACTCTAGACCCCTCAAATATCATTGTAACATCTAATAACCTTCATCACCTACAACAGAAAAAGAGTGATAAAAAAGTACTATTATTAAACGCTAGAAGCCTGCCTAACAAAATGGAAGAATTAAGATACATAATGAACAAAGAAATTATCTCTATCTGTGGGGTCACTGAAACATGGTTCCACAATGACAGCTGGAATATTGATATACCAGGGTTTAATAAAATAACTAAGAACAGGAAGGATAAACAAGGAGGAGGAATTGCACTTTACATCTCTGAAGCGTACTCATTTCATTGTTATCATAACGACAAGCAGACGGTGAAAGTGAAATAATATGGGCAGAGATTAATTTACCATCCCTAAAAGTATGTATTGGTTTGGCCTATAGATCCCCTAATTTGAATAAAGATCAGAATACTGACTTCCTAAAATTGATTAACAGTTTTGAGCAAAAAATAAACTACATTTTAATGGGAGACTTTAACCTCCCTAACATTGATTGGAGAAAACATACTTGGAAGGGAAATGTTGAGAAAGACTTTCTCGATATAACAGTTAATCGAAACTTAGAACAAATAATACAGTACGGTACTAGAAACAATAATATCATTGATATTGTACTAACTAACATGGGGACTTCAGTATATGATTACAGAATATTAGAACCGCTGGGAAACAGTGACCATAATATGATCTTATTTCACATACAGTCTAGAGTTATAGACACAAAAGGGAATACTATAACTAAGGATTTTACAAGAGCTGATTATACAAAAATCAAACAATATTTGAATTCACGGGACTGGAACTCTGAATGGATAGGCCTCAATGTACATCAAGTTTGGAACAGTCTATTGTCCAAAATCAATTACTGCTTAGATAACTGGGTACCAAACAGAAAGAAGTACAACAAGAGATACAGAAATCCTGCCTGGTGGAACAATAAAATCAAGAGACTGATTGTTAAAAAACAAAAAAGTTACAAGAAATGTAAAACTCAACCATCAAATGAAAAATGGCAATGGTATAAAAATTGTGCCAACAAAGTAAAACTAGAAATTGGGAATGCTAAAAAGATTATGGAAAATAAACTAGCAACCGACACATTGGATAACAAGAAAAAGTTCTATAATTATATCGGCTCAATGAGAGGTTCTAAAGCAATAATAGGTCCATTACAAACAAATTCAGGAATCATAAACAATGAAATTCAAATTGCAGAAGAATTTAATAAGTATTTTCACAAGATATTTTCTAATAAGGAACAATTCAATAACTTAAACACAAACCCTAATCAATCGACTGTTGAACCTATTACGGTAGATGAAACTTTGAAAGAATTACAGAAATTAAAAGTTACTTCATCAGCAGGACCAGATAGAATACATCCAAATTTTTTGAAAGAAATTGCCTTTTACATCTCTGGCCCACTGAGTAAATTATTTAATCTATCCCTTAAGGAAGGCGAAAGTGTAGTAGCATTGAAAGAAGCAGTGGTAATACCAATTTATAAAGCAGGTGATAAATCCAAAGTATCTAACTATCTGCCTACTGTATAAGCTTGACATCTGTTATAGGGAAAATCCTAGAAAGATTAATCCTGCGTAGACTCGAAGAACACATCAACCACCATAATTTATATGACATAACAAAGCATGGTTTCAGAAAAGGAAGGTCATGTTTAACAAACCAACAAGATGGCATTCAGGAAGTATAAGGAAACACAGAAGGAGCAGGACAGAGAGCTGTACCAGTTAAGGCAGAAGGAAGCAGGGAGGGAAGTCAGAATAGCAAAGGCCCAAACTTAGGAAAAGATAGCCAACTCAGTTAAGAAGGAGGATAAAACATTTTATAGGTATATCAGAGAGTGTAGAAAGACTAAGGGAGGGATAATGAGGCTGAATAGAATGAATGGTGGGTGGGCAGAGGGGGACAGTGAAAAAGCAGGGATACTGAATGAATATTTCTGCTCAGTGTTCACAAAAGAGGAGGGGAGAGTGCCTAATCCAATTAACAGAAGCACTCTTGATAGGGGGCGGTTGATCCCAGCCCTTTCACAGAAGAAAGAGTTCTGCAAGAACTCCTAAAACTGAAGGTGGACAAAGCAATGGGGTCTGATGGAATTCACCCCAGAATTCTAAAAGAATTAAGGGGGGAACTAGTGAAACCACTGACTACTCTTTTTAATAAATCATGGGAGGATGGTGTGGTACCCGAGGACTGGAGGAAGGTGGATGTGATTCACCTTCACAAAAGTGGGAACAAGACAGAGGCAGGAAACTACAGACCTGTCACTTTGACCTCTGTGGTAGGGAAAGTGATGGAGTCACTTCTGAAGGAAAGAATAGTTGAGTACCTTGAGGCCAGTGGGGCATAGGACCCAAGGCAGCATGGGTTCACAGCGGGAAGGTCATGTCAGATGAATCTAATAGATTTATTGGACTGGGTGACCAAAGTAGTAGACTAGGGAGGGGCTGTGGACATGGCCTACCTAGACTTTAGCAAGGCATTTGACATAGTCTCACACAAAAGATTAATAGTCAAATTAACCAGCCTGGGAGTGGGTCCCAGGGTGGTAGCCTGGGTAAAACATTGGCTGGACAACAGGATACAGAAGGTAATTGTAAATGGAGTCCACTCTGAAGAAAGAGGGTTACTAGTAGAGTGGCGCAGGGGTTCAGTACTGGGTCCAGTCCTTTTAATGTCTTTATAAGTGACACTGCAGAGGGACTGGAAGGAAAGTATGCCTCTTTGCAGATGATACAAAGATCTGCAACAGGATTGATACACAAGGAGGCGTGGAAAGGATGAGAAGGGACTTGGCAAGGTTGGAGGAATGGTCAGAAGTATGGCAGCTAAGTTCAATGCAAAGAGTGCAAAATAATGCACCTGGGAAGCAAAAACCCAGGGGAAGATTACACAATGGGGGAGGTAGTAACAACAACAAAAATGGAAAGGGACCTGGGGGTAATCATATCAGATGACCTTAACGTTAGCAAGCAATGTGAGAAGGCAGTAGGGAGGGCTGGGGGAATACTGGGATGCATAGGGAGAGGCATCACCAGCAGAAAACAAGAAGTTGCTATCCCTCTGTACAGACAATTGGTGAGACCCCATCTGGAGTACTGCCTCCAGTTCTGGAGACCCCATCTCCACAAGGACATAGACAGGATAGAGGCAATCCAGAGGAGGGCAACTAAAATGGTGCAGGGTCTGCAAGAGAAGTTGTACGAGGAGAGACTAAAGGAGCTTAATAGGTATACCCTTGAGGAAAGAAGGGAGAGGGGGGACATGATAGAAACTTTTAAGTACCTCAGTGGAATCAATAAAATCCAAGAGGGTAGCATCTTTCAGAAAAAGAGACGTGCAAGAACAAGGGGACACAATTTAAAGATGGGGGGGCGGTTCCGGGGCAATGTGAGTAAGTATTTTTTCACAGATAGGGTAGTGGATGCATGCAATAGCCTTCCTGAGGAGGTTGTGGGGTCTACAACTGTGGGAGAATTCAAGAATGCATGGGACAGACACAAGGCAGTTCTTGTGGGGGTAGGAAGAAATAGGCTGTTGGTTAACTAGGATCTGCAGCCCATCCTATAGGTAGGGGAAATGGGCAGACTAGGTGGGCCAAGCTGTCCTTATCTGCCGTAAAAGTTTAAGTTTCTATGTTTCTAACTAAATTTCTTTGAAAATGTGAGTGCTGCATTGGATAAGGGACTACCGGTGGATGTTGTATTTCTAGACCTGGCTAAGGCGTTTGACAGGGTTTCTCATAGAATTCTTCTAGAGCATCTGGTTAAACTAAAATTTCCATATATCTTAATTAAATGGATCAATTCATGGTTATATAATCATAGGCAACGTACATCAATTAAGAGAGCCTTGTCCTCATGGGCCGAGGTTACAAGCGGGGTTCCACAGGGCTCTGTGCTGGGCCCTGCTTCTTTTTAATATTCTGATAACATCAATGCAGATAGCAGATAACATCTGGATATCAAAATATGCAGACGATTGTAAAATTGGATGCATTGCTAATACCATTGAGGCAACAGGCTCTCTGCAAAAAGAATTAGAAGCTTTAGAAATCTGGGCCAGAAATAATAAAATGAAATTTAATGAGCAGAAGTGCAAAGTAATGTACTTGGGTCATAACAATCTGAAAAACGAGTACTTATTAAACAATGTAAAACTTCAAGTAACAGAAAATGAAAAAGACCTTGGGATAAATATTGACAGTACGTTAACCTTTGAAAACAATACAATATTCAAAGTAAAGAAATGTCGGAGAATAATGGGCTGCATTTGGAAAAATATTAAAAGCAGACAACTGCAGGTCATCCTTCCACTTTACACTAGTTTAGTGAGATCTCATTTGGATTATTGTGCTCCATTCTGTGCACCTATCACAATTCATGGTTAAGAAACAACTTGAGGGGCTCCAAAGGAAAATGACTAAAAAATTAATGGTATGTTTGATAAACCTTATGGTGAAAGATTGAAAACACTTGGCCTATATTCAGTCCAGTACAGACACCTTAGAAGAGACCTTTGCTTGATCTATAAGGCCCTCAATGAACCAGGACTTACAGAAACCTTTGGTATAGAAAGAAAATTTTGTGCATCACATACAAGATCTCATAATATGAAATTAAAAGGAGTAAATTGCCGAACCAAAAAAAGACATCAATGGTTTACTCAGAGAATAGTTAATTTGTGGAATACACTACCTGCCTCAATTGTTGAGAGTAAAACTATGACTATGTTTAAAGGTGCCCTAGGCAAATTTATGGGTAACATTAAATTTGATTATATAGATAATTAAAACTACCTTTGGGTGGCAAGTTCAATAATAGGCTTTGCCTCCTGAACTTGTAAGTAACTATGAAACTATGAAAGGTGTGATCCTTCTCCAATTGATGAGTCATAGGACTATCATGTGCCAGCTGTAACAACTCAGTTCTATACTTCTTTGGTATGACCAATTGTCCTGTCTGTTCCTGCATCTGAGGATTAACACAAACTCTGGACAGTAGCCCATTACATTTTCTAAACATTGGTTCACCCTGTTTTCATTTCACCCTACCTGCTTAAAATTACCTTGGAGAGAAACATTGTTAATTTGCTTAGAAACACAATCACAGTCAGTTATCAGTTTACTTTCAACATTTTTATATATCACCCCCTTATATCCGTCAGTATTTTGTTGCCACTTTTTTTCAGTTGTCTTCTTTCTTTCCTGGACTTCCGGATCCTGGAGCTGGGCTCAAACAAGTCCGCATCAGAGTCACCAAAAGTAAAAGTGTCCCTACCATCTGATAGTTTCTTTGCCTGCACGGGTGTCATCACAGCTGCTGAAACTACAGGTTTTGCTCTCTCCAGGGGCCTAGCCAGGATTTAGGGGGGATGGCAAATATTTGAAGGGGGTTCTGGGGCATGCTCCTCTGCAACATTTTGAAAATTTAGGAGTTAAATGGTGCAGTTTTGTGCATTTTTAGGCAATAACTGTTGAGTTACAAGATGCATCAAAATTCAAGTTGTCAGTCTTACCCCTTCTCAGTCCCAGGTCTTTCAGTTAAACTCAGGATTTTTTTTCTCACTTTTAAATTTCCATCTTTCTCTTTTGTAGATCTCTCCATATCCTGTTACCAACCTTACCTTTGCTGTTCTTCCAGGGGTTCCTTCTAATTTTTTTTGTTAATTTTCACAAACTCCATTTTAATTTCTGTTTTCAGCTGTCACCTTGCCTTTTATGTTCCACCTCTCCCACTGTGTGCATTTCCCCTTTAATTGCCAACTTTCTATGGCTTCTCTTAACAGTGGTGTTCCTCCCTTTCTGCTCTACATTACATGCATGATCCTCTTTTCTGCAAACAAATAATGGTCAGGCAGTTTATATATTTTTAAATATTTTAATGCAATACTGTTTGTATCAGGCTCACACATTAAACAGTATTGCATTAAAATATTAAAAAATATATAAACTGCCTGACCATTATATGTGTGAAGAGATACACAACGTTTTCAAAGATGTGATAAAAAATATCAAAGTACTACAGATGCAGCTAATAGATTGAATTATTTGACAACTGGGTGTTATCAGAGTGTAATAATAAAATGTAAAATGAAAACATTACAACTTTACCACACAAACACACATAGTTATTTCTCTAGCATTCTTGTTTTTATATCAGATTATCTGTAATCTGGTTGAATTATTTCAATGTGTGTGAACTAAGACAAAATAAGGAGTCTTAGCTTCAAAATAGCAAGTGGTAGTATGAAAACAGATGAATAGTCCTTTAAGATGCTAGGTAGAAGAAATTACTGGACCCCCTGCTTTCTTACTTCATTCTCATCTTGTTGCTGCCATCACATCTGCAAGCAACATCTGCCCTGGATGTTTTTTTGTAAACCTATCAATTACTTCATTAGTGTCCTCTTTAGCTCCATAATGAATGTGCATTAGGGCAAGGCCTGACATTCTGTCATTTCCCACGGTGCTTCTAACATAAGTCTTGAGTTGTGAAGAGCACTGAAAGAATGCCAGGTCAATAAAAAACAAGACCGTTTTGATAGCAGGTCTTGTTGCTACATCTGTCCTGGCTTGCATTGCTGAGATCCAGCTGGATGAGAACGCTGGTTCAGTATTGGAATTGGCAGTTCCGGCTGGGTACTCAGTCATACACCACCCGAGGGTGGATCATAGGGGTCAGGGTGTAGCCATTTATTTTAAATCAGAACTGGGCCTTATGGATGTTCCAGTGGGAGATACCAGATCCTTTGAGTGTATCATGGGCACAGATGTAGGACACAGGATACTTTTCATCTACCATCCATCCGGTGATGGGAAGGTGTTCCTGCAGGAAGTCAGAGGCTTCATCATCAACATGGTGTTGGAATCCCCCTTATGATTAATTCTGGGGGATTTCAGTGCCTGGTTCAATAATAAAGTCTTGCAATTTGGTTAAGACTTTCTCCAACTGATGACTTTGTTGGGCTTCACACAGGTAATTCCCTCTGCAACCCAAAATAAAGGTCAATCATTGAATATAGTGTTCCTTCTGTGGATGGAGATCTCCAATTTGGAGGTGGAACCAGTTACATGATCTGACCATCACACCATAGGGTTCAGTTTCATGCCCCTCCCCAAACAGACCTGACTCCATTGAGATGGTCCTGTACCATCCTTTAAGGGGTGAGACTCCAGATGGTCTAATGGTAGTACTGAACCTATTGAGCATGCTGAGTGAATGCTTGGATCCAGGGAATCTGGTACTGGCCTATAATAAGGCAGTGACAGTGGCCCTGGATTCCGTAGCTCCTATCTGTGTTCACAACCTCACTCTTTGCCCAAGATTCCCATGGTTTGATGGGACCCTAAAGGAGTTGAGAAGAGTGGAGCAAAGGTTGGAGAGGTGCTGGCAGAAGACAGATCTGGCTGAGGACAAACTTATATTGATGGATCATTATAAAGTCTGTCAGTCAGCAGTCACCCATAAGAAGGCAGAGTTCCTGTCCAGGGAGATTGCCGCTGTACTGAATTGACCAGCTGAACTCTTCCGGACTGTTGACAGATTGTGCAATCCAATCTGTCTTCAGTCTGGAGGAGTTTTGTCATAAGATAAGTGTGACAAGTTTGCTCGAGTCTTCGCAGATAAGGTTGCCAGCATCAGGTCTGGAATCTGTTCAGGGCCCTCTACTGGGTGTTGTGGAGGTCAGCAGGAGGATGTGAGCACCTGGTTTACTTGGTCTGACTTTGGCCTGTCAGCAGTCATTGACATCATGAGGATCATCCAGAAACTGCGACCGACCAGTTGTAGTTTGGACTCAGGCCTAATGTGCCTCCTGGTGGGGTGTGTTGCGGACATTGGTCTGGTCCTAGCTAAGATAGTCTGGAGGTCAGGAAGTAAAACCCTCCCTTTACCCAGACTGTCTGGCTAACTACAGGCCCATCTCTAACCTGCCCTTTGTGAGTAAGGTTATTGAGAAGGTGGTGGCATTGTAGTTGGATGATCATTTGACCATCCATGATGTCTATGATCCTCTCGAGTCTGGATTCAGGAAGAGACATAGTACTGAGATGGCACTGGTTCAGGTACTTAATGATCTCCTAATAACAAAGGATCTGAGGACCTGTTTGATCTTGGTCCTCCTTGATCTCTCTGCAGCATTCAACACTGTGGACCATGGAGTGTTGTTGGAGCACCTGTGGCTTTTCTGTGGACTGTCTGGTACAGTCCTCAGTTGGTTTCGATCTTTCCTCGAGGGCAGGACACAAAGAATGGTTTTGGGGATTTATTCTTCAGCCTCTGTTCCCCTATCCTGTGGGGTGCCGCAGGGCTTCATCTTGTCACCCATGTTGTTCGCAGTGTATATGCTGCCATTAGGAGACATTATTAGGCGGTATGGTTTGAGTTTTCATTGCAGATGATACTCAGCTATACATGTCCTTTGTACCTGAACAGGGTGAAGCTGTATCTCAGGCTCAGGCCAATCAGGTCAGATCAAGGAGGAGGTGCCAAAGTTTAAAACAGTGAGGCCGCTTCTTTTCTTCAGCACTGCTGAACTGTTGTTTCTGTGATGGGGGGGGTTAGAGGTTAGTGGTGTCCAAGCTGGGACCCCGTCTTCCTCCGCACTACACAGCCCGCAAATCAGGCACACAGGCAGTGAATTTTCACCCACCCTCCCATCCCCTCACCCCACTAGTGTTTAAATACTTCTCTGGGGCTCCTCCCGAATAGGCCATTTAGAAACAAAAGGCATTTGACGATGTTCTTGAGGGTGGGCTAGCCTAGGCAAAAAAAAACTAAAATTGGTATTAGATTGTTTACGTCTGTTGCATATTATACAGCATTAGTGCTGCCTCAAGCTATAATGCCACTGCATTAAAGAGGCCAGCAGAGGCACACCAAGAAGGAGGAGCACCTATCAGGAACGGGCAGGAGGACAGGTTCAGCGAAGGGGGTGGCCTCAAGGTGAACTTTGAAGCAGGGACTTCTGCTGGAGAGACTTAAAAAAATAATTCTGAAGGTACTGTGAATGCATCCATAAAGAATGAGATGTTGGGGACATTGCAACATAAACAGGGGAAATGTGACTTTTGAGATATTGCAACAGAACCATGGGCATTTAATGTCAGTAATGAATTGTACTTTAGACGGATGTTAACCTAGTAATTAAGCTAGCAATTAGTGTATTTGTGCTCATTATTAACCTATTGATCAAGTTAGCAACTTAATGTATATTTGCTTATTTTTAGGGTGCTGTATTGCTAAATTAGTACTTAAGTTAGTTGTAAGTAGCCTATTAATCAAGTAAGTAAATTCGTGTATTTTTGGTTATTATGAACCTAGGAATTTAATATATTTTTGCTTATTTTTAGGGTACTTTATTATTAACTTAAAAATTAAGTCAGTAATTTAGGGTATTTTTGCTTCCTAGTACAGTACTTTATTATTAGGACATTTAAAGTACAGTTGCAGTTAAGCTAGAAGATATGGTGAGGACTGTTTAAGAAGACATTGCTGTCTAGCATACAATGACAGATAACACACTAAATTGTAGTGCTTAGTGTGGTTAGTGGGATCAAGTAATTTTCAGACATAGAGGAGCATTTAAAACCAGAAAAGCAGTGTGTAAAATGTGGGACATTAGGGGACATAACTCTGGACAAGGCAGTCAAGGAAGAATTGTAGGTCGTAACATTTGTGGGGTGGCTGTATTTATGGAGATACTATGGAAGACATGGGGGGGCAGTGTGTAGGAGCATAGGAAAACTAAAAATATAGATAGGATGCCTCACTAAGGCATTTCAATCAATCCATCAATCAATCAATCAAGTCTTTCCTTAACAAGGTGATCACCATTGAGATGAGGTCATTGTCAAGATGGACCTGTGCAACGTACATGATTCATACAGAGAGTAAGGATTATATAACAGAGGTATACATTTGAACAAGATACAAATCAATGTTGAAACAGTACAATATGCAATACGCAATGTACAATGTAGAGGCACAGGTTTAGTGGTAGCTACCTAAGTTAATATGTACAATAGATGCATAGGTCAAACTGAATGTAAGTAACATAACAGTCCTTAGGAAAACCAGTGGAAAAGAGTTTGTAAGCAGTCAAGCTTGAGCATTTAAAGTATGGAAAGGGCATAAGAAGGACTGAATATTAATATGCAGGGGGCCTCCAGTATCAGGAACATCTACTGACTGCGGACATGTAACTATAAACCGGGGAGCAATTGTAAGAGCTGGGGCAATGAGTGCAGTGCCTGTACTGGTTTTGTGGAAAACGTCAAGAGGAAAGGAGGAAGCAATGTATAGGGCTTCTTTGCAAGACCTACAGTGGGTAATAAGAGGGCAACTAAGGAAAAGGAGGAAAGGATGTACAGTATTAAGAGGTGCCAGGGGACACCATACAAGAGCCAAGTATGCTGAATGCAAGGGACAACAATTGAATGCTGCATAGATGGGATGCAGGGGCAAACTGAATATGGAACAGATGTACATGGACCAATGAATATCAACAATGGGGAGAGACAGAAAGAAGACAGGCGATGGCAAGGGATAAGTTGTCAAGAAAGGCAATATCTAAATGAAAGAGACAGAGGGGATAGGTGGAAGATGACAAGAAATGGAGAAACTAAACAAGGGATACAGGTGCAAACTGGACATGGAGTAGATGTACAGAGACTAAAGAATATCAACAATGGGGAGAGACAGGAAGAAGACAAACCAATGCAGCGGATAAGACAGCAGGAAAAGCAATACCTGGACAATAGGGAAAGAGGGGAAGGGTAGAAGATAACAAGAAAAGAGGGACAAAAACAAAGAATTCAGGGCAGGAGCTGTTGAGCACAGGAAATCTCTGTCTCGGGGTGACTACATGTAACAGATATACAATACTTGTAGAGAAGACCCAGAGGAACAAAGGTAAGGCAGAAATAGAGTTGCAGCAGGATAACAGAGATGTAGCGGGTGAACAAGGCCAGAAAGTAACTCAAGAGGGACAGAAACCATATGTCTCAAAGGATGAAGACAAGGAAGACAAAAAAGAGGGAGAGACAGGAAAGTGGAAGAGGAAAGTAAGTAAAATAAAGACGGGCAATACAGGAGGCAGAAACCATGAGAAGAATGGTGAGAAGTAAGGGCACTCTGGAAAGAGAAAAATAATAGTCTATGGGGACTAGATAATAAAAGATATATAATGGAGAAGAAGTGAGGACACAAGCATGAGGACAACAGTGGTGTGCACACCTGGGACAGAGGCAGGTAAGGCAACCCAAAAGATAAGGGAGCTGATAAGAGTGGCAGGGGAAAAACCAGACTTGGTACTGCACATTGGGACAAATCATCTAGCCGGGAGGAGACCAAGGTAGTGCAACACAGATTTATGGACCTAGCAGAGACATGCAGGCAGTCTGTGATATTATTAACCTTTTCTGAGATAATTTCTGTACTGAGGGCAAGCACAGCTAGGAAGCAAAGGATAGTGGAATTTAATAGATGGCTAGGCCTGTGGCATAAGGAGGAGGGATAAGGTCTATGGGCAAGTGGGGAGATACATGGGAGGACAAGACACTCTATAGCAGTGACAGACTACATCTAATCTGGGAAAGGAGAAAGAAAAAACTAAAATGGGGGAATACATGGCACTAGAACTGGATTTAAACTGCTAAGGGGGAGGCAGAAGAGGGGAGGATGCTGTGCCTCCCCCACTCCAGCAGAAACAAACAGGGAACAGGGAGCAAAGATGGATGCCAAATCAGAAAATTGGGGAGAAGCAAATCAAATAGGACTAAGTCAGAGGAAGAGCAAGGGCACAACAGAGACAAAGTGGATGGTGGTGGTGCTGAATGCGCGCAGTCTTGGGAACAAGATGGCAGAACTGCAGGTGCTCTTAGCAGAAAACAGGGTAGACATCGCCATGATCACAGAGACCTAGGCATCAGCACACCAAGACTGGGACCTATTGATCTCAGGTTACAGGATATATAGAAAGGACAGGGAGACAGGAAAAGGGAGTGGAGTGGTGGCATACATAAAGGGAGGTATTGCGTGCACAAGGGAGGAGGAGTTTGAGAGAACAAGGAGGTGCTATAGCTCCAGCTCCAGATGAACAAAGGAGGGAGAATAAGGTTGGGGATCATATACACACTACCCAGTCAAGGCAAGGACAAGGACAGGGAGTTATGCACTCAGTTAACAGATGCAGCAGAATGGGGGGAGATAGTAGTTGCAGGCAACATTAACCTGCCCAAAACTGAATGGGAGTAGTCCAGACACATTCTGTGCCAGAAGCCAGGCAATCCTGGATGCAATCCAGGATGGCTTCATGACACAGTATGTGACCAGTCCCACTGGGGGGAAGCAATTCTGGACCTGGTACTCTCCAACTGAGAACATGTGCAGGACATAGACATTGGGGATTCCATGGGTGGAAGTGAACACAGCACAGTGTGGTTCAACCTGGACATGGGTAGGGAAGATATCCCCACTAAGACAAGAGTGCTAGACTTTAGAACAAGTAATTTTAAGAGAATGAGGGAAATGGTTAGAGAAGACCTAGGGAATTTAGAGGATGGCTTAGGTGTTGAGGAAATATAGGACGCTATCAGAGGGACTGTACAGAAGGCTACAAACAGTTGCATTGAGATGAGGAGATAGATGGCAGGAACTCGAACACCTAGCTGGTTTAGCAGGGAGTTGGCTAAGGTAGTGAAAGATAAAAGGGCCGCATAAAGGAAAAGTAGAAGGACAGCGAGGGAAGAGGATGAGGAGGAGTACCAAAAGCTGGCTAAACTAGCAAAAAGGGAGGTATTATAGGCAAAAGCAAAGAAGAATCTCCAGATAGCAGAAGGGATAAAAAAGGTGAATAAGGCCTTCTTTCGCTACATTAAACAAAAGAGGGACAAAAAGGATAACATAGTCAGATTGAAGAAGGTTGAAGGCATAGTGGTGGATGATGGGGCAAAAGCAGAGATATTAAACAATTATGTCTGCTCTGTCTTCACCAAAGAAAGAGGGGGCCCAGTACCACACAGTGGAAAGAGTAGGGAGGGGACTGGTGAAGACCCAATAGGGACCATCAGGATTGAACGGGTGAGGGAGGGGCTCATGAATTTGAAGGTGGAAAAATCTCCATGGCCAGATGGAATTCACCCCAGAATACTAAAGGAGATGGCATAGGAGCTAGCGGGTCCGCTGACAATGCTATTCAATAGATCTGTTGATACGGAGGTGGTGCCAGGGGAATGGAGAACAGCAGATGTCATGCCACTCCATAAGAGTGGCACCAAGGTGGAACTCCGGTAACTACAGGCTGGTAAGCCTGACCTCAATTATGTGTAAACTGATGAAGACAATATTGAAGGAGGGCCTGGTCAAGTTCTTAGAGAAAAATAGCCTGCAGGATAACAAACAGCATGGGTTTGTGACATGCAGATCATGTCAAATGAACTTGAGTGAGTTCTGTGACTGGGTCACCCTGACAGTGGAAAAAGGCTAGGCAGTGGATATCATATATCTGAACTTTAGCAAGGCCTTTGGTTCTGTGCCACACAAAAGGCTGACTATGAGGTTGATGGGCTTAGGGGTGGGAGAAAGGTTGGTTAGATGGGTCGATAACTGACTTAGCAGCAAGACGCAGAGGATAGTAGTAGGAAGGAAGTTCTCCAATACAAGGGAAGTTACCAGTGGGGTTCCACAGGGGGCGATGTTGGGACTGGTGTTGTTTAACATCTTTATTAATGAGATAGGGGAAGGCATTCAGGGAAAAATGTGCATATTTGCAGATGACACCAAGCTCTGTGGGAGGGTGGACACACAGGAAGGGATAAGGGAGATGAGAGAGGACCTAGCCAAACTAGAGAATTGTTTGGGGATATGGCAGCTCGGGTTCAATGCCAAAAAATGCAAGGTGATGCACATGGGGCAAAGAACCCAAGAATAGAGCACTACATTGGTAAAGTTCAGATTAAGACATCAGAGGAAGAAAGGGATCTGGGGGTCATCATTTCTAGTGACCTGAAACACTCGACACAATGCAAAAAGGCAGTAGCAAAGGCAAATAGGATGTTGGGGTGTATTGCAAGGGGATTTAACAGTAGGAAGAGGGAGGTTATTATGCCATTGTACAGGTCATTGGTGAGACCTCACTTGAAATATGGAGTAAGATATTGGCATCCGCACCTGAAGAAGGACATAAACATGATGGAACGGATCCAGAGGAGAGCGACTAAAATGATAGAAGGACAGCAGGAGGAGATCATATGTAGAGAGGCTGGAGGACCTAGGGATGTACACTCTGAAGGAGAGGAGGCAGAGAGGAGATATTTATTTATTTAGTTAGTTTTTGTTGACCGGGTAAGTGCACTAGACAAATCCTGCCTATTTTCAGACATGACCCGGGGGAGAGGGGGATACAGATGAATGCCAACTGACCTTGAACCAGATTAAGCTGTTGATGGTATTTTTAGTGAATGAGGGAAATTTGGCCAGAACACCGGGGAAATTCCCCTACTCTGTTCGATAAGTGCCATGGGATCTTTAACATCCACCTGAACTACCACCAATCCAGGCAGATGGGACCTCGGTTATAATGTCTCATCTGAAAGACGGCACCTCAGAAGTGCAGCACCCCTCTCATGCTGCACTACAGTGTCAGTACTGGGATATTAACCCAAGTGCCAGATGTGGGAACTGAACCCACAGCCCTCTGATCTCCCGGCCTCAGAGGCAAGTGTGCAACCTACTGAGCCACTGACAATGATTGAGACGTTCAAGTACCTGAGGTGTTTAAACAGAGTGGACTGCAGGAGCCTATTCAATAAAAGGGCCAACACCACCACCAGAGGGCACAACCTAAAACTGGTGTGGGGGGGTAGATTCAAGAGGGACATGAGGAAGCACTTTTTACAGAAAGAGTGGTGACAGCGTGGAATGAGCTGCCACAGGAGGTGGTGGAGTCTTAGTCAGTGGCAGCCTTCAAAATAGCCTGGGGCAAGCATAAAAGAATGTAAGGTGGCCTCATAAGGGGAAAGCACAGAATATTCAAGGGGGGAAGGGGGATCGGGGTCACATATGTAAACTGAAGGCAGGACGCAATCCATATTAATTCAAGCAGACCTGATAGACCAAGTGGTCTCCTTCTCCTGGACATTTCTTATGTTCTTATGACTGCTTTATGATGTGATGGAGGAGCAAAGTTGAATTGGAGCAATTTGAAAACTGACTCCACACTACCAATGATAATTTGAAATTCACTTGCAATAGTAGTGATTTGGAAATACTGTACATTTTTTAGATATCTTAATCAGAATGGGCAATGATGTGCATATCACTGCAACAGTTCGTCTTCACGGCATTTCACAAGAAGGGAAGGGAAGGGATTGTATGAGGCCAAAGCCAAAACACTCTCTAAAGATACATGTCTGGGACTATTTCCAAAGTGCAGTCATGTCCTTGCCTGTATTCTTTGTTAATAAACATTGCAATATGTGTGAATGCCACATTTTTGAGACAAAATAATAATGAAGGCTGCCATGAAGTGTGAGTAAACAAAATTCACAGATGTCCACAGTTTTTATAAGGGCAATGAAGAGCAATGACTCCACTACACTGTTGCTACAGAATGTTCTTCGTCTGGTGTAACTTAGACTCTGTCATTTTATTGCCTGTATCATAATGTTCAAAATATTTTTGCAATGTATTGCATTGTATGCCTTCGGCTGCATGGGTGGGGCGCCACAGACGTATTGCTATCATCTGAGAAGGGCACTGTGGAAGCAAGTGACCGGAAATCTCTCTAGCGTGCTTCCACAGTGCTCAGGCAAACTTCCACAGTGTTTTGTTTCCATGGCTCTTCCCCTCTGCTGGACGCATAAACACACCTCCTTTGTGGGGCACTACTTTTTTCCGCAACTGCAGAAGTTACTGCAGCTGTGCCCAGATGACTGATGACTCTACCTGTGCATGCATGAGAATTGGGCATGCACACTGTTGTCATGGTGGCCATCTTGGATACAGCAGACTCAGGCGTGGCAAGAGCTCTGATCTATTCTTTTTCTCTGTCTCACCACTCTAAGGAGCTGTATCAGCTCAAACCAGATCTTGTTTATGTCAGGCATGACTGAAAAGAGGATTTACTGAATTCACCTCCTGGTAAAAAATAAAAATGAAATGAAAATCTACAGCACTTACTGCTGAGCAGGAACTGTCCTAGGTGATAGGTTTAAATGCTTCATTGGCAAGCATTTAAACTAGCCAAGGAAGGAGGCACTGGAAAGGAGAAGGGGGATCCTGCCCCTCCCCCCAAATATCAGGATAGTTAGTGAGGTAAATACCAAGATAGAGATGTCGATACGGAGAGGGCAGGGGTAAATGGAGATAACGACAAAGGCAGTAAGTACAGAGATGGGGCAAAAAGGGGTAAGGCCATCAAGAAATGGAGGGTAATGAGTACCAATGCTCTTAGTCTGGGCAACCAGCTCCCTGAACTGGTGGCCTTGATGGAAGAGGGATGCCTGGATATCGTGGCAGTCACAGAAATATGGTACACAGAGAACCATGACTGTGATGTTAACATGCCAGGGTACGCAACGTACAGAAGAGACAGGGAGGGTAGAAGAGAGGGAGGAGTAGCTCTCTGTGAAAGGGAAGGGATAAAAGCAACAGAACAAAAGAGTAAATAGGGAGGACAGAAGGCACTGTGGGTCACCTTAGAGACTGGAAATGGCACCACAATCTGCACAGGGGTTCTATACAGACCCCCATCTCAGGGGGAGGGAATGGACAAGGATATGATAGAAGGCATCCTTAGGATGGCAGAGAAAGGGGAGATATTGTTGATGGGGGATCTGAATATGCCAGATGTTAACTGGAGTACCTTTGGTGCAGCCACATCAAAGAGCAGGGCCATTCTTGATGCCCAACAGGGGGCATGCCTCAGACAGCTAGTGTTGGAACCCGCTTGGGAGGGAGCAATCATAGACCTCATACTCTCAAATGGGGACAGTGAGAGGATCTCAGATCTAGAAGTGGGTAGCCATCAGGGAACAAGTGACCACCAAACAGTGTGGTTCATGATGAACTCAGCTGCAGAGTCAAGCCATTCAAAAGTAAGGGTACTGGACTTCAGGAGGGCTGACTTCTCCAAAATCAGAGAGTGTCTTAGAAAATCACTAGCAAACAGGCAAGAAGAAGGGGTGGAGCAACAATGGGGAGCCTTTGTGTGAAGCAAAAAAATAAATCAAAATGAAAGAAAAAGCCACTATGGTTCTCAAAAGAGGTGGAGGGAAGGTTAGGGAGAAGAAGATAGCATTTAGGAAGTATAAGGAAACACAGAAAGAGCAGGGCAGAGAACTGTACCAGTTAAGGCAGAAGGGAGCAGGGAAGGCAGTCAGAATAGCAAAGGCCCAAACTGAGGAAAAGATAGCCAACTCAGTTAAGAAGGGGGATAAAACATTTTATAGGTACATTAGGGAGAGTAAAAAGACAAAGGGAGGGATAGAGAGGCTGAATAGAATGAATGATGGGTGGGCCGAGAGGGACAGTGAAAAAGCAGGGATACCGAATGAATACTTCTGCTCAGTATTCACAAAAGAGGAGGAGGGGGAGTTACCTAATCCAATCAACAGAAGCACTCTGGATAGGGGGGTTGGTCCCAGTCCTTTCATAGAAGAATGGGTTCTGAAAGAACTCCTAAAACTGAAGGTGGACAAAGCAATGGGGCCTGATGGAATTCACCCGAGAATTCTAAAAGAATTAAGGGGAGAACTAGTGACACCAATGACTACCCTTTTTAACAAATCATGGGAGGATGGTGTGGTACCCGAGGACTGGAGGAGGGCAGATGTGATTTCCCTTCACAAAAGTGGGAGCAAGACAGGCAGAAAACTACAGACCTGTCAGTTTGACCTCTGTGGTAGGGAAAATGATGGAATCACTTCTGAAGGAAAGAACTGTTGAGTACCTAGAGGACAGTGGGGCACAGGACCCAAGGCAGCATGGATTCACAGTGGGAAGGTCATGTCAGACAAATCTAATCAATTTCTTTGACTGGACGACCAAAGTAGTAGACCAGGGAGGGGCTGTGGACATGGCTTACCTAGCAAGGCATTTGACACAGTCCCACACAAAAGATTAATAAATTAGCCAGCCTGGGAGTGGGTCCCAGGGTGGTAGCCTGGGTAAAACATTGGCTGGACTACAGGACACAGAAGGTAATAGTAAGTGGAGTCCACTCTGAAGAAAGGGGGGTTACTAGTGTGGTACCGCAGTGTTCAGTACTGGGTCCAGTCCTTCTTAATGTTTTTGTAAGTGACATTGCAGAGGGACTGAAGGAAAGTATGCCCTTTGCAGATGACACAAAGATCTGCAACAGGGTTGATACACAAGGGGTGAAAAGGATGAGAAGGGACTTGGCAAGGTTGGAGGAATGGTCAGAAGTATGGCAGCTTGGATTTAATGCAAAGAAGTGAAAATAATGCACCTGGGAAACAAAACCCAGGGAAGATTACACAATGGGGAGGGTAGTAACAACAAAATGGAAAGGGACGGGGGGTAATCATATCAGATGACCTTAAGGTTAGTAAGCAATATGAGAAGGCAGTGGGGGGGGGGGGATACTGGGATGTATAGGGACAGGCATCACCAGCAGAGGAAGTTGTTATCCCTCTGTACAGACAGTTGGTGAGACCCCATCTGGAGTACTGCATCCAGTTCTGGAGACCCCATCTCCACAAGGACATAGACAGGATGGAAGCAGTCCAGAGGAGGGCAACAAAAATGGTACAGGGTCTGCAAGAGAAGCCATATGAGGAGAGACTAAAGGAGCTTAATATGTATACCCTTGAGGAAAGGGGGGAGAGGGGGGACATGATTGAAACTTTTTTGAACCTTAGTGGAATCAACAAAGTCCAAGAGGGTAGCATCTTTCAGAAAAAGAGATGTGCAAGAACAAGGGGACACAATTTTAAAATAGAGGAGGGATGACTCAGGGGCAATGTGAGTAAGTATTTTTTCACAGAGAGGGTGGCGGACGCATGGAACCGCCTTCCTGAGGAGGTTGTGGAGTCTAAAACTTTGGGAGAATTCAAGAATGTATGGGACAGACATAAGGCAATTCTTGTGGGGGTTAGGAAGGAATAAGCTGTTCGTTAACTAGGATCTGCAGCTTATCCAGTAGGTAGGGAAATGGGCAGACTAGGTGGGTCAAGCGGTCCTTATCTGCCTTCAAAGTCTATGTTTCTATATTTAACAGAGTCAAAACTAAATTTTTCATAGAAAACTCGCTACTGGTACAGGGTCAGGATGCCGTAAGGCAAAGTATCCTATAATGTGTGATCTGAGCAATTCCCCCACCCAGAAAAGCCCACAATAAATTCATAGAATACTCACTGATCTTTTGTTTGCTTGTCCTCCTGTCCTTTTTGGGCAATCTACAGTTACAGAGGACTGTATTAAGCTCTGAGAGAATAGTGGGACTGGCAAAGATCTGATCAGAGCATATAAAAACTCAACATGCACTGCAGGCTATTGAATCTCCCAGTGCTGCAGCACTCCGCTGATGTCAGCTGTAGGAGATTCTGGCATTTGTAGTTACAGAAAATGTCAGCTTGCAAGTCAGCTGAATCAGTCCAGTACAGTCTTTTATACTGCAGTGAGCAACAGGTAAAAAAAATTTCAATGAACAATGGTTAACAAATTGTTTTTGCACACAGCGTGCCAGTTGGAACCAGCCCCACACATGGACATGAGACTCAATGCCAACTGTTCTCTGTGACAGTACATATTGTAACTGCCTCTGTGTCTCACGTGGCATAATCACATTCTACCAATATGAATTGATTACCCTGTTTACTTTTATCTGGGGGGCACCCACATTTATTGCAATTCTCTGAAAAGACACATCTATCAGGGGTAGTGGTGCTAGGGGTACCTTTTCATTTTTTACTCACTAGGGCTACTTTTTGACATTCAGCACAAGAACTGCAATAGGTAGCATCATTCTCATGAATCTCAGGCCAGCAAAATCTGTACAGCAATTTGGCAAAGGTGCGATCCTTCCCCGATTGACCAGTCATGGGACTGTCATGTGCCAGCTGTAACAACTCAGTTCCATACACTTCTTTGGTATGACCAATTGTTCTATCTGTTCTTGTATCTCAGGATTAGCACAAACTCTGGACAGTAGCCCATTACATTTTCTAAACATTGTTTCACCCTGTTTTCATTTCACCCCACCTGCTTAAAATTACCTTGGAGAGAAACATTGTTAGTTTGCTTAGAAACACAATCACAGTCAGCTAGTTTAGTTTCAACATTTTTATGTATCACCACCCCCTTATATCCATCAGTATTTTGTTGCCACTTTTTTTCAATTGTCTTCTTTCTTTCCTGGACTTCCGGATCTTGGAGCTGAGCTCAAACAAGGCCGCATCAGAGTCACCAAAAGTAAAAGTGTCTGCATCATTTCTGATATTTACTTTGCCTGTGCTCCTGTTATCACAGCTGCTGAAACTACAGGTTTTGCTCCCTCCAGGGGCCTAGCCCGGATTTGGGGGGGGGCAAATAATTCAAAGGGGTTCTGGGGCATGATCCTTCTGGAACATTTTGAAAATTTCTGAGTTAAATGGTGCAGTTTTGTACATGTTTAGACAATAACTGCTGAGTTACAAGATGCATCAAAATTCAAGTTGTTAGTCTCATCCCTCCTCAGTCCTAGGTCTTTGAGTTAAACTCTGGATTTTTTTTCCTCCCTTTTAAATTTCCATCGTTTTCTTTTGTAGATCGCTCCGCATTCTGTTACCAGCCTTACACTACCTTTGCTGTTTTTCCGGGTGTTCTTTCTAATTTTTTTTTCTTAATTTTCACTAACTCCATTTTAATTTTTGTTTTCAGCTGTCACCTTGCCTTTTATGTTCCAACTCTCCCACTGTGTGTATTTCACCTTTAATTGCCAACTTTCTATGGCTTTTCTTAACAGTGGTGTCCCTCCCTTTCTCCTCTACATTACATGCATGATTCCCTTTTCTGCAAACAAATAATGGTCAGGCAGTTTATATATTTTTAAATATTTTAATGCGATACTGTTTGTGTCAGGCTCACACATTAAACAGTATTGCAATAAAATATTAAAAAATATATAAACTGCCTGACCATTATTTGTGTGCAGAGATACACAACGTTTTCTGAAGATGTGATTAAAATTATCAGACTACTACAGATGCAGCTGGTAGATTGAATTATTTGACAACTGGGTGTCATCAGAGTGTAATAATAAAATGTAAAATTAAAACATTACAACTTTACCCCACAAACACACAGTTATTTCTCTAGCTTTCTTGTTTTTATATCAGATTATCTGTAATCTGTTTGAATTTTTTCAAAGTCTGTGAACTAACACAAAATAAGGAGTCTCAGCTTCAAAATAGCAAGTGGTAGTATGAAAACAAATAGATGAAAAGTCCTTTAAGATGCTAGGTAGAAAGAAATTACTGGACCCCCTGTTTTGTTACTTAAGTTCTTATCTTGTTGCTGCCATCACATCTACAAGCAACATCTGCCTTGGATGTTTTTTTGCAAACCTTTCAATCACTTCATTAGTGTCCTCTTTAGCTCCATAATGAATGTGCATTAGGGCAAGGCCTGACATTCTGTCATTTCCCACAGTGCTTCTAACATAAGTCTTGAGTCTGCGAAGAGCACTGAAAGAATGCCAGGTCAATAAAAAACAAGACCGCTGTGATAGCAGGTCTTGTTGGTACATCTGACCTGGTATGCATTGCTGGGACCTAGCTGGATGAGAACGCTGGTTCAGTATTGGAATCGGCAGTTCTGGCTGGGTACTCAGTCATATACCACCCGAGGGTGGATCGTAGGGGTGGGGGTGTAGCCATTTGTTTTAAATCAGAACTGGGCCTTATAGATGTTCCAGTGGGGGACACCAGATCCTTTGAGTGTATCATGGGCGCAGGTGTAGTATGCAGGATACTTTTCATCTACCGTCCACCCGGTAATGGGAAGGTGTTCCTGCAGGAAGTCACAGCTTCATCATCAACATGGTGTTGGAATCCCCAATATGGTTAATTCTGGGGGATTTCAGTGCCTGTTTCAAAGATGAACTCTCACAATTTGGTCAATACTTCCTCCAACTGATGACTTTGTTGGGCTTCACACAGGTAATTCCCTCTGCAACCCACATTAAAGGTCTCTAATTGGATCTGGTGTTCCTTCTAGGGATGGAAATCTCCAGTTTGGTGGTGGAACCAGTCAGATGATCTGACCATCACACCATAGGGTTCAGTAACATGCCCCCCAAATAGATTTGCCCCCATGGAGATGGTCCGGTACCGTTCTTTAAGGGGTGTGACTTCAGATGGTCTAATGGTGGTACTGGACCTATCGAGCATGCCGAGTGAATGCTTGGATCCAGGGAATCTGGTACTGGCCTATAATAAGGCAGTGACAGTGGCCCTGGATTCCGTAGCTCCTATCCGTGTTCACCTCCTCACTTTTTGCCCAAGATTCCCATGATTTGATGGGACCCTGAAGGAGTTAATGAGAGTGGAGCAAAGGTTGGAGAGGCACTGGCAGGAGACAAATCTGGCTGAGGACAAACTTAGATTGATGGATCATTATAAAGTCTATCAATCAGCAGTCAAACATAAGAAAGCTGAGTTCCTGTCCAAGGAGATTGCCATTGCGTGGAATCAACCAGCTCAACTCTTCTGGACTGTTGACAGATTGTGCAGTCCAATCTGTCTTCAGTCTGGAGGAGTTTTCACAAGATAAGTGTGATGAGTTTGCTTGAGTCTTTGCCAATAAGGTTGCCAGCATCAGGTCTGGAATCTGTTCAGCACCCTCCACTGGGTGTTGTGGAGGTCAGCAGGAGGATGCATGCACCTGGTTTACTTGGTCTGACTTTGGCCTGTTAGCAGTCATTGACATCGTGAGGATCATCCAGAAACTGCTACCAACCTGTTGCAGTTTGGACTCAGGCCTAATGTGCCTCCTGGTGGGGTGTGTTGAGGACATTGGTCCAGTCCTAGCTAAGATAGTCTGGAGGTCATTGGAGATGAGGTTTTTTCCTGACCCCCTGAAGGAGGAAGTAAAACCCTCCCTTGACCCAGACTGTCTGACTAACTACAGGCCCATCTCTAACCTGCTCTTTGTGGGTAAGGTTTTTGAGAAGGTGGTGTCATTGCGTTGTATGATCATTTGACCATCCATGATGTCTATGATCCTCTCGAGTCTGGCTTCAGAAAGAGACATAGTACTGAGATGGCACTGGTTCAGGTACTTAATGATCTCTTAATAGCAAAGGATCGGAAGACCTGTTCGATCTTGGTCCTCCGTGATCTCTCTTCAGCGTTCGACACTGTGGACCATGGTGTGTTGTTGGAACACTTGTGGCTTTTCTGAGGGCTGTCTGGTACAGTCCTCAATTGGTTTCAATCTTTCCTTGAGGGTAGGGCACAAAGAGTGGTTTGGGGAATTTATTCTTCAGCCTCTCTCCCAATATCCTGTGGGGTGCCGCAGGGCTCCATCTTGTCACCCATGTTATTCGCAGTGTATATGCTGCTATTGGGAGACATTACTAGGCAGTGTGACAGAAATGGGAAGGAAAGAGTTAATGGTTTGGATTATGTGCTTGCTGGTTGGATTCTCTAGCTGGTGTTTTTTTAGCAGTTTGAAAAAAAAACACACACAGGCTAAAATCCACTATCCAGCAGCATCTGCAGCATCTGGCTAGATAAGAGCTGGGTGATTAATCTTGAGTGGACATCTCCACACACACACACACACACAGGCCAGTTTGATGGGATTGGTTCACTCAAATATAAACTTAAGGGTAAAAGGGAATACAATTGGTCACTGATAGGTGTTCAGTCTGATTGGGACAATTGAACACATACATGTTAGATGGTTGGTGCATTCAAAGGGAGAATAGGAATGACCTATTCTCAAGAGAGTATATAACATTCTGAAAGATAGAGAAGAGGGTTTCTCTTACTTTGGAAGCTGGAGGGAGTAACTAAGTCTAAAGCCTACCCTTCTAACTATGTCCATAGGTGCTGGCAGTTAGCACAGGGCACAGTGGTCTCTTGAAAGGACAGGGAAGGGTAAGTTTAGTACTAGCATATTGCAGTAGTAGCCTTTTTCTTTTGCCATCTGTTATTTAAAAACATTTGTTTACTTTCCCTGTATTAGTGTTATTCTCTTGTGTTGTAAATATATATCCTGTAAATGCTCAGTGCACTTTCTGTTAAGTAAAAAGCTATTTATGTGCTCAATAGTTGTGACTGTGATGCCATTTTTCTAAGGTAATATTTGGCTTCTACTAGCTGAGGTAAACTCTGTGTAGCATCCACCACCCGAGAGAGAGAGACATACTTCTAGACTTTAACTTGTGCAATTGCACATTTAATTATTCAAGTTTGTAAACTTGAAGGAGGTGCTGGATGACAGTCCAGCTGGTGGCAGTGAATACCCCAGGACAGACACCTCTCTGAAAGTTGTTTCAGCCCAGAGGAAGAGGTGGGTTGTCATAGGCGGTATGGTCTGAGTTTTCACTGCTATGCAGATGATACTCAGCTATGCATGTCCTTTGTACCCAAACAGGGTGAAGCTGTCTCAATCTTTAATAACTGTCTCTCCGAGATTCAGGACTGGATGAATGCTAGCTGGCTGTGGTTGAACCCAGATAAGACTGAGGTGTTGGTGGTGGACCCAGGTCATCAGGGTATGGGGTCATCGGCAGGACAGCCCCCCAGGCTTTGACTCAGGTGCACCCAGCTGAAGACGTCTGACCAGGTGCAAAACCTGGGCATTATTTTTGATGATGGTCTAACACTTAAATCTCAGATGTTGGCCATTGCCAAGACCTCTTTTTTCCACCAGAGGAATATCGCCCAGGTGAAGCATCTGGTCCAGCCTGATGATCTTCCAACTTTGGTCCATGCCTTCATGACCTCCTGCCTTGACTACTGTAATGCCCTCTACCTAGGGCTTCCAGGGGATGACATCTGCCACTTACAGCTGGTGTGGTATACGGTAGCTAGGTTGTTGACTGGCACTTTAAGATCTAGCCATATCACGCCTGTGCTCCACAGACAGCACTGGCTGCCGGTACAGTGGCAGATCACCTTCATGGTCAGGTTACTGACCTATAAAGCCCTATATGGCCAGGGACCTCAGTACTTGTAAAATCTCCTGTGTCCCTACCGCCCCATCTCCCCACTCCACCAACAAGGGAATGCTAGAGGTTCCCAGGGTTTGTCTTAAGACCTCTAGCACCTGCTGTTTTGCTTTTGTGGCCATTTACCCTGTGGAACTCTCTATCTTGTTGGATAACAGAGTGCCTGCCATCAAGAGTTTCAAGGCTACTCTGAAAACACATCTATTTAGCTTGGCTTTTTCTGACCGCATATGAATTTGGTTAGTTGTGGGTTGAGAAAAAACTTTGTAATTAATGTCTGAATTTTTAGACATTATGTTGATTGGTTTTAAATTATACTGTTTCAATTATGACATATATTTTAAGAATTCTGTACAAGCACTTTGGATGAATCAGAATTGTGCTTTTTATAGATACAAGTTGATTTGGTTTGATTTGAAGAACATTCACATTGTATTCTTGTAACTGGAATTATGCAGAGTATCTGGAGTAAAGTGTATATGGTTGGGAAAAAGGATGCTTCACAGGCTTTGAATGCTTCTAGAGCAGTAACCAGGTGGATTTTCATTGGTTTGCCATTTAGTTTTCCATGTTAGCAGTTCCACATCTATAACCTGAGGAGAAGGAAGACCCTTTTTATAGAAATCTACAACTTCATCTAGGTTTCAGTGGCTCATGCAACCAGGATAATGTTATGCTTGTGCAATTGTATTACGTTTGTGGCCATTCACACTCTCTGTTCCATTATGAATTATCACCCTGTAGGCATACCAAAGGCAAGGGACCCTGTAATAAGGTTCTGCCCCTAGAGGTGCTGCAGAAAGGGTCCCTTGGCTAAAGGTACCTCAGGAAGGAACCCCCTGGGAGTAGAGAGGCAAGTCACTGGAGGAGGAGGAGGGGAGGATGGTGGGGCAAAGAGAAAAGTACTTCAGAGGGAAGCTAACAGTAACTGCATATATAGCTCAGGGTGTGGGCATGGCTGGTTGCTTACCCACTGAACCACAGGTGTAGCCTTTCAAATTGATGACTCATGCAACCAGGATAATGTTATGCTTGTACAACTGTATTACAATGTTTGTGGCCATTTGCACTCTCTTTTCCATTAGGAATTATTATCCTGTAGGAGGACTGAAGGCAAGGAACCCTGTAAGAGGGTTCTACCCCTAGAGGTGTCATGGGAAGGGTTCATTGGCTAAAGGAACCTTAGGAAGGAACCCCAAAAGAGTTGTAGTAGCGATCAATGAATAGGAGCTAGAGCAGCAAACTGACAGCAGCAAGCAGCTTAATGAAATGAAATAAGGCTCACAAGTAAGCAGGATAGCTTCAAGATAAGCTTGCACTGATAACAGCAAAGGTCTTCCTAAGGAGAGAGGAAATGACCGATAGGGCCACCATCTGTCTCCATTCAACAGCGGAACCTACCCAAGTAAGCTAAGAGTGGCACTAAAACTAAGTATTGCATTCTGCAGCATGGAGGAGAAAGAAAACCCTTTGAGGAGGAAATCTCTGGGGATCCAAGGCCGAGACAGCCTTCCCTCCAGGCTTGGGCTATTATTAATTAGTGATGACAGAAAGAAATGTGGCACACGTGCCCCCAATCAGGCAATCAGGCCAGACCACATACAGCAAAGAGAAATTTGGCACATGCATCTCCCAATTGGCGATTGGGCCAGACCACACATGGCAATGTGGCACATGTGGCTTCCAATCAGGTGATCGTGCAAGACAATTTACAGCAGAGAGAAATGTGGCACACATGACCTCCAATCAGGCAATCAGGCCAAGTCACAGACAGCAGAGAGAAATGTGGCACATGCGGCCCCCAATCAGGTGAGCGGGAAGGTCACATATGGTCCTTTTAGTCAGTGCGAGGCTAGACAACCAGTCCATCAGTAAGTGCCAATTAAAGGTGACAGAAATACCCAGAGAATATTTGGCGGTGAAAGCTGTATATGAAAATGAGGTAATTGGACCACAAGGGGCCATGGCTCTCCACTATAAACCCCCTAGTCTTCCGCTATACGAAAAACAAAGAAGCCAGGGTAAAGCACCATGACCCACTTGCAGATTTTAAAACTAGTTTACAGTGACAGCTGTAGCTGAGCTGACCTCCAGAGTATAATGCAGCAGTGTACACATAGTGACTAGCATCCAGCAGTAGCTGAGCTTAACAAGCAGAGAACCTTGTAGGCAATGGCAGTAATGCAGTGAAACAACAAGATATTGCTAGGTACAAATGCATTTAAGCAGATCTGAATCATATGGTGGCAGTAATAGAGAATTGCATTAGGCCTGGTTTGAGTCTCACTGAGTAAAATAAATATGTTTGAGCAGATTAAACCCCCCAAAAGGTCTGTATGTCCTCTGAGCTCCATGAAACCAAAGCAATGGTGACAGGGAAGTAAAATAATGACTCAAAGGCCAAAATAGGTAAATTCAGAAACAGAATGCTAAAAGGCCTGTAGCTGGAGTTGAGACCAGAGAGCCATGAGAATAGCTTAAAGTTTCAGAATAGCAATGCATCAGCTGGGCCCAGCAGAGCAAACATGGAATAAGCAGAGCAGAGTACACTGAACTCCAATGGTTTGAATCACATGGAGAAAGTAATATAGAATTGCTGCAATGCACTGAAACAACAATAATAATTGCTTGGTACAACTGCATTTAAGCAGGTTTGAATCACATGGAGAAAGCAATATAGAAGTGCATTAGACTCAAGTTTGATTCCACTGAGTGAATATAAACACGTTGAGCAGATTTAAATCCCCAAAAAGGCTAGATAAAACTGAGGGCCGACGGAAAGAATAGCGAAGCAAAGAACTAAAACGCTGAGGTAAATAAGCAGGGAAGAACCATGGTGGAAAGCAAGGCTGCTGGCTGAATCAGTGTGGTGCTAACACTGAGAACTGAGAGCAAGCTGCAACGAGGAGTGGCAGCAACTGGGAGCAAGGAGCCCAGGCCAGGTGTAGTGAATCAACAGAAGCAACTGCAGCAGAAAAGCTGGAATGGGAGCTGAAACAAACAACAATTGAAGGAAAACTGAGGGTAGAATGTTAGGCAGGAAGCAGCAGGCTAAGCTGAGCATATAAAGAATAATGCAGTGAGCTGAGGGCTTACAAAATCCGGTGAGCAAATGGGGCCAGAGCAGATACATAGAAACATAGACTTTGATGGCAGATAAGGACCGCTTGGTAAACCTAGTCTTCCCATTTCCCTACCTACAGGATAAGCTGCAGATCCGAGGAGACAGTATGGCTTAGTGGTTAAAGACACTGAACTGTGAGACTTGGAGGCATGAAGATCTGGGTTTGAATCTCATCAACTCCAACTTGTGTGTGGTGTGATCCTGAGCAGATCATTTGACAGAATGAGAAGGGACCTGCAGAAACTTGAAGAATGGTCAGGGGTTTTGCAGTTGAAATTCAATGCAAAGAAGTGCAAGATAATACATATGGGGCACAAAAACCCTGGCACAATATATCAGTTGGGGGGTGAGGATATAGCATGCACCAAGCAGGAAAGGGATCTTGGGGTTGTCATCTCTGATGACCTCAAGGCAGGGAAACAGTGTGACAAGGCAGCAGGTAAAGCAAATAGGATGCTGGGATGTATAGTCAGGGGCATCACCAGCAGGAAAAGGGAGGTCATAATTCTGCTATACAAGACACTAGTGAGGCCCCACCTGGAGTACAGTGTACAGTTCTGGAGACCATACCTACGTAAGGACATAGACAGGGTAGAGGAGGGCAACAAAGATGGTGCATGGATTGCATCACAAGTCCTATGAAGACAGGTTGAAGGAACTGAACATGTACTCCCTGGAGGAGAGGAGGGAGAGAGGGGATATGATAGAGACATACAAGTACCTTACAGGGAGGAACAGGGTGCAGGAAAACACTATTTTTAAGTGAAAAAGATGTTCCAGGACTAGAGGGCATGGGATGAAGTTGGAGGAGGATGATTCAGATGAAACATGAGAAAGAATTTCTTCACAGAACGGGTGGTGGACAAGTGGAACACCCTGCCAGAGGAAGTGGTGGGGGCTGAAACAATCACAGGATTTAAGAATGCATGGGATAGACATAAAGGAATTCTGGAGGTCAGGGGTTAGGGTCAACAGACTTCTAGGAAAACAAACTGAACTTACAAGCTCAAATGGGCAGACTGGGTGGGCCATAGGCCCGTATCTGCCGACACTGTCTATGTATCTATGTATCTATGTATCCTAGTTAACCAACAACCTATTTCTTCCTACCCCCCACAAGAATTGCCTTATGTCTGTTCCATGTATTCTTGAATTCTCCCACAGTTTTAGACCCCACAACCTCCTCAGGAAGGCTGTTCCATGTGTCCACCACCCTCTCTGTGAAACAATACTTCCTCACATTGCCCCTAAACCGCCCCCCATCTTTAAATTGTGTCCCCTTGTTCTTGCACATCTCTTTTTCTGAAAGATGCTACCCTCTTGGATTGTGTTGATTCCACTGAGGTACTTAAAAGTTTCTATCATGTCGCCCCTCTCCCTAGTTTTCTCAAGGATATACATATTAAGCTCCTTTAGTCTCTCCTTGTATGGCTTCACTTGCAGACCCAGCACCATTTTAGTTGCCCTCCTCTGGACTGCCTCTATCCTGTCTGTGTCCTTGTGGAGATGGGGTCTCCAGAACTGGATGCAGTACTCCAGATGGGGTCTTACCAACTGTCTGTACAGAGGGATAACAACTTTCTGTTTTCTGCTGGTGATGCCTCTCCCTATACATCCCAGTATACCTCAGCCCTCCCTATAGCCTTTTCACATTGCTTGCTAACCTTAAGGTCATCTGACATGATTAACCCCTCTCTTCCATTTTTGTTGTTGTTACTACCTCCCCCGTTATATACTCTTCCCTGGGTTTTGTTTCCCAGGTGCATTATTTTGCACTTCTTTCCATTGAATCCAAGCTGCCATATTTCTGGCCATTCCTCTAACCTTGCCAAGTCCCTTCTCATCCTTTCCATGCCTCCTTGTGTATCAACCCTGTTGCAGATCTTTGTGTCATCTGCAAAGAGGCATACTTTTCCTTCTAGTCCCTCTGCAATGTCACTTATAAAGCCATTAAAAAGGACTGGACCCAGAACTGACAGATCTGTAGTTTCCTGCCTCTGTCTTGGTCCCACTTTTGTGAAGGGGAATCACATCCGCCTTCCTCCAGTCATCAGGTACCTCAGCATCCGCCCATGATTTTCTAAAAAGAGTAGTCAGTGGTTTCACTAGTTCTCCCCTTAATTCTTTTAGAATTCTGGGGTGAATTCTGTCAGGCCCCCTTGCTTTGTCCACCTTCAGTTTTAGGAGTTCTTTCAGAACTCTTTCTTCTGTGAAAGGACTGGAATCAACCCCCCCCCCATCAAGAGTGCTTCAGTTAATTGGATTAGGCATCTCCCCCCCTCCTCTTTTGTGAATACTGAGCAGGAATATTTGTTCAGTATCCCTGCTTTTTCACTGTCCCTTTCTGCCCACCCACTGTCCATTCTATTCAGCCTCACTATCCCTCCCTTTGTCTTTCTATGCTCCCCAATGTACCTATAAAAGGTTTTATCCCCCTTCTTCACTGAGTTGGCTATCTTTTCCTCAGTTTGGGCCTTTGCTATTTTGACTTCCCTCCCTGCTTCCTTCTGCCTTAACTGGTACAGCTGTCTGTCCTGCTCCTTCTCTGTGTCCTTATACTTCCTGAATGCTGTCTTTTTCTCCCTGACTTTCCCCACCACCTCTTTTGAGAACCATAGTGGCTTTTTCTTTTGTTTTGATTTGATTATTTGCTTGACACAAAGGCTTGTTGCCTCTGTGATGGCAGTTTTGATGTTTCCCCATTGTTGCTCCACCCCTCCTTCTAGCCTGTTTGCTAGTGCTTTTCTAAGGCACTCTCCCATCTTGTTAAAGTCAGCCCTCCTGAAGTCCAGTACCCTCACTTTTGTATGGCTTGATTCTGTAGCTGAATTTATCATGACCCACACTGTTTGATGGTCACTTGTTCCCAGATGGCAACCCACTTCTAGATCTGAGATATTCTTACTGTCCCCATTTGAGAGTATGAGGTCTAAGATTGCTCCCTCTTGAGTGGGTTCTGAAACTAGCTGTCTGAGGCATGCCACCTGTAGGGCATCGAGAATGGCCCTGCTCTTAGATATGGCTGCAGCAAATGTGCTCCAATTAACATCTGGCATATTCAAATCTCCCAGCAACAGTATCTCCCGTTTCTCTGCTACCCTAAGAATGCCTTCTATCATATCCTTGTCCATTCCCTCCCCCTGACATGGGGGTCTGTATACAACCCTGTGCGGATTGTGGTGCAATTTCCAGTCTCTAAGGTGACCCACAGAGCCTTCTCTCCTCCGTTTACTCTTTTGTTCGGTTGCTTTTATCCCTTCCTTGACATAGAGAGCTACTCCCCCCCTCTTCTCCCTTCCTGTCTCTCCTGTAGGTTAGGTACCCTGGTATGTTAACAACCCAGTCATTGTTTTCTGTGTACCATGTTTCTGTGACTGCTACAATATCCAGGCATCCCTCTTCCATCAAGGCCACCAGTTCAAGGTACAGGGCTGCATAAGGTAAAAAAACAACAATAAGCAATCTATAGCTCAAACTAACAATATAGACACACAGCACTAGAAAACTAAAAGCACCAAAGAAATAGACAAAGCAAGCACAAGCACAGGAACAGAAAGGAAACAAGTACACAAGGAAGCACTAGCAGCTGGAGCCAAGTAAAACAAACCAAAAGCAGGCAAACAGGAAACAGAAGGGCAGCACACACCAAGCACAGCCCAAAGCACAGCAACAAAGCGGGGCCGGGGGTGAAGCCCCTGCAGGCCTTGGGTAGAAGACTGACTGCCACAGCCACTGGCTGGCAAAGAGAAAAGTGCTTCAGAGGGAAGCTGACAGGAACTGCTTATATAGCACAGGAAGTGGCATGGCTGGTTGCTCACCCATTGAACCACAGGCATAGCCTTTTAATTAAGTTTCCATCATTGGATTTAATCACTGATGGAATAAGTCCCATTAACTTAGCCACAGCTTGTTGTGTTCTTGTAAATTAAATTTCACATACAGTGCCTCAAGGAGATAATTGAACATTGCATTGGAACTGCAATCACACTCCTATAATGCTCTTCAGAATAACTTGCAGGAGCATTGCTTCAGTGATTCTGTTGTCTAACAGTGCGTGGTATTACAGGCTCAATGTTGAACTTTTCTGCAACACTGCATGCCTCAGTATACCAACTGTGGAACAAAGAATCAGTTTCTCGTTGGGCTACCTATATATTGTCCTCTACTGTGGTAATCATGTTTTAATATGTGGATAATGAATTTAATGCCACAGTAAAGCATACAAACAATTTTCGGTAATACCTTCACTCCTGAAGTGATAATACCACACTTCAAGAGTGATAATACTATCGTACACATCTTGTAATAGTATGGTTCGGGACCTGAATGATAGTATTACCAGACAAGCTAAACAGCGCAAGCCCACAACTCCCGACATTTGTAAACCGCCCACAGGTCAATCATCCATTCATGCTCACAATGTGTCTAATCATCGGCCGCTCTTTGCCTCTGGGCGGCTGAAATGGTTTTGAAAAGATGGCGGTCATGTCTCGCTTAGCGTGAGTGCACAGTGTCCATGGCAGTCTCAATTCTTTTGTTTTAAAAAAGGGGACTTATCTGGCTGATCCTGGGCCCTCCACCTCACCTAAGAAGAAGAGATAGGAACACAAAAATGTATTTTTAACTGTGCCATGCATGTGAGTGGGCGGGCAAGAAACACACAGAGTGAGGCCGTGCAGCAAAGTGTGGCGGTGGGCCAGGAGTGATAGAATCCTAAATGACAGCAGCCAACCACCCCTACAAAAATACCAAAAAACCTAAAGGTTGGATCCATATATTAAAAAAAAATACTGGATAGTTTACAGTGTATTACCGGTCAGAATACCATCTCGAGGTTCAGGACATGTAGGAACCTCTTGAGCTTCACTCTCGAGGTTCTTACATGTTCTGAACCTCTCAATGGTATTACTGACCAGTAATACACTGTCAAACTATACATTATTCTCTATATAATGTATGGGTGACCCTTATTACTAACTGAAATCAAGCAGATTACAACCTTGTTATGCCAATTTTATGACATCATTCTGTGGTTAATCCTCTTTGAGAATGGTATAACAAAATGAAATGCTCACAACAATCAATATTCCATAGAGTAATTCAATCCACGATTACATAATCTTGATAGCCCATACACTATAAAATATAATATATGGTCTTTGGTTAACAGCCACACTGAAAACACATCTTGAGGTTGCCATGATATCTGAAAACCTCTCGAGCTGCGCTCTCGAGATTTACAGTGATGTCATGGCAACCTCTCGAAGTGTTTACAGCATGGTTATTAACCAAAGACCATACATTATCCACTATGTAAACATTAATGATATCAATTGCACTGTTTTGTAATTTTACACTTAGTGGTTGCACAAACTTCAGTACCTTCATTACTGTGATAAAGCAAACAATGTAATGCAAATTCTCCACAGAATAAAGGATTCCTTTTGTTGTTGTCTTGGTCTCAACATTCCTGTCTCCATACTCATCAACATGTTGCCATCCATTACTGATGACATGCAGTGCAATGAGAATACATGGAAACAGATCGTAAAAAATCTCATATGCTGAATGCCTCATTGCCCATCTTGTTTGCAAAGAGATTGCAATGTCACTCATTTAGCCTCAGGATAATTAAGTCCTAGAACTTTCAACAGATGCTCATCTCTCTTGGGTGAGAAATTGAAGAGGTTACAGCACTTGTTAAGCACATCATGCATGTTCTGGATTTCAGACTGTTGACGAGTTTACTACACACAAATTGAGGCAATGTGTATTATAGTGTACATAAACAGCTGGTTCTTTCTGCTTGAAAATATAACTTTGTGTGCCTCGAACATTCGAGGACGTGTTTGAATCCCCATCATACCCTTGGCCTCGGCATGCTTGAATGTCAAGACTCCATTGTGCCAAATTATTTAATGTTCTGTGCCTCTCCAGTTATTCTCTCACAATGTACAAACTCTAGGAAGTACAGTATTCTCTTATATTCTGAATTTTGTCAATGTAACGGATTACCAGAAGCAAAACTTCCTTGTTACTTATATCTGTAACTTCATCACCAAGAATAGAGTAATACTCAGCATCTTTTATGTGTTTAATTATATTGTCTTGCATTTGATCCCCAGTAAGCTCTATCAACTCATTCTGAATGTCTGGTAAGTGATATCGTGCATTTCACCCGCCTAACTGCAAATATTCATCTAGAGTTGCATCTCCAGCATTTAGCCTGAATTTTTTTTTTATTTATATTTTTGTGTTTTTCTCTCTGGTTTTCCTCCCCGATCCCAGGACCCTGGCAGAGAGCAGTGCATGTGCATGGAGGTGCACATGCACACCAGGTACTGGCTCACCCCCTTCTGCCGCACCCCTTGGCTGTCACCAGTCTCCCTATTGCCTGAACTGCCATCCGTCCTCCACCTGGTGACAGCCAAGGACCAGTGAAACCCCTCATCCTTCCCTGGGAGAGGAGAGCCACCTCGTAACAGCTCAGTCCCACTCTTCGCCTTCTGCCCCTGCCAATCCCTGACAACTGGAGCTCGTTTCTGAACCTGGGTCACCGGCGTAGCATGAAATTTGCCATCCAGCCCCTCGATCCTCAGTGCCACCAGGCCAGCTATTTAGCCTGAATTTTATCAGGAAGATAACATTTTCTAGATTGTTGGTACCATCATCTATTTTCTCAGAATGGCCACGTAAAGCTATATTCTGCCGACCACAGAAAGGTATCATTTCAATTATTGAGCTTAATATTTTCATTTTGTTCAATTGCTGCAGCACACTAAGCATCAAGTTTATTCCTCACTAATGTTTCAGGGATTTCCATAGTTACCTTAAAATTCTGAGCCTTTTCCAATGCATTCATGTGATACTGACAGAGCTCTTTTAAAATCTCTTGCTTTTGTTGAATTAGTTAATGGTTTTGTGACAAGAGTGCCCAAGCTATCACTGTAGCCAAAGTACAAAACTTATACAAGCCACCTTTCAACAATTCGCTGTAAACTAGCCAAGGATATACAATACACCTTTTCTGCTGGAAGGATAATTGTTTACCATGCATCACTGTCTTTGGAAACGTATAAGTAGCTGATGGACTAAAGTAATTAGTGAGGTATTTATACTTCTCAGAATCATTGAGTGAGGTATAGTGGTGGGTGAAGTTCATGCACTTCACATATATAGATAATTACGAAAAGTACTCCACAACATGAAGTGAAGTAATTCACCATAATGAGTAAAACAACGTGCCATTGGTTTCAATTGACTTCGTGTTGGATTTTGCCTTATTTTTGGACTTCAAGGCGAAGTTGCATTGAATCAAGGGGGGATGGCACGTCACATGGGTTCTAGATTGTCTTGCACAGCCTCAGTTCAGTGTAGTGTGTGTAGTGGAAAGCTGGAGACAGTTTTCTGATTTCTGATTTTGACCACTGGTTAAGGTGGTGTAGTGCCTGTGCAGATGCAAACCCCATCTGTCTGTGCGTCTGCATCTCTTTAGGGCCCAATCCCCATCTGTAACGTAAGTCACAGTTGTTTGTTTGGCTTCCCTTCAGAGTGCTGGTGTGGTGCATATCTCAGCCTGAACATTGTACTCATTTATGTGTGTTTTTAAGTCAGGGCGATCATCACGAGTCACTCACAATACAAATCACATTCTTCATCTTCACGATCACAATTCATGAATTACATAACTTTAAGTTTTGGGGGTGTAAGTTGTATGTAATCCTGTTTTTTTAAAGTTTTCAGTTTCATCATAAATCAGGAAAATGACTTGGGGACATCCAGTTATATCATGTCATGCCACTCAAGATCCTTGGTGTACTCCAATGTTTCTGTTTGTGTTCACATTCTGTAGGATGCCCCACTTGACTTTTTGTGCTCACAAGAAGCAGGCTCTATTTAATCCTGTAAACAGTATCTCAGCTTGATCATTGTAATCATTGATATGCGTTTTCTACTCAGGGTGTTTGGGGTAGTACAGGTCAGGGAAGTACAGCCGTAGGTATCTGCGTATAGTTTGTTAGTCATGTCACACCAGTCACTCATCACGAGACAAATCACGTTCTTCACAAATCACAGCAGTTACATTTTTTTTTCAGTTCTGATGATATGCTGAAGACCTGTAAAGATGACCAAAACATTAATGAATCATTTTTTTTACTTTTTTTTAAATAATGCCCCCCCCCCAAAAAAAATACTTACCTTTCATGAGTTAACAGTTTCTGTGTAGCCAAACTCAGCAGCAGACATCTGAACTTGTGGTGGACCACTGACACTGTGCTTACGACAACCTGAAAAAAAAAGGTAATTGTAAATGATTGTCTTTCAGTGTATCACAACCCTCCCTTAAAATTCATCATTCTCACCCAGGTCATCACTGAAAAAGGGACTGCATGGTCTCAGTGGACTTACCCGGTTATCAAAATTCTAATAACTAAATAAATAAATAACAAAAAAAAGAACATTTGAATTTGACAATACCACATTACTTGTTGGGCTCTGGTTGTAACATATGTGTTATGAACATATGAACATATGAAACTGCCAGCAGAAAAAGGCCATTCGAGGGGGCACTGTGGAGCTTCTAACATGGAGGACATCTTTCTCAATGCAGCAGATCGAACCGACTGTTAAATAAAGTGTTTATCTACTTTAAATCATCCTAAATCCTGTACAACTAGTGGCAATCATTTGCTAATCATCCCAGGACAGCAAATATGGGGCCAAAAAAGGACAAGCACACAATGCATAATCTTGTTGCCTTGATTTCCTTGGCAACTGGCTCAAAAACCTCTGGGAGTGGGCCGTCTACATTAACTGACACGAGGCCTGCAGATACCCCGAATACACAGATCATGGCATGCTAGAAAAAAATACAGGATACAGGGGAGGATACCAATTGGAGGTTGGCGGCAATAGAGGCTCGATTTACTGACCTGGACAGTAAGGTGCAGACGAATGCTGCTCAACTCTTGGAGCTTCGGTTGGAGTCTAATCATCAGGGGGAGAGAGATGCAGCCTTCATCCGGGACTTACACTTTCTCCGATCCAAAGTAGAGTAATTGGAGAATGCCCAGTGACAGGTGAATGTTCACATAGTTGGATTCCCTCCCAAGCTGGCAGGTAGAACAGAACTCTTGGCAGCAACACAACGTTTAATTTTTCAGGACCTGGTGCTCTTACCTGCCTATAATCAAGGCCTTTGCTATCCCTATCAGACCTCTGCCCAGAAACACTGCAGGACAACATCCGCTTACTGCAATTGTGATGCTGTCCAGTCTGGAGGCTCTTATCCCTCTGCTCCAGGCCGCTAGAGAGAAAGGGGACCTTATCTGGGAGGGCAGTAAGATTGCGTTGTTCCCGGACATTTCGTCCCAAACACAAACAAAGAAAAAAGCCCTGCAAGACACAAAGAAACTCCTTCTTACCAATGGATTTTCTGCCCAACTTCAGTTCCCTGTTCGTCTATGTATCAGACATGAGAACAGGTCTCATATCTTCACAGATTCGGATGCTGCAGCTGCATTTGTCTCACGACTTTTGAAGGATCAGCATTTTAGCAAAAAGCAGGGGGATGATGAGGACTCTGATTTAGACCCTAATGACCGAAAAGTAACTTTTGGGGTCAGTGTTTCTTAATACTCTGGTTATTATACCTATTTGCAACCTCATGGGGTACTAGTTTGAATTGTATGGTTAATGCTGCTTTGTACTATTCCTGTTACAGTTCTTCTGCCATATTACAGCTCTAACAATATCTTGAATGCAGTAATTGCAGGACATCTGGCATACTGGAGTCTAAAATATGGTTGGAGCATGATTAGCTCCACTCAATTTGTGAACTATGTTTAAAGTTCCTTAAAATAGCATGTTTTCCTGCCAGCCATCTGGTATGTGCACAAGGTTAGGGGTGCTACTCAACTTAATTGAGCCCAGAACTTCTGTTTGTATTCCTTGGGGGCTCCATTATGGGAATTCCAGCCTCCCTCACTTTTTTTCTGTATCCTGTGAGAGGCAGGAAATTTTGGCTGATGTCCTTCTAGTCATCGAGAAGGTGAGAGCAGACTATTCTACATCATTATCCTGCTGGACTTTAATACCTTGGTGGTACTTGATGGACCAAGTTAAATTAATGGACACATACTGCTTTATTGGATATGTATGTTTGATCCTGTCCCTTGTGTCTCTCTGGTCTATGTGAAGTCACCTTATGATGGTGTTATATGAGTACAGTATTTGCTGTATTCCATAAAATGCTGTAAATAAAAAGTCTAAAGAAAGAAAAAAAAAGAAAAAGGCCATTTGGTCTATCGCGTCTGCTCAGTTTTGCAGCTAGCACCCCTACTCTGCAGCTGCCCCTCCAATGACCCACCCTTTTGTCCTATCCCAGCCCCTCTTGAAGCATCCCACTGTTTTATGGGCCACCACCTCTGCCTGTAGTGCGTTCCACTCTGCTACCACCCTTTAGTAAAGAAATGCCTCCTCATCTCCCTCCTAAACCTTCCACCCTCCAATCTCATGTCACGACCCTGAGTGTCTCTCCCCATCCTCCCACTTGAACAGTTCCTCTGTGCATGTCCTGTTTATTCCTCTCATGTACTTAAAGGTCTCAATCATATTCATCCTGTCCCTCCTCTCCTCCAGTGAGTACATGTTCAACTCCCTCAGTCTAACTTCATATGGTAACTCTCCCAGACCCATGATCATCTTTGTTGCTCTGTGTTGCACCCCTTCCAGCAATCTAATGTCCTTCTTTAGGTAAGAGCACCAAAACTGAATGCAGTACTCCAGGTGGGGACTGACCAGCAATCTGTATAATAGCAGAATCACCTCCCTTTTCCTAGAGGTTACACCCCTTGCAATACAACCCAGCATCTTGTTGGCCACTGCTGCTGCTTTTCTACACTGTCTTGAGTTGTTCATTGCTCCCGTAATGAGCACCCCCGGATCTTTCTCCTCCTCAGTCACAGCTAGCTGCACCCTCCCCCCCCCCAGATGGTAGCTCCTCTTTGGATTCTTTGCCCCGAAATGCAGCACCTTGCATTTTTTTGTGTTGAAACCAAGTTGCCAGGTGTCAGCCCATGTCTTCAGCCTTGTTAGATCTTCCTGCAATCCCTACCACCTCCCTCGATCTTCCACCACTGCTCCCATCTTAGTGTCATCTGCAAATGGGCTGATCTTGCTATTTATGCCTACTGAGATGTCTGCAATAAATACCCCATTAACACCGGCCCCAGCACTGACCCCCTGTGGGATCCTGCTTGTCACTGCCCTTGGTGATGATAATTCATCTCCCACCACCCTCTGCTGCCATCACTACAGCCAGTTCTCCTCCCATCCCACCGATTTTGTCCCTGCCCCTGTGCCCCTTAGCTTACATGCTAGTCTCCCATGTGGTACCGAGTCAAATGCCTTACTGAAGTCCAGGTACAGGAACATCCACCGCATGCCCTTTGTCCATTTCCCAAGTCACCCAGTCATAGTAGTCCACTAGGTTGGTCTGGCAGGATCTGCCCTTGACAAAGTCATGCTGCCAACTGTCCTGCACCCCACTGACCTCCAGCAGGATCACCAGCCTCTCCTTCAGGATTGTTCCCATCAGTTTCCCCGCTATGGACATGAGACTCATTGGTCTATAGTTCCCTGGTTCATCTTTAGAACCACTCTTCTGGGGTGGAACCACATGAGAAAACCTCCAATCCTGAGGTACACACCCTGAATCCAGAGAGACATTAAATAGATCTGCTGGGGGTGCCAGAGAGCAGCAAGGAGTAAAGAGATGTCTTCCTGAAGCTCCTCACTTCAAGACAATAAAACCCCCAAAATCCGAAGCATCCTGCCTCAAAAAACATATTTTGCTCAGGTTCAACAAGGATTGCAAAATGGATGATTATTTAAAGCAGTCTGCTGGGAAATCACAGAGGTCTACAGCTAAGAACACCAGAATTCAACAGGGCCCTGTACAGGCAGAATCCCTGTCTGTGGTTTCCTTATCAGCAGCTGAACTGTCGGCCCTGGGTCAAGAGCTCACAGAACAAGTCCTCACAGTGCTAAATCCACGTTTTGACAAGATGGAAAAGAAAACCGAAACCAGGTTCCAAGAAATATCACAACAGCTTACTTCCCAAGGCACTCGCATGGCTGAGGCAGAAGACTGAATCTCCAGGCTGGAAGGAGAGACAAGCCCTCTGAATGCTCGCATTGAAGATCTTGAAAAAGAACTGGAAGGATTCAAAGACCTTTTTGATTATCAAGAAAACTACCATCGAAGGCTGAATCTGTGAGTAAGGGGTCTGAGAGAAGGAAAGGAGGGCTCTAACATCCTGGAGTTCTATGCGGTGCAGCTTCCGAGACTATTGGGCTTTGTTCCGAAAAGGGACCACCACAAACTAGAGTGTGCTCATAGATCAGTGATGCCCAAGCCTCCTGAAGGCCAACACTGAGGCAAATTATCAATCGATACCACAATTTCCAGGATCGGCAGGCCATCTTTGCAGCATACAGAAAACTGCCTGAATTGAAATTTGAGGGAGCCCACCTATACATCACCTTGACTTCTCTAACAGGCTTCTCTGTAAAATAAGAGCCTTCAATAGCACCATCAATTAGTTACGGGAGCTAAAAGTAGAAAACTATATGATCTACCCAGCCATTCCCAAGATCAAGTTTGAGGGGGCAACTTATAGCTTCTGGGATCCTAATAAGGCAGCTGATTTTTCTCAAGGGATTGAAACAGAAGCTGGGATGAGGGATTCTTGCTCCCAGATGTAACATGCTACTTTACTAAGTGGGTTGATTACTCGTTGGTCGCAGTCTGCGATCGATGGTTCGGATGTCTACATGGGAACTTTAATCTTGGATGTTTTATCTTTGCTTCGTTTTGGATGCTCGCTAGGGAAGGGACTGACCGGTGCCATCTTTACTACCTTCCTATGCACAGAATGCTGTGACTGCACTGCAGGGGGGACCGATTGTACTCGATGCTGCCATTGCCTTCATCTGTGAACTGACTGAGGCCTCAGGGTCAGAAGAGACAGAGCAGCTTTTTTGGTATTTATTTTCCTTTTATTTTGGCTCTTTCAATGATCTTCTGCACTGGTCATGGTGAATCAGGACTGTTTGAGAACATCCAAATACCATGGAGGACAATAGCTGTCAATGCCTAGGATGATGCTGGAGTTGAGAAGCAGATCTGGAAGTGACAGATAAGTTGGGGGGGCTGTGGAGGGGGGTGTTGCATGTGTATTTCCGATCGCGCTGCCCCTTGCTGCTTCCCTGAGCTGGGTACCAAAATTTGAGCTTTTTTGGGAAATGCTCAGGGTATATGCCGGACTTGGACTGTCTCCTGAGCTACAGCAGATCTCTCCAGACCATTGAGGAGTGAACTGACAAAGTGTTTTCATCTTCTATCCTCTTTTTAGGTTTTTTGAGAGGAGAGAAGAAGTTATAAAGTTGTATGGGAGCCAGAGGAGGGGATCTTTCTACTTCTCCTGGCCCTGCCTTTTCTGTACTTTCAAAATGGTCATTATATGATTATTTTATATTCACAGATAATTCTTGTGTGATTATTTTATATTCACAGATAATCCTTGTGGAACAATGTGGTGACTTTCTTTGGGAGGTGGGTGTCTGGGATTTCATGAACCCTAGGGGGTGCACCAGACTTTAGCAAGAGTTTGTGCACCGAGGACACTGCCTATGCCTTTGACCTGCTGCCTCAGCTGGGGGATGATTCGGGGGGGGTGTTCAGGGAAGGGGTTTACTTCTTTTGGTTCCACTCCCTCTCTCTATATGCAGGCTTGTTTATGGCTTTCCCTGCTGGGAATGGCTGGGGTTGATGGGATGGGTGGGGTTGGAGGCGGGGAGGGGCTATGGACCCCCTGCCCAAGCTGCCAGTCTGGAGCCAGTGAGTTATGCAGCATGGTTTGTTGAAATGCTGGTCTGGGAGGTCCCCCCCCCAATTGGGAATTGCATTTCAGTGTAATCTGAATCTTAAGGGGCACCCACAAAGATATTTAATGCTGATAATTGTGGTCTGGGGGGAAGAGATATGTTCTACCATGGTGGGTTATGGCTATTCAATAGCGAATGGCAACATTTTCAGTTTTTTGAATTATAATAAGGGGAGGAGGGAGGGAGGAGAGAGGGTGGTGGTGGAAGGGGTGTTATTTGGTTAATAGATTAGAGTTTTGGATTTTCATGTTAGTGCTGTTTTTTAGGCTTTTTGGGTCCACATTTAATGTCAGACGTGTTTTCCCACTTTGGAACTTGTGCAGAAAATTTGTTTTGCAATGAAGTTGGTGGCAAGATCTAAGGGCAGCTCTTTCTCAATGTTATCGGGTCACCTAAAGAGATAAATGTAATACTGAAGAATGTTGGAGGGTTCTCCTCCCCTATGAAGTGGACCACTATTCTGTCTGCCCTCAGGAGATACCATGCCCACATCACCCTACTGCAGGAGGCCCACCTCACCAAATCAGAACACCAAAAGTTGGTGCAGGGGGTGGGTGGGGGCTTGTTACGTGGCCTCATACTCCTCTCATAGATGGGGGGTGGCTGTTCTTATTCACAAGGGCTTACCTTTTCAAGTTAAGAGGGTGGTTGCGGATATCTCTGAGGGCAGGTATGTGTTTGTGGAAGGGGTGCTGCATGGGGAACGCATTATGGTGGCTAAAATCCATGCCCCAGCAGTCTTTGATCCCTCTTTTTACCAGAGTCTTATAGACTTAATGGTCAGAGAACAATTTCCAGGCCTGGTGCTGGGAGGGGACTTTAATTGCACCATGGATCTGATTTTGTATCACTCACAGGGTAGGGAGAAAAATAAAGGCACATTGAAGAGATGGAGGGTGGGCCTCATAGACCTCGACCTCGTGAACAGCTGGAAGTTGGCTAATCCCATGGAAAAGTAATTTACATTTTATTCCAATACACACAAGACCTCATCCCAAATAGACTACATCTTCATACCCCAATCTTGGTATGCTAGGATGTCTAATGTTAAGCATAGCCTGATTTGCATGTTCGATCATGCAATGGTGGTGCTGGCCCTCCAGATGGAGGGAGGAGACATGAGTCCTAGACCTCCATGGAAATTCCCAGTTTCCATGTTAAATAAAAAGGAGTTTGTGGAATACGTCAAGGACTAGTGGAAACTATATGGGGAGGAGAATAAATGCTCAGCCACTAGTGCCAGAATCTTTTGGGATGCAGGAAAGGCGTTTCTTCATGGAGCCATAATCAGTTATGTCACTAAATATAAGCGGGATAGGGGAAAGCAAAAAATGGCACTTGAGGAGAAAATTAATGCCCTGGAGAGGCGGGTAGCACAAGGAGAAAGGAGTGAGACCTTTCAACAGCTAGATGTCACAGAGAGCCTTTAAATGGCCACTTGTTGGCTAATTCCCGGAAAGCTCATTTTTTTGCTAAGAATAGAATGTATGAATGGGGAATAAACCTGGCCCACTCCTAACAAGCTTCTCAAAAGGCCATTGAGGCACCACAACTATTCTAGAGGTGTGAGATATCCAGCGGAAGCTGACTAGGGAGAATCAGCGAATTAGAGAGCAATTCCAACAATTTTATAACTTCCTATACATGGCAGAATGTGTAAACCACACACAACTGGCTCAGGCCTTTTTGGACAAGGTTGTGCTACCCAAGCTGACGCAGACCCAACAAGAACAACTTGGCACCAAGGTTTCCAAGGAGGAGATCCAACTGACCATTCAGGGGTTAAAGGGGAATAAGGTGAATGCACCAGACGGGTATCCAGTTGAATATTACAAGGCCATGGGTAGTCTTGTTGTGGATTCCTTATGGGATGTTTTTATGGTGGTGAGGGGGGAGGGGGGTTCTTTCTGCCACCTTTTATGAGGCAGTTATTTGTGTACTTACAAACTGGGTAAAGATTTGACCAATTGTGCCTCTTATAGGCAAATATCTTTATTAAATTGGGATGCCAAAATCTATGCCAAGGTGTTATCGACCCGCCTGGAGCATCCTCTTCCAGAGTTGGTTCACCCAGACCAGACCGGATTTGTTCAGGGTCAACTTTCTTATCATAATATGTGGAAACTTCTCAATGTTATCTGGGGGACTTCTCAGTGCCAGGGATGCACAGCTGTGCTGTCCCTGGATGCCGAGAAAGTGTTTGACTGCATAGAATGGGACTACTTATTTGAAGTTATGGGGAGGTTTGGTTTGGGTGACCACTTCATGGGGATTGTCCGGGCACTGTACAGAGCTCCAGAGACCTCCGTCTTGGTAAATGGCTCACTGTCTCAGAAGTTTGCCCTGCACAGGGTAACACGGCAGGGGTGCCCCCTCTCCCCTCTTTTATTTGCACTGGTGATAGAACCTTTGGCTATTAGTATCCGGACCAACCCATATATAAAGGGTGTAAAGGGTAGGTTGGGATATATGCATAAAGTATCCCATTATGCAGATGACATGTTATTGTATGTCAAGGACCCCGCGATGTCCATACCCCATCTCCTGGCTTTAATAGCAGACTTTGCAGAATTTTCCGGCTATAAAATCAATATTGGGAAGTCTATGGTGCTACTGTTGGGGCAGGGGATTGAGACACATAAACAAAACAAATGGGACCTAAGGGTGGTAACTACATCCTTTAAATATCTAGGAATAAATATTGGGCAGGATATCCCATCTCTATATCGTCTTAATTATACCCCCATGATTTGCACCATCGAGGATGAGTTATGGAACTGGTGTAAGTTACTGATTTCCTGGCTAGGCCACATTAACATCCTTAAAATGTACTCCCTGCCTAAAATTCTATACCTGCTGCAGATGCTCCCAATGGGTCTATCCAAAACAGATATTAAAAGGCTGGAAAGAGCTTTTACAGCATTTATATAGCAGGGGAAGAGGCCCTGTACCAGTCTACAGAGACTTAAGATGGATGCCACATGGTGTGGGCTAAATTTCCCAGACATACAAAACTACCATCTAACTGTCCAACTTAGATATATACAGGATTGGGTGCACAGCCCAAAAGCTGCCAGCTGGATGGACTTGGAAGAGGTGGATAGCCTGAGTAGACTTTCTGCTTATTTAGCAAGATCGGGCTGGAAGGCCTACCTGTGCCTGAAGCAGACAAACCCCTTGGTAGCGTCAGTGTTGGAGGGCTGGCAGGGAATTAGATGAATGCATGGGAAGAGGAGACTCTTCTGCTGCCAAGTGCTAGAAATCCCTTCTTTCTCCCTGGACTGGAGGATTTGGGATTCAGGGAGTGGGAGAGGATTGGAATAAAATGTATAGGTCTTCTACAGTTGGGACAGGGTCCTTGTTCATTTGAGGAACTAAGGCAGGTGACAGGTTTGACTGGATCACACCTGTTTAGATTTTTACAGGCTAGGGACTACTACAAACAACTCAGGAGGGCCCAGAACATAGATTCCCCTCTACAGAAAGTAGAGCATATTGTTATACAGGCTAAAAGGGAGCCCAGGGGCCTTATCCGGAAAGCAGCCCATTTGGGGTGGCAGTACTTCCCCAATGTCACTTGCAGAACCTGAAGTCTTTGGGAGAGGGACCACTCTATAACTTTGGGAGTTGAGGATTGGGAACTGATGTTGTCCTCATACCAGAGCATACTGCTCTGTAACAAATATAAAGAGTCATGCTACAAATTTATTCACAGACTATACTGCCCACCCTTAATAGTCCATAAATATAATCCGGCTATCTCCCCCATGCGCGGCAGGTGCTCACAAGAGCTAGGCTTCAACGTACATTATTTCTGGACTTGTACTGTCTTACAAGCTTTTTGGAAGGGGATTGCTCATGAAATAGGCATACTGCTGAATACAAACCTTCTAATGGACCCTGTGCTCCTGCTTTTTGGAATGGAGGACTTGGGGTCGGAGGAGAAGGGGGCCCCGGCCTTGTTGGGTTCAGGTCCTCTTAGTTCTAGCCAGACAATGTATCTTAAATACTTGGGTGTCAGACCTTGCGCCCACTGCACAGCAGTGATACCATCTGGTTAAACAAGTACTTGCCCTGGAGAGATTGTACTACATTATGAAGGGAAAGCCGAGAAGTTTTTGACATCCCTGGGACCCTTTTCTGGTGTCTCTCTCGGTGGGCGAGGCCCAGATTCTTAGAGAAGATTTGCTTGATGTCTAGGTGTAAGGATCCTTGGGAACTCCCTTCTATTCTGTTACATCTTGAGATAATTGTATGTGGTGTATATAGGGAGTTCATGATATAATCTATGATCCCAATGTAGGAAGTATATGAAATGAATTTAGTTCCCCTCACTAGTAGCTTGGGGGACATGACATATGTTTTTTTTTTGGTTTTACTTTGGCTGACAAGGTACTAAGATAGATGGACTGCTGTCAATCTCTTCTCCTTTTCTCTTTCTGTATTTTTATGTTTTATTTTAGCAAACAGGACCCATATAGTTATACATTCCTGTTATAGGTTATGTGTAGTTTGTGATGGATTGTTTGTGACTGTATCTGTAAAATATTTTAATAAAAATATTATGCAAAAAAAAAAATAGGTCTGCCAATGGGCCTGCCAGGACCTCTGAAAACTCCTTCAGTACCCTGGGGTGTGTGCCATCTGGTCCTGGTGCTCTGTCCACCCTTAGTGCCCTTAACCCCTCTAGCACTCTACCTTCTGTGATTTCCCTGTCCGTCACCCCCTGCACCTCTGATCCTATCCTCCCCCCAACCTTAGGTATTTCTCCCCCTTTCTCTTTAGTAAAAACCAAGCAGAAGTAGTCTTTTCATTCCCGTTTTCCACTCTTTCCCCCTCCTTCTTAATCCTTACTATTTGGTCCTTACAACCCCTTTTCTCCCTGATGTAGCTGAAGAAATCTGTTTCCCCCTTTTTAATTCCCTTTGCCAGCCTGAGCTCCCTTGATGCTTTTGCTGCTCTTACTTCCCTGGTCACCGTCTTTGCTTCCTTTAGGTACTCTTCCCTGTCCTTCCCCCTCCCTGTTCTCATATATCTCCTATAGGCGACTCTTTTCCCCCTCACCCTGTCTATGACTCACTTGCTCATCCAGCTAGGTTTATTCACCCTAGCCTTTTTACTTTGGGCCTTGCTGCAGGAATTTGTTGCCTCCACTATCCATAGCTTAATGAGTTCCCACCTCTGATTCGTGTCCATATTAGGCTGAATTCTGTCCAGGAACCCTTGCACAACTTCACCCATCTTTTTGAAGTCAGACTTTCTAAAGTCTAGCACTTATGTGCCAGATGCCCCCATCTCCCTGTCCAGCTACAACTGGAACCATACTGTCTGGTGATCACTCCCTGCCAGTGGTTTCTCCACCCTCAGATCCCTCACCCACTCCCCGTTAGACAGTACCAGGGCGAGGGTATTCCCATCTCTAGTTGGCTCACTGACCAACTGCATCAGGAAGTTATCCTAGAAGGTGTCTAGCATTGTTTGTTCCCTTCTACACTTGGTGGCAGGTATCCCTCACTTCACTCCAGGCAGGTTGAAGTCACCTAATCATCATCATGCCCACCACAGTAAAATGTGAAGATTCCCTGAAAAGGAGCAATATGATGGACTGCTTACAACACAGAACAAGATTATATAGATAGAAATTAAATGGTTGTGTCTCTGGAAAAAAAAAATTACAGTGGCATGCACAATAACGTACCATTGCGGTATGAAGGCAAGGCACACACAAAGGGCAGCATGTACTGGTGATGCAGCAGGTGTCAACACAGGCAGTGTTCTCCCTTGGGACAAAGAGATGCATTTCTGTCATTTTATCCTTCATCTGGACTTTTCATTCAATAACACCAGCAGGAGAACAGCAGCAGCAGCAGCAGCAGGTGGTGTCACAACTTAGGCAATGATGTCACTTAGCAAGCAATGTGGTGGCGGGCCCAAAAATGCTTAGTCCGATAAATATGTTTAAGTTCTCTGGCAAGCTTCACATCTGCTTTGCACCACCTTCACAGGTGTGTGCGGCAAAAGTATTTGACTTAAATGAAGCATTTTCTCTCTGGGGACACAATTTCACATTTCTGGCAAAGTGCTGGTGGAGGTGGTGTGGGGTGGCAGGCCCAACTTTCAGTTCTCTGGCAAGCTTCATATGTGCTTGGCACCTCCTTGTCAGGTATGTGCAGCAAAAGTATTTGGCTTAAAGGAAGCATTTTATCTCTGGGCACACATCTTCACATTTCTGGCAATGTGCTGGTGGTGGTGGTGGAGGTATGGGGTGGCAGGCCCAGCTTTCAGTTCTCTGGCAAGCTTCACATGTGCTTTGCACCACCTTCTCAGGTGTGTGTGGCAAAAGTATTTGACTTAAAAGAAGCACTTTCTCTCTGGGGACACAACTTCACATTTCCGGCAAAGTGCTGGTGGTGGTGATGTGGGCTGGCTGGCTCAACTTTCAGTTCTCTGGCAAGCTTCACATGTGCTTTGCACCGCCTTCTCAGGTATGTGCGGCAAAAGTATTTGACTTCAAGGAAGCATTTTCTCTCTGGGGACACAACACTGTGTGATGCATTTCTGGCATTTCATTTTTAATCTGGGCTTTTCATGACATTAAAACAGCGGGACAAAAGCACAAAAGATAGCACATTTGTGGGGAACATGGTAGGTGTGGTAATGGTATTGTTTGTGATAATTGAGCTGGTACTTTAAAGGGAAAATAACAAGTAGGACTACATTTATCAATCTTGTTGTTACTAATAGAAATCTGCTTTACATAAGCTATTTTGATTGAACCCATAACACTTTTAGGGCTAGAATTATTTATAACCCATTTGTGGGCTTCAAACTTCTGCTCTACTCACTAGATCACACTACTACAAATAACAGAACACGATGCCAACAAAAAAAGTGTTATGGGTTCGGTCAATAACTTGTGTAAAGCAGATTTCCATCACTAACAACATTGATAAATGTAGTCCTGCATGTTAGTTTCCTTTTAAGTAAATGCTCAGGAAATTAACAAGTATTTTCATAGTTGTTATTACTTTATTTTACTTTATTTCTTACATGACTGATGGTCAGCCAAATAACGAGTGCTGCGTGCTTTCATTACAGGTGAAACTCTGGTGACACTATGCATGCTGCAATAAAAGTGTCTTGAAGACAGCGTTTTGGAGACACAATATTTAATTAAAGGAAAGCACGCAGTGTCTGCAAAGTGGGCGGCAACATGACCTATTATGTAAAATGAAACTAAGAACAAAACAATTTCTATTGCTGAAAGCATAATGGTGTTGGGGGGCATTGGGGAGAGGTGGGGAATGTGATTTACCAGTATGAGGCTGTAGAATACAAGATTAACAAAATTAGCATAGCTAAGAAAACATTAACTGAACATAAATGTTATATGTAAGAAAAAACTATGGCTTAAGAAAATAAATAAAAGCAGAGATTATTTTTTTGGGGGGGGAGGAAATGTTGTTGATACTGACTTTCTTGATCTTTCTTATCCCTCATGCTGGTAAACCCAATTCACCATCCCACCTCCCCCAAATGTTCCCCCTGCCATGCCATTAAACAATTCTGCAATACAAATTGCTTTGTTCTTAACTTCTTACTTGTCTCGTCTATCATCATCATCTTTATTTTATGTAATAAGTCATATGGTTGCCAGCTGTGCAGACACTGTGTTTTCATTACAGTTGAAATTGTGCCAGCAAAAAGCTATACTCAAGACACTTTTATTGCAGCGTGCATGACGGCACGCCAGTTTCACCTGGAATGAAAGCTTGAGGCATCCACCATTTTGCCAATGCCGACCATCACTCATGTAACAAAAAGAACAATTCCGAATAAAATAAATTAACAAGTACAGAAAATCACAAACAAAACATTACCTGAACATAAATTTCATACAGAAAAAGAAAAATATTAATTAAGAAAAAAAAAATTAGTAGAAGAGGAGGGAGATGTTTTTTGGGGGTTCAATTTGGAAATCAATATAACTTTCTTAATGGGCCTGTGGGGCTGTTACTGCTCATCACCACCACTGTTACTATACAGCAATCGTAGCGTTTCATCATTCTGCCCCTCAACACATATCAGCCACTGCACTTCTGCCTCCGCCAGCATTTTCAGCCCCTGTAGCTCAGTAAGCAGCTCAACAAGTTCCTGCTGTGTTACCGGCTGATGTGACCTTTCTTCATCATGGACAGCTCTGGGATCTGCCCCTACCTTACCTGATGCCATTTCCCATCTACTATGGTGATGCGCTGGCAGATGAACTGGTTGTGCCACAACAGCTGCAGTAGGGGCTGCTACCTCCTGCAGCTTTGCTTCCTACTGGGCACGGTGGTGAACAGCTAGATGGGTGCGCTGACCATCCATGCCCAGGTGGCTACCCTTGTGCCCCAGTGGACCACTACATTGCAAAGACTGCAACACACCATGCTGGAGTCACCAGGAAGGGAGCAAAAAAAGGCCCACACAGGAGAGCTGCGGGAAGGGCCTGGTACAGGTGGTGGTGGGGCACCAGGACACACCTGCTGCTGTGCTGCCTGTTGTTGAGGGCTGACAATCTGCTGCAGTTTCTGCTGCTTTTGATGCAGCTCCTCCTGCTGATCCTGCAGCAGCCACTGCTCCACCTACTTCTGCTGCTGATGACAATCACAGCTGCCGGGCTCACTGTGGCTGTAGGTGGGGGTCCCCAAACCCTGCTGATTTAATCTAACTGGGTGGCCACCCCGCATTCATGGCCCACCATTTCCACACTCCATCAATAAAGTAAAAAAAAAAAAAAAAAACACACTAGTACAAGTACTAGTAAAATAAAGTACAGTACCTAAAAATAACTACACAAAAAATACTTTTTTTAACAAAAAAAAAGCATTTCTAATGAAATAAAATTTTCCTGAAGGACTACAACAACTAAATACACAAAGACTTAACGCACAAAAAAGAACTATAGCTTTTTTTTAGCTCCGAAACACACAGAACAGAGTCAGACTGCACACTGCAGAACTATCTGGACTACAGTCTCTTTCCAATAGAGAAAGTGAAAGTAAAACACTGACTTCCTGCCAGTGCCTATTGAACTGCCTCCCTGAATCATGTGACCTGCATACCTGCAGAGACAGTCAGCCACGTGATCACTGATCAGTGGGCTGTTTGTTTCTTAATGACTTTGCCTTGTCTAATTGCAACGCAAAGTAACGTGAAGTCATTAAAGGTGAAGTAGCTCATTTTAGTGGGGGCTTCACATAGTCCCACGTGAATGCGGAGTGGGCTACTTCGCCCATACTTTGCTAGGGGATTAAAACTTCACTGCATCTCTAGTGAGGTACCAATGGTTCTACCTGGCATACTGCTACTCTCTTCTGGCTCTATGTTATTATTGCTGTTTTCATTGGACAAACTTTCTTGAACAGTCTCTCTGTTACTGCCTGCTGCAATGCCTGAATCTAAAAACACAAAAGCAATTGTTAACATTGTTATGCATATGGAAAAATGAAATTAACAACAGTCCAATTCACATCCACCCTCAGATGATTAAACATTTGAAAAATGGTCGGCAGATTAGAAATCAAGGAACAGTCTCCTATCCGAGGTACTCGGGCTGAAAACAATATGGGGCATCAAAAATACATGGGATAAACATAGGGGAGTACTGGTAAAAAAATTGGCAGAGATGGGGGAGGGTTGCAAGATGTCAGTCAGAGTCTGCAGAGGCAGACTAGTTTGGGAACATCTGGGCAGACTTGTTGAGGCAAACGTTTTGTTATGCCAACAAATGCTACATTTCCATGTAAGGTAAGCAGTATTTGCAAAACCAGGGGGGAATTCAAACAAGAATGGGACATGCACAAGTGCATAGTAAGCACAGGAAGGGTGGGAAACAGGAACATTTAAGGGAAAAGGATGGTTAGGATCAGCTCATGAGGATTAAGTATGGTGGGCAGACTGGATCAGTCACTGTGTATTTTCCTGCCATCAAATGATATATATGTAATGAAAGATAATTTGGCAATAAGTGTATTCAATGGTTGATTGCTATCTATAACTAACTTTGTTTATTAAGGAAATACAATTAATGACAAGTCCTATGAATATATGAATACGTAGCTTGGGGCACACATTAATATAGGATAGAAAGACAGTGATTCCAATAAAATGCCAATTAGTATCATGGCCCGGATATTCAAACTGTGCCAGGCTGTGGCGCAAGCCTGGGCGCAGCTCAATTTTGTTGCTCACGGGTGTGGCCAGGGCGATATTCAATGGAGCTGCGCTATGGTGCAACTGCTTTGAATATCGCACCCTGGCCACACCCACTGTGCATGGCGCAGTGGCACTGCACCAGCGCAAGTGGTCAGAGTGGAGCATGGAGATGCTGTGGCGCAAGTGCCATTGCGCCATGCACAGCACCTGCAATATTCAAAGGGGGACATGCAAATGGGGACATAATTTATGCAAGGTGCACAGGGGGCCATAATTTATGCAAGGTGCACAGGGGGCCATTTGCATCTGATTACAGCCCCATTTGCATGCCATTAGCATGCAGGTGCGCCAATCCCCTACGACTTGCGCCTGGCAACCTGCCAGGTAGCAGCCATCGGGGACCGACACCCCTGCAGCCCTATCGTGGGACATCCCATAAGGGACAAAAAACGTCCGCTATCCCTGGTGGTCCAGTGGACCACACAGAGCCCGATCGTGGGCATCAGTCACCACCTCCAAGTCAGCAATCCCTGGTGGACCGCACGGAGCCCAATCGTGGGCATCAGTCATCCCCCCCAAGTCCGCTATCCCTGGTGGTCCAGTGGACCGCACGGAGCCCGATCATGGGCATCAGTCACCACCCCCCCAAGTCCGCTATCCCTGGTGATCTAGTGTACCCCCCACCCGCCCACTGAGCCCCACCACCCGCTCCCCGTCAGCTGGCGGGTGGCAGCACCACCCACCTGCCACCGCCGCCGACTGACAGCTCGGTGGGCTGCATGCCCATTGGTTCAGAGCATGAGCCAATGGGCGTGCAGACTCATACCAGTATTAGTCAGTCCAGATATGTGAATGAATTCATTCACATATCTGGACTCGACCAGTATGGTTGCGCGCCCATTGGCTCATTCTCTGAACCAATGGGCGTGCAGCCCCACCAAGCTGTCAGTCGGCGGGCGCAGGGTGGCAGGCGGGTGCTGCGCCCCCGGCTGATGGGGAGCGGGTGGTGAGGCTCAGGGGGGTGGGGTGGGGGTACACTAGATCACCAGGGATAGTGGACTTTGGGGTGATGACTGATGCCCGCGATCGGGCTCCATGTGCTCCACTAGACCACCAGGGATAGTGGACTTGGGATGAATGATGCCCAGCGACAGTTCAGCGCCGTCCAACGGACCACCAGGATATTGGATTTGGGGGTGATTAATGATGCCTGATCGTCGGGAGCGCGCCAGGTGCAGCAGGAACAGGTGATACCCACAGGTGGCAGCTGCTGTGTTGCGCTATGCAATGCGGCAGCTCACCTGTGGGTGGCCATCACTTGTTCCTTTTTTTTAGGTGTAACTTTGTGCAGGCGCAGGTAGGGGTTGCACATGCATGACTCTGCATGGCCCGGGCTAAATATCGGGCTGTGCAGGTTATGCATGAGCACGCCTCCCCTACCTGTGCCTTCATACATTACTGATGCACTCCAGTGCATCGGGATTAATGCGGAGCACTTTTCCCTTTTAAATATCGCACCGGGGTGCATCAGTGGGTTCTGCATAGTGAAACACCATTGCGCCATGCGCAACCCTTTTGAATATCTGGGCCCATGTTTTCTGACTGCAATTCAGTAGTTTTACAAAAGACTGGTAACTACTGTATAAAGATTGATAAGCAGAACATTGTGTTTCCACTAATATACATGACACACCTTGGCAGCTCCCACTTTGTGATTGGCTTAAACATGGTCATTTTGTTCCAAATCCAAATGAAGGAAGAGTCACCTGATTGGTAAATCCTCACTTCCTAGTTGCCATCTCAGCAGTGACTGATCCAAATCAATGTCCCTTTTTCAACTGTAGCAGCAGTTTTACTTATTACATATTAGATTCAGCATCAGTGCCCATGTTTCTTAGCTGTATATGGCATATAGGGCTTGCAAAAACTACAGACCAAACTTGGAAAGCCTAACCGTAACCCCAGCCCCGGGTCAACCAAGGTGCCTCATCAACTGATGGCAGCAACAAGATAAGAACCTGAGTAAAACAGCATGGTGTCCAGTAAAGTAACTGTCTTTCTCCCCAGCATCTTAAAGCACTTTTCTATCTATTTTAATTTCACACCACACATGGGGTGCACTGCTACACACAGCATTCAAATAAAAAGACTCCCATGCAAGCAAGATCAGTAACACCTATTTAATTGTATTTCACATGCATGCTCCAACTACCTACTTTACCAATAATGTTTGAACTTCAGTGCTCATGCACCATCTGAGGTTCAAACAAGTTTGACTGCAACACAGGGAGCAGAGCATACTGGAGGCAGAGCAGAACAGGAACCTGCAAAGGGCAGGACATTTTTCCTTTTTCATATTTTGCCCACACTGTAGTGCTATATATTTAAGGGACCATATTTTCCCCAGTGTTTGCATTATTAGTGTTATACTGGGCACAGACTTGATATTCAGTGGATCCATCTTGGCTGCTGGACTGACCATAACCCTGACCTAACCTGCTGTGGCTGCACTGCACACCACAGAAAAGACATCCTTTGGTCCAGCTGATACTGTGTCTGTGCCCAGCACTGCCTGCCCGCATGAGCGAGAGTCGATAGAGCTGAATGAGCTACCAGCCTCTGATGCTCATGGGGGCTAGCACTGGGGCTGAGGGGCTGGGTGAAGGGGGTTCCAGTTTCCCTCAACATTTTAAGTCCTGGATAGTGCATAATGGCCAATGGTACTGCATGAAAGGCTTGGTAGCTCCTACCCCTCACTCCAAATTTTTACCCAAGACTGCACAACAAATGTTTGATACCTTAAGCCCCTCTGCCCCATCAATCATTTCTCCTTGTGAACAGTAAAGAATGTGATTACATTAATTGGTTGCTGTGCTGTAATCCACTGCATGTCATCAGTAATGGACAATGATATGCTGATGAGTATGGAGACAGGAATTGGGATGTTGAGAGTAAGACAACGACGAATTGGATCTTTTATTCTATGGAGAATTTGCATTACATTATTTAGTGTGCTTATTGCTTCTTCGTGTCATTAAATTATCTTTGGGATGCCTTCTTATACCAAAGTGGCCTTAAAGGAAAGCTATCATTAACAGTTCTCTCCCCCCAAAACCTAACCAGTTAGGCTTTTCACAACAAAACAAATTCCCATGGTTTAACTTATTTTATTTTATTGGTGCTGCACTAGATTTTTAATATAGTACAATACTGGGCGAGTGAGTGCGGCACCTTCACCCTGAAATGGAACCGCACAACATCCGATCATGTTGCAGAATCCTGAAGTTTTCAGCAATAAAATAAAGTTAAACCACAGGGAAAAAATGTTTTCATTGTGTAAGGCTTGGGGGGGGGGCTTTTTTTAATGATAGCTTTCCTGTTTTGTATATCAACTAGTTTCCCACACATACACATTACTTTTTACCCCGTGTTCTGTTCATCTTTGCCTTCACTTTTATCTTGCACACACTGTCATTTTGACCAAAATATTCTCTTTCCTCTGACCTGCCAGGCATTTCTACATTAATATTCTCTAAAACTGCCATTTCTATTGTTTCCTGTATTTCAGTTTCCTTTAGTCCTAAGCAGCAGCCCTAAGAACACCACAATGTTTTCCCTTTTTCCCCAGCTACATTAACGTACTGTATGTTAATGGAGATGGGGAAATGGAAAAAAATTCTCTTCTGTTTTTCTGTTTTCTCTGCCAGGAGATTAATGCAGACACTGCCCCATGCTGATTCAACACAGAAATATTTATTTATTTCTTCCCCCAGAATTTTAAGTAAATTAATGCATCTGTTATGTTTTATTGTTATTTAAAATGTTTGCATTGTATTTTAACTGTAAAGCTCCTTGGTTTTGGAAAGGCACTATATAAATAGAAATTTACTTACCTATATGAACTACTTACCCTGTTCTATTCATCTTTGCCTCCTTTCACTTTCTATGTGTACACTCTCACACTTATTTGTGTAGCTTAAATCTACCTTGTTTCTCCAGTGTCAGGAAATTAATGCAGACACCACCCCATCAGCATAGAAATATTACTTTATTCTCGCTGTGCCCTGTTCTATTCATCTTTGCCTTCACTTAAGTTTCTATGTGTCTATTATACTGATTCACAAACATTTCTGACATTTGATTTGACCTAAATATTATCTTTCCTCTGACATGTTCTGGCATGATTTCTACACTGAACTCTCCGTATTTCTTCTTTGCTAAGAGAAATACTACTTTTATTTGTTTTATCAGGAGAGACACACTAAGCTGAAAGTTTGTTTACAGGTGCGACCTGGGAGCACAAGGAAGTTAAAGGAAAACTGCACCCTTATATATTCTAAATGTCATTTGCTTCCATGTCAACAGACAACTCTTTTCATGTAGTTGTTAAAGATGCATGCAACTGCTTTTGTTAGTTTTCACACTTCATACTAGGCCCTGTCACTCTCCTGGGAGGCACCATTTTGTGGTTGTTGAAATCTCATTGTCCCTGAGTTGTAAAATGGTTTGGCAGTTGGGTTTCAGCACTAAGAAGTGCAACACAGAAACCCAAGATAGGAATACCAGATGGGGAGGCAGGTTCTTGTGGCTCTAGCCACCACAAGTCAGGAGAGATACTTGGAGGTTATCATATCCGATGACCTGAAGTCAGCCAAACAATGCAAAAAAGCAGTGGAGAAGGCAAACAGAATGCTGGGGTGCATAGGAAGGAGCATAACCAGTAGGAGGAGTGAAGTGGTGATGCCACTGTATAGATCACTGGTGAGGCCTCATCTGGAATACTGTGTCCAATTCTGGAGACCACATCTCAGGAAGGACATACACAGAATGGAAGCAATCCAGAGAAGAGCAACAAAAATGATACATGGACTGCTCCACAAGGCTTATGAGGAAGGACTCAAGAAACTAAACATATATTCACCAGAAGACAGAAGGGAGAGAGGGGGTATGATAGAGACTTTCAAATACCATAGAGGAATAAACAGGGTACACGACGGGAGCATATTTCAGAGAAGAAAATGCACAAGGACAATGGGACATAACACGAGGCTGGAGGGGGGGAGGCTTAGTGGGGAATGCTAAGAAGTATTTTTTCACAGAGTGACAGGTGGATCCATTGAACAGCCTACCAGCGGAGGTGGTGGAAGCGAAAACAATATGGGAATTCAAAAGTGCATGGGATAAGCATAAAGGCACCCTGCTGAACAGCAGAGTGGGGAAAAGGCAGTCCAGATAAAAGTACGGATTGCCAAACCAAATAGGGAAATGAGCAGACTAGGTGGGCTGTATGGTCCTTATCTGCCAACAGAAACTGTGTTTCTGTGTTTCTATGAGTGGTGCACAGAGAGCTTCTGCAGCAGTCCTGTGGCCATAAAAAAGTACTAGCTCCAGATTTGCCATTGAAGAACTTCTACACGACCACCCCATAGTTCAGGCTGTGTTAATTGTATCATCCCAGAATCTAAGCTTTGCACATATGCCATATTATTCCAGTTTGTATATTTGTTTACCATACGCAGGCATGGCTAAAAAGGGGTTTGTTTCAGTCCACCAATCAGGTAAAAAAAATAAAATAAAATAGAAAATAAATAAATATGAAAAAAATGGGTTTGTAAGCTTCTGTATAGTTGCTTGTCTCACAACATTCTGTATAATACTCATACTGTGATCTCAGTCAGCGTTTACCCTTTGAGGCAATAAGGCACTGATTATGGTAATTAGTCCTGTTCCTCTGTGTAAGGGAGACACAGTTGGTCTTCTATCTGTAGATGACCCCTATGTGCAAGAACATCCTTTCAGAATATTCTTTGTTTATTGGTAACTGGTAAGGTGAACTGAGCCATATGTCTTTTTATCAGTCATATTTTTCCTTTTTTTTCCTGCCCCATCATCCCCATGCCTGACATTTGGCTTAAAATCTACCTTTTGCCACTGACTAAGCCGCACTGCTGGCTGCCAATGGTTTTACCAGCGATTATTGCTGCCACGGCTCTGTCAGACTATATATGGTGGGGACAGGCTCTAACAGTTATACCACCTCTGTCTTGAGCTGTTTTTTTTTCACAGTTTATCTCCAGCCATGACAACCACCAAGACCTAACTACACAGGGAGAGTGACAGACGACTGCTGGGAGTCTGGTGACTTGAATTTAATTTAATATTATGCTGCCATGAAGAAGCAAAGAAAAGAGCCCAGTCGTGCTCTCACACACACCACTACTCTCACTGACTGGTAGCGGGAAAGTGTCTGAGTGTCGTGCAAGTCTGCGCACTCTGCTCAGAGCAACCCACGTGACCACCCTTTTCTGAGTCATCCAACCAAAGTGGACCCATCAATCTAAGGCCCCTCATCTGTCCCTGGAGGAAGGCAGGGCTCACCGCAGCATATTCATGAACCAACGCCCGCCTCCGTCTTGCTGATAGCACTTTAAAATGACAATTTTCTGACGCTAACCCAGTGGCTGTTGTGAGTAAAAAATACATTAAAATCTGCAGTTTTGACTGAGCAGAGGGGAGTTTTAGCAAGTGGGGGGGTTACAATTGCAGTTTGGGCAAGCGGGGGGATTTAAACAACTCAGTTGAAGGGGGGTGCTGTGCACCTTGGAAACTCCCCTGGCTATGCCCCTGTCTCCTTGTAATTAACACAGCAAATCCTGGAAAGTCATTTCCAATAATCACAAGTACAGGTAACATTGGTACTACCCCAGCTTCCAATAGATCTGATACCCCATTAATGTACAGAATCACTTGGGTGGTGGGATGGTGTCGTGTGTCGCCAAGGATGCAGATGACCCAATAACCTGGTCCTTATGCACAGTGTTTTCCAAGCACTTCAGCATGCACCAGGGTCCATCTGCTTCCTGAATCTGTAAGTCCCTTCACAGTTTCATCTCCCACTTTGACATCCAATAAATACTTGCCTCAACTTGCTGAGGCCAAAGTTGCTCCAGTATTACCTTCCTTATTTTTATGTCAGTTTCTTGTAATGGGGCCTAGCTTATTACAGTTACAGTAAAGCAGATAAAGTCTTTGGGTGCAGATTTGTTGCCCCCATCAGAGTTTTTATCTGATCTGGAGGTAAACCAGTGAAAATCAGGGTCTTACCGAACCATGGCTGCTACTTAGCAGCTGAGGGGTCTTTCTGGTCATCTGATAGTCCTCAGTCAAAGAAACAGCATTTTCTCCACTTTCTGGTCAGTGTTCTTTTATCCAAAAGCTGCATGTCTGCAGGCAGGATGTTGATGAACTGCTCCATTGCAAATATGTCAACGATCTGTGGGAATGTTTTGCCCTCTGGTTGGAGCCATTCATTAAGGAGTCCTCTGACTCTGGTGAAGGCTTCTTGAGGATTGCCAAATGAGTGATACTTCAGGGACTGAAATCTCTGCTTGTAGGTCTCTCCAGAGGTGTCATACCTTTTCAGGATTTCTCTTTCCACAAGGTCATAGTTGCCTGACTGAGCAGTGTCCATATTGATGTAGGCAAGTTGGGCTTCACCTGTCAAGTAAGGTACCAGCCTGATTGCCTGTTGCTTCTTTGGCCATTGGCAAGCTCTGCCAACCCTTTTAAAAGTTGCAAGGTGTGCTTCGATATCATCTGAGGAGCACAGCTTTGTGAGTTTAATGTCTTTTAAGTTGTTTGTGTTTTTTTTTCTCTGCTGGACCTGCACCAGATTCTCTAGCTTTGATAGCTTGTAAGGCATCCAGTCATCGCTGCTCCTGTCATAGCATCTCTTCTTTTGTCTACTGCTCCTGTCACTGCATCTTCTCTTTTCTCTGTGCCTCTAGACATTGCATCTCTTCTCTGCACTTCTAAACATTTAATATATTTTTCTGTCTGTTTCTCAGTCTCTCTTTGTTTATAGTCCATCATTTGAAGAAGGCAGACATGCTTGCAGGTATTGTGCTTGTCTGTTCTTCTTCTTCTATCACTGGTACTGGCTGTGCAGTCTCAGTTTGGACTTTTGTTGCTGCTACTTTGGCTGCCATTCTTCTAGTACTCTCCCCTGGGCTTGCTGTTGCAGGATCCATATCTTTCTTATATGCTTCCCTGATACCAGATCTAGTACACGTGCACAAAACTACTGGCTTAAAGTTAGTGTGGTGTAAATCCCACTGCTGACACCTACTGTTGAAGAGGCAAAGGTCAGGAAGCATATGCAGATCAGGAGCATTTATAAAAATTGCAAGTAGCACTTTATTATAAATAATAACAAAATAAAGTTTGTACAGGATGGCTTTTCAGCATAGGCAGTTCAAACAAAAGTCCTTCTTCTGAGTGCATCTCTAAATCTAAATCTGGAAAGCCAAACATTGGTCTCTTTATAAGATCTCTTTTTGCTGTAAGTTTAACTGTGCATCCTGTTTCTCATAAAATGGAACAGTTTCTTTCCTGAAACAAAATAGAACATCCAGGCTCCACAGGTGTAATTAAACAGAACAGGCTATCTGAGCTGGTCTGCTGTTGGTAATTCTGTTAACAAGCTTGACGAGGTCGAAAGGTTTCTCAAGCTCAACTCTTTTTTTCAACTTGCTGTCTTTTCTAAGAAAGCCCCCCCCCCCACAAGACAAACGTTCTGCAACATTTCTACAATACAAGTACATACATTTGCAAACCAGGAAACTCACTCTCACACAAAGATCCATTTATATTTTTATAACCACAGAGAAGCAAGGGAGAGAAAGAAAAAAGAAACAGCAAGCATGGGACCATTCGGATCTGCCGGCTGCTCAGTTCCACAAGAAGAGTTGATTGCACAATCACACGGGAGTGAGAGTGAGAGAGCAATGTAAGTGTCAGAAATAGGAGAGGATGGTATCCAGTGAACGAGGAGATCGAAATTGGGTGCCCACAAAAGTGGCTACTCAGTTATGATGCCTGTGTTCACGGCTACCAAGCAGAGGGGCGACCGGACACTGGGGTGGGTCAAATACCGCAACGGGAAGTATGTGGGTATACATGTGTCCATGCGTTGGGGGGAGGCAGAAGAGGGATGGTATGTGGGAAGGGGTGTGGTGGGCAGCTGCAGCGCTGGTCCACTAGCATGGCGGGGAGGGTGGTCGGCTGGGAGGTGCTGGGTACAGGGATTGGGTCCAGTGTGGTGCATTTTTTTTTTTTTTTGCTGACAGGCAGGTTTAATTTTTTTAAGTTTTTCACCCCCCTGACATGCTCCCCCATGGAGTTGAGAATCCATAGCTGGGGGGGTGTGGGCGCTGTTTTTGTCCACTCTGCAAGTGATTTCGGCGATGTACACTCACTGTAACGGTGATCACAATTCCATGATCACGGTTATGACATGGAACTGGAAAGGACAGAACAGAGCCTTGCTTTTAACTCCCTATGAACAGCAGATGAGACAGAGTCTTATTCAACCCTGTCACATTCCACTTTAAGGACATTTTTAAATGCTGTGACCAAATTTTATTTATTTATTTCAAAAGTTTTACCAGGAAAGACATACTAAGCTGAATAGCAGCTCATTTCCAGATGTGTTCTGGGGGACAAGGGGGAATAAAGTATAACAAAAATATAACATAATGGCAAATGGTCAACTATACAGTGAGAAGAAGGAAGCATAATAAACAAGCAGATTATAGCAATATAAGCAATTTAGCATTTATAATTTTACATCTACAATTGAATATACAAGTTGCGGATAGCTGTTTGTAGAGAGGCCTAACAGATGCCTAGCAAGGGGCCAAAGTGCCTAGACATATTACAGCCAAATGTACAGAGGTACATAGGTGGGATATAATATTTAGGTGGAGAGGGGTTGAGTGGTGCAGTAGTGGTGTGGGGGGTATGGGTCAGGGTGAGGAAAAGGAAAGAGGGGACTAGGGAGAGGGGTATAGATCAAGGGGAGGGAAGAGGAAAGGGGAATAGGGAGAGGGGCATAGGGAAGTGAATCAGGAGCAGTTGTAAGTGGGCAAGTAAAGCTTGTGGAGAAGATGGGAGAGGATATGAAGAGAAGTGGCAGAGTTGGTGGTTAGGGGGCGGGAGTTCCACAGTTGAGGGACACAGTAGGAGAAAGCCGACTGACCAGCTGTAGTCAAATGGATATATAATGCATCTTCCTGCAGATTTCTCACTTTTTTTAAATGTATTTTTATATGTATTCAAAAATTGTATACAGTGGGCGCTGTTGAGCAGACTTGTTGAAAGGATGTGCTTCACTTCAGCTCTGCAACTTCAGACTTTTGCATAAATCATAACTAATGGAAAACTCACAAAACTGTACTTGTTGATAGCATTCGCTAGATCTCATCGAGTGGATCAGAATGATATCTTAATCACAAGATGGGACATCAGAATAAAGGAGGTGAAAGTGAAACAAAAAATCAGCCACCAGTTGAACAGCAGGCTGACACACCACCAGCTGGAGTATCAGGGACCAGCGACCCACCATGGCACTAACTGACTTTATCAATGCGAGCCATTGACAAGGTGGGGGAGATTCTCCAACGCTTAGAGGAACAATATGTTAGAATAGAAACTGCCCTCAAAACGGTGACCAGTATTGAAGATCTTGCTTGTAAAGTGCTAACCACCACATCTAAATTAGCTCAAGAGAATGGACAGCTATGGTGCTGCCTTGAAGCCTTGGAAAATACACACCAAGAAGTGAATCTTTGATTAGTTGGGCTCCTTGATGGTGTAGAGGGCATCAATCTCACATCCTTCTTACAGGACTGGTTACCTGGAGCCCTTAATATTTCCGATGGCACAGAAATAGCACTTCAAATCATTAGAGCATACAGAATTTCCCCTCTGGCTACTCCTCTGCAATCTGATCTCCCAAGGTCCGTACTCATTGTCAGTACTGGAACAAACATCAGAGGCTACTCCAGGCAGCCCAAAACTCTCAGAATTTCCAATTTAATGGAGCAACATTACATCTCTTCCATGACTTATCCTTCGCTACCTGCAGCAGATGGAAGAAATTCGACAGAGTGTGGGCTCAGCTTTGCAGTCTCAGTGTGGCTTATTCCTTATTAATGCCAGCACAACTTTGCATACATTATGGAAGCCACACTTATCAGTATATGGACCCAAATGAAGCTGGAAAAAAGGTCGAGGCACTGGAGAAAGAATTTGCTGCCGCACCAGTACCGAGGGAAGAGAAGTTGGATAATGAATCTACCTGAGGAAGGACATACACGTGACAAGTTTTGTCTGTTTCTCTCTAGAATGATCTATTAACAGACTGGCGGGTATCTAAATGGGACGAAGGTTTAGAGTTGTTATTACTAGGTTTCTTTTGACCCAGATTATGACACAGAGTGGTTAGCTCAACACTATGTGGCTCCTTAAAGTATTAAATAATCTGTAGGTATATACAAAAGTGTATACTTTGTTTGCTGTTGAAGCAGAATGTTGCTTCAAAATGGCAGACGCCACATGGCAACTCACTTTTTAGTATAGATTCTCATGCCTAGATTTCTCAAAGATGATTGCTGAGACGGAAGCTCTCTGCCAAATAAAGAGACATGATTTCATATATGTAAGCAACTGTCAGATATACAGTATGGATGAAACATATATATATATATATATATATATATACTGTATATATATATATATATATATATATATATATATATATATATATATATACATACACACATTTATATATCTGCCATATTCAATTGTATACAAAAGTTCAGAGTTGTGCTACTATTTAGGCTACTCTGTTTCAGGTAGTAGCTACTTCAATATTTACATTAGATATGCACCTTTAAGGTTTGAAAGGTCTGTAGAATGTTGGTGCAGTACTAACCATGCTGTTCTATTTTATCACATTTGGGATGGGAGCACATCAGCCATATGGTTGAATTTAAAATATTAGGGGCTACAGTATACATAGATTTATCGCCTTATTCTTGCAAGCTGTGGCCTATTGTGAACAGTTTTCTACAGACTATTATGGGAATACCCCTACTTCCTTACAAAAGACTGCCTAGGTTACCTCAAACTTACTTCCATTGAATGATTCTTAACTCTCAGAATTGTATGCCTGGTAGGAGGTATTGAGTCAATTGTTGATTTTATTAACAAACCAATACAATATAAGTTTTTGAAAAAATTATATACAGCAAACAGCAGTACAGGGAGGACAGTACTCAAACTCATTAATTATCCATAAAAACTCAATATAGGTGCATTGTTACTTATTCCTACTTGTGATGACTGTTCAAAGGGCTACCACTATAAAATGAACTAGCAGAATATATCATATGGAGCCATAATGCAGTTAATGCATGTTGAAAGTTACAAAACAGTTATTAAACACTTCAGATGAGCCTGCCAAAATGGCATTTGATATGTAGTCACAGTTCTGCCCTCATATTAGACTTTCAGTAAAAGCTCCTTTTGAGTCCTGGAACCAAAAATGCATTACACATAAGCAAGGACAGTATCTCAAGGCAGTTAATAAAATTAAAGTATGAGTAATCATGCAAGCAATGCTGCTTACCAATACTAACAGGTAGGTGCAGTGGGATAGTTCGGTACTAGTGGGGGTAGAGCGCCCTGCTACTCATTTCTGCTACTCACTACTGCAACAGAAGGGCATGCAGAAATTTACATCTCCCAGCTTCACCACAAGGGCTAAGCATGGCAGTTGCCATCTTCATGCTACTCTGTTATATTACACTACTGAGAGCACCCGTCATTACACTACTTGATTTATGGTCACGTAACTGCTTATAGTAATATGCTATACCACTGTAATGGGAACTAATAAACATTATCAGAGCAAAAACAAGAAACAATCATTTACAATAACATATGTTGATTATTTATATCCCCTCACCCTGGTAGCTGTCTGGGGTCACTAAAAGTCACCATGACTACAGGTAGTCGGCTAAATGCCAATAGGGAATAGATCACAGACCCCTGTTAGGCAACGGATTGGGAGGTGGAAATTGTGTCTCAAATGTTCACCATTCCATAACATTTATGCTGCAATAAAGTCTCGCTTTATAGAAAATGAGTAGAAGTCCTCTGAGTCCCCCTCCTGCTCCTCTACAGCAAGAGGATTAGCTTTTACCATTTTTGTTCAAATGTTCTGTCCACCTTAGAGTCAATAAAATAGTGTACCTTGTATTTGATGGTAAATTGCAGCCTGTCTGAGAAGCTCAGATGATATTGCACCCCCTGTGACTCCTTCAAAAGCTTTTCTCCTATGTCGAGTCACATAGAAATAGTCAGGGAACAACAACATTTTTGTGCCATTAGTGCTGGGTGCTTGTTCTTTCGTTGCCCTTAATATTGTGTTTTTGTCTCTCACCGAGCTGGTTATCATGAGAAGTGCTCTTGGGCCCTCCATGTAACCACAAGCCTGCCTGGGATTGATACTTTATGCTTTTATAATTCGTGGAGGGTGTCCCAGTCCAAGCACATCCAGGAGCCATCTCTCCAAAAATCCAGCTGTGTCGTCCCCCTCTGTTCATTCCAGGACCCCCAGGATATGGACATTCAGGGCCCAGACAGTGTCTTGTAATTGTTCTAGCCATGTACAAAGGAGCCCATGCTCCTTCACTGAGGTCACTGCAGCCACTAGAGCTTTTCCCGACACTAACATTGACTCCATTGCCACCCCTGTTTCGCTTTATTCTCTACAAGCACCAGTCTTTCAGTATAGGCGACCAACCTTTTCTCTGTTCTGTGGTTGGTTTGAGTTAGAATAGGAAGCGCCCATTGTAACTGTCAAGGGTGGAAGATACTCCATTATCGTCAGGAAGCTGCTGTTGTTGGGTCTCGTGCTTCTCAGAAGACCCTGGAGCTGAAGAGTCCTGTTTTGCTGCTCCCTTTGGTCTCACCATTGCTACAAAGCAAGTAATTTGATGGAGTATTAGCTACCCTGTGTGAGTAATGTTGAACTTCAGCTGAAGAAATAAAAATGTTTACACTTTTAAGCCCAGTTTGTGAGCACTCCTCCAAGAGCATCGATCATTCTGGGTTGCTAGGCTCTGTCCCCAGGAGTCTCATTTTACAGAGCCTGACTGTAGGTATTTTGTTAATCTCTACGGGGGCTGGGGTCTCCGTGTGCCATACACCTCTTACTCACATGGCATGGCTAATACTGTATATTTAAAAAGAATTCAAGAATGGTAATTGAAGATCAAGTTATTGATGCCAGAGGCAGATATATCATATTAAAGTAAAATATGGTTTACAGTCTTTCTACCTTAGTAAATATATACAACCAAATCAGGATGACTCTGACTCATTTACAAACTTTTCTTTGAATATATCTCAGTTTTCTATCCCTTATATAATTGCTGAGGACTCAATTTGACTTTGGTACCCCTCGATTGATCATAGAAACATAGAATTTGCTAGCAGAAAAGGACTGCTTGGCCGCCTAGTCTGTCTCTGTAGACCCTAACTGGCCTCTGGCACCATCCCTCCCCCTTACCTAATAAAGGAATAATGCACTCCAGTGTGTGTGTCGTGCTGGGATAACGCCATGCCTGGGGGGTTGTGCATGAGGCCGCAGGCTGAATGTGTCCAATGCCCCAGGCATGGCATTATTCCAGCACAACACACACCCTGGAGTGCATTAGTCCTATTATACAATGGCTTGTTGTTATATATAAAATAATATAAATTATTTTAAAGAATGTTTTTATTAGTGTGGAAAAATATTTTTGTTTCTTAAGAGGAGATACAAAAAAAGAGTATATTCTAATGGTCATCCAAATGGTCATCAGTGCTGAGACTAGACCTGTGGCATTATGCTGGGATAATGCCATGGGTCCAGCCCCAAACTGACCAATAACAGTGCAAGATTCTTTCTTGCCATTGTATAATTACTAATATTCCTCTGAGTCAATCCCACACATGCTTGAAGCCCCCCACTGTTTTCATCTCCACCACTTCCACTGGCTGTCTGTTCCAGGTGTCTACCACCATTTCAGTTAAATAGTTCTTCCTCACAGACCTCTTAACCCCCCCCCCCAAACGTCATCATATGTCCCCTGGTCCTGGTGCTTTTTCTCATTTAAAAGAGACTTCCCTCCTGTATCCTATGCATCCCTTTGAGGTACTTGTTGTTCTGTAACATGTCCCCTCTCGCTACCTTCTCTTCCAGGGTGTACTTGGTAAGCTTCCTCAGTCTCTCCTCAGTGGACTTTTGGTGCAACCCTTTAGATCACTGGGCTCCCAGGAAAAAAGAGACAGGAGCTGCTGTAAATATAAAACATTTCATGACTGATCTCAGGTAAATGAACCAGTTTTGATTATGTTCTGCTAATAAAGAAAACTACTTGTTTCATTCTAATAACCACAATATTTCCTCAAGAATAAATATTTGTTTGGGGTATCCCAAAATATTGTACACAAAATAAGCAAGATTAGATATGATGAATCTATCATGCTTGTGTAATTGTTTCCCTTAAAATAAAATAGTCTTACTGAGAAGGACAAAGAATGGAGATTTACTAAGGTTCATACTAAGGATCTTAAAACAGCAGTATGTATTTGTTACAACTGTGACTGTCTCCCACTTCTCAGTGGTGAAGTCTGGTTATACAGTACTTGCTTCTTCTAGAATTTATTTATTTATTTGCTTTTGGTAACTGGGTGAGTGCACTAGGCATGAAATGCATATTTTCAGGCTCGACCCGGGAGGATACACATGGAAACACATTAGAAGACATGTGACGCAGCACATGAGATATGAAATATGTAACATAGTGAGGAGGAGGAATAACATACAACCAATTGTTTGCATGGAGAAATAATCTATTACACATTCTTCAATACGATTACAAACAGTACAGTTTTGACAGTCGAAAGAGAGGTAGGAAGTGCAAAAACATATGAAAAAAAAACTGACATTTTAAGCAATTACAAAAACACAAATAAGTGCCATTATGTGGTCAGTAGGCATTAGGGAGAGGAAAACGGGGGGGGTGAGTGGAGAGTGGAGGTAAAGCAGAGGAAAAGGGTGAGAGTTGATAGAGAGGATTTCAAGATGATAATGAGAGAGAGAAGAAGCAAGGAGTCAAGAGGAGTAGTTGCCTGGAGACAAAGAGAGCGGGAAGTAGGGTGGACTACAGTGGATGAAAGCACATACAGGGGCTAGTAGCCCGTAGATGTTCATGATGAAGTTTCCTGAAACTAGCATGAGTGGAAGCTTGGTGAATAGTTTGAGGTATGGAGTTCCAGTACTTAGGAGCTGTGGATGAGAAAGCACAACCACCCATGTTGGTTTTGCATCTGGGGATATGGAGAGGGGCTTGGTCAGTAGATCGAAGCCCATAGGAGAGGGATTGTAAGTGCAGTAGGGAGGCAAGTGATTGGGGGAGCCTGATCTGGTAATGCTGTCAATTAGAGAGCCACAGGACTGGAGACATTGGGAAGAAGGGCTGGGCAAAGTAAGGTCCGCATAGAGCTGGCAGTGGTGCTTGTATCATGGAGATACAGAAACATAGCAGCAAATTGAATTATAGGTAGTGCCCCATTTATGGAGCGAGGTCTTTTTGGCAGAGAGGTAGGTGGCTGAGCCATAGGCAAGCGCTGGGAGCAGAAAGTCTTGTGCCACAGCTAGTCTAGCCGATGGGGTAAGGGCATAGCTAGTGTGATAGGCACCTCCTATCTTATCATTGACAGACTTACAGGTGGTGGTGATGTGCAGATCAAGATCTAGAGATTCATCAAGAAGAATGCTCAGATATTTAAAGGAATTGGTACTAACCAGTGGGGACCCATCAGCACATAGCATTTTGAAGGAGCTTTGGTTAGCTTTAAGCCTGGCAGGCGAGCCAAAGAGCATGGACTGTGTCTTGCTTGAGCTTGAGAACAAGGTTGTTCTCTGTTAGCCATGACTGAATACTTAAGAAATCCAAGACAAGAGATTGGTTAATTATTGAGATATTACTTGCACTATGGTAAATGACCAGATCGTCCACATAGAGCAGGGATGAACAGGTTGGTGCTAGTAATGGGAGATCATTGATAAAGATTGAGAAAAGCAAGGGGCCAAGTATGGAGCCCTGAGGAATGCCAATGTGTGTAGATTCTGGAATTACTTCTGAAAGAAAGAATTGTTGAGTACCTAGAGGTCAGCGGGGCACAGGACCCAAAGCAGCATGGATTCATAGCAGGAAGGTCATGTCAGATGAATCTAATCGATTTCTTTGACTGGGTGACCAAAGTAATAGACCAGGGAGGGGCTATGGATATGGCCTACCTAGACTTTAGCAAGGCATTTGACACAGTCCCGCACAAAAGATTAATAATCAAGTTAGCTAGCCTGGGAGTGGGTCCCAGAGTGGTAGTCTGGGTAGCAAACTGGCTGCAAAACATGACACAGAAGGTAATAGTGAATGGAACACATTCTGAAGAAAGGGGGGTTACTAGTGGAGTACCGCAGGGCTCAGTACTGGGTCCAGTCCTCTTTAACATCTTTATAGGTGACATTGCAGAGGGTCTGGAAGGAAAGGTATGCCTCTTTGCAGATGACACAAAGATCTGTAACAGAGTTGATACACAAGGTGGGGGTAGAAAGGATGAAAAGGGACTCGGCAAGGTTGGAGGAATGGTCAGACATATGGCAACTTAGATTCAGTGCAAAGAAGTGCAAAGTAATGCACCTGGGAAATAAAAATCCAGGAGAAGAGTGCACAATAGCAGGGGAGGTACTAACAACAACAATAATGGAAAGGGACCTGGAGGTAGTCATATCAGATGACCTAAAGGTGGGTAAGCAATGTGAGAAGTCAGCAAGAAGAGCCAGGGGGATACTGGGATGCATAGGGAAGGGCATCACAAGTAGAAAAAGGTAAGTGGTTATCCCTCTGTACAGACAGTTGGTGAGACCCCATCGGGAGTACTGCATGCAGTTTTGGAGACCTCATCTATGCAAGGACATAGACAGGATGCAAGCAGTCCAGAGGATGTCAACTAAAATGGTGCAGGGTCTACATCAGAAACCGTATGAAGAGAGACTGAGAGAGCTTAATATGTATACCCTTGATGAAAGGAGGGACAGGGGGACATGATAGAAACTTTTAAGTACCTCAAAGGAATCAACAAAGTCCGGGAGGGCAGCATCTTTCAGAAAAAGAGATGTGTAAGAACAAGAGGGCACAATTTAAAGATAGAGGGGAGATGACTCAGGGGTAATGTGAGGAAATGTTTTTTCACAGAGAGAGTGGTGGACACATGGAACCACCTTCCTGGAGAGGTTGTGGGGTCTAAAACAGTGGGGGGAATTAAAACATGCGTTGGACAGACATAAGGCAATTATAATGGGGGGTTGCAGGAAGTAGGTTGTTGGTTAACTAGAATCTGCAGCTTATCCAATAGGTAGGGAAATGGGCAGACTGGGTGGGCCAAGTGGTCCTTATCTGCCGTCAAAGTCTATGTTTCTATGTTAAGAGGTCCAATGAGGCCGAGTTGAAAACGACAACCTGTTGCCTATCAGACAGATAGCTTTTAAACCAAGGCAACTACATTGGCAGAGAAACCTAGGGAACATAGCTTCTCAAGAAGAAGGGGATGGTTTACCGGTCAAATGCCTTGGTCAAGTCAATGAAAACTGCACCTGTGAGGAGGCCAGAGTCCACAGACGTACAGATGTAATTTGTGAGTTTTAGGATTGCGGTGGATGTGCTATGGCCTTTGCAGAAACCATGCTGGGAACAGGAGAGAAGATTGTGCTTCTGAAGATAGTCAATGGACTGAGTTGCCACTAATTTCTCCAAAATTTTGCTAAGCACTGAGAGGATAGCTATGGGTCAATAATTTGTGATATCTTTAGTGTCACGTTTTTAGGAATGGGTGAGATTTTTGCCGTTTTTCAGATGTTTGGTACTGTACCATGGCATAGTGATAAGTTGAATACTTTTGTTAGGGGAGAGGCTATAACAGGAGCAGCAATTTTCAGTAGCCTAGGTTCCAAACCATTAGACCGCGAGACAGTTCTGTCAGGGATAGATAGTAACAGCTTCAGAACTTCAGCTCTAGTGATGGCACAGAACCTAAATGTAGGATGTGAGAGAGGAGGTACAAAGTTTCTGGGGGAGGAGGCAGTATGTCCTGATGGGAAGGAGGCCAGGTAGGTAGATCAGTCAGAGAAATGGCAATTGAAGGCACTGGCAATGGTAACAGGGTTATTACAGTGTATGCCATTTAGCAGCATGTCCCTAGCAGTGACCGTATGATTGGCTTTAAGAAGGGTTTTTATGGTGGACCAGAATTTCTTTGAGTTACCTGCAGCTTTTGTTAGTAGGTCTTTGCAGAAGGAGCTTTTTACAGTTCGAATGTTAATTTTGCACACATTTCTCTATGATCTATAGCAATCGTAGTCAGACTGTAGTCCAGAAGCTTTGAAATGTTGCCATATTTTATCCCTTGCCCTTAATTGTGTGTGAAGGTCTTTAGTTAACCATCTTATTTGTGTTCCTCGAACGTGATGCGTGACTTGGGGGGCATGGGTGTCTTGTAGAAGACCAAACCGGGCCAAGAAGTAGTCGAGAACTACTTGGACATTGGCTGAGGTATAGATGGGTGACCAGTCAATCATAGAGAGATCAAGCATAAATTGTGCAAGGTCAAAATTAGCCAGGTTACAGAAGGTGATACGTTTTGGAGGAGGAGATGGCCTGCTAGCGGAGCACCAGATACAGTAGATTAGTGAGTGATCACTTATTGTGTCTGCAAGGGTACCTACATAGACTATACTGTCAATGCAGTTTGAGAGAGCCCAGTCGAGGAGTGAGCTTGTCCGAGGTGGAGCCACTATTCTAGCTGGGTCAGTAACACGTTGGTGGAGGTTGTAATCTTCTACCACTGTGTGAAAGGACTGGCTGGACCTGCTGGTCCACTTAAGGTTGAAGTCATCTAATATAAGGACTTCAATCCTGCCAATAGTGTTATCCACTTGGGAGAGGAGTTCCTTGAGACCAGTGATGCCCCCACCAGGAGGATTGTAGGCACAGACAATGTGTAGTTTCTTTGACCCAAGTTGCAAAGTGGCATGAATCACTTCACAGTGCGAGAGGGTGGGTAAGGCATTGTGGGATAGTAACAGGTGAGCTTTGTAGAAGATAGCCACACCGCCTCCACGTTTTGACGATGGCCTGTCTTGCCTAATGAGGTTGTAGTTCTGTCTAGAGCAGAGGTGATCAGGAGTAGAGGGTTTTAGCCATGTTTCAGATAGGCAAAGGATATCAGGATTACATTGAACAATCCATGACTCAAGTTCTGTGAAGTTGTGAGGAAGGCTCCTTATATTCAGGAGAACAATGCGGAGGCCCTTAGCATCCCTCCAAGCTGTGTCAGAGTGCGTTAAGTTGCTTGCCGGCCCTGGGTTTAGTTTGATGTCCCCAGCTAACATTAAGGCTAGAAGTATCAAATACCACAGTTTACGGTGGATGAAAGGGGCAGACAGGATGATATTGCAGAGTAGAGATTCCTGAAGGGTGAAGGCTAGGTGGTACAGTAGATGAACTTAGCGTGGACTAATAGTGGTGAGGTGGCTATGGGTATGTGCAATAAGATATGTTTATTGGGGTGCCTCAAGTTCACTGGTTAAGTATGGCGAAAGATAATGGAAGATGGGCAGAATAGTAAGGTGATCGAGATGAGGGTAGTATAGATTGAAAGTAGCAGGAGAATTGCACACGGGTCTCTAGTCAAACTGTTATTTAATAAGATAGCCATTATGGCCCAGATATTCAAACTATGCCAGGCTGTGGCGCAAGCCTGGACACAGCTCAACTTGGCTGTGCTGGGGCGTGGACTAGGCGATATTCAACGGAGCTGCGCCATGGCTCAGCAGCGTTGACTATCGCACCCTGGCCACCCGCAGTGCACATGGTGCAGTGGCACTGCGCCAGTGCCAGTGGCCAGTGGCCAGAGTGAAGCATGTGGATGCGCTAGCGCAAGTTCCATTGCACAAGGCGCAACAACCGTGATATTCAAAAGCTGACATGCAAATGGGGCCATAATGTGTGCAAGGCGCACATGGGGCCATTTGCATGTCATTATGGCCCCATTTGCATGCAGGGGCGCTGATCCCCGATGACGTGCACCTGGCGCCCTGCCAGGCAGCAGCCGTCGGGGACCGATGCCCCCTGCAGCGCGGCAATGTGCCCCAAAGCCAGATCGCGGGCTACAGTAAAAAATAGAACAATCCAAAATCCCTGGTGGTCCAGTGGACTGCTGCCCGCTGGATCGCGGGCTAAGTAAATAAAATATAAAGCCAATATCCCTGGTGGTCCAGTGGACCTGTCTGTCCACCCGATTGCAGGCTAAATAAAGAAAATATAAAGCCAATATCCCTGGTGGTCCAGTGGACCTGTCTGCCCACCTGATCGTGGGCTAAGTAAAGAAATGAGAGATCCAATATCCCTGGTGGTCCAGTGAACCTGTCTGCCCACCCGATCGCAGGCTGAAGTAGAATCTAACAAAACCTATCATCCCTGATGATCCAGTGGACCCCTCCTCCCTACCCGCCCATTGATCCCCACCGCCCCACTCTCCCTCGGTCAGCGGCGGGCGGCAGCACCACCCGACTGCCACCCTACTGCCCTGCTAACACCATCGGGTAGGGCTGTCGCCATTGGTCCCCAATGTGAGCCAATAGGCGTGCAGCTTATACGACATTCCAGATATATGAATAGGATCCATTCACATATCTGGAATGTGTAATCTGGTATGGAAACTGCGCACCATTAGCTCACACTGTGGACCAATGGTGTACAAACTACCGACGGTGTCAGTCGGCAGGCGGCAGGGTGGCAGGCAGGTGGGGTGCTGTCACCCGCCGCTGACTGGGGGGGCTGTGGGGATCAGTAGGCGGGTGGGGAGGGGAGGTCCACTGGACCACCAGGAGTGACAGGTTTCGTTAGATTCTACTTCAGCCCATGATTGGGTGGGCAGACAGGTCCACTGGACCATCAGGGATATTGGATCTCTCATTTCTTTACTTAGCCCACGATCGGGTGGGCAGACAGGTCCACTGGACCACCAGGGATATTGGAGCTCTCATTTCTTCACTTAGCCTGAGAGTGGGCGGGCAGACAGGTCCACTGGACCACCAGGGATAATAGGATTTATATTTGATTTATTTAGCCCGCGATCAGGCGGGCAGCGGTCCACTGGACCACCAGAAAATTTTGATTAGTCTTTTTCTACTGATGCCCACAATCAGGGGGGCACCACCATGGAGGTGCAGCCGGAGCTCGGGTGGGGGCAGCTGCCGTGTTGCACCCTGCAATGTGGCAGCTCACCTGTGGGTGGCCATCCGTTGTTCCTTTTTTTTTTTGGATCAACTTTGTGCTGGCGCAAGTAGGGGTTGCACACGCATGGCTCCGCACATCCAGGGTTGAATATCGGGCTGTGCAGAGTATGCATGGGCATGCCCCCCCACCTGCATACATTACTGATGCACTCCTGCGCATTGGAATTTGTGCCGTGCACTTTCCCCTTTTGAATATTGCTCCAGGGTGCATCGGTGGGTTGCACATGGTGCAACACTGTTGCTCCATGTGCAACCCTTTTGAATATCTGGGCCCCAGTGTGTAGGAGGGTAGATTGGATTTACAACACACCAAATAATAGATCTAGATTAGGGATTTATGCAGAAAACTAGCTAATTGAGGGTTTAGTTGCCAGTTGCATTTGAAAAGGCAGGGAGGGATTTGAGAGAGATAAATGAATGCCCTCTAGTGGTACAGAAATATAACCTGCTAATGATAAAATGAGGAGATAGTTACATTTTCTTCTGGACATGGTCTAGCCTAAGCCTTGCCCTATATAACTGGTGCCAGCAAAGGGTGGGAGTGGTGGGGGTGGGTGGGGAGCAGCCATGGCAGTGGCTGCTGGGAACTGCAGAGAGCTGAATGAGAAGCTGAAAATGAGGGCAAAAAGGATCGTAGTTACTGCACAGTCAGAGCAGCGTGGCTGCCAAAGCACCGAGTGTTGCTAAAGTAGGAGCTCTGAGATTACTCAGAGAAACTGAGCGATGGGACTGGGCATTTTAAATTTCATCAGCTGCTTCACAGTACCATGCGGCACTCCGGGAGTATAAGGGATCTCTCTGAGAAGCTACCAGTTAAATTAAAATTGCCCAAATTGGAGAACAGTGTTAATTTTAGTCCAGTACTAATTAACATTACACAGAACTTCCTTTAAATGGCCCCAAGAAATAAATGAGTAGCTTTTCGGTGGCAGGCCGGCATAGAGACAAAGACTGAACCAAAAAGGCACCAAATTTAAAATGAGGGCTGAAACCGTCCGTTCCTGTACCTGGTGGTTATGTCAGCGGGAGGTCCACAGCAGCTCCATGGGCAAGAGCCCCTGGGGAATTAAGGGGTTGGTGGTTATGTCGGCGGGAGGTCCACAGCAGCTCCGTGGGCAAGAGCCCCTGGGGAATTAAGGGGTTGGTGGTTATGTCAGCGGGAGGTCCACAGCAGCTCCGTGGACAAGAGCCCCCTTTAGCCACAGCTCTTTTTAAAGGCTAGTTTGAACCTATTACAAGTATGTAGGAGAGGGGAGATATGATAAAGACTTTCAAGTTCCTAAAAGGAATGAAAAAGGTGAACTGCAGGGAACTATTTAGCTTGAACAGTAACTCGCAGTCATGTAGTCATGAGTGGAAACTAATAGGAGGGAGTTTCAGGAGGGACACGAGGAAATACTGTTTTACTGAAAGGGTGGCGGAGCCATGGAATAGGCTGCCAGCCAAGGTATTGGGTACGAAAATCATTAGTGGTTTCAAGCACGGCTGGGATAGAATGAAGGGTATAGTGGTTGCTCAAAGTGACAGAATAAAGGAGGAGAATGGGGAGGGCTAAAATCCTGGAGGGATAGAAGATCCCTGGGCTTAATAGGAAACTCGGGCAGCCTGCATAGACCACTTTTCCTGCTGCTGTTGTCTATGTTTCTATATTACTTGTTAAGTTGTTCCATATCCCCATCACTCGCTGCATATAGAAATGTATTCTCTTGCTTATTTTAAACTGTCTGCCCTGCAGCTGTAGTTCATATCCTCTAGTTCTATGCCTATCAGCTTTAAACTACAGATGCATAAAATTCCATTGTTTGTAACAATTAGATTTTTTTTTGTGCAGTATTAGCCATTTCTAAGCAATTTATATCACCAATTGTAGTGAGAAAGAAATAATGTGACCTACTGGTTCATTCCTCTTTATGTCATGCATCATAAGGAGAACACCCTTCCCCTCCACACCATTTTTGTCATTTTCTTCTGCACCCTCTGTAACCTCCTCCTCCTCCTATCCTGCTTTGTGGATTGTGCCCAGAACTGTTAGCAGGGGTCCATATGTGAGTGGACATAATTCCTATACATAGGTAATAAAAGTCCTTAAGATTTTCCCATAGAATTTCTCTTAATACAACTTAGCTCCCTACTAGCCTTTGTTACAGGTTCAGCATACATTTTTATGGCTGCAGTGGGTGTAGCTCTGCAGATGTCTTGCAAGCACAGTGAATAACATGGAGCTTACCTGATACTGGACTGACTTTTTAATAGTGGAGGTGGATGGCAATCACTGTATGTCCGCCACATTATTTTGTCCGCTGGTCACCGGTAGAACACGGCACTGTCTGCCGTGTTGAAGATGGCTGCCAGCGTTCACTGAGCATGTGCACTGAACTCCGGCTGCGTGGTGGCACAGTCCACCATGTCCAAGATAGCCTCTGGAGCCTAGTGTGCATGCACGAGTCGTCATGCATGCGCAGAGAACTCCAGTGGCCATATTGGACATGGCAGACTATGCCACCATGCTGCTGGAGTTCAGTGCACATGTGCGAATCCTCACACACATGCAGTGAATGCCGGCTACCATCTTGAACATGGCAGAGGAGCGTCGTGTTTCATGAGCAGTCTCGGCTACAGCTGTACTGACTCTGGCCAGAGTTTGTTGTTTATGCTTTAGATTGTTGGGTCTGGTGATACCAAGGTTCCTCTCCTCAGTTAACATTTATGAGTGTTATCATTTAATGTGTAATCATAACATATATTGTTTTCCCCCACATGCATAACCATGCACTTTCTTCATTATCCAGTCTGTAATCAGTTCAAGATGACTTTGTATACTGTCTTTTAATGCTTCTGTTTCCACTATCCTCCTGAATATTGTATTGTTCACAAATTTTTCATCCACTTGCAAACTAATTTTTGCAATTGTCTGTGATTACGTATAGTTCTTTAGGTGAATCTTGTCTATTAAATGTACATTAGTATGGACTGTATGTATGACTGTTTTATACAGAACAAATTTGTAAATAGGTTCTATGGGCCTAAAGTTCTTAATCCTGTCAAAAAAAGAAAGTTTTAACTAACCAACTAACTAACTAACTAGCTAACTTGAATATCTAATATATAAAATGCAAATATTGTTGGCAACAGAACCAATCCCTGATTTGCCCACTCATTATTACTGTAGCCTCCAAGGTCCTAAAACCATTTTCATCACATACTGTGTTCTGCTGTTCAGCCAATCTGTCACCCATCTGGTTGTCCCATATGGTGCATTCACAATCACATCTCACAGTTTCTGAACCAGTATGTTATGTGGTATGGTTTCAGCTTTTCTAAAATTCCAAAATATTACATCCACCATTTTGTGTCCACAGAATAATTGTGCATGATCTGTTGCCATTGAATTGTACTGTTCCCTGCAGAATTCAGCAGGATTAGGTGTTTGTTTCTGGTGGACACTACTGTAATTTTAGGAACTAAATATCAATCTAGACTACAGTTATTAGAAGGCACAAAGTAAACATTCTTCTTATGAATGCTCACAATGTTATTTTACTGCACTGGAAGAATGAAACCCCACCATTATTCCATGAAATGTTAAATCTCTTAGTACACTTTTCTAGACTGTAGTCTTCAATGCAAAAGATAAGGAAATCACAAGTTCAGTTACATCTGGGTCTTCTTTGCAGACTACATGACCTCCTATATGAACAGTAATGGAACTCTCTTAAGTTCTGACCAGCCCCACCAAATATCTACGGTAGTATTTATTATAATTAAGCAACAATGTATGCTAGGGTGTGGTATATCATTGGATATTGTCACACCTTGGGCGTATTGTGAGGAACAAGGCTGTAGGCAGAGTACATCTTGCACCTGAAAAGTTACAATATCCTACGATATACCACATGCTGGAGTGTAGTATTGCTATTATGAACTGAATTCCTGGATTCATTATTCCAGCAGAGAGAAAAAGCTTTTTTTTTGTGTCTTGCTGTGCTGTTTGGTCCTGTGCCAGGAGCAGCTGCTGGTGTGTGGCAAGGCAGGAATGGTGTATTTCAGAACTTCTGCCATGTGTGGTGTTGGGACAGGTTGCAGTAAGTTTGTAAATCAGTTCCACTGGTGCGGTTCATATATTAGCCTGAGAATAGCTGAGGTTTTTCTATGTGTTTCGCATTTTTTTCCTACTGGTTTGAGCAGGGTGAAAAGGGGTAGTTGCAGTTTGAATCATTTGAAAGGACTGGTGTTTGCTGTGAGCAAGCAGGAGCACTGCTGATGTTGCAGTTTGTGAGAGGAGTGGGCAGTTCAGTAGGAGGTTTAGAGTGGCAGTCTGCAGCAGTTGTGGTGCGTGACAGTTTTGTTTTTTTCAGTCAGCAGGAGAGAGATTTAAATTCTTGCTGTTGGAACTCAGGGTAACATGGCAGTCTGGGATTAGCATTGATGCCCAGCATAGTCATGGTTCTGTGGACAAAGTCCGGGCAAACTTCTATACAGTAAGGTAAATAGACTGTTGCCAGGTTCTTTTTTTTTTTTTTTTTATGTGACTATGTTGCTGAATTTAGTCTTTGCTGAGAGAAGCTCTCAGCCAGTAAGGTTGCTGGATTTTCAGGGCCCAATTCCAGGTCAAATGTCGCAACTCACTGGTGTATGCGAGTTGTGACATTCACCGCTATGCCAGGGACCCTGCGCCATATGCAGGTTACACCATGCGAAGGCTAATGCCACAGGCATGGCGTAGAAGTCCCATATGTCGCACATTGTGGCCCACTACTGGCAGCCCCCCAAAGCCCCCCCTGCCACGGAACATCATGGCACACACCAGGGGGCATGGGGGCAGGACAGGTGGCACAGGAGTCTGGGGGGGAGCACTGGAGATCAGACCCCTGGAGTCTCTGACTTTTGGGGAGTGGGAGGCAGGGGTGTGCTTGTGGGTGCATGGGGAGCACATTGGTGCCATTGCTGCGGCACTGCAGAGCGGGCATCTGATGGATGGCACCATCCGCTGCCCCTTAGAGCAGCTCTGAGCTGCTCTAACTTAGCTCCACCTGTGTGGCTCCTAGAATCGCGGCAGTGGGTTACGGCAGCCGCCTTCTTGGAATAGGGTGCAGTTGCTGCCATAACCCACCCTTGCGCCATGTCATTGCTGGCTGCTGCATAGGGGTGGTGTAACCCATGGTCAGCATAGCCTGCAGCCGACATGGTGCAAGGTGCCTCTTGGAATCGGGGCTGGCATACCGCTTGGCACAAGTCGCAAGATACACCAAGGGGATTGGCGTATCTCAGCTTACGCTGTCTTCTGCCGACTTGGAATTAGCCCCTCAGCAACCAGTTCATAATATATATTATCACCTCTAAATATATAATTAAATGATGCTTCTGGATACCCAGCATCATTTGGAATTATGATAATCTGTATTATCTTGATTAGAAGAATAGGTTATTTTGCCTAGCTCAAAATTCAGAAACTTGCAGTTTTCTGAATCCCCCCCCCCCCCAAAAAAGAAAAGACAAAATTAGAGCCTTGTTAGCATACCGTGGGTTTGATTGCTTGAGTCTGCAACAACTTTTAGCTTGGTCAGGTAACCCTGCTTGAACATGCGGATACAGCTTTCAGTTATGTTTCTTTATTTTATGGTTTTTGACCAGGAAGGACATGCTAAACCAAGGCTTGTTTCCAGGTGTGTCCTGGGAACACAGGGAAGTGAAGTGACTTACATGTGGTAACGCGGTATGCAAGTGGTGCCAGTGGGATTCAAACCCAATTCTCCAGGTTTCAGCTCAGTGCTCTTAACAACTACACTATACTGCCTCATTATAGAACTGCCATATGTTTTGTCATAAACACAGACAATGTTCATGACTCTGTTCTCAATCGCATATTTACCTACCTCAAATCTGACATCTGGGGCCAGGTATTCAAAACGTTCTGCCGGGTGCAAATGTTAGCACCCACTTTGTCCAGAGACTGTGCCAAAATCCCATATTCAAAGGGGTGCGTAGTACACGCTTGCAAAGAAAATGTATGCAGTGCAATAGTCACTATGTTAGCATCGTGCAAAGGTGTTAGTGCAGGCCACTTAGTGCTGCACAATTACTGCCTATAAAAAGACAGACTAAAACCTGGGCAAAACCCACAGGTGACTGGAGATACTGTAGTCTACAGTGCAAGATGATGCTTGGGGTAGCACACATTGTCTACATGCTGCAGCAGGCTGTACAGGAGGATGAGAGGGCAGATGCTCACTCTGGGCCTACACATAGGCTGAGGAGGTGCTATGATACACACAGACAGTACCATTCATGAGTCACATATGAAGTTCTCAGTGACAACCAGCTCGTGGGTTGGTATAGACTCAATAGGCCTATACTGAGGCAGCTGCATGAGCTCCTGCATGACCAGCTCCAGAAAGACATCCTCCTCAGCCATGCATTGTCTGTTGAGCTCAAGTTGATGGCTGCAATGTGTTTCCTGGCCATAGGAACATTTCAGACAGAGGTGGGGAACACCACCTGGTATCTCGCAGTCGGCCACCTCATACTCGCACCTATTAGTCCAGTTCCTAGATGCTCTGCTGGACCACGCTGGAGAGTTAATTGTATTCCCCAGCACTCTGGCAGAGTAAACAACAACCATGCAGAAGTTCCTTTGAGTTGCGCACTTAACATCTGTACTTGGTGCCATTGACTGCACCCATGTTGGCATCCGGGCACTCACTTGTGATGGAGTGGGGGCCTATTTCAATAGGAAAGGGTACCACTCAATCAATTGCCAGGTGGTGTGTGATGCAACAGGGAGCATCATCAATGTCTTGGCATGGTACCCTAGCAGCATCCATGACACCTTCATATGTCACAATTCAATCTTGTGCCTAAGGTTTGAAAGTGGGAACATCCCTAGTGGCTACCTTATTGGTGAGTATACCCCAGAGGCCTCCCCAACTTGAAGCCCCATATGGGACATAATTGGGTAGAACCCTATATGGACAATAGGGCCTAGGTATGCTAGGGTTCATGGGCAGACCGGAAGTATCAGTGGTTGTTGCCTGTCATCATTGTCCTTGAGTCTATGCCATTTTGTGACATTAGCCTTTAACTTTACCTTCACAGGGGGCAGTGTCTACCCCCTGCACTTCTGGCTCCTCACACCTGTCCTCTGCCCCACATTCATTGCAGAGGACAGGCACAATGCCGCACACACTGCCACACACAACATCATCGAATGTGTGTTTCCAATGCTCAAGATGCAGTTCTGGTGTTTTGACCGTTCCAGTGGTGCCCTTCAATATACCCCTCAGAAGGCCTGTGCCACATTCTTTGTCTGTTGTATACTACACAACATGATGCTCAACTGTGGGGTATGCATGCCGGTCACAGAGGAACACCCTGCATCAGATGTGGAGCCAGAGGACTAGGGGATAAGGGAGCAGCTGGTCAGGCATGATCACAGAATGGCCAGGAGGGCCCAGGAGTAGAGAGCCTGAATCATACAAGACATCTACAGACATGACGCATGAGAACAGACAACACAGGAGACTGAAATAAGGTCAAGCAAGTTATTATCACACAACAACACCAACAACAACAACAACAGTGCAAGAGGTGAAGTATGCTAGGCAATGGGGTAACATGACGGGCATAACACAACTGCAATGTTACTGGGAAAGGGGGGTGCAAATAGGGCACACACAAACATGTCCATGTTAGCAGGTGGTCCTAGGGGGTGCCAGCAGAGTTAAATATCAGTCAGGTGGGGGGAAGGGGGTGCATGGTGCAACACGCCCACCATGCAAGGGGGTAGCACATGGCGTATACCCCAAATGCAGGCCATTTGGGGGAGGGCAATAGGAATCTATACAGGGATACCCACCAGCCAGGCATGGTAGGGACTGTACTGTAAGCCATCCAATGCGGGGGTTGGACAGTCTGGGCCATGATATGAGGCAGCTGGTGGTATCATATGGGTACAGCAGAGGCAGCTGGGAAACCCTATTGGTGGGGGGTGGCCATGCGCTACCTACATCTGCCTCTACCACCACCCTGGATACGGACAGTCTGCCTGTGCAGTCCCCTGTATGTTGGGGGAGTGAGCTCAGTCATCGGATGGGTGATGTCTGTGGCAATGCTGTAACCTGCCCCAGGCCCCATGGGGTACTGCCCCAGTGAGGGGCAGGTTGTGTCCTTGGTGACTTGAGAATCCTGGGTGTACTGGATGTTCTCGTCCAGGCACTGAATGGCATCAGTGTACTCCGAGGTGTCTGTTGTGGGGTTGTGCTAGTCACACTGAACAGGTTGGGGCTATGGCCAGCCCTTGTAGTACCTGCCACCATAGCTGCAGCCTCTCAGATTGCACCACACAGATCCCATAGAACAGCCATGAGCTCTGAGTGCCGTGCCTCCACCTGCTGCTTGGTATACTGCATGTCATCATGCAGTATGTGGCGGAGGTGTGTCAGCTCCTGCTGCACAGCAGTCTGTGCCGCCATGGAGGACCGCAGCAGCTGCCGGTTCTTAGCCATGTCCCACTGTCGTTTGGAACTGTCCAGTGGGACAAGGTCGGGCTACACTCACAGCCATTGTATGTGATGGGTCTGCACTACAGTAGGTGCAGCAGCCCATGGTGAATGATGTGGACTGGCTGTGGCTAACCTGGTGTGATAGGCATGGGGCAGGGCCATGGACATGCTGCTGCTGGCATCATGGGAAGGCACAGCAGTGGCTGGCCATGTGGTACAGATGGGGGGTGGTAGGGCACTGGTCATGGTGGTGGTGGTGGTGGAGTCCTGGGGTGCCTTGGTGGTGGCTGTGCCAGGGACAGAAGTGGGCTGCATCCTTGTGACCACAAGGCCATGTAGGGACAGCGGCTGGTCCCCAGTGGTATGGGGGCTAGCAGCGGGGGAAAGCCTGGCTTGGTCTGGGGTGGGCCCCACCTGCACTAAGCTCTCAGTATAGTTTTTTTTTTTTGCTGTCCTCTTCCAAAGCTTACTTGCTGCTGTCTTTTAGGTGGTGTGGTCTGGTGGATGGGGGGAACCACACATGCCAGGATGGTCCTGCAGTATTCTTTTCTGTGTCTGAACCCATGTACTGTGCTGTAGGGAGACGAAAGGGGAGTTATATGGTATTGTGCTGGAAAGAGCAGTGTGTAGACCAAGGCTGCATGCATGCCCCAGCATAAGGTGTCACATGCCCACATGTTGTGTGCAGTACAGAGTCCATAACCTGCAGGTACAGGCACACCCCTACACTGGGAACACACATGGCATCACCAAGGGGAACAGTACAGTGCCAGTGTCCACACAGCCCATCTCCAATGTGCTCACACCCCACATAAGCGTATATACTCCCAGCACCAGTGTGTACACACCCCACTACAAGTGGACACTCACCCAGCACTGGTGACTATGCACCCCAACACCAGAGAACACACACTCGGCAACAGTGGACACACACCCCAGCAGAACTTGGCACACTCCACCACTCCAGGATGCATACATCCCAGAATCAGAGGGCACATGGGCAGCACCACATTGGGCACTGTTGTGGACATGCACACAGATGGTTACTCATTGGGTGACAGGTACATAGTAGTATTTCCCACACCCCATGCACAACCTAGCTCTGGATTCTTTGTGCACCTATACTGCTAGACACCCACAGTGACACATATGGCCTCTGAGACGTGACACTAACAGTCACTCACATGGCTGGGAAGGTCTCACTTGGCATTCATATCTGTCACCTGGCACTTACGTCACTTCTACAGGCAATAGAGTGGATGCTATGGCCTTCCCTGTAGGATCCAGGGAATGTGTGGCCACCAATGCCTGTGGGGCCCTGCCTGTGGCATGCAGCTCCCTGCACTCCATTGCGATGGCCTCTTTTGTGTGTCTCTTCAAGTCCCTAATGTGCTTCCTCACCACTTCAACATGCTCGTTCCATCTACTGATGGCATTCACCTCTCCGTGATCTAATTCCAGGCCCACCGTACACAAGCACTGATGCTTTTGCACTGGAACATTACATGTTCCCTGGCCTTGTAGGCCTATGCCAGTACATGCAAATTCTCCAAACTAAAGGGGTGGTCCCACTGCCTGTTGGTATCCTCCATGGTATCTGCCAGACAACGAAGTATAAAATGGGTAACCAAGGATTACAGGCAGTGGTATATAACTGAATGGAACAGTGGTGTACCCTCCCCCACCCCAGGTCATGTAGGTGGCCCGGCAATGCATGACATCCCACAACCCCAGGCCTATGGACACTAGGCTTTCCATGCACCCCCCTCCCTGGCCAGTGTGAGGGTCACAGACAGGCAGGGTTGGGCAGGGGCATGATCCTATTACCCCTGGGGATTTCAAACTTTGTGCACCATGCCGTGCCATGACCCCCACTGTGCAGAAGTGAGCACCATGTACTGCTGGATGGCTGCCATATGGGATGGTGACAGTGCAAACCATCCAGAGTGCCATCCTCTCGCAAGTGGCCATGTCCAGGGCCCACACCTCCCTGCGGCTGGGATTCTGGATGCTGGTTGCAGTGGTGGCAGGCATCTCTCCGTGTGTGGCTAATACACTGCCGTGGCCACCCATGTGCCTCAGGCGACCTTTATTGTAGTCCCCCTGCACTACTGGACTACCCATTGCCACATGCAGTGCATGGCATGCCTCAACAACTTGCTGGTGGCCCACAGTACTGATATGGGCAGTTGACAGTGAGACCTTTGGTGGATGGTACGTATCAGGGACCATGTTTGCTTGCATCGGGATACAGCTGCAGTGGTGACCACATGACACAGTGCTGACTCAGATATGGTGACCGCACTATATATCATACGTTGAACATAATGGGACCACGCAACCAGTGACATATAGAGGCCTTGTAGTGGAGGGCATACCCATGGTTGGAGTAGGGTACAGGGGGTCCACCTGGACAGTGGCTATGGGGGCCCATGGGAGAAATCAGTGGGGCTGGGCATGGGGTGACACAGTCATACACTTGGGCAGCATTACTGTGCTACCATGATGCTATGCTGGCACCATTATGGTGGCTACAATGGCCCATTAGTCTCCAACAGGTAAGATATGGCTGATACATGTGGTGAATGTTGGGTATATAGGGTGGAAACATACCCACTGGGCTCTGACCTGGAAATGTCGGGGTATCCTGGTGGCACAGTATAACTCTGGCCTCACTTAATGTAGGGCACTGGTGACCACAGACACATCAGCCATGTCCAGGCTGCAGTGCAAAATACACCAGTGTTGTGGTGACTGGTGCAAAGTGTGCCCTGCATCCTCCCATGTACACCGCTATGGCAGTCATGTGCTCCATGTGTGCTGCACACAGTGCCACCTGCCATTTCCAGTGTTGTGCAGCTGCGTTGTGTGCACTGTGCGAGTACCTATGCTTTGTCCCAGCTGTGACCTAGGAAGGTAACTGGATGTCCATGTCCTGCACACCAGGGTTGGCCAAGACCCTGTGTGAATGGTCAGTGCCTGTGGGGTTTATGGGTGCCCATCTTTGCCACTTGGGACCTGTCACTGCTTCTCAGATTCTAGCATGGTGCTGTCAAGGTCTGTGCCACAGGCATACCATAAGCAGCAGGAAAATCCCAGCCTCTCCCTACAAAACAGGGTACTAAATGAGAAAAAGACCGAGGTAGAAAGGTCAGTGGGGGATGCTGCAACAGAAGGTAAAGCCATCAAAAAATGGAGAGCAATGAGTACCAATGCCCATAGTCTGAGTAACAAGCTTCCTGAATTAGTGGCCTTGATGGAGGAGGAACATCTGGATATCGTGGCAGTCACAGAAACATGGTGCACACAAAACCATGACTGGGACGTAAACATACCAGGATACACTATCTACAGGAGGGACAGGGAGGGTAAAAGAGGAGGAGGAGTAGCTCTTTACATAAAGGAAAGGAATCAAAGCAACAGAACAAAAGGGTAAACAGGGAGGAGAAGAAGCACTGTGGGTAAATTTGGAGACCGTCAATGGCACCACAATCCGCACAGGGGTTGATACAGACCTTCTCAGGGGAGAAATGGACAAGAAATGATAGAAAGTATACTTAGAATGGCAGAAAAAGGGAGATATTGCTGATGGGTGATCTGAATATGCCAGATGTTAACTGAGTGCAGTTGCAGCAGCCACTTCAAGAGTGAGGTTATTCTAGATGCCCTACAGGGGCATGCCTAGACAACCAGTATTGGAGCCCACTCGAGAGGGAGCAATCTTAGACCTGGTTCTCTCAAATGGAGATGAAGAGAGGATCACAGATGTAGAAGTGGGTAGCCATCTGGGAACTAGCGACCATCGAACAGTATGGTTCACAATAAACACAGCAATAGAGTCAAGCCATACAAAGGCAAAAGTACTGGACTTTAGGAGGGCTGACTTTGCCAAAAATGGGTGGGTGCCTAAGGAATGCACTAGCAAATGGGCAGGAAGGAGGGGTGGAAGAACAATGGGGAATAATAAAAACTGCCATCACAGAGGTAACAAGCCTTTGTGTGAAGCAAATAAACAAAACAAAATGATGTAAGAAACCACTATGGTTCTCAAAGGAAGTGGCAGTGAAGGTTCAAGAGAAAAAAGAAAGCATTCAGTAAGTACAAGGAATCACAGAAGAAGCAGGACAGAGAACTGTATCAGTTAAAGCAAAAGGAAGCTGGGAAGGCAGTCAGAACAGCAAAGGCCCAAACCAAGGAAGAGATAGCCAGCTTAGTTAAGAAGGGGGATAAAACCTTTTATAGGTACATCAGGGAGCAAAGGAAGACCAAGGGAGGGATAGTGAGGCTTAATAAAGGAGAGGGAGGGTGGGCAGAGGGTGACTGTGAAAAGGCAGAGATACTAAACAAATATTTTTGCTCAGTATTTACAAAGGAAGAGGGGGGAGGTACCTAAAACAAACAGTAGAAACACTCTGGATACAGAAGTTGATACCAGCCAGTTTACAGAAGAAAGGGTTCTGAAAGAACTCTTAAAACTGAAGGTGGACAAAGCAATGGGGCCTGATGGGATTCATCCCAGAATTCTAAAAGAACTAAGGGTAGAACTAGTGACACCACTGACTACCCTCTTTAACAAATCATGGGAGGATGGGGTGGTACCCGAGGACTGGAGGAGGGCAGATGTGATTCCCCTTCACAAAAGTGGGAACAAGGCAGAAGCAGGAAACTATAGACCAGAGGAGCACAGGACCCAAGGCAGCATGGATTCACAGTGGGAAGGTCATGCCAGACAAATCTGATAGATTTCTTTGACTGGGTGACCAAAGTAGTAGATCAGGGAGGGGCTGTGAACATGGCCTACCTAGACTTTAGCAGGCATTTGACACAGTCCCACACAAAAGATTAATATACAAGTTAGCCAGCCTGGGAGTGGGTCCCAAGATGACAGCCTGGGTAAAGAAATTGGCTGGAGAATAGGACACAGAGAGTAATGGTAAATGGAGTCCACTCTGATGAAAGTGGGGTTACTAGTGGGGTACCGCAGGGTTCAGTATTAGGACAGGTCCTCTTCAATTTTTTTATTTATTTTATTTTATTTATTTAGCTTTTGTTGACCGGGTAAGTGCACTAGACAAATCCTGCCTATTTTCAGGCACGACCCGGGGTAGGGGGATACAGGTGAATGCCTTTATAAACGATATTGCAGAGGGTCTGGAAGGAAAAGTATGTCTCTTTGCAGATGACACAAAGATCTGCAACAGAGTTGATGCACAAGAGGGGTGGAAAGGATGAGAAGGGACTTGGCAAGGTTAGAGGAATGGTCAAATGTATGGCAGCTTAGATTCAATGCTAAGAAGTGCAAGGTAATGCACCTGGGAAACAAAACCCCAGGTGAAGAGTACACAATAGGGGGTGAGATACTAACAACAACAAAAATGGAAAGGGACCAGGGGTAGTCATATCAGATGACCTAAAGGTGGGCAAGCAATGTGAGAGGGCGGCAAGGAGGGCTGGGGGGATACTAGGATGCATAGGGAGAGGCATCACCAGTAGAAAACAGGAAGTTATTATCCCTCTGTACAGACAGCTGGTGAGACCCCATCTGGAGTACTGTGCGCAGTTCTGGAGACCCAATCTCCGCAAAGACATAGACAGGATGGAAGCTGTCCAGAGGAGGGCAACTAAAATGATGCAGGGTCTGCACCAGAAGACATATGAAGAGAGACTTAAGGAGCTAATATGTATAGCCTCGAGGAAAGGAGGGAGGGGACATGATAGAAACTTTCAAGTACCTCAAGGAATCAACAAAGTCCAAGAGGTAGCTTCTTTCAAAAAAGAGTGTGCAAGAACAAGGGGCACAATTTGAAGATAGAGGGGGTGGCTCAGAGGTAATTTAAAATATTTTTCACAGAGAGGGTTGTGGATGCATGGAATGGCCTTCGGAGGAGGAGGTTGTGGAGTCAAAAACAGCGGTGGAATTCAAGCATGCATGGGACAGTCATAAGGCAATTCTAGGGGTTGGGGGTAGGAAGAAGTAGGCTGCTGGTTAACTAGGATCTGCAGCTTATCCATTAGGTAGGGAAATGGGCAGACTGGGTGGGCCAAGCAGTCCTTATCTGCCATCAAATTCTATGTTTCTATGTTTCTATATACAGTGCTGTGTCATTGCACAGCACATCATGCACTAAGGTCATTTGTAACACGGCTCTCAGTCAGGCGGCGGAAAGGAGCGCGAAGATTGGTTGAATGGCCACAGCTGTCTGAAACCAAGCGGGTATTAAGCCAGACATAACGCCCGCTCAGTCAGTACCAGCCATGGAGGCACCCAAGGGTAGCAGCCCACTGGGTCAGTACACAGAGTGGTCAGGAGGCAGAGGGTGCAACACTAAGCAGGCAAGAAACAGCCCGGAGATGCGATCGGGAGTGCGTGGGGGAGCAGCAGCAGAGAGGGACAGCGGTACGAGCTGGTAGCAGCACCCGGTAGAGGGCAGCAGTGATTGAGCCCTGAAATTCCCGGACTGCAGGGAGGCACTCAACAGATCCGGCAGCCAGCACCGCGGTCGGAGCACCGCAATCATGCAAGACTGAACAGGTAAAGCCTGTGTTCTCTGCCTGTAAGCGAATAACAGGAGGTACCTGCCTGCTGCCCATTGTGTGGAAAGGGGTGCCGCCGGAGCATACAGCTCGCCACAGGTGAGCGCTGAACCGATCCTGGCTGCCGGAGGTGATGCCGGTAACATAGGCTCGTCATCGCTGCAACGAGCCTATAGTTAAGCGCCAAGATACTTTCCGCTTCGGTCTACCGGTGATTAATGCCCACTGAGGGTGCCTCGGCTGCGCCTCGCACAAACCCCCAGCGGGCATTAATCCACCGGTAGAGCCCTCAGCTGGCGGTGATTAATGCTTACTTGTGCAGCATGCACTCCTCCCATTATTCAGATGGCACAGTGCCAGAGCCATGCCTCTGAATATTGCAGGCTGCAGAACTGACACAGGCACAAACTGCAGCACAGTGCACACAATGCATCTGCATGTACTTTTGAATATCTGGCCCCTGGACTGCAAAAACAGTAGCTAAAACGCAATAACTTGAGCGCTGTTTCTAGGCTGGTGGGGAGGAGCACTGTAATTCATGAACAGTACTCTTTGCAACTTGGAGAGGAACATCAGTGGACAAACTGAGAGCTTTAGCATAATTTCAGAAATATCACTTATTGTCTACTTCCGAACCTTTGATCTGTCCAGCTATTGAAGTAAAGACATTCTGGGCAATACAGCTAGGTCAGGGAACAACAGTGTAATGCGAGAAACAAAATGAGGGATACAGAGGGTGATTTTAAACTTTGTTAATAAAAATGTGACGGACAGTTTCAATCTGTCAGATACAGCTGACAACTACAGTTGCTACCCTAACCACATACCATAAGTACCATGTATCTCCTGCTAAACAGACATCATGAACTTTAATGTGCATGATGCCGTCGCTGATCACCACAGCACAATATAAATGAGATGTGACACTAGTCTATTCTGCAGTAGTTCAAGATCATCAAATGCAGCTGTGAAGACGCAGCTCTTAAATGAGTCAGAAGGGCAATAAAACGTATATTTATTTATTTAGCTTTTGTTGACCGGGTAGGTGCACTAGACGATGCATGGCCTATTTTCTGCCATGACCCCACATAAAGATATCCAAGAACATTTGTTTACATTATTTTACATAGGTCATAGTGCTCCTTTTAACAAGTTTTTCTTTTCCTGGAATGGGAGTAGCTTGTAAAATCACTTATTAAATTTAGATAGACATCCACCAATACTCAAATTACTTGTTCCAAAGTCTGAAACAGACCAGGAAATAATCTTTCATTTCACCTCTACATTATAGACACTGTTTTCAGGGTTCCCTTTGTTGCATTTTGTTTTTCTTCTACAAAGTGATTTGTAGGTTGAACTAGGAAAGAATCCTGTTTCTCTGTCGTTAATGTATGGTTATTGTTTATTAGCTTCTTGAGTCTTCACAGGTATAGCCTGACAAAGGATGGGGAGTTTTGGGGTTACGTAAGAGCGAAGCGAAGATTTATGTAATGTGATAAGACAACTGTCAAAACGCTTTTTTTTTTAATTCTTTGGTGACTGGGTAAGGCCCAGTAAGCACAAGTGCCTATTTTCAGGAGTGACCCGGGAACACTGGGGTGGTTAAGTGACTTAGTTTCATTTTTATTTTGTTAACCGGGAAATCACCTTGGGCCAATGGCCCATTTACAGGGACACAAATGCAAATACATATGTAACCCCCAGGGGGCGCTATCCCAAGGGCTACTACCCCTGCCTGCTTCGCCACTAGCAGGTTGAGAGGTCTGGATCCAATGGCGGGTGCCTCCACCCAGAGGTCGGGGTTGTAACAGTCAAACACAACTTGGTCACAACCCTCTGGGTCACTGCAACCCCCCTTTCCTTGCGCTAGTGGCCCACAAACACTTCTCATCCAATGGTTATGACTTACACTTACCCCCAAAGTGGAATGACCAACTTGGTGCCGAGGACCCCCTGTAAAATAAGATACAGTGACACAATAACCCATGCACAAGAGGGGAGCACAAACATACAGTTCAGACAGTGTACCTTGCAAACAACAAATCAGATTTATTGAAGGGGAAGTAACAAGGGTGAGGGAAATCAGATTGATTAGCTTAACACTCTACTATATCAGGGCACTGTGCACAGGCCAGACCTATAAGTCCCTGTTTCTGCAGTAACAGGTTCCTCAATAGCACTCTATCCCCTTCTCGAAGCTCCATTCCTTTCACTTTTTTGTCATACCTTTCTTTATTGGCTAAATTTCATTTTGCAACCATGGTCTGGGCTAGTTGGTAGGCATGGTTTAGTTGGGCCTTCAGCTTCTGCACATACTGTAGATGATTAGCTGCTTGAACCCCATCAGGAGAAACTCCGAAACAGACATCTACTGGCAGTCTAGCCTCTCTCCCAAACATCAGTCGATATGGGGAAAATCCAGTGGCATCACTTTTGGTGCAGTTATAAGCGTGTACTAGAGTGCTAATCTGCTGGCTCCATCTAGGCTTATCTTTAGGCTACAGGGTGCCCAATGTATCAAGCAACGTGCGGTTAAACTTCTCAGGCTGAGGATCTCCCTGGGGACGATAAGGAGCAGTTCTTGACTTTCACGTACCCCTACAAGGATAGCATTTCTTTAATCAAGCGACTCTCAAAATCCCTCCCCTGATTGGAATGGATTCTTTGAGGGGCCCCATAGTGGACAAAGAAATTCTCAAGTACTTTAGCCACCGTAGTTGCTTTCTGGTCTTTAGTGGGGAAAGCTTGTACATACCGGGTAAAATGATCAGTAACTATCAATATGTTGCTGATGTTTCTCTGATCTGGTTCTAGACTCAGGAAATCAATGCAGACTAACTCCATGGGGGCACTAGTAGTGATGTTAACCAGGGGGGCAGCCCTCTGGGGCACAGTCTTTCTTTGTAAACATCGGCTACAAGTCCTGATATGCTATTCCACATCAGCATCTATTTTGGGCCAATAAAACCGGGACCTCACCAAGTCAAGGGTTCTGTCTTTGCCAAGGTGTCCCATGTGATTGTGTAGGGACCTCAACACCAGTTCTCTAAAAGCAGTGGGCAGCACCAGTTGTTGTTTGTCTACTCACCCTTCTTTATCTACTGTCTCTTTGTATAATAGTCTATTAATCAGTTTCAGCTTGGGACCTTGTTTGTTTAACAGGGCAATTCTCAAGTTAGTGGAACGCAGTTTAGACACATCTCTCCCCGCATGCAGAACCTCCAGAGAAGTCTTTATCATGGGGTCTCGGGACTGAGCCAGCCGGAGACTATCATCATTGAACTGGGACAACTCACTAGTGTCTAATTCAGAGAAATGACAGTAGGCAGCAGGTATACAGTTCTCAGAGGGCCCCAAACAATCCACCATGCAATCCACAGCATCAGGAGATACTTGTTCCTTCTTGTCAAATTTTTGGCAAAGTGCTCTAATGTGAGGTTCTGACAACCTGATCCAGTTGTCTTGGGACACAGGCCTCCAGGAGAGAGCATCAGCATCTATGTGGTTCAGGCCCGCTCTGTATTCAACAGCACAGTCGTAGGTAGACAATGCAGAAAGCCACCTATGGCCAGTGGCATCCAACTTAGCTGAGGTCTGTAGGTTTGAGGATTGTTATCAGTCTTCACCAATATCTTAGCACCGTACAAATAGTCATGAAATTGATCAACAGTGGCCCACTTCAAGGCCAGGAACTCTAGCTTGTGCACTGGATAGTTCTTTTCTGATGGAGTGAGGCTCCTGCTGGCAAATGCTATGGGTCTTAGACCATTTGTGTGCTCTTAATATAACATAGCCCCCAATCCTTGTAGACTGGCATCAGTATGAAGAATGTATGGCCTGGCAGGGTCAGCATAGGCCAGTACTGGGGCATGGGTAAGTTGATATATAATATCATGGAAAGATACCTCACAATCAGCAGTCCAGCTGGTTTCAAACACATCATTTGGACAGAAATATTTTGTCTCAGTCTCAGCAACCACGGCTTTCTTATACTTTTTGTGAGTTGGAGGATACCCTTGAGTAAGGTTGAGTAGAGGGTGGATCACTCGAGAATAGTCTTTGATAAACCTTCTATAATAACCACAAAACCCCAGGAACCTCTGCAGCTCCTTCAAATTCTTTGGCTGAGGCCAGGTAGTCAAAGCTTCCACTTTGCTGGGGTCAGTCTCTATGCCTTCAATGGATACTATGTGCCCCACATATTTCATGGATGTTTGAAAGAATTGACACTTATCTATAGACAATTTGAGACCAAAATCTTCAAGTTGATCCAGGACTTTGAACAACCTGCTTTCATGTTCCTCCAAGGGGCTGCAAAACACTATGACATCATCCAGGTAGACTAGACACTCGAGCAAGTTCATATCCCCCACAGCACGTTCCAACAAGTGCTGAAAAGTAGCAGAAGCACCTGAAATCTCCTGAAGCATCCTCACAAACTCGTAAAAACCTAGAGGGCAAATGAAAGCAATCTTTTCGCGATCCTCCAGAGCCATCAGGATCTGGTAGTACCCACCGCGAAGGTCTAACACGGAGAACCATTTGCTACCATTTAGGCAATCCAAGGCGTCCTGGATGCATGGCATGGTATACTGGTCTGGTATAGTTCGCCTGTTTAAAGTATGGTAATCCACACACATCTGAACAGATCTATTCTTCTTCCTCACTACTACAATAGGTGAATCATAGGGGCTTCTGGATTCTTGTATCACCCCAGCCGCGAGCATCTCCTGCAGGTATCATCTCACATCATCTATATCAGCAGGGGCCAGGCATCGAGATCGCTCACGGAAAGGTCGCTTATCCTGTAGCCGAATGTGGTGCTGAGCTCTTTGCACACATCCTACATCCCACTCCTTCAATGAAAACACCTGCTCCTTCTGAGCGAGCCTTTCACTAATCCTTTTTTTCCATTCTGCTGGCAGTGGGGAGTCACCGAAATCAAACAAATCAGGGGTCATTTGGTCACTCCTCCCGGAAGTGTTGTTGCTGGGCAGAACAACAGTATCCACACAGTGCACCATAGCCAGAGTGCAACCTTGCTTCACTCGAATCTCTCGATCAGATATATTGTGCACTTGAACCATTACTCTTCTGGCAAAAGCATGGGCTCTAACAGGCAAAATGCTGGGTTTAACCAGAAGCCCCTCTGGAAATTTTCCATCGCCTGGTGCATCCAGCATCAATATTTTATTCTTAACATCCTTTTTAATCTGGACCTCTCCTTGTAGAACACACTGGGCATTTGGGGCTAGCAGCAAAGGCTCTGGATCCTTCTTCCAGACAATGCCCACCAGGCCTTCCGGTTCCACCTGGCTGGCCTTTCTCTGGGTCTCATAGGCCTTCTGAATCAAGGCTGAAATTCTGAGAGCTCGCCCAGTCCTGGACCCCTGTTTTTCGGAGCACAGCTGTGCTAAATGACCAAACATATGAGCATTGGTTCCGATTAACAAGGGCACCCCATTATACAGTCCAGTGGGGGGACACAATAATGCCAAGGTCTCCACTTGTTCGGCCACCCCAGCCACAGAAGTAGGAAAAGATAACCAGATCTGGATATACCCAGAGTAGGAGTAGGCCTTATCGCTCAGTCCCCAAACATGTAGTCCATCTAAAGTCGGCAGGAGCACCTCAGGCAAATGCTTCTGATACCAGTCCTGAAACATAATGGTCATTTGAGAACCACTGTCTAACACAGCCCGGGTGGGTACTCCATTCACTCTCACTGTGGTTTCCATCAAGGGACCTACCACATCAGACCATTCAGGGGCATGGTTTTGGAGGTTACTTGGGCATTGGCCCAGGTGACAAAACACTTCCGAGGAGGCCCTCCTTGGGGTCTGGTATAGGCCTTGCGATGCCAAGCTACTAGCCTGCTGTTGACCCTCCTTAAGTTATCTGGTAACCTGCACTCAGTCTGAAAGTGTCCATCCTCCCCACAATGGTAGCAGAACTTAGTATCTCAGGGGTCTTTGTTGGGAGGGAGATATCTCACCTGCCGGGAGGCGTCGGGGGTTCTGGAGGGCTTCTCTTGACTAGGTTGTTTGTTTCTAGCTAACTCAGGCTCCCCAAATTTGGAGGGGTTGGCAGCAGTTTGTTTCAGTTCTCTCACCATTTCCTGTAAATCTCTAATCTTGGCCTTCAAATCACTCTCCACCCGGGGATCAGAGGAAACAGCGTACACCCCCACTCCACCCTGGGCCTCTGGGGGCACAGGAAATGCATCGGGCCCCTTGTTCAATCCCCTCAAGGGGTAGGTCTCATCTGGCTCACTGGGCACAGTGGTCTGGGATAGATTCATGACCCCCACATAGGGTTCCCACCCCTCTTCATCAGTTTCAACTTCTTGAATCTCCCTCATCAATTGGCAGTATTCAGGAGGGGCAGCCTGTCAGTCATGTAGTTTGAGCTTCAGCAATATCACACTGGAAAACCTGGCAGATTTCAAAATATGATCTAGGTGGACCTGATTTAGAGCAGGGGCAGTTACTCCCCCTTTTCGATAAGCTTTTTGCAGTGCCCTTTCCATCCTGGTAACAAAGGCTGACAGTTTCTCATTTCTCCACTGTTTAGCTGACTTGAACTTCCACAACAAGTCCTCCCCAGTTTCTGTACTTCCAAACACCCCCTCTAAGGCAGAAAGGTACTCTACTACAGTGGCTTCAGGGCTAGTAGCCAGCAAGAAATGAATGGCTTCCAAAGTGGGGCCCTCAGGCTCTCCATCAGTCTCTTTCATTTCTCCCCCTCAGAGCACTGCCACTCTTGGACTAAAGGGGTAGCATAGTCCATCCAAGTCTCCAAATCATCTTCTCCCGAGGGTACAGGCACAGTACCAGAGAAAAGTTTCAATCTCCTATAGGAATCTAGCTGTATGGGGGGAACAACTATAGGTGGTGAAGCCAGGATGGAACTCTTGGAGGTCCCGGGAGATATACCCGGGGACGGTTGGGGGGTGAGATCGCTGTAAAGGTCTAACACCTGTAGTAATTCCTGAGTGGTCCTCCCTTCTACAGCTAACAGTTTATGCAATTTATCTTTGAAGCTATTAGTCTTGGGGGAACCTCCTGGGGTGACCGAACCACTCCGAACATGAATGACCCTCCACCCCTTTGGAGCACCTTCCAGGTAAATCACTGGGGGCACCCTCTCTGGGTCTATAATTATACTGCATAAAAGGAGCACCTGTAAGGTCTGGTTGAGTAGGTCGGCCATTCGCCTCTTCACCTCTACCTTACCTAAACATTTAACATGCTCAACTGCAGAAACAAGGTCAGCATTCTTTATCCCCAAAGGTACATCCAGTAGTAACACAATTTTCTGGGAATCCAACTCTTCAGCTTCACCCCACCCCATTAGTTTATGCACCATCGTCTTAACAGGGTCTAACTTAATTTTAGTCATGATATCCCCCTCCAGTTTTTCCTTTGGTTTGGTCATGTTGGGGTAGTTCATCTATTCGGCCACTAGGGGACGCTAATCCCAGCGGTGCCTCCAAAATGTAACCCCCAAGGGGCACTATCCCTAGGGCTACTACCCCTGCCTGCCTCACCACTAGCAGGTTGAGGGGCCTGGATCAAATGGCGGGTGCCTCCACCCAGAGGTTGGGGTTGGAACAGTCAAACATGACTTGGTCACAGCTCTCTGGGTCACTGCAACCCCCCCCTTTCCTTCCACTAGTGGCCATGAACACTTCTCATTCAATGGTTATGACTTACACTTGCCCCAAAAGTGGAATGACCAACTTGGTGCTGAGAACCCCTGTAAAATAAGATACAGTGACACAATAACCCATGCACAAGAGGGGAGCACAAACATACAGTTCAGACAGTGTACCTTGCAAACAACAAATCAGATTTATTGAAGGGGAAGTAACAAGGGTGGGGGAAATCAGATTTATTAGCTTAACACTCTACTATATCAGGGCACTGTGCACAGGCCAGACCTATAAGTCCCTGTTTCTGGATACCCAGGCAATAAGAGTATAGCCTATTCGGTGCTGCTGGTTGGGGCCCTGATGGAGAAAACAAGTATTCGATACCCAAATTGGTTAATCAGAGCCAGCAGGCTCAGTTCATGCTGCCAGAGGAGCAGTCAGAAAGATTTTGCCCTCAAATGAACATCTGACAGGGAGCTATCCTGATCTAGTACTCACGACTCCTGCAGAAAGATCCCTTTCACACCACCTGCAGGACATAGTCTGGGATCCAAACACTTCTCCATACATTTATATGTAGAACAGAGGGGTACCATACCAGGCAGCTGCTTTAGACTCCCGATCAGTTTCACTGCACAAACTGGGTGACGCAATGCAGCTTCACTTGTCCTGACAGACTGAGCGCGATTGAAGCTGATTCTCCAGTCCTCCACAGGGTGAGCCTGGTAGGTAGCTGTAATCGTACAGCCTCCTTTGTCTGTACTCCTCCCCAGATCTTGTCCGATCCTTACGGTGATTCTGCCCCCCGACTCCCTAGCCGGCACATGCACTTCCCACGTGAAAACTTGCACAGCGCAGGAGCCAGAGCTCCTTCTCCCTTCATGATCACCAATGACTCTCCCCTTTGGGCAGTTGCAGGGCAGTTTCCTTTCACTTCCAAAGACTCTGGTTGGTTGATTCCTTCTGACAGTCACAACCTACGCCCTCTATTGGTGCAAAAAAGGCACCAGGGTCCAAACTATACTTCTCAGAAGCACCTACCATATATTCCCCTTTTGGCAGGCTCCGGGTTGGAGTCCGAGTTCTGTTTGGCTCAAGCGGTCTCCATTTTAAGGTCCCCCCTTCCCCAATTGGATCATCTCAGCAGTTCAGGTCCAAAATGGAGGGGCCAAATGTACAGAGTCCCAGCTGCAATAAAGGCAAGTTAAACAAACTGCATTTCCCCTATTACTCTAAACATTTCCCAGCAAACAGTTATATCCTTAAATTAGGCTCCCTCTGCTCTCTTAGCAACTGCAGAAATGGAGCGATTTAAACAGCAGCTTGGGTGGGATTCGAGCATTAAACCCACAGCCCCCTTATACAAACTAATGAAACCTGTGAGCAGGCAGTTCTTAAAGAGACAGTACCAGAGGCTCTAAAAGCACTCACAGTGCCCACATTTAAGCACCATTATGCCGAACGCCAGCCAGGCAAGGAGCGCTTAGGTAAGCTCTGTGAAGGCTTTTAAGAATCCCCATTTGTAGGGGGGTTACACTTACATCAACTGTACTGTAACTTAATAAGAAGTACTAAAAATTTTTACAATTTGCTTCAGGCAATAAGCAAAATTTATACATTTTTTAAATGATTTAAAATGTTAGCATTTCTTATGTCAGGACTTATTGCATTCCAATTTTATAAGCAAAAGACTTTTGGCCTTTTACAGTTTTGAAGCAGGGTATTTGGAGTATCATGGTCTCAGCAGATCTTAAATGCTGTGGTGTTTTCTTTAACATAAAAATAGCTGCCAAAGGCCCATTCATCCCTTTCTGTAATTCATTATATATCAAGCTCTTTATGTAATACTTGCTCAGGGTCACACAATATTCAAGGGAAGGTGGTGGGGATCAAACACAGGGCTGCTGGATGTACCAAGCTCATTCACAGCTCATTACCCTAGCCTCTAGGCTATACTGCCAGCTAACATTTTTCATAACAAAAGTCATACCATTGTTATTTTTTTTTGCTTCTATGTGAATTAAAAATCTGAAAATGTTTAGCTGGAAAAAGTCAACACCCCACCAAGAGGTGGCGATGTGAATAAGATACTTTTAAAGAGATATATTTTTTTGGAAAGATAAATCTGATACCTTCAACCCAAGGTACAATCCGGATAAGATAGATTTGGTCCCAATCCTTTACATCCTGGTCATTTGTCTTCTGATCCCCATCTGTGATGACCACCTTTTTCTGGGACCACTCCTTTGGACTGGTTGGGGTGTAGGGCCCCCAGTCTCCTGGTTGACTTACCTTACTGATTTTGATTTATCCTGATAAACTTAAAATAGTTCCTGGTTAAAATTACTTCTAATTTTAATGAAGTTTTATTGGGTGGATTATGCAATTGTAACCCTTCCCCTCTTAATGCTTGATCAAGTGCCCTGTTCAAAGTATCCAGGCCTTCACTTTTGTTAGATACTTCATTGGTATAAAGGATGCTCACATCCAGTATAACCATTGACTAGTTCGCCATGGATGTTGCAGTTATTACCCCTGCCTTGTTGGCTCAACCAGTGTCGAGGGGCCTGGGTTCTGATTTTTCTGACTTAGGGGTTCAAATCTAGATCTTTTAAGTTTAGCACAGTGCTCCACCCACAGTAAAATATAAGTGGGCTTGGTGTCAGAGCAATACAACCCCTTAGGATACAGTACCTCCCCCCCTCTCCACACTGTGCCCCTACAAATAAAAAAATCCCGGTGCAACCTTAAATTCAATAAAAATGCAGTTAGTGATTTCTCACTAATAATATGCTATTGAGACGTGAAATATCAATAAAATATTTATTGGGGAATTTTCACAAGAGATAGCAAAACTGTGTTTGGCAGAACCTCGTTAACTCTGGTTGCAGGGCCGGAATTAAGTGCCTGAATAGACTCAGCCAGTAAAACACTTTAAAATAGAAGTAACAGTAACAACTACAGTGATAATGAGAGTGACCACCCCCACCAGGCAAGACAAGGTTGTAGCAAGAAAGACTGTCAGCCTTTTAGTATTACCAGCTCAGCTGTATTGGAGGCATTATCCACTGGTGCCAGTTTAACCCTTATACCTTAAAGGTAGCTCCCTGTGCTTCACTGGGTATCTAGCCATAGGAGTGCTGCAGGCTTGGTGACATTGCAGCTGGTCTGGCCAGCGGTAGTGCATTTTATGACAAGCAGAATAGTTAAACCCCAAATGTCACAGGCCATGCAGTTGCTTAAATGGCAAAACCTCCAAATGAGGTATTTGAAGCTCTAGGGCGATTTGCCGAATCTGTAGATTTGGTGGCAAAACTTTGTACAAATTTCCCAGTTGCAGGACAAGCCCTGAGAGTACTCCGATTCAGATGTACCAACTTCCCTGTCAACTTGGGCTCCTCCTCCTCCTCCTCAATCCTGCAGTTGCAGGTCCTCTCAGGCTAATGATTCAGTTGGTGCAGATGGGGCGGGGGGGACAGCTGGAAGATGCACGTCAGGTACCTCTGTATGTAGACTGTGCTGTATCCACAGTTGTCTTGGCCTCTCAGGCTCTTTCCTCTTCCTCCTTTGCAGAACTGACCAGTCTAAGGAGCTGGGGCCACATACTTCACACCAACGTTTTGGCCTCAGTTCAGCATTAGCTAGTATCTGGCAGTAGCACTAATCTGCCATTCTCCCAGACTGTCTGCAGGATTGATATAGATCTTTATCTCACAGTTGTCTCAGGTTGAGGATCACCTTGAAGGTGATATGAGGTAGTTCATGACTCAGTCATTCCCCAGAGGGACAGCATTTCTTTCACTAGACAGCTTTTGAAATCTTGACCTTGGTCTGAATGGATCTGCTGTGGGACTTCAAAGTGCACAAAGAACTTTTCAACTAGGACTTTTGTGACAGTTGTTGCCTTTTGGTCCTTTGTTGGATAGGCTTGGACGTACCTTGAGAAATGACCTGCTACTACTAAGATATTCACAATGTTCTTAGAGTCCAGTTCTAGGCTGAGAAAGTCTATGCATGCCAGTTCCATGGTGCATTTATAACAATGTTTTCAATAAGGGCTGCATTCTGTGGCAGAGTTTTGCATCTCACACATCCATTGCAGTTTTTGTAGTACTATTCATTGTCACTCCCAATGCATGGCCAATAGAAGACAGCACAGGCAATGCCCAAAGTTTGCTCACTTCCAAGGTGTCCCATTTCATCATACAAAGTGCGCAACGCAACTCTTTTAAACTTTGAGGGTTAAAACTAGTTGCAGCTTAGGAAACCCTTGTGATCCTTGGATTTTTCCCAGTACAGCAAGTTATCTTTGATGTTGAATTTGGGCCACTCCCGTAGTAGCAACTTTGTGTCATGACCTTTGGTATGAACTTGAGTGGCATCACCTCCCTTTCTTCAGGGAAAAGCAATGCTCTTTGTAAATCTTTTTTTGTAAATATAATCTTTATTAAACTTTTAAGAAGTCAATTACAACCTAGGCAAGTTTGATATATTCATCATACTAGGCTGTGAATACATAAAGTAAATTTAATAACATTGTTATGTGCTATTTTAGTACTTTAAAGGCTATTAATTCTCCTCTCTTGACAGAGAGTGAGGGAAATAGCATGACTCAGTGTCTTAATTATCATGCAGTATAGCCTTTATGGATATAATGAAATGTGAATTTTTTTGCCTGTTCAGAATGTGGTTCTGTGCTTGGGAGAGATAGAAGGGGGGAAGGGAAGTCAGTAAGTAATATATTATTGTATAAGTGGAGGGTCTAATTATGTCGGCTTAGCTATGTTCTGAGATTCCAATATCTTCAGCAGAGCTTTACTTGGGAGTGCACCAGGAGGGAGGAGGAGTGAATAAAGGTGGTATTGCTGCCATTCTTCATCAATACCTCAACCCTCCTCAACATGAAGGGCAAATAATCATGGGATAAACAAAGGGTCTTTAAGCATCATATGTAAAAGCCATCTGTTCCATCTGTTACTACAGGTGTCTTTTCTATTGTTCAAAGAATAGGTGATCCTCTCCATCTGATAGATTTGGTTGACAACTTCTCCAAACTGAAGGGATGGACCCACAGCCTGTTGATATCCTCCATGGTATCTGCCAGACAACGAAGTATAAAATGGGTAACCAGGGATTACAGGCAGTGGCACATAGCTGAATGGAACAGTGGTGTACCCCCCCCCACCCCAGGTCATATAGGTGTCCTGGCAATGCATGACATCCCACAGCCCCAGGCCTATGGACACCAGGCCTTTCATGCACCCCCCTTCCCGGCCAGTGTGAGGGTCACAGACAGGCAGGGTTGGGCAGGGGCATGATCCTATCTCCCCTTGGGATTTCAAACTTTGTGCACCATGCCATGCCATGACCCCCATTGTGCGGATGTGAGCACCATGTACTGCTGGATGGCTGCCACGTGGGATGGTGACAGTGCAAACCGTCCAGGGTGCCATCCTCTCACAAGTGGCCATGTCCAGGGCCCACACCTCTCTGCGGCCAGGATTGCAGATGCTGGTTGCAGTGGTGGGAGGCATCTCTCCGTGTGTGGTTAATACACTGCCGTGGCCACCCATGTGCCTCAGGTGACCTCTATTGTAGTCCCCCTGCACTACTGGACTACCCAGTGCCACATGCAGTGCATGGCATGCCTCAACAGCTTGCTGGTGGCCCACAGTACTGATATGGGGCAGTTGACAGTGAGACCTTTGGTGGATGGTACGTATCAGGGACCATGTTTGCCTACATCGGGATACAGCTGCAGTGGTGACCACATGACACAGTGCTGACTCAGATATGGTGACCACACTGTATATCATATGTTGAACGTGATGGAACCACGCAACTAGTGATATGTAGAGGCCTTGTAGTGGAGGGCATACCCATGGTTGGAGTAGGGTACAGGGGTCCACCTGGACCATGGCTATGGGGGCCCATGGGAGCAATCAGTAGGGCTGGGCATGGGGTGACACAGTCATACACTTGGGCAGCATTACTGTGCTACCATGATGCTATGCTGGCACCATTATGGTGGCTACAGTGGCCCATTAGCCTCCGACAGGTAAGGTATGGCTGATACATGTGGTGAATGCTGGGGTATATAGGGTGGAAACATACCCACCAGGCTCCCACCCGGACATGTCTGGGTATCCTGGTGGCACAGTCTAACTCTGGCCTCATTTAATGTAGGGCACTGATGACCACAGAGACATCAGCCATGTCCAGGCTGCAGTGCATCATACACCAGTGTTGTGGCGACTGGTGCAAAGTGTGCCCTGCGTCCTCCCATGTACACTGCTATGGCAGTCATGTGCTCCATGTGTGCTGTACACAGTGCCACCTGCCATTTCCAGTGCTGTGCAGCTGCATTGTGTGCACTGTGCGAGTACCTATGCTTTGTCCCAGCTGTGACCCAGGAAGATAACTGGATGTCCGTGTCCTGCACACCAGTGTAGGACAAGACCCTGTGTGAATGGTCAGTGCCTATGGGGTTTATAGGTGCCCTTCCTTGCTACTTGGCACCTGTCACTGATTCTCAGATTCTAGCGTGGTGCTGTCAAGGCCTGTGCCACAGGCGTACCTCTGTCATGCCTGCTGATGGTGTGTGTCTATGCCATGGCTGGGTCAGCTCTTGTGCTGTATTGTGCAGCCATTGCATGTCCATCCCTCCAGTGTATGGGTCCCCAGTAGTGGCCATGGTATGCCACACCCAGTCCATTGTGACTGTCAGCCACCCATCATCCATGTGCGGCATCATGGCACATCTGCTGGCTGAGTTTACCATGTCAGCGTACAATAGACAACACCTGTATGTCCTGTCATGTGCACGTAGCTGGCTGAGTTCATTTTCTTTCTGTCCATAATAGGTGTCTAGTGGAGTTCTGACCATTAACACAGCCAGAGATGTTTGAGGCCTGTGATGGCTTGCATCTTGGGGCACAGAAGAGATCATCTAGATGCTGGCAGAGGTGGCACTGTGCCTATAACAGACACCACCTTCTGTATCACCCCCTCCACCACCAACACCATAAACCTGTCTGTGGTGCAGACATTCTTTTTTTTTTAACCCCTAGTTGGATTCTTTCTACCCCATGTTTCTGCCCCACCCCCTGTTTACCTTCCCCTTTACCCTTTTATGTTGTTCTAGCCTGTTGCCTTTTCTACTATTAAAGTTTATTTTTGATACTGATGCAGTTGTGTTGTGTGTCTGTCCTTAGTGTCCTTTCTGCTCCACCCACAGCCACCCCTAGTTTGCAGTGCCAGTGCGCACCCCTTTTGCAGGCCATGGTATCCTCAGTGCTATATACAGTGCTGTGTCATTGCACAGCACATCATGCACTAAGGTCATTTGTGCAGCGTGCACTCCCCCCATTATTCAGACGGCACAGTGTCAGAGCTATGCCTCTGAATATAGCAGGTTGCAGAACTGACACAAGCACAAACTGTAGCGCAGCGCACACATTGCATCTGCACGTACTTTAGAATATCTGGCCCCTGGACTGCAAAAACAGTAGCTAGAATGCAATAACTTGAGCGCTGTTTCTTGGCTGGTGGGGAGGAGCACTGTAATTCATCAACAGTGCTCTTTGCAACTTGGAGAGGAACATCAGTGGACAAACTGAGAGCTTTAGCAGTCATTTCAGAAATATCACTTAATGTCTACTTCTGAACCTTTGATCTGTCCAGCTATTGAAGTAAACACATTCTGGGCAATACAGCTAGGTCAGGGAATAACAGTGTAATGCGAGAAACAAAATGAGGGATACAGAGGGTGATTTTAAACTTTGTTAATAAGGATGTGACGGACAGTTTCAATCTGTCAGATACAGCTGACAACTACATTTGCTACCCTAACCACATACCATAAGTACCATGTATCTCCTGCCAAACAGACATCATGAACTTTAATGTGCATAATGACGTCACTGATCGCCACAGCACAATATAAATGAGATGTGATACTAGTCTATTCTGCAGTAGTTCAAGATCATCAAATACAGCTGTGAAGACACAGCTCTTAAGTGAGTCAGAAGGGCAATAAAACGTGTTTTTATTTATTTAGCTTTTGTTGACCGGGTAAGTGCATTAGATGATTGCCTATTTTCTGCCACAACCCCACATAAAGATATGCCAGAGCGTTTGTTTACATTATTTTACACAGGTCATAGTACTCCTTTTAAACAAGTTTTTCTTTTCCTGGAATGGGAGTAGCTTGTAAAATCACTTATTAACTTTAAATAGACATCCACCAATATTCAAATTACTTGTTCCAAAGCCTGAAACAGACCAGGAAATAATCAGAGAAACATAGATTTTGACAGCAGATAAGGACCGCTTGGCCCACCCAGTCTGCCCATTTCCCTACCTAATGGATAAGCTGCAGATCCTAGTTAACCAGCAGCCTACTTCTTCCTACTCCCACCCCCTAGAATTGCCTTATGACTGTCCCATGCATGCTTGAATTCCACCACTGTTTTTGACTCCACAACCTCCTCCGGAAGGCCGTTCCATGCATCCCACAACCCTCTCTGTGAAAAATACTCCTTAAATTACCTCTGAGCCACCCCTCTCTATCATCTTCAAATTGTAGCCCCTTGTTCTTGCACACTCTTTTTTGAAAGATGCTACCCTCTTGGACTTTGTTGATTCCCTGAGATACTTGAAAGTTTCTATCATGTCCCCCCGCCCTCCTTTCCTCGAGGCTGCCATATTCAGCTCCTTAAGTCTCTCCCATCGTCTTCCGGTGCAGACCCTGCACCATTTTAGTTGCCCTCCTCTGGACAGCCCATCCTGTCTATGTCCTTCATGGAGATTGGGTTCCAGAACTGCACGCAGTACTCCAGATGGGGTCTCACCAACTGTCTGTACAGAGGGATAATAACTTCCTGTTTTCTACTGGTGATGCCTCTCCCTATGCATCCTAGTATCCCTCAGTCCTCCTTGCTGCCCTCTCACATTGCTTGCCCACTTTAGGTCATCTGATATGACTACCCCCAGGTCCTTTCCATTTTTGTTGTTGTTAGTATCTCACCCCCATTGTGTACTCTTCCCTGGGTTTTGTTTCCAGGTGCATTACCTTGCACTTCTTAGCATTGAATCTAAGCTGCCATACATTTGACCATTCCTCTAACCTTGCCAAGTCCCTTCTCATCCTTTCCACCCACCTTGTGCATCAACTCTGTTGCAGATCTTTGTGTCATCTGCAAAGAGACATACTTTCCTTCCAGTCCCTCTGCAATGTAAACATAAAGACACTGAAGAGGACCGGTCCTAATACTGAACCCTGCGGTACCCACTAGTAACCCCCTTTCTTCAGAGTGGACTCCATTTACTATTACTCTGTGTCCTATCCTCCAGTCAATTCTTTACCCAGGCTGTCATCTTGGGACCCACTCCCAGGCTGGCTAACTTGTATATTAATCTTTGTGTGGGACTGTGTCAAATGCCTTGCTAAAGTCTAGGTAGGCCATGTCCACAGCCCTCCCTGATCTACTACTTTGGTCACCCAGTCAAAGAAATCTATCAGATTTGTCTGGCATGACCTTCCCGCTGTGAATCCATGCTGTCTTGGGTCCTGAGCCCTCTGGCCTCTAGATACTAACAATTCTTTCCTTCAAAGTGATTCCATCATTTTCCCTACCACTAGGTTAAACTAACAGGTCTGTAGTTTTCTGCTTCTGCCTTGCTCCCACTTTGTGAAGGGAATCACATCTGCCCTTCTCCAGTCCTCGGGTACCACCCCATCCTCCCATGATTTGTTAAAGAGGGTAGTCAGTGGTGTCACTAGTTCTACCCTTAGTTCTTTTTAGAATTCTGGGATGAATCCATCAGGCCCCATTGCTTTGTCCTCCTTCAGTTTTAAGAGTTCTTTCAGAACCCTTCTTCTGTAAATGAGCTGGTATCAACTTCTGTATCCAGAGTGTTTCTACTGTTTGTTTTGGTACCTCCCACTTCCTTTGTAAATACTGAGCAAAATATTTGTTTAGTATCTCTGCCTTTCACATCACCCTCTGCCCACCTCCCTCCTCTTTATTAAGCCTCACTAGCCCTCCGTTGGTCTTCCTTCGCTCCCTGATGTACCTATAAAGGTTTTATCCCCCTTCTTAACTGAGTTGGCTATCTTTTCCTCGGTTTGGGCCTTTGCTGTTCTGACTGCCTTCCCAGCTTCCTTTTGCTTTAACTGATACAGTTCCCTGTCCTGCTCCTTCTGTGATTCCTTGTTCTTCCTGAATGCTTTCTTTTTCTCTTGAACTTTCACTGCCACTTCCTTTGAAAACCATAGTGGTTTCTTACAGCGTTTCGTTTTGTTAATTTGCTTCACACAAAGGCTTGTTACCTCTGTGATGACAGTTTTTATTATACCCCATTGTTCTTCCACCCCTCCTTCCTGCCCATTTGCTAGTGCATTCCTTAGGCACTCACCCATTTTGGCAAAGTCAGCCCTCCTAAAGTCCAGTACTTTTGCCTTTGTAAGGCTTGACTCTATTGCTGTGGTTATTGTGAACCATACTGTTCGATGGTCGCTAGTTCCCAGATGGCTACCCACTTCTACATCTGTGATCAACTCTTCATCTCCATTTGAGAGAACCAGGTCTAAGATTGCTCCCTCTCGAGTGGGCTCCAATACTAGTTGTCTAAGGCATGCCACTTATAGGGCATCTAGAATAACCCCACTCTTTGAAGTGGCTGCTGCAACTGCACTCCAGTTAACATCTGGCATATTCAGATCACCCATCAGCAATAGCTCCCCTTTTTCTGCCATTCTAAGTATTCTTTCTATCATTTCCTTGTCCATTTCCTCCCCCTGAGAAGGGGGTCTGTATACAACCCCTGTGTGGATTGTGGTGCCATTGCCGGTCTCCAAATTTACCCACAGTGCTTCTTCTCCTCCCTGTTTTCCCTTTTGTTCTGTTGCTTTGATTCCTTCCCTTATGTAAAGAGCTACTCCTCCACCTCTTTTACCCTCCCTGTCCCTCCTCTAGATAGTGTATCCTGGTATGTTTATGTCCCAGTCATGGTTTTGTGTGTACCATGTTTCTGTGACTGCCACGATATCCAGATGTTCCTCCTCCATCAAGGCCACTAATTCAGGAAGCTTGTTAATCAGACTATGGGCATTGGTACTCATTGCTCTCCATTTTTTGATGGCTTTACCTTCTGTTGCAGCATCCCCCACTGACCTGTCTACCTCTGTCTTCTTCTCATTTAGTACCCTGTTTTGTAGGGAGAGGCTGGGATTTTCCTGTTGCTTATCAGTGCCTCCCCCCTTGACTAGTTTAAAAGCTTGCCAGTGAAGCATTTAAACCGATTGCTCAAAAGACTTGTTCCCTTCCTGGACAGATGCAGACCATCCTGCCAGTATAGGCCGATGTCCCTCCAGGTGGAACCCTAGTCCCCAATGAAGTCAAACCCCTATACTCCACACCATTTTTTCAACCATTCATTAAACTGTATGGTGCAAAGTACCCTCGCCTCACTCATGCCATTGACAGGCAGCACCTCAGAGAAGGATATTGTGTGTGCTACTTGTCTTAGGCCCCTCCCCAATTCTACAAAGTCCTTCTGCACTGCTCTAATCTCATGATTAGCCAAGTCATTTGTCCCTAGGTGGACAATGATGTCCAGCTCAGACTCCCGTGCAGCTGTTCTCGTGATCCTGAGGATGCGCTTCCTGTCCCTCCAAGCCATGGCACCAGGCAGGCACCTTACTTCAGTTTTCCCTGCTCCCCCAGTTCTATCCCCTTAATAATTGAGTCCCCCACCAGGAGCTGCTTCCTTTCCTTGTGGTGTCCTCTGCCTCCTTCCTGTGGGCCTCCCTTGTGACAGTTGTCCTCAGCCTCCTTAGTCTCCTCTGCAGGTGCATCCATAGGGGAGCTATGCTCCCCCAGAATGGTGTATGGATTGTGAGTGAACAACTGCCTGGTGTGCCTCTGTTCCACCATCCTCACCCTCCTGAGCCCACTGTGGTCCAACTGCTGTGCTTTCACAACCTCTGAGGTAGTGGTGGTGGCTCTGGTGCTCCTGGATGGGGGAGGTTTCTTCCTACCATCCAGTGGCCTGGAGGAAGGTCCCTTACTACTGTCCAGTGTGGCCTGAAGACGGGCAACTTCCTCCCTCAGGGCAGAGAGTTGTTGCAAATAGGGCAGCATCTCAGCCTCCAGAAAGACTCCCGGAAGACTGCTGCCCCACAGCCATTACATTGCACTACTCCCCACATTTTTTTTGTGTGTGTGATTGGTTTGTAATATAGAAATATATATATATATATATATATTATACAATGTGTATGCTTATATTGTCAGTGCAGTGTGCTAGAGAGGATATGACAGTGATATGCACCTTGCACTCTTGAGGAAATGATGTCAGAACCCCAGGTATAAAGGAACTATTTCCAGGGTGGGTGGGGTGAGGGGTGGGAAGGGGTTGGGCCTAAACTGTGCCCTCACAAAACAATCAGCTAAAAGCTCTGACCCACCACTGTAATGAGTGCCTTCCTGTCAGCAAGATGCCCTACACAACAATTTGACAGAGAAAATACCCTCCTAATCAAACAGAGAAAAATCCACACATCCAAGTCAGACACAGGTAAACCTCCACAGCCCCAAAACAGGCCTGGTGGCTTGTGCTCTGAAAGCTGTCAGCCCCAAAATAAGTCAGCTGTGCTTTAAACTCTTCCTGCACTGAAAATGTTAAGAATTGTAACAAATAAACATAAACCTAGATCCACCTCCCTCTGTTGCTTGAAAGACTGTCTTTTCCTGTTTCATACTGCAGGTTTTTCTATGACAACTCCTTAACCACAGTAACTTATTTAAAAATAGTTTAACTATCACAAACTCCTACGCACCAGTAAATTATTTAAAAATAGTTTCTGTCCCAAAATCCTAGTAGTCAATCCAGCTACCCCCAAGGGACAACCAAAATACAGTATTCAAACACTTATGAAGTTACTTCCAAGATAAGCAGAGTTTGCAAACTTCTTTTTCAACTCCTCAGCTGTAATTTATTTAAAAATAGTTTAACTGTCAGAAAATCCTAGTAGACAATCTAGCTACCTCCAAGGATCTACCCAAATGCAGTATTTAAATCCTTCAAAGTTACTAACAAGATAAACAGAGTTTGCAAGCCCCTTCTTGGTTAAACACTAAATAAATATGTGAATGAAAAGCAATTACCAAGGGTAGTTAGTTTCACCTCCCACAGAATTAAGCAAAAGTGCACATTTGTTGCAGATATCAAGTGCAATATAGAATTTCTCACACAGCTCGCAGCTGAATAAAGAAGTAGTGTCCTTCCAGGTCCAGAAAATGTGCTTTGTGTCTCTTGAATCTTTCATTTCATCTCTACATTATAGGCACTGTTTTCAGGGTTCCCTTTGTTGCATTTTGTTTTTCTTCCACAAAGTGATTTGTAGGTTGAACTAGGAAAGAATCCTGTTTCTCTGTCATTTTTGTATGGTTATTGTTTATTAGTTTCTTATGCCTTCACAGGCATAGCCTGACAAAGGATGGGGAGTTTTGGGGTTACATAAGAGGGAAGTGAAGATTTGTGTTATGTGATAAGACAACTTTCGAAACTCTTTTTTTTTAATACTTTGGTGACTGGGTAAGGCCCAGTAAGCACAAGTGTCTATTTTCAGGGGTGACCCGGGAAGACTGGGGTGGTTAAGTGACTTAATTTCATTTTTATTTTGTTAACCGTGAAAGCACCTTGGGCCAATGGCCCATTTGTAGGCACGACCTGGGACACAAATGCAAATATATACATCAACTGTACTGTAACTTAATAAGAAATACATGTTTACAATTTGCTTCAGGCAATATGCAAAATTTATACATTGTTTAAATGATTTAAACTGCTAGCATTTCTTATGTCAGGACTTATTGCATTCCAGTTTTATAAGCAAAAGACTTTTGACCTTTTCCAGTTTTGAACCACGGTGTTTGGAGTATCATGGTCTCAACAGATCTTAAATGCTGTGGTGTTTTCTTTAACATAAAAATAGCTGCCAGAGGCCCATTCATCCCTTTTTGTAATTCATTATATATCAAGCTCTTTATGTAATACTTGCTCAGGGTCACACAATATTCAAGGGAAGGTGGTGGGATCAAACACAGGGCTGCTGGATGTACCAAGCTCATTCACAGCTCATTACCCTAGCCTCTAGGCTATACTGCCAGCTAACATTTTTCATAACAAAAGTCATACCATTGTTATTTTTTTTTGCTTCTATGTGAATGAAAAACCTGAAAATGTTTAGCTGGAAAAAGTCAACACCCCACCAAGAGGTGGCGATGTGAATAAGATACTTTTAAAGAGACATTTTTTTTTTGAAAGATAAATCTGATACCTTCAACCAAAGGTACAATCCGGATAAGATAGATTTGGTCCCAATCCTTTATATCCTGGTCATTTGTCTTCTGATCCCCATCTGTGATGACCACCTTTTTCTGGGACCACTCCTTTGGACTGGTTGGAGTTTAGGGCCCCCAGTCTCCTGGTTGACTTACCTTACTGATTTTGATTTATCCTGATAAACTTAAAATAGTTTCTGGTTAAAATGACTTCTAATTTTAATAAAGTTTTATTGGGTGGGTTATGCAATTGTAACCCTCCCCACTTAATGCTTGATCTAGTGCCCTGTTCAAAGTATCCAGGCCTTCACTTTTGTTAGATACTGGCATTGATATAAAGGATGTTCACATCCAGTATAACCATTGACTAGTTCACCATGGATGTTGCAGTTATTACCCTTGCCTTGTTGGCTCAAACAATGTTGAGGGGCCTGGGTTCTGATTTTTCTGACTTGGGGGTTCAAATCTGGATCTTTTAAGTTTAGCATGGTGCTCCACCCACAGCAAAATACAAGTGGGCTTGACGTCAGAGCAATACAACCCCTAGGGATACAATACCTCCCCCCCTCCCCACACTGTGCCCCTACACATAAAAAAATCCCAGTGCAACCTTAAATTCAATAAAAATGCAATTAGTGATTTCTCACTAATAATATGCTATTGAGACGTGAACTATCAATAAAATATTTATTGGGGAATTTTCACAAGAGATAGGCGCATGTAAAGCAAAACTGTGTTTGGCAGAACCTCGTTAACTCTGGTTGCAGGGCCGGAATTAAGTGCCTGACTAGACTCAGCCAGTAAAACACTTTAAAATAGAAGTAACAGTAACAACTACAGTGATAATGAGAGTGACCACCCCCACCAGGCAAGACAAGGTTGTAGCAAGAAAGACTGTCAGACTTTTAGTATTACCAGCTCAGCTGTATTGGATGCATTATGCCCTGGTACCAGTTTAACCCTTATACCTTAAAGGTAGCTCCCTGTGCTTCACTGGGTATCCAGCCATAGGAGTGCTGCAGGCTAGGTGACATTGCAGCTGGTCTGGCCAGCGGTAGTGCATTTTATGACAAGCAGAATAGTTAAACCCCAAATCTCACAGGCCATGCAGTTGCTTAAATGGTAAAACCTCCAAATGAGGTATTTGAAGCTCCAGGGCGATTTGCCAAATTTGTAGATTTGGTGGCAAAACTTTGTACAAATTTCCCGGTTACAGGGCAAGCCCTGAGAGTACTCCGATTCAGATGTACCAACTTCCCTGTCAACTTGGGCTCCAAAGAACTTCCTATTTCACAGTCACACATTCCTTTCTCTCTAGTGTTGCTTAATCTGCAACCAGAAACCAATTTAGAAATTCCACTACTTCTCAGTGCAGTTTAACCCCTGCAAGGTATATAGTTTTTTAAACCAAGGATGGAAATGAGAAAGGAAAATGTGGCAGCACCGGGATTGAACTCGGATCTCTGGTATGCCGTTCAAGCGCTCTAACCATTAAGCTACAGGCCCACTGGTTACAGCGTCGAAGAACTTCCTATTTCACAGTCACACATTCCTTTCTCTAGTGTTGCTTAATCTGCAACCAGAAACCAATTTAGAAATTCCACTACTTCTCAGTGCAGTTTAACCCCTGCAAGGTATATAGTTTTTTAAACCAAGGATGGAAATGAGAAAGGAAAATGTGGGCGCACCGGGATTTGAACTCCGGATCTCTGGTATGCCGTTCCAGCGCTCTAACCATTAAGCTACAGGCCCACTGGTTACAGCATCCAAAGAACTTCCTATTTCACAGTCACACATTCCTTTCTCTCTAGTGTTGCTTAATCTGCAACCAGAAACCAATTTAGAAATTCCACTACTTCTCAGTGCAGTTTAACCCCTGCAAGGTATATAGTTTTTTAAACCAAGGATGGAAATGAGAAAGGAAAATGTGGGCGCACCGGGATTTGAACTCCGGATCTCTGGTATGCCATTCCAGCGCTCTAACCATTAAGCTACAGGCCCACTGGTTACAGCGTCCGAAGAACTTCCTATTTCACAGTCACACATTCCTTTCTCTCTAGTGTTGCTTAATCTGCAACCAGTTACTACTAAGATATTCACAATGTTCTTAGAGTCCAGTTCTAGGCTGAGAAAGCCTATGCATGCCAGTTCTATGGTGCATTTATAACTATGTTTACAATAGGGGCTGCCTTCTGTGGCAGAGTTTTGCATCTCACACATCTGTTGCAGTTTTTGTAGTACTATTCTGTGTCACTCCCAATGCATGGCCAAAAGAAGAGAGCACAGGCAAGGCCCAAAGTTTGCTCACTTCCAAGGTGTCCCATGTCATCATACAAAGTACGCAACACAACTCTTTTAAACTTTGAGGGTTAAAACTAATTTCAGCTTTGGAAACCCTTGTGATCCTTGGATTTTTCCCAGTACAGCAAGTTATCTTTGATGTTGAATTTGGGCCACTCCTGCAGCAGCAACTTTGTGTCATGATCTTTGGTATGAACTTGAGTGGCATCACCCCCCTTGCTTCAGGGAGGAGCAATGCTATTTGTAAAACTTTTTTTTGTAAATATAATCTTTATTAAACTTTTTAGAAGTCAATTACAACCTTTGGCAAGTTTTCATACATTCATCATACCAGGTTGTGAATACATAAAGTAAATTTAATAACATTGTTATGGGCTATTTTAGTACTTTAAAGGCTATCAATTCTCCTCTCTTGACACAGAGTGAGGGAAATAGCATGACTCACTGTCTTAATTATCATGCAGTATAGCCTTTCTGGATATAATGATATGTGAGTTTCTTTGCCTGTTCAGTATGTGGTTCTGTGCATGGGAGAGATAGAAGGGGTGGAGGGAGGTCAGTAAATAATATAGTATCGGTATAAGTGGAGGGTCTAATTATGTCGGCTTAGCTATGTTCTGACATTCCAATGTCTTCAGCAGAGCTTTACTTGGGAGTGCACCGGGAGGGAAGGGTGGTGAGTAAAGGTGGTATTGCTGCCATTCTTCAATACCTCAACCCTCCTCAACTTGGAGATCAAATAATCATGGGATAAACAAAGGGTCTTTAAGCATCATATGTAAGAGCCATCTGTTCCATCTGTTACTACAGGTGTCTTTTCTATTGTTCAAAGAATAGGTGATCCTCTCCATCTGATAGATTTGGTTGACTGTCTTCCTCCATTCAGGTATCTAGGGTATAGTTTGTGTAGACCATTGTTTTGTGATGGCTTTTTTGGTGGCTAAGAATAATACACTGAGTAGATACCTGGAGCTCCCATCCCTGAAGTCCTGGGCAAGAAGGAAAACAGAAAAATCTCTTGGGTCAAAGACAATGGGCTCACAAATAGCTCTGTGAGCTCTGTTTATGAATTTTGAATAAATGGAGCTAGATTTGGAAAGCTCCAGAAGATGTGAGTGTGGTGTGCATTTGTGGTCCCACATAGCCTCCAACAAGAGGCAGAACCCATGGGCCGAAAGTGTGCAGTGATCGCTGAGGTACAAAAGTATTTGATTTGATTTTTCCAAGCAAATTCACACCACTGGTGGGAAGTAATGATTTTCGAGGCAAATCCACAGGAGAGCGTCCACTGTTCCAGGGTTAAATTCAAGGAAAGCTCCTCATTCCAGCGGAGAAGAACCGATTCACTAGTTCCTCTGAGGGAGTCAGTGAGGGAATTATAGAGTAGGGAGAAAGGGTCTGAGAAGATACAGGAGTGAAGTACAGCTATTATGGTAATTAATATAGTGGGGGAATCTGTGAGGTGGACACCTAGAGGAAGGGCCTATACAAAGTGTCATATTTGTAAATACCAGTAGAAGTCTGCACGGTGCAAGTCAAATTCCCGTTGAACTTCAGTAAAGGGTCTAAATGTGGGGCCCATCATTAGCTGAAAGGTATACTGTAGGGCAGTGTGTTCCCATCTGCAGAATGCTAAATAAGATTGGGCCAGAGGAAAGTGCTCTCATAATGAGATTGGGTATAAGAGAGATAAGAAAGGGACTAGGTGAACTGTTTTGTGAATCACCCACCAGGTAGTCAATTGATGATGGTACCATGAATTAAGGTTGAGGTGGGGCTCCGGAAGGGAATCCAAGTAATAAAGTGCTTTTATTAGGTCTTTAAAGGGGAGGGAAGCCTCTTCTATCCCTATCTAGTGAGACGTGAAGTTCTTAGTTGCCTTTGGAGGAAGAAGACCAGGTGTGATGCCCAAAAATAAAGTTTAAGATTTGGGAAGGCTAAACCCTCCTTTGCCCATGGTAATAATAGGGTGGAAAGTTTTATTCTGGGTCATTGGCCAGTCCAGATAAACTTAGTGATTGCATTGCTCCAGGACTTAAAATAATTAAGGGGTAGTGAAAGGGGGACATTCTGTGATAATACAGGGCACGGGATAGAGTGACCAGTCTAACTACTTCAACATGTTGTGAGAGTGAGAGGGGAAGGATATTCCACCTGTTGAAGTCTTGATTCATTTGGGTAGTAAGAGGAGTATAGTTGTTTTTAAGAGAGTCAGCCAGATTGTAGGAAAAGAAAACTCCCAGATACTTAAGTTTATTGAGATGCCATTTAAAGGGAAACCGATCTTGTAATTCCTGGGCAGGTAATAAAAAGTAAGGACTTATGTTTTGTTTCTGTTCAGTCTGTAACCCAACACAAAACCAAAGTGGTCAAGAATTTGGAGAACAGCAGGGAGGGAATCCGTAGGGTTATCTAGGCATAATAGTATATCATCCACATACAGTGCAATGTGGTTTTCTATATCTTGTGAGATAACCCTCTGTATGTGTTGGGATTCTCTAATGGCTTGTGCCAGGGGTTCAATATAAATAGCAAATAGTAGCTGAGAGAGGGGGCAGCCTCGTCTTGTTCCCCTGGGAAGCGTGAAATTTGTTGAGTGATGAGCTGATATTTTGATGCATGCTTGGGGGGAGGTGTATATATTTTTGAGTAGGGAGACTAATGAGAGAGGGAACCCCATTTTAGTGAGTGTAGAGTATAGGAAGGGCCAAAACAACCTATCAAAAGCCTTCTCAACATCTAAGCTGAGGAGGGCAGAATGGCAGCCTTGGGATTGCATCTTGCATATCAAATGTTGTGTACATTGAATGTTATCTGTAGTGGATCTACCCTGGAGAAAACCTGTCTGGTTAATATTGATTAAGGAGGGGGGATCTAGTCCAGCCTGTGCACCAGAATGGACAAGAAATACTTGTAGTCCAAATTAAGAACAGATATTGGGAGGTATGAATCGCACTGTTGGAGATTTTTGTCCAGTTTCAGAATTACAGAAATTGCTGTGTATGCCCAGCTTGGGGGAAGGGGGTCACCCTTCAGTATTTCATTAAATGTCTGTAAAAGTAGTGGGAGGATCTGCTGTTTGGTTAGTTTGTAAAATTCTGCTCTGTAGCCATTTGGGACTGGGGCCTTCATTGATTTGAAGTTAGTAATTACAAGTTCTAGCTCATGAGCCCGGATTGGCATCTGGAGGTAAAGTTGCTGCTCTTTAGTTAAGGAGGGGAGATTGATTGAAGATAGAAAGTTATGTATCTCAGAATGGGAAGGTTCCTTTTCTGGGGTATACAGGGTCTGGTAATAGGGGCTAAATGCCTGAGTTATCTCCTGTAATCTGGTTTGCCTTAAACCTTTTGTGGGGTGGGTTATGGAGGCTATAGTTGATGTACGTCTTTGTTTCCAAATGCAAAATACCAGGAGGCAGGAGACTTGGGGGCCTATTTCATAATATCTTTGGCATAGAAAAGATAGTGTGATCTCCATTTGCTTGAGGGAAAGGGAATCTATATCCCTCCTGACCTGTTTGAGCTGTGGTAAGACAGATCTATCTCCCTGTTGATGTGCCTGTTGTAAAAAGTGTAGAGTGTCCTCTAACAACAACTGTCTCTCTCTGCGAAGTTTGGTTTGGGTTGTTATGTATTTGATGAGCTTTCCCCTAAGAACTGCTTTCAGCGTATCCCATAATATCGCTGAAGTGATGTGTGAGGTTGCATTATCCAACAATGTCTCCTCAATGGAGTCGGATAGGAATTCACTGAAGGGTTTGCTATGCAGGTAATACGTGTTCAGACACCAGCGAGTAGTTCAAGGTTGAAGGTTAAAATCCCAGAGACTAATCACTGAGGCATGATCAGAAATAGTGATGTTCCTCAGGGAGCAGTCTATGAGGTAGGTAAGACTTCCCTTTTGTGTGAGGCACTGATCTATTTGCAAGTATGTCCCATGAACTGCAGAATAGCATGTATAGCCCTCACCCTGGGGTGTAAGAATCTCCAGGTATCCATCAGAACAAATTCTTGATCATATTTCTAGACTAATTTTTGTGGGGCTGGCTGGGTCTTATGGGAGGCATTTGAGGAGTCTAGGTTGGGATTAGGGGCAATATTTAAGTCACTTTGCAAGTAGGAGAATTCCTTTGATGAGGGCTATGAGGGCTAGAATCTTGCCAAATAGGTGTTTTAATGTCTTGGTATTGGTTCCTGGGGGGAGGTAGATATTGGCCAGTGTGACATCTGTACTGAACAGGGAGCTCTGGACCAACACCAGACGGCCCTCTGGGTCAACCCATGTGCTGGACACTTGGAAGGTGGTCTGGCATGGGAGCTCTTTGTAAATCTTGAGGAGTTAATTGCAGGAGAATAGTCAGATCTAGTGCAACAAGGTGACAGTAGGCATTTGGCAGACAGTTGCCGGAGTACCAAGGGAAAGGAAAGGAAGGAAAGGGCAAATTGTTTAACCAGGAAAGGCACGCTAAGCCAAAGCTTATTGCCAGGCATGACCTGGGAGCACTAGGAAGTTAAGTAATTTGGTCAGGGTCAAACAGTATGCAATTGGGGGCTGTGGGATTCAAACCCAGGTCTGGAATGACCAGACTTTGCTGACAGAGAGGAATGAAAGCACCTAGCTTTACCTTAAAGGTATATTAATATTTATTTATACTTCTCTTCCTTTTGAAAGTAACAGGGTAAGTGGGGAGAAAAGAAGAGCTCTGCAAGCAGTGTTTGGGGCACTTTGAAACTAACTTGGTAGGTGGTGTTTGGGGTACCTTGAAACTTGGGTTTTAAATTGTAACAGATGGTGTGGGGGAAACTAGCTCAGGAGCTTAATTCTGGGATGAGTAGAGTCAGGAAACTGTGTGAATCAGGTGTGTAACTGGGGGGTGAACCTGACAGAGGCTTAGTGCCTTCTTACAAGAGCACTATAAAAGTACTTCAACTCTAATGTGTCCAGCACGTTCGTGTCCTGGTGAGTGAGTGGAACAGTGAAGAAGTGGAATGGGTGACTTGTGTTGTAAGCAAACAGCAGGCATCAGCAAATTGAAGTGGAGAAACAGAAGAATCTGCTGGTTGACTAAGGCAAGGAACCTGTTCACTACTGTGTAACATTCACTGCTGGGAAGGATTGAATATCAAGGGTAGGGGAGGCTAAAATTGGGAATAGATGCAACAACCTATCTAGGATAGGAGTATAAGGAGATTTAAACAAGGCACAGGGCAACACAAATAGAAACAAACAAAGGTGAAAACTAGAAACTTTCTATCAGGGGTAAGGGTACAAAAGTATTTCCAAGTAGCACTGGTAGAATAGAGTTTGAGAATACTGGGAGTGGTGCAGTGCAGTGGTTGTGGAGCAGCAGTTTTCAGAGAGACCTTCTGGAGACTGTGGTACTGCCCCATCTGCACACGTCTCTCTGGGTTGAAGGAAGAGGTTGCTAGACTCCAGGCTGAGCTGGCTAGAATTCAAGGGACCTTCTCCTCTACCCAGGAGCTGCCAAGTCTGTCACTGTTACCTCAGTGGATGCCGGGGGGGAGGAGTAATGGCTGGACTGTGGTGAACTCTTGAAGGGTGGGGATAGTGGGACAGATGCACATTCCTCAGCCAGTATCACTACATAATTCCTATGCAACTCTGGTGGGTAAGGACTGTTAAAAGGAGACACCCATGGTAGTGACCAGGAGGAAGTGGGGGTCCTCCATAGTGGAGATGCCAAGGAGGGTTGTAGAGGACCCTAGAGGAGGAGGATGCAGCTTCTGGTGGGGGACTTGTTTGTGAAGGGGATAGATTTGGGAATAGGAAGGGGGAGGAAGATGTGGGTTAGGAACCTACCAGGTGCCATGGCCTGGAAGGATGGGAAGTGGATCCTGAAGATCACTAGGGCAGCAGGACGGGAGGGATAACTGGATGTCATTGTTCACATGGGGACTAATGATCTGGCTAGGAACAGAGCTGGGATAGTGCAAGGAGAGTTTAGAAAGTTGGGGAGGGGTCTTAGACAGGTAGTTCACTCAGTGGCTTTTGCTGAGGTGCTGTCTGTCTATGACAGGGGTGAGAAGAGGGATCTCCTCACCAGAAGCTTCAACTCATGGCTGAAGAAATGGTGCAGAGAAGAGGGGTTTGGCTCCATTGGGGAGTGGGAACCCACCTGAGAAGATAAAGGCCTATACAGGGGTGATGACCTGTATCTGTCCAGGACGGGAACTGCAGTCCTCAGTGGATGGTTTAAATGTTACTTCGATGAACATTTAAACTAGTTGGGGGTGGCAGAAGGAATAAAGGAGGCAGAAACTGTCCCCCCACCCCCACAGGCTGAAGTTGAGAGTAAGGAGAACCCAATGAGAGTGGAATTCCACAGGGTGCAAATTAATAAAGGAAGCATGGTGGTAGGCGTAGAAGGGGAAGGGAACAGAAGCATTAAAAAGAGAGAGGGGAAGGAGGGAGGGCAAAAAGGAAAAAGGGGGCAACAAGCAGAGTAGATACAAAATCTGGAAGGCTATGTGTGTGAATGTTAGAAGAGTAGGAAATAAGATTCCTGACCTAGAGACCATCATGTCAGAGGCCAACCTGGATGTTGTGGCCATTACTGAGTCAAGGTACACTGAAAACCAAGGCTATACTATATTCAGGAAGGACTGGCTGGGAAGGAAAGGAGGAGATGTGGTGCTTTATATGAGGGAAAGCATAAAAGCAACTGAGATACAGGGAATACAGCGGGAGGCAGAGGTACTGTGGGTCACCCTGGAGATGGGGAATGGAGCCACTATTTGCACTGGAGTGATCTACAGATCTCCAGCACAGTGGAAGGAACTAGATGAGCCACTGGTGGAAGCCACTGACAAGATAGGTGAAAAGGGGGAGGTGCTTCTGGTGGGGGATTTCAACCTGCCAGATTTAGATTGGAGCATCCCAGTAGCAGCTTCAGCTAGAAGCAGGTACATCCTAGACTCTGCAGGGGCATTCCTCAGGCAACCAGTAACTGAACTCACTCATGAGCGGGCAATACTGTACCTGGTACTCACTAACAGGGACAGTATTGTGGACATCAAGATGGGAGGCCACCTGGGGACCAGTGATCACCATTCGGTGTGGTTCAATATAAGGATGGTTGAGGAATTGAGCCACACAAGAGCCAGGGTCCTGGATTTCAGGAGGGCATATTTTACAAAGATGGGTGCCTCAGGGATGACCTGGCAGGGGGTATGGCCTGGGAGGGGTAGATGAACAGTGGGAAAAGCTAAAAAGGAGCACAATAAAGGCAACAAACCTCTGCATCAAACAAGTGAGCAAAAACAAGAGGAAAAAGAGACTGCTATGATTCTTCAAAGAGGTGGCTGAAAAGGTGGGGGGGAAGGGTAGCATTCAGAAGGTATAAGGAGATGCAGAGGGAGGAGGATAGGGAGGTGTATCAGGGGAAACAGACAGAAGCAGAGAAAGCAGTGAGCAGCGCAAAGGCACAAACTGAAGAGAGAATACACAGGAGGTAACAAAACGGGGCAAGATATGTTTTAGGTATATAAGTGAAAAGATGAAGACTAGAGGTGGGATTGTAAAGTTAAAAAGGGAAGGGGTTCTTTGCTGAGGGGGTCCAGGAAAAGGCAGACATCCTGAACAAATACTTTTGTTCAGTGTTCACAGAGGAAGAAGAAGGGGAGGGGCCACAAAAAAGTAACTGAAGCTTTGGAGGGAGAGAGGTGGACACTAGTCCTTTTTTGGAGGAGAGAGTCCTGAAGGGACTCACTAATCTGAAGGTGGACAAAGCAATTGGACCTAATGAGGTGCATCCAAGGGTATTGAGGGAGCTGAGGGAAATACTAGCTGCACCTTTGACAGCCCTGTTTAACAGCTTAACGGGAGGACTGGAGGAGGGTGAATGTAGTCCCACTACCCAAAAGTGGTAGCAGGGAGAAGGCTGGCAATTATAGGCCATCATTCTAACATCAGTGGTGGGAAAATTAATAGAATCACTGCTGAAGGAAAGGATTGTGGAATGTCCTGAATCCAGTGGGTTAAATCTCTAGCAGTTGCAGGCGGCAGCTATGAATTACAATAGTATGGAGTGTAACTTTGAATACCTATCTGCTAACTTAGAATCAACCATGTAATATTAGGGGAATACACAGTCCTATTTAATAATGAATACATTTTCCCCTGTGTTTTAACATTAAGCTTTTACAGGTGGATAAACATCAATTTAATATGTGGTACTAAATGGCTAGTAAGGTTTATGATTTGTACAGTATGTGGACTCAGTATATGTTTACATGAGTTAGATGATTTGTTCTAATCATATTTTTTTTTCTATTTTAAAAAAAGCTACATCAACTTGGTATGTTGTCACCTGTTTGTTGTTGCTAAGCAAGAGAAGTTTTTGCATTGTGCTCTGGTTCTGTGATAGAATCTGTATTAGTAGAAGGTAGATTATTGTGATTGTAGTTACCTTTTGATGGTAAGGGTAAAGAGCTGAGATAGAAATGTATGCATTTTTGAATGTTATAGAAGCCAGAAGGGGAAGGAAGCATATTCAATTCAATGCTTTACAGTAACTGGTAATTGCTGTTTTTCTTTTAGACTTGGATTGTGGGCTTTTGGTGACACTGTACTTTCTTTGTTGTCTTTACTTAGAATTGTTTTTGGGCTGTTGAGGATTTAAAACGTAGTGGTGGTGTATTTCTTTGCTGCAAATTTTCGACCCCCCTTCCCCCAACTCTTGATTATATGCCCTGTTAAATCTGATTGACAGGAGCTAAACACTGGGTATAGTAAGGGGTGTGGAGTAGGAGGGGCATACCAGGAAAGGAACAGCAGCAAGTGAAGAGGTGACTGCTCTCTCAGTGGAAGGGAAGTAAATGTAAATCTAGGAGCTTTCATTATTACTTCTTCGCATTGATATTGCATTGGGGAAAGGAGGTGTAGGAGTTTGAAGAAGGTTGTGCAATGGCTACTTAAAGTCTGTTTTTGAGTGTGGATAGGAAGGATAGCAATATAAAAAGCAGTTGCTCAATATATCTAAACGTGTGCAACAAAGGAGGTAAGGGAAATAAAGAAAATGTTTTGCACTGATAGAGGAGGGAGAGGGAGACTTGGGGGAGGTTGGTATCCTGCATCTGGAAGGGTGGGGGTCGCTGGTAGGCAAAGACAGCAATGGGTAGGGTAGTAGGCTGCAACAACTGCGGTGCACCAATCTTTCTAAAAATTGCCTGAGGTGGAGGATGTTTAGGTGCAACCACATAGAAAAACTTAGAAAGGAGATTGAAGGTCTGCAGGAGGAACTAAGACAGGCAAGGCAGATTGGGGGTGGGTTTAGCCCAATACTGGAGGGAGGAAGAAGGGAAGATGAGGGAGGGCGATTTAAGCCAACAGTGGTGAGGAGAGGGTCAGAAGAATGGAAGCAGAGACAAAGGGGCCCAGGCCAGGAAGAACAATTGCCAGGGAAACCAGGTCAGGAGACAAAAGACAAATGGAAGGAGGAGATAGGGACTTGTGAGGGGAGGCGAAGAAGTGGCAAAAGTCATGGAGTGGAAAGGAGAGAACAGGTTACTATGAAGAGAGAGGGAGCGGGCATTTGTGAAGGGCCTTCAGAAAATAGTTGTGCACTGCTAGAGAGGAAGAAGGTGGAGGAGGAAAATTATGAAATTAGAGGAGTCATTGATAAATGCCTGGACCAAACTGGAGCGGGGGGAAGTTCTGCTGGGAGAATTGCAACAGGGGTATAATGGGTAAATAATGTGCAGGAGGAAGAGGAGGAGCTGGAAATGAGAGAGGGAGATGAGTGGAAGCAAGCAGGGAGTAAGAGGGGTAGAATCTTAGTGCTGGGGGACTCAATACTAAGAGGAGTTAGGTGGGGTAGCAAGGGGAAGAGGCATAGTCACATTTGGGTGGAGGCCATGCCAGGAATGATAGCGGAAAGGGTGGGACAGTCTGTTCTGAAATATGCTAGAAGGGGTAGGGACAAGCTTCATTTAATTATACATCTTGGGACAAACGACCTGGCTGACAAGACAGAAGATACAGTCCAGAGGAGGTTTGAGGAACTAGCACAATTATGTGAGGAGACAGGAAGATCAGTAACTTTTTCAGAGATACTTCCGGTGCCAAAGGCAAGCACAACAAGAAAGCTGAGAATAGAGGAATTTAACGGATGGCTAAGAACCTGGTGTTGTGCTAAAGGGTATGGGCTGTTGGGGGGTGGGGAGGGACCTGGGAGGACAGTAGTCTCTATGCTAAGGACAGACTACACTTGAGTGAGGAGGGAAAGAAAGTGTTGAAACAGAGGATGGAGGAGTACGAGGAAGTTGGAATTTAAACTAGGAGTGGGGGTGGCAGTTGGGGAAAAGATATGCAGAGACCACAGGTTGGGAAACCATATGAGCTTACCCCCATAACAGTGACAAAGGACAAATGGCAAGTACTGCTGGTGATGCTAGGAAAGGAGGGCAGGATGGGAGGAGGGGGAAAGGGTGGAGTGTTACCCTTAATGCTAGGAGCCTTGGGAGGAAACTGCAGAGTTACAGGTTCTCATGGCAGAGAGAGGTGGACATTGCAGCCATCACGGAAACATGGGCCACCCAATACAATGACTGGGACCTGTCTGTACCAGGGTACAGGTTATTTCTGAGGACAGGAGATTGGGAAAGGGGGGTGGCACTATATGTGAAGGAAGGACTGAAGTGTGTAAGGGAGGAAGGGAGGAGGGTAGTACGGATTCACTTTGGATGCAAATCCAGGATTCCAAGAATAGGATTCTTAGAATGGGAGTGGTGTACAGGCCACCATCTCAGACGGAGGAGTTAGACAGGGAACTAGCGGGACAGATCAGGAGGACCTGCGAGAAGGGTAGTGTGGTGATTGTGGGGGACTTCAACATGCCAGGAGTGGACTGGTGCACCCCAACAACTAGGAACAGAAGGGAGCAGGTACTGCTGGATGCCTTCCAGGACAGCTTCCTGCTGCAAATGGTCAGTGAACCAACCAGGTTAGGGAGTACCCTTGACCTTGTGCTGGCAAATGGGGACTTTGTGAGAGAACTTACAGTGGAGGAACCGCTGTCAGAGAGTGACCACCACTCAGTATGGCTCACATTGGATATGGGCAAGGAAGGAGTGGAATCTGGCACAATAGTGCTGGACTTCAGGATGGCCGACTTTGGGAGGATGGGGAAGTGGTCAAGGGACCTGGCCAGAATTCAATCTAGTATGGACACTAACCAGAGGTGGGAGTCATAAAGTTGGGGATAGTGGAGGCAACCAAACTCGCTGCAAAGCCCAGAGCAAGAAGGCTAGGGCTAAGAAACCGATCTGGTTAAGCAAGGAGGTCATGGAAAAGGTAAGGAGGAAAAGAGCTGCCTTTAGGAAGTACAAGAAAACAGGGAGGGGAGGACAGGGAGGAGTACTTGACAGAATCGAAGGAGGTGACAAGGGCAGTAAGGGGAGCCAAAGCATCTATGGAACTCAGGTTGGCACAAGGCATTAAGAAGGGGGAGAAGGACTTCTTTAAGTACATCAGGGAGAAAAGGAGCTGTAAGGACCACATAGTAAGGATTAGGAAGGAGGGGGGTTGGGTGGAAGCAGGGTGCGATAAGGCAGAAGCACTAAATGAGTACTTCTGCTCAGTATTTACTAAAGAGAAGAGGGGGGTGACACCCAAGGTGGGAGAAATGGCAGAAGCAGGGTGGGAGTGGTGACAGATGGGGAAATCATGGAGAGCAGAGTTCGAGAGGGTTTGAAGGCACTGAGGGTGGATAAGGTGCCAGGCCCAGATGGCATCCACCCCAGGGTACTGAAGGAGCTGGCAGAGGTCCTTGCAGGACCTTTGGAAGACCTATTTAATGCCTCACTACATTCGGGGTGTGTACCTCAGGACTTGAAGATGGCTCATGTGGTGCCCCTCCACAAGAGTGGCCCCAAGGATGAACCGCGAAACTACAGACCAGTGAGCCTCACATCCATCGTGGGTAAGCTAATGGAGACTATCCTGAAGGAGAGGCTGGTGGCCCTCCTAGAGGCCAAAGGACTACAGGACAGCAGACAGCATGGCTTCATACGTGGCAGATCCTGTCAAACCAACCTGGTCGAGTTCTATGACTGGGTAGCTAGGGAACTGGACAGGGCCATGCAGTGATGTCCTGTATCTGGACTTCAGTGAGGCATTCATTCAGTGCCAATGGAAGGCTGGGAAGAAAGTTAGTAGGCACAGGGGCCGGTGCAAAGCTGGTGAGATGGGTAGGAAACTGGCTGCAGGGAAGGCGACAGAGGGTGGTGGTGGGTGGGGAGCTCTCACACCCAAGGGCAGTGATGAGCGGTGTTCCACAGGGCTCATTGTTAGGACCAGTGTTGTTTGGGATTTTCATTGCAGACATATCATGGGACATCAAGAGCAAGATCAGTCTGTTTGCTGATGATACCAGATAGGTGCGGTGGTGGATGACCTAGGGGGATGGCAGGGGTTGCAGGATGATCTGGCAACGGTTGAAACCTAGTCAGACACCTGGCAACTGGGCTTTAATGCCAAAAAGTGCAAGGTGCTGCATTTTGGGATGAAGAACCCAAGGAGGAGTTACCAGCTAGAGGGAGTGCAGCTAGCCCAGACAGAGGAGGAGAAGGATCTGGGTGTGCTCATTACAATGTCAATGAACAACTCGGCACAATGTAGGAAGGCAGCTGCAAAGGCCAACAAAATGCAGGGTTGTATTGCAAGGGTATATCTCGAGGAGGGAGGAGGTGATTTGCCACTGTATAGGTCATTAGTTAGACCACACCTGGAGTACTACTGCAGTACTGGCATCCGTATCTGAAGAGGGACATTGTTACTGGAGGGGGTGCAGCGAGAGCGACAAAGATGATCAAGGGCTGGGGGACTTATCATACAGAGGAGGTTGAAGGAGTTGAACATGTACTCACTGGAGGAGAGGAGAGACAGGGTGACATGATTGAAACCTTTAAATACATGAAAGGAATAAACAAGAAGGGTACAGAGGGCTATTCAAAGTAAGGAGGGAGGGCCACCAGGGCCATGATATGAGACTGGAGAGAGGAAGGTTCAGGAGGGAGATGAGGAGACACTTTTACAGAGAGGGTGGTGGCTGGGTGGAATGGTTACCTGCTGAAGTGGTATGCAGTAGAACAGTGGACTGCTTCAAACGAGGATGGGACAGGATAAGGGGAAGAGTTAATGAAGGAGAGGGGTGGAAGGGAGAGGCAGCTGCAGAATAAGGGGTGCTAGCTGCACATTCGAGCAGACTTGATAGACCTCTAGGCCTTTATCTGCTGGCAAATGTCGTATGTTCGTATATTTAAATTATTTATGTACAGCATGGTCAAGTATAATGTCCTTGTGCTTACAGTAAGTTTTTTAGTATGCAGAAACATAAATCAAATGGAGGTCTTTTGTCTACTTTCCTTCCCCTCATCACCAGTATTCACCCCCTTCCCTGCCCTCACCTCTCACCCTACTACTTTCCCTCCCCACAACATCCCTCCTTCTCCCCACACACACACACACACACACTCATTTTCCTTCCTCCTCCCATTCCCCCACAAATCTCCTCCTACCCACCTCACTCCTTCCATTTTTCCTCCCACCCTCCACTCCCACTGCCCTTTGTGGCCATAGTGTTGGTCTCCCTAACATGGGAGGCTAAATATATAGTGGCACAGTAGTGCCACTATAGTTAGAGTTCAGTACTCATTTAAGGTTAAAGTGTGAAATTTTGCAGCTTAATAACTTTGCCCATGTATGATGGATTTGCCCGAGATTTGGCAGGCATGGAGCTATACCATAGATCTCGGGATCTGCCAAGTTTCGTACCAGTCACTTACACGGTTGTGGAGCTATAAAGCACCGTTCTGTGTCACATTTACGCTTTTTTGTGCATTCTTTGCTTGCACCTACAGGTCACACAGTTTGTGCAACCAGTCCGAAACCTTCAGGGAACATGCGGCCAGGGTCCCCAATGTGCCTTTTGAAGATTTTGTGAAAAAATATTAAACGGTTCAAAAGTTATTCAAAAAACAGTTTTCCCATTATAGTCAATGGGAAAAGTTAACAAAAAGTTCAACAGTGTCGTAAATGCAGTTTTTAGTGTCGCAAATGACCCCTGTAGTGGTGTGAGTCAGCCATTTTTTTTCAGTTACTGGTCACAGAAATGCCTGGCATTTGAAATTTGGGACCATCTAGGGACACAATTCTTTTTGTGTTCACCTAGTTGAGCCCTGAGGATGCTAGCCCTGTCTTTTTTTTTTGGGGGGTTAACACCCCAGAAATATGTTTTTGAAATTTTTGTAAACTGTAGTGTCACAAAGTAGTGTCGCACCTGTGACATGTTCTTGATTTTTTTTTGCGAAATTGTCGTGATTTGCGACACTACTTTGCGACACTATGCCCAAAATAACAGGAATTATTTGCCGGCCTGCTGCAAAAGAAAGGTTTGGTCTTTTGGGCTGAAATTTGGGGGGAAGAAAGCTAACATCCCACAGATGTGCCTTTTGATGGTTTGGTGACAAAATATTACAGAGATGCAAAGTTGTGGTACTCCAAAGTTGACATCCTTTTTCCCATAGACTAATTATTACGGCGTCCGGCCAAGGCTTTTCAGTCTGTGATTCGAAATGCTTCGAGATATGGACTTTTTGTTGGAAAATTGTTTAGCCATCTACTAAGAGATTAAGTACAAAACTAGCCAGGAAAGTCATAAATAATACAAAATGTTATTTTTTTTTTCTGCATCGTACGGTTCCTGAGATATAAGCAATTTAGTATTCCAAGTGCTCATTTTCTGCTCCGAGGTCCATTATTATGCATACATTCTTTGTATTCACTGTGTTTCTTTATGCAGCTTTTGGGGAAAAAAAGGGTTTTCGCTTTCGTTAGTGTTACACTTACTGTTTCCACTTGCGTTTCCTTGACCGTTTGCATTACTGTTCCCGTCTACGCCACCGTGTGCGTTACCCTTTGCGTTTTGTTTGAGCTTGCATTTGCATTACTGTTACCATTTGCATTTCCATTAATGTTTCTGTTTGTGTTTTCATTTGTGTCACCATGTGCATTATCATTTGCATTTGCATACGTGCTTCCGTTTGTGTTTCCTTTGGCCTCATCATTGCTGTTACCTTTAGCATTTGTGGTTTCCAGTTGTGGTACCGTACCCGTGCGCATTACCATTTGCGTTTCCCTACACGCTTGTGTTTCCCTTTGCATTACTGTTTACTTTGCCATCATCGTTGCTGTTACTGTAACTGTATGCATTTCCAATTGCGTTACCGTTACTTTTTGTGTCTTCGTCACCATTTGCGTTTCTGTTGCCCTTAGCATTTGCGTTTTTGGTTGCATTTACGTTGTCGATTGTGTTACTGTTTCCTTCGGTGCCGTTGCCTTAACCATTTGCATTTCTAGTTGTGGTTCTGTTACCATTTTCCTTCCTATTTGCATTTCCATTGCGTTACCGTTTATGTTACTGTTTCGCTATCGTTTGGCGCGATGTTGCCGCTAGCCATGCTACCATTTTCTGTTTTCATTAACATTTGCATTTCTTACAGTTTGCGTTACCATTTACCTTTGTGTCACCATGTGCATTACCATTTGCTCTTGCATTTGCATTACCGTTAGCATTACTATGTGACAAAAAGTTCACTATTTATAGTGCTCATTCTCAAAAAGAAGGGAAATTCATGGCATTCACACTGAGAGGTATGCTTTTGTTTTTCTCTCTCTTACAGGTTCCACACAAAAAATAAAGCAAGTAGCAAACAAAATGACGCAGGGCAGTCAATACCTCCCTCTCTTCCCAGACCTAACATCCACTCTGTACCTGACAGTGCCTCGGTACCAACAAGGACATCCGCTGCAGTCCAAAGGATCTCCAAATGAAAGGCAAGCTGAACCAGATATGGAACACTTTTAAAATAAACTGTGGCCCAACAAAATAAAACAATAAAAAAAGAAACTACCGTGCCGCAATCCGACTTCCTCGCTAAGTGGGAGCTCCACAGCCATGTTTAAAAAACCTGCTCAGCCTGTCCATAAAAAACTGAGATTAATCAAATGCCACATTAGTAATGGCACCACATAGGAACCCTAGCAACCACGCTAGCATCCCTACCCACTGGATATACGGAGACAATATTGCGGCAGAAAATTATTAAAATATATATCAAAAAACAATTAAAACAACAAAAAAACTAAATAAAATGGCATTTTCCATTACATAACTGAGATATGCAATGGGTCTCCTGGAAATATCTCTGATATTTCCCCTCATGCAGTTTGACCTTGTGATCTCGCTCGTGGCTCCGCCACTCGTGAGGGCTTAAGGTCAAACTGCACTCGGAGGAAATATCCGTGATATTTCCAGTAGACCCATCGCATATCCTATAAATATATATATATATATATATACTGTATATAAAATGTGTGTGTGTGTATATATATATATATATATATATACACATACATACACAGTATATCTATTTTATTTTATTTATTTATTTCGTTTTTGTTGACCGGGTAAGTGCACTAGACAATTCCTGCCTATTTTCAGGCACGACCCGGGGGAAGGGGATACAGATGAATGTCAACTGACCTTGAACCAGATTAAGCTGTTGGTGGTATTTTTAATGAATGAGAGAAATTTGGCCAGGACACTGGGAAATTCTTACCTGCTGGCGCTTTGAGGCCAGTAGGGGTGTGCATGGGTCAGACATGGCCACTGCAACGACGGGAGGAGGAGGTGATGGTGGATGGCGTTTCTGAGTTGGATGGTCGGCAAGTTACACAGTTACAGACCGCTTTGCAGTATGATATGGAGCCGATGGATGATGCGACTGAGCCAGTACCGTTTCCACAGAGAGATGGCAGTTTTTCCGACGAGGTTGGGAGTTCTCAATTTGCTACATCAGCGGAGAATCCCAGGGCTAGTGTGGAGTCGGTTTCTGCACCTTTAATTCAGGGCGAACATGAGTTGGAGATCGATATGACGGCAGAACGTAGCACCCGGAAGACTGTGGAGCGCTTGGCGTCTTTGGCGTTAGCGGCAGTGGAGGCGGCAGGAATCAGACGGCGAAGAACTGAACTCAGTAAATGGGAAATGGCAGCACAGAGTCGAACTGGGACTTCGAGGGCAGTGTGGCTGCAAGGCAGGAACGGGACACGTTCCGAACAGATCGTTGGAGTGAGCACGGAGTCACATAAGAGGGTTGTGAGTACTGAGCACATTTTCTCTCATTTTCCCATGTTTCAACTGACTAAAGAGTCCGGTTTTGTCTTTAAACCAACCAAACAGGACTCAGCGGGAGAGACTCCTATAACCCAAGTGATTTACCAAACGAAGCATGGCGTGCAGGAAGGGGTGACTGATTTTTCCTTTGCACATAAAGACAAGGATAACATTGATCTTTCTGATTTTGTCAGGACAGAGGGTAATAACGTACCTGAGGCCTCTTCCAACCCTCAAGGCTTGGGACAAGATGAAACATGGTCCCCACAGGCAGCGTTAACAGCTGCTGGGTGGAAAAAACTGACCAAGGGATTTGGACACCGGACTCAGCCTTGGACAATTCACTTGATTTAAATAAATCTGGACCAGAATGGCAACCTGGGGGTATACAGTCGGGTGTAATGCTTGAAAACCCAGTGGTTATACAAGAGTCATTAAGCAGGCGTATTGGGGAGAATAATATGCAGCAGAGTAGTCCTGTTTTACAACCACTGAGTAATGACGGCAAGGTAGAGGAAAACAGGCCTGAGAAACCCCTCATGTCCAGTCTTTTCTCTCAATGTAAAAGGGAAGCAGCTCCCAGGAGAAATGCAGTTCGTATTAGATACAAAGGGGGAATGAAGGAAAGGCCAGATAGGTATTTTGTTGAGAGATCTTTATTGAAAGACTCTTTAAAATTCTCACCCCGTGATGTGTTTGCTTTCATCCACATCTCCGGGGAGGATAATTTTGATGTTAGTTTTCGATCCCCTGCCTTATTAGAACTTTTTTGGGATAGATATAACCAAGTTAAATTTTCCCCACTGTGGACTCCTTTTTTAGTCATTCCTTTGACAAAACCCTTAATTAAATATATTACAGTAATGTTCAGGAATGAGAGGGTACATGTTGAGGACATTGTTTTTTGGTTGTCCCAGAAGTGCGAAGTACAGAGTGACCCTGAACCAATTCTGGATGCAGAACGGTTTTGGACGGGTGGGTGGAAATTTAAAGTAAAATTACGCCAAACTGCAGCGGGTATAGAACACATTCCTAATTCCTTTTTGTTAGGTAGGGACCGGGGTGTGGTTTTCTATAGTGGACAGCCGAGGGCCTGTTATAGGTGTGGTGCAAAATCTCATTTATCGAGCTCATGTGACCAGACGAGATGTGACAATTGTGGGGAAGTGGGACATGTGACCATGTTCTGTTCTAATGCTGTTAAATGTGACCTGTGTGAGGAACATAATCACGCCTTTAGGGATTGTCCTTGGGCTGCACAAAACAAAAACGTGGGTAATACAGAGTTAATTATTCAAAAAGCTCAGGAAGATAAGAATTATCAGGATTCTGGGCAGTCTTTGGCAAAATCACTGTTGGTTATACCTGATTCCTTAAATGTGTTAGACACTAAGGTTCCGGAAATGAGCCTAACGGATTTAAAGGGGACGGAACAGGAAAATATTAAACCTGAATTGTTGCAACCTGTTTGTTATGTTGAGGCGGGGGGGGGGGTTAACAGGACAGTCAGATTCACCTTTAAAACCTCTGGTTCCTAGACAATCGAGTAGAACCATTAAACCTCAGTTGCCACCAGAACCGGAAGGTATTGAATCTAAAAACTCTTATGAGATCTTATTATGGGGTGATTCTGAATTAGATGTAGCAGATACGGATTCTCAGGTATCAATTCAAGAAGGCCAAGTGCCAGCTAGAGAAGATTACAAAGGGAAAAAGAAGAAAAGAAGGAAAAAATAAGGAACTTGAGTATTAGTCAGCTTAAGCATGACCTTCACTTTCACTTGGGCTACCTTAAACACACATAGTCTATTAAAAACTCAAAAAAGACGAGTTTTTCACTTACTTCATGATTTAAATATCTCAGTTATTTTTCTGCAAGAAACTTGGATGTTTACTAAATACCAGGGTATTATTTTTTCAAAAGACTGGCCGTGGGGGCCTTCCTTTTGGTCCTTTGGGGAGGAGAGAGCAGATGGAGTAGGCATTCTTTTTAACTCATATAATTTTGTTCTTCATAAGCTTATAGATTTGTGTCCAGGAGAACGTTAATTGTAGAGGGACAATGGTTTTCTACACCTTTCGTCTAATAAACATTTATAATCCCCAAACCAAAGCAGGCAGAGTATTATGCATGAAAAACATTCAACCTTTTTTAGTGACTACCATCCCCATCCTTTGGGGATTTTAATTGTAGTATGACACAAAGCAGGAATAAATTAGGGAAAGGAAAAAAAATCTTTTGTGATTCCTCATGTTTAACAGATATTGTTAAAAAAGCAGATTTAAGGTCCTGTATGGATCAGGGGGTTTCAGGGCAGACAGGTACATTTTATACAAAAGGGAAAGGATACACTATAGATTATCTTTTTCTTTCAAAACATATTTCTCATAGCAATTCTCACATACTTCCGGTTGAATTCTCTGATCACGCCTTGTTAATGGTAAATATAGGAGTTGTAAGTGGTAGTGGGAAACAGGGAACGAGATGGAAGCTGAATACCTCTGTTCTACAGGATACTCAGGTTCAAACATCTATAACACTCATATTACAGGCAAGGTTGTCCGTGAGATTTCTATATCAGGATGTAGGGGTATGGTGGCAGGAAACCAAAGAAGATTGCATTCAGTGGTTGCAAAAATATGGTAAAGTATGTCAAAAGAATAAATTTTTTCATTATCTAAAGTTACGAGCCCAATTACAATTTTTGCTTTCTAGAGCTAACACATCCAGGGGCGATTTTTCACCTCAAATAGAAGAAATCAAAACAGAAATGAAAGCCTTTCAATATGACAGAGCCAAAACTTTACAAGCGGTTATGTCTAATCACATGAGGAAATCAGTGATTGGTGATCCGCTTGAGTTATGTAAAGGGTTAAGGAGAATGTGTCTTTACACTCATTACAGCAGGGCACTGAAACAGTCTCTTCAATACAAGGGATAGGGGATATAATTCTTGGACACTTTAGGGATTTAGAGGCACGGGAAATTCCTTCCTTGAATCAGATTAACAAACTACTAGGCCCCCCCCATTATACCTGGGCTAGAGCTAGTTTTTTTTAAAACAGCTCAAACAACCCTTTACTCATGAGGAAATTAAGACAGTTATTGCCTCACTTAAATCTAATGTAGCCCCCGGACCGGATGGTCTCTCCAATTTATTTTATAAAACGTTTCAACTAGAAATTATTAATTGTTTAGCTCTAGTTTTCAATTTTTTTCTGGACACAGGAGTAATAGTAAATTCCTTCTCTGATGGATTACAAATTTATATTTTTAAGTCAGGGGATAGGAATGTATTTCAAAATTGGAGACCTATCAAATTGTTAAACTCAGACTATAAGATTTTGACGTCTTTACTTAATAATAGGCTTAGAGAATTAGCAAAACGTAGTTTTTTGCAAGTGCAGCATTGCAGCATTCTGGACCGAAGTATTCAGTCAGTCTTGTGCTTGATCAGAGATACGATAGAAAACCTCAACGATTCAGGTGAACAAGGTTTTCTAGTGATGTTGGATCTGGAAAAGGCTTTCGACAGAGTCAGTCATTTATTTCTGTTTTCTACTTTGGAATTCTTTAACGTTCCAATGAAGTTATTGAATTTAATTAAAAATCTGTATAGTTCAGGTAACGTGTTTCCATACATTAAAGGTGAAAGGGGGAGGGGTTTTAAGGTAAAGTGTGGGGTGAGACAGGGTTGCCCTTTAAGCCCTCTACTGTATAATTTTTCACTAGAACCTTTATTAAGAGCTGTAAGTTTAGCCTCTTTGTGGAAGGGATCCAGATTCCAGAGACGAATTTGTCAATTCCTATTCGCTTATGCAGATGATGTCTGCCTTTTTTCAGACATTTCACAACTTCATAGTTTTTTGTTAAATTTGAAGAATATGCCTCGTAGCTAATGCAAAACTTAACTGGAATAAAACTAAGGGACTAATCATAGAACGACTTCTTCAAACCCCATCATTTGGAATTCTATTCATATAACCTCGAACCGTTAATAATTCTGGGCATAAATTTGGTCCACAAAATTGTCCAGAGGATAATTGGAAAATGGTGTTGATAAGATAGAAAGTAAAGTTAACAGATGGAAAAGGTTTAGATTTTCCAAATTGAAAAGAATTCAGGTTTTGAGACAGTTTATACTGCCCAGTCTACAGTATGTAGAGCAGTCTTCCCATTACCAGTCAAATTTGATACTAGGCTTTACAGTATTTGTTTTCAATTACTGTGGGGAATAGACTTAACCCGTAAAGAGGTGTTCACATATTTAGAGAAGAAAAAAGGGGGGTTGGGAATGGTGGAGCCAGTTTTCTTTTGTTTCGCGATTTTTTTTTCCTGGTCATTAAAAAATACTTTAGGTGGATCCAGCAGTCAGGAGGTCCCCTTTTTTAAAAGTTTATTGAGACGCTATTTTATGGCTTGGTTACATTGTGCCCCTTAACTTTCCGGTCGTTTCTCTTTGCCGGATTACTTTAAGCCGGCAGCACAGAAACTTTTTAAGTGGAAAATAACAAAACAACAAATTATAAGATGTTCATCACGGACACTTTATAAAGAGCTGATGGCTGCACACTACTCGATAGTACCGTGTTTTAAAAATTGTCCTAGTGATTGGAATGATGCTATATTGCACCAGTTAAATAACCCCAGATTACCTGTCTATATGTGGGAAAACCAATGGCTGACATTATATGGGAAATTAAATGTCAGGGGTACGGCGAAATATAAGGCTAGGGAAGAGAGAATTTGTCCCTATACTGATTGTATAAATCAAGAGGAAACAATGGAACATTTCTTTCTACAGTGTTCAGTATCATCTAAATTTTGGGAATATTTAGCGATGGTTTGGAATCTTCCATGGTTAGCCAGGCCTACTTATGATATCTTGGTAACTGGAATTTTTCCTTCCTTCTTACAACGGTATGACAAAGGGACTTTGAGGGTCTTTTTTGCTAGTTTATGATATTGCTTATGGCAAACAAGATGCCAGTGGGTCCTACATCAAAAGAAGCCCTCAGCTAAGGGTTTTAGGGAATATGTTGCTATTGTTTTGCATAAGGCATTTCTTTCTGATTCACAGTTGTATAATGAGAAAAAAGTTCCATTTTGGTGGAAAGGATTTTCGCATATCATTAAATACAAATAGGTTAGTGGGTGTCACATCTCATTATCTATTTTCAGTTTCATAAGTCACTAAATATGGTTTTATCTTTTAGATGGGGTTACCGCACTAGAGATTAAACTTTTGTATTATTAGGTTGCACAGATATCCACCTCGGGGCTCATAGGTGGGAGTAAGGGGGTGTCCTTTTTTGTGTTTCTCCTGAGCATTTCTTTTTTTTCCCCTGTATATAATGAATATTCTTGTTTCCTGATTTTTCTTTTATTGACTGCTATTTTGTGTTGATTGATATTTGATATGTGTGCTCTTAGTGTTCTCTTTTTTTTCCTGTGTTTTGTTTATCATGTGTTTATTTCAATAAAATTACCCCTACTCTTTTCGATAAGTGCCATGGGATCTTTAACATCCACCTGAACTACCACCAATCCAGGCAGATGGGACCTCGGTTTAACGTCTCATCCGAAAGACGGCACCTCAGAAGTGCAGCACCCCTCTCATGCTGCACTACAGTGTCAGTACTGGGATATTAATCCAAGTGCCAGATGTGGGAACTGAACCCACAGCCCTCTGATCTCTGCAGCCTCAGAGGCGTAGTGCTACCCACTGAGCCATACTTATACTATTATATATATATATATATATATATATATATATATATATATATATATATATATATATATATATATATATATATATATATATATATATATATATATATATATATATATATATATATATATATATATATATATATGTTCATTGCAAAAACTTTGCTAATGCATCAGTTAGAGTTGCTTCCACAGCAACAAAAGTGAGGAAATTCAGTGTTAGGGTTTTCAACCTAGCTTCAAATTCCCCCCCCCCACACACACACATAACACACATACAAGCAGGGGGTGGTACAAGGCAACAAAACTAATCAGAAACAGACACCATAAGGTAACAGAAAGAACACACAACTCTGTAAACATACCACAAGAGGCATCCATCATCATGTTTCAGCTACTGTATCACTTCTGCTGTCATCCCAGTGTCTTGGGGGGGTACACACACATACTATGCAAACATGCAGGTAGGTATTAAGAAGGCTATATCCCAGAACAGGAAGATCAGGAGCTTTAAGGGCACAGAGGCAGTAGGAAAGTAGGGAGAAAAAAATGTATATAAAAATAAACAGAGAGAGGAAAGAGTAAGTATACAAAACAACAGTTAAGGGGCCACAAATAAGACATGATGGGAGTGGTGCAGTGTAATGGTCATGGAGCATCAGTCTGCTGAGAGACATTCTGGAAGATGCGGTGTTGTCCCATCTGCAGGCACCTCTCTGGGCTGATGGAGGAGGTTGCTCATCTCCAGGCTGAGTTGGCCAGGATTTGGGGGACCTTCTCTCCCACCCAGGGACCACCAGGGCCACCGCCGCTGCCTCAGAGGTTGCCAAGAACGAGGAGTGGTTGGACCACAGTGGGCTCAGGGAGGGTGAGGGTGGTGGAACAGAGATGCATCCCTCCAGTTGTACCTCTCCACAATTCATATGCCATTCTGACAGAATTTGGTTCCTCTATGGAGGCACCCATAGTGGAGACCAAGGAGGATGCTGGGATGCTGAGAACATCCACAAAGGAGACCCACAGGAGGGTGGCATGGGAACACAGAGGAAGGAAACAACTCCTGGTGGAGGACTCCATTGTTAGGAGGGTAGAATTGGGAGAGGGAAGGGAGAGGGATGTAAGGTACCTGCCTGGCACCATGGCTTGGAGGGACAGGGAGAGAATCCTCAGCATCGTGGGAGCAGCTGCACCGGGGAGGAAGCTGGATGTCATTGTCCACCTAGGGACAAATTTTCTGGCTGAGAAAGGGATCAAAACAGTGGAGGAGGAGTTTGTGAAGTTGGGGAGGGACCTTAGACAAGTAGCACGCAAGGTAACCTTCTCGGAGGTGCTGCCTGTCTATAGCATGGTTGAGGCTAGGGTTCTCTGCACCATGGGATTCAATCAATGGTTGAAAAACTGGTGCAGAACTCAGGGTTTTGTCTTTATTGGGGGCTGGGGGTCAACCTGGAGGGATGCAGGCCTATAGTGACATGATGGTTTGCATCTGTCCAGGAGGGGAACCAGGATCCTAGGTTATAGGTTTAAATGCCTCATTGGCAAGCATTTAAGATAGCCAAGGGGGGAGGCACTGAAAAGGAGCAGGGGAATTCCGAGCCCCCCCAAACCAGGGTAGTTAGTGAGGTAAAAACCAAGACATAGATGTTGATAGGGAGAAGGGCAGGGGTAAATGGAGAAAAAGCCAAAGGCAGTAAGGACAGAGATGGGGCAAATAGGGGTGGGGACATCAAGAAATGAAAGGTAATGAGTACCAATGCCCGTAGTCTAGGTAACAAGCTCCCTGAACTGGTGTCCTTGATGGAAGAGGGATGCCTGGATATTGTAGCAGTCACAGAAACATGGTACACAGAGAACCATGACTGGGATGTCAACATACCAGGGTGCACAAGCTATGGGAGGGACAGGTAGGGTAGAAGAGGAGGAGGAGTAGCGCTCTATGTAAGTTAAGGGATCAAAGCAATGGAACAAAATGGTAAACAGGGAGGAGAGGAGGCACTGTGGGTCACCCTGGAGACTGGAAATGGCACCACAATCTGCACAGGGGTTGTATACAGACCCCATCTCAGGGGGAGAAAATAGACAAGGAAATGGTAGAAGGCATCCTTAGACTGGCAGAGAAAGGGGAGATATTGTTGATGGGGGACCTGAATATGCCAGATGTTAACTGGAGCACCTTTGTTGCAGCCACATCCAACAGCAGGGAAATTCTTGATGCCCTACAGGGGGCATGCCTCAGACAGCTAGTGCTGGAACCCACTCAGGAGGGAGTAATCTTAGACCTGGTACTCTCAAATGGGGATGGAGAGAGGGTCTCAGATCTAGAAGTGGGTAGCCATCTGGGGACAAGTGACCACCAAACAGTGTGGTTCATGATAAACTCAGCTGCAGAGTCAAGCCATTCAAAAGAGAGGGTACTGGACTTCAGGAGGGCTGACTTTGTCAAAATGGGAGCGTGCCTCAGAAAAGCACTAGCAAACAGGCAAGAAGGAGGGGTGGAGCAATAATGGGGATACATCAAAATTGCTATTACAGAAGCAACAAGCCTTTGGTGAAGCAAATAAACAAATCAAAATGAAAGAAAAAACACCATGGTTCTCAAAAGAGGTGGCGTAGAAGGTTAGAGAGAAAAATATAGCATTTAGGAAGTATAAGGAAACACTGACGGAGCAGGACAGGGAACTATACCAGTTAAAGCAGAAGGAAGCAGGGAAGGCAGTCAGAATAGCAAAGGCCCAAACCAAGGAAAAGATAGCCAACTCAGTTAGAAATGGGATAAAACGTTTTATAAGGTACATTATGGAGTGAAGAAAGACAAAGGGAGGGAGAGTGAGGCTTAATAAAGGGGACAGTGGGTGGGCAGAGAGGGACAGTGAAAAAGTAGGGATACTGAATGAATACTTTTGCTCAGTATTCACAAAAAAAGAGGAGGGGGAGGTACCTAATCCAATCAATAGAAGCACTCTGGATAGGGGATCGATCCCAGTCCTTTCACAGAAGAAAGGGTTCTGAAAGAACTCCTAAAACTGAACATGGACAAAGCAATGGAGTCTTATGGGATTGACCCCAGAATTGTAAAAGAACTAAGGGGAGAACTACTGACACCACTACCTTTTTTAACAAATCATGGGAGGATGGTGTGGTACCGGAGGACTGGAAGAGGGCAGATGTGATTCCCCTACACAAAAGTGGGAGCAAGACAGAGGCAAGAAACTACAGACCTGTCAGTTTGACCTCAGTGGTAAGGAAAATGATTGAATCACTTCTGAAGCAAAGAATTTTTGAGTACCTAGAGGACAGTGGGGCACAGGACCCTAGGCAAAAAGTGTAATATAACTAGTAAATGGTATGTGTTGGTGGATTCACAGAGGGAAGGTCATGCCAGATGAATCTAATTGATTTCTTTGACTGGATGACCAAAGTAGAAGACCAGGGAAGGGCTGTGGACATGGCCTACCTAGACTTTAGCAAGGCATTTGACACAGTCCCACACAAAAGATTAATAAACAAATTAGCCAGCCTGACAGCGAGTCCAAGGGTGGTAGCCTGGGTAAAACATTGGCTGGACAACAGGACACGGAAGGTAATAGTAAACAGAGTCCACTCTGAAGAAAGGGGGGTTACTAGTGGGGTACCGCAGGGTTCAGTACTGGGTCCAGTCCTTTTTAATGTCTTTATAGGTGACATTGCAGAGGGACTTGAAGGAAAAGTATGCCCCCTTACAGACAACACAAAGGTCTGCATCAGGGTTGATACACAAGGGGGGGTGAAAAGGATGAGAAGGGACTTGGAAAGGTTGCAGGAATGGTCAGAAGTATGGCAGCTTGGATTCAATGCAAAGAAGTGCAAAGTAATGCACCTGGGAACTAAAAACCCAGGGAAAGAGTACGTAATGGGGGGGGTATTAACAACAACAAAAATGGAAAGGGACCTGGGGGTAGTCATATCAGATGACCTAAAGGTTTGCAAGCAATGTGAGAAAGCAGTAGGGATGGCTGGGGAGGATACCGGGATGTATAGGGAGCGGCACCACCAGTAGAAAACAGGAAGTTGTTATCCCTCTGTACCGACAGTTGGCGAGACCCCATCTGAAGTACAGCATCCAGTTCTGGAAATCCCATCTCCACAAGGACATAAACAGGTTGGAGGCAGTCCAGAGGAGAACAACTAAAATGATGCAGGGTCTGCAACAGAAGCCATACAAGGAGAGACTAAAGGAGTTGAATATGTATACCCTTGAGGAAAGGAGGGAGAGGGGGGACATGATCGAAACTTTTAAATACCTCAAGGGAACCAACAAAGTCCAAGAGGGTAGCATCTTTCAGAAAAAGAGATGTGCAAGAACAAGGGGACACAATCTGAAGATAGAGAGGGGATGGCTCAGGGGCAATGTGAGGAAGTATTATTTCACAGAGAGGGTGGTGGACACATGGGATGGCCTTCCTGAGGAGGTCATGGGGTCAAAAACAGTGGGAGAATTCAAGAATGCATGGGGCAGACATAAAGCAATCCTTGTTGGGGTAGGAAGAAATAGGCTCTTGGTTAATTAGGATCTGCAGCTTATCCAGTAGGTAGGGAAATGGGCAGACTAGGTGGGCCAAGCGGTACTTATCTGCCGTCAAAGTCTATGTTTCTATGTAGAACATTTTAGATGAAAGTTCTTTAATATGAGATGGTTATGACTATTTCATACTATTTGCTACACCTACTCATAACTTAATGAGTTGAAGAATATGAGCCACACTCTACTATATTTCCACAGATGGATGCATACTGTATGTCCACCTGTGGAGGGATAGGTATGCAGGGTGTAAACCAACCTACTGTGTGACTGTGATTTATACATATTGTTCTTTTGTGTGGATGGAGGTATGGAAGTGCAGGATGTGAAGTATCATGTGGTTCTGCTGTTAGCTATGCACTCTTCTACTATCTGCATGTAGGGATGTGACTGCATGTAGGGATGTGACTGTACGGTGAATAACTCCACACTCCAAACCTGATCTGTGCAGACTTATGTAGTACCTACATGGAGGAATAGTGTTTCAAACATTTCATAAAGACGCTGTTGTATTATGTCAATGTGGGGTTGGAGTGCACTGTCTTTTGGACCATTCACTGTCATCCGTACATTGACATAGCATGTCAGAATCCATAAAACACAGTGTTCATGTCACTGTGGCACCCTGCCCCCCAGTCCTACATCAAGATAGTGCAACACTATACATATGTCACATTGAACATATGTCACAGTGAGAACACAGGGTAGTTTGGACCGTGCACTACCATACCTCTATTGAAATAGTACAACACAATCCATGTGTTATGTTAGCCATTTGTTGCACTTTTCTCATTGTGACATATAGGTAGTAGGATGTATGTATTGTGTTGTATGACGATGGAGGAATGGGACAGCAGAATATGAAGCACCCTGTACTTTCACTGTAACATATGGATATTACCACATATAGATTGTGTTGTACTTATATCTTGATGGAGGGATGGGAGTGCAGTATCTGAATAGCCAAAAGGTGACACTTTGACATATGGACACAGTGACACATAGATAGTGTTGTACTATGCTAATGCAGGGATGATAGGGCAGGGTACATTGCACCCTGCAGTCCATCTGTGACATATGTAGAGTGTTGTTCTATCTCAATGGAAGGATGGAAGAATAGGGTCCAACTCACCATGTGGTCCTACCATGACTTATGGGTACTGTTGTACTATCTGCATGGAGATACACAGTTCATGCAGTGGCCATCTTACATGGTTGCACAGCATGCGGGTGTACCCACCCAAGACACTGGTGGTAAGGCAGCAGAAGTGATACAGTTGCTGAAACATGATGATGGATGCCTCTTGTGGTACTGTATGTTTACAGAGTTGTATGTTCTTTCTGTTACCTTATGATGTCTGTTTCTTATTGGATGTGTTGCCTTGTACTGTCCCCTGCTTGTATATGTGTGTGTGTGTGTGGGGGGGGGGGTGATTTGGAGTTAAGGTTGAAAACTCTAGTGTTGAATTTCTTCCCTTTTGTCACTGTGGAAGTAACCACAACTGATGCATTAACAAACTTTTTTGCAATGAATTTCCTTACTTTTTGAAAAAGTGTGATATAACTAGTAAATGGTATGTGTTGATGAGAGTGCAGGGCCCCAAAAAGCTGCCCATTTGTGCATAATGATATGTGTGTGGGAGTGTGAGCCCTCCAGGCCCTGCGCTTCCACTTATACAGAACAACAGAGCCATACAGCAGCCCTATAGGGCAAGGAACACTTGTAATACAAATTTGCCAATATCTCAGCAACTGTAGCAGCTATGAAAAAAATTCAAGTGCCATTGTAATCATGACAGTGAAACCACCATGCAAGATTCACTGACTAAATCTGTATCTCACATCGTTTCCGAGATACGGGTACCAAAAAGTGCTATGGGTGCCTCAATGTTTTCCTATGGGAAAAATCTCAACTTCGTAATGGCATATCTATGGAACTGATCAAATTTCTTACACCTAAGCAGCATAAGTCACATCTCTGGGACACCCCATTTATACCCTGCAAATTTCAAGCCAAAAAAACCAAACCATTTATTTACAGTGTAATGTACCGGTAACTGGTATGTGTTGGTGGGATCGTGGTCCCGCAGGTCCTCCAGGCCCTGCGCTCCCACTTACACATAACAATGGAGCCATACAATAGCCCCGTAGGCCTGAAAAGGAATCCTTGTAACACAAATTTGCCAATATCTCAGCAACCATACAACCTATGAAAAAAATTCCAGTGCAGGTGTAATCTATGACTTTTAGACTTCTTTACATGATTAGGTAGTGAAAAATCAATATCTCCCTTCATTTTTGAGATACCGGCATCAAAAGGTGCCACAGGCGCTGCAATGTTATCCTAGGGGAAATTTCTTAACTTCGGAACTCTGTAACTATGGGCCTGTTGAATGGTTTGGGACCAAACCATTTAAAGGCACATCTGTGGGACCAGGGCTTGCCATCCTGCAACTTTCAGCCCAAAAGCACAATCCACCTTACCACAGTGAAGTGACAAAGACAACAACACAAAAACGCTTTCATGACAACAAAAAATGTTTTTGTGATCCCCTATACCTTATAATAGGATGTTGTTGCGCACGAAAAAATGTTGTCACGCACAAAAATATTTTTTTGTGAAAGTTTTCCCAATGCACATATAAATTTTACCATAGTCTATAATGGGACATGAAAAACTTAAATAACTTTTGAACGTATTAATATTTTTTCACCAAATCTTCAAAAGGAACCAGTTCAATCCAGGCCACATATAGACATGCAAATTTGAATCCACTCAGATGCATTCTTCAGTCCACTATGCCTAATCAAAAAATGCACAAAACTTGATAGTTTTTAAGGCATTGAATGCTCTACGGTTTCGCAACTGTACATCCAACCAGAAAAAAATTTTCCACATCCAGACATCTATGGCTGGTAGCCATGCTTGCAAAATTTCAGGCAAATCAGACAAACAGTTGCAAAGTTATTAAAGTGCAAACTTTGGGGTTTAACATAGAAGTGACCGTGCAACCCTAACTGTACGGGCCAATATGGCATTAAGCCCCAAGAAAGGAGGCTTCTACTGTGGAATTAATGCATGATTGGGGGAGGGGGGGAGTTGTGGCATGAGGCCGAATGTTGCATGCTTACAACCACCCAACCATGCAATAATTCCCCAGTAGAAGCTTCCTTTCGAAGGGCTTAATACTCTTGTAACATGGTCAAATGTTTGGTTGTTTTCTGCATATATGAGATTCACAAAAAACACAGACAAATTTTGATATTTCAACAACTTTTATATAAAAACATTACATTTTTTTCCAGCCACATTAATTTATATGGTGGAGTCTAATCTGTATAACTGTGTTGTAATTTAACACAACATATGTAATAGTACTGTGACATCTTTAAACATTTTGCACAGTGTGAGAATGTTTTTTTTTAACTGTGTTATGGTTCAAAGTATGTGGTTAACAGCAACATGAATGTCCCTCATTTGCATATGGTAATCACTTTTTTTTAAATTTCACAAACCTGGGTTTTCACTTCAGCAATATTTATTTACATGGTGGGACCTAATTTTACCTTACTCTACTCAAATGTAAAAGAACACATGTTATAGTGCACTAACACAGTTAAATATTTAAAAAAGTTTTATGAAACAGGTTTCTTTCACTTGGAAATATCCCTCGCTAATGTTTTGAGATATCTTTGAACTATGGGATATGTGATTTGCATATTGCCGATAGTATTCATTCAAACATCACATTTGAATTCTTTTCCATTTAAACTAAGAACTGTTTAAATCTTTTAAGAAACATAGAAACATAGAAGTTGACGGCCGATAAGGACTGCAAGGCCCATCCAGTCTGCCCATTTCTTTTTCTACCTTATGAATGTGCCATCGGCCTTTGCTCTGTCAATGGCCTATCTATTCATACTCATCTGTATTGCTACCTTATGCCTATCCCATGCCTGTTTGAAGCCCTGCACTGTATTAATATCCACCACTTCCTGAGGTAGGCCGTTCCATGCATCCACCACCCTTTCTGTGAAAAATAACTTCTTCACATTACCCCTTAATCAGCCTCCTTCTAATCTCATGCTGTGTCCTCTTGTCCTGCTATTTTTCTTATATTGAAAGAAGTTAGACTCTTTCACCTAGTTAATGCCCTTTAGATGTTTGAATGTTTCGATCATATCACCTCTCTCCCTCCTTTGCTCTACGCATTACATGTGTAAAACATCCTAAAAATATTGAGAACTGTTCTGTGTCATTACCTCAAACCAGAAGAATTGATACAAAATCTTACTCTGGTGCTTCTTTCCCTGAGTAGTAGTTAAAATGTACAGGTCCATTCACGGTAAAATGGGATATATTAAAAGGATTACAACCTGCATATGGACTTTGAAAACATTGTTTTCTTTCAGCTTGAGACATGCCTGCAGCATTTTCATATTTCAATGTCTCTTCCATTGGACACTTCTCTGGCGTCTCATCGGTTGGTTCTGACTTGTCTAGAATGTTTTTTGGGGGCTCACTCTGCATTTCTCTGCTATTGGAAATATGACAAAAGCTTTCTTTTTCACTTGTGCTCACAGGTACTGCTGTTTGCGTTTCTAAGCTACTTTTCTTGCTGGGAGATGAATGGATATTGTGCTTATGCTCACTGCTTTGTTTCTCTTGTTCTCCTGCAGATAGAATAGAGGACCACTTCTTTCTATCTTTATTTGAAGGGCTCCAATAATTGGGAAGGCTGGTCTCACATCTATGCCCAGTAACAGACTTAATTTCACGAGATGCAAGACCAGCCTCTGATAAAATGTGGACAGCAGCACTTCTAATGTAGTGATTTGTGTAGCGCTTGGAAAGTTCTGCATCTTCTGATATCTGGGACATGAGATCCCTAAGATAATTCTGACCCATGGTCTACCGAGTATACTAGCACTCTTTCCTATCTAGTGTCTCCTGGGGAAGCTTTAAAGGATGCAGATAGAAAGCTGGAGGATTTTTGGGGCACCTTTAACATTGCCACTGGACAGTCACAACTACCAGGTTGTGAATATAAAACACCTTTTAAAAAGCTCTTCGTTTGGCTCACTAATTCTGCTGTGGTTCTTCGTGCTCTCTCGTTAAATGATAGAGCAATATATTCCTGCCCACTGTCATCAGTTTTAATTACAAATGAATCATACTTCAATTGCCTTAGTCCTTTTCTTCCTCTTCTGGCTAACCCAAGCTGCAGCTCAAACCAGAGTCTGCAAACCAAACCATATGCAGACTCTGGTGAAAGATTTTAGCAGCTTCTAATTTTCTGTAAATCAGCATCTGTAATTTTGGGGTGGTGAGAGATGAAATATCCTGTCCTGCTCTTCTGTACTGTTTCAGTACAGCTACAAAGACATTGGTGCGGACTGGAACTGTGCGTCTGTGGCTATATTTACTTTTCTGTTCACATCCACACTGTTTATGCATCAGTTTAAACCTCCTCTTAAACCAATATATGAGCTGATACTAAACTCCTTGCACTCCTGTGTTTGCACAGTTCCATAAAATTTCCTTAAAAGGTTTGCAAGATCAGGTATTGGGACAGTGCTTATGTCAATATACAAATTATTTGATCTCAGCCAGTCACTGAAAACATTGCAAGCCCAGACAGTATGTCCTCTATCATTTTCTTGTCCATTTCCTCCACTTGAGACGGGGTCTGTATACAACCCCTGTGTGGACTGTGATGCCATTCCCAGTCTCCAAGGTGACCCAGAATGCCTCTTGTCCTCCCCCTTTACTTTTTAGTTCTGTAGCTTTGATCCCTTCCCTTGTGTATAGAGCTACTCCACCTCCTCTTTTACCCTCCCTGTCCCTTCTGTAGACTGTGTACCCTGGTATGTTGACATCCCAGTCATGGTTCTCTGTGTACCATATTTCCGTGGCTGCCACAATATCTAATTTTTCATTTTCCATCAGGGCTACTAGCTCAGGAAGCTTATTTCCCAGACTAGGGGCATTGGTACTCATTGCCCTCCATTTAATGTTGGCTTTATCCCTTTTTCCCCTCATCCCTGCTCTTATTGCCCTTGTCTATTTTTCCATTTACCTCTGTCCTGTCCTCTGTTGAGCTCTGTACCTCAGTGTTTACCTTACTACCTGCCATGTTATTTTGTCAGAGGCTGGTCTCGCATCTCGTGAAACTATGTCCATTATTGGGCATAGATGCGAGACCAGCCTTCCCAATTATTGGAGCCCTTCAAATAAAGATAGAAAGAAGTGGTCCTCTATTCTATCTGCAGGAGAACAAGAGAAACAAAGCAGTGAGCATAAGCACAATATCCATTCATCTCCCAGCAAGAAAAGTAGCTTAGAAAAACAAGCAGTAATACCTGTGAGCACAAGTGAAAAAGAAAGCTTTTGTCATGTTTCTGAAAGCAGAGAAATGCAGAGTGAGTCCAAGAAACCCATTCCAGACAAGTTGGAACCAACTGACGAGACGCCAGAGAAGTGTCCAACAGAAAAGACATCGAAATATGAAAATGCTGCAGACATGTCTCAAGCCGAGAGAAAACAATGTTTTCAAAGTCCATATGCAGGTTGTAATCCTTTTAATATATTCCATTTTACCGTGAATGGACCTGTACATTTTAACTACTACTCAGGGAAAGAAACTCCAGAGTAAGATTTCATATCAATACTTCTGATTTGAGGAAATGACACAGAACAGTTCTTGAAAGTTTTAGGATGTTTATACACATTTAATGCGTATAATGATTTAAACAGTTCTTAGTTTATGTGGAAAAGAATTCAAATGTGATGTCTGAATGAATGCTATCGGCAATATGCAAATCACATATCCCATAGTTCAAAGGCATCACAAAAAACATTAGTGAGTGATATTACCGAGTGAAAGAAATCTGTTTTGTGGTAGTGCACTATAACGTGTTTTTTCACATATGAGTACAGTGAGGTAAAACTGGAACCCACCATGTAAATAAATGTTGCTGAAGTGATAAACCAGGTTTGTGAAATTTTTAAAAAAGTGATTACCATATGCAAATGAGGGACGATCATGTTGCTGCTGACCACATAATTGGAACCATAACACAGTTAAAAAGTTTATTTTTCTCACACTGTGCAAAATATTTAAAGATGTCACAATACTATTACAAATGTTGTGCAAGCAATAATACCTGACAGGGTGGGCAGTATTGGGCTATACCGGACTGCCCAGGGGCATAATGAGGCCCGATGCCACAGGCGGAGGGCCTTATAGCCCCTGGAAGGTCTGGTATAGCCCATACCACCCACCCTGAAGGGTATTATTACGCTTAGAAAATGGGTCACTGTGTTATGTACAGTATGTTTTCAAAAATAATTATTTTTACATGTAAAAACTCTTATTTTGTAATAAAATAATTCCTCCGCCTGAATTACAATGTTGTTGTTTTTTTTGAGCTTGGGACTTTGGATCTGGTTGTCATGGTTAACCCCCCCCCACATACACACACACACACACACACACACACACGCACACTCACGTTTCATAACTTTATTCATTGAACGCTTTTGTTTTAGTGTGTATAATTTTATTCATTCATTCATGGAAACTAGTTCTATCAAGAGATGCTGTGTGGATTTCAGTGAGCGAGGAAGTGAGAGGGGTCGAGTAAACATAATACCACTCCTGGAGCTGTAAATGTGATGGCTTTGTTTATATCCTCCCTGACCCTGCAGTTTTGCTTTATTTCATTTTGGAATTATCTTCCTGTTGCTCTCCCCACTTCCAGTGTCAATGTAAGTTTGTTACTTGTTTTTTTTTTTTTTTGAACGGGACTAGCAGGTGTTGCCATAGTGATGGCAAGAGGCAGAATGATACGGTATGAGTGCGGTCGGCTGACAGAATACAGTAATTTCGAAAGGTAGAGTTGTGAGGGAATGTGCTTTGGTTGCCACAGGGATGGGAAGAAGCAAATGAAAGAGTTAGAGTGCAGATGCCAGGCAGCATAATCCCGACAGGTTTAATGACTGTGTAGAGCTGCAAGGGAATGCACGCAAGGGGCAATGATGGGAGCAGGAGCTGGAGGGTGGGTGCTGTCAGAAAGCCTGTGAGGAGGAAGGGGTACATCACCTGGCCCTGGACATCCAAGACGGTTGAAATAATACAATATTTTAAATGTGTGCGCACACTGTTTCCCTTGCTATTTTGCGACTACCATAATTGTGTTTTTGCCTGAGAGTGGGGACAGGGAAGGAGGGGGCTGTGCGAAAGCTCTTGCTTGCTGTCTGAGTGTCACACTATCGGTTATCAGGGGAGTTCCAGGCATGAGAACAAGAGGGTACTAAAGAAGAAAAAAAAGAATGTGACAAGAAATCGTGAGGGTTTGATGTGCGTTTTGTCAGGGCAGCTAGAAGTCACTGAAGCAGGGGGATTTGGGTGGCAAGCAAGAGAAAGAAAATGGTGGTAATTTGAATTTCTGTGTGGTGCTTTCAGCCAATGAGGAAGCAAAGTGGGCCCAAGAATACCTGGGTGGGTGAAGGGGCACTTGGGCTGGCACTTTTTATTTCCTGGGCATCTATTGCAAGTTAATGTACCCCCTTGGCAGGGGTACTAGCCAATCAGATACCAGGAAATAAAAAGCCAATTTTCTAAGTTAAATTACAACACTGTTATACAGATTGGACTCCACCATATAAATGAATGTGGCTGGAAAATTAAATTTGTAATGTTTTTATGTAAAAGTTGTTGAAATATCAAAATGTGTCAGTGTTTTTGTGACCCTCATAAATGCAGAAAACAACCAGACAGTTGATCATGTTACAAGAGTATTAAGCCCCTTGAAAGGAGGCTTCTACTGGGGAATTGATGCATGGTTGGGTGGTTGCAGGCACTTGGCCGAACCTCCCAACCATGCATTAATTCCCCAGTAGAAACCTCCATTCTCAGGGCTTGATGCTTACATATATATATATATATATATATATATATATATATATATATTTATATATACTGTATATATATATATATGTTCATGGCAAAAACTCTGTTAATGCATTAGTTAGGGTTCATAAGAACACTGACAAAAAGCTTGTGAAAATGTGGTCACTGTTACCACCCTACCACCCCACTCTCCACACACCAACAGGTATCGGGTGTGTTGGACCGCTGGCATAACTCTCACCCCATTCCATGTGTGAACAAGCTGAGGTGGTGCAGTGTAGGAGAATGGGGTGAGAGTTAGGCACGATGACCCCGATGTAAACCCCGATGCCTGTTGGTGTGTGGAGGGTGGGGGGGTTGGTAGGGGTGGTAACCCTAACACCACATTTCCATGCTTTTGCTGCTGTGCTATGAACCCTAACTGATGCATTAACAGAGTTTTTGCCAAGAATTTCCCTTCTTTTTGAGAAAGTGTAATGTAAATGGTAAGTGTTATGTGTCAGTGGGAGCGCGGGCCCTCTGGGCCCTGTATTCCCTTCATATTGCCATTCTTTGTGTAATGGTATGTGTATGTGGTTGCACAGGCCCTCTGCACACTGCGCTTCCACTTACACATAACTACGGAGCCAGCAGAACTACAGCAGCCTTACAGGGCAAGGAACCCTTGTATCACTAATTTGCTAATATCTCATCAACTGTAGCAGCTATGAAAAAAATTCAAGTGTCACTGTAATCATGACAGCATAACCTCCACGTAACATAGATCAGCCTGATCTGTGTCTCACATCATTGACAAGATATGGGCACCGAACAGGGCTGAAAAGGAACCCTTGGAACCTTTGGCCACATTTTTGCCAATAACTCTGTAACGCTATCAAGTAGGAAAACATTTCCACTGCTAGTGTAATCTATTATTTCCAAACTTGTTTCAGGTGAACTAAGCTGTGAGTGGCAAAAACTCCGTATCTTGTTTCGTTTTCGAGATACGGGTGCTGAAAGGCGTCATGGATGCCGCAATATTATCCTACGGAAAATTTCTCAACTTCGAAAGACAGTAACTTTGGGTCCTTTGAATGTTTTGGCATCCAGCCACCAAAAGAAACATCTGTGGGACCAGGACTTGCCACCCTGCAAGTTTCAGCCCAAAAGCCCCAACCGTTTTGTTGCAGGAGGCTGGCAAAGATTTGTAATATTTTTTTGGCAAAGTTCTTTTGCAAATTGTGAAGTTTCGGAAAAAACAACATGAAACCTTCACATTTGTGAAAGTGTTGAGGACGTTTTTTTACATGACTTGCAAAAGTACTGGGGCTCCGAGTTTTAGAAAGGCCTTTTTGGGGCGTTTTACCCCCCCAAAAAAGATAGTGTTGGCATCCTCAGGACCTGACTAGGTAAACCCAACGGCAAATGTTTACCTAGAGGGTCCCAAATTTAAATGCCAGGCATTTTTTTCTCTTGCTAACTGAAAACAAGATGATGGCAGCACAAAAGTAAAAGGGTCACTTGCAAAAGGAAAATAGTACTTGCAACACTTTCGTGAGACGCATATATTTTTTCCCAATTGACTATAATGGGAAATTTGTTTTTTGAATATCTTTTGAACGGTTTAATATTTTCACACCAAATCTTTGAAATGCACATTGGTGACCCAGATTGCATCTTCCCTGAAGTTTGCAGATCAAACTGACAAATCATGTGTGCTGTGGGCACGAACAAAGAATGTGCAAAAAGTCATTTTTTTTTGCATTTTTTGGCATTCTGCAGCTCTGCAACTGTATATCTGACCATAACACAACTTGCCAGATCCAGAGAACAATGGTACCAGACCATGCATGCAAAATGTCAGGCAAATGCATCATACAGTGGCAAAGTTATTAAGGTGCAAAATTCGAGGTTTAACATTAAAGTGCTTACTCAACCCTAACTATAGTGCCAACCGTGGCACTATAACATATATTCATATATTATATATATATATATATATATATATATATATATATATATATATATTGTGTGTGTGTATGTATAGATATACATGGAGCGGTCGCACTCTGATATACGCATCGGGCCGTAGGGCCGAAGTTCGCTCAACCGCCCAAGGCGCATATATACTGGGCGCAACCGCACACCTCAGAGTGGTTTATCTATCTTATAAAATGTCAGAATTGTTTTGAGGGGGGGTAAAGGTGCAGGTGTGCGGTCGCTCTCTGATATACGCACGGTCATGTGGTGGTCAAGCTTTAATAAAAGAGCAGCAATTTCCCTACCCAAATATATATATATTTATATATTATGGTAGCACAGTAGTGCTACCATAGTTAGGGTTGAGGAGCTATTTACATGTTTAACCCAAAATTTTGCACCTTAATAACTTTGCAACTCTTTGACGGATTTGCCTGAAATTTGCAATACACAATCAAGATCCATACACCTTGGGATCTGTCAAGTTTTGTACCAGTTGGATACACAGCTGCGGAGTTATTAAGCATGATCTGTGCGTGCTTTTTGCACTTTTTCTGGAATTCTACGGTCGCGCCTACAGGTCACACGGTTTGCGCGACTGGCCCAAAATCTTCAGGAAACGTGTGGTCAGGGTCCCCAATGTGCCTTTCAAAGATTTCATGAAAAAATATTAAACGGTTCAAAAGTTATTCAAAAACAATTTCCATTATAAGTCAATGGGAAAAGTTAACAAAAGTTCGACAGTGTCGCAAATGCATTTTTACTTTCGAAATGGCCCTCTCTTTCTAAATCCACCATTTTGTTTTCAGTTAGTGATCAGAAAAATGCTTGGCATTTAAAATTGAGACCCTCTAGCAACCTAATTATTTTTGTATTCACCTAGTCGGAGCCTGAGGATGCTAGCCATGTCTTTATTTTGGGGTAAAACATCCCAGAAATATGTTTTTCAAATTTCTGGAAAAAGTACTTTCACAAAGTACTTTCGTGCTCATGAAAGTGTCGCAAAGTTTTGTGAAAGCTTTTGCAAATTGCAACAGTACTTTTCTAGGTTGTGGGAATGACAGCATTCTTTGGCACCCCGCTGCAAAAGAACGATTTGGAGTTTTGGGCTGAAATTTGGAGGGAACACAGCCGACATCTCACAGGTGTGCCTTTCAGTATTGTGTTGAAAAAATATTACATGGCGGCAAAGTTAGGGCACTCCAAGGTTGACGCTTTTTCCCATAGGATAACATTATGGCAGCCGACGCATTGCAGCAATCGTTTGGCACCCTGCTGCAAAATAACGGTTTGGTCTTTTGGGCTGAAATTTGCAGGAGATACAGCCAACATCCCACAGATGTGTCTTTCAGTGGTTTGGTGAAAAATATTACAGGAAGGCAAAGTTATGGCACTCTGAACTTCTGTTTTTCCCATAGGATAACATTAAGGTGTTCTGCCTTTGAGGGCCCGTATCTAAAGCGGTGCGATCTGGAGTTTTGTCAAAAAATTCTTAGCCCCCTTAGCCTGCCGTCGCATTACATTCACTATTTCTCATTATCATTGTCAAAAAGAAGGAAAATTAGAGGCAAAAAACACCGTTTAATGCATCAGTTAGGGTTGTTCCACAGCGACAAAAGTGAGGAAATACGATGTTAGGGTTGAAACCCCCTTTGCACCCCTCCAGCCCACCCCCCCAACTGGAATCGGGGTGCGCATTGGGGTCATCGGTCCTAACTGTCATGCCATTCTCCTATTCCTCAGCTTCTTTCCCTTATGGGGGCTAAGTACAAAACTAGCCAGGAAAGTGATAATACATATGACTTTTACATTTTTTTTCTATGTCGTACGGTTACTGAGATATAAGCAATTTACTATTCCAACTCCTGATTTTTGTGTTCCGAGAGTCATTATTTTGCATACATTCTTTCTACTCACTGTCTTTCTCTATACAGCTTTTGGGGAAAACCAGCCTGTGCGCTTACATTACTGTTATCATTACCGCTTCTGCTTGCAGTTCCGTGCACCCATTTCACTTAGCGTCTCACGCTCACGCCACCATGTGCATTACCCTTTGCATTTTCATTTGCAGTTGTGTTTCTGTTGTTTTTAACATTTGTCTACAGTACTGTTTTCTTCTGTTTTGCTTCAAGGCTACCAGCGCGCTTTACGATTTGCTTATGGGACAATGTTACTATGTGACAAGACGGGCCCCGCGCTCCCGCCGCCGCATTACATTCACTATTTCTCATTATCATTGTCAAAAAGAAGGAAAATTAGAGGCAAAAAACTCCGTTTAATGCATCAGTTAGGGTTGTTCCACAGCGACAAAAGTGAGGAAATTCGATGTTAGGGTTGAAACCCCCTTTGCACCCTTCCAGCCCACCCCCCAACTGGAATCAGGGTGCGCATTGGGGTCATCAGTCCTAACTGTCACCCCATTCTCCTATTCCTCAGCTTCTTTCCACATGTGATGGGATCACAGTTAGGCTGATGACCCCAATCGCGCACCTCGATTCCAGTTGGGGGTGGGCTGAGGGTGCAAAGGGGTTTCAACCTAACATCATATTTCCTCACTTTTGTCACAGTGGAACAACCCTAACTGATGCATTAAATTGGGTTTTTTGCCTCTAATATATATATATATATATACAGTATGTATATATATATATATACAGTATGTATATATATATATGTTATATATACATTATACCTGCCCAGTAGGGCAGGTATAGTTAGAGTTGCAAGTTCACTTCTATGGTAAACCCCAAATTTTGCACTTTAATAACTTTGCAACCATTTTCCGATTCGTCTGACGTTTGGCATGCACATCATTGTGCTATGGATCTCTGGAACTGGAAATTTTCGTTCCAGTGGGATTTGTGGTTGCGGAGCTGTGGAGCATTGAAAAGTGTGGAAAATCCTCCACTTTTGTGAATTCTTTGCTCGTCTTCACAGCCTGGACAGTTTGTCTGTCTGGTCTAAAAAATTCAGGGTATATGGAGACTGGGTCAGGGAAGTACCTTTGGAAGATTTGGTAAAAAAAAATATTAATCCGTTCAAAAGTTATAACAGTTTAAAGTTTCCCACTATATCTTTAGGGAAAAAATATACTGTATGTTCCATGTGACAGTGACAGATTCGTCCATGACAGTATGTTTTACTGTCGCAAATGCCCTCTGTACTGTTGTGCCACCGCCATGTTGTTTTCAGTTAGCGGTGGAGAAAAAATATGATAGTTTAAAAACTAATGTCCCTAGGTAAACACCAACCATTTTGTTAATCTAAACGGGGTCCTAGGAACAGCATCCATGCATCAGAATTTTTAAAAATGACCCAGAAATATATTTATTTTGATCTGCCCATTTGTACTGTCACAATTTGCGACAGTACAACCATGAAACTTTCACAAATTTGCAAAAGTGTCTCACCATACTTTCTCAATTTGCAACACACTTTCGCAATTTGTGACACTACAATCCCCCAAATCATAGTTTCTTTGCACCTCACTGCCACTGCATGGTTTTGACTGTTGGGCTGTGATTTGCTGGATGGAAAGCCCTTGCACCACAGATGTGCTTTTTGGTAGTTTGGTGAAAAAATATATATCTGTTCCATAGTTACAGTACTCTGAAGTTGTGAATTTTTCCCATAAGATAACATTGTGTCCACCAAAACCACAGTTTCTTTACCACCTCCCTGCCACTACATAGTTTGGACTTTTGGGCTGAAGTTTGCAGGGTGACAAGCCCTTGCACAACAAATGTGCCTTTTGCTGGTTTAGTGCAAAAATATACACTGGTTCCAGAGTTACAGCACTTTGAAATTGTGAATTTTCCCTTAGGATAACATTGTGGTGACCATGGTGCCTTTCGGCTGCTATATCTCGAAAACGGGTCGAGATATGGATTTTTCACTAAGTGCAGTGTACTAAGCATGCATGGAGGTGGCTAGGTCATAAATACAACTGCAAAATAATTTTTTCTGCAGTTGCAATGGTTACTGAGATATTGCCAAATAAGCATTCAAGGGTTACTTGGAATGCCTCTAGGCCTCTGCTATGTGTCTGTACTTGTGGGTAGGTGGGAGTACAAGGCCCAGAGGGCCCATGCTCCCACCTATGCATACTGTTTATGCTAAACTGGGAGCAATAGGCCCTCCTATGCTATGCCTCTACATTCAATGGTGGGTGGGTGGGAGCGCAGGGCCCAGAGGACCTGTGCTCCCAGATATGGATACGATTATGCAAAACTAAAAGCACAGGGCCCTCCTGCACTATGTTTCTATACTTATAGGTAGGTGGGGGTGCAGGGCCCAGAGGGTTTGCGCTCCCACCCATGGTTACCATCTTGCAATATTGGGAGCACAGGGCCCTCAGGTGCTATGTCTATACACTTATGGGTGGGTGAGTGTGAGCACCGGGCCCAGAGGGCCTGCGCTCCCAAATATGCATCCCATTATTCAAAACTAGGAGCACAGGGCCCTCCTGCACTATGCCTCCAGATTGATGGGTGGGTGGGAGCACAGGGCCCGGAGGGCTCGCGCTCCCACCTACGGATACCATATGAGTAACGTTTCACTTTCTCAAAAAGAAAAGGGAAATTCGTTTCAAAAAACTTCATTAATGCATCAGTTAGGGTTGATTTCACACCAACAAAAGTCTGGAAATTCGATGTTAGGATTACCAACCCTACCCCCCACCATCCACAGAACAACAGGTGTTGGGGTGTGCCTTGGGGTAATCAGGCCTAACTCTCACCCCATTCTCCTATAGTGTACCATCTCAGCTTGTTTACACATGGAATGGGGTGAGAGTTAGGCCTGATGACCCCAAGGCACACCCCAGTGCCTGGTGGTCTGTGGATGGTGGTGTGTGTGTGTGTGTGGGGGGTAGGGGTTGGTAACCCTAACATCAAATTTCAGACTTTTGTTGGTGTGGAATCAACCCCAACTGATGCATTAATGTGTTTTTTCAATGAATATATATATATATATATATATATATATATGTTTCTTAGACTGCGTAATATGTTGTACAACAATGTATTTATATGGTTCCATAGTTGGTTCGACTGTTTTGATATGTAAGCATTAAGCCATGAGAAAGGAGGCATTTTCAAGGAATTAATGCATGGTTGGGGGGGTTGGTGCATGAGGCCGAAGGCCGGGCACTCCAACCACCCAACCATGCATTAATTCCTTGTAAATGCCTCCTTTTGAGTTGCTTAATGCGCTTGTAGCATGGCAAGTGCAAAGTGACTATTCTTTCACTGCTGTTTAAGTTATAATGAAACAAATACGTGCAGAAACAATAATTTTACTTCACAAAACATACTTCACTTCTAAGCTGTATGTCTTTTTCAACGTGCGCGTGCATGTTGCATGGCCCACATGCAGTAATGTAGTGCCTACCAAGCCTACCAATGTATTACATGTCACAACTCTGTATTCTGTATGAAGATACACATTACATAATCATTACATGTTAAAAAAAATCATGCTTCCAATCAGCAGTTCTACTGTGTTCCCCTCCGTTCCTGTCTCTGAGACATGTATCTCACTACTGCATTCTTGGAGACATGTATAACATTCTTCTAATTTGGCAATACATTTAGCCAATTCTGACCAATAGGTGGCACGGCACACATATACTGTGAAAGGCAAGGTTGCCAGAATCTGTTACACTACATTCCTCTCCATGAATTACTGCTGCATTTCTCCATTGTACCCATTGCACTTTGCACTGATTATCATGGTGTCAACTGGGTGGGTGGGTGGGACACAACAATATTTCAGTTATTGTTCTGTTACTACTTACAATTACTGCTGAATTAATCCATTACACAGATAGCATATTTGTGGCAATTAACACGGTGTCAACAGGGTGGGTGGGTGGGAAACAACAATATTTCAATGTGCCTTATATGCACTGCATCCTATTTCACAGTCGCCCTACATTATAAGCTCACTGATGCTGGCTGTACTACCTTCACAGTCATTCCCATGACTCGCTGGACATTATACGTTGCCCGATGGTGGCTGTAGTAGCTGCACGAGGATTGCCACCATTGCGCCACCTATAGGTCAGACTGTTTCACCTATTCCAACAACCACATACTAAGGCACTGCAGAAGCATTGTACAAAACAGTGCTTCCCGACTGCCACCTATAGGTCAGACACAGGCAACAATCACAAGAAGCACACTGCTGCTTATTTCTGTCTGTTCAATAAGGCGAGCTCCCGATGTGTACAGTATCCACTTACCACTTTCTTCTGGAACTACACTATGTTGCCATGCATATCTAAGGAATTACTGCATGGCTACGTTTCTGTCATCTGATCTTGTTCCCCCAAATACTTCTCACTATTTCTACACTACTATTAATGCCATGTTACAATTGTATTTGATATCTGGATCACTGTGATATCATTGTTTTCTTTATATACATGTATGCACCTTTAAGAGATCACTATTTAAGTGTCAATAGCCCTACCACTAATTCACACCTTGAGAAAGAGCATGAGAGGTGTGCTTGAAAATGTTTGTCATTTTCCTGTGGTAGTGCTACACCAGAGTTTTAAACAATAAACATGGCATTTGAATCAGATACCCAAATGTGGGGTTTGCTTTGCTTCCAGTGATGCCTGAGTACAAACTTCTACAAAAAAAAAAAGAATCCAGTGGGTTAAAAGTCCTGAGGCAGCATGATTTCATGGGGGTGACATCAGACAAATCTGATAGATTTCTTTGACTGGGTGACAAAGGAGTTAGGTTAGGGTGGAGCAGTGGATGTGACCTATTTAGATTTCAGTAAGGCTTCTGACACCGTTCCACATAGGAGACTAGTAAGCAAGCTGGGTAGGTGTAGATGAGAGAGAGTGGTGGTAAATGGAGTTCACTCAAAGGAAGGGAGAATGACCAGTGGGGTGCATTAGGGATCAATGCTGGGATCAGTTCTCTTTAATGTCTTCATAAGTGACCTTGCTGAGGAGCTGAAAGGGAAGGTCTGCCTCTTTGCGGATGACACCAAATTCTGCAATAGGGTGGACTCTCCAGGGGAAAGGATGAGCAGAGATCTGAGAAAACTAGAGGAGTGGACAAGGGTATGGCAGCTGGGTTTCAATGCAAAAAAGTGTGAAATAATGCACTTAGGGCACAGAAACCCAGGGGCAAAGTACAAAATGGGTGGAGTGGTACTGACAACTGCCAAGCAAGAAAGAGACCTGGAGGTGATCATATCAGATGACCTAAATTTGGTCAGGCAGTGCTACAAGGCAGTTGGGAGAGCTAGTGGGATGTTGGGGTACATGGGGAGTGGTTTCACCAGCAGAAATAGGCAGGTGGTGTTACCTCTGTATAGATATCTGGTAAGACCCCACCTAGAGTGCTGTGTGCAGTTCTGTAGACCACATCTCTGAAAGGACATAGAGTGGAGGCTGTCCAGAGGAGAGCAACTAAAATGGTGCAGGATCTGCATCAAAAGCACTACAAGGAAAGACTAAATGACCTCATTATGTACACCCTGGAAGAGAAGTGAGAGAGGGAGAGGGGGGTATGATAGAGAACTTTAAATACCTCACAAGAGTAAACAAGGTATGGGAGGAAAGTATTTTTCAGATGAAAAGGTGCTCAAGAACAAGAGGACATACAGCATTATGAAGCTGGAGGGGGGTAGATTCAGGAGAGATATTAGGAAGTACTTCTTCATAGAAGGAGTGGTGGATTCCAGCAGAGATGGTGGGGGTGAAGACAGGGACGGGGTTCAAGAATGCATGGGATAGGCACAAGCGAATCTATCTTGGAGAGTAGCTTAGAGGCCTCTGCTGCATCAGAAAATTGGAATGCCTTACCTCCGTACAGGATCTGTAAATTTGCAGGAATCAGTAGAACATGATGGACCCCAAGAGTGCAGAAGTGAGCTTGAATGCCATCAAAGCTCTTCCTCTGCATCTGGGTGGCATAACTCAAATCTAAATATATATGTACCCTTGTCTCCTGCTAGTGAAGTGGACTAAGGGTCTTGGCATTCTAATGGATGAAGATCCTTTCTGCTGGTGTGCTTAGCTTCACCATGATGGTCCTGTGAATAAAATCTCCCATAGCTGCCCTGGGCAGACCTCCACTTGTTTTCTTCCAGGGGTGACAATTCTGATGGAGAAGAAGCAGTTTAAATTATGTAAGGAATAAAGGGTGCTATAGATGGGATACTAACTGGGGCTTGAGAGGATTGAGTTCTGAACTTAACTTCAGTGGAATGTGGATTCACTTTGCAATCAGGCACCTTGAATATACCGCCTTTTGGTGTTTATGGAGGAACATTAATATTGTGAGATGGTATGCCAGATTTATGAAGGTCCCAAAATGGTGCAAAGTGGGGCGAAATGTCTGACTCTCATGTAACCCCTCTGCCCTCCTCCCATCTCCCTCAACTCGGACTTTCATCTGTGCCTGAGACCCATTCTCTCTTATACTGTCGTGGGCATCTCTATTTAACACTATTTCCTTTTTTTTTAACAGAGTTTTACAATTAACAGTTAAATCCCTAGTTATTAATACCATATTTTGATTTAATGCTTCTCATAGCTTTGTTAATCATTAACTGCAGTCTGTTTGTTCTGCACAGAGGGATACTACTCAATTCTAAATCCTGAAGCAATGGTGTGGAAGGTTTAACCCTTTGACAGGGTGCACAATATTATCTGGAAATTTCTAACTTCCCTGCTCATGGCTACGATGGCCATAATTGAATAGTTTTAATTAATGTTGATCTGGACACTTTATCCAGAAAAGAACTGTAGAATAGTACTCTAATGGTTGGGAATATATGTACACCCCCACGTGTTGTACCATAGTTCAGGGGTGCTTTTAATGCTGTTCCAGTGACATGCCTGCCTGTTGGTAATTGTGTGTATGCTCATTTACATAAAATCAATAGGCTATAAGTTAAAAAAAGGCACAAGTGAATCATAGTGGAAAGGAAGGGGGGTAGGGAGAAAGAGCAGTAAGTCAAGTATGGTCTGCAGTCACAATGTAGGTAGGGGAAAAAAGGGCAGTCTGGGTGGTCCAAGTGGTCCTTATTTGCCATCAAATTCTATGATTCCAGGTTTGCAAATCAGAGCCCTAAACCACTGCACTATACTGCCTCCTCAACTCAACTAAGACTGTCTATGTGATGATGAGCGTTTGCAGTTGACTGTGGCTTATTTGGTGTCAAACTTTTTGCATGGTGCTTCAATGGTTGCTCTTGAATTTGTACCCATGTTTGATTGTCTGTGAATGATGCATTTGGTCATCTTGACAGCGCATCAGTGTACACGATTCAAGCCATGTCTGTATTCTACACAACAGTCTTAGGCTGACAAAGCATGTAGCCATCTGTGTCTAGCAGCATCTAACTTTGCAGTAATTTTATCATACGTCAAAGGGTTATCTGTTTTAACAGTGATATGTATGGCCCATACAAGTATTCATGAAACTGGTCTACAATTGCCAACTTGAGTATGAGGACCTCCAAACTGTAAACAGGGTAGTTGATTTCTGCTGTGGCTTTCTTCTGGCTTTGGGGGATGGGGTCACATTGGCATACATCACTATGATTCACCTGGCACTGTCTTCATCTGGGCGCACTACATTGGGCATTCTAGTGGCATCCAAGGCATTGTGGCACTCTACCAATAACGTTAAACTCTGGGTGTTGCAATCCAGGCAACATCCTCATACAGCTACTTTGCTGAGACACTTCACTCTGGGTGTAACTTCTTCAGTCCTATTGATATCAGTCCCTAGTGGGACTTCAAGGAGCAATATGGATTTCAGAGGACCCATATCCTCACCTGCACACCAACTGAACAACAGCTCACATGCCATGGCAACTGGTACTCCATGCAGGGGTCCAACTGGTAAAACAGAAAAATCCCAACAGTGCCTCCAAAGTTGTAACCAAGTTTCTGTGGATGTCATGGTTACTATCACTACCTTGTGGGCTCAATTAAGGTTTAGGGGCCTGGGTTCTGATTTTCTTGATTGGGGTGTTCAAATCCAGATCTTGTAAGTTTATCAAGGTGCCTCTACCCAGAGTAAAATTTAAGTGGGCCTGGTGTCAGAGTGCTATACCCTGCTGGGATGCAGTACCTTCCCACCTCCCCACAGTAGCTCCCTAAACATAAAAAAATCACAGTACAACCTTAAATTCAACAAAAATGCAATTAGTGACTTAATATGAATAATATGTTCATGAGACAACAAGTAAAATATCAATAAAATATTTATTAGGGAATATACACAAGGGTTGAGGGAATGCCAAGCAAAACTGTTTTTAGCAGAAACACGTTAACTCTGGTTGCAGGACTAAATTAAGTGCCTGACTAGGCTGGGCTAGTAAAACACTTTAAAACAGAAGTAACAGTAACAATAGCAGTGACAGTGAAGTGCCTACCCCCCACCAGGTAAGGAAAAGCAGTAGGAAGTAAGACTGTAAACCTTTTAGTATTAGCAGCCCACCTGTACTAGGGGCACCACCCACTGGTACCAGTTTAATACACAGACCTCAAAGGAAGCTTCTTGTGTTTCACTGGGTACCCAGCCATAGGAATGGCGCAGGCCCGATGACGTTGCAGCTGGTTGGCCGGTGGTGGTGCACGTTAAGACAAGCAGAACAATTAATCCTGAAACCTCACAGGCCATGCAATTGCTTAAATGGTAAAACCTCCAAATGAGGTATTTGTAGGTCCTGTTCTGTTGGCCAGATCTGTAGATTTAGTGAAAAAACTTTGTACAAATTGCCCAGTTGCAGGCAAGCCCTGGGAGTGCCCATGGTTCTGATGTATTCGCTTCCATGTCAGTTTGGGCTGTTCCTCCATCCTGCAGTTGCAGGTCCTCTCAGGCTGATGATTCAGTCAGTGCAAATGTGGGGGGGGCAGATAGAAGATGCAGGTCTCAGGAATCTCTGTATGTAGATCAGACTCTCTGTGACTGCAGTTACTGGGACCTCTCTGGCTCTTTCCTCTTACTCCTCTGCAGGACAGACCAGTCTAAGAAGCCAGGGCCACATGCTTCACACCCATACAGTATCTAGGCCTCAGAACCTTAGTGTGCAGTGCTAGCTAATACCTGGCAGTAGCACTAACTAGCCATTCTCCCAGACTGTTTGTAGGATTACTGCCGGTATTTCTCTCAGTTGTCTTAACTCATTCAGGCCTAGAGACGTCTGTAGGTGGCGTCTGAAAGCATAGCCACTCAGGACAATAACGCCTGTAGACGTACTCAACTGACTTTCACTCAGGCCTAGAAATGTCTGAGGAAGTCAACAGTTTTTACCTAACTATTAATCAAACCAAATTGCTTAGAATTGAATGCATAGCACCATTAGAAAGGTAATTTTGCTCTGAACAATTTTGCTGCAGATACTTTGTGTCTATCATGTATACTTTAGGAGTTATTCATATTTGTTTAAGGTATGGTGTGCATGGCTAACATTTGTCTCTCAAGCCTCACCTAAGCACCTTGAATAAATCTGAAAAAAAAAACCAGTTGTTTGGTATTTCAGCTACTATAAAATAAAAACTACATTGATTACAATTGATTGCATAGCACCATTAGAAAGGTTATTTTGTGCTGAACAATTTTGCCACTGATACTTTGTGTCTACCACATATACTTTAGGAGTTATTTGCATTTGTTTAAGGTATGGTGTGCATGGCTGACATTTGTCTCTCATGCGCCACCTAAGCACCTTGAATAATTCAGAAAAAAATCAGTTGTTTGGTATTTCAGCTAGTATAAAATAAAAACTAAATTGATTACAGCTGATTGCATAGCACTATTGGAAAGGTAACGTTGTGCTGAACAACTTTGCCATTCATACTTTGTGTGTGCCACTTATGGTTCAAGAGGTAGTCACATTTGTTTGTGGCATGCTGATTATGGCTTGATTTTGTTTAGAAAGGCCCAGGATGCAGTGCTAAGAGTATACAGGGCACAAGTGGTGGAAGTCTCAAAGAGCTCTTGTGGTGTGAATGAGTTAATGTAGGCTTTCTCATGCAGTCTCTCGTGTCCACAGGCTGGCAGCTGTAGCACATGTTTACCTCCTCTTCTCTCAAGGCAGATCACAGTATCTCTCACAGGCAGATGTTGCCTTGACACTTCAGCAGACACACAGTTCAATCTCTGTAGCACACACGTTGTAGAAACCTTTGAAATCTTGCTGACCAAGTGGCTGTGGAAGCCCCGGCCTGCTTATTCTGATAGCTTGGGTCTGCAGTCTCTTGCCTTCCTCACTCTATGGGGTTGATGACTGACTCCCTTCTCTCCCACTGCCTGCCAGCTCAATGATGGCTTACGAGCTCATCTTTTATTGCATCTTCTTGACCTTCCCACTAGAACTGAAAGTGCAGGACCAAGGAGCATGATGTCAGACACCCTAGCAGAAGAGTACAGAAAACATGTTTTTTTAATGAAAAACATCTAAGTGGGATTCCTCTTTTAAGAAGGTAAATACTTCCCTGTGTTTTCCCAGAGAAAAGAGTGCCCCTTTTATATTTGACATTGGTGCTAGCTGGGGAAGTTAGGCATAATTCATTAAGCATCTCTTGATGCACGTGCTTCACGGTGCTTATAATGGTGCTGTGTCCTTAACCATTTAATGTCTTTGAGTTTCCACTGTACCAATATATGGCTTTTACAATTATAATTTGAATATCTGTAGGCAGTCCAGGGGCATAGGAGTCCAGGTCAGCTTCCAACATTTGGGGGGATGGGGTACAGACCAAAATTCAGTTACCAAATTGTGTACTGTCTTGTCAATACACAAATGAGGTAACTGTATTTCGCTAATACAACATGTGACAGATCATTTCAAATTTAAGAACTACTTTTAGCAGATAAAAGGCACAGTTATGGGGTCCTCCATGGCCTCTTGTTAAGCTAACCATTTTACAAGTATCTTTAACATAGAAACATAGAAACATAGAATTTGACGGCAGATAAGGGCCGCTTGGCCCACCCAGTCTGCCCATTTCCTTACCTAATGGATAAGCTGCAGATCCTAGTTAACCAGCAGCCTACTTCATCCTACCCCCACCCCATAGAATTGCCTTATGACTGTCCCATGCATGTTTGAATTCCACCACTGTTTTTGACTCCACAACCTCCTCCAGAAGGCCGTTCCATGCATCCACAACCCTCTCTGTGAAAAAATACTTCCTTAAATTACCTCTGAGCAGCCCCCCCTCTATCTTCAAATTGTTCCGCCTTTTTCTTGCACACCTCTTTTTTTGAAAGATGCTACCCTCTTGGACTTTGCTGATTCCTTGGAGGTACTTGAAAGTTTCTATCATATCCCCCCTCTCCCTCCTTTCCTCGAGGCTATACATATTAAGCTCCTTAAGTCTCTCTTCATATGTCTTCCGTGCAGACCCTACACCATTTTAGTTGCCTCCTCTGGACAGCTTCCATTCTGTCTATGTCTTTGCGGAGATTGGATCTCCAGAACTGCATGCAGTACTCAGATGGGGTCTCACCAGCTATCTGTACAGAGGGATAATAACTTCCTGTTTTCTACTGGTGATGCCTCTCCCTATGCATCCTAGTATCCCCCAGCCCTCCTTGCTGCCCTCTCACATTGCTTGCCCACCTTTAGGTCATCTGATATGACTACCCCCAGGTCCCTTTCCATTTTTGTTGTTGATAGTATCAAACCCCCATTGTGTACTCTTCCCCTGGGTTTTTGTTTCCCAGGTGCATTACCTTGCACTTCTTAGCATTGAATCTAAGCTGCCATACATTTGACCATTCCTCTAACCTTGCCAAGTCCCTTCTCATCCTTTCCATCCCACCTTGTGCATCAACTCTGTTGCAGATCTTTGTGTCATCTGCAAAGAGACATACTTTTCCTTCCAGTCCCTCTGCAATGTCGCTTATAAAGACATTGGAAGAGGACCGGTCCTAATACTGAACCCTGTGGTACCCCACTAGTAACCCCCCTTTCTTCAGAGTGGACTCCATTTACTATTACTCTCTGTGTCCTATTCTCCAGCCAATTCTTTACCCAGGCTGTCATCTTGGGACCCACTCCCAGGCTGGCTAACTTGTATATTAATCTTTTGTGTGGGACTGTGTCAAATGCCTTGCTAAAGTCTAGGTAGGCCATGTCCACAGCCCCTCCCTGATCTACTACTTTGGTCACCCAGTCAAAGAAATATATCAGATTTGTCTGGCATGACCTTCCCACTGTGAATCCATGCTGCCTTGGGTCTTGTGCCACTCTAGCCTCTAGATACTCGACAATTCTTTCCTTCAAAAGCGATTCCATCATTTTCCCTACCACTGAGGTTAAACTAACGGGTCTGTAGTTTCCTGCTTCTGCCTTGCTCCCACTTTTGTGAAGGGGAATCACATCTGCCCTCCAGTCCTCGGGTACCACCCCATCCTCCCATGATTTGTTAAAGAGGGTAGTCAGTGGTGTCACTAGTTCTACCCTTAGTTCTTTTAGAATTCTGGGATGAATCCCATCAGGCCCCAATGCTTTGTCCTCCTTCAGTTTTAAGAGTTCTTTCAGAACCCTTTCTTCTGTAAATGGGCTGGTATCAACTTCTGTATCCAGAGTGTTTCTACTGTTTGTTTTAGGTACCTCCTCTTCCTTTGTAAATACTGAGCAAAAATATTTGTTTAGTATCTCTGCCTTTCACAGTCACCCTCTGCCCACCTCCTCTCTCCCTTTATTAAGCCTCACTATCCTCCCTTGGTCTTCCTTCGCTCCCCTGATGTACCTATAAAAGGTTTTATCCTCCTTCTAAATGAGTTGGCTATCTTTCCTCGGTTTGGGCTCTTTGCTGTTCTGACTGCCTTCCCAGCTTCCTTTGCTTTTAACTGATACAGTTCTCTGTCCTGCTCCTTCTGTGATTCCTTGTACTTCCTGAATGCTTTCTTTTTCTCTTGAACCTTCACTGCCACTTCCTTTGAGAATGATAGTGGTTTCTTACATCGTTTTGTTTTGTTTATTTGCTTCACACAAAGGCATGTTACCTCTGTGATGGCAGTTTTTATTATTCCCCATTGTTCTTCCACCCCTCCTTCCTGCCCATTTGCTAGTGCATTCCTTAGGCACTCACCTATTTTGGCAAACTCAGCCCTCCTAAAGTCCAGTACTTTTGCCTTTGTATGGCTTGACTCTATTGCTGTGTTTATTGTGAACCATACTGTTCGATGGTCGCTAGTTCCCAGATGGCTACCCACTTCTACATCTGTGATTCTCTCTTCATCTCCATTTGAGAGAACCAGGTCTAAGATTGCTCCCTCTCGAGTGGGCTCCAATACTAGTTGTCTAAGGCATGCCCCCTGTAGGGTATATAGAATAACTCCACTCTTTGCAGTGGCTGCTGCAACTGCACTCCAGTTAACATCTGGCATATTCAGATCACCCATCAGCAATATCTCCCCTTTTTCTGCCATTCTAAGTATACTTTCTATCATTTCCTTGTCCATTTCCTCCCCCTGAGAAGGGGGTCTGTATACAACCCCTGTGTGGATTGTGGTGCCATTGCTGGTCTCCAAATTTACCCACAGTGCTTCTCCTCCTCCCTGTTTTCCCTTTTGTTCTGTTGCTTTGATTCCTTCCCTTATGTAAAGAGCTACTCTTCCTCCTCTTTTACCCTCCTTGTCCCTCCTGTAGATAGTGTATCCTGGTATGTTTACGTCCCAGTCGTGGTTTTGTGTGTACTATGTCTCTGTGACTGCCACAATATACAGATGTTCCTCCTCCATCAAGGCCACTAATTCAGGAAGCTTATTACTCAGACTACAGGCATTGGTACTCATTGCTCTCCATTTTTTGATGGCTTTACCTTCTGTTGCAGCATCCCCCACTGACCTTTCTACCTCAGTCTTTTTCTCATTTAGTACCCTGTTTTGTAGGGAGAGGCTGGGATTTTCCTGCTGCTTATCAGTGCCTCCCTTGACTAGTTTAAAAGCTTGCCAATGAAGCATTTAAACCGATTGCTCAAAAGACTTGTTCCCTTCCTGGACAGATGCAGACCATCCTGCTAGTATAGGCTGGTGTCCTTCCAGGTGGAACCCCAGTCCCCAATGAAGCCAAACCCCTGTCAGCCACACCATTTTTCAACCATTCATTAAACTGCATGGTGCAAAGTACCCTCGCCTCACTCATGCCATTGACAGTCAGCACCTCTGAGAAGGATACTGTGTGTGCTACTTGTCTTAGGCCCCTCCCCAATTCTACAAAGTCCTTCTGCACTGCTCTAATCTCATGTTGAGCCAAGTCATTTGTCCCTAGGTGGACAATGACGTCCAGCTCAGACTCCTGTGCAGCTGTTCTCATGATCCTGAGGATGCACTTCCTGTCCCTCCAAGCCATGGCACCAGGCAGGCACCTTACTTCAGTTTTCCCTGCTCCCCAGTTCTATCCCCCTAATAATTGAGTCCCCCACCAGGAGCTGCTTCCTTTCCTTGTGGTGTCCTCTGCCTCCTTCCTGTGGGCCTTCCTTGTGACAGTTGTCCTTAGCCTCCTTAGTCTCCTCTGCGGGTGCATCCATAGGGGAGCTATGCTCCCCCAGAATGGTATATGGATTGTGGAGTGGAACAAGTGGCTGGGTGTGCCTCTGTTCCACCATCCTCACCCTCCCTGAGCCCACTGTTGTCCATCTGCTGTGCTTTCTTTGCAACCTCTGAGGTAGTGGTGGTGGCTCTGGTGCTCCCTGGATGGGGGAGGTTTCCTTCCTACCGTCCAGTGTGGCCTGGGGGAAGGTTCCCTTACTACTGTCCAGTGTGGCCTGAAGATGGGAAACTTCCTCCCTTAGGGCAGAGAGTTGTCTACAAATAGGGCAGCATCTCAGCCTCCAGAAAGACTCCCAGAAGACTGCTGCCACACAGCCATTACATTGCATTACTCCCCACATGTTTATCTACTTTTTTTTGTGTGTGAGTGTCTGTGTGTGATTGGTTTGTTATATATAAATATATATATTATACAATGTGTATGCTTATATTGTCAGTGCAGTGTGCTAGAGAGGATATGACAGTGATATGCACTTTGCACCTTTGAGGAAATGATGTCAGAACCCCAGGTATAAATGAACTATTTCCAGGGGTGGTGGGGTGAGGGTGGGAAGGGTTGGGCCTAATCTGTGCCCTCACAAAACAATCAGCTAAGAGCTCTGACCCACCACTGTGATGAGTGCCTTCCTGTCAGCAAGATGCCCTACACAACAATTTGACAGAGAAAATACCCTGCTAATCAAACAGAGAAAAATCCAGACGTCCAAGTCAGGCACAGGTAAACCTCCCCAGCCCCAAAACAGCCTGGTGGTTTGTGATCTGAAAGCAGTCAGCCCCAAAATAAGTCAGCTGTGCTTTAAACTCTTCCTGCACTGAAAATCTTAAGAATTGTAACAAACGTAAAGCTAGATCCACCTCCCTCTGTTGCTTGAAAGACTGTCTTTTCCTGATAATTTTAAGTTCCTTGTTTCACCTTTCAGTTAGAAGTAGCCTCCACCTGCAGAATATATGCTACAAACCAAAGACAATGGTAAGGTTCACCTCCCTCTGGTGTGAGCACAACTCGCTTTCTTGCAAATCCTATGTTCAGTATTGCAGCTTCCAGCCAGAGTTTCAGTTGAAGAATATTAGCTGTTCTGATTAGTTTGCTATAAAACACTTGTTTATAATACTATTGTTCTCAGCTCTGTTACCAAAGCTATTGGCTGATAAGTAGCTATGATGTAAGCACTTCCTGACAAAGTCTGGTCTGGCCTTATAAGGCACACACAGATAAACACACAAAAAAAAAAACAGTTTCCACCCCCTAGGGCACTGTCTGGGTCAAATACACAACCTGTACCTGCACTTATTTCAGGATTTATGACAAATTCTTAGCCCAGGGTTTAAACTCTTTCTGCACTGAAAATCTTAAGAATTGTAATAACAAACGTAAAGCTAGATCCACCTCCCTCTGTTACTTGAAAGACTGTCTTTCCCTGATAATTCTAAGTTCCTTGTTTCGCCTTTCAGTTAGAAGTAGCCTCCACCTGCAGAATATCTGCTACAAACCAAAGACAATTGTAAGGTTCACCTTCCTCTGTTGTGAGTACAACTCGCTTTCTTGCAAATCCTATGTTCATTATTGCAGCTTCCAGCCGGAGTTTCAGTTGAAGAATATTAGCTGTTCTGTTTAGTTTGCTATAAAACACTTGCTTATAATACTATTGTTCTCAGCTCTGTTACCAAAGCTATTGGCTGATAAGTAGCTATGATGTAAGCACTTCCTGACAAAGTCTGGTCTGGCCTTATAAGGCACACACAGATAAACATAAAAAAAAAACAGTTTCCACCCCCTAGGGCACTGTCTGGGTCAAATACACAACCTGTACCTGCACTTATTTCAGGATTTATGACAAATTCTTAGCCCAGGGTTTAAACTCTTTCTGCACTGAAAATCTTAAGAATTGTAATAACAAACGTAAAGCTAGATCCACCTCCCTCTGTTGCTTAAAAGACTGTCTTTTCCTGATAATTCTAAGTTCCTTGTTTCACCTTTCAGTTAGAAGTAGCCTCCACCTGCAGAATATCTGCTACAAACCAAAGACAATTGTAAGGTTCACCTCCCTCTGTTGTGAGTACAACTCGCTTTCTTGCAAATCCTATGTTCAGTATTGCAGCTTCCAGCCAGAGTTTCAGTTGAAGAATATTAGCTATTAGAGAATAATATTTGTGAAAAGTATAACCATTTCCTCACAATTATTGTTACATGGAAATGTTTATTCCATGATGTCTTATGTTATGGAGGGGACACCGCAATGACCTAAATGGATTTTAATGTGCCTTAAAAATGGTACATGCTATCTGAAATTCGACATGACAGAAAATCCGGAAGAATTTGCTTTCATAGACCTATGGATTTTTTAGAAGAATATCGATTTACTCACTAAAATATACAGAAAAGGCATGGATGGAAAGAAACTCATTGCCCTATTCAGCAAGTATTTATTGTCCTAGTTTGAAGCATAATATATCTTGTGGTATAGACAATTCATTCTTGTGAAGAAGAATGGTGCTTAAGAGTAAGACTATAAGTCAGTAGCTAGAGATCATGAAGGGAGATTTCAACACAGAGGATTAGAGGTGGGTGAAGTTGACAAACTTCACTCTGCAGATTAATCAGTGAATTTCACTGAATTTTGCGAATTCTGCATGGTGAAGTCCTGCCATGGAGTGCAGAATTCTGCTTGCGAAGTGTGGAATTTCAGCTATGAATTGTGGAATTTCACCGATGAATGGTGGCAATTTGCTGAAAATCCTCAGTTCGAAGGCAAAATTCTGCTGTTCGTGGGTGAAATTCTGCAGTTCATGGCAGACATCACCATTTTGAAGTTTCTGAAGGTGGGAAAAACTTTGCAGAGCTCCGCAGAGGTGAATTTCAGCCACTTTGTGGCAAATTTGCCTGTGAATTAAAACTTCAGAACATCTCTATAGAGGATATAGCAACAGTGTAATACAGCATGCCAGGAGGAAATGTGATTTGATTCCAAGGGACTCTATTCCAACAGCAACAAAGGGAAATGGAAGAACTGATACTAGTGTTTTTAACCAATTTTATGATGAATTAAGACATATTCTGCACAAACACTGGCCTGTTTTAAAATCAACCTCAAAGGGGAGAAACATAGAAACACAGACTGTAACGGTGGATAAGGACCACTTGGCCCACCCAATCTGCCCATTTCCCTGCCTACTGGATAAGCTGCAGATTCTAGTTAACCAACAGCCTACTTTCTGCCACCCCCCCACTACAATTGCCTTATGTCTGTCCCATGCATGTTTGAATTCCTCCACTGTTTTAGACCCAACAACCTCCCCAGGAAGGTGGTTCCATGCATCCACCACTCTCTGTGAGAAAAAAATATCCTCACATTACCCCAGAGCCATCCCCCCTCTATCTTTAAATGATGCCCCCTTGTTCTTACACATCTCTTTTTCTGAAAGATGCTACCCTCCTGGACTTTGTTGATTCCTTTCAGGTACTTGAATGTTTCTATCATGTCCCTCCTGTCCCTCCTTTCATCAAGGGTATACATATTAAGCTCTCTTGGTCTCTCTTCATATGGTTTCTGATGCAGACCCTGCATCATTTTAGTTGCCCTCCTCTGGACTGCTTCCATCCTTGCATAGATGAGGTCTCCAAAACTGCACACAGTACTCCAGATGGGGTCTCACCAACTGTCTGTACAGAGGATAACCACTCCTTTTCTACTTGTGATGCCCTTCCTATGCATCCCAGTATCCCCTGGCTCTCCTTACTGACTTCTCACATTGCTTACCAACCTTTAGATCATCTGATATGACTACCCCAGGTCCCTTTCCATTTTTGTTATTGTTAGTACTCTCCTGCTATTGTGTACTCTTCTCCTGGTTTTTGTTTCCAGGTGCATTACTTGCACTCTTTGCATTGAATCTAGTTGCCATATGTCTGACCATTTCATCAACCTTGCCAAGTCCCTTCTCATCCTTTCTACCCCCTTGTGTATCAACTCTGTTACAGATCTTTGTGTCATCTGCAAAGAGGCATACCTTTCCCTCCAGACCCTCTGCAATGTCACCTATAAAGATGTTAAAGAGGACTGGACCCAGTACTGAGCCCTGAGGTACTCCACTAGTGACCCCCCTTTCTTCAGAATGTGTTCCATTCACTATTACCTTCTGTGTCCTGTTTTGCAGCCAGTTTGCTACCCAGGCTACCACCCTGGGACCCACTCCCAGGCTGGCTAACTTGATTATTAATCTTTTTTGCGGCACTGTGTCAAATGCCCTGCTAAAGTCTAAGTAGGCCATATCCACAGCCCCTCCCTGGTCTATTACTTTGGTCACCCAGTCAAAGAAATCTATTAGATTCATCTGACATGACCTTCCTGCTGTAAATCCATGCTGCTTTAGGTCCTGTGCCCCTCTGGCCTCCAGGTACTCAAAAATTCTTTCTTTCAGAAGTGATTCCATCATTTTCCCTACCACTGAGGTTAAACTTACAGGTCTGTAGTTTCCTGCTTCCTCAAAGCTTTTATGGATGCATTCCTTATTGTGGTGAGATGTATAGGAAATAAAGTGCATCATTCCCAACATATAGTACCAAAATAAATATTCTATCGGGTACCTCAGATGTGAAGGGTCATTTTCAATGTAGCCACTGCAAAAATCATAACAACATAAGGTTTATTAAGAAAATAAAGAACCAGTCTGATGACACAGAAATTGAAATACATGATTTCATAACCTGACAAACAGAGTGGTTTTATATAAAATATTCCTGTAATTTATTACACATGGAAGAAAACAACAAGAACAAGTGAGGACCAATGAACATAAAAGGACAAGCAGAAATAAAAACTTATGTTCCCCTGTTGCTAGACATTTTATGGAAAAAAAATCATTCACTTGCCATGCTCAGATTTTATGGTCTAGAGAAAATCAACACCCTATAAAGGGGTGGTAATTTCAATAAGTTACTTTTTAAGATAGGTGTTTCTTGGATAGATAAATTTGGTGTCTCAACCCAAGGTATGGTCTGAATAAGGAGATAGACTGGGTTACAATTCTTTATTAGCCCCTTTTTGTATCCTAGTCATTTGTCTTCTGATTCTCATTTGTGTTGACCACCCATCAGAGTCTTTGTTGGTTCCCATGACAACCACATGTAGCTAAGAAATAGACAGAGTCTGGCAAAGGGCAATATCTTTAATTTATACTCATCAAAGCTAGAAGGAATTGTTTATACTGAGCCATTTTTATACTTTTTGCCCAGAATATGGCATGATCTGCCTGCTCTCAATTAAGCTAATTGTATTTTTCTCTCTCCTCCCAGAAGGATCAACCACTCCTGACCTGAGGATCCAGAGTTTATGCATCTCTCCTTTTCCCTTTTGCTAGATGACAATTACTGATTCCTTCTCTTTCTCATGTTCTTTCTGTTAGTGGCTAGTCAGATCAATATGGCTCTGAGTGCATTAGTATGCCTCCCAGATAGGCTCTCCACTTAAGGTGTCATCTACATTCTCTACAAAGTAATTAGTAGAGAGCTGTTTGATTTCCTTTAGGCACCATTCATCCTTTAAGAGGTGATTATTTGCTCTCTGCTTTTTGCCCTCTTCCTTCTTGCTCACATGTCTGAGAGGGAAGATGATTTGAGTTTGATCTGCAATAACCAGGCTTTGAATCTCATAGTTATTTACCACTGGAAGGAGGTGTATACTAATAAGGGCGTAGTCCAGCCTGGAGTAGGACCCATTGGTGGGGGTGGAATGTGTATTCTGTAAGTTCTCCACAGATCTGTCAAGTCTGCACTATCCATCAAATCTTTTATTGCTCTTTGTGCAGGAAAATCTTTTTCTGGCTCTGTCTGAACATAGAAACATAATCAATGATGACAGATAAAGAACAAAGGTCCCTCTAGTCTGCGAGGAGTGCCCTATCTGCCCCAGGACCTACTGTCCATAAGGGATTTTATCCCTCCTGGTCAACCCCACTGCTCCCCTCCTTAGTGCTACTGACCAGAGTAGCAACCAGACCCTTCACTCTGTCACAGCATTGCACGAAACCATTTATGGTCTTGGTGCCCACCACCACCACCACCACCACCACCACCACTGGCAGACTGTTCCACGGATCCACCACCCTTTCCATAAAATAGAACTTCCTCACAAATCCCTCTTAAATCTTCTCCTCTCCAGTTTCCACTCATGACCTTGGGTTCTTGACTCTGTACTGCTGCAAAAAAGTTCCCGCAGTTCACCTTATTTATTCTCTGCAGGAACTTGGAGGTCTTCATCATATCTCTTTCTCTCAGATTTTCTATATGTTTAATAGGATTGAAAATTATCAGGGCTGTCTGAGTTACACCCTAAAAGCATTTCTTTAGTCCCCACTGTGCCCCTTATGATGAAGTAACATCACTCTGTGTCAGCACACTCGTAGTAGCTGAAATGGTATTTTAAATTCCAACCCTGCCCACCTTTTGCTATTACCTGCCCCACAGACTGCACACACACAGTATTTGTGAAAGCGTTATTGGTGAGGGTGTGTGTCTCCTGGAGTGTTGTGATCCCTGCTTCAAGTGGTTTTAGATGCTTCAGTACCTGCATACTTTTTTTTTAGTTTGTCCACCCTTAATGTTCCAAGTGACATATTTTAGGTCAATCAACACCATAGGTGGATGTATATAATACAGTATATGCGGATCCCAGGGTTCCCAGTAGTCAGTATCAGACTCTTTATCCTCCAGAGCAAACACCCTCCACAGATACTCAGGTATCAGATTTTATTTATTTGTGATATATTTGATAGGAATGCATGTTAAGACAGATCAACAAATATCACTGTAACCCTGACACTGCAACTGATAGTACTGTTGTAACCCAACAAGGCAAAGAAAACAAAGTAAACCAATGAAACAGTTGCTCAAGTAGTACCTGTGAATATTTGGTAGTTGAACTGTCCTTACCTGTCCCCCCAAAGGGATGGAGTGGGGTGGCTGGGTGCAGGATATACCAAATGCTGGTGGGTCCCCGCTGTAGGGTTCTACCAGGGCCATGATATAGCAAAAGTTAGTGTGTACTTTCTTAGACCCTAGCAACCCAGTCCTTTTTCACAACTTCACCTGTAGCCTAATCGCCAGTTCAGTAGGTATCACTACTGTGGTGGTGTTCCTTGGTTCAGTCTCTTACTGGCTTGAGTCGGTGGGTCGCCACGCCTGCCAGTTATGTTGATTGCACAGCTGCTTGACATTACAGTGGAGACAGCTTGAGTCCTGTTAGGGCCATTTCTGTGTTCCTTCAGCATGGTGATGTCTACCTTCTGCACTGTCCATGGGAGCATTCCGGAAACAAATTATTTTCTTTGTGCTGCCTCATTTATAAGGGTGTCTGCACTATTTATGATTACTGTGCCTTCTCAGTCACACAGTCTATCTACCCCTGCATCACCATCTTGGCTGAACTGGTCCTTCCTCTACTGCTGACCCCTTGGGAATGATCGCATATGTTAGGTGGTGCTTGGCCTTCTAAATGGTGGTGGGGACCAGAAAGAGATAAGTGGGCAAAAGAGGAGGTTCTATTGTGTACACACTTGAAATCTCTAGTACTGGCAGGAAAACCTTAGCTGAAGGAGCTAGGTGGGTTTGGCACCATTATTGCAGGGGGGTCATTTTGAACTCCTCGAGGTTCCTTGAGGAGACTGAGTCATTGGCAGGTCTAGTCGTGTTCCTGTGCTAATCTATTGAGTTCAGAAAGAAGTGGGTTGGCTGCTCCCAGTGTGCCCCCCAACCACATTACAGTACGATATTTCAGTCACATTTTCAAAAGCCACACAATGGTTAGTTACTGAATCTCTGTGGAATAAACAATAGAAAAAGGTTTCCATTCTATCTTAAGGTAGCCTCCTATGTTGAGTGTGCCATTTTCTGACTTTACGTACTACTGATCTTCACAGTGTGCACTTGGGGGTAATTGGAAACATGTTGGGGAGGATTTGGGGCAAATCCTGTCTTGCTGCTTGTGCAGAGGAGTAGTTATGTTTGCCAACGGTGGCAGTTACTATCAGCCGAGCTGGATGCAACAAACTGAATATTTTGCCTGTTGTGTGTCAGTCACTTTTTATTTCCTTACAAGCAGGCTGCTTTTCCCTGACAAGGGAATTGACATTGCTGAAAATATTCTAATGCTGCCCTGCCCATGTCAGTGACTGCTTCTCCCCCACTTTAAGCTGGTAATAGATTTTATCTTGAAAATTGAGGCATTTCAAGATAATGGCCCATGACTTACTGTTTAGTAGTGGCTGTGGTCTCAGAGATCTGTGGGCCTGTTCAATAAGGTATTCAGTGTTATATAGAGGGGGCCAGTGACATCTTGAAACAGGGTTTCCACAGATTTTAACATGACTGATCCATCAGCTTTTTCAGGTATGCTTACAAGGATTACATTGTTCCTCCTGCTTTGAACTTACTGATCCTCCATTTGAATATTTAAAGCATTCATTCTGCAGTCATTATTTAGATCAAAAGTAGCTCCACATAATACAAACAGAGCTACAGTTGAAGTAGTACCACAGCACGTTAACTAGTTCCTTACTATGCGTGTTAACTACGTTACCAAAAACACCCCAGCTTTCATAACATGGCAGGTCGGGTAGTACTGCAGAATTCTGTACTGTTAGAGTGTGCTGCTTACTTTGTGTACTCACTGAGCCCCTTCATAAACCATATTGCATTCCAGTACAGTGACATGATTCTCTCTGTTGGGTATGTGGGTCGAGAGGGCTATTGTTCTTCTGCCCCTCCACAATGATCGCGAACTGGGACAGCCAAGGACAGCAATAGAGAGACCAAATCTGCCACACCTCTGACTGGCCTACCAGCCAATATACTGAATAATCCAGGCTGGAAGCTGAGGTGCCAAAACCGGAGGGATTTAAATCCCTGCTGATTGTGGCTTTATTTTAGATCACCACAAGACAGTTGCAGCCACAAGTGAGAGTCATGAAAGCTATTGTTATTCTTCTGCCCTCCCCGCAATGATCACCAAACGGCACAGCTCAGGGCAGCACTGGAGAGACCGAGACTGCCACATATGCCCACTCACTTTCCTCAACTCTGATCTGATTAATAAGCATTTCTATTCCAAAATAACAGCGGCTCTGACCTCCTATGATGAGTTACAGTTCTCCATGGAAAGACTGGAACAGATCAAAAGCAATCAGACCAAAAATAGGTGATCTCTTACGTTACTAAAGATTTAGCATAAAATGTTCCTTTCTAATGAAAGTGCCCAACTCTGAACAAGGCAGGTGGACAGATCGGTTCATTTTCTTCACATCAGATCAAAAGAAAAACAGCGGCAGTGTTTTAGAATGTTTGCTATTGCACAGCTGCTTTAAAAGTTTAAAAAAAAAAAACATTTTGGTCCCCTTTTTTTATTCATCTATCACAGGAAAATACCAGGATGGGGGCACTAGACACCAGGGAATTAAAAACAAGTATTAGAGGGTTCAGCAATTGGATGGGGGGCCACTAGACCCCAGGAAATACAAAAATTATTACAGGGACAGCGATCGGGGGGGGCACCACTAGACACCAGGGTAAGTTATTAAAACAAGGGGGAACAGTGATCAGAGGATGTGGGTGCCACTAGACACCAGGGGAATTTAAAGTTACAGTGGGGACATGGATTGGAGATTGGGGGGGGGGTTGTCACTGGACACCAGGGCAATATATAAAACATAGAAACCATGATTGGAGGGTGGGGATGCAACTAGACACCAGGGAAATATCAGGGGAAGTGATGAGAGAACCTGGAATGGGGAGGGACCACTAGACTACCAGGGAGATATGACAGTTTTTTTTTTGTTTGTTTTTCACTTTTAAAGCAACAGTGCTGTAGCAAATGTTCTAAAATGTGGCCCATATTTTTTTTTTACCTGATGTGAAGAAAACAAACTGATATGTTCAACTTCCAGGATCAGAGCTGGGCAGTTTCATTAGAAAGGAGCTTCTTACGCTAAATCTTTAGTAACTTGTGAGATCACTTCTTTTCGACCTGATTGCTTTTGATCTGTACCAGTCTTTCCATGGAGAACTTTATCTCAACATAGGAGGTCAGTGCCATTTTAACCAAGATATTACTAGGGTTCAAATAAAAATTAATTTGCTCTAAGTTCATGTCTGTCACTAAAACAAGTATTCCTTAGTAATTTGAGCCATTTCTCAACCAATATTCAGGCCCCTTAAACAGAGCATCAGATTTTACTCCTTCTAAGTAGCCCATAGATCAACATTTTGATCTTATAAAAATGGTTCAATCAGACAGAAACCATAGACCCCATAAACAGAGTCTTAACGAGCAAAAGCAGCCAAACAAATAAAATAGAATGTGTGAACCATGTGTTCTTTGTGGCTCTATAATAAACTAAGCTCTGACAGAGAAGAAAAAAAAATATATGTTTTAAAAGTTAATAAGTCTCTCTCAGATGGATATCCTAAGAGCATTCCTTAAAAGGAGTCCATCAATTAGAATAGTTTTAATGTAATTTTATGTCTTCACAAATAATTCCCAACCATGTTAAGTTTCTTGTATTTTCGCTCCGTATTCAAGAGTTTTTTAAATCATGTATCGTCAACAGACGCAGCATAAACACAGAATAGAGAGCCGTCTAATAAAATCCAAACAGGCATAAAAGCTTGTAACAAGGGTTCCAGTTATGCTGAAATAACCACTGACAGAGCTAAATCCTGCATTTACACATTAGCAGTCCCAAGTTAACTTCAGCATAGGCCCATACACGTCACCCCTTTTGGAGGCAATAAAGTATTAGGGGCTGCAGTACTCTTTATTATAAAGTAAATAATATTCGTAAAAGAGTACCTCAGAAGCAAGAACACCTCAGCACAACTCTTTTCTGCATTTGAAACAAATTTCCATCCTTATTGCAGACACAGTCTCAAAAGCCCCTCGGCAAAGGTAAAGGTAGAGATGGTTACAATTGCCCAGTGAAGCATTCTTTCCCTTACTTACCAGCATATTATTTCCTAGGTTGGTAACCCCAATGCCATTTTATTTGGGCCGACCCTATCTTTTCCAACTTCCATGGTGAAATTCTGTTCCAACCAGGACTCTGTATAGGTTATTAAGCCAACAAATTTACCCTCCAAAGTTCGCCACCTGGATACTCCACTTTTTGCTAAGTGCAGTAAGTTTGATACTACAGGGGGTAAAACATCCCAAATCCCACCCTAGGCAACTGATAGCATACCTGTCAAATAAAAAATGATGCTTTTCTGCACTCTAGGTGCTTCACCTGGTTTCCAGCGAGGAGTCAGCCAGCCATTTTCCTCATATGGAAGTACTGCGTGCCTTGAGTAGCTTGTCCCGAAACAGCTCAAGAGGTCCTTCAAAACAAAGGATCCACAACTCATGCCCAGGAGAGTTCACACACACTCACACTCCCGAACGAGTAGATGAACTGAGCGGTCCCAAAAAATTGCAGACAGTGAGTTCTTGGGAATAAAGCACCAATGTTTCAGCCCAGTGTACCGGGCGCATAAAACTTAGACCGCTGCTAGTCTTGTTCAACTACTCTTTATGGTACTCAAAAAGTAAAAACACAGTATAAGCATGTACTTTGTGCTAAATAAACAGAAGTTTCATTCACAACGGAAAATGTTTTTTTTTGCAAAAAGCACAGTTCCAAACACTCCATTAAACGCTGAGCTGCAGGGCAGGGAGAGAGGTAGCATTGCGGCCATCTTGCCCCCCCCCCCGATAAAGTCATGCCTGCTAATGACTCACCTTGCAAGGACAACAAAATAAAACTACACAATGCCACAATACCTGGTGCTCACTCAAGAATGCAGACCATAGTTAAACTGTGGCTTTCTCCCCAGTCTGCCCCACACATCGCAAACTGCCCACCCATACTCCACTCCTAAGAACCCCAATAGGAGCCCAATAAATGTAGCACAGTGACACAGGCATTACTAAAACAAACAAAAAACATAATGCAACTGGTAGGGACACTCCTTTTAGCTCAGCAGGGTTTTGATTTGGCGAAAGACGGGTGTCCTGTTGTTAACTGAACCATCTGGATGGAATCTGGGTGTAAAGTGAATTTATTTCGATCCTTTGAGTGCAGTGCTAGAAAACTGTTGCATTTCTCTCTGTAGACAGTCAAGAAGTCTGCTAAGCTGTTGAAAGAAAGTCGAAGTATAGCCGGCGGCATACATCGAAGGAATCGGTGAAGAGCTCTGTGATTGTGATGAGTGAATGAGGAGGGCTGGCGGACAGAAAAGAGGGGTTGGGTGGTACAGTGCAAAGTGGGCAGTAGTGGGAGGGTTTCAAGAGCTTGCTGGGGAGGAGTTGCACTGAAAGAACTAGGGCACCAGAGAGGGGCAGGGTTGTGATGGGCGAAAAGAATCCGCTTTTTTTTTAATTAAGGCAAATATGCAGAGTCTTCACTCTCTGTTTGTAAAAGGACTGCAGACTCCACCCATGCAGCCCTAAAAATGCTGGGCTTAAAGTGACAGTGACCACACTCATTTAAAAGGCATTAAAACATTTTGTTATAACCACTTTTTGTTTCTAATGTAACCACTTCATTACATACATATAATCATTTTAAATAACAATAAACATCCCTAATATAATTTATCTAGTCATTATCACCTTATTCTAAGCAAAAAGCAACAATGTTAACTCGTATCAGTAACAAACTAGAAATAAAATTATGTATAGACTTATACTGCAAATCTATCATTATTACTATCATTGAACTACCAGTACTATTTTAGTAGACTCCAGCAAAGCATGATAAAGAGTTCCCAGACAGTCAAATTTAAGGCTTCCAGTCTCTCTCTGGCATCTGTTAAAAACAAAGAACATATAACAGTTATATTCAGTATCAGAACACCTTACAATATATCACTCATGCTTGTAATAGTTGTTTTATGCCTTGTACTGTTATCACTGTGATTCCTGTATTCTATATCATAAAAGGTATGTCATTCATTATGTGCATCAACGTTTTTTATCTTTTCATCCTCCTATTGATTACTGGCATCAGATCTATTTTGTCATTCAGTCCAGGTGATTGTAAGCCCCCAAAGTGTAAATCCAGTAAGCCTCTCTTTCTAGTAAGATGTCTCGTATGTCACCCCTCTGGGTCCCAATCTGACCTGTTCTATATCACAGAACTTGAAAGAATGTTCCCTCTCTTGACCTCTGTTGTTCAGACAGTGTAGGGCTAGTGCATTGGTTCTATCTCCCCCTGCTATACTCCTAATGTGTTCCCCCATCCAAGATTTAAATGGTCATGTGGTCTTGCCACATATAAAAGGCACCACATTCACGTGTTGCCAGGTAAACAATGTCATCTGTCACACAGCTGAAAAATGAATTCACCTTATAGTCCCTTGCTGAATTTCTGTAGTAAATGTATCAGATTTCAGGACAAATGTACAGAACTTACAATTTCCGTAAGGAAATGTACCTCTGGGTTTGGGCGGTAACCAGTTATTAGGCCCCTGTGCACTACAAGGCGTCCTACCACTGTAAAAACCTTTAACCACCCTGTCCTTCAAGTTCTTACCTCTTTTATAGGCCATTCTAGGTGTCATAGCTGTAACTTCCCTTAGAGTGGGGTCAGTTTGTAAAATTTCCCAATGTTTTCTAATGATGTCCTCTGTCTCACCTGAATTCCTATGGTGACAAAATGCATCTCCGTACTGTTGTACCTGTTCCTGTAGCAGTTCCGCCCTTGACTTGTTTATAGCCACCTGCATCACTTCCCTAACCAGTGGTGTGGAATACCCATGCTGGCAAAATCTCTCACACATCTCTGTCCCTTGTACCATAAAGTCTGCATCAGAACTACAGTTACGTCTACTGTAATTCTTAACAGTTGGGCTTTGGGAATATTCCTCACTAGATGTGGGTGGCAACTCGAGACCAACAAAAGTGACTTATGGTCAGTGTCTTTCCTGAATAAATTTGTTTTTAAACAGTTCTCTTTGCCCCTTATGATCTCCAGATCACAAAAAGTCACTGTTTTGATCACACTGTACCGAAAATGTCAAATTTGAGTTACTAGCATGTAAATAATCAATGAAATCACTAAGTTCATGTTGAGTTCCCCTCCACACAAGAAATATATCATCTATAAAATGATGGCACAGGTCAATCGTAGCGTAAAAAGGATTTACTTGCTCGTCATAGATTGTTGATCTCTCCCAATAGCCCAAATAGAGATTAGCCTAGTTGGGTGCAAATGTAGCACCCATAGCTGTCCCTTTAATCTGTAATTAAACATCTCTTTTGAACATAAGGCATTTTTAGCTAGCATCATCTCTGTAGCCTCAAGTAGAAATTGTTTACCCCATGCATTCACATTTTCATCACATTCCAACCAATAACCGAAGGCATGTATACACCCTTCATGGGTTATATTAGTGTATAGTGAGGCTATATCCATTGATACCAGTAAATATTGTGGCTCAAGCTGGATTTCCTCTATAACCTCCAATATGTGTGCTGTATCCTTCACATAAGATCTTAACTTCAGTATATACCCCTTAATATGGGTGTCCACATATCGGGACAGGGCTCTGTTACTGAACCAATCCCTGCAACTATGGGGCACCCAGGTGGATTCTCCCTATCCTTTTGTATTTTTGGTAATACATAAATGGTTGGTCTGATGGTTTTTTTCACTGTTAGATATTCAAATTTCTTATTGGTAATGGTGCCTTCCAACAATGCCTCATTCAGAAAGTTATCTATTTGTAGCTTAAATGTTTCAGTTAGGTCCCCTCTCAATTTTTTATAGAATAATGGATCCCCCAGTTCTCTATCTCCTATTCAAACTTTATGACAGACATTACAACAATGGCACCCCTCTTATCCACAAGTTTTATTACTACATCCCTGTTATTCTCCAGGTCCTTAAGTGCAGTAGATTCAGCATTAGTGATATTTACAAAAGTGGGTCTGTTTCTCTGTTGATACAATTTCTCAAAATCTGCCTCACAGGCTCTCTCAAAGACCTTCACCGTATCTGAATAAGGGGGGTTAAAAGTAGATGGAGGCTGAAAACCACCACAAGGGGTAGCTTGTAAGGATCCAACTTCCTCACTAGCATTTAGTGCACTCTCATTAGACCTACACATGTTGTTCTTAAAAAAGAAGGATTTAAGATTCAAGTTCCTAGTAAAACATTTGAGATCAATAAATAATTTGAAAGGATTAATGCCAACAGTAGGTACAAATGTTAACCCTTTCTGTAGCACTTTAATCTGTCACTCACTGAGTGGATTGTCCGAAATGTTCACCACTATAGTCCCCTGCCTCAGTTCTTCCTCCTCTGGTTGTGCCCCTTCTAGTGTCTGGATTGATGTCTCCTGCCTCCCCCATCTTGTGTGGGTCCATTTCTTGTTTGTCTCAGACTGTATCGATGTCCCCCTGGATTGTTCTGATACCCTGGTATTCCTGGTAATTGTGATGGCTGATAATGGGGTCCCTGAACTGGACTTGTGTCTCATTCCGTTGTTCCTAGTCCGAGTTGATCTCCCCTATCTCCTCCTCTAAAAAAACCTTTGTGCTATCTGAATCACTCATGCCTGTATAGTAGGAGGGTGATTCCTCTCTATTCTGAAGGATTGATTGAGGTACTGGACTAACAGTTGGTTGTTGTCCATGGGAGTTCATAAACTGGTCCCTCTTGTTCCCCCCAAGTTCTGCTTCTATTGCATCCCCTCCAGTTGGTCTCACTCTTGTTCCAAGTGAGCACATGGTCTAATAAATAATCTTGGTGGTCTCACTCGAATTTATTAAGTTTTGCTTTGTAATCTTTTCTCCCTCCTTTTGCACTTTAACTTTCAACTTGTTTTCAAGTTCACCAAACTGGAGGTCTGTTTTGTATAATAGCACTGCTTCCTCTTCAGTTTTAATATCTTGTGTAATGGTGGCTGCTGTCTTAAGTAGTCATTAATGGTAGCCTATATTATAGCATCAGTGCCCAATTGTAAACCAGCATTCATTTCAGACATAAACTCTACCCTAGCTGTACCATATCCAGGTATATTTGTCAATCTTAGTCCCCAAGGAGACTGCCCAACTTTCAAATAAATAACAATAAATATCCCTAATATAATTTATCTAGTCATTATCACCTTATTCTAAGCAAAATGCAGAAATCTTAACTTATGTTAGACTTATTCTGCAAATTAATCATTATTGCTATCACTGAACTACCAGTATTGGTTTACTAGACTCCTGCAAGGTACGACACAGAGTTCCCAGATAGTCAAATTTAAGACTTCCAGTCTCCCTCTGGCATCTATAAAAAACAAAGAACATATAACAGTTATATTCAGTATCAGAACACCTTACAATATATCACTCATGCTTGTAATAGTTTTTTTATACCTTGTACTGTTATTGTGATTCTTATATTTTATATCACAAAAGATATGTAATTTATTATGTGCATCAACATTTTGGCAAGACTACATGACCATTTAAATCTTGGATGGGGGAACACATTAGGAGTATAGCAGGGGGAGATAGAACCAATGCACTAGCGCTACACTGTCTGAACAACAGAGGTCAAGAGAGGGTACATTCTTTCAAGTTCTGTGATATCGAACAGGACAGATTTGGACCCAGTGGAGGTGACATAGGAAACCTCTTACTAGAAAGAGAGGCTTACTGGATTTACACTTCGGGGGGGGGGGGGGCTTACGATTGCCTGGACTGAATGACAAAATAGATCTGATGCCGGTAATCAATAGGAGGAGAAAAAGATAAAAAACGTTGATGCATATAATGAATGACATACCTTTTATGATATAGAATACAGGAATCACAATGATAACAGTACAAGATATAAAACAACTATTACAAGCATGAGTGATATATTGTAAGGTGTTCTGATGCTGAATATAACTGTTATATGTTCTTTGTTTTTTATAGATGCCAGAGGGACACTGGAAGTCTTAAATTTGACTATCTGGGAACTCTTTGTCATGCCGTGCCTACTAAAACAGCACTGGTAGTTCAATGATAGTAATAATGATTGACTTGCAGTATAAGTCTACACATAATTTTATTTCTAGTTTGTTACTGATAAGCGTTAACATTGCTGCATTTGCTTAGAATAAGGTGATCATGACTAGATAAATTATATTGGGGATATTTATTGTCATTTAAAATGATTACATGTATGTAATGAAGTGGTTACATTAGAAACAAAAAGTGGTTATAACAAAATATTTTTAAGCCTTTTAAATAAGTGTGATCACTGTCACTTTCAGCCCAGCATTTTTAAATATTACTGACACTAGAGGGTTCCACCCTTATGATGTTGAACTAGGTTTGAAACTGGTAGAGGTTGCAGGCCCGAGCTGTGTCGGTTTGTGTATTTGCACCTCACTAAAGTTGTTATTTTGTGCGTTTGGAACCTAGTGGTGCTGTTGCTTGTTCTTTCAGTTAGAAAACAGTTTCTCTAGCATGTCAGTGTCAGTGCCACTACTGGACAGTGAGTAGGAGGGTGGGTGGCATTTCAGCAGTTGGGGCCTCGGTGGGAGCGGTGGAACTATGGCTGTGTCCATATTTTCTGCTTCTTCAGATGTGGCCATTTGTATTTAGTTTGAAGTGATCACTGCTCATTAAGACACCCTTTTCTGATGGTTTTGATGAGTTACTGTGAGTGTTAGTGTTAAAAAGCCACATTTAAAGAACTGGGAGTACGGGAGCCAATCAAGAGATTACTTCTCAGCCCGAGCATATCACGTGACTCATGATAATCACATTTATTCTCACTAGTGAGGATAAGGCCTTTATCACACTTGTGACTTTGTGTCTTATGGGTACTGTCCTCACATGAGGAGATCCAGTAAGTGCGATTATCACCCTGCAACCCATTACATATCAGTATCTTTTATTTCTCTCCAGGTTTTGATGTGGTATTTAACTAACATTAACTGCTTGCATTATTAGTGTAAACTAAGGGATGGCTGCAGATAAAATAATTAACTGCAATCAATTCATATCGATTTTCTTTACATTCAGGGTTTTACTAAAATTAACTTATTAAAATAGTGGACCTTTGCTGGGTTGATAGCTTTTTCATCTCTTCATTTGGTACTTTTCAAGGTGTAAAATGTTATCTTCTTATCTGCTGACATTCTGACTTGAAGGCTATGCGAGAAGGACCTTGAAGATGATTCAGGGACAGCAGGGGCAGAAGTATGAGGAGAGGCTGGACAGTCTCAATATGTACACACTGGAGCCCAGAAAAGGGAGGCTGGATGCAACAGAGACCTCTGAGTTCCGGACAGCAGTGCCTTTTTACAAGGAGTAAGGGTGGGGTAACAAGAGGTCACAGATAGATACTTTTGAGGAAATACTGAGGAGGGATGTAAGCACATTACAGAAAATATGGTGGAGAGGTGGAATGACCTGCCAGAAAAAAAAATGGTTGGAGCAGAGTCTCCCACCGTCTTCAGACACTGGTGTGACAGGCAGAGGAGAACAGTCTGAATCAGAGAAGGGAGTGAGTCTGGACAGTGAAGAGAAGGATAGACTAGCACTGGCCCAGGGATAGGCTGGGAGGCAGATACAGATAGGTAACAGAAAGGCTTTGGTAGACCATTGGGCATTTTTCTGCCATTATTGTCTATGTTTCTGTGCATCATGACCTCCAGAGTTTGATCCCTTTGTCTATTGGAGGCCACTACATGCGGCAACTGGTTCCAGCATTGCTTCTTAACAGGATCTCCATCGGGGGCACCTAAGTGCTGGGCCACCTGTGCCTCTTGGGTCTGAGAGCTTCCTTTCCATGCTGAGTTTATTAGTAACATAATAATTTAAGTTTGGAAAGAATTCTTGGTCCATTATGCCCATCCCCTGCTTCATCAACAGGCACAAGTAAGTATGCTGTGCAAACATGTTCTAACTGAAATTACCACCGAGTTCTGACCCTCTACAGCTCAGAGATATAAAACCTCGGCCTTCCACACAGCTGAATGAAGCACTGCTGCTATACCACTGGTTCAGTTTCATCAGGCCAAAGTCTTTAGTGACATGTGTTTCTATAATGCTGACCATTTCATATAATTGTACAGAATAGGCACCCAAAACTTGGTACCCATTTAATATTTGATTTTATGTTTCTACTGTTTCCTATTTTTGGTGCCTCTCTGTATGTAGGACAGGCTGCCTCCTTCCCATAGTCACCACAAGAATCAGAGGGCTTATGCCATGGAATACCTCATTATCTGCAGCAATGGCAACATGAGCAGTGGGTCAGCACCTCACATTTCCACACTTACTCCGGGACACTGAAGGATCATGAGGGCACCCCCAGCTGCAACAGCCCTCCCTTCACTCCATGATCAATTTATCAAGTCTAGGATTACAAATACCTTTGAGCCTTGGCTCTTTTACAAAGGTTCCACATCAGAGAAATACAAATTATGGGGAACATCAAGACAGACATTACAACAATGTGGACATTGCAAACAGAGTACAGATTAATACAGTTCAAGGGTAGCATTGTAACAAGGCAGCCAGCGGCATTTGTCAGAGGGGAGGACCACTACAGCAGGAAGGGAAGTGGAGAAACAAGGTTAAGTTGGGCAGTCACAGGAGCTGTTGGTAGTAAGATAGTCCCGGAGCCTAGTTTTAAATATACCAATTGTTGGAGCAGAGGAGATGGTGGGGCTGAGGCCATTGAACCACAGTGGCACTCAATAAGCAAAAGAGCGTTGTCCCTGTGAAGTGTGACAGTGGGGGACTTCCAGTAGCTGTAGCGTGGATCTCCTAAGGCACCGTTTGTTAATTCGGTGTTGTAACAGAGTTGAGATCCCAGAAGGTGCAAGGCCAAGGTAGATTTTTTTTGCCATGGAGCAGGTGAGAAACTTTATGCGGTTTGATAGTTGGAGCCAGCTGATCTGAGTGTACAGGTCACATATGTGGGTGAGACAGTGAGCACCAGTGATGAGCCGACATGCCTTATTTAAGGCAGTTGAGAGGCGTCTAAGGGTTGTGGTTGTGGCTGAGACATAAATGATGAGACCATAGTCTATTACAGAGATCACAGAACTCAGGACTGCAACCTTCAAAGCTTCTGGCATGAGGTGTGATCTGTGTTTGTAGAGGAGACCAAGCCGTGTATTAGCAGCTCTAGCTACATTATCTACATGAAGTCCATAGGAGAGATTAGAGTCAAGCTGTATCAAGTATTTGAAGGACCCCACCTGATCTAGAGTGTTCCCCTGGGTGGTGGAGATAGCCAAGTGTTATAGATTGTGTGGGTTATGAGAGCTGCAGAAGAGCATAGATTTGGTTTTCTTGTCATTGAGGACCAGTTTATGATTAAGAAACCATGTCTCTACAGAACTGAAACCAAGTTGAAGGTTGTGTTGAAGAGTTGCAGGATCTTTGTGAGTGGAGAATACAACAGCATAATTGGCATATAGTATGATCTGCTCAGAGCAGTGGTAAGGGAGGGAGTTTAAGAAAAGGCTAAAAAGGAGGGTGCCCAGTATGGATCCCTCCGGGACACCAGAGTGAACAGGCAGGGTGTCAGAAAGAAAGTCCCCAATTTTTACTCTCTGCAACTGGTTTTCTAAGTAGCTTTTAAACCAGAGAGAAGAGTCAGGTGATAGCCCGGCATTCAGTAGTTGGTGAATTAGTAGTCCATGGTGTACTGTATCGAAGGCCTTGGAGAGGTTGACGAAAACGGCCCCTGTGAGAAGGCTGTTGTCAAGGGATTTGTGCAACGCTCCAGTGAACTCAAGAAGGGCTGTGGTGGTGCTGTGACCTTTCTGGAAGCTGTGTTGTTGTGGACAAGGTATATTGTATTTATCCAAGTGGTCGGCAAGTTGATCAGCCACGATGCGCTTGAGTGCCTTAGAGAGTGGGGGCAGTTTGGAGATAGGGCGATAATTTGAGTGATTCGTTTTATCCCCACTTTTATGGATGGGTGTCACGGTGGCTGTTTTCCACAGGTCTGGGAATTTTCCACAGCTGAAAGAGAGGTTTAGGATTTTTGTTAATGGATTAATTACCTCATCGAGGGTGAGCAACTGAAGCTTAAAGTCCAGGGTGTCGCTACTAGATCTAGATTTAGAGATAGCTGCAGTAATATAGCGGCGAGCTTCATTCAGCCTTACCTCCCTGAAGTAGAAGAGGGGATGGTTAGACTGAGGGACTGAGGTATTTGGGGAGTAGGCCCTGTTTTCAAAAAGTCATGGGGCAGAACAGCACTAAGGTCTGAAAAAGCCATGTTAAAGATGTTTGCGATCACCTTGGGGTCAAGGGTTGAGGATCCATCAATCATTAACATGGCTGTAGAGGTTTTTGGCTGCTTCCCTGTGACATCCTTGATATTGTCCCAGAAAGCACTACCATTTCCCCATGTATTGGTGAGAGCGTCTTTGTAATAGGTGGATTTCATTAGCCATATGGCTTTTGTGCAGGCATTTCATGCTTGTTTGTAATTTTGGATGTCCAGTTTTTTGCCAGTGGCCCTGGCAACTGCCCAGAGGTGATCCCTTAGTTTCAGCTGTGAGAGAAGAGCCGTGGTGACCCATGGGTTAGAGAGAGATTTTGTTTTGAGCCTTTTAGCAGGGGCAAAGAGGTCGCAGGCTTTGTTGAAAATTGAGATGAAGTGATCAAGAGCCAAGTTAACATCTGTTGCTTCATAGATGGGTAGTCAGTCTTGTAGAAGCAGGTATTGTTTGAGATGTGGAAGTTTTCCACGAGGAAGGACTCTGCTAGCGATAATTTTGGGAGGGGGCTTAAGGAATTTGTTAGACCATGCACACATGACTGGGGAGTGGTCACTGAGAGATTCTGGGAGAACAGTCGTACAAGAAATCCTTGTGAGGTGAGTGGTGAGGACCCAATCCAAGAGGGTACTGGTGCCAGTCTTGTAGTTAATCCTAGTAGGGGAGTTTACCATTTGCATGAGGTTAGCAGCTGAGATGGAGTCTTTATAGGCACTGGTGCTCGATGCTAACCAGTTTATGTTAAAATCCCCTAGTAGAATAAGTTCAGCTTCAGGAGGATGAGAGTTGATAAAGTTTAGGACGTCGTTGAAACCATGTTTAGGGTCTCTGGGCGGGATGTATATGGAGACAATAGTCAGGGCTTTATGGCTGGGACCTAGGATGGTTTTTATTGGCAGAATCTGGGCCAAAGCAGAAAGTGATGGAGTTGCTACAGGGTGCCAAGACAGGGAGTCTTTGATATAGATTGAGCAGCCACCGCCTTTTTTGGATATCTGGTCCAGCCTGTGGATATTGTAGCCCTGTATTGTTACTGCTGAGTCAGGAACTTTAGGTGTCAGCCAAGTTTCCACCACTGCAAGGATGTCAGGGTTGTGTTGGCATATGAAGGCTTGGAGTGCATCCAGCTTTGGTAGTAGGCTGCAAATATTAATGGTTGCAAGGATAAGGGCATCTGGAGTTTGTGTGTGGCCTGAACTTCTAGGGCCAGGATTGGGATGAACGCTGCCTGAGATGAGAAGGAGGAGGAGGAGGAGTTTTAAGGAGCAGAGTCGCAGCTCTTTGAGAGATAGTTTTGATCGTTGTTTCCAGGAGTAGAGGTTGCAAGATTCCAGGCGGTATCCCATATGGACTGCAAGGTGGTACAGTGTAGAGAGGTGGCCACACTTGTTGAGAGCAGAGGTTGGGTTAAGTAACCAGGAATATCCAAATGGTGCACCAAGCACAAGTCTCAAGTGGAAGTGGAGAGTTCCCTTGGAGTGGCAGTGGAAACCAGAGTAGAGGGTGGCGGGGTGGGGTTGGGGTGGGTGGGGTGGCTAGGACCAGGAGAGAGAGGGGGCAGGGCAAGGAGGAGGAGGAGGAGAGGCAAGAGAAAGGCAGCGATAACCCACACGGCTTACATACTAGATAGAGCTAGAGATAGAGTTATAGCCCTCTAGTGGTGAGAGGATATAATCTGCTAATGGAACGGTCAAAAAAAAAAGCTCAAAATTCACTTCTAATATCAACTCAGAACTTAAAATGACTGTAAAGATTAAACAAATTATTAAACCCTGGCACATAAATTCAACTAGAGACACAGAGGGAGATACAGTAGTTAGAGATGTGTTCAGCAGGAGATAGTGTGGGCCACTTGGAATTCAGCTTCCAGTGGTACCAAATCCAAAAGTCAGGGCTAGTACCTTGCAGTACAGAGGATTTCTGAAAAACTGTTTAGGTTCCAGAAATTGAGGGGTCCGTGGCCTGGTCAAGGCATGCTGGATCCCTTGCAGTACAGAGGATTTCGGAAAAACTGTTTAGGTTCCAGAAATTGAGGGGTCCGTGGCCTGGTCAAGGCATGCTGGATCCCTTGCAGTACAGAGGATTTTGGAAAACTGTTTAGGTTCCAGAAATTGAGGGGTCCGTGGCCTGGTCAAGGCACGCTGGATCCCTTGCAGTACAGAGGATTTTGGAAAAACTGTTTAGGTTCCAGAAATTGAGGGGTCCATGGCCTGGTCAAGGCACACTGGATCCCTTACAGTACAGAGGATTTCAGAAAAACTGTTTAAGTTCCAGAAATTGAGGGGTCTGTGGCCTGGTCAAGGCACGCTGGATGCCTTTCAGTACAGAGGATTTCTGAAAAACTGTTTAGGTTCCAGAAATTGAGGGGTCCGTGGCCTGGTCAAGGCACGCTGGATCCCTGAAGTTAATGGACGTCAATGGTCGTCAATGAACGATGGACCCTTGAACCTTGCCAAAGGGAAAACTTTATCGGGACCTGCAGCACCCATTGGCCAATCAGGTGGCTACATCTGAGTGTGGATGGGGCTAAGGAAGGCTCTCTGACTTTAGAATTTTTCAGATCCCACTGTCTCACTATAGCAGCAGGTTGATGTCTCAAATCTCCACACTCTGGGACACTGAAGGGTTGCATGAGCTCCCCCAGCTGCAACTCTCTATCCCGTGATCACCAGATCGTGGAATCTGGAACCTTAAAAAAGGGGTTAGTTCTCCTGGGATCTGAAGCACCCCTCAGCCAATCAGATGGCTGCACATGATGTGGGCAGGGCTAAGGAAAGCCCATTGACTTTTGAATTTTCCAGCTCTCAGCATCTCGCGCGCTATAGCAGTGGGTCAGAGCCTCACATCTTCACACTTACTCTGGGACACTGAAGTGTCATGAAGGCTCCCCCAGCTGCAATAGCCCTCCCTCCACCCCATGATAACTGAGCGACGGGCTCTGGAACCTTGTCAAAGGTGTTGACTCTATTGGGAGCTACAGTGCCCATTGGCCTATTAGGTGGCCACATCTTAGTGTGGGTGGAGCTAAGGAAAGCCCTTCGACTTTTAGGTTTTCCAGCTTTTGGCATCTCGCTATTGCAGAGTGTCTATGCCTTACATCTCCACAATCTGGAACTGAAGGGTTGTAAGGACTCCCTCAGCTGCAACAGCCCTTCCTCCACCCCACAATTACCAGACCACGGACCCTGGAACCTTGCCAAAGGGGTTAGCTCTACCAGGACCTGCAGCACCCATCAGCCAATCAGGCAGCTGCATCTGATTGTGGGCAGGGCTTTTACCCTCCTCATACAGCAACCCATTCTAGCAAGCCAGTGCGCTGCGGGCTAATGTGCTAAGAGTAGATGAACAAATGGTGTCACATTGTGGGTGTCAGCTGTGGGGTCAGCCATCTGTCAGCTACTCTGCCTGAACATTGTGCATCCTCATCACCATAGTGCTCCAGGGACTCATTGGTACTGCAATAGAAACACTTGCCAAATCCTTTTTTTGTCAGTACTGTCAAGCGGTTACCTATAGTGCTGCGACAACGCGGATGCCGACACCCCCTCACAACAACAGGCATAATGCCAAGTGTTGGCATTGTTCTGTCAGGTATGTCGGCATGTTTCCATTAGGAGGCTGTGACCCCCCAATGCCCCATGTGGGGGGCTCCGCCCCGCACACCGCCTGGTCTCTATGTATACAACTTCTAGCCAGAGTTGTCTCAGGGTGGGGGTGCAACACTGGGAGCTGCACCACCGGTGTCTGCAGGGACCAGAATAGAGACCCGACGATTTCTGGTGAAATCTATTGCTGTGCTGGTCTTCGCGGTCGTGGTGTTGCTCTCCGGTCAGTACACCCCCTCAAGCTACTACTGCAAAAAACTAATTGTATTCTTTGCTATGTCACTAGTTTTAGCCTACTGCCTTTATGCACCTGCCAGTTTTCTTATAGATGTTTTATGGCCCTGGGCTGATGCTTGGGAGAAGTACCATGCTTAGTCTGTTAGCTACATGTCTTGGGTACAAAGTATTGGCATTTGAATTTATTAATAGAGAAACACCTCTAGGCAAAAGTGCCTATTTTCAAAGGTGACTCAGACAAATTACAATACAACAACACAGTACATATAATACAACAATAATTCAGTATATAATTACCATGTCGTAATACATACAAATCATGTCACAATAAACTAACTACTTAAAACATTTGCACATCTTATAGTCACTGAAATGCAATCTGAAGGCTCTTTCAAATGGTCTTAGACGTTCACTGTGCAATATATTCATTGGAACAGTATTGCAGGTTTTCACAAATCTTTTTTTTATTTTAAATATCTCTGTTTAACCGGCCTAGTGGAGCAGAGGGCTGAGGCGCTGGATGCCTTGACTCACGCCATGCCGATGACCCGGGTTCAGGAACAGACTCGGCTCATCAGGAGCCAGAACGGGGGGGAGGTGGGAGCAGGATTGGGCAGCAAAAAGGCAACTTTCCTCTCCCATGGTGGTTGCCGCCCCCCCCCCCCCATAGTCCCTCTGCCACTGGGTGGAGGTCTGGTGGGCAGTGTAGGGGAAGGGGCGACATGTAGTGGGAGGGCACCTCGAGATGCGGCGTGTACAGTACATGCCTCCACATGTGCACAAGTGTCTGAGGTATGGGGATGGGTTATGGGGAGAAAACAGGAAAAACCCTACAAAATATATATGGAAAAAAAAGCTCTTTGTTTCAGGGAAGTTTTGCAGTTCAGTATTTCTGGTTGTAAATTGTTTCAGTGTTCTAGTATTATGTACATTAGAACATGTGGACAGCAACTTATTCAGATTCTGGCCATTGAACAATTTTCCAACTCCAGATACTATCAAATTAAGCAGTTCTAGCATCCAGTGGGAGCCAGTCCAGTGTCAAACACAGCTCACAGTCTCTAATTACATCTAACATGAAATGACAGATTCTGTTGCATACAACTCTCATTTCATCCAATGCACTGTCTGCTGCCTTTGCATAAATGGGCAGGCCATAATCTAGCAAAGAAAGTAGCCGGCTTTCTGCTACTAGTTTTTGGGCATCCAAATTAAAATTGTTTTTATTTCTATATAGCAGTCCTAATCTAATGTTGAATTTCTTTATGGTCTGATCAATATGCTTGGCAAAACACACTGTAGAATCCAAGTAGACACCTAGATATTTGAAAAAAAGGTCATTATTCCTGTTCCTCACCAATAATAGTTGTTATTTTCAAAGGACCACAATTCTGCACCTTTGTATTACTATAGTACACTGTTTTTTTTTGTCTTTTTTACATTTATAACTAATTTACCTCTTGTAGACCACTGCTGAGCTCTTTTAAAATCAGCTTGAAGTGGTCTAGCTAGATATGTAACAGATTTGCTTCTGGTTGCCAGGACTGCATCATTAGCACAAAGCATGAAGGTATACCGCCCCCAACAGTGACATGTCGACATCGACTGACAGTACAACGACAACAGCGCCAGGTCGCTGTAGTGTTGGCGCTGGACCCCGGCACTGTTATCTGGGGGTCTTGCACCCCCTCCCCTAATCAGCTCCAACTCAGAGTTGATTATATTAAGTGGGGGTGACGCTGGGGGCACAGCCCCCACGTGGGGGGTTCGGGGAAAAGCCCCTCTGAAGAAAACATGGTAGGCAGTGGCTATCTTTATGCCAACTACAAATGTGGTCACATAAAGGTTGTGCTGTATTGTTGGTCAACAAAATTTTTGTTGACGAACGATTGTAGATCCAAGGATGAATTTGCAGTCCTGGCAAACTGAACATGGCTTTGCAGTCCTGGCAAACAGAAGACAAGTTATTCAGAAGAAGGCTGAAGAGCAGAGGTCCCAAAAATGGACCCTTGCTGTACTCCTATATTAACAATCATTGGTAGTGATACAAAGTATTGAGTGTATTACACATTTTGACAAGGATGGCTGCACACCCAATCTGTACTAGGTGTTAGTTGATTTCTTGTTACAAAATCTAGCTTTGTTTTTATTCACCCTACTGTTTTTTTTTTTCAAATTTGGTTGTTTGTGATATAGAACCCTGATGTCCCTATCTGGTGCCATTAACAGTTAAGTTTTTTGGGTCTGAACTTGTCCAACTGAATCTCCTGTCAAAGCATTCTAGCTGTGGTTTAAATTAGCCTGCTGTTTTCTGTCTAAATTAGTTGTTTGGTGATACTAACAGTTACGTTTTTGGGGTCTCAACTTGTGTAGCTGAAACTTAGCTACCTCTTCTGGTTCCTGGGCTCAGTCCCTGCCAATTTGCTGCTCAGTGTGCAAACAGATAATTGAATAGCCCTCAATCTAGATCTTAGCGTGGCCCCTGGCCACCTGTCAGTAGTCCTAGGTCTTGTACTCCTCTGTATACTATGATTGTGTGACTCCTTCCCTCTGTTAGCCCCACCTGGGAGTGAAGCAGCATGCTGCACTCCTGTAGACTACTCCTTCTCAAACTCACTAGTTGCTGCGTGCATCTTGCCTGCCTGTAGCTAGCAAATACCTCCTCTCCCTTGTCACTGCCTCCCACCAGGGTTCATGTCTGCACCCCCCTCTGGAACTGCTCAAATTACTCTTCTCATTTGTCACATTTGCCTTGCCATTATCTGGTGACATTGTGCTTAACCTGGGACCCACTCTGCATTCTCCAACTTGGCCCTCAGCAAAGGGTCTTAAGTTAGCACATATAAATATATGAAATCTAATGGCAAACAATGCTGAACTGGATGCCTGGGTAAGCCCAAACAGTCCTGAAATACAGGATCTCACAGAGACATGGCTGAAAGCTTCTACATGTGACCCAGCTTGCTTGTTCATCGTTGGTTGTAGTTTTGTCTGCTTGGACAAGGATTCCCCAAGAGGGGTGGTAGGGTTCTTATCTGTTGTAAGGATCATCTGAACATCTTGCGCCATCCTACTATGCCCCGCCTTCCGACCCCTCAGAGTGCCTTCATGTGGTGCTCACACTTGATAAAGCTAAAGATCTGCACCTAGTGTGCATATACAATCCCCTTCGGTGTGGCCTATCTGGACTTATCACCCTGATGGACTACCTTATTCCTTTTGCTGACTCTAAGGAGATCCTGCTTTTTGGTGACCTGAACCTTGATAGGTTGGGTGCCTAAGACAAGCCTCTCAAATTGTGTATTAAAAAATGTAATCTTGGCTGGTTAATTACTACCCCTACCAGATCCTCCCCCACAAAACTCCAAACACTGCCTGCTGAACTGGTTCCTCACAAACAGGAGTGATAAAATAGTAATGGCTGGCACTTCAGCCAATGTCATATTGGACCACTTCTCCATTTCTGCAGTCTAGCAGTCCTGTCCTACAAAGCACACCCCCACCCGATTGCTCTACTTCTGTAAGTTCTTGAAAATAAAAGCTCAGGATTTCCTGTGTGACCTTGCCACTATTGAAAGGTCCTTCCTAAATCCCTTGACATGTGTAAATGAGGATCGGTTGACCACCAAATTTTATTGCATAGGCTTTGTAAGGCGGGGTTAAGTAGGGAGGCACTAAGCTGGTTCTGCTCATTTTTGGGACAGAGATGCCAAACAACAGTGGTGAATGGGCACGAGTCCTCCTGCTGATGGTCACTAGAGGTGTGCCCCAGGGCTCTGTCCTGTGATTGCTCCTTTTTCTGATTTACTTGAAAGGGTTGGAGGCTGGCGTGGGGGACTCATTCTACCATTCCTATGCTGATGATACAGTAGTGTACACATCTGGTTCCTCAATACAGGAGGTTCAAGCAACATTACAATATAGCTTTGATGGGCTACAGGCCTTTTTTACTGACTCTAAGTTAAAACTGAATTCCTGGAAGACTAAGTTTATGTTGGAGGTGGAGGCAGTATAGCATATTGGTTTAAGGCTTTGAGCTTCAAACCTGAAGACCTGGGTTTGAATCCCACAGCCCCTACTTGCATACTGTGTGACACTGAGCAAGTCACTTAGCTTCCTTGTGCTCCCAGGTCACACCTGTAAACAAGCTTTCAGCTTAGTGTGCCACTCCTGGTAAAAAAAAAAAACAATGTTATTCAGTCCAGCTTCCAAACTTAAAAACTGTAAAGAAATACTGCTACAGGACCAAACTGGAACTCTCCTGGAATGTGTTGATTCATATAAATACAGTACCTGGGTGTCTGGATGGAGCTGACAGGATTAGGCAGTACCCATGCAGACAAACTGATCGTCCAGGTGGGTAAAAGGGTAAATATCTGCTCTTCAAACTGCCCAAGACCGGCCTAGCTATTTGCGAATGATCATTCTCAGTCGTGGCCCTTCAAAAATGGAATAATCTCCCACCGGATCTACTTTCCTGCACATCTCTTACTCAGTTTAAAAGATTATACAAGACAAAATTCTTTTCACCTCTTGTCTGTGACTGTAAATAATCTGTGTTTGTAAATAATAAAGTGTTATACTTTCTTAAGCTTCTCCTCGAAACATGTATAAAATGTTTAATTTCTAAAATTGTGTAAATGTACCTCACTTCCTTTACTAGACCTATCAGGCAATCTAAGCTGTTTAATATGGATAACTCCTCTGTTTTGCACTCCTGGTCCTGTCCAATCATAGTATGATGTTTACGTATACCCACAAGGTACTTTACATTTCTGTATGTTATATGCTTTATTTTCTGTATATATATATATATATATATGCACAACTTGTTTCCACCACTGTATACCAATGTTTTCTTTGTATGGAATGCTTATATTCCCCGGGTCACTCCTGAAAAAGAGATAATTCTGTCTCAGTGGGCCTACACAGTCAACAAAATTCAAATAAATAAATAAATATGGCCTGGACACAGTGGGCAGGATTTTCAAAGCATGGCACAGGGCTTGCATCAAATTTCCATGTTTTATGGCAGCGTGTGCCAAATAGCTGGTGCAAGCTTCATAAAGACAGCCCCCGGGAATGCTGCCAGCTTGACCAGAAAATGCTGGTCTAACTGGCAGCACCTGGTGCACAGGATTGAACGTCCCAATTGCCGTCTGGGTGATTGCTGCAAGCCCTGTGCACGATATCTTTGACACACCTGGGGCTTGCGGCAATTGGGGGGCTTTGAAAATGGAGCCCCCCAGTAACTGTAAAAACAATAGTTCAGGTCCAGATTTTTCCACTCTTTGGCTGCGCAGATCTTCTCTGTGATTGGGCTTCAAGCAATAGGATACATAAGTTAGAGGTATTGTACAATCAACTTGCTAGACTAATCTTTAGGTGCCCTAGGGACACTCACCACTGTGAGCTTTATTCTAGAATAGGTTGGATTTCCCTGTCTAACAGACAGAAACTACATAAGTATCTGTTAGCTTACAAAAGTGTCCTGGGCTTAATACCTGATTATTTAAGTGAAAGGTTGTCCCAGAGGAAAATCTGATCCCTGCCTGAGGAACTCATGTTTATGGGACATGGTGGTACCAAGAACAAAAGTAAAAGATCTATGCAATTTTTTAGCCAGCTTGCACCTACTTAATGGAACCAGCTTCTATCTAAATTCAGACTACTCTGCTTGAAACCTCCTTCAGTTGCAACTTTGAAACACTGGCTTTTGCACTATATCTCTGTACAAAATGTTTGATTATTTGTCAAATTATGTGTGTAATTTAAATTTTGTACCTATTCTTTTTGTATATTGTCTGTATTGTACAGTACGTTATTGCTTCACATGGGTCACCATTGTGAATGAACTGTGCTCAATTGTTATAACCGTAAATGAAATGAGGCCCTAGCAAAATTTATTAGTATTATCTCCAGTGTTCAGTAAAAACACACTCCTCCCACAAAGCATAGGCTGTAGGGCTCAGTTGCAAAGTGGATCACCCAGTGATCTTCTAACACATGAAAAATAGGGATAAACTCTGGGATAAATATAAGAACTCTGACCTAGCCTCTGATTGGTCTGAGTATTGGAAATTGAGAAACATCTCCAAGTCAGGAGTTAGGTCTAGCAAGATCTGCTTTTGCAAAAACAAATTTGTTGCCCCTGTTGGAAACCCACATAAATTCTGGGATAGCATAAAAAGCCTCTTGGACAGAAAAAAGTAAACCTCCCCTGGCTGACATACTCATCAGTGGTATAAATTGTAATAACAGTGCCACAGTTGCAAATGCCTTCAACTCCAAATTCTCAGATTTATCTGCTTTCGAGGAGATTCCTGATTCCTGCCCTGGAACCTTAGCACCTGTCAGATACCCTCTTCCCTCTGCCTACTGTGTTCCCACCTACCCCCTTTCTGCCTTTGATCTGTTAAGGTTGCTGATGTGAAGAAACTACTGCTCTTTATCATACCAGACAACAACTCAGGGTCTGATGGCCTTTAGCCAAAGCTGATGAAGCTTGCAGCCCCCTCCATAGCACTCCTCATTTCAAAAATCATAACTTTCTCCCTCTCCACTGCAGTTGTCCCTGCTGTCTGGAAAATCCAAAAAATCACCCCTGCATTTAAAGTGAGTGATCCCAGACTCATAGACAACTATCACTCCTTTGCCATACTCTTGGTACTCTCTAAAGTCCTGGAAACGATTGTAGCATCACAGTTAAATGACCATTTATTCAAGTGTAATCTCCTGTCTCCAGCCCAACATGGTTTTAGTCAAAAAAACATAGCACCTCCACAACCCTGGCCAACTGACAAATTACATCAGCTTGTCTATGGACTCTGGGCTACTAACTGGTGCAGTGTTTATTGATCTCACTAATTTTTATTGTTTACCCTGACACCCCCTGATGAAGGGCTTTTACCCAAAGTGCCAGGGCAAGGTGGTGTGTAGTGTGGTCCTGACACACTTTCTTAAAATCAGCAATAATGCTGTTTAATTTGCTGAAATTCATGTGAGTGTGATTTCTCCAGACTCTAGGAGTGCAAACAGTTTTTTGGAATTCTACCCTGGAAGGCACACTGATCAAATTGCCTGTTTTCAAATGCATCCAGCAAACAATTTTCGACCTGGTCAGTTACTCACTCCTCAGAACTAAACTCACATCCCTTGGTATCTCCCTGCCTACAAACTACTGGTTCTCCAAATACCTAACTGACTAGACACAGCAAGTTCGCCTCCACTCTGCTACCTACAGCCTTGCTGACATTATTGTTGGGCTTCCACAGAGCTCAGTCCTAGGCCCACTCCTTTTCTGTAATTATATCAGTGATCTCCCTAATGTTGGCGCTGGCTGTAGCTCACTGCTGTATGCTGATAATCCTGTCCTATACTATAGTGCCCAGACTGTCCCCGGCATCCAAAAAATCCCTCTCTAAAGCAGTTGCAATCACCCAATTTTGGCTATCCTGAAACAAGCTCATCCTGAACAGCAAGAAGACCAAGTCAATGCTCTTTGGATCCAAGCCAAAACTCCATTCCACCCTTTTAAAGCTCTCCATCCCCTGTAATGATGTGTCCCCACTCAAGAGTGTCAACAGTTTCAAATATTTAGGAGTATGGCTAGAATCCTCCCTTCATTTCTTGATTCATGTTTTCTCACTCTACAAATCTGTTAATACTAAGCTTGGCATGGTGTATAGGATGAAACACTGCCTATGCCTGACTGCCTGACAGTCTATACCTAAAGGTGTTCTCCTGCTAGGTCTCACATGTGGCCTTCAGGCATTCCTGGATGCAAACAAAACTGTCTCTAGGTGGAATACATCATACAATAATGTGTATTGCTTTGCCCTGGCATCTCTGATGCTCGCACATCACTACCTCCTCCACATTGGTCTGGGCTGGCATTTTCCTACTAGCCAATGAACTCTTGCTCTAGGTCATTTTGTAGACAGACTCCTACAAACAATCTCCCCATCTTCCCTTGCAAGGTATCTGCAACACCAGTCCCCTACATATTCACTAAGGTTTGTAGACTCCCAGCCTCTCATTGAGTGTTGGTGCTCCACTGGCCTGGGAAAATTGGCTTTTGCAGTTTATGCCCCTATCTAACATAGAAACATAGAAACATAGAAGTTGACGGCAGATAAGGACCGCAAGGCCCATCCAGTCTGCCCATTTCTTTTTCTACCTTATAAATGTGCCATTGGCCTTTGCTCTGTCAGTGGCCTATCTAGTCATAGTCATTTGTATTGCTCCCTTATGCCTATCCCACGCCTGTCTGAAGCCCTGCACTGTGTTCATAGCCACCACTTCTTGTGGTAAGCCATTCCATGCATCCACCACCCTTTCTGTGAAAAAGAATTTCCTCACATTCCCCCTTAATCGGCCCCCCTCTAATCTCATGATGTGTCCTCTTGTCCTGCTATTTTTCTTATATTTAAACATGTTAGACTCTTTCACCTTGTTAATGCCCTTAAGGTGTTTGAATGGCTCGATCATATCACCTCTCCCTCCTTTGCTCAAGGGTACATATTGAGCTCTGTTAATCTGTCCTCATATGTCTTCTGATGCAGTCCCTGCACTATTTTGGCTGCCCTTCTCTGGACTGCCTCAATTTGGTTAATGTCCTTGTGAAGGTGTGGCTCCAATACTGCAGGCAGTACTCCAGATGGGGCCTAACCAGTGTCTTTGTGAAGAGGGATTATTACCTCCTCTTACGACTTGTGATACCCCTACTAATACACACCCAACACCCCTAGCCTTACCTACTGCTTTAGAGGTCTGCTTGATGATTTCAGGTCATCAGTGATGATGATGCCCAAGTCTCTTTCTTCCTTTGTGACTGCTAGCAACTCCCCTCCCAGCCCATAGGTGGATTCAGGGTTTTTCTTCCCTATGTGCATGATTTTGCACTTCTTTGCAATAAATCCCAGTTGCCACGCTTCTGACCATTTTGCTAGTTTATCCAGATCTCTTCTCATTCTTCCCACCCAATCTGGATCATCTACTCTGTTGCAGATCTTGGTGTCATCTGCAAACAGACAAGCCTTACCTCTAGTCCATCTGCAAGGTCACTAATGAAGATGTTGAAGAGGACTTGCCCCAGGACTGATCCCTGAGGTACCCCACTTGTGACTTGCATCTCTTCTGACTGTATACCGCTTTACCACCACTCTCTGTTTTCTGCCCACAACCAGTTTGCCACCCAGTTGACCAACTTCTGACCCACCCAAGCCCAGTACCCAGCTTATTTATCAATTTTCTATGGGAACAGTGTCAAAAGCTTTGCTGAAGTCAAGGTAGGTGACATCAACTGCCCCCTTGGTCCACCACTCTGGTTACCCAGTCAAAGAAATCTATGAGATTAGTTTGACAAGACCTTCCTTTGTAAACCCATGCTGTCTTGGATCCTGTGCCCTATGGATTCCAGGTGTTGCACTATCCTTTCCTTAAGGAGTGCCTCCATAATCTTGCCCACTACTGAGGAAGACTGACTGGTCTGTAGTTCCCCGCATCCTCCCTGCTACCACTCTTGTGGAGCGGGATCACATAAGCCCTTCTCCAGTCTTCTGGGACCTCTCCTGTGCTCAGAGACTTACTAAACAGTTCTGCTAAGGGCTCTGCTAGTTCCACCTTTAGCTCCTTAAGTACCCTAGGATGTATGCCATCAGGTCCCATTGTCTTATCCACCCTGAGCTTAGCAAGCTCTTGTAGGACCCTTTCTTTTGTGAAGGGAGTAGTGCTCACCTCCCTCCCCTGTGTCCATGATGCTGAGCTGTGGGCCCTGCCCTGCCTTCTCTTCAGTAAATACTGAGCAAAGTATCTATTTAGGATAGATGCCTTTACAGGTCCTCCTCCTCCCATGCTCCCTTTTCTCCATTAAGCTAGCAATACCCCTCTGGACTTTCTCCTTTCACTAATGTATCTATAGAAAGTCTTGTCACCTTCTTTTTACTGTTGTGCTAGTGTTTCCTCAGTTTGGGACTTTGCCTGCCTTACTGCCTTCCCTGCTTCCCTTAGGGCAGTTTGGCATGCCTCCCTATCTTCATCCCGCTGTGTTCCCTTTATATTTCCTGAAGGCCATCCTTTGGCTCTGACCTTTCTGCTACTATATTTGAGAACCAAAGTGGTTTCCTTCTTCTTTGCACTTCCTTTTCTGTCTAACACAATGGGATGTTGCTTCAAGTATTGCATCCTTAATGCTTGCCCACTTTGCCTGTACCCCTCACCTGTTTCTTTTGCCAGGGCTAGCTTAACTCTGTTGGCCATCTTATCAAAGTCAGCTCCTCTGAAGTCCCATATTTTTGCCTTGGAATGAGATTAGTTAGATGTAGCAGCCAAATTGAACCATACCATGTGATGGTCACTGGCCCCCAGGTGACCTTCTACCTGGAGATCTGTGATCCCTTCCTTGTTAGTCAGTACTAAATCTAGGATAGCCCTGTCTCTTGTGGGTTGCTGTACCAGTTGTTTGAGGCCCTCCCCCTGCAGGGAATCCACTATGTGTCTAGTTCTGGCAGATGTTCCTGCTGGTATTGACCAATCTGTATCCGCATGTTGAAGTCTCCCATTATCAGAACCTCCCCTTTAGCTGTCATGTTTTGTATATCTTCTAACGTAATGTGTCTATGTCCTCCCCCTGGTCTGGGGGCCTGTAGACAACCCCAGTTCTTATGACTGTCCCATTTCCTGTTTCCAGGGTGACCCACAGTTCTTCTGGCTCCTTATGTGTATTCTGAATTTCTGTAGCTTTGATATTTTCATTGACATACAGGGCCACTCCTCCCCCCCTTTTTGCACCTCGGTCTCTTCAGAACAATACATAGCCAGGTACAAGTCTCCTAAATGTGGTTACTGGTAAACCACGCCTCACTAATTGCTACTATGTCCAGTTTAGCCTCTGACATTATTGCCTGCAGGTCTGGGATCTTATTTCCCAGGCTGTGAGCATTTGTGTACATGATTTCCCATTGGCCAGATTTTGGTGTGTTAGTTGTTGGGTGAGGTTTGGCATTACCCCGTGTGTCATATGGGGAGACAAACCTTTTTTCTTATCTGGTGATGCAAATGAACTACAAACATGCTGAATCCCTGTTTGACCACTAGCTGAGGGGGGAGGGGTGTTCTTCCCATTCGACGCATGGGGTGCTGCACCCCTCTCCCCATTTGCTAGTTTAAATATTCTGCAAAGACATCAAACTTCCACCCCAATGCACTGACTCCCTCCCTAGTCAGATGCAGTCCATCAAATTTAAAGAACTTTCGCTCCCAAAACTGTTGCCAGCTCCCTACAAATCTGTGTCCTTTTTCCTGGCACCAGCCCTTGAGCCACGTGTTTAACTCCCCTATCTCCCCTTCTCTGACCTTCTGTCCATCTGCTCCCCTCTCCCAGACTGGCAGGATCTCAGAGAAGGAGATGCCAGACGAAATAGATGATAGTTTGTCACCCAGCCTGGTTAGGTGTTCCTTGGTCTCCACAACTGACCGGCTGGTGAGATCATTAGTCCCTATGTGTACTAGGACATCAATGTTTTCTCCTGCTTTGTGAACAATTTTAGCAATGCGGTCAGTGTCTCTCCATGCTGATGTACCTGTGAAACATCTGATCATTACCCCTGGCTGGAGATGGGTATCAATTCTCTGAATCATGGAGTCTCCTATGATCAGAAGTTTTTTGGATTTCCTTTTTGCTTTTTTTGTTTTGGTTCCTGATTTGGGTGAGTTTTGTTGTGCTAGCTCCTGTGCTGCAGTGTCCTGCTCTGCAGTGTCTTCTGCATCTGTTTGATTTCAGAGATAGAGGCAGATACCTGTTTGTAGTGTTTATATGGTTTTTGGAGGTAATATGTTGGAGAGCAGAGAGCGATGGAGCACCTGATTTGCTCCTCCTAACCACCTGCCAACCTCCTGGACCAACTACCCTCTGCGGTCGAAGTTTTTCTGTTGGATGCTGGGGAACTGGCGGGTGGTTCTTATAATGTATTTCCTCTTGAATATAAAATTTGAGGCGTGCAATCTCTGCCCATGCTGCCCGGAGCTGAGCCCTAAGATCTCCAAAGGCCCAGCATGTAGGACAGTGTCCTAAATCCTGTAAGACTGTCCTTCTGAAAATTGTTCCACAGTACCTGCAGTTAATGATATCCATTCCAGATAAGTTGCTGGGTTTAAAACCTAGTCAGAGTAATTTGAAGGGGAAAAAAAGGAAAACAAAAATGCAAGTAATGGTTTGTGTTTTGTTTAACTTGTTATAACAAGTTAAATTACTAGTGCCCCTGTAAATGAGCTCACCTTGTGGAGGCCCCACTGATCCACCCCTTCCTGCTCTGCCACAGGAAATGTCACAACTGTGGTACCCTATAAAAGGAGTGTAGTGTGGGGTGGTTGCGGATGGGGGTGGGTGGCTGGGCCCTTCCCCTGCCAAAAAAGAAGAACCATGGATGAATGAACAAGGAGGTAAGAGCAGAAACAATCAGTCAACAAGAAATGCAGTAACCCTGAAAGCTTATCCTAATGTTAGATAAAACCGTAAAACCCGTAAAGCACCACCTGTAATAATTTCAGAGAAGATATACGCTCTAAGAAACACTTTGCTACAGAGAAAAATAAAGCAATGAAATGTTAGCAACAAACAGTAGCAATCCCTGTGAGTAAAAAATAAAAACAACACCACACAGTAAATCTGCTTAGCCAAAATAAGTCTTAATCCTTTTCCCTTGCTCTGGTAAGTTTCTACTCTGCCTTTCAAGCAGTCTTAGAAGGAAAGAGCTCAGGTGAAGCTAAGTGCCTTGGCCAGCAAAACCAAGTCTTCTACCTCCAAGATATCAACTAACCTGACTTTTTAACCCTTCTTTCTGTTGGAAATTACTGACAGTTTGCCAGCTCCACCCCCTACATACACACCTAATCATTTGGAAGAGCTGTGGGAGGAAAGCAATTAGCTCCTTCAATGTGAGAAGGAGACTGAAACACCTCTGAGACAACAAACCTTTTCAACAGACAAAAAAAAAAACAAGAATAAAATAAAACACAGTGTCAAACAGTAATTTTGCTTAGCCCAATGATAAAAAAAGTCACAAAAATGTAAGCTCCACCTGTAATACAGTAATTTCAGAGAAGATATACCCTGTAAGAAACACTTTGCTACAGAGAAAAATAAAGCAGTAACAGAAGATATACCTTGCAAAAGACAATTTGAATCAAAAGATTACAGCAGTAATCTGTTAGCACACACCTGTAGGCACACCTTGTCATACCTCTCAACTGCTCCGGATTTTCCGTGATGTCCCGTATTCAGCTGATCCCAGTCAGCCTGTTCCGCTGCCCCGCATTCTGTGGTGTTTTTCTGCCCAAATCCATCCCGAACGCCAAACATGCGCGCTTGCCTTTGCTGTCCAAACACTTCCGGGTTTCCATCTCTGCCGATGTCCGACGTGCTCTGCCGACCAATAGGGTGCTTTTTCTACTGTGAGGTGTGGACCAATAATTGTCCCTCTCGAAGCCTGCCTGTGGCCCAGCAGCCTCCGCTCTACCCGGCCCGCCCCCACAGATTAACCCTTGATGGCTGGTCCCCCCTCAGGTCCGCTGCTGTACAATAAAGCAGCTAGTGGCTGCAGGGGGAACAAGAGAGCTGTTTGGTAGCTGTTTCTAGGAGAGCCGGAGGAGGACAGGACAATGCGTCAGAGCGGAGGTCGGAGGGGATACAGAGCACACCGTAGAGTCAGAGCTGACTAGCTAGCCGAGGAGCAGAAGAAGAAATGAGCAGCTGCTGCACTATATCGCCGGAGAGGAGAGTGGCTGTGGAGTGGAGACCAAAGCTGAAAGGGATAAGAAGGGAGCCTGAGGAGGTCGGGAACGAACACCGGCGCCAATCGCCTACAGTCCCAAGAGGTGAGAAACGCATATTTTCTCAGTGGGGCTTTTTTTATTGCAATGCTGCCTTGCCTTGCTTGTTTTTTACAGTCAAGGCTAGAGAGGACCAATGCTGGCATCATACCAGTCTCAACTGCTCCGGTTTTCCCTTTAGCTCTCGGGGTGGTGGATGGCAGAGCAAGATGTAGTAGTGCATCGGACCGTAGGTCTGGCAATGAGACGGAAGCTGTGAGACGACTTGGGTTTGGAGCTAGTGTTGTCTTTGTCACTGCGGCCCGCCGCTGTCTCCGTTCAGAGTGGTGGAGGAACAGGCAAGACTGTAAAGATTCCATATGCCCCCCCCCCCTCCTTGGAGTGCTGGGGGAGGGAGAGTTAGCCCTGTCAACTCTCCCTGATTTGGCCTCAAAACCTTACCGGATCCATCCTAATTATGCAATTTTATCACTGAAGAGCAAGATGTACAACTGCTGCCTTAACTGTTTCAGCTTACAGAGTTACAGTAATCGTTATTCAGAAAAGGATTGCCACATTCTGCAACATTTTATAACAACTTATGCCCATGATTTTTGTTTGAAGCCTTCTTGACATGTGAGGAGGTGTAGGAATATATTTTTGGGAGGTGTGAATTAATTCCTTAATGGAATGTGATAACTTAAACCTGCATTTTTATTTCCTGCAATAAAAATGGCGAAGGTTGTTGGCAGCAGCGCTCTGAACGGTGCACGTTTCAAGTGCCAGGCTTACCAGCAGTGGATGCTGCCCGAGTTTCGGGACTGTTGAAGCCTCAGTTTCAGTCACCTTTACCTAGTTTTGTATCTGGTTTCCCAACAAAGATGGGCAATCTATTTGGGGAGCCATGTCAGCAAAAGGGTCCTCTGAGGCAGCTTTCCCCCTTGAATGGGACGATGACGAGCGGATGGCTGCCCTCTTCTCTTGTGTACCTGGGATTAAAGTGAAAGCAGTATGAGAATAGCAAACGGAGGGTGGGGGTGCCACTAGACACCAGGGAAAGTGAAAATCATTATGGGGACAGTGATTGGAGGGTGGGGAGCTACTAGACACCAGGGAAAGTCAAACCATTATGGGGCATGGCAATTGGAAGGGGGTGGCGGTGCCAATAGACACCTGGAAAATCTTGATACAATGGGGGGGTGGCAATTGGAGGGTTGGGGTGCTACTAAACACCAGGGAAACACTGAAACAATACAGGGATGGCTGTTGCAGGGTGGGAGATGTCACTAGACACCAGGGAAACTAAGTCCAAAATGTTTTTGCGTATGAAGGGATCCTTTATCATATAGCCAATGTGTATTAAACTGCTAATTTTTTTTTATTTATTTTTTGTAGAACTCGAGCCTGGGTTTGGGACACTGACCTTCTACCATCAGAGGCAGAGTGAGTTCATCAAGCAACCAGCGCATCCACCAGGAGTCCAGGACTGTCTACACACCATGCAGGCATTTCTCACCAGCAAAAGGAGGCTAGAGGAGGATCGGCAGCAGCAGAATTCAATAGGTATGTTCCAGGGTAATTGGGGATATCCTAAAGTGTGAAGTATTTTTAAAATGACTGTGTCTTTAACTGTCTGGGAGTGGTGGGGTGGGGAATGCTACCACCAATTTTCTTTCTTTTGGGACTTGTAATTTGTTAGGTGGTTGCTGCCTCAGTGACTCCAATTTCCTTAGGATATACATGTATACCATTTTTGGCAGGCTGGGAGGGTGCATGAAGCTTGCTGTGTCTGACAACATCTGGTATTTTGGGGAATAAAATTCTAGTATGACACACTTGACTCTGCTGGCTGTATTCATAAAACAATATGGGTGATTGGGCACAGTAAGCAGACCCTCCCCCAACCCACACAATGACATATGTGACCTGTTTTTGTTGGCGTATGGGATCTGACTCGCTACAGGAATGCATCGGAGTACTTGGGTCTGGATGGATGTGTTTTAATAAAATGGGTTGTGCAGGTATTTGTGGTTTGTGGTGGTGCAGCAGGGGGACCTACCTGCAGCATCCAACAATGTCTGATGTTTTATTAATATGATTGTAGTGTTGGTGTAACACACTGGGCATGTTAATCAACCATCAGGATTGATTGGTCACAGCAAGGGACTCTCTCTCACCAACCCAGAGAATGACTTGCTTGGGCTGGTTTGATGATGTGGTGGTTTGCTACGTGATGTCGCGGGGTTACGTTACATGTGTAACAGAATTCTTTGTACAAGTGTTTGGGTACATGGGGGGGGGGGCTGCTTGCAGCGTCCAAACCGTATCTGATGTTTTATTAATATGATTGTAGTGTTAGTGTAACACACTATGGGCATGTTAATCAACCATCAGGATTGATTGGTCACAGCAAGCGGGACACCCCTTCTCACCAACCCAGAGAATGACTTGCTTGGGCTGGTTTTGATGGTGTGGTGGTTTGCTACTGATGTCCTGGGTTACGCTACATGTGTAACAGAATTCTTTGTACAAGTGTTTACATATGGGAGCTGCTTGCAGCGTCCAAACAGTATCTGATGTTTTATTAATATGATTGTAGTGTTAGTGTAACACACTACGGGCATGTTAATCAACCATCAGGATTGATTGGTCACAGCAAGCGGGACCCCCCAACCCAAAGAATGATGTACATGTCCTGTTTTTGCAGTGAGTGTTTAGCCTACAAAGGACACTACATGGATTACTTGGTTGAAATGTGTTTTCTGGAGTACTCATTTATCTTTAGCATCCCTTGGCAAAGTTGGCTCTGGCTTACTTTTGCTACTTGCCTGCAGCTTACTTCAGATGTGTCTATGGAATTTTGTCTTTGCTGCCATGTCTTGACAAGCTGGAGTGCACAAGTGTGTTTCTCCATCTTCGGTACTTCATCGCTGAACCGTCCTGCTGCCATGTCCTGTCAAGCTGGGCCACACAAGTGTGTCTCCATGTTCTGTCCTTCATTGCCTAAACCATCCTGCTACCATGTCTTGACAAGCTGGGGTGCACAAGTGTGTTTCTCCATCTCCTGTTCTTCAGCATCTCTTGTTGTGTGATTGTGTTTTTTTTTTTTTTTAAATTGAAGATGTGTATCCAGAGGGAGCCTGGATCTGTTCAACAGGAGGATGGCAGAGAAATTCTTTCTTTTCTTCTGCCACCATCTTGAAGAATAGAATCCTACCCCACTGGAACACTAAAACTGATGTGTTCAAGCACTAAATACAAAATTAATACTTCATGTGTAGACAACCGGGCCGAAGTTGGTGATGAGGACCATGATAGTGACAAATCTCCGGAGAAGAAGAGGCGAAGATACACAATTTTCCAAGCAACCTGGATGAGCATGTTTGACTGGTTAGTGGGAAGCAAACGTGGTGTGAAGTATGCATTCTGCAAGACCTGTGGCACAGATTTCACCATCCACCATGGAGGATGACATGACTTGCAGCGGCATGCTAATTCAGAAAAACACCGGCAAAATTCCAAGCACGTGACTGGAAAAAACATGTCGCACTTCTTTGGCTCTCCAAACCTGGTGAGCACGAAAGTCATTGAGGCAGAGGTGGCTTTTGTGTCCCTGATAGCAGAACATAATCTCCCTTTTACAGCAGGAGAGCATAGGAACTGTAGCGTAGCAATGTAGAAAGTGCGGATGTGTAGTGTAGCAGGTGTATTGTTTTTGCCTGCGTTTAATATGTGCAAAATAAAGTGTTTCTTAATCTAATCTTGTGTGCATTGTGTTTATTCATGAGTGTAGCATTAAAATAAAGTACAGACAACACATTGGTATAGTAAGTTTTTATTACAAAAACACACAACACCACACATGGTTAAAATAACTTTATTGATGCACCATCAGATGGCCGCACTACTCGTACGCTACAAAAAATAGGGTGTTCCACATTTGGGTCATTTGTCACACATTGCCATGGTCTTTGTTCCACATTGGCAGGTTTAGAGGTTGAGAGGTATGTACCTTGTAATAATGCAGAAGAAGGTATACCAGCAACAACAATTTGAATCAGAGAAAAATAAAGCAATGAAATGTTAACAACAAACAGTAGCAATCCCTGCGAGTAAAAAAATACTGGAATGCCCTTTCCCCAGAATTACACCTCTCTCGCAGCCACCCCATCTTCTGTAAGGCTTTATGGGACACACTGTGTCATCTCAGCCTTTCCTCTCACTAGAAACTGCAGGCTTGGCTGCCCAAGCATTGTTGCTCTTTCCACTCCAGTTCTCTGATCTGTATTATCTTCTGCGCTAAATGTATTTGCTCTCTGTATGTTGTACCTGCACAGGCGAAGACGTTATCACTGATTTTTTCTTATTCTGTGTTTCCTTTTTTGCAAGCACATTTGTCAACTACACCAGCTACTGTATTTTGTTTTGGGTTTGCAATACTGCTTGTTTTATGATGTCTATTGATTGTAACCCCCCCCCCAATAACATTGCTCTCAATTTATGAATGCTGTTTGCTGTATAATTTTACTGCTGTTTAGTCTGTAATTCTTCCAGGTCATGTCTGAAAATAGGCAAATGCATGCCTAATGTATCTTACCTGGTATCAAAAACAACTAAATAAATTAGGGCTTGCCATATCCCATGTTTCCTTCTTTCCCTTCCCATTAGAGGTCTTGTTGTAGCAGTGCTACAACTGAACCACCAGATGGTGCTCAAACTCTAACTGGTCACACAAATCTTACCCTGACCTCTTCACCCTGAAAACACAGAACGTTTCCTGCTATTTAAACATGGGTGATTTTTTTTTTTGTGTCCACAGTTTTCTTGTTTTGTTTTTTCACTCTGATTCTTTTATTCCATTTCTAGCTATGAACTTTTAGCCAGTTTTCACCACTTTAGGTTTTGTAAGGAATCAAGTCTTACATAAGACAAACAAAACATGTTTTCTGAATGTACCCCATGCAAAGTTTACACTCTGCTTTACAATCTTTGTTAACTGATTTTGTCACAGAAGGATCAAATTATTCCACAGCGCAGTCCTTAGCAGAGTGTTATGTACTATTCCAGAATGCTCCCTTGGGTAGAGTAAAGTTACATGGGAATAAAATTCAGAACTGCAATCTACCACCCTTTTTGACCAAATAGGTGCTTAGCTTACAAGGTTATCCAGTGTTTCATGGCTGCTCTGCAGTGACATGCTGACTGTTTTTCCTTCTGCCTAGACTGTCTGTTATCTTGGCTCACACCTCCCAGTCCCATATTACGGCACTCTTGGTAACTATTGTGTGTCCACAATTTGAAATGCCTTCCTAAAACTCATTAGGAAGTACAATGAAACCATATGCCACTGTATACCTGGGTAAACTGTGGCATTCCCCTCTGTTCGATATCCAGCTGCCCACCTACCCCCCTTGGTCTTACCTTGCTGTGACCACCCCTTCCTCTCCTGTCCCTCTACTTTCTTTCTTCCCCTCCTTTCCTGCCCCTTTCAGTCCCATTTGGAGCTACTACATTCACCTCCCTGCTCCAGTGTCTCTGCACCTTATCTGTGAGGGGAAGTTTTACACTGTTATTTCTTTTATCCATCCTGTTGGTGACTCTTTTATTTAATTTGTGTACCTTTTTCATTTTGCACTTTAAGTGCCATATTTCTGACACATATGCCATGGTCTCTGTGTTATTGCAGCTAGTATTTTTGTCCACCTCACTAGCATGGGACTATGTACCTGGATCTGTAAGCTGGCCTACTAAGTCACCTTGTATCTCCTGTATTTCTTTGTATGTATTTCAACAATGTTCTGTAAATTGCTGCACCTCATGTTGAGGCATGTTCATTTATTGTATATTGCCTATATCTGTATTGCTTATTTTATGCCATGTTGTGGCTTGGGTCATGACTGAAAATGGTCTTTGGATCAGCTCACCTACCCAGTTACCAAAGACATATAAATAAATAAATAAATAAATAATATATATATATATATATATATATATATATATACCCTTTTGTCTGTTTCATATTAAACCTTCTGTAGATTTTATTTATTTTTTGTATAACACAATACAGAATATCCTGCCTGGAAAATCATGCAACATAAATTAAAATCTTGTTAACAGATAGGCAGAGGGTGGTAGTAAACAGTGCTCACTCAAATTATGAAGGCATGACCAGCAGGGTGGCGCAAGGCTCAGTTTTGGGAACAGTCCTCGTCAATGTCTTCATAAGTTACACTACTGAGGAACTGGAAGGAAAGGTTTGCCTTTTTGCATAGGATGGACACTAAGGAGGATTGGAGAGAAAGATCAGGGATCTAGGGAAACTTGAGGAGTGGTCTAAAGCATGATAATTGGGATTTAGTGCCAAAACATGCAACATTATGCGCCAAAGGCACAGGAACCCAAGCGTATAAACTGGAGGAGGGGGGATTATTGACATCCACTAAGCAGGAAAGGGACTTTGGATTATCATATCTAATGATCTCAAGATGGCAGGGCAGTGTGACAAAGCAGTGGGTAGGGCTAGATGCTGGGGTGCATAGGGAGGGGTATATATCCAGCAGCAGGAGGGAGGTGGTGCTGCCACAGTATTACTCACTGGTGAGACCCCACCTGGAGTACTGTGTTTTGTCTTGGAGGCCACACCTCAGAAAGGACATAGGGTGCAGGCAGTCCAGAGGAGGATAACTAAAATGGTGCTGGGGCTGCCTGAGAAGCCCTATGAGGATAGAACAAGGGATATCAACATCTGGAACCTAAACAGTTTTTCAGAAGTCCTCTATACTGCAAGGGATCCAGCGTGCCTTGACCAGGCCACGGACCCCTCAATTTCTGGAACCTAAACAGTTTTTCAGAAGTCCTCTATACTGCAAGGGATCCAGCGTGCCTTGACCAGGCCACGGACCCCTCAATTTCTGGAACCTAAACAGTTTTTCAGAAATCCTCTATACTGCAAGGGATCCAGCGTGCCTTGATCAGGCCATGGACCCCTCAATTTCTGGAAACTAAACAATTTTTCAGAAATCCTCTATACTGCAAGGGTTCCAGCGTGCCTTGATCAGGCCACGGACCCCTCAATTTCTGGAACCTAAACAGTTTTTCAGAAATCCTCTATACTACAAGGTACTAGCCTGACTTTTGTATTTTGGTACCAGTGGAAGCTGATTTTTTTCGTCCTCCCCCCAACCCCTCCTCCACGACTTGTTAAATACACCTAAACCACTTCCCCTTCTGTGCACCTTTCTCCCATCTTGCCATACACAAATTTAAAGCTACAGAACACCTTCTAGAGTGTGTTCCTGGCCCAGAGAACTACATCTCTAACTGCCCCATGCCTCACCACTCCCTCCTCTCCCCCTTCATAAGGCAAACCAAGCTAATTCCCTCCTACTACTTTCCATTGTCCCCGCTCTCCCTCGGAAAGATGAAGCTGGCACTACCTTTATTATGTGCCATTTCCCTAACTACTGTGCTCGTATTGACCGACTTCTGTGCGACAATGCTGGTCTGCAATCAACAGCGCCTCTCCTTCCTCTCATTCTCCCCCTCTCCCCTGTCTCAACCCTCTTCACTCACCACTAGGGATAAATCCACCCTGGGGTACATCTCTCTCATCCTACTCACTAAAGGAGAATGCCGCCCCCTTGGCCACTACCTGGTTAACCTCTTCTGGTCTCCTTCTATTCCCTTCTGCCCATACATTCTCCTACTATCACTACTCTCCCTTGCTGGGGACATTGAATGCAACCCTGGCCCAACAAACTCCCATATCACCCCCTCCTCCAGCATCTGGACAAACACCCCTGGTCTTAAAATCGCACATATCAATGTCTGCAGCCTTCCATCTAAATTCACTGACCTTGAGGCTTGGATTGAGCTACACAAGCCCCATATTCTAGGACTCACTGAAACATGGCTAAAGTCACATCACACCTAAAACACCTTCAAAATACCTGGCTATTCTTACCTATGCCTTGACCGGCCAGGCAGGAAAAAAGGTGGAGGTGTGGCCCTGCTCCTAAGGGAACCCTCTCAGCAAGCATTGTCCTACACCACCCTTCCTCACCCAGTGAATGGCTACTCTCGAATTGACCCTGGGATCCTGCAAGAAACTCTATATTGGCTGCTGCTACAACCCCCTCTGAACGGAAATATTGACTCCACCAGCCTCCAAAGCCTGAGCTCTTTAACTCCCCATAGTGAATCTATCCTTCTCGGCGACTTTAATCTAAACTGGCTGAGCTGCCACCAGCCTGACTATGTATCCCTGTTAAAGCAGCACAACCTGGTGCAGGTGATCACTCTTCCCACCAGACTTAATCCATGCTCAGCCACCCAGACTCTACTAGACTGGATCCTCATAAACAGGGAGGACCGAGCACTACACGCTGGCATCATGGCTGACTCTGTAAGTGATCATTCACCAACCTATCTCCTATGGTCTTCCAAACTAAAATGCCCCCCACCCAAATACCTATCTCTAAGAAATTTCAGCTGTCCAGTCTCCACAAATCTCCTCGAGGAGGCCCAGTCCTTGGACTGGTCCACGCTTTTTTCCCTTTCCAATGTAGCCATGGCAGTTTCCACATTTACCCAGACTCTACTAACACTCCAGGACCACTTTTTCCCTGTCAATACCAGACAGGTCAGTGGCGGGTGCTTGCGCTGGGTCTCTAAAGACCTCCTAACCCTTATGAAGGCCAGAGACCACACCTGGTCCACTTTCAAAGCAACCCTCTCTCCTGCCCTCTGGGATGCTTACAGGCACATGAGGAACAAATGTAAACAACAGGTCAAATTTTTGAAACAGACCCACTTCCACAACCTGCAAAAGGCCAACCTTGGAGACCCTAGAAAATTCTGGGACTCAATCAACTCCCTCCTAAACCCCCGCTCCAGCTACACTGCACCACATCTCAACTCCCAGGATGGGCTGCTGACCGACCCTCATGATGTGGCCAATGTCTTCAACTGTAAGTTCACCAACTTATCCATGTACCTAAATAATCTGCCAACTGCCCAACCTCAAAGCCCAGCCCTAATATCTGACACACCGTCCTCCTCCAGCTCTACCACTCACCTGCAAATACCCCCATTCTATTTTAAAGCCCTCCATACATGATACAGTGAAGCTACTCAAACATCTACCCTAACCACGGCTCCTCCAGATCTGATGGCTCATCTCAGTCTTTCTTAAGTTGATCTCTTGGCGATTGCCAAGCCACTCACCTTCATCTTTAACCTTGCTCTTTCCACCTCCTCCATGCCTGATCCTTGGAAGATAGCTAAGGTTATCCCCATTCTTAAATCCGGTGACCCCAAATCCTCCAACAATTACCATCCAATATCCATCCTCCCTCATCTCAGCAAACTACTCAAGAGAGCAGTCCACAATCAGGTCACTAAGTACATAAGCAAATACACCCTCTTATGCAACCAACAGCATGGCTTTCGTAAGAATCATTCCACCGCCACTGCCCTCACTCTACTGATTGACTACATCCTCTCTAACGTGGATAATGGTAAAGTCACTGGGGCTGCCTTCATTGCCCTCTCAAAGGCTTTTGACATGGTTAACCATGCTCTCCTTACCTCCAAGCTTAGCCTCCTTGGTTGTTCTCAGAAAGTCACAAGCTGGTTCACTAGCTACCTTACTGATCGCTCACAATTTGTGTGTATTGGTCAAACCTGCTCCCCTACCCTGCCTGTCTCTGTGGGGGTCCCTCAAGGCTCAATCCTGGGTCCCCTCCTTTTCTTCTTATTCAATAATGCACTTTCCTTCGACTGCCTCAACTGTAACTCTCTCCTGTATGCCGATGACCTTGTCCTCTTCCACAGTGACAAATCCACAGCCTTAATTTACTAACATACTAACATACTAAAATGCCAGCAGAATAGGCCTAACGGTCTTTCGTGTCTGCTCGTTTGGTCAGCCCCCACCCTGGGTGCTGACCTTGCTGCCCCCCTTGCCTTCTCTGGCTTCTCCCTTCCCAGTTCCAGATATTCTTGCTGCACTGGATTTTGCTTCCAGAACCCTTCCCCTGTACCTGTACCACCCCTTCTTGAACCCCTCCACAGTCTCTGCCTCCACCAGCCCCCTAGGCAGTGCATTCCATGGCTCCAGCACCCTCTCGGTGAAGTAGCACCTCCTCCTTTCTCCCCTGAATCTTCCCCCTCCAGCTTCCACCCATGCCCTCTAGTGGCCCCCTCCTCCTTCCTTCAAAGCACCCTGACTGTTCCTCCCCTATTTACCCTCTTCATATACCTAAAGACCTCTATCATGTCCCTCCGGTCCCTTCTCTCTTCCAATGTGTACATATTTAGTTCTTCGAGCCTCTCCTCATAGGTCCTGTCCCCCAAGCCCCAAATCATTTTGGTTGCACTCCTCTGGACCCTCTCCAGGAGTTTAATGTCCCTCTTTAAGTGTGGCCTCCAAAACTGCATGCAGTACTCAAGGTGCGCCTCACCAAGCAGTTACAGAGAGGAGTATCACTTCCTCCTTCTGAGGTGATCCCCTAGCAATGCATCCCAGCATCCTGTTGGCCTTGGCTGCTGTCCTCCTACAAGTCTCAGAGTTGTTCATCTTGACATCCACCACCACCCCCAGGTCCCTCTCAGCCATGGAGACTTGTAGCATTCCCCCCCCAAGGTGTACACTTGGCCCGTGTTTCTGGCCCCCAGGTGGAGTACCTTGCATTTCCCTGCATTGAACCTCAGCTTCCACTTTCTAGACCATCTTTCCAGAGCCTCCAGGTCCCCCTGTAGGGCCACCCTCCTCTCCTCCCCATCCACCACCACCCCCAGTTTTGAGTCATCCGAAAAGAGACTCATCTCACTCCTGATTCCTGTCCTTATGTCAGAGACATAGGTGTTGAACAGGAGGGGCTCAAGGACTGATCCTTGTGGGATCCCACTAATGACCCTCCTTGGGGATGAGACTATCTCGCCAACTACGACCCTCTGGGTCCGGTCCTGGAGCCAATTGCCTATTCATCTGATCATCTGGTTCCCCACCCCATTTCTCCCAGCTTATCCAACAGGCCCACGTGAGGAACAGAGTCAAATGATTTGCTGAAGTCTAGAAAGAGGACGTCCACTGGTCTACCCAGGTCCAAGGCACTCATCACTCAGTCATAGAACTCCACAAGGTTTGTCTGACACGATTTCCCCAGAACGAATCCATGCTGTCTATCGTCCAGGCACCCTGACTTTTCCAGGTCCCCCCCAGCCTCTTCTTGACAATGCCCTCCATCACCTTGCCCACCACCGATGTCAGGCTGACAGGCATGTAGTTCCCTGCCACCTCCCTTGATCCCCCCTTGTGGATAGGCACTATATGAGCCACCTTCCAGTCCTGGGGCACCCACCCTGTCCTCAGAGAGATGGTGAAAAGCTCCGCCAGAGGTTTCGCCAGGACATCCGCAAGTTCCTACAGCACTCTGGGATGTAATTTATTCAGCCCCGGTGCTTTCTCCATCTTAAGGGAGCTGAGGGCTTCCCTCACTCTCTCTGCTGTGATTTCCACTTCCGGTACCTCTTCTCCCTGCTTAGCCCTTCCCCCTCCTGCCAGTGATGCCTCCCCCTCTCCCCAGACCTGCAGATCGGTAAGGGTCCCCCCCTCCTCAGTATCTCTGTCTCCTCCCATGTATGATGCAGCACCCACATTTTCATTGGTGAAAACTGAGGTGAAGTACTCATTTAGTAACTCAGCCTGCTCCTCCGGGTCTTGTGTCCATCTCTCCCCTGATTTAATCCTGCTAATCTGCCCTTCACCTTCGCTTTTCCCAGTGTATCTAAAGAACCCTTGTCCCTCTCCAATTTCCCTGGCCAGGTTCTGCTCCTTCCTTGCCTTAGCCGCCTCACCACCCTAGTGGCCCTTCTAGTCATCAGCTCATACTCCCCTCAACCCTTTCACTCCTTGAGCACTTGAATTGCCTATAGGCTGCCTTCTTCCTCGACCACCTCCTGGACCTCCCTGGTCCACTGCTAAGGTTTTCGGCCCTACCTCGCATTTCGGCTTTACCTTGCATAGGTTCTGGTAGCATCCACACCCTTCCTTGATGATTTCCACCTACTATCAGCGTCCATGTCTGGACCCAATCACATCCAAATGCTCCTAAGGATCCTTCCCATTTCCTTAAAATCCGTCCCCCTGAAGTCAGTTACCTCCATCTTTGTGCAACCTTCTAGCCCTCCTAGGTCCAGGCAGAACCAGACCGTGGCATGGTCACTCTCCACCAACAGGTCCCTTACCTCCAGGCCCCCAACCTGGTCACTGTCTGCCAGGACCACATCCAGTACCCATGCCTCCCTGGTCGGTTCCCCTACCTGCTGAGTTAGGAACACGTCTTGAAAGACATCCAACAACCTCTGTTCCCTGGTCACAGAGGATGTCATAGTCTCCCAGTCTGTTCCTGGCATGTTTAAGTCCCCCAACACCACCACCACCGTCCTTTGCCCAGTCTGCAGTGTCTCCCAACATCTACCACCAGACTCCCCTCCAGCTCCTCCGCCAGGCAGGGGGTCTATACGCCCACTCCTATTTTTACTCTCTTGCCCTTCCCTTGTTATCAAGGTGACCCAAATCACCTCTACGGTTCCCTCCGCCTCCTCTACTCCCCCTATGCCAATGCAGTTTTTGACTATCATTGCTAACCCTCCTCCCCTTCCCTCCCCCCTGTCCTTTCTGAATATAGTGTAACCCGCCAGGTTCAGGTCCCAGTCATGTCCTGCAGTTACCCAGGTCTCAGTGACCGCTGCCACATCCACTGCTCCCTCAGTTAACATTGCCTGGAGCTCAGGCATTTTACTGCCCAAGCTCCTGGCATTTAACAGGACTACCTTCCACCCTTTCCCTATACTTCCATTTCCCCTGCTCGTGTTCCCATGGGGATTCTGTTTTCCCCTGGTCTGCACTTTACCAGTCGGCCTTTTCCTGCAATCCTCCAGCTCCCCAGGGGGGTGGATACAGAGTCCCTCCTTTATTGGCACCCCTTTGACAGCCTTTTCTCCCATCCCTTCCCCCTTCACAAGTTTAAACCCCACTTTTCACCAATAAACCACTCTATTTTCAACTTAAGGATTCCCCTTCCCTCCAAATTGAGATGGAGTCTATCTCTAGCATACAGCTCCTTATCCTCCCAGGTCTCCCCCCAATCCCCCATCAACCCATACCCTCTGGCCTCACACCACTCCCTGAGCCACTGGTTTATCTCCCTAATCTTCCTTTTGTGTTCTCCACTAGCCCTTGGCACCAGCAGGATTTCTGAGAAGGAAACTGTGCATCCTATGTCATGACAGACCCTGGCAAGCTCCCTGAATCTTGCCTGTATGTCTAGCTCGCTATTTCCCTCAATGTCATTTGTACCCAGGTGGACCAGTATGTCCGGGGAACCCCTACAATCCTTTGCCAGCTGATATACCTCGTGCTTAGCCCTGTGCACCATTAGTCCAGGGAAGCATTTTGTTCTAACTGGCCAAGCTTCTCCCTCCCTATCCTATTTGATACCCCTGATCATAGAATCCCCCAACAGGAGCACTCTGACTGCTCTTTTCCTCCCATTTCCTTCCATGTCCCTCATCCTTTCACCGTCCCTCCACCCAGCTGGCTTCTTGTTCCTTCCCCTATCTGGGTGCCACATACCACCTCCTCCTTATTTACCCTGGCCACTCCCTCCCCTACTATCCTATGCCTCTCCTCCTCCTGAGTATCCTTCTGTACCTTGCTAACTCCCCCCTCACTGCTCTTGACTGGTCCTTCTCCCCCATCTGCTAAACTAGCCTGGCTTGTCCTCCCTTCCTTCCTGTCTCCATTTAGTCCCTCCTTGCTTGTCATGCTCCCCTGGCCTAAACCCTCAGCTCCCTTTACTGAATCCTCCTTGTACTTCTGGTCCTTCTCCTTTACCTTTCCTCCCAACTGGTCCTTCTCCTTGTGCTTTCCTCCCTCTTCCCCCTGCCCCTCCTGTTCTGATTTACTGCTCCCCCCATTTTCCTGCATTCCAGGTTCTCCCCTATTCTTCCTGTTATCCGGCCCCTGCCTCCTGCCCCCCACTCCCTTTCCATCTCTAACCACCCCTGTCGTGACTACATCACCCCCCTCATCCTCGAGCAGCAGAAGAGAATTGAAGCAGTTACTGAGTGTAAGGTCTGATCCACCTCCCCGCCTTGCTTCCTACTATCCAGCCCTGGCCATCTGCCTACTTCCCTGAGAATGTTGTCCCTCTGTCCCTCCTTTGTGAGGGTCCCCAGTTACCTGCCTGCTTCCTTGGTAGTGTCCTTTTGGACCCCCTCTGCCAGGGTCCCTATGTGACCACTGAGTATTCTCCTGCACTCCTTTCCCTATGCCCCCACCCCCAGTGTTTGGTACAACCCGTGGGAGATCCCCTGCCCCTTCCCCAACCATACCTCCCCCCTTCCCCCAGCTGTCTCCTAATCCCCGCAATCTCCTCCCTAAACTGTGCCAGCTGGTAGCACACTGGGCAACCACCGAACTTCCAAGCGCAGTCCAGTATCATGGCTGCTCCACACCCTGTGCACCCCACCACCCTCCCAAAGATGCCGGCCCTAATGATGTGTGGTTTCATCCCTTCCAAGTAGGTTTCCTTGGGTGAGCCACCAGGTTCCTCCCTAGTCCAAGATACACCCCTACTGCCTAATAAGGTCACCCACTAATCTTAGATACAGTCCCACAGTACACCGGTAACCCTGTTACTAGGTGCAGTACAACACAGTAAACTTATAAGGGAAATGAACAACTCCCTAAGCTCCTCTCTCCCAGCCTTTAAATCCAACCCCCAGTGGCTAGAACTACATGAGCTACACCTGCAGCCTTTTCCTCCAATTGCAGGGCAGGTGTTCCCCTATAAATTAGCTAAACTCTGGGAGGGAGGGTGGGGAGGGTGGTCTTGGGCAGACACCCGACTCAAGAGAGAATGTATCAGCCCTGTGTCTCCCTCCATGCCCAGCAGCCAAATAACCAGGCCAAAGCAAATCCCACCAAATAGGTTTTAAATCAGAAGAAACAGGCCTCCACCAGCGCAGCCTGTTACACAGTGAAACATCCAACAAATGAGCCCACTTACAGCCACCAAACCAGTTTTCAAATGTCCAACAGCCCCCAAAACAATACCCTGCTAGCCCCTTAGAAGTAAGAAAGAAAAGAAATAACCTTCTACCAAGTAAAATCCACAAGAACCCTGTGAAAAATACAAGAAGCAGCTACTGTCCTGGAACACAACTGATCCAGTCCCCTTCCCGTTTCCTCAGTTCTCTCACACAACTATGCTGCAGCCCACAGCTGGTTCTCAAAAAAACCTCCTCTTAGTAAATGCCAAAAAAACTAAATCCATGCTGTTTGGATCTAAGCCCTTCCTGGCCAAAACTAAAAGCCACGCCCCCTTACGCATTCTCACCCTGGAGGACATCAACACCTACAAATACTTAGGATTACTGCTCGACCCCGCCCTCACCTTCACTGAGGATGCAAATTCCCTTGTCGGAAGGTTCCATCAAAGGTTAGGTGCTACCTATAGATTCAGGCAATACCTTACCCCTGAAGCTAGATTAGTCATTGTCCAGGGTAATCTTACCCCTATTCTTGACTACTGCTCCCCTATTTATGCCAGGATCTCAGCTACTGCTATGGCTAAATTTTCCGCTGCCTAGAACAGTGCCTGCCGCTTTGCTTTATTGGCCCCATTCTCCACCCACCACTGTACCCTCTATAATACCCTTGGATGGCTACCGCTGCAAGGTTGCTTTGACTTAGCCCTCTGCTGCATGGTGGACAATGTCATCCGCACGGCTCCAGAATCCCCCTAACTGCCCTTCTGAAAACCCAAACACTCCTCCACAACCTACGCTCAAATGGTACTCCCCCTCTAGCTGTTCCTAGGGTATCCACCAACATGGGTAGCAGAGCTTGGTCTGCAGCTGCCCCCTTGCAGTGGAACAAACTACCGGCTGAACTCCATTCCATTGACACACACTCCAGTTTCAAGTCCCACCTTAAAGTCTGGTTCCTGGAAAACTCATCCTGCCGATGCTTCCAGAGGTCTCACACCAACCCACACTAGTCAACTCCCCAGTCCAGGGGTTACCCACCTACCCACACTAGTCAACTCTCTTGCCTACAACTGTTATATTGCATTTTTCACAGTAATATTTGACTTCCTTGCCTGTACATATTGTATATATATTTGTTTACTGAGTATTCTTTGTATTACTTGCTCACTGGATGATGCAGTTTCACACTGTACACTGTGCCTGTGATTTGCTTGTTTGTACCAAGTCTTCTCATGTCTGATATTGAAACCTTGTATTCACTGTTCTCAAATGGACCTATGCATCAAACCTGTATATTGTGCTTACTATTGTTGCTTGTGTCAAATCTGTTTCATGTTGTTACTGTTACCTTGTACTCCACTGTCACCCTGCACTATATGTTATGGCCCGGGTTGTGCCTGAAAACAGACCCTTGGATCAGTGCACTCACCCGGTTATCAAAGTCATAAATAAATAAATAAAAATAAATAAAATGTACACCTTGAAAGAGAGGCGATCATGAAGTGACGTGATAGAGACCTACAAGTGCCTCACAGGGGGTGAACATGGTGCAGAAGTGAACTCTCTTTTGAATGAAAAGAAGCACCAGGATTGGGGGTATGCAATGAAGCTGGAAGGGAGATATTTTAGAGATGTGAGGAAATAATTCTTTATTGAAAGGGTGGTTGATACCTAGAACATGCTGCAGTGCACCCTCTAATATCCACCACCCTTCTTATCTGCTAGACTGACCTCCTGTACTGTTCTATCTGTATGGAAATTCCCTCCATTTTCTGCCACCCTGTCTATCTGTTATCAGCCAGCACTTTCTGGCATATGGGCCATATATTTCTCATGTTATTCTCCCTCTGTTATCTGCCAAGTCACTGGCACCGATGCAGTGCATTACATATTAACTAGAGTAAAAGTAATATTTGATCAACTGACAGATGAGAAAATGAACACACCAACTTATATAACAGGAGACCTGACTGCAAGGATCGGAAGAGACTCAGAAGGTCCGGGGTATATGGATATAATAACTGAACCCAAAAATAACATGGAATAGAGCCACAAAAGATAGCAGGAATAATGTGAGAGGGAGACATAAACTCATATTTAACTGGAAAAACATGCTCTTAATAAATAGGAGAACATTGGGGGATCAAGAGGGAAAATTGACATATATTGGACCCAGAGGCTCCTCAATTATAGACCATGTATGGAGCAATTTAGAGAGAGTGAAAATGATTAAAGATATGAAAATAATTGACAGGATGAAATCCACACACAACCCAGTTGGGTTAATAATTGAGATTAAACAGAATAATAATGCAGAGAGAAGTAAAGATAAATTAAAAATAACTGAAGGTTTGGAAATAGTTAATCAGGGATGAATTAAATGGAATTCAAATACGATTAAACAATTTGACAGCTTATTTAAAGGCCCAATAAATGACATAAGAACTATGATAATTGAGAATACAGATTATAATACAGTAGCAAAATATTGGGCTGATTTGAATAGGCTGGTTAGACCTTATTGTATGAATAATTAACCCAGAGGAAAAATTAAAACTAGGCAAGACATGGCCAGGTTTAATGAAAAATGTAGGAAAATGAAAAAAGAATTGAGTAAAGTTATTAAAAAATATAAAAAGAATAAACATCTAAATGATAGTAAAGACAGGATAGACATACATAAGGAAAGGAAAAAATATAAACAAATACTAGATGAACAAAAACTTAGTTATACTAAAATCTTATGGGAAAAATTAAGGAAGACAGTGAAAGAAAAAGATGGAAGAAAATTATGGGTAATGGTTAGTCAAGGTTACAGTAAATATGTTAAGATAATAGAAGCATATATTCACCCAAATACATAGGTTTCACTTTTTTACAGAACTCTGTTATTCACAACAAGAAGAACTAATGTTAAGAGAAACAGAAAATCTAAATGATTAAAAAATTATATATCCAATACCCATGATAATAACATTCGAAGAAATAAAATCAGCAATTAAGTGGTTAAAAACAAACAAGGCCCCAGGACTGGATAAAATAATAGGAGATATGTACAAATAGTATACACACTGGTGGACCCCAGTAATGGAGAAATTATACAATACTTTTGTACAAGGACAGGAGTACCCTACCAGTTGAAAGGGGAGCATTATATTTCGATTTTTAAGAAAGGTGACCCAAATGATCCTAAAATGTATTGCCCAATAAGTTTAATAGAGATCTCACAAAAATATTTACTAGAATTATTCTGGAGAGATTAGAAGAGTGGGCAGATTATAATAATATCTTACTTGAAGCTCAAAATGGATTCCAGAAAGCTAGATCTACAATTCAAGATTGTTACACACTTAAACATCGGGTTTGGAAATACACAACAATTAAAAAGACTAAACTTTTCTGCTGTTTTGTGGATTTTACATCCACATTTGATAGCATCAGCAGAGTAATATTATGGAATAAATTGAGGAAATTAGGGTTGTACCCAGAACTCCTCAATATTTTAATAAGATTGCACTCAGATACATGGGGAGTAGTGAAATACGACCAACATGGGAACATGTCTACGTCATTTCAAATGACACATGGGGTCAGGCAAGGATGTTTACTGGCTCCTTTTTTATTATATATTATATACTGTATATATATATATATATATATATATATATATATATATATATATATATATATACAGTACATAATGTTTTGAAAGCATTAGAAAACCCAACATTTCACACACCAAAAATAGGTAATATTAGAGTAGATTGCTTGGCGTACACCAGTGATTTAGTGTTGATATCGACATCTGCATTAGGCCTACAAAAGAAACTTACTTATTTTTCAAAATTATGTGAAAATCATAAATTAAAGATAAATATGTCTAAAACTAAGATACTGATATTTGGGAATACAAATAAGTACTCCAAATTCCTGTGGATAAATACAGAAAAAGTAGAAACAGTTAAACACTATGACTATTTAGGTGTTAGATTTAGTCAGAACCTAAAATGGAAAGACCAGCTAGAACAGACTGTAGTGAAAATAAAGAAAACATATAATGTGTTTAAAATATTCAGCGCAAAGATGGGTCGCACATCGGTTAAAGGAGTTTTGAGGGTTTTGGAGGCCAAAATAAATTTGCATATACTTTATGCAGCAGAAATATGGGGAATGGCAGATTTAAACAAACTAGAAGTATTGTGTAATAAAATGAAAAGATATATTCTAATGGCACCGCAATCAGTACAAGCAGGAATAATAAATTCAGAATTGGGACAATAAAGGAATAATGCATGACAGGGTGTGTGTCATGCTGGGATAACGCCACACCTGGGGGCAGAGTGCTTCCAATGCCCCAGGTGTGGCATTATCCCAAATGACACACACCCTGGAGTGCATTATTCGTATTATACAATGGCTCATAGTTATACAGAATAAAAAAACTGATTTTAAAGATGTTTTTGTGTGGAAAAATATTTTTTGGTTTTAAGAGAAGATGAAACAATCAATCAAAAGCTCAAGCAAAAAATCATCAAGCTCATCCAAAAAATCATCTACAAGAGTTCATAGTGAGGCTGAGACTAGACCTGTGGCATCGTGCTGGGATAACGCCATGGGTCCAGCCCCAAACTGACCAATCACAGTCCAAGATTCTTTCTTGCCATTGTATAATATTCTATTTCAACACTAACAAAAGAAAGACTGATTTTATCTTCATTAAAATTATTCTTTCTTGGAAAAAAAAATAGATTACCCAGGCAATGTTTGGAAGAGGAAATCAAATATACCCTAACAGGGTAAATCCTCCCTACCATGGAAATCTTTAGGACATTTCTTTTTCCAGATGGACTCGGACATGTCTTATGGAGTATGCATGTATACCCATGGCAAATAATAGTCGAAAATGTGAAGAATAGGTTAAGGGACCAGGCAATAACAAATACACAGATACAATTAAAACAGTTTAAACTATACAGATGGTACAAATATATAAAAATAACACATGGCTCGGAGCCTTATTTGGTTAAATTAACAGTTTCAAAGGAGAAGAGAAAAATAACTAAATTTAGACTTAAAATATATAATGCTAATTATGTATTCCATAAGCAAAAAAGGGAAAATATTCCCACTCCATTTTGTAAATGTGATAAGTCATCAGAGGATGACTGAAAGCATATATTACTTTTGTGCCTGATATACAAGGGGCCCCATTCAACATGGCTTGGTGACATCATGGCAAACCTCGACCTATCCCCTGAAAAAATTGTGAAATATCTAATGAGTAATGAAAATGTATATATATTACAGAAAGTAGTAGGCTTTCTACAGTCTACTCATCTATAATACTCCTATGAATGTGCAATAATTGCCTTGACTGTTTTAAAAATCATTTGTGCGCAATAACAATACATTGTAAATGTATTTAAATGTATTCACATGATGGATTATGGAAATTGATATTTTCAATATGTATGTTTTAATTTATTTTAAAATATTTGTAATGTCTTTGTCAAACAAATAAAAAATGTTGAACCTTTTGAACCTTTGATGCAGTGCATTATGGTCCTGATTTTTTGGTTGTTGTAAATGTCTTAGTAAGAAATATTTTACAGTGCACTGCTGCTGTTACCTTTGAGAATGGAGCTGAGGTTTTTAATAGCATCATTTATGAAGAGATTATTGAAACTGTCAGGGGAAAAGAAAAGGAAGATTTCATATTGGAAGCAATGGTGGATTTTAACATTGTTTTGCTTGTTTGGGGCCTGGACTAGTGCAGCTAACCCTCTACTTGTTCATTTTGACTAGCACAGGTCTTTCATGGCTGCCAATGAAGTTAAAAAGTCTCTACTTTTTTAGGTATTTATTAACAATTCAGATTTACAACCTTTGAGTCAAAGACACATTTACAAAGGCACCTCATCACAGGGAAGGGAGGCAACATATTGGTGGAGCAAGACAGTGGAGAAAAATACAGGTGAGCTACAAAAAAGCATACAAAGCAAGGCATTTCAGTGAACAATATAGGTGAGATACAGAAGAGCATGCAAAACTAAATAATTTCAGTGATACAGTGGAGCATGCAGGTTACAGTGCGTGGTATACAGACTACAAGAAGCTATTCTAAGTAAACTAGTACATACGTAATACTATAAGAGACTAGGAGTACTAGGTGGTGGTTACCTGGGGGGGGTCTATGTTTGCAGATTGGTTCAGAACGGAGCTCTCGGTAAGGCCCTATAATGGGCATTTACAGCTCCGAGTGTCAGTGAGGTGTTTGCGTAGGCATATTTTGAAGGGGCTGATTTTGGAGATGTTAGTAATGTGCGTGAGGAGAGAGTTATACCAGGAAGGTGCTCTGTAGTGGAAAGGCCTTTGGGTGAGCGATGTCCTAGCTCTCGGCACCTGGAAGGTGGCTTTGGTTGTATTTCGGGTGACGACTGAATGGGAGGCCCGTTGAAGGGATGTGGTGACTCCTGGGGGGGGGAGAGCCTATGTAGAGTCTTTTTTGACAGTATACAGGTGTGGTATTGCAGGCACTCTTCAAAAGTGAGTAGATTCGAGGTGGAGTAGAGCTGGCATGTGTAAGTTCTGCTGGGGGCACCAGTCAGGAGCCTGCAGGCTTTGTTGACAGAGGTCTGGACTTTGGTGAGGGGAGTGGGGTCAGCAGCTGCATAGGTAGGAAGTCCATAATCAACCAAAGACAGGATGGAGGAAGTGATAGCCAGCCATAGGGCAAACTCAGGAAGGCAGTCTTTGTGGCAGTAGAGGAGTCCAATCTGGACATTCATGGCAGAGGACAGAGAGTTAAGATGGGCATGGAAGGAGAAAGCCGAGTTGAAGGTGATGCCCAGGTATTTGTATGTTGATACCTGTTCAAGGGGGTGTAGGGTGCAGGTGATGATGCAAAGGGAAGCATTTCTGGAGTTACTTTGGCAGTGTGCAAAAATCATAGATTTTGTCTTCTTGTGGTTCAGAACCAGACGATGGTCGAGGAACCACTTTTCAGCTTGGCTGAAGGTGACTTGCAAGGAGCTCTGGAGTGTGAGTGGGTTGGGGTGTGAGGTGATAAGGACTGTGTCAGCAGCGTATAGAAGCATTTTGCCCAAGCAGGAGCTGGGGAGGGTGTTTAGAAAGAGACTGAACAATGTGGGGCCCAGGACGGAACCTTGAGGGACCCCAGAGTGTACAGGTAGGGCAGTTGATAGGATACCATTTATTTTGACCCATTGGAATCTGTCACAGAGATAGCTGAAGAACCAGACCAGAGGGCCCGATGAGAAACCAAGCTGATGGAGGGAGTCAAGCAATAGTGGGTGACACACAGTGTCAAAGGCCTTGGATAGATCAATGAACACTGCCCTGGTGATCTCCCCAGCATTAAGTGCCGAGTGTATTTGGTGGGAGAACTCCAATAGGGCTGTAGTGGTGCTGTGCCCAGGGCAGAAGCCATGCTGCTCTGGGCATAGTATGTTGTGCTTGGATAGATAATCCACGAGTTGGGTGGATACTATTTTCTCCAGGGCTTTGTGGGGGGGAGAGGCTGGAGATAGGTCTGTAGTTGTTTGGTAATGTGCGGTCTCCATTTTTATGGATGGGGTAATTTCAGCCAATTTCCATGCACTCGGGAATTGGCTGAGGCATAAAGATCAGTTAAGAAGGTCAGTAAGGGGGGCTAACATGACATCAAGTGTTAGGCGGAGAATCCTGGAATCAAAGGGGTCACAACTAGGATTGCGGGAGGAGAGGGCTTTTAGGAGGAGTGGCTTGGCATCATGGTGAGAGATGGTCTGGAAGAGAAATTGGGGTCCAGAAATAGCGGGGGGGGTGGATGCACAGATAAGATCAAAGAAGTGGGTAGGAAGGACTGCACTTAGGTCAGAAAAGGTTGTGCTGAGGCAGTCAGCAACACATGGTAGGTCAGTATTAATTGCGCCGTTAATAACCATCTGGAAGGGGGGGAGAGTGGGTTTTCCCATTAAGCTCCTTAATGTTATCCCAGAAAGCTCAAGCAGAGCCCCAGGATGAGGCCAAGGCAGTTTTAAAGTATCTGGCCTTGGCTTGCCTTTGGCCCAGGTGCACAAGTGTTTACTATGTGTTTGTCTGTCAGCTGTCCTGCCGGACTCAACTGCACATGCCACAGGTTATCCCGCTGCTTCAGTTGCTGGATCAGGGAGGTGGAAATCCAGGCAGCATTGTGTCTCTTGGAACGAGTGCTGGTGACAGGGGCCAAAATGTCACAGGCCTTGCAGAAGGCTCTGGTGAGGAAGGCTAGAGTAGTATCAATATCCGTTGTGAGGGAGATTGGAGACCAGTTGAGCTGGGCTAGGTACTGCTTTAGTTTATTAAGGCCCCCAGGGCAAAAGTGGTGGTGGGGGATGGCTTTGTACATGGGATTGAGCATGGGGGAGGACCAGAAACAGAATTGGTGAGTGGTCGCTAAGAGAGTTGGCTAGGACGTTAATAGACTTGATTTTGTGGGGGCGGTTGGAGAGCACTATATCAAGGAGGGAGCTGGACCCACTTAATTGGTTAAATCTGGTGGGATGAGTGACTAATTGAGATAGGTCAAGGGCTGTGAAGTTGTCCTTAATGTGTGTTGTAGTGGAGCCAAGCCAGTTGATGTTGAGGTCACCTAGGATGAGCTGTTCGGCTTTGTGTGGCAGGGTAGAGAGATAGTCATTGAGAGAGTTGACAGCTAGACTATGTGCCCATGGGAGTATGTAAGTGATTGTAAGGTAAAGAGGGCCATGGCCCGGATCAGGGGTGATTTTTAGGGTGATGGCTTGGGCACCATGGTCAAGCTTGGGGGTAGGTAGTGCATGGCCCAGGAGGGAGTCACGAAGGTAGACTGCACATCCACCACAATGCTTACCCACATGATCTTCCCTAAAAAGGGTGAAGCCGGGGAGGGAGACAGCAGGGTCAGGAGTTGATGGGGAGAGCCATGTCTCCACTATGGCAAGAATGTTGGGAGACCCAACACTGGAGTGCAGCAGTCTTCCTTGGGAGACTGCAGATATTCATAGAGGCAATGCAGAGGCCATGCCCAGTAGGGGGTGACTGGGGGGTAGAAGGTCCAGGTCCAGGGTTAGGGTGGACATTCCCAGACAGCATGAGGAGTAAGGTGATGAGACAGAGACGAGGACTACAGCAGTTGTGGTAGAGGTGCTTGGGCAGATGCAAGGATCTGGGAGGGCAGTGCAGGGGATGGGTAGGGAGTTCAGGTCAGGTAATGCTAGGACAGAGAGGGCCTACCTTCCACTGTGTACAGGGGGCAGGGGGGTAGACGTCAGTGGTGGGTGTGGTGGGGAGATGGGATGGTCCAGCATGCAAGGTGCGTTAGTGGTGAGTGGAAAACAGATGGGTAGGCTAGGAGCAGTGGTGGGATTTGCACGAGGAGGCTGAGATTCTGGCAGATGTGTGCCTACAATAGAGCTGGAGAGATTCATTGCAGGGATAGTGGGGGGGGAGCAGCACCATGAGGAGTAAAGCGAGTACACAGAACACTACAAGGGACATACCGGTGTATGGGATGAAGGAAGAGAGATAAGTGTTGGCAGGCAGGATCCCTCTAGTGGTCAACGAATATAATCTGCAGGTGGAGAAGTGGGCTGATTGGTTAAAACTGCACCAAGTCCCTATTGGCTAACTCACTCTATAAAGTTGAGTGTTGACCAAGGGTGGTGGTGGGGGCGATGGGGAGCCAACACATAGCGTCAGCGAGGAAGCACACTGGTTTCAACTGCGCCACCATTCTGAAGCTGCAAGCTGTGTCCGTGGCTTCGTACCTGCAGCAGTTCAGCTTCTCGGGGGGGGGAAGCCGTCTGCACCAGGCCCTTGCAACCATCGGTCCGTCTGACCAGGAGTCAGTATTTGACTAGAGGCTCTGGAGAGGAGGCAGGTAGCATTTATTTATACTGTAGAGAGAAATGGGGTGGAGACTCGAAACACAACCCTACTATTGGGACATGGCTGTGAGCATTGTTAAGGCTGTTAAACAGATGGCTGAAGTGCTAACAGATGGCTGCTCCTGAGTTAATTTGTCTGCCAGTAGTAGCTAAGGTTAAGTTCTTTTTTTTTGGTCACAGTACATGCAGTAATCACTGTTCTACAGTTCCTTTAAGGCTTAATATTAAATTAGGCTTATATGCAGTTCCTGGGCACTTTAAGGCACAAGTAAACGCCTAATAAGTAACTGTAAATGGAGATTTGGCTGAAAATAAAAACTATCTCCACTACTATGCCGACAGGAAAGTACTGTGAGAAAAAGGCGCCAAAGCACACTGGTTTGAACTGTGCCACTGTTCTGAAGCTGCAAGCTGTGTCCGCAGTTTCGTACCTGCAGCAGTTTGGCTTCTCGAGCGGGGGGAGCAGTCTACACCAGGCCCTCACGACTGTCGGTCCGTCTGACTGGAAGTCAGGATTCACTGGAGGCTGCAGCAGTTCAGCTTCTTGGGGGTGGAGGCATCTGCACCAGGCCCTCGCAACCTTTGGTCCATCTGACTGGGAGTCAGGATTCGACTGGAGGCTGCAGCAGCTCAGCTTCTCGGGGGGGGGGCATCTGCACCAGGTCCTCGCAACCATCGGTCTGTCTGACCAGGAGTCAGGATTCAACTGGAGGCTGCAACAATTTGGCTTCTTGGGGAGGGGAGTGCGTCTGCACCAGGCCCTCGCGACCGTCAGTCCATCTGACCTGGAGTCAGGATTCGACTGGAGGCTGCAGCAGTTCGGGTTCTCGCGGGGCATCTGCGCCAGGCCCTCGCGACTGTCGGTCCTTCTGACTAGGAGTCAGGATTCGACTGGAGGCTGCAGCAGTTCGGCTTCTCGGGGGGCGGAGAGTGTCTGCACCAGGCTCTCGCAACCGTCGGTCCGTCTGACGTTACCAGGCTCTAGTCCTCATACTAATCTCCTTTACTGTTTTAGATGGCCAGATATGATTGACAGTGCTTTAAGAGCTGCAGTTACATGGCACTTGGCAGTGCAAGGAGGGAACCCCACAAAAGACTCAATGTGTGTCATTGTCACCGCATTGTCAGGGTTTCCAGCTACTGTCCAAGCTGTGATCAGGGGTAGAATGCTGTTAAGTCACTAGCTCCCAGTGTTCTGAGTTTGTGTCTCCATGCGTGTGTTGATGTGTCCCACATTATTAAGGCCAGTGTCCTTTATTTTCCTTTATAAAATGGGCAATAAAAATAAGCTTCTCTGATTGGTTAAATAGGTCTCAGAGCCGTGTCCTTATACAGCCATATTGTCGCAACCTGCACTACATCAAAGCAAGCCGATGCAGCACAGCTGTACTATCAATGTTTCCTGGCACCCACTATCAAAAACAGTGATCTCCCCAGCCCAGTTGTCTCAACAAGTCACACATTCGCACAGCGCAGAACGTAAGCTGCGGCGACAAACTCATACTGACATTTAAAAAAACAAAACCATAACATCACAAGAAAAGACACCCTAAGCATTTTTTTTTTTACTGACATCTCACCTCTGTTTCTTCATGTGGTTCCCCTCTGTATTTTAAACCAAATGCAGTAGTCAGCAAATGCAGTATCGCGGCTTTGAAATGCGACTACAGCCCCTGTTGTCCAGTGGTCTTAAAATAAAATCTGACCCTGCTTGTCCAGCTGTATGTCTGTCCAAACTATGAACACTTTTTTTAAATCCTGTATTAAAAACCAGCCTGCCACTACATGGGAAATCCAGGAAGCTCTGTGAGAAAGCACTAACTATGGCGGCTGCAGTAAGACACACTCGCTGTCACTCAAACTGATGGTCAGTATAAGGCAAACAGCTGCTGGGGGGTTTTGAAGCAAATACCACAGTTCAGGCTTCACTTAAAATGAAACAAATAAACTGGATGGTGTGATATTAAAGTCAACACTGTGCACAGAAATTCGTAGGGAGTCCTGTACTGCTGATAAACACATGTGAAAAGACATTGACATGGGGACTATTTTTTGTATTTTAGTCATTAAAACCTCTTTTTTTATCTTTCTGACTTTTTTTTTGTTAATAATTACCTGGGGCCCATTTATAAGCGCAATAAAAGACACTCCAAGGTGTGGGTTATGGCCTGATAAGAGCACTTCCCGGGTGCTAAAGGCACTCGGCGCAAGCGCCTCATGCCTCATAACGCACCTGGGGAGTGCTCTTATCAGGCCATAGCCCACACCTCATCGTGTCTTATTGCTGGCATATTTTGAGTATCATTGCCCAACATTTCAGTGGCAAAATATTAAGAGGTATATAGTGTCTGTTATGCAGGTGGTGAGCTTTATCCCAGCCTCCTCCTAGTTACTCGCTCTCCCTCCGTCTTCCCACTCTCCCAGCTCTGAACATTCCCTGGACACCACTCAGGACAATGAGAGAGGAGGACTTGGATGCTTAAATGAAATCAGTCATGACAAATAAAGCCAAACAGATGTCAGTCACTGATTGCTTTAAAGTTGATTGATGACAGATGAACTAAACTGGATTTTGATTGACATACTGTGTTTTAAGTATTTTTGTTACCAAACTGTATACAAATAAACTGAATGACTGAATTCTAAATATAGTCCTGTGCTAATTTTTCCATATTTTACTGATATAATGTAACACACCTCTAGCTGGTACACCAAAGTTGGTGGATAATAGAGTGTGCACTGTACCAGCAAAGTGGTGAAAACAGTGTGTGTATGGAGAGGGGCTTCAAGGATATGTGGGTTAGACATACAGTAGGGGTGTATTAGAAAACAGGAAGGGTCTGGTTTCGTGATGCTGAGTGAAGGGGGATCACTATGGCATGCTGGTGACCCATGTTCATGTCCCGACTCAAGGATGTCAGGAGTGGAGGCCAGCAGTAAGGATCCAGAGCATCCAATGGATGCTGTCCTTCTGGGGGGGGGGTGGACACTGCATCGCTCAGCAGGGGGTCCTGGTGGAGGCATATTGCAGTGCCATTGATGATGCGGGTGAACTCGTGCCTTCAGGCACTTTCTCCCCAAGTCAGTCATAGGATGAGCACCCTTGTGGGCGGGGAATAGGATGAAAAGTGAAGAAAAACTACACGCCGGACGATGGCCATGTAGTCCCTCCCACTCCAACTGCATCCCTGCATGGCAGCACCACATTGCCCCTCGGCTTCCACCCAACTCGTTCACTCCTCCTGTAGTTGGTGGGGAGGCCCCAGCAGGGACTAGCATTGGAGGAAGGCAGGAGCCTCCAGGTATCTTTCCCCTCCACTTCTGACAGAGAAGGCCTCCGGAAGGAACAGGCTGGCCCAGGGAAGGCAAGCTGCAGGAGGACTTTGGTGGATGCTGGGAATGTGACAGTGATTCTGGCACGTAACAGAGGTGGCATCGGCAGCCCGAAGGAAAGGGGTGCAGGTGAACATGGAGGTGCAAACAAAAACAAAACAAAACAAAAAAAAAGCAGGCAGGGAAAAGGGAGGGTTGCCAGAGATCACAGAGACCAATTAAGGTTTGTGGAGGCAGATTAGGAAGGAAATTTCTGGGCAGACTAGGTGGACTAGGCGGTTGTTTTCTGCCAACAGATTCTATGTTTCTAAAATCACTTTAGACATAATAGTCTCTGCATATCAAGGAATGAAAGGCAAGCCCTCTGAAACTATAAAATAACATCTTCCTCTGCTAGTTCCACATTTTTCTTTCTTTTAAACCAAAAGGGGATAGCTATTAAGTCTGAAACATGTGATCCACAGAACCAGGGGCAATTACCCATACAGAAAACTAGAAAAGGGTGTGTTTGGGGTGAGTTTAGCAACTTAGCAGATTAGACACTCCTCATTTGAGCTCCTAATAGAGTTTGCTCCATTTAGCTATTTCTTTTATAAAGTTCTGCAGCAAGCTTCAGTTAAGTATTGTTCTTGACAGCTAATTGTTCATCACAATGGAAACCAAAGAATCAAGCAGCACAGTCAAGCTGAATGCCTCGCAACTCCAGTCAACCCTTCTCAACACAAGGAGACTGGGCTGCATGCATCAGCTGCTGCCTTGGGATCTGATGACCCTGGCTCAGGCGAAGTCACTAAACAGACTCTAAATTCCGCACTTAACCATCTTGTAAGAATGGTCCAGGACGGACCGGATCTGTGGAACCCTGTGTGATGCTCTGCCTATCTACTTGTTATTATATTGTATCATATTTGTGATAGAAATATATGTTTATTTGAATGTCTGCTTAGGGAAATGGCAGCCAGTAGCTTTTAAGGGGGCCTGACCTTTTGACCCCAAAGGCCATGGCTTGCTGAAAACAGTTGGCTATAGTAAAGCTGACCCAGCGGATTAATTAATTAAGAGCTTCCTTTGACATCTCCTGTCATGCCTGTGTTAGCTGTCATAACACACTGTAAAACTTCAATTACTTTGAAGTCCAGGAAGCCATAGAAGACTGCATTTTTTATGACATCTTAGGAAGCAACAAGTTCTGATAGATACCTGTTACATTTCTCACTGCTTGGAGAAAAATAGCTGTCAGGATGTGTTTCTAAAGATCAAATGTGATTGCTCTGATCAAAGACTGTGTAAATTAATATTGCTATCTTTGCAGATTTCGAGTAAGCAGTAAAATGACACCCTTTTGGGTATACTTGGTCATATTACAAATTACAGGACTATCAGTGACCTCATGTGCTGTGACATCACAAGGAGGTGGCGAGATTAACTTTCAGTATTGCCAAGCAGTCTGAGGGAACTGGGTGGATGTTTTCTCTGGACTTCTAACAGTCTAATAGAACACACACACACACACTGAGTTCTGGATAAAAGGCACTTCTGTCAAACTAGGTAACCTCAAACTGAAACTCAGAACTAGATATTCAAGAAACAGGCGTTTTTTTGGTTTTTGTAATTTCCAGTTTCTTTTGACTGTATTAATGTACATAGGTTCGATGTCTTGAATGTATTTACTATTTTTTATTTCAGTAAATGTTTTGATTTCCTTAATCCTACTTAAGTCTTTTCTCATTTTTTTTCCTTTTGCATGTGAATGGTGGAACAGTATTTGATAATTCTGACAAACAGTTAAGGGCTTAAAAGTGGTTACCAACCATCTTGCTCTAAGGTAAGAAAATACCTAAGGTCTCAATTGAGTCAAAGTGGAGAATGGGAACCAGGCTGGGTGGTCACTGGGTTAAGTATTGCACTGCATTTACCCAAAGAGGGTGTGATATTTGATCCTGTTAACTGGGCGTGCTAGCGAAAAAGGGTTCATATTTTACCTCAGAACTCGAGGCTAGTAGGTGTTTTCAGACCCAAAAGACAGGTGGGTCACCCTGTTTGTCTCCTCTTCACATATTGCACTTAGAGGTTTGGCACTGTGGGAGCAGAGGGCCTGACCTGCGGAGTGCGTTTGTGACACCCTGCATGCCTTCAAAATCCAGCACCAGCTACAGCGGAGCCAACCATGATGCAATGCAGTAACTTGCAGTAAGTGACAGGTCACAAAATACTGCATGACAAAAAGGTTTTTTGCCATTGAATTACATTGTTCCCTGCAGTATACTGCAGCATTTTGTGATATACTGCAACATTACTACGTTGCATCCTGGCTGGTACTGCTGTACTTAATGCCGGTCAAGTTTAAGGTCCAGTGGAATGGGCACACCTATCACTACAGTGACCTTTCAGCTGCATCTAAATGGGTTCAAAACACTGACCATGAGATGTCTGATAAGGATAAGAAAAAGCGGAATCAGATAACTCTGGTGAAGACTGAACTGAAAGCACATCAGATGCATGTGTTGGACTTGTTGTGAGTACCTGTCACCATTTTCAGATGGGTTGCTATCTCTGAGTAGGATAAAGTCAATGGTTTCTTTAACTCATAATGTTGAACCTGTACTAAGGTTAACTACATTGTTTTTGGTGGCCTACTCGTTACTGCTCTAAGGTGGCTTTTATTGTTTAAAAATGTTCATACGATGACTACATGGTTGAGTTTTCTCTGTAGGCTACTTATGAATTGAGACTTTTTATAACAACTTAAATGCCTACTGGGGCTTGTATTCAGTCCATATGTGGGTAATGAGGGTGACTGGCTCCTTGATTTAGTAAACTGTGCCATATTAGAGCTAATGGTGGTTGCTCCTAGAGACTGCACACATACTCCTTATGTATTTCTCATCTCTGGAATGCTGGCCTGTTTGAGTTTCTTAAAGGGCCTGGCATTTAAAGACAGGTCTTAATGTTCATTACAGTTTAAAATGTTAATGTGAAGCACTCAGCTTCCTTAACCTTTTCTGAGGCATCCTATCTAGAGTGGGGAGAATGGAAAGAATAAAGTAAGGGAGGCAGCGATCAAGGAGTTCAATGGATGGCTGAAGGGGTGGTGTCAGGAATCGGGGCACCAAGTTTTAGGGAATTGGGGGAGGCTTCTGAGACAGAAGGATCTTCAAAGGTGATGGCCTTCACTTGACAAGAGAAAGGACAAGGGTGTTAGGACAGAAGTCTGACATCTGCATTGTCAGGCATTTAAACTAGTTGTAAAGGGAGGCTGGAGCTGGAGATTCCACTGTGGAGGGAGGAAAAATGGGGAACCTAGACAGAATTCCCATAGGGATGGGGGTAAGGTTTTCAGGGAGTAATAGATTGAAGGAAAGAGTCCAGGGGATAGAGCAGGGTAGATACAACAGACATGAAAGGAAGGGGAAATACAGGATACCAAAGTTATTAGAGAAGGGTGATGGGGGGCAAGTGAGAGCCACTAGAGGTGCAGGCACATGATGGAGGGTGGTATGCCTCAGTGCCAGAAGGCTGGGTAATAAGATTAGTAAGCTCCAGGCTTTGGTGGCAGACTCTGGGCTGGATCTAGTGGCCATTACAGAAACTTGGGCCAGTATTAACAATGATTGGAACAGAGCGATCCTTACATATGTGTGATAGAGGGATGGGTAGTGGTAGATGGGTGGCCCTCTACATCAAGAAGGGATAGAGGCAGTAGAGGATGCTACCAGTGAGGGAAAAGGGAGTAGAATTATAGTCAGTCAAAGAGCAACTTTATGCTTCTTGCCCCCCCAAAGCATATATGAAAGCTTATCTGGCTCCAAGTTGTGTGGTATGTAAATTTCCATTAATTTCTGCCTTGTTTAAAAATTCCATTAGATCGTATTTGGCTCCGTGGAGCCAAAAGCCAAAATGGCCCCATTTCTGTAGCACTGCGACATCCCCCCATGCTCTCACGTTTTGTGAAGTAGTCAATGAAGAGCGTGGGGGTGCAATCTATACAGTAGCATAGGGATGGTTTTTACATGCATTTTATTATGATTTAGAGGCCCAATTATAACAAATGAAGGCCACTGCTTGACTAACAGGGAAGGAGGCAGCAAAGGGGGAAGGTTGTAGTTGTTGATTTCTGCCAGACATCACCTGGGACATTCCAGTGGTCAAGAGCACCAGAAGCTACATCCTGCTTGATGACTTGCAGGACTGTATGTTGTTAAAACAGGTCAGGGGTCCCACGAGACAGTTAGCCAGTCTAGATGTGGTATTCACCTACTCAAAAAGAGTAGGCTGAGTACAGGTCAGACAACCGCTAGGGTCCAGCAGCCACAATACTTTATGGTTAGAGGTGGCCCTGGGAATCTGTAAGTCCTCATCTAAGGCTGACATGCTAGACTGCAAGAGGGTGGATTTCAACCATAAGAGAGAAATTGTGCTGGACAGGTTAGCTGGGGCAGACAGCATCAGAGGGTTATAAAAGGGGCCCTTCTCGAGGCACCAAAAACATGCCCAAGAACAGTTATCAAGAGAAACAAGTACAAGAGACCAGTTTGGTTCTCTGAAAGGGTCCTGGAGGCAGTGAAGGCTAAAAAGAGGGCCTTTATAAGGTACAAAGAAAATCAGGGGGATGAAGAAAGAGACAATTACCAGCAGAAAACTAGAGAGACCAAGGGGTCAGTCAGGATTGCAAAGGCAGACACAGAGCTGCATACTGCAGAAGGGGTCAGAGGGGGAACAGTTCTTTGGATATATGAGAAAAAATAGAAAGACATGAGGGGGAATTGTCAGGTTAATGGAGGGGGCAGGATAATAGAGGAGGACCGGCAGAAGACAACTGTGCTAAATGACTTCTGCTCAGTATTCACTAGGGAAAATAGCAGACCCTTTCTAGACAGTGTCATAAAAGCAGCAGATAGGGAGTTTCCAAAAATGAAACTGCAGAAATTTACCACCAAAAGAGTCGAAAAGGGGCTAACAGCCCTGAAAGTAAACAAGGCCCTGGGGCCATATAATATGTATTCGAGGGTGCTAGAAGAACTGGCATCAGTGTTAGCCAAACCCCTGACAGGGCTATTCAATGGCTTTGTGCAAGAGGAGGTGGTTCCCAGAGACTGGAGGATGCTGTTCATGGGTCTGCTGCACAAGGGATGGGACAAGGAGAAGCTGTGCGGCTATAGACCCATCAGCCTTACTTCCATGGCAGGGAAACTTATGGAGACACTAGTTGAAGATTTAGTGGAATACATGGAGAAAAAATGGATTTCAGGATAGGAAGCTGCATGGAATCATGACAGGGAGGTCTTTTCAGACCAACTTTGTAGTATTCTTCGACAGGGTAACCAAGGTAGTTGATCGGGGCCATACTGTAGATTTACTCTACTTTGACTTCAGCAAGGCACTCAACTCGATGCCACATCGAATGCTGCTAAAGAAGATGAAGGATCTGGAAATAGGCAAGTTCTCTCTCATAAAAGATGGGGGGGGCAAAATATGTTACACATGTAGACAGGTCCTTTTTGTTCTCAGAAAGTTGTTTCTTTATTAATTTTTCTTTGGCCCATACCCTCAACGTTTCACCAACAATATTGGCTTCCTCAGGAGGTGCCTTCATGAACCTTAAAAATACATAAATATAGAATCATAAATATCCTGTCCACAATACATACAGTATACATTTACTCATGTTCTCTTTAAAATCCTTTTTGTTACATAACACTAAGTGCCACTCACTTGATATACAGCAATCCAGATAAAAAGCGCCAACCAATATATTCTTTCAATTCCAAATTGTATTCCTATAAATAAATATGCTCATTAGTTTTAATTCTTGACATCCATTTAACATCTTATTCCCTAAAAAAAGGGAACAAATCTATCCACTACCAATTGCCACAAGCTAAACATCAGGAGTGCTTATTCATTTTCATTACTTAAATTATACATTAGAATTCTAACAACAACGGTAACAAAAAACTCTCTTTTATTAAAATTCTTCCTTAATGTCCATAGTTTAGAACATAAGCTCTTCCTTCTGTATCCATCACTCTTAGTTATGTCTAAAGTTCTTTTATACTTTCAGCGCATTCATTATCTCCCTTCTAACCTTTATTTCTTTCAGTCTTTTTACCTTCTCAGTTTTGTTTCGGCTCCATTTTTGTTTCTAACACTTGACTTGGTGTTTTTTGTAGTAAGCCCTAGATTGTGACTGCTCTGAAAGAATAAAGTTTAAAAAGGTCCAAAATATGTTCACATCAGGCTTTTACTTAAACATGCTGAATGCCCAAATGCAGACTAGTATTCCTATTTTTTCAAATGCTGCTACAAGTTGCTTTGTGGCTACCACATATCATTCTTAATTCCTCCCCATTTCCTTTAAATAGGAATAAAAACATCTTTCACACATTTCTTTTTGTTCTTTCAAACGAGGCTCATTTTACGCACTAGACTCTAGAGCCTACTTCCAAACTTTTTTTATATACTGAAACAAAAAACCTTCAACATCTCTTTTCACATTTCTTACTTCAAAAATGTTCTCTCTCACTGAAGCTTTTCTCATACAATAAAACCTCCTTTAAACTGTCCTGTACAAGAAAAAAGGCACTTCATGTTAGCTCTTTTTCCTTTTTTCTCATTAGCTGTACTAAACACTCATACTTTTGCCTTCCATTTTTATGTGTGTACTATGCTTCACAACTCATCTCATTTTTACCTTTTATCCCCTGCTTTAGTTTTCCTGACCTCTAATCCGGCTCCACATATTCTCATATCAACCAACTGCTTATTAAACGTTTCTAAAAAATAGCTCTCTTATTTCCATTATGCAGCTGTTGGCAGAAATCTTACCTTCTTTCAAAGTTGTATCCTGACTAGTGGTGGGTGAAGTGGGCTCAATCTGCTCCATGAAGTGATTCACGGAGTAAAGGTGGATTCGAAGAGTGCTCCGCAATGCAAAGTGGAGTACTTCACATTATAATGGGCAATACAAAGTCCATTGAAAACAATGACTTCACGTTACTCTGATTTCCCAGACCACTACTCCACCAAATTTTAAGGCAAAGTGCATTGAAAGCAATGTACTTCACTTCACTTCACCTTGTTTTTAAATTCTGAAGGTGAATTTTGCAGTGATTTATGGGATTTCAGGTCACATGGGCTCTATATTGATCTGCACAGCCTCAGTTTGGGGTAGTGTGTGTAGGAAGCTGTAGGAGACAGTGTGCTCTGAAAACAGTCTGTGATTGTAACTTTCTAAAAGCTGTTAAGAAAGCATTTTTGCATTATTTTGGGGGGGCGCAAACTTTAGTTCATCGATTGTAGGAAACCCTTCTGTGCTCATATCATCCAGCGTTTTTGGTTTTGTGTGGATTTTGAATGTTAATGTACAACATTGAGTGTGTGTAGTGAAATACAGTGAAAGTGTGCTTTGGGGAAGGGGCGTATCTGTGGTGTAGGTAGATTTACATTGGAGAAATAGTGATTTCTTTGTTTTTTGGTTATATTTTTGTTATATAACTGACTGTGTTAATGTACACAAAGTAATATTGTCAGTAATTGTTGAAATGTTCTTGCTGATTGTGTGTTGTGTGGATCTGGTGCAGCAGTTCATAATTTCAGGTTGTTTACATTACAATACGTGGCATATTACTGAACTTTTCAATTTGCTATGCATTACTCATTCATCATTGTAGACGAACTGTTCTGTGTGGGTGTGTGTGTGAGTGTGTGTGCAATGTTGTATGACATCAAATAATGCACCTTTTATTGTGCCACAGACTAGAGTAATTGCAGGCGCAGCAGTGTGAACCTGCTATCAACTGCAGCTGCTTGATTTTGTACTGTGATCGTGGTATCTGTTCTTTGTTTTGCTGCTTGTACTGCCATCAAAATCTGCAGTCAGTTCTTCCCCCAACCCCACTAGCAAGAGGAATTTTTTACCAGATTGGATTGTTTGTGACCTCATCAGCACCACTGGTTACCGAGGTTGTTTTCATTGTGCGACCATCTCTATCTGTTGCTGAAGCCACAGTTGTTTTTTTGGCTTCACATCCAGCGTCCCCTCCAATCAGAGAGTGAACATACCAAAATTTAAATTTGTTTATAATATTGTTGTTGATCCCCCCAAAATGCACGCAAAGAGATGTGCAAGCAAAGCTGGTTCTCGCCATGGCACTGCTGCCAGTAAGATAGTCTGTGGGCATGGTAGTACACAGATGCAGAAGTGCATTGCTGATGTGAGGAAAGGTATTTCTCCTGCAATGTTTTTTACAACCCAGTCAGTAGCTTCACTCATAGTTGAAGGAGATGATGTTTTCCCAGCCAGTGGTGTTAGTGTTAGTGGTGTTAGTGGTGGTGGTAGTATGAGTATTGCTGCCTCAAGTTCGAATTCTGACCAGTGTACTGTATCCAAAAATATAGTGAAGTGTGAAGCAATGCAAGTGAGTGGCAGTGTAGATGATGTCATACTTCCCAGTAATATCCCAGTAACTGAACTTGAGGATTCTGATAATCATGTCAACAATAGCATACAATGTGATATTTCATCCACCGTGGTGGCTAATGTCACACATTTTCCATGCAGTGATTCACAGTGTGGTGAAAAAATATCAGGTGATGTTAGTGTAGATGACGATGATGAATGTGATGATGATGATGATGTTGCCGTGGTTGCAACATGCAGTCCACATGCCAGCATCCAAGCAGAGGATGTGAATCTGTGTGATGCTGATGAATATGATGATGATGTAATTGACCCCAGTTGGGAACTGGAGAAAAAGAAATTCAAGGTAGCTGTGTCTGAGTCTATTTGCAGTAATCCTCCCCCCCCCATAAAAACTTGTGATTTGCCAGTTTCAGTTGATGATGATGACCCAGTAATAATGATAGGTAGTCGTGGTGGTCAGTTGCAGTCCAGGTGTGCAGTGCCTGAAACATCACACCACCACCCCCACTTCAGTGCTTAAAAGAACAGAGTTAAATGAGCAGCATCATGGACATGTTAAAAGTAGAGCATCACAATCCCTTGTTTGTGATTTTTTTGTTCAAGATGAAAATGATGAGTCAGTTGCAATCTGCCAGGTTTGCTATGTGTGTGTGTGTGTGAGTCGAGGTAAAAAGGGGAGCCATCTGGGCACAGGAGGACAGCATACGCATCTTAAGAATAGGCACATGGCACTGTGGACCCAGCACAAGATGGCAGCTAATACCACAGTGGGGCATTCACCCTCATCAGCAACCACAACAAGCATGTTATCCCCTTCCATGAGTGTTAAGTCCAGTAGGAAATTAAACGTGTGCAGTAGTGAGGTAATAAGAGCAGAGGACTACTACAGGCATGATGAGGTGGAAGAGCATAATGACTTTGAAATGTTGTCCAGTGCTGGTGAGAGTAGCGGTTTTAGTGGTGGTGGTGAATGCAGTATGTCTAGTGCAAGTGGTACATCAACCCCGGTTGGCAAATCTGGCAAAATAACTGCATTTCTGAGTTTGTCATCATCACTTGTGCAACCGTCTTCATCAAACGTTCACACTCCATGCCCTGCCAATGCCATTCATCACAGAGCACAACCATTTGTGATCAACATACCCCATGTAAAACTTTTAAGTCATCCCATGTTACAGAGTGTTTTTGCACATAAGCTGAAGTACCCCCCCCAATCATACAGTGTCACGTGAACTTAATGCTCCTGTAGCTGAAATGCTGGCAATTGATCTTTTGCCCTTCTCCTTTGTGGAGAATTCTTGGTTCCGGCGGTTTGCTTCACGTGCCTGTCCAAAATGGAAAGTCCCATGCAGGACATTATTTTCTACCCGTGCTGCCACAGAGTTGTTCCATACTGAGTCTGACTCAGTAAGACATGCCCTTCAACATTCCTCCTCTCCATTCATCTATTTAAGTGTGGATATGTGGACAAGTGGCAAAACAGTGGGGAGTTCATATTTGTGTATAACTGCACACTGGGCACAGGTGCTGGGTGTTGTTTGTGATGTTGGTAGTGTGAATAATCAGTGCAGTAAGGTAGATTGTCATGGTATCAATGTTCCAGGAATTCAACAGCATGCAACGATTGTTATGCACAGTGTGACCTGTTCACACACTGGTGAAAACATGTTGGACGTGGTACTGACTGAAATTGACAAGTGGCTGAACTCCCTGTCCCTGAGAGCTGGGTTCATAGCAAGTGACAGTGGGTCAAATGTGGTGAAATGCATCACAAATGGTGTTTTTTGTGCTCCATGCATAGCCCATTTTTTAAATCTTGTGGTGCAGAGGTTTCTGCAGCACTCTGATATGAAAGAAACGCTGACCATTGTACGCCATATCTGCTCTCACTTCTCACGATCTGGAAAGGCCTGTGACCAACTGTGGCCGTTGCAGATGCATAACAGCCTGCCTCAGCATCGCTTGAAGCTGGAAGTTGTCACCCGATGGAACTCCACTTTATACATGGCAGAGAAGTTGTATGAACAATACAAAGCAATCTCAGAATATCTTGTGATGCACACTAGCCGTGACAGTTCCGGGGCCTCCATGTCTATGACGACTGAACGGTGGCACCTCATGGACTATGTAATAACAATTTTGTGGCCTTTTGAACATGCCACATGGGCAGTGAGTGGTGAGTCTGCCTCCATTAGCCAATCAATTCCACTGCTGTGGGTGCTGAGGCAGATATTGGTGAATGTACAGCATGGCCTTGATGTTGCTGGAGATGGTAGTAGCAGTATGTTGCTGCAACACATGCTGACAGTATTCGACCAGAATCGTCACATTGTGAGCATTCAGCGTAGTGACAACTTTGCCATAGCAACAATGCTGGACCCATGATACAAACATGGAATTGCATCAGTACTGGAGGTAAGCCCTGAACAGGTAAAAAATATCAGTGGTCAACTGGTGCGCTTAGTTCATGGGGCACAGAAGTCACGTGCCAAGGTCAACAAACCTCAGCAGCATAATCTGGCTGAAGGAGTACCTGGAGGACCATCAAGCATATCCTGCAAGGATAAGGGCACCGCAGTTCCAGGTGGTCTGTCATCCAAAGTGACTGGCGTCAACCCGTTTTGGGAGGCTTTGTCCCAAGTGGGGATTTGTGAAATAAATGATTCAGGAGAACAGGATGATGCATCAACCACTGGACTTAGTGTGGCACAGAGAATGGTTGAGTCATATTTGTCTGAAAACAGGCATCTGGCAATAACTGATGATCCTCTTTTGTACTGGAGTGGAAAGGTCAGTGAATGGCCAGAGCTGACTGCAGTGGCACTGAAGTACCTCACATGCCCACCCTCCAGTGTAAATGTTGAGAGTGTGTTTAGCTCAGCAGGTGCAATAGTCAGGGATCGTCAGACAAACCTGTCTCCTGCAAATGTTAGTTTGCTAACATTCATTAAAATGAATGAGAGGCACATACCAGCACAGACTGCAACCTCAGTATTCATATCCCGGCCTAGTCATGGTAGTTTTGGTGATGTGGAAATGGACCATCCTGGTGGCACTGGCAGTGGCAGCATGAAATGACCCACTACTGATGTAGATGATGACACAATGGAGAAAGAATTTCCCAGTGGTCAGATTTCAGAAATAGATGACTGAGAGGGCAGCTTTCTTTATGAGGATGATGATGTGGTTAATGTTGGCAGGTTTTAACTGAAGTTGTTAAGAGTCGGTGTGCCCCCACCCAGATCACCACCACCACCACCACTGGGACTGTTGTTAGCCACTGCCACCACTGAGCATGAGTCTGTCTGCCCCCCAGACCACCACCACCAGGACTGATGTTAGCCACTGCCACCACTGAGCATGAGTCTGTTTGCCCCCGGACCACCACCACCACCACTGGGACCGATGTTAGCCACTGCCACCACTGAGCATGAGCCTGTCTGCCCCCCAGACCACCACCACTGGGACTGATGTTAGCCACTGCCACCACTGAGCATGAGTCTGTCCACCCTCAGACCGCCACCACCACCACCACCGGGACCGATGTTAGCCATTGCCACCACTGAGCATGAGTCTGTCTGCCCCCCGGACCACCACCACCACCGGAACTGATGTTAGCCACTGCCACCACTGAGCATGAGTCTGTCTGCCCCTGGACTACCACCACCACCACCACCACCGGGACTGATGTTAGCCACTGCCACCACTGAGCATGAGTCTGTCCACCCCCCAGACCACCACCACCACCACCACTACTGGGACTGATGTTAGCCACTGCCACCACTGAGCATGAGTCTGTCCACCCTCAGACCGCCACCACCACCACCACCGGGACCGATGTTAGCCATTGCCACCACTGAGCATGAGTCTGTCTGCCCCCCGGACCACCACCACCACCGGACTTGATGTTAGCCACTGCCACCACTGAGCATGAGTCTGTCTGCCCCCCGGACCACCACCACCACCGGGACTGATGTTAGCCACTGCCACCACTGAGCATGAGTCTGTCTGCCCCCCGGACCACCAGCACCGGGACTGATGTTAGCCACTGCCACCAGCACCAGATTCAGGAAGATATAACAGAGAATGTCATCATGTGCCACAACTATCACCACCAGCACCCACCACCAGTGTCATTCAGGCAGTATTTCCCCGTTACATTTACATTTACCATGCCAAAGCAGAGAGAATCGAATAGGAGACCACATCCATCAGCCACAGGCACAAAGCTTCTTAATATTTAAACCATAAAGTGAATATGTGTACTAATGTTTGTTATGCTATTTGACTTTCTTTAGTTGTATGTTTTGTTTTCTGTAGCTTTTCAGAGCTGCAATGGTCAAACAGATACAGTACACTTATTTTATTTTTTTTACAGGTTAACAAAAAAACTCTCCTTCATTGAAACTCGGTATGAATGGTACTGCAGCTGTACCGTACAGAGGAACCTATGGAATATCCATTTGAAATCCATTCTGGTAAGTATGAAGATTTTATTTCATCTGTTTCATTGTTTTGGAAAGACTGCAGCAAATGCGACTGAGTATGATTCATAAACTAGGTGACATGTGCACGTCACCAAAACTATTTCTGTAAGATATCATTCATGCAATGTATTCTGAACTTGCAGCTGTGCAGCCCTGACCATGACAGTGTTGAAAAAGTTGCACACAGGTTGTGTTATTTGACAAGATGTAGTTTTGAAATGTAACTTGACTTGAGATTGAGAACCAGGGACAAATTACAATCAAGTTGTAAGAAGTCATTCATTTCTTTTTTTAGGAAACTTCCAGATGCTTTGTTGTCATGTCAAAGTGGCCTTATCCAAAGAAGTTCTTCAACATCAGCCCCCCCCCGGGCTGGGGCACACATGCAACACGCAGAAGTCGTTTCATTCGATGACCATGATCATCATTAACAACCAGACTCGAGAAGGATGCAGTTGAAATCTGTGAAGAAGTAACCAAATAAGAAACTATTAGAGACAAACCTGCAAATATGCCTCCCCCAACCCCCCCAAAAAAATACTTACCTTCATTTGCTTGAGAGTTATCCATTTCAAATTTCTACACAAAAAGTTCTCATCGAGCACTGGAATGTGCACACCAACAGTATCTGTGACCTGTGATACAGAACAATACCATGAGTACACGTACATGTCAATCCCCCTCACCTACAAAATATACAGATATATATCTACATATATCAACTCACCAAGGCTACTATTAGTGTACAGACAAAGGGCACCCTTCCGTCCAGTTGAGATGGTCACATTGCATTTACTGGAATTGCAGCACACATTAGACCAGCAACAGTTCACTCACAGTCATCATTTTATTCTGGGGGACTTTGTATGTGCTGAAATGCTCCCATTTCACTTTGTTACCACTTGACAATTTTCTGAACACAAGGCAGATGCATTTTGGGCATGCAGAAAAAATCTGGGGACTCTGTGCCACCACTGCGCGCATGGCTGAGTATGCCATTAATTCTGGGGGACTTTGTATGTGCTGAAACGATCCCATTTCACTTTGTCACCACTTGTCAATTTTCTGGACACAAGGCAGATTCATTTTGTGTGATTGTGAGCTCATGATGTCATACTGACATTATCAATTAAAGCAGCATTGCAAGAATAAAGTGACAATTTTGAACTGTACTTTTTTATGCTATTTTACATTGCCAGCCACTAGTTACCTCCGAGTCATGACTTGAATGATACACTTCTTTTCACAATTTCTGTCTGCTTTACTTAGTTGACTTCTTTTTGTCATGTATGAAAAAAAAATGAGCACACCTTTCAATATTGTTATGACCAGGTTTGTATTTATTTGCAACTGCTTTTTAATAAATATTGTTCTGTGGGGTCATACTGTAAAACACTGCCTGCTGCATAACTGTTAATTTACAACGGAAGTGATATACAACAACTAACAGATGTGATGGAGAAAAGCAGCGGAAAATACTGACAAGACCTGGTCAGCACCATATTAAAGGAATGCTCCTTTCATTATTTCTGAGATGAAAAAGGTAGTACAGCAGACTCAAATACTGGAAATTATAGCATCACTAGAGTCAGGATGTAAGTAAAGGAAGTTGTAACATAGCATTAAAAATATAGGTCGAGTTCTCAACAGATTGTTGCACTGCTGCTTTACAGACATTCACCACGTTACGCTGGATTGTAATTGTTGCACCTAATATGTGGGTGCCCTTACTTCGGGGAATCTTTCTTGCTCCACATGTCCTTACATAGTGCAATACATTTCTGTGAAAACCGCCCATAATTTCATTACAGTGTGTCACGTCATGGAGGTATTCCCATTCAGAAAAGCCACCTAAAATTCTGCCCCCCTTTCTCAGCAACATTAGGACATGATGCCAGGGGGAGCACAGGTGCATACTCCACTATAGTGAATGTCCGGCAGCTATCCAAATTTTTCTTTATGTTATAATGTTCAGTTTGTGGTGAAATGTGGGCATGTTTCCACTAACAAGGCTCTTGTTACTGGAAGCGTGCCTACCATTCTCACAAGCTGGCTCGACTACCGAAAAACGTTGGAGCTGCTGGACAGTGAACATTCACATAATGGAGCATGCGCGCACTCCCTGGCATCCGTCTGCTTGTTGCTGAGAAGGGAACCTTGGTGGGTAACTGCGAGCGATTCCTCCGTGGTGACACCCTGTGAGGTGGGCGTTTCACGAAATGTGATGCACTATGTAGGACATGTGGAAACAGAAAAATTCCCGCAAATGGTACTAATATTGGGTGCTGATGCTATAAGTTGGTGAATCTCTTTCATGTCTATTTCACAAACAAAATAGTTATAGAGCTTCAGTAATGTTTACTTTGTGTTGGGACTCATGAATTGGATATTAAGTGTTTTGCAAACAGCATGAAGACTGAGCAATGCGAGTATGTTGTGCTAAACTGCATGTGCACCATCATTGTTCTTTCCTGTGTGTGCATACATTGTCCAGCTTCATACAAACATATATATGGTAAGACTTGTTGCAGTATCATTTGGGCTGGCAGTATAGCCTAGAGGTTAAAGGTTAGAGGTGTGAACGAGCTTGGTACATCCAGCAGACCAGACCTGAGTTTGATTCTCACAACCTCCACTTGCATACTGTGTGACTCTGAGCAAGTCACTTAACCACCCAGTACTCCCAGGTCACCCCTGAAAACAGGCACTTGTGCCTAGTGGGCCTTACCCGGTTACCAAAGACTAAAATAAATAAATAAAAATAAGTATCAAGAATAAAGATAACAAAGAATACCTGATGTATATTTTATTGGTACCATCAGCACCAGTGGACTAAGTGATATGATATTTTTTCAGAGGTATCGGGTCACTGTGCACCTCAGTCACTCAGAGTGCACACATGACTTTGCGGAGATCATAGCACAAAAAACACATGCTCTCCTAAAAGTTATGTGTGCAGTATATAATGTGACTAAGGAGCACTCTGGCCAGACACCTCTGAAAAAGTATCGTATCACTTAGTCCACTGATGATGATAGTGACAGTAAAATACATGATATTCTGCTCACTATTCTTTATAGCATAAATACTGCAACAAGTCAGCAACAGCAATATATGTTTGCAACACGCTGCACAATGTTTGATGTCACACACACACGAAACAACACTGACTGCACACATGCAATTTTGCACATCATACTTGCACTGCTTACAACAGCTTGTCCACAAGCACTCCACAACAAAAAGTCAACATTACTAAGGCACTGCAACAAAAGAAGGGCAAATGTCTATTATTAAACAATAAAAAAAACACACATAAAAACAGTACAGCACAGTAGTGGGGGGAAGGGTCCAGAAAAAAATACCTTAAAGGGGGATTCCGTGGTGTTCAAGCAGCAGGTGCAGCATTGTCACTATTTGCAGCTGCTGTTGCTGGATTTGATCAACCTGCTGCTGCACAGCACCCACCCTCTCATTGTTTTCCTCGAGGGCTGCCCACACCAGTGCAATGTCAACCTGTGTTGCAGGCACTGTGACGGGGTCCACTGCAGCTGGAAAACCAGGTAGTGGTGGTGGTGGAGAGGGTGGTGCTGGTGACTGTGGTGGTGGTGGTGGTGGAGCAGCTGCTGCACATGTCCTCCTCCTGCTGTGGTGGCAAGACACAACATCACCCCCAGCACCCTCTGCCACTGCCACAGAAGGGCCAGCAGGTGGAAACCTGGCCCCTTCGGTGGCAGCCTGCCACTCCACCTTGTGGTGGTTTTCCATGTGCATGTGCTGGCCACCGGTCCCAAAATGTGTCCCCCAAGGGCCACAATGCACCAGCACACCACACAGATGGCAAACCATGATTGTGCTGTCTCCCCCCACACAGTTAAAAAACTGCCACACTGGGGAGCTGCGGGGGGACCACATATACTGCTTCGACCACCTACATTTACCTGGGGCTCCACCTGCGGCTGTGGAGGTGGTGGAGGGGGTCCTGCTGGAGCCCCTGCAGCTGCTACTGGTGGTGGTGGTAGTGGTGGATTAGGTGGATGCACAGCCACCGGTGGCACTGGTGCTGCTGCTGCTGCTTTCACAGGGGGGAAGCAACACCCAAGAGTCGGGAGCGGTCCAGTAACACCTGACCTCCCCCACATGTGCGCACTCCTCTCCTCTGCCTCTGCCCACAGGCCACAGACTCTCCTTGTCCCGGGTCCATTGCACACAGGTCCCTGACTATCACCAATGCCTCAATAATATGACCTTCACCCACACTCAGTCTCATACTCTCAGACACGCACTCACACAGTCTCACACACACACACACACAAAACAAAACTTATAAAAAAAATTCAGTAGCAAAAAAACAATGACAAACACAGTTCAAAAACAAAATAAAGATGTAGCTTTTAAAAAAGCTGTTTTTTTGTGTGCTCAAAATCACAACAATGCAACTAGGAAACAAACTGCTCTCCTCTCCTCTCATCAAAAAAGCTTCCTCCTTCTACAACTGCAAAGGAGAAAGTGAAAGTAACTGCTTTTCTGCCTCACTTCCTTCCTGCCTGGCTAAAGCATGTGACTTACAGTACTGTAAGCCATGTGATGTGTGGGGGACTGCCTATATTGTTGTCACTTTGCCTTACTTTGCGTTAAGACAAAAAGACAACTCAAAGTCATAATGTGAAGGCAAAGTGAGTGTGACGCTTGGACAGCTGGTTCTGATCGCTGTATGATTTTTGTAATATAAAAGCGTGGTATTGAGTGTCTCTCATGAGACATGCTATTTCAGCTAAAAGATGAAAGCCAGGAGATAATTACAGGCTAGAAGAGACTAAATTAAGGATCTCCTGTTTATCTAGCTTTATTGTAGCTTGCCAGCTGCTAGGCTAGAATCATAAACTTTTATGATGGTTAGAGAATGAATACAGGTTATGTCACTTTGGTGCGAAGTCATAAATGTTTCTTTGATGTCTGTGAAGAACAGGAAGACACTCTATATCAAAGGGTCTTATGAGAAAATGAGTTGTGCTGAGGTCACAGAATTTAATACTTTGATAAGACATCCTGTTTTGTATAGATATATTTTTTATATTCTGACAAGGAGGAGCTAGGTGACCTCATGCAAAGAGGTGGGCAAAGCCAGTTTTTAAACAGTATTCTGTTTTCCACTTGGAACACACATGTTTGGACTCTGAAAAAGAAACATCTACAGCACTGTGAGATAAGAATACCTTAGAACAGACAAGTCTAAGTGTATTAGTGGTAGGAATCTGCACTTTTTAAAACCTTATTCTTTTAAAGGGGCACTGTCAGCTTTGCCCCTCGGTTTTGCCTCAATTTGAAATAATGATTTCACAAGCACATACCCCTACCAATATGAGAGTAAAATGCAGCTACATAAGCAAAAAAACTCAACTGGTTACCTATTTTTGTAAAAAAGCATTACTTCAGATAAATTTCGGCCCAAAAGCAAACCCGCCCCAACGGAAGAAGATTCCACGCCGACAACGTGCATGTAGTCGGCTCGCGGTGCCGAAATGTATTTTTTATGGTCCCCATTAGAACAAATAGATCATTTAGTAGAACTCCGTAATACAAAGTGCTGCTGGTATTTAAAACTTAAACCTGAGCACTGGTTCAGCAGCAAAACACTTTCAAACTGTAGCACCGAAATCCCGCGCATGCGCAATGGCAACGTTCTTGCGCATGCCGCGCGAGATCTTTTCCTCCGCTGCTGTGCATGCGGCGGGTTCAGTGCCACAGTTTGAAAGTGTTGAAAACCAGTCCTCGAGTGACAGTTCATACCAACAACACTATAATAGATTCAAAAATATGAATTAAACTAATGAGAGACTCCTCATCGCACAACTATATCCCAACTACATGGCGTTCTCGGCATGGAATCTTCTTCGATGGGCGGGTTTGCTTTCGGGCTGAAATTTATCTGAGTAATGCTTTTTACGAAAACAGGTAACGGTTGAGTTAATATCTACCTGTATCTTGCTACATAATAAAATAAGTCTTTAATGAAATCGTATTTCAAACAAGCAAACCGAGAAACAACTAACAATCTACTAAAAATTAACATGTTTTACGATATATGGTTCTGTGTTTTACAATTTTTTATCTATTTTTTAAGTAGACCTCTACTTTGCGACTACTTGGTGTGCCTTTGAAATTCTTTTTTTTGACAAATGAAGCATATATGGTTAAAGTTGACACTGTGCAAAGCTATTGGTAATACCAAACTGGGAAAAGGTAAGAGTTTATTCTTAGGTCTTTCATAGAGTTTTAAGGGGTCATTTTATATACCTGGTTAGGTGCTCGTAGGCGAAAGATATCTGCCCCCCGAAGAGCGGAATCATCCGAGCCTGTACATTGGGTATGCTAGCAAGAGGTTCACAGTTTGAATCCCTCCAGAACTTGAGACCAAAGGTTGATTCGAACCCACAAAACAGACAGGAGGTTTACCCTGTTTCTGTTAACTGTTCACAAGACTGCGCTCGGAGGTTGGCACTGTGGGAGCAGAGAGCCTGATCTGCTGAGTGGGGTTGTGACAGATTGGTTGGCAGCAGTACGATAATTTTGGTATTACAAGCTTTTATTGTTCAGTGTGTCAGCTTGAGACCATCAGCTCACTTGCAAAGAAAGAAAAAGGCAATGATTTATTTTTAAAAAGGAGACAGAACTATATCACTTGGTGTACAGTCAAGTTCCTACCCATTTTATTTTTTTTTTCTAAAGTGCAAGTCAGAGTAGCCATAGTTAGGGAAGAAGATGGCTTCCAACTGCAGCAGGCACACTGTAGACTACTTAAAGCAGTTGTGCGGGGACAGAGGTGTCCCGTTCAAGATGAAAGCCAGCAAACAGAACCTCATGGATGCCCTGATGGTAGTAGATACCCAGAGCATTGAGTCACAGACAGTGACTGAAAAGGACCAAACCTTGAGTGTGGCAGGGCTAGTGGCCAGTGCAGTGTTCAGATCTGATGAGGAGGGCAACAGGGCCACTGTCACTGAAGGGCCACAGCAGCAGGGGAAGGTCACCAGTATCCTGGATCCAGAAGTACTCAAGCTGCAAATTGAGTTGCGCAGAATGGAGCTGGAGTTCCAGAGGGAGAGGGACTGTGAACAGCAGGAGGCAGACCATGAGGCAGAGTGAGAATTCTGAAAGGCAGAGTGAGAACAGAGAGACGCAGACCATAAGGAGCGTGAGCGCCAGAGGCAACATTTACTGGAGAAGCTACGACTACAACCAGCAGCACCAGAGCAGGTAAGTGGCTTGGGTTTAACTGGGACAACAGAACTGGGTTACAAATTGAATTCCAAATTGATAGCAAAATTTAAAGAGGGGGAGGATATGGCTGCCTTTTTAAATTCTTTTGAAACAGCTTATATTCAGGCTAAAATTCCTATGGAGTCCTGGAGCTTCCAGCTATCCCCACTACTTATCGGGAAAGCTCGGGAGGCATTGGGTCAAATGGACAATGAGGACAGTGATGATTACAGCAAACTTAAAGCTGCACTGTTAAAGAAATTTGAATTAACTGCTGAATCATACAGAGTGAAATTCCATAAGCTCAGGAGAAGCCCTGACATGAGCTATGAGGAGCTAACCACGAAACAGCATCAGTTTTTAAAACGTTGGTGGGAAGGAATTGAAGCAAACTCTGTTGATAAAATTGAAAATGTGATTCTGTTAGAACAGTTTTTCTGGGCATGCCCAACAGAGCTGAAAACCTGGCTGGAGGACCGAGATCCCAAAACAGTGCAAGACTGCTGAACTCTCTGACCACTATGCCAAGAGCAGACCTGCTCTGAGAGCGAATGGGGCAGGTGTGGCAGTGCAGAAAGGGAAAAGCGAGCCTTCAGGGCAGCTAAAACCCTCACTGCCTCTACTGAAACCAGTTAGCCCCAGGTATCAAAGAAAAGATTTCTCTGAGAGAAGAAATGAATGTTTGTTGTGTAAAGAAAATGGGCATATTGCCAGACAGTGTCCCAAAAAGGTGAGCAATAATATGCAAGGTGGTGCTAGGAAGGAAGTGGGTTGATTGTGTGTCCCTGGAAGCATGCCTGTGAACATGAGGGAACACATGCACCCAGTCATGGTAAATGGTGTACAGACACAAGGGTTAAGGGACACAGGGGCATCACTGACATTCGTAAAAGGGGATCTAGTAGAACCTGGTCAACTTATACCCAATAAATACGTCACTGTACAGGACTTTACTGGTGAAGACAAAACATTGCCCCTCATTAGTGTTCTCCTGGACTGGGGTGAAACAGGGGGAACTGAGCAACAGGTGGCTGTAGCCAAAACCTTAGCAGTGGATGTGATCCTGGGCAACAATCTAAAACAGGGGATGGTGTGTGCAGTTACCTGTAGTCAAGTGGCAAGGGAACACTGTAGTTCCCTGGACCCCACAGAAGCCATTGTGGACACCACTGAGAGGCTGGTTCACCAGCCTGTCTCCTGATATGGAGACTAATGAAAAGAGGATAGAAATTTCCCCAGTAGCAAGTAACCACACAGCTACAGAGGATTACTCCAAAGAGGGAAGGGTGACCCATTGTCAGAGGGTTGGGATTGACAGTGATCCTGAGTGCCCTGCTGCTACTGCTAGGGACCCTAGTTTAGCGACTGAAGGGGACCTGTCCCATGCCTTGGGAATGTGTGAGGGGTCTGCAGCTGCTCAGAAAAGTGACCCTAGTCTAGAGAAGCTGAGGGCTTGGGCAGACTCTGACGGGGCACAGGGAGGTGATGGCAAACATAAGGTTTATTGGGAAAATGGATGGATGTATACTCAGGATGTGCAGGCAGAAGGAGAGAGGGATGCTAGGCAGGCAGCTTGTCATTCCCCAGGAGTATCATGAGCAGTTGCTCAAGATTGCACATAATATTCCCTTGTCTGGTCATCTGGAAATCACACGCACTACGCAGTGGTTGGCCCAGAATTTCTATTGGCCTAACTTCACCCAGCAGGTGAAGGAGTATTGCAGGCCTTGTCACCAGTGCCAAGAAACAGGGAAGGCAGGCAAGAAAACCCAAGCCACCCTGATTCCATTGCCAATAGTGGAGAAGCCATTCCAGAGGGTGGGAATGGATATTGTGGGGCCTTTAAATACCCCCAGCTCCTCAGGGAAGAGATTCATCCTGACTGTGGTGGATTATGCCACCCGGTACCCAGAGGCAGACACCCTATCCTCACTGAGGACAGATAAAGTGGCAGATGACTTACTTGGGATTTTCTCCCGTGTTGGGTTTCCGCAGGAGGTTATCACCGATCGAGGGGGTTCCTTCATGTTGGACCTGATGAAATGTTTATGGAAGAAGTGTGAGGTGGTGCAGAGATGCATGACACCATATCACCCACAAGCCAATGGGCTTGTGGAAAGATTCAATTGTACCCTGAAGTCAATGCTCCGGGTGTTTGCTGAACAGCATGGGAGGGACTGGGAGAAATACCTTCCCCACCTGTTTGCATACAGGGGGGTGCCCCAAGAGTCAACAGGATTTTCCCCCTTTGAACTCTTATATGGACGCCAGGTACGTGGACCTTAGACTTGATCTGGGAGGACTGGGAAGGCAAGCACGCCACCCAGGGTACTCCCATTGTGGATTACGTCCTTAGGTTTAGGGAAAGGCTGAAGGAGCTTATGGGGACAGCTCAGAGCAACCTGGCAGCTGCCCAACAGAAAAAAAAAGTGTGGTACAACCACAGAGCCAGAGCTCGCTCATACATGGTGGGTCAGGAAGTCATGGTCCTTATTCTGGTCTGGAAAGACAAGCTGCAGGCTGAGTGGGCAGGACCGTACAAAGTGGTTAGGAAGGTAAATGACATGAACTATTTTGTAGAGTTACCTGACCGAAGACAGACAGAAAGGATGTACCATGTCAACATGATGAAGCCATATGCAAATAGGGCTGACATGGTCTTTGCAGTGTGTAGTCCTGGGGAGGGGATGGATGATGGAGACCCCTTCTGGACTTGCTGGAAGAAAGCAAGTGGGAGTCCTCTGTGGAGGCATTAAAATTGTCTCCCCAGTTGGCCCTGGACCAGATCCAGGAAGTAAGGGATGTTTTAGCAGACTTTGCCCCATTGTTTAGTGCCAAGCCTGGACTAACCCCCTTAGCGACTCACGATGTGGAGACAGGGACACAGACGCCCATATGGCAGACATCATATCGGGTGTCAGAGGCTGTCCAAAAGGACATTAGGAGGGAAGTAGAGGATATGCTGGATTTAGGGGTAATCCAGAGATCCCACAGCCCCTTGGCCTCACCCGTAGTCCTTGTGCCCAAGCCAGATGGCTCTACTCATTTCTGTGTGGACTATTGTGGACCGACTGCAGTCACGAAGTCAGACGTCCACCCGATGCCATGGACGAATGAACTCCTGGACAAGTTGGGAGGGGCAACCTACCTTACGACCATTGACCTGACCAAGGGGTATTGGCAGGTAGAGTTGACAGACAGAGCTAGGGAGAGGTCAGCCTTCATCACTCCTATAGGCTTATTTGAATTTAAAGTAATGCCTTTCGTAATGAAGAACACCCCGGCCACTTTCCAAAGGTTGGTGAACTGGGTGTTAAATGGTGCTGAGGAGTACGCCATGGCAGACCTGGATGACATTTCCATCTTTAGTACCAGCTGGGAGGAACACCTGTCCAACCTTAGGGAAGTGCTGGGCAGGATACAGAGGGCCAGGCTCACTGTCAAAGCCGGGAAGTGCCAGGTGACCATGGGAGAAGTGGCATACCTCGGTCATGTGGTAGGCCGGGGACAGCTCTGTCCTAACCAAATAAAAATAGAGGTAATCCAGTCATGGCACAGACCAGAAATGCAGAAGCAGGTCAGGAGTTTTCTTGGGACAGCAGGATACTACAGAAAATTTGTACCCAATTACAGTGCCCTTGCTGCTCCCCTATCTGATCTGGTAAAGAAAAGGATGCCACCGAAAATTACCTGGGGACCAGCCTGTGAAGAAGCCTTTACCAGACTGAAGTAAGCACTGTGCAGTGCTCCTGTTTTGACAAGTCCTGACTATAACAGACCCTTTATAGTTCAGACTGATGCCTCAGATGTGGGTATTGGGGCAGTACTGAGTCAGACATCCAGCCAAGGGAAAGATCACCCGATAGCATATCTGAGTAAAAAGTTACTTCCCTGGAAGCAGGCATACTGCACTGTGGAAAAAGAGTGTCTTGCCATAGTGTGGGCCCTAAAGAAATTAGAGCCATACTTGTATGGGCAGCATTTTGTGGTACAGACTGACCACAACCCCCTGGTTTGGCTGACACAAATGGGAAAGACAAATGGTACATTGCTAAGATGGAGTCTTGCTTTGCAAGGATATGATATGACAATTCTACATAGGGCTGGAGCCAAAAATCAGAACTCAGATTGGTTGTCTCACATCTATGAGGAGTGAACTGATTTGGGAAGCTTATCCCATGCAAGGGATAGAGCCCCCAAATTCAGTCTAGGTAGGGAGGATTGTGACGCTTGGACAGCTGGTTCTGATCGCTGTATGATTTTTGTAATATAAAAGTGTGGTGTTGAGTGGCTTTCATGAGACCAGTGGCGTAGATTACGGGGGGGAGGCGCAAGCTGCCCCCCCTGAGCAAAGAGAGCAAAGAGAGCGGGACTTTTTGACTTTGCTCGTTTGGTTTTTTTTGGGGTTTTTTTGCACTTGGACTGGTCCTGGACTTGGCTGTGACAAAAGAGAAGCAAGGTGGGGCTCCAAGCACTACTGTGCAGTGCAGATTTTAAATTGTCCTACTCCCGACATTTGTCCCGAATGTCCCAGTTTCCGATTGGCTGCAAGCCTGTCATAACCACAGCAGTGTGCATTTTGCAGCCAATCGCAGAGCACTATGGTGCCATTTCTTGTCTGCCATTGGGAAGAGAGCACAATAGTGCACATTCATTGATGGTGTGGTGTCCCATCCAGTTAGGCGTCAGTCCATGAGTGACCCATCGTTGCTGTTGATTTAAGGAATTCTTCTCGATCGCTGGTCTGCTCATCATTTTCCTCCTCCCGAGTTGCCCGTCCAGAACACCAGCCACTAGGCTCACCAGGGAGGAATAAGAGAGCCAACCAGCCAAGGAGAGGAGTGGGAGATTCATGTTGGGGCTGGCTCCAGCACCGGGCCACAGCGACAGGCTGCAAGACCCGCTGCACCATGGGAGAAGACAAAAGTGGTTGTGGTTAGAGTAGACTGCCACTGGGACTCACCATTGGAACAGAGAAGAGCCAGAGCAGAGAGGGGCCAGGGGAAGGGAGAGCCTAGCTACAATGACAGCCTACTGTGCTGCTGTCCTGACTGACCAACCTGCTGGCTGGTGAAGTGTTGCTGCCTGAGTGAAGCTGAGGTGAGGGCCACGAGAAAAGTAAATGTTCCTTCAAGTATGTCCCAAGGCAAACACTGAATACAAAAAAATGTAGTCAGTTAGTTGAGATGAGTTGGGCCATGATGTGGCCTTTTTATTAAGGTATGCATGGTGGGATCTGGCTGGCTGACTGGCTTGCTGGCTGGGTGGCTGGCTGGGGGGGGGGATGATTCGGATCCAAATGTGGATGCAGGATGGCTGGCTGCTCAATTTGCTCTTATGAACTGGTAGGGTATATTTAAAATCTCAGACTCTGAGATGAGTCCTTGAGTTGTTTGTTCTGGCAGCTGGCTGCACTGCTAGGACATTAGTGATCACAGAAAATAAGTATTTTAAAAAATGTGAAGAAGTACAGGAAGGGAGTGGGAAAAGGGGGAATAACATTTCAGAATGAAGAGTGTTGAATGGAAAAAGCTGGCAAGCTGCTTAACATGCCAAGGAGGTGGGTCATAACACATGGATTCAAAAGCTATGGAAAGCAGCAGAAGGGAGAGAACAGGGTGGGAGGAAGAGAGCAAGGGAGTGAGCTAAAGCAAAATCTGGGGAGAGAAGGGGGGGGGTACAGTGTAAGAGGTGCCTGTCAGGGACACAGTGTGTCTTGAGGCTGATCCAAGGGACAGATAGGTCAGCAAAACACCCAGAGAGCACGTTGTTACTGTGACCATATACTGTGATAAAATGTGTGACAAAAGAAGTTTCACACATTCTGTCACAAGGAAGGGCACAGTAATGCAGTCCTTTATGAAAATGTGTGAGTAACACTGTAAATCACTAACCACTCTACAGTACCAAAACTACTGGAAATGTCAACCCCATGAGTAGAATTACCCCCCCCCTCACCATAGATATACTGCCTCCAATGTTGAAAATAATAGTTTTAAATATTAACAGGAAAGTAAATGAAACTAGGTTGCATTGCACTGAATAAATATTGTGTACTTTGTGAGAGGTTTGCATTTTGTTTTAGTTCATGTGTTTGTTTATTTGGTAATCTCTGAGCAAAGTGTTACGAGATTTCATGTTCCATTTGGTTGTATTGTACCCTAAAAGACATTATGAACAGACCGTGTCTTGCTACCTTCTTTGAGGGACCAATACTTGAGGTGTGGAATACCAGCTTGTACTACTTCACGCTTGGGGGGGGTACATTATTCTCTATTGTTTGACTGGATCTGGGTTGTAGCAGTTGCTGTACCATACTAATATGATCTGTATAACACAATAATGATAAATATACTAACATACTAAAAGCCAGCAGACTAGGCCTGTCGGTCTTTCGTGTCTGCTCAGTTAGCCAGCCCCTAACGGGCGCTCGCTTCCCCCCACTTGTCCCTGTGAGGGTCAATCTTGGCTTCAGTACCCCCATGTATCTGTCCCACCCCCTCTTGAATCCCTCCACAGTGTCTTGCTTGACTAGACTCCCGGGCAAAGCATTCCATGGCTCCACCACCCTCTCTGTGAAGTAATGCCTTCTACATTCTCCCCTATAGGTTCCTTCGTCCAGTTTCCATTGTTGCCCCCTGGTTGTGCCCCTTGGCATTATCCTGAACATTTCTTTGGCTCTACCCCTGTTAATCCCTTCACATATTTGAAAACCTCAATCATGTTCCCACTATCTCTCCTCTGCTCCAGTGAATATAGCCCCAGGGCTTCCAGCCTATCCTCATAGGTCCTATCCCCCATGCCCCAGATCATCCTGGTTGCCCTCCTCTGGACCCTCTCCAACAGTGTTATGTTCTTCTTAAGGTGCGACCTCCAGAACTGCACGCAATACTCAAGGTGCGGTCTTACCAAAGCGTTGTACAGAGGTAGGATCACCTCACTCCTCCTGGATGTTATTCCCCAGGCTATGCAGCCCAGTAAATATATAGTCATAATAAAGGCCAGAGGTCAGTGCTAGCATTTACTTAGAGTGGCCTCTGACCTTCATTATAAATACTGTATGTATTATTTATATTGCAGTATTTGTTTTTTAGCCAAGCTGCTGTGGTCAGTGGTCAGGGACTGTTTGATTGCTGCTACATAGGACTGTCTTTTCATCTGGCTAGCCAGTAGCCATAATTTAACTTGAGACACAGATAAACAAAAGAAACAATAAACGGTGGTAACATATTTTATCTCCACAGTGGTCACTTCCCTTATACTGTATTTTTTTTAACAACATTTGTAAACCCTATGTGCAATATGGTTCCCAGTGTGAACATTTTATGGCTGAATTTTCTGGATAAGAGACGTTTGAGGTTTCTGCTCCTTGATACTAATCAAGAAGTTGTTTTAAATTTGACAATTGTTTTAAAGAAAATAAAAATCTAGTTATTTTGATAGGGATAGTGGTTGTTTTGTAACAAGTTAAACAAGGCTTAAAAAGCAACCAAATAGTGCCAAAATGACCCTTAAAATGCACCAGAATGCATCAAAAACCTGATAGCTTCTGGAGACCTAGGTGGACCCCAGACCCCCGGCCTATTGATTTAGGATTTACGAGGAAAAGCAGGATTTTTTTTTTTATAACATCTCTTTATTCAATTTAAAAGAAAAAAAGACAGTACAAACATGCAGCAAAACCTGGCAAACCAGGCACACAGCCCAAAAAATGACCGTGTAAACTATATACAATAACTATGTACACGCTCAGGAATGATGTCCCCCCCCACCCAAATTATCTTTAATCCAATAGGACCCCTTAATAAAAGCAATATCCTCATATGAATGACAAATCAAACCACTTCCCCCCAGACCTATATGTCTCCTTCAGCTTAATAGGTAACCCATTGGCCCCATTCTATAAATATTAAATCATCCCCAAGGGGTGACACCTCCCTTAGCTCCCCAAGAGAGAAAGAGTCCCCATCCCCCCTGTCTTTATAGTAGGCCCAGTATTCTTATCTCCCCGAAGAGTCCCCAAAATCCCTCTATACCCTCTTCCTATATAACTTAGTCCTCCTATCCCTTTAGCTTCTCTATCATCTCATTCCGATTCAACACAAGCTAAACACAGCCCGACAGGCAGACCCAAGTCCAACCAAATGACCCCAGTGGGAATAAATTGTTTCCAATACTGCCCATCTTTTGTCATAAGATCCTTTCTTCCCTTCTGAACATAAGTGTCTCCTAATCCTAGATAGGGCTCCAATAAGGTCCCCCACCCAATGGATAAAACTATATAATTGGTCATCCTTCCAGTGCTGGACCACATACACTTTGATTACCATCGCCATCAGTGATAGATGATTTTAGGGGTAGCTCCCTCAATTTGCGAGAAGTCCCCCAAGATACATATCTCCGGAGTAATAAACTCTGAGTAGGCCAACAATGGATCCATCTGCCTCTTAATTTCATCCCACAAGGGCAGAATTTTGCAGCAATCCCACAACATATGTAGTAAGTCTCCTCTTTCCGCTTGGTATCTAAAACATCAGTCTGTCTGTCTAAGGCCTCATTCATACAGTTTCACAGGGGTAAAATATAAATTAGAAGCAATAAAAAATTGCAGGCTCCTATATTTGGGTATCACAATATATTTTATACTCTTCCATACACTAGCCCAGTCAATAAGGCGAGACATCAACTTATTATCCCAAAATGGCACTACTATAGGAGCGCTCGACCCATAAAAACCCAGCAAAATTCTATAAACTTGTGACAAAGCTCTGGTTTTCAGGTCAACTCCTCCCAGCTCACCCCAATTGAATGAACAAACTGAGAGGCCCCCTACTTTCTTTAGTGTTCCCTCAAGTGCCCGCGTAAGCTGCAATCTATGAAAAAAGGGCATTCCATCACACTGTGCTGGAAGAACCACCCTGCCGTCAAGGATGACATCCTTTAGGCTTAGATCCAACACCCACTTAGACCATTTCCCCTTAATTACCCCATTACCTATGGTTACGCTAGGGTTGCCCATAAAAGGTTGTTCTTGGGCCCTCATTTGCTCTTTTCTCTGGGCCACAGATAAGAACGACCACCAGGTTTCTGCCATCTTCAAAATTGGGATTTCCCTCTTCTGTTTAAGACAAGCCGCTAAATTAGCATATAGAGGCACCTCCAAAGATAAACCTGCTTCTCTCAATATTTGAGTCTCTAACTGTAGCCAATCCGGAACATAGAATTCTCTCTCAGCACACCTACCCCACCGGGCCATTAAGCTCAACTGCCCTGCCACGTAGTATAAATGGATATCTGGCAGTTTAACTCCTCCCAGTCCCGGAGACAAACGTAAGTCACTATATTTTTTCCGAGGTGGTTTACAATTCCACAGAAAATCTGAAATTAACTTCTTAACCTGGTTGAACCATTTTTTAGAGATGCTATATGGGGCAAGGTATATCAGATATAGTAGCCTCGGCAACAGGTTCATCTTAATGAGCCCAAGCCTAGCCATAAAATTAAGAGGTAACTTATTCCATCTCACTAAGTCTCCTCTGATAGCCGAAATTATCTCCCCCATATTTGTTTCGGCCCCTGCCTTATAATCCCTTTTAATCCATACACCCAGGTATCTCATCCTGTCTGCCATCCACTGAATATGGAACTGAGTAAAATCTGTCTTGTAAACATGTGGTGTCAAAGGTAAAATCTGAGTTTTAGCCAAGTTTAATTTATAGTTTGAGACTCTAGCAAATCACTTGGTTAAACCCCTGATCCTATTAAATCTGTTAACCGGGTCTGTTAAATGGAGCAGGACATTGTCTGCAAAGACTGAAAATTTTAGCTCCCTTCCCCCTATCGCCACCCCCCTTATTTATCTATCATTATTGATAGCCCTCAGAAGGGGTTCTAAGTAAATATTAAACAGTATCGGGGAGAGAGGGCAACCCTGGCACGTCCCATTTTCTAACTGTATTTCCTGTGAGATATAACCATTGCACAAGACTCTTGCTGTCGGAGCAGCATATAAATTCTTGATACCCTTTAGAAGGCCCTCAGGGAAACCCATCCTCTCCATTATGGTGAACAGAAAGGGGTGGGAGACCCTGTCAAAGGCCTTCTCGGTGTCAAGTGATATTAAGGCTATAGGAATCTGAGAATCCTCAGCATGATTCAAAATATGGTGAAGCTTCCTCAGGGCATCATGTACCCCCCTTCCTGGCATGAACCCCACCTGTTCCTGGCTAATTATCCCAGGCGCTATCTGCCAGATTCTGTTAGCCAATATTTTGGTGAGGATCTTAATATCCTGATTCATCAGTGCAATAGGCCTATAGCTGGCCGGATCGTCTTTAGGCTTCCCCGCTTTAGGGACTAAAGTAATATAGGCCTGATAGAGGGGAGAATAAGGCACCCCCTCCTGCATTATAGTATTATAAAAGTGCTGGAGCATGGGTAGTAGAATCTGAATAAAAGTCTGATAAAACTTCACCGTGAGGCCATCTGGTCCCGGTGTCTTATCCCTAGGTAAAGATTTGACTACCTCTATTATCTCTGCAGCTCCTATGGGAGCTATCAGTTCCCTAGCCTGTAAAGGGTCTTTCACAGGCAAAGGTATCTGTTCTAGAAATGCCTGGATCTCCTCCTCCCCTGCCCCATTACTAATCTGGTATATTTCCCTAAAGTACTGCCCAAAGGTATCTGCTAATTCTTGGGGGTCAGTGATTACCCTCCCATCGTATCGAATAGACGTCACTGTTCTACTCGCTTCCCACTCTTTAACTCTAGCCACTAAAAGCCAGCCCAGAACGTCTCCCTGCAAGAGGTATTTGGCATTAATCTTTTCTAACCAAAAATTGATTTTACCGGACACCATGTCTTCCAGCTCCCACCTTAAACTCCTAAGTTCAACATAAATTTCTTCCGACGACCCCTCCAGGGGTGTCAAATAGGTAATGGCCCTTAAAATAAAATCCTCCTTTGCCCTCCACTGCCTATTTCTTTTAGCTGTCAGGTCTTGAGCCACCCCTGCAAAGAGTACCTTGCAGGCAGGCCAAGCCAGCCTCCTATTTGTCATCGTAGGTAGTTGTTGTTGAATAATTTCCAACAGGGCTCCCTCAAGCTTATCCTTAGTCCTAGGTTCCGACAATGGCAGCGCTCAACCTCCAACAAAAGGTCTGGGTGGGCCAACTTCGGTTCCCAAACTAGTGAGATCGGAGAGTGGTCTGAAAAATGCTACCTTCGTTGTGAGTTCCCTATTCTAGAGTACCTCGATTCACAAAAAAATTGATCTGAGTGCACCTTATGTCCGCTGAATAGAATGTCTACATAAGCGCCCACCCGCGTGGGTCCGTGCCGGGTCCACTAAAGCCGAAGCCTCTAACAGCTTGTTCAGAGCTATTTGGGCCTTGGTCAGCGGTCCTCTAGCAGGTGGGATCCTATCTCTGCTATTATCAGAATAAGTATTCCAATCTCCAGCCAAGATAAGAGCATGCCCCGTTAAGTCAGCTATGTCCCTCTCTATCGACGTAAAAAACTCCACGCTAGGGGGCGTTGGGCCATATATGGAGGCCACCGAGGTGGCCCTACCATAGAGCAGGCCCGAAACATAGATCCCTCTACCATCCTCTCTTGAAACCACCTGTTCAACACTGCATGTACAGGACTTCCTAATCAAGATCGCCACCCCTCCAGACGCCCTCTCGTTGCCTACCCCGAAAACCTGTCCCACCCATAGTTGTTTGAGGCTATTCAGTTCCTCTGTCAAAAGATGTGTTTCTTGTAAGGCCACAATATGGGCACCTAACTGGTCCAAGTGCTTCAAAATCACCAACTTTTTGCATCTACCCCTGAGCCCTTTAACATTCCATGAGACCAGTTTAAGGGTCACCATTAACCATGTCCAAGAGTGATATTGGGGCAATTACCCCTCAAAACCCTACCCGACCTGCTATCCTAACAACTGCCATCAGGGACTCTCTCTCTCTCTCTCTCCCCCAGCCCTCCCCTTACCCCTGCCCCGATCCCTAGATCGCTCATCCACTAGTCCTTGGATCATCGATGAGCTCATCCCGTGCTGCCCCCTGCCCTCCCTGGATCCCTCTTCCCCGGGACCTCTTAAGTACCCTGCAAGGCCTTTGGTAGCCCTTTACTCTATCCACTGCTTCCCTAAATCCTTCCTCTTAACCTTTGGCTAATTAGCTGGTCAACCGACCACCCCGTCTCTACCCATACTCTCTGTCCGGTCTCTCAAAAGAGACTTCCCCCTTTCTCTGACCTCCGAAACCCTAACAGTCTCTCACCCTAATTATAGCCAATAGGAAGCATTTATAAGCCAGTCTATTCTCCCATCAGCCATTCCCCTTAACTTGTAAGTTGCCCTTCTAAATCAAATCTCTCCAAAATGTCCTTAAAGTCAGAGCTCCTATCCTAAGTCCAACTCTGGTCAATCCTGCCCCTTTCTCTGGTGCATCGAGATATGGGTAGACAGAGAGGATCCCCGGGATCCCCAATTTGGGGAGTTGGAGAACAGTCTAAACCCGCAGTGGGATCCGAAGAGAAGAGAAAGGGAAAATACCCTTCTCCACAACCGGGCCTGTCCTACTAATTCCAAACACTCTCAGGGATACCCTCCATGTCGCTTTTTTAATTCTAATTTACCTTACCCATAGCCAATAATCAACCTTGCTCTTTCAGACCCCTATTGTAATTGCTGTCCCCCAAACATTAGACGCCTTCCCCGCGTTACCCTGGATCCTCCCCTCTAATCCACTTGATAGCTTCCCAAAATCCCTCCTTTTATCTCCCGTAGCCCTCCCATCTCATTTGGCGAACGTCCCAGCTTCTATATATGCCTCCGTATCAATGTTAACCCCCCCATACATCCTCCACCCCATATTACCATCCCACACCGATTTTAAAGCAAACTGAGGTGCACGCCCCTCTTTGCGGTTTTCCTCTATTGAGCCCATGCTTACCCGAACTCTTTTTAGCTCCTATCTCCGTCTCCAGATTTCATAACAACATATTCAAACTTTAGGTTCTACCCATAAATTAAATATGACAATCTCAAATCTGAACAAATAACATGTCAGCAGTTCCAGTCCAACCAGGTTCAGCATATTCCTCCCACTCGTCTCAGATAGCTCAGCTTGGTGCCTTGAATAGATCCGGCAATTCCCCTCGCAGCCCTTCCAGCGTGTCTTTAGCTGTAAGGTATCTTTTCTCTCCCATTTGTAGTTGGACCACCAGTGTAGCACGGTATTGAAGCCGGAATTTAATACCAGCCAAATACAGCTTCTTTTTGATCTCTACATACTCCTTCTGCTTGCTTCTTACTGATGGCGTTTGATCTTGAAACATCCACAAGGTGGCACCATTCCACTGTATTGTTTTCTTTTGTCTTACTGAAGCCGGCACAAACATTTTTTCTTTATAATTAAGGAAATGCATTATAATGACCCAGAGTCTAGCACCCGGTGGCGGTATTTCCCTCAGAGCCCTATGTGCTCTCTCTAAATTGTAGGTTTCTCTGTATGGGGTAAGGCCAAACACTTTAAGCAACATATCTTGCATAAACAGAACACAGTCTGAGCCCTCTGCCCTCTCAGGTAGCCCAGCCAAAATCAAGTTATTTCTTCGGCTCCAAGACTCTTGATCTTCCAACCTCTCCTCAATTTTTTTATTTGCTTTCTAACCATAGCCAGCTCTTGTGCCACTGTTGCAACTTTCCTTTCCTGAGATGTAGTACGGACCTCCGCATCTCCCATCATCTGGGCTAGCGATTGCAGCGCAGGCTTCACAGTTGCAAAGTCTACCACTAACCCCTGCAGCAGACATTTAATTTCTTGCAGGTCCTCGTTCTCGTTAGTAGCTTTCGCTCCTTCTTGCTCTCCAGCCCTCTCTTTCTGATTGTCTGGGGTGGGGGACTGGGGCTTTGGCCTCTTGGAAGCTGGTGATCTCCCCGCCAAGAGTTCCACTAGCTCAGGCTCCATTCCTACTCCTAGGCGAGGCTGAACAATGCTTGCTGGTGCCTCACAAAGCCGTGGCTTCAGACTGCCAATAAACCTTTTTTTCCTCATTAAATCACCACAGATAGCGTTCACCAGTGATTTATATTACGAGGAGGGATGCTGATCGCAAAAACTGACTGGTCCTGAAGGAAATTAAGCTATAAAATATGATTTCGGGCCTTGGAGCAGCACGGGAGTCGTCCTACTCGACTCAGCTCATCACGTGATCCCAAAAGCAGGACTTTTTGAAGTTTTTGCCCCAAAAAAAAAAAACGACACCTCTGCATGAGACATCCTGTTTCAGCTAAAAGATGAAAGCCAGGAGATAATTATAGGCTAGAAGAGACTAAATTAAGGATCTCCTGTTTATCTAGCTTTATTGTAGCTTGCCAGCTGCTAGACTAGAATTATAAACTTTTATGACAGTTAGAGAACGAATACAGGTTATGTCACTTTGGTGTGAAGTCATAAATGTTTCTTTGATGTCTGTGAAGAACTGGAAGACACTACATCAAAGGGTCATATGAGAAAATGAGTTGTACTGAGGTCACAGAATTTAATACTTTGATAAGACATCCTGTTTTGTATAGATATATTTTTTTATATTCTGACAAGGAGGAGCTAGGTGACCTCACGCAAAGAGGTGGGCAAAGCCAGTTTTTAAACAGTATTATGTTTTCCACTTAGAACACACATGTTTGGACTCTGAAAAAGAAACATCTACAGCACTGTGAGATAAGAATACCTTAGAACAGACAAGTCTATGTGTATTAGTGGTAGGAATCTGCACTTTTTAAAACCTTGTTCTTTTAAGTGATTCGTATGTTTTGTGATATATGGTTCTGTGTTTTACATTTTTTTTATCTATTTTTAAGTAAACCTCTATTTTAGCGACTACTTGGTGTGCCTTTGAAATTCTTTTTTTTGACAAGTGAAGCATATATGGTTAAGGTTGACACTGTGCAAAGCTATTGGTAATATCAAACTGGGAAAAGGTAAGAGTTTATTCTTAGGTCTTTCATAGAGTTTTAAGGGGTAATTTTATATACCTGGTTAGGTGCCCATAGGCGAAAGATATCTTGGCCCCCCCGAAGAGCAGAATTATCTGAGCCTGTACATTGGGTATGCTAGCAAGAGGTTCACAGTTTGAATCCCTTCAGAACTTGAGACCAAAGGTTGATTCGAAAGCACAAAACAGACAGGAGGGTTACCCTGTTTCTGTTAACTGTTCACAAGACTGCACTCGGAGGTTAGCACTGTGGGAGCAGAGGGCCTGACCTGCTGAGTGGGGTTGTGACAGTGAGCACTTTATAGTGACCACTTTGCGTTGTGCTCCGCCAATGCAAAGTGGCCACTTCACATCCACTTCACCGGCAGATTTAAAATGCGCTGTATCTCTAATCCTGAACAAGCTCCGTTTCTACTCTCAGTTCAAAATCTTAGTGTCTTACACTGAACTTATGCAATTTGCCATCTGGGATGACATTATCTGTAGATACACAGTGTTCCATCCCTTAAAGGAGAACTGCCTGGTTCTTTTAACAAAACACCTGAATTTTCACTTTAGCAACTGACTAGTGGAAATGTTATGATTACTTTTTTACTTTCTTCCTCACAAACCCCCACTGGGGCAGATTTCAGGGATGATAACCTTTTATTTACTTGCTCTCAGCGTACAGTTCTCTAAATAAGTACCCCACATTTGCCTTTTCTCATACTCTGTTACTCACTTGCAAGGAAGTCTCAGGACCACCAAGAGCACAAGCAGTGCATTCATTTCCTATATATATGACTACTTCTTTTAACCAAATGGTATTAAATATCTATGAGGTCCCTTTTATTCTCCATTTTTTTTATTACTGCTAAATTTAAAAATACAGTTTTATGTCTTTTAACTCTATTTCTAAGAAGGATGAGAAGGTGTGTCCATTTGCAGGTATACCATTATGTGGGTGACTCAAATTGAGCAACTCACATTTGAGCAACTCAATTTGAGCACTTGTGAAGAGAGCAAGGGTGGATGGGCAGTGAATGTGGGAACAGCGAGTGTCAGGGAACAATAAAGGTGACGGACAGATAGAGCGATGGTAGGAGGGACCTGATGTAAACAAGGACATGGGAGCTAGTCTGGCCAGGCAGTTCCAAGCTGGCCGTTTGGTGTTGTGGAGGCAGTGGATCCCTGTGGTGCAAGATGTCCTGGGTTCTGAGCTGGCTATGGGTGGGTATATAATTTTAACTTTTTTGGTTTGTTTGGGACTTAAGATTTTTGTTGGTCTTCTGTTTGCGATCCCCTGGTTTTATGTTCTACTGTCCCCCATTCCCCCATTCTGGTGTCTTGAGTCCCCCCCCTCGAGTAGCCCCCTCCTGAGGTGTCTCCATTACCTCGGTGTCAGGCCCCCCTCAGACTTGATTATTTTAATGAAGAGGGGTGCTGGGGCTACAAAATGTATGACACATTTCGGTCCCATAGAGTATGTTGGGACCATCACTCATGGTGGTTTCATTGTAAGTGCACAGTCACCATATCTGTTTTCGGCGATATGCATTTGCTGAGATTCATTGTACTATTATTCGTTCACTATTGTGACATGGAACCCTATTTGCAGATGACACAAAGATCTGTAATAGTGTGGATACACTGGGGGGGGTGGAGAAAATGAGAGCCGATCTAATGAAGCTGGAAGAGTGGTCAGGAAAGTGGCAGTTGTGCTTTAATGCAGGGAAATGCAAAGTAATACACACAGGAGCAAACGTATGTATATTTCTTTAGTCTTTTGGTAATTAGGTAAGGCCCACTAGGCACAAGTACCTGTCTTCAGTGGTGACCTGGGAGCACTGGGGAGGTTAAGCGACTTGCTCAGAGTAGCACAGTATGCAAGTGGAGATTGTGGCAATCAAACCCAGCTCTGGGTTCCAAAATCCAAAAGTAAGCTACATACTGGGAGGAGAGGAACTTGAGACAATAAAGCAGGAAAGGGATCTGGGGAAGGTGAGGGTGGCAGTGGGATGACAAAGGGGAAGGTGTGGGGCAGCTGCAAACTAGGGGTGCTAGCTGCACACTTGAGCAGACTTAGATAGACCGGATGGTCTGTTTCTGCTGGCACATTCATATGTTTGTATTATCATTTCAGGTAACCCAAAGGTGGCAAACCAGTGCAACAAGGCAGTGGGAAAGGCAAACAGAATGCTGGCATGCATAGGGAGAGATATCACAAGTACTGTGGCAGGAGAGAGGTGATCATGCCACTGTACAGGTTCATGGTTAGACCACACCTGGAGTATGGGTTGCAGTTCTGGAGATCACACTTGCAAGGAGACTGGGATAGAGTGGAGTGGGTCCAGAGAAGGTCTACCAAAATGGTGCAAGGCTTGCATAAGAGATCATATGAAGAACGACTTGAGGAGCTTGACCTGTACACACTGGAAACAAGAAGTGAGAGGGGGGATATGATAGAAACTTTTAAATATTTGAGGGGAATAAACAGGGTGAGGGAAGGGAGCATTTTCAAAATGAGTGAAAACACATCAGCTAGGGGACACAGCTTAAAACTGGAGGGAGGCAAATTCAAAGGAAATATGAGGGGACAATGTTTCACTCAGAGAGTGGTGGGTCCTTAGAATAAGCTGCCTGAATGGATGGTGGGAGTAAACTCGGTAGGGGAGTTCAAGAGGGCATGGGATACTTACATGGGATAAAGTAAGAGAGGCAAAGGTATGCATACAGTTGGGAAAAGGAGGGAGGGCAAGAAAGTGGAGAGAAAGGAAAATAGGGCAGAGGAGCCCATGGGGAGGACAAGGGGCAGACTAGATGGACCGAGGGGTCCTTTCCTGCTCACAGATTTCTGTGTTTCTATGTTTAGTCTACTTTACATTGAAATTCACTGGAGGGGGCAGCAGACAATGGAAGGGGTTTATTACTAGGAAGTTTTTAGGAGGTGGGAGGGGTGGCATTTCAGCACAGTGGGTGGAGGAAGTTTTCTTATATGAATTGAAGGATTTTTTTAAATAAAAAATAAATTTGCCAAGCGGAGTAGGTGCGGCCTCCGTAAAATTTGTGAAATGCAAATTTCTGAAAATTCGCACCTACTTTGCAGGCAAATTAAAACTAAGCTGCATCTCTGCCAGCGACTCAGCATCCAGAATCCTTGTTCATTCAATGACATTAAGAAGGTTTGCTTGGCTAAGACCAACTCTCCTTACTCGAGATATGCAAGCGAAAGTCATTGATTCTCCCTATGAGGGAAACTCCCTGTTTGGTAACAAAAGTGAAGTATACGTGAAAAGAGTGGATAAACAAAAATCAACATACAAGAACCTAACAAAGAAGAAAAAGGCCTCCACCTCCTATAGGTCTTAAGGAAAGGAGGCAGAAGTAGAGGCTATTACTCCAGACTCTACTTTGGTTATGACTACCAGCTGCAAAGAGGGTGCTACAGGGGTAGAAGCAGAAGGGGCATTAGATGTGCAGTAGCACCAGCCCTTAAGCCACAGCCAAAACAAAACACTACTGAAAATGTTGCCAATGTCACCTTTCAGACATTACTAGTGGGGGAAGACTGACACACTACTTCCAGGAGTGGAAAAAAACGCCACAGACAAATGGGTCTTAGAAGCAGTGAGCCAGGGCTTGTCACTTCATTTCCAGAAATTCCCAAAGTTGCAGAAACCAAAACACTTTCCAGTTCATTCTCCAGTGGAAAAAATCCTACTTGACCTGGAGATCAAAAACCTATAGCAAGCAAAGGCAGTAGAAAAAGTATCTGTTCCACAGTGGAAAAATTACTTTTTATTAAGATACTTCCTAACCCACAAAAAGAATGGAAAATGGCAACCCATTCTAGATCTAAGAAACCTAAACAGGCATGTCAGGAAAGAAAAATTCAGGATGGTCATGGATGTGAAGGATGTTTACTTCCATATTCCAGTCAGGCCTAGTCACAGAACATATCTAAAGTTCAGGCTAGGAAACTGTCAGTATCAATTCACAGTCCTGCCTTTTGGCCTCAACTTAGAACCAAGGGTGTTCACAAAGTGCTTAGCTGCGGTAGCAGCACACCTGAGAAGACAAGGTGCAGTGGTCTTCCCTTACCTGGAAGACTGCTGAGTGCGAGTGCGAGGAAAAAACCAAAGCAGAGGCAATGCGCTCCAGTCAACTGGTGAAGAGCACATTAGAAAACTAGGTTTCTTGGTAAATCTGCACGTATCATACAGAACCATTTCAGGTTCTAGACTTCACTGGAGCAGAACTGGATACCCAGCAGGGAAGGACACTGCTTCATCAAAACAGGTAACCAACTTTATTCCCTGTGCGAAGTCATTCCTCCCAGACCTTCACAGGATTTCCTGCAGTTGCTGGGCCACGACATCAACCACAGCAATAGTGCCATGGACTCACCTCCAGATGAGAGACATACAAAGTACCTCCTAAAAAAGTACTGATGCTGAAGGTCAGCTCCCTTGTCCTACCCAGTGCCACTCACAAAAACCCTGGTGCAGGTGCTGGAATGGTGGAAGGAAGAAAACAACCTCAGAGAGGGTATTCCTTTCTTCCAGCTATTTCCCATTCAGGTTCTCACAACAGACGCCTCACTCCTGACGTGGGGGCCTCATGACAAGTAGCATGTTGAGCCCACAGGGGACCATGGAACACATAAACCTCTGAGAGCTCAGAGCAGTGCTCATGTCAGTGTAGTCCTTTTCTTCACTGTTACAGGGTCAGTCAATATAGATTTGGACAGACAACACCACAGCCATGTACTACATAAACAAACAGAGAGGAACAAGATCCCTAAAACTGCATAGAGTCAATGAGGATCTGGGACTTAACATATTCTCTGGATACCAACATTTCTGCAGTCCATCTGCCAGCCAAAAACAATGTGCTAGTAGACTCACTGAGTAGGATTAGTCAGGGCTATCATAACTGGGCTCTGAACCAGCAAATACTGGCATCAGTTTTTGGAAGATCTGGCACGTCAAAGATAGATCTATTCACATCATGGGACAACAATCAGCTCCCAAAATTCTGTAGAAGACCCCCAGTCAAGGGAAGAGTTAGTTACAGAGGATACCCTTTCCATGACATGGACAGGTAGGTTTCTATATGCCTTCCCTCCATTCACTCTTATACAAAAGGTACTCATGAAGCTCAGGAGGGAGCCATTAACAGTGATCTTGATAGTCCTAGACTGCGCCAGGTGGACATGGTTTTCCTGCTGCTCACCCTGTCTTGCAAGACTCCCATCAACCTGCCACCATGAGACAACCTACTAACCTACTGACCTTGCTCCAGGGCAGGATGACCTTTCCAGATCTCAGAACATTATGTCTGAGGGCATGGATCTTGAGGAGTTAGAATTTTCTGGTTTGAATCTATTGCGAGAGGTGTTGGAAGTCCTGAGGGTTCTAGGAAACCAGCAACAAGAAAGGCATAGTCCTCCAAATGGAAAAGATTCTCATTCTGGTGTGCTCCCAGGAAAATAACTTCAATACAAGCAGGCCTATCAGCAGTTCTGGACTACATGGTACACATACAGTCCCTAGGCCTGCTGTCCTCTTTAATGAAGGTACACTTAGCAGCTGTCTCGGCTTACACATTGGCAGGCAAGGAAAAAATCCTTGGTCTAACAACCTATTTTTAAAAGTTTTTTCAAAGGCCTCAACCACCTTCATCTTCCTGTGAGGAAACCAGTCACCCCTTGGGACCTAGAAGTACGCCTTGTCCAGCTGGCGGAGTCTCCCTTCGAGCCTATGGGTCCAGCAGACATGAAATATATCACTTGGAAAACAATGTTCCTAGTACCATGACTTTTGCTGGAAGAGTGAACGAAGTGCATTCACTGTGTGCAGTTACAAACTATATATTAATCCACAGGGACAAGGTAGTCCTTGGGACAAACAGAAGATTTCTACCTAAGGTGGTATCAGAATTCCATCTAAACCAGTCAGTAACTCTACCTGTATTTTTTTCCTGAGCACTTTAGCAAAAGTGAGCAAAAGCTCCATTGCCTTGATGTCAAAAGAGCTACTACTTAGACAGGACAAAGGATGTCAGGTAGTACAGTACACAATTGTTTGTCACTTATGAAGATGCTGGCAAGAGTAAACCAATGGCCAGAAATACTTTTTCTCAGTGGATAGTCTTCTGTATTCAGTTTTACTATGAGAAAGCTGGTACACCATTTCTCAGAGGCCCAAGGGCTCACTTCACTAGGGGCACTTCTGCCTCGTGGCAGCTACAAGTGGCATCCCCTTTCAGGAGATTTGCAAAGCAGCTACCTGTTAAACAGTCTACACTTTCACAAAGCACTATTGCCTAGACATACAGTTTAGGGAGGATACTAGGTTTGGGACTGCTGTTTTATTTATTTTAGTTTTTGTTGACGTGGAAAGGAGGGCTAGACAATTCTGCCTATTCTCAGCTTCATCCTGGGGGAGGGGGAGCTACAGATGGTAACCGACTGAAATTAAACCAGATTAAGCAGTTGGTGGTATTTTCAATGAATGGGGGAAATTTGGCCAGGACACCAGGAAATTCTCCTACTCTGACATTAGGGAGAACCGCTGGTCTTCCGTGAAGATGGATGACCTGGGTGTAGGTGAAAGTGGAGCCTCTCGACTACCTGATGACTGCACACTGGATATGGACATTTCAGAAAGGATGGAAACCTCCGTTTTGATGGATTTAGCAACTGACCAATTACAGGATTTTCCTTCTGTGTCTCAGCCGTTTTGCCCTGTGGCAGTGACAACGCACTTGCCTCCTGATCAGACTGCTCTCAGTGACAGAGACTCTCTCCTTTTGGCTGACCCCCTGTTGAGAAATGGTCTTCAGGAATAGAAAGTGCACCTTTTGCAATTTATGGACTATTCTGAACCCCAGGTTTGAAGTTAGGCATAAAGTTTTGGACTTGGTGTGCCACCTATACAGATTTCACCCACCCAGTTTTCTGCTATGCTTGCCTCACTACGTTGAGACCCACTGCAGTCACATACTTTTCTGGAGCTGGCCACAGCTCCCTCTGGTCTTCTGTTGTCTCCCCTCCCTTGCTGCAGTCTGCCTGGTATGATGACACAGTCAGCTTAGAATTTGATTCAACCCTCATCTGTGCTCCACTCCTCTGAAGAAGCACCAATTGCAATTTTGCGTACACCGGCAGCTGGCCAGACTGCTCCTTCAGCCGCTCCAGTTTCACTTATCCACCCGGAACCAATGCTTCACGCTGCTAGTTTACAGGTCCTTGAAAGCCCTATTCTGAGCTGCTTGCTGTCCATGGAGCCTCCGGTGGCAGGGTCCCAGCCAGATTTACTGGGGCCTGACAGCCATTTACCCTGCACAAGCATTTTCAAGAGCACTGTGGTTGACTGCTCTCCATCAGTGCAAGAGTCAGCGGATATATTGCAAACTGGTACCGCGGAGCCCCGAGATTCAGCGGGAAGCTCCACAAATTCTTCTGACTGAGTCTGTGGTCTCAGTCCCAGGAAAGCCAGCCCCTTCCCTTCCCCTTCGACAAGCTTCTGCTATACAGCCACTCATGCTGGAAATAGCACCTTCCACAGTTTTTCTAGAAGATCCTTCGATTATTACAGGGACTCCTAACAAGTTTTTTCTGGACCAGTCTATTGCGGCTTCTGATGCAGAGTTTGAGTTGTTGCACACAGACCTCGTGGCTACGACCTGCCAAGCCACGGTGCTAGTTCATGTGACTGCTACTCCTGTGACAGCTGGAGTGGGTTGGAGCCCAGAGAAGGCCCTCCAGAGGGCAGGCTGGACGATGGGGCAAGATGGCAAGTCATGGATCCCAGATCCAGCTTTTATGCCTACTTTTCAGATAAATACATGTGAAGGACCAGACACCGGGGAACCCCCGGGTTCTATGGCTCCTCCTCCCTTCGAACAACAGCTGCCATTATTGCCCGAACTTGAGACTGTGGTTCCTCCAGTTTTATCATCTAGTACCAACTCTGGACCAGCCACTTCAAGGCCAGAGCTCCCTGCTTCCGCTTCCAAGCCTGCCTCAATGGCACCTCCTGGATCATCAGAGATTCTACAAGAATCACAAGAAAGTTATTCTTCCTCTATTTGTGTAACCTGTTTCCTGACGTGGAGCCTTTGTAAATAAGTCCTTAACTCAAAAGTCTGTAATTCCGAAATGTCAATAAATAAATAAGAGGCCCCATTTAAGCTTTCAGACCTCTTTAGAGCACAGCCTGCCCCTGCTCCTCAGTGGAATGCAGTCCGCATTAAATATATTGGGGCAGAAGACCTTCCCTCCCCTGACTGCTGTTTTTTGGTAGAGAACCTCTTGATGGATGCTCTGGATTTTGGGTCTGTAGACATCTTCACCACCATATATGTCTCGGGTTCCCTCTTTTATGATTTCAGTTTTCAGCTACATTCCTTATTGGACAAACTTTGGATGAAGTATAACCTGTTGCGATACACAGAACTGTGGCTCTCTTTTCAAGTGATCCCCCCTCACTACACCCACCACATGCACAGTGACTGTAATGTTCCAAAATGAAGGAGTGGTGGTCCACAATGTGACCTATTAGTTAAAGCAACACTGCAAAGTCCTTGGCAACCCAGAAACAATTTTGGACAAGTATGGAATTTGAACTGGGGGCTGGAAATATAAAGTCCAACTTCGTGCCACTGATGCCGGTCTCTCTCATCTCCCAAATAGTTTTGTTCTGGGTCAGGATCATGGGGTGTGTTTCCTATTCAGGACAGCTGAAGGTGTGTTTTAAATGTGGCTCACTGAATCACCTAAGCAACGTTTGTGATCAACAGCCTTGTAGCCTCTGTATGGAGCATGGCCATATTGCCTCCCCACTGTTCAAACAAGAAGAAATGCAACCTCTGCCAGATGGATGGTCATTCCTTTTGGGATTGCCCTTGTGTGGCCCATAACAGGCCTGCAGGCACTACACAAGTAGGCGCACTGATTCCACTTCAACAGTCCGGTAGCAGCCTGCCTTTAGTCTCACTTGCTCCACTGGTCCCGAGGTTGAATCAGTCATACTGCCTCCTTTAGACCACTCCTCTTTCCATGAAATGGCTGTCCAGTTTCATAGACCACCTCCGGAACCTGTGTCTATGACTCCTGCTTTGGCTAGCATGCCTTTAGTCCCCTTTCTGGACACACTGGGCTCTTTAGTTTCTTTGTACATCCCTGATACTTCAGATATGCCCACTTCATCTGTCTTCACTGACATGCCTCATGGATTTTCCCTTCAAATTCGGACACCTTGTGGGGGCCTGTAGTCAGGAACTTCCAAGACTCTTCCTCTCCAGAATAGATTCCATTTGCATGTTCCCCCAAGAAATTGGCGTGGTACTGAGTTCAACTTTGATGCCTGTTCTTCGATGTCACGCAGACTGACTGGTTCCCTGAATACTGATGACGATGCCCCGGCATGGGTTACTCCTTGGAAGAGAAAAGATGGTCCCTCACTGAGATCGAAAGTCAAAGTTAAAAACAAACATACGAAACCACCTTAGGATTGCCAGTCCTGTTTTCTTTGGGTTTTGAAATTTTCATTACATTTTCTTTCCTTCACCTTTCCTTCTTGAATGAGGGTTGTGACACTAAATGTGAATAGCGTTCTCAACCTTCTTCATTGGAAGGTTATTGTGCAATTCCTACAGGATTCCCGTGCAGACAGAATTTTTTTTACAGGATACTAGGTTACTCTCCTTAGCTGATGTCACCACTACTCAAAGACTATGGTTGCTTGGTATCTCCTATTTTTCTAGCCTCTGAACTGTGCTCAGGGGTTGCCATATTGTTTGACTATCTTTCTCCCACAGTTATGAGGGTGCTGGATGTATAGCCAGGGTGGGCTTTACTAGTGGATTGTCTGATTGACAGCTCTGCTTTTCGTTTCATTGTTCTTTATGTCCCACAGTCTAAATTCAACAGGGTTACGCTGTTTAAATTGTTTCAACCTTATTTATGTATGGCTAAAACAATTATTTTGGGGGGATTTTAATTGCCCCTTACAGCTAAGGGACAAGGGGGCTCTCACAACAAAGCTGCTGTGTGATTCCTTGTGTCTGCAAACCATTTACAGGGAGTCCTACCTGGTTGATGCTTTTCGTGCTCTCCATCCTACTGGTGGTTTCATGTACCATAGGGCTCAGTATGTGACACGTATTGATTATGTGTTTGTTTCCAACAGATGCTCTATTTTGTCAGCAACAACAATTCCTGTTCAACTTTCTGATAATTTTCTCTTAAATGTTTAATGATCCATCAGTCTTATTTATTTATTTATTTATTTAGTGTTTGTTAAGTGGGTAGGTACACTAGACAGCATAGCTGCCTATTTTCATGTACGACCTAGTAGATTACAACAAAGGGTATGTAGACAATAGTAGATACAAGAAAACATCATGGGAACAAGTAGAAGTCAGACATAGTACACTTATACATAATTTTAAAAACATGGAGTGGTAAGGAAAAAAAAGAAAATGTACAGCAGATACCTCGAAAGTCCTGCTGGAGGTTGAACAACACCATCCTACAGGTCTCTTCCTTTCTTGACTGTTTGAGATTCCTTTTATGGGCTCATACATTGGTCCTGGATCTTTACCCAGATGTATTGCACTGGTGGGACCATACTAAATCCACCATGAGTGCCTTGGCGAAGAGATATTCCTGATTGGCAGGAAGGTCTACCTACAGGTACCACATTTATTTGAACTAAAGAGCCACACCAAGGTGACCTGGGGTGCTCTGTGACAATTCAACATATGTTCAATTGCCAGCCACGGCACTTACCTAGGGCATATAGTAGAAAATGAAGAGTCCAGAAAACCATTCTTTTAAAGACTTGATACTTCATTTATTATGCCAAACAACAGTCAGACTGACCCTCCAGGGTCAGGGGAACCAAACGAAAATGATCTAATGGTTCAACTCATAAGAGTCTTTGTCAAAAACTCATGAGTTGAAACATTTAAGCAATAATGCGACAGGGTGTGTGTTGTGCTGGGATAAAATCACGCCTTGGCGGTTGGGCCGCGGGCGAAGGCGAGTCACGACAAAACAGGCATGGCGTTATCACACAACACCACAATCGATAATATATTATAAATAATTCGGCTTTAAAAAAATGTAGCTTTTGTTTTAATTTTTACTTTTTGTTTTTAAGTATTGAAAATGAGATGTATCCTTCCACTCAATAAAGTAGTCTGAGACATTTCTGTGGTTAAAAGTTTTAATATTTATAACAGTAACAACAGAATTGTGTAGTTTTAATAAATAATGGATGTAAATAAATAAATATAATAGTATAAGTATATGTTTGAAGGTTAATAAATTCAAGACATATGTTTAAAGATTGCTGTTTAGTAATAAATACATTTGATGTGGAGTCAATACATTTGCTGTAACAGTAGAGGAAGTTCAGTTCATTTATCATTGTGTTTTCAGCGCTTGCTTTTTGAAGATTAGTTCATTTAATTTAAAATTGTGTTTAATATTGTGTTTTGAGCGCTTCGTTTTTGAAATTATCCTGCTGCTTTTGGTTTCATTTATTTCTGCTGCTGTTGCTTTATTTGTTGTAGACGTGGAAAACGCACATCGAGTTTCCTGTTATGATCGTTTGGGTATTTAGGGATTGGTTTGACGAAAGTGGGGTCATGGTGTACGTCGTCGAGGTTAGACTCGTTGCATCATTTCCTGTAGCTTCGGGTTCGGATCTCTGCTGCGGTGCTTGTTGTAGGATTCCAGGTGCAGTTTTAATGTGGAGTTGCCCATGGTGAGTGTAAGCTTCAGTAATTTCAAGCGGAGTTTCTGGGGAAATATTTTCTGAGGTATGCGCTTGTTGTGTGGTGTTTTGTGGTGCCAGACAGGAGGTTGCTCAAGTGTTTCGGTTTTGTAGTGAAGGGCTCCAGTAACCCGGAGGATGTCTCAGCTCGGTGCCCTGTTACTGCCATAATCTATCTCGGGCTTGGAGGCCAGCATCGGATAAAATTTGAATTGCAGTAGAGCGGAGACTGTGGTTAGTGTAGGTTTCTGGCAGTGATGCTGCTTTGCATATTTTGGGAAGCATTGTTGCTAAATAGTTAATTCCCATGGGTTCTAATGTGAACCATGTATTTTCTTCCGACCATGGTTTGCTTGGTGTTTTTCTAGGATGGAGGTACAGACAGGGAGCATTTGTAGGGATTTTTGTTAGGTATTTTGTGAAGGCAGCTACTGGGCAATGTGGATGTCCTGGGATGGCAAACATGCAGCCGCGTAAGTTGTCTCTCCCTCGTTCCATTATCTTTCCGTGATTTTTGGTTTTTTCGTTGAAACTCATTGTTAAATACTTGTGCCCAGTGGAGTCCGTGCATAATTGAAATGAGTCTGGTTTTAATTTCGCTGACCTTCACAACAGCATATGAAATGGATTTGAATTTCTAGCCACACACGACGGACTAGGCCTTCTGGTGTTTCTGTGGACAGCAGCGTTGGAGTTTCTGAGCTGCTCAAGATAGCTGACTGGTATGGCGGGTGATGTTTAGTGCGGTCTTTTCCTTCTCGTGGAGATTTTGATGTTGGCAAAATACGTTGTTGGAGGACTGGAAATCGGGATCGGACATTAGATTTATGTTTCTGCTCACTGGCGGTTCATTTAAATATCTGTTTATGCCAGCACGAAGACCTACATAGCTGCTGACACTGTATGGTTGTCCTGTTGTTGTTCTGACTGAACCGTAGAAATAGCGAAGGGTATTATTTAAGTCAGATGCTGATATTTCTTGGAAGTTGATTTGTACTTTTTTCTCACTGATCCAGTCCAGGAATATATTCATAGCCCAGGAAGTTGCTCGTTTTGTTGTGGGCTCATTTCTTTCTGTTTCCAGTTGGTCCAGGTCTCAGGTGCTATGTCTAGGTGTCTTTTTTTTCTTTTCGTTTTCCTGCAATTGTACTTGGCTGTTTTTCTGTTTCAAATACTGCAGTTAGGTCTGCAATGTTGCAGATGTCAAAATTCACTTCTGGTATTTGTGACATTTTGGTATTTTCTTCACAGCTGTTGTCAGTTAAGGTTTTGAAAGCTTTCCAGAGGCGTAATGATTTCTTTTTTTTTCATAGGCTCTGTGAGGTTGCCGGGAAGTGATCCGTGATGTTGTGCTGTATTATCCTCACGCCTTCTGGACACTGCTGACCAATCAGGTGAGTGGATTTTTTCTTGCCATTTTATAATAGATCTTTTCTGTGTGGTTCCCCTGACCCTGAAGGGTAGGTCTGACTGTTGTTTGGCACAATAAATGAAGTATCAAGTCTTTAAAACAACAGTTTTCTGGACTCTTCATTTTCTGCTATATACCCAGGGTAAATGCCGTGACTGGTGAGTGAAGGTACCATATTTACCTTGACAACCGCCATACCATTTTTACCTTAATCTCATTGCAGGCTGAGTGGGGTTTATCCTTGCAAACCCAGATTTGTTCCACCACAGACCATATGAAAGTCTTTTAGTATGATAGGGTTAAGTCACTGTTGTTTGAACATTCTTATGGGTTCCAAAGCACACATCTGTCAAGGGATGTTTTTCAAAGTTGTTTTCATAGGGTAAAGTTGCACCACATGGTTTCTTTACTTGAAGAAACAGGATTGGAACATTTTTCCAGTACTGGGATGCTGCAGGTTGTCAATAACTTCCTGCTTCAGATGGTTGGCTCCCATTTTCCTCTTGGAGATTCAGCGGTAGCTTTTTTAGACCCTCTACGCTTACCTGTGATTACCACAGCTATCTTCGGCTGATAATGATTCTCTTACCCAATCCATTAGCGAGGCAGAAGTTTTGACAGTGATTCAGTCCCTTCACAAATGTATCTTGCCTGGGACAGATGGCTTGATATCAGAACTTTACTAGTTGGTACCGTCCCTTTTTCCCTGATGCTTGCTTTTGTTTTTAACACCATTTTGGGCCTTATGTCCCTCTCTGGATTAATTACTGAAGTGCTTCAATTTTTTTTATTTAAATCTGGTGATAGATGTAACATTTCTAATTGGTGACCAATTTGCCTCCTCAATACAGATGCAAAGATTCTTATGAAGATCTTTTGTACACGTTTGGAGTGCATTTTTGTCTCCATTATTCATACCCTCCAGTCCTGTTCCAATCCTGGTTGCAAAATTCAGGATAATCTACTGTTGATTATTGCCAATTGTAATTCCCGCCAGAGAGGTCATTACCTTTTTGTGATGGATCAGGCTAAGGCCTTCGATACGGTTTCCCATGACTATCTTTTTTTGGTATTTCAGAAGTACAGTTTCTCTCATATCTTCAGTAATTGAATTGGGTTGTTATATTCCCAGTTCTTGATACTCCCCACCATTAATGGTTGGTGGGGACCCCGTGTGTTCCCACACTGGGGTGACCAGCAAGGATGCCCATTGAATCCTCTCCTTTACATTCTTATCTTGGATTGGATCTGTTGTTTCAGGGGCAGTGACCGAGGCCCTCCACATGTTGGGGATCCCCCATCCTATCACCTCTCAACCTGTTAAGCTGTCAACATATGCTGATGAAGTCCATTTATTCATTACAGATGTCTCCTCTGGTGAACATGCTATTAGATTGCTTACTAACATTACCATTATTACTGGATCCAGGTTTAATTATTCTAAATGTCGGATCATTCCCATCGGGGTACACAGATCCTTTCCCTTGACTACTGGTGATGTTCCCATCACCCAGGATCCAGTCAATATTTTAGGCATTTATTTTGGAAGCTCTAATTTAACAGAATTGAACTGGACAAAGGTAGCAGATGCTGGAGCTGCCCAGCTGGCTATCTGGAAATCACGGCAACTGTCCAAGAAAAAGAGGGTGGGGTGGTTAAAACTTTTCTGCTCCCCATATTTCTTTATGTAAGTGCTGATTTACCCCTTCCTCTGTGTTTGGAAACCAGACTCTATAGCATTTTCTTTGCCATGGTTTGGGGGAGTAGGCTTAACCTGGTTAAGAGAGATGTTCTTTACCTCCCTTATGAAAAGGGTGGTCTGAACATGGTTCATCCCGTGGTTTTCTTTTATAGTGTGTTTTTTCAATACAATACAATATGGCGCTGGGCCGACCATCACTTTAGAGGAGAAAGGCTAGCTTGATTTAAGTTTTATTTTAAGCTTTTTAGTGTTTTAAAGTTATATTTTTTGAGTTAAGGGAGTAGCTAGAATGAGTACTTGTTAAATCTTCATTTTGTTGTGTTTCCGCAGTGTTTATATCATCTGCATTTAATTTGTACTTTGTTCCATATCTAGTTTATATCTAATTCACTTGTTTCATTTTGTTCATAGTCAGTGTGTCTGTTTTATTTTGTTGGCCTCGATCGGGAACATTAAAAATCATTTGTACATAAAAACTGAAGTTCTGCACATAAGTACTGAAGTCTTGCACCTAATGTGAAAGTTGTCTGTGTTTATGTTTCTATTTCATTTTGACGACCGACTACTTGCCACTGAGCTGCCCTTCCCTTATAGACTACCTGCCTGGAGTGATCTATTGAACAGAGGAAATGGGAGATACTTGGCTGTGGATGGTGAGGAGAGTGGTGTCTTCGTCGATGAAGAAATCTGAATGGCTGTTTTGCTGTGGTTGAGAGTCAGGAATCTGGTCTGACTAGCTCTGTCCCTGGATGAAGCGTGGAATTGACAGATTGAGGGAGAGGCTTCTCTGGGGTCGGGACGTGATCCTGGTTGGTACAGGAGCCGCTTGCCAGAGGGTTGTCGGTATCTCTACTGAGGCCAGGGAAGTGGGCTGGTTCATGGGGGGCCCTCCTCTGAAACCTGCTTTTCTTACTAAAATAAGGATTTAAGGAGTCCATCAGATTTGCTTGGAAGGCAGCACCACAGGGTCTGGCTGCAGCCCATTTTTGGTTTAAGGGTCATCTACTGGAGGGTGGTTGGTGCCTTGGCCTGATTTGGGTCATGTGCTGGGCAGAGGGTTGCTGTCTGGGGCCAGCTATACAGAGCATTGGAGTGCCAGAAGACCTTTTGGAAAACTGGTTGACTGGGAAGAATTGCAAGGAGAAGAACTTGTCTGGAGATCCATGAAAGAAATCTAGTGACTGTAAGGAGCATTTGGTGTGGGTCAGGGCAGGTTGATCTTTATTCTCAATGTTTTGCTTATTTAAGAACTGGGCAGTGAGAGTGCCTATTACTGAGTGCATTAGCTAAATCTGGATAACACAGAAACAAGTGAGTGAGAGTTACTTGGAACAGTGTTTTATGCTGGTTTTTGCACTGGGAGGTGAGTGCTCCTGAGGCATTCATCAAGACTTTTCTGGGGCTTGTACAAGTCATTTATTTCAGTGATTGCAAAAGAAAAGACTGCTTCTGATAAAGCTGGACTTTACTTTGCAGACATTACTTAAATGTGATAATTTTATACTCTCCCTGAAAAATATTGTTGTTTGGGAAGGTGGGGTGGGTCGTCATTTTAGATTGTTATACACGTAGATGTACTGTTAGTGGAAAGGGGGAATTATTTTGGAGTTACTATATTGTGTAAGTGGTTTGTTAGTGAGTGTGTGTGTGTATGTGTGTGTATTATTGTAGGGACTGTGTGGATGAGTGATTGTGTAGCGTTAATTGTTGCTAGCCTTGGAGTTTATTTGAGCTTATCCTGCAGGTAGGGAAATGGGCAGACTAGGTGGGCCAAGCGGTCCATATCTGCCATCAAAATCTATGTTTCTATGTGATGTGCTAGCAAGGACACAAGTGGTCAGGCACTATTCTCCCACCAGACTCAGGGATCTCCATCCTTTTGACTGTCCCCTTTGTCCACTGAAGTGTATAAGCATTGTTTGGCACTTGGGATAGTCAGAAGGGTGAGGAAACAGGGGTTAACTGGGCCTAGTGGGGTAGTGGAGTGGGGTGGGTGGATTGGGGTAATAAGGATGAGAAGACACCCTGGGGTGAAATGGGTCCAGGAAAGGTGACCTACTTGCCTGGTTCCCATACCCAAGGGCTCCACATTAAGTGGGCAAGGCACTCGGCCTGTCTTGTCCACCTATCCTTCTCGGGTGGTGCTGTGCAATGCCCGTACTATAAAAAACAAGACAGCGATTATCACTGATCTTATTGGTACAACTGATCTGACTTGCATCACTGAGACCTGGCTGGATAAGAATGCTGGCCCAATACTGTAATCAGCAATTTCAGTCATGTACTCAGTGATACACTGCCTGAGAAAGGATTGTAGGGGCGGAGGAGTTGCCTTTTGTTTTAAGTTGACCCTGGGCCTTGTAGCCATTCCGGTGGGAGAGGCCAGACCCTTTAAATGTTTGGTGGTTGCAGGTGTAGGTTGTAGGATCCTTCTCATCTACCATCCACCTTGTGATGAGAAAGAATTCCTGCAGGAAGTCATGGACTTCATCATCGGCCCGGTGATGAAGTCCCCCAGATGGATAATTCTGGGGATTTCAGTGCCTGGGTTGATGATGAACTCTTGCCTTTCAGACAAGACTTCCTCCAACTAATGAGTTTGTTGGGTCTTACACAGGAAGTTACCTCTGCATCTCATATTCACTGTCATTCCCTGTACCTGGTCTTCCTACTAGGGATGGAGATCACCGACTTGGTAGTGGAATCAGTTGGTTGGTTAGACCATCATACTAAAAGGTTTAGGTTTGAGGCACCCCCCAATAGACCTGCCCCTACGGAGATGGTCCAGTACCGCCTTTTAAGGGGTTTGACCCCAGACGGTCTTATGGAGGTACTGCACCTATCAGGTGTGATGAGTGTATGCAGAGAGCCAGGGGAACTGGTACTAACCTATAGTAAGGCAGTGACTGGGGCCCTTGACTACTTAGCTCCTATCTGTGTTTACCCCCTCACCCTTTGCCAGAAGTTTCCATGGTTTGATGGGACTTTGAAAGAGATGGGGTGAGGGGGTCAAAGGTTGGAGCGGCATTGGCAGAAATCTGATCTGGAGGGTGACAGTCTTAGATTGATGGTCCATTATAAAGACTTTCGATCGGCAATCTTCTGTAAGAAGGCAGAGTTCTGGTCCAAGGAGATCGCCACAGCAAAGAATCCACCAGCTCAGCTCTTCCAGACTGTTGACAGGTTGTGCAATCCAACCTGCCTTCAGTCACAGGGAGCTTTTTCACAGGTTAGATGTGATGAATTTGCTCTGTTCTTTGCTGAAAAAATTGCCACCATCAGGTTGGAGATCCGATCGATGCCCTTAAATGGGCATTGTGGTGATTGGCTAGAGGTTGCAAGCACCCGGCCTGTCTGGTCTGACTTCAGCCCACTGGTGATTGTGGACATTGTGCTGGTCATCCGGGGACTGCACCTGATTTACTATTGTTTGGATCCAGGCCCCAACACGCCTCCTAGTGGGGTGTGTTGAAGTCATTGGCCTGGTCCTTGCTGAGATAGTCCTGTGCTCTCTGTAGACAGGTGTGTTTCCGGACCCCTGAAGGAGGCGGTAGTAGTATCACTCCTGAAGAAATTTTCTCTAGATCCGGACTGCCTAGCAAACTACAGATCTGCCTCTAACCTGCCTTTTGTGGGCATTATTGAGAAGGTGGTTGTGGCGCAACTGGATGACCATTTGACAACTCATGATGTCTATGATCCTCTCTAGTCTGGTTTCAGGAAGAGGCATAGTACTGAGATTGCCCTTGTTCGGGTACTGAATGATCTTCTGATAGCGAGGGGATTGAGAGAGTCATTCCATCCTAGTTCTCCTTGATCTTTCTGCAGCATTTGACACTGTAGACCATGGAGTGTTACTGGAGCACCTGTGGATTTTCTGTGGACTGTCTGGTACAGTCCTCAGTGGTTTAGAGCATTCCTCACTGGCAGGATGCAGAGAGTAGTTTATTTATTTTAGTTTTTGTTTATTGGTGTCTGGGATTTATTCCTCGGCTCCTCTCCCCCTGTCGTGTGGGGTTCCGAAGGACTCCATCTTGTCCCCCATGTTGTTTGCAGTGTATATGCTGCCATTGGGAGACATTATAAGGCACTATGGGTTGAGTTTTTACTGCTATGCAGATGATACTCAACTCTTCCTGTCCTTTGTGCCCAAACAGGGTGGGGCAGTCTTGGTCTTTAACAGCTGCCTCTCTGACATTCAGGGTTGGATGAGTGCCAGCTGGTTGAGGTTGAACTCTGATAAGACCAAGGTATTTGTAGTAGAGTCAGGTCACCAAGACATGTGGTTGCAAGCAGGTCAGCCATCTGGGCTTTGACGCAGAGGCAACCAGCTGCTTAAATCAAACCAGGTGCGAAATCTGGGTGTTGTGTTCGATAGTGGCTTGACATTAAAAATGTCAGGTGTCAGCAGCCATAAAGACCCTGTTTTATCATCTGAGGAACATCACTCAGATCAAGCACCTGGTTCCGCTTGGTGATATGTCAATGCTGGTTCATGCCTTTGTAACTGCACGCCTTGATTACTGCAATGCCCTATACCTATGGCTACCAGGGATTGATATCCACCGATTGCAGCTAGTGCAGAATGCGGCAGCCACATTGTTCATTGGTTTATTGAGATCTTACCATATCACTCCTGTGCTCCGCAGTCTGCACTGGCTGCCAGTACATCGGCGGATTCAAGGCCGGGTTCTGATCTACAAAACCCTACATGGACAGGGACTTGGCTACTTGCAAAATCTTCTGCTCCCCTACTGCCCCCTCCGCCCTCTCTGCTCCATTGACGAGGGATTGCTAGAGGTTCCCAGGGTTCGATTAAAGTCCTCTGGGGCATGCACTTTTGTGGCCCCAACCCTGTGGAACACTCTACCTCATCTGAATAGAGAATGCCTGACCCCTGATAGTTTTAAAACTGAATTAGGCAAGGTAAGGCAATTTTATTTATAAGGCGCCCAATCCCGGAGGCTCTGGGTACCGAACATAAATAAGAATATACAGAAGTAAATTACAACATATAGTAAAACCTCATTAAAATCATAACAAAATTAATATTCTGCAGTATCCAGCTGAAAGCATTTCCTGCTGAAAGTCAAATCTAGTCATACCGCCATTGGGTTGATATTAAGAGTATGTTTATATTTTATTCTTATTTATTGGTCAAATGGAATTGCACTGACAAATAACATTTTGATTGATTGATTGATTGATTGATTGATTATTGTCCCCTGTATATCAGGCCCTACTTCCCTTTGGAAGGAATGGGTGCAAGTTTGGTTGACTCCCCTTCAATTCACTCACCATTGTGATCTCTATAGCAAGCTAAACTGGCTCTCTCCATCAAAGCACATTGACTTTGTCCTTGGTTGCTTCACAGGAAAGGTCCTTAGCATTGGCACCCCCTCAGGGTTGGCGAGTTTGCTTGCTCTGACGGTACCATCGTCCTACCACCTTTGGTCTCAGGGGTCAGCCACACTCAAGATACCTGTGACTCAGACTCAAATGGGTGGAAAGGATTTTGCAGCATGTGCCCCCCAAACTATGGAACACCTTCCCCGCCCAGGTCCGTGTTGCCCCATCACAGGGTTGCCTGCGATCCTCCCTATGGAACCATCTCAAACTCTCGTCTGCCTGTGGTTGCCCAAAACCCCCGTGACATACTTATCGCACTCAGCCCTTATGCATAACAGTGGCCCTTATGTTTATAGTAATGTACCTGCTGACTCTCAATCTGTGCCTTTATACTGCTCCTAATTGGCACATAGCGTTACTCTGTTGTGTTTATGCTAACTGAAATATGCCTCACAAGACCTGTACTTTGTGTATTCTGCATTATGTGGTTCTCACATGACATGTAAGCTTTTCCCTAACTATGTACCATGTTGTTCTGTGACTTGTAATCTTTTCCTAATTATGTACCATGTTGTCCTAAGTATGTAAGTATGTCATTTCCTGTACTCTCCCAGGTCGCACCTGAAAATAGGCAATCGTCTTGTCTAGTGTACTTACCTGGTTAACAAAAGCTAAATAAATAAATAAATAATAGAATGGAGTTGGCTTAACCCTCTTTTCTGGCCAGCCAGCTGTTTTCCTGAGTTCTTGGCCTCTTTTTCTTGCCTTTGATAAGATGGCACCAATTGTCATGGGATGTAATTTAGACCCAGCATGGGAAGGCCTTTTATAAGACTGCCTGCTTTTAAATGTTTTAATTATGCGCTCCAAGGAAGGGAAAGGATCATAATTTGTTCACAATGGTCTGTTTGATTGATCCTTTCCACTTCCTCTTTCACTGTTCTGCCCCCACATGCATAAGTTATGTGATGTATTTGGAGAGCATTGAGACATGCTCCATGCAAGTCTGTGGATTGCTTGTTTTTAATGTTGGTTTTCCTACATTTAGCTGATTTTAGGTACAGAAGCCATAAAGTAACAAGGCTTTTGTCAGTTATCCTTGACTTCAATTTGTACCAACATTTGGTTTAATGCTTTAAAAATATGCATTAAAAATATGCTCCATAGACTTACATGGAGCATTCCTCTGTGCTCTCCATATGCTGACATCACAATGTTTGAGTGTGTGGTGGAGCGACAAATAATGAAGTAAAAGGGGTCAAACAACCAGCCTCTTGGGGGCAAGTTATGATCCCTTCCCTTCATTAGGAGCATAATTAAAATATTTAGAAGAGCCATGGAAGAACTTCCATACAGGTGACGGAGTTTCCTGTTTCTGACTTCAGCTTTTCTGAAAGGGTATGGTGCTCTTTAAAAATTGGACCACTTGTACTTGCTGATAACATTTGCTTTTCCATTGTTCATACTAAAACTTTGTTTCTCTTTACTGATTCTGTTGTAAAACTAGGTATGCTGTTGTTAAAGATTACTCTGCGTCTTTAAGAGAATTGTTGAAAACACATCACTTGATGCACATATAAAATTTCTAATACTTTTCTTTTTCCTGATCTTACCCAATTGTCATGCCTTATGGCTAAAAATGCATTTTGTTTTCTTTATTTACTCCAACTTTTTTATGTACTGTTCTCTAATTGTTTTCTACTGTCAAAAATGTTCAAAAATCAATAAATAATTACATAAAAATAGATGAGCTATCGGTGCAGATTCTTTGGTAATTTCAGTTGTCATCTTACAGTATGGTGGATACTTGTATGTGGGGTCATGGTGGTGTTGATCTAGAAGATAAGTTTTATAAGTAATACCTGTTTTAAAGAGCACCTTTTATGAGGCCTGCAAAACAAAAGCGTTCCTTGACTGCTGGCCTTGATCTTTGCCCTACGAGTATTTAAATGCCTAAGAAAAGCACACACAAATATGCTCTATAGACTTTGATGCTATGCACCACTGCATGCTCTCTATACATGTTTCATAAAACATCTTAGTGAGAGGGCATGGCCGGCAATGTAAGAAGTATAAGGAATCACTCTGCTGTCCCCACAGGACAAATAAAATTAATGAACTATGCTAACAGAGCTCTCAGGCAGGTAAGGAAGGCTATCTGTTTGTTTTGTAGCAATGAAAATGTGTGGAAGGTGCTCCTTAATGTCTTGTTTTGGTTGTTCCCTTGACATTATGATGATTAACACTGTAACTATGTAACAATCAAATTGAGCCTTACTCCCCTGTTACATGCAGAAATTGTAATCATTATGTCATGCTACATTGAATATGCTGAGTCATTAAGCTGATCCGTTCCACCTTGTTGAATGAATCTCTTTCCCCAGTCAGTCATTTTGTTAAAAATGTAAGCCACAGTTAGGCCCAGTACTGTTACAATCACAGCAGTGACCTTGTTTTTTAATGAAGTGCTTGGTGGCCATACATTGGCGTGAAATTCAATATCCTAAGGACAGCTGCTCATTTTCCTTATGTGCTTTGTCCCACTGCTTGCCATCTGTTGTTGGCCAGGTTGCAAGCACCAGATGCCTGTGTGGCAAGGGATTTATGTGCATGCTAGATTGTGATTTCATGCCAGCACTCCATAGAAACACTGTAGGTCAAAATCTATCCATAGTCAATGCTAGTGCCCCCCCCCCCACACACACACACAGCCTACATATGACTGTTCCGGTGTCTACCAACCCAATGCTAGTCCTGATGCACTGCAACTCAAATAAAAGGTTTGTGAGTGTCCTAGGGTGCTGTTAGTGCTGAAACCAGGTACTGTAAAGCTGAACATGATTAAATGATTGTCACTTTACTGATGGCTTCCATATTTAACTATAAACATTTCAAAAGTAAGTTAAACCTGGCTCCACTTACTTCAGTGGAGTGTGGCCCCATTCTGTTCATACTTTTATCACAAAATGTCTAAAGATAAGACTGATTGACATTCCCCAGAAAATATTCTCAAAAATAGTATTACACAGACTTACTGACTAGCTGGAGAAAGAACAAATCATAAGCAATTTTCAAAATGGATTTAGAACAGAACATTCAACCATTCAGCACTGCTATGTGATTTATCATTTAATCTGGAAATGTGTTAAAATCAAGAACAACAAACTTTATTGTTGCTTTGTAGATATGTCCTCTGCATTCAACAGTATCAGCAGAGCCATTCTTTGGCAGCAAAAGTTGGAGGAACTTAACATAGACCCCACACTACTAGACATTCTAATTAGGCTTCATCAAAATACATGGACAAAAGTCCAGTATAACCATCAAGGGGACATCATGGAAAAAATCACTACCAACATAGGAGTCAGGCAGGGTTGCATATTAGCTACCACTTTATTTAACATTTACATAAATTTAATAATTCAAGCCATGTGAGACTTGAATTTTCACTACCCAGCAATATTTGAAAAAAAGTACTGTGCCTTGCTTATGCAAACGATATTGTCCTCATCTCAACCTCTAAACTCGGCCTCCAACGTAAACGAAAACCATTTTTTGGAACTCTGTTGAGAGAATTGTTTGGTTATCAACAAAGATAAAACCAAGTCAGTTATATCTGGTAATCATTCTAAAACAGCCCCCAGAGTTTCTATTAATACTATCAAAATAGAAACTGCTAAATGTTACAACTATCTGGGTGTCAGATTCACCCAGAATTTAAACTGGGAGGGCTGTATTTATCTTATACAGGCAAAAATGACAACAGACAATGCCTTAAGGATATTCAATGAAAAGTTAGGAAAAAGCTCTGTAAAGGGATATAGTAAAGTGATGAATGCCAAAGCTAATGCTAGCATTCTATATGCATCAAAGGTCTTTGGCCCTGGAAAATTTGAATGTCTTAGAGAACATTATGAATATGTTATACAGCAATATTTTAATGGCTCACCAGTCAATACCCACAGAAGTCCTAAGGATGGAACACAAGCAATGGCCACAGAAAGATAACTTATATTTCTTATGGGCCTATCAAATTACCTGATTCATCCATACCTAGATGTTGTATTGAGGAGGAGACAGAATACAGTATGAAAGGTTTTACATTTCCATCCATTCTTAAAATCAAGAACCATTTACTTCTTCTTGGACTTGCTCATCTTATGGGAGAATTTGATTTGTATTCCATGACACGAATCAAGGAAATAATTAAAAACAGAGTGAGAGATGTAGCCATGGCAAAGGACTTAGAAAAATTAAATAACTTAAAATGTTTTTGCTGGTACATACAAATTAAGCAAACACACAGCCTTGAACCATATCTGATCCATGTGACTAATCCTAAACAAAGAAGGTTAATAACGAGATACCGACTCAAACTTTATAAAGCTAATTATATTCATTTTCAACAAAAAAAAAGAAACAGAGGTGGAAACTCAGTTTTGCAAATGTAGCTTAAACATGGAAGGTGGCCTCAAACATATACCACTGATATGCTCCCTTTATGCTAAAAGCTGGAAATATTGGTTGGGTGAGATTTTGGGTTCTCTTGGTCTCCCTCCAGCTCAACTAATTACAATATCATATACATCACAGAATATACACCTATTGCATAGGTTGGCAAGCTTTTTATCAACATTACATTTATAAAGACAACTGTACTGAAAAGTATGAATTAACTTACTAGTGCAAAATAACTGGATACATTAGACACATTCTTTTTCTTTTGTATTACTGCAATTTACTATTTGTAATCTTTGAGACTCATATATATGAATCTTCTGTTATTATGACAAGCACAAGACACTCTCTTATTTTGTATAATGAACTTGCAAAAAAAATTCATATTTTTATGGAAATTTAACAATTTCTATTTTATTTATTTTTCGTTTTATTTACTTTTATTCTTTGTAATGGCATAATTCTCGAACAATAAAACCAATTTGTAAATTGTAAATGTCTAAAGTACAGTGCCAGTGCACTCATTCAATGAAGTTGAAGATATTATGCTTCTGACTCCACTGAGCCCAAACACAATCTCTTTTCCTCCTTTTTCTGTTTCATATAAAAATCACACTATCCTTGGGTGGCGGGATGTAAGGCTTCTAACTTCAGCTTTGATTTGTGACTTTGGCATATAGAACAAGTGACATTAATTAACGCGGAAAGTAATGTCAGCAATTGACATGTATGTTACTATTACACTGATATCTTACACTACAGTTTCTTCATATTTCTTTGCACGCTTGTTGCTTGCTGAGTTTTTATTACCGCAGTCTTCCTGATAATATTCTTCATACCGTGTGCAGTTATATTTGGGAACACATTTAGAGCATGACCTAAAAACAAATAGCCCAAAGAAATTATTATTTATGAATTTACATAGAAACATGGAATTTGATCACAGATAAGGACCACTTGGCCTACCTAGTCTGCCTATTTTTCCCTACCTACTATATTACCACAGACCCTACTTGATCTCTAGCTCTAACCCCCCTTGCCTTACCACTAAGGTTCCCTTATGTCTATCCCATGCATTCTTGAACCCCGCCACAGTCTTTCTCCCACCACCTCCACTGGGAAGTTGTTCCAGGTACCCCCACCCTCTTTCTGAGAAGAAATACTTACTCACATCTCCCCTGAGTCTATCCCTCTCCAGCTTCATAGCATGGTCCCTTGTTCTTGAACATCTTTTTCTCTGGAAAAAGGCTTCCCTCTTGTACCTTATTTATACCCATGGGATATTTGAAAATCTTTATCATATCCCCCCTCTCCCTCCTTTCCTCCAGTGTGTACATATTGAGGTCATTCAGTCTCTTCTCATAGGGCTTTTTATGCAGAACCTGTACAATTTTAGTTTCCCTCTTCTGGACTGCCTCCACCCTATCTATGTCCTTCTGGAAATGAGGTCTCCAGAACTGGACACAGTACTCCAGGTGAGGTCTCACCAGTGATCTATATGGAGGTAACACCACCTATCTCTTTTGCTGGTGATACCTCTCCCTATGCACCTCAGCATCCCACTACCTAATCTAGGTAGGTCACATCCATCACTCCACCCTGATCCAATTCCCTCCACCCTGATCCAATTCCCAGGACACCCAGTTAAAGAAATCCACCAGATTTGTTTGACATAACCTCGGCCTTGTGAATCCATGCTGCCTTGGATCTTGTAAGCCATTGGATTCAAAATATTCCACAATCCTTTCCTTCAGTAGTGATTCGATTAACTTTCTTACCACTGAAGTCAGGTTGATTGGCCTGTAGTTGACAGCCTCCTCCCTGCTACCACTTTTGTGTAGTGGGACTACATCGGCCCTCCTCCAGTCTTCCAGAAACACTCCCATCTCCGGTGAGCAGTTGAACAGAACTGTCAGAGGTGCAGCCAATACCTCCTTGAGCTCCCTTAATATCTTGGATGTAGCCCACCTGGCCTCATTGCCTTGTCCACTTTCAGGTTTGTGAGTTCCTTCAGGACTCTTTCCTCTGAAAATGGACTTGTGTCTACCTTCCTTCCTTTGATGCTCCTATGATAAACATTTAATTGCAAACATACCAATTACAGCATCTAATTTTGTTGGATTTGTTTTTAAATAAATCTGAAACTAAAGTTCTACCAATGTTTGTTTTCTTTTTGTATTGTAAAGGCATCCATGATGTCAGACATAGGCTGTCACACTGGATAGAATATGTCATAGGGGACATTCTCCTTCACAGAAAAGTCATGGACTCGCAGCTGTGCTACAGCCACTATATTCGGTGGCACAGCTATCATCTACAGAGCACACCTTCAAAAATTTAATGTAAGAGATTTGTTTTTCCAGGAGAAACCCTATACATTTTAAATAATTGGATTAATTTAGATTTCTTTAAATGGTACTCTGAATGGGCTAGTGGGGGACAGTTTCTTTTGCTGTACAAAATAATCACATTTTTTTTATGTTATTACATCATGCTCATGAAAATCTTCCCCATAAGTCATTTAATAATAAAAAATAGTGTTGCAAATTGCTACTGTACATATTAATTTTCTAAAACAAAAATCTTGTGATAAACATTTAATTGCAAGCATACCAATTACAGCATCTCATTTTGTTGGATTCAGGGGCATTTTAGCTGGGAGATCTTGATGTGCTCCTGAAGGGCATTCTGTCATGCTTGATTTTGATAATTTTTCTTTACCAAATATGATTACAAGCAAATCAGATATGTAAATCGATGGACTGCATCCTTTTAATTGATCAGGTTTGTGTCTTGAAATGTAAACTGCTGACCCTGGTGTCAAAGGTACCTGTGAATGTCAAAATCATATTATAAATATAAGTTGTTATTTGTTCTATAATCCTATCTTATACCACATGATACCTTCTGTTGGTAGGTCATTCCTTTACTCCCCTGTCTGCATGTCCCTATTCACCCTGACCTAACCAGCCCCATCACCTGGCTTTTTCTGGACTTCACATTCCCTTTTTATCCCCCATGGCATGCTGCTCATGGTGGAGTTGTGTGGAGCTAGTGCGACCTGCACTCACAGGAGCTCGTATGGTCATGCCAGGGTTGCAGGTGCAGGGCCTGCAGGGGGTTGTGTATCATCTGGTCAGCCTGTGTTTTTATTTTCTCTTTATTGTGTGCTCTTCCTTTTAGGACCAGATGTGCTGTGCTACCAATAATGTCATTGTGTATTCTTCTGCATACTGGTTGTCAACATCTGTTGCTCCCCTGGCTCCAAATCAGCTGTTCCAAGCACCCTGTCCCCTAGGCAGCATTAGGGGTCAGGCTTGTGCCAGTTTTCTTTATCTCTTCCTCCCCTGAGGATGAATGCAGTCTGGTGGACTGTCTAACCTCCTCCTCACTGGTCCAGTCTCTGATGCCTTGCGTTTGCTCACAAACTCTGGTCATCAGCATCACAAGTGGTAGTACTACCAGTATGCAGGCAGGACGGCATCGCACATATCTTAATAAGTTCTCTACTCACAGTAATTTCTCCATGGCCTTTCCTTTATATCCTCCATTTCCATTTTTATTGGTAGAATCTACCTCATCTCCCTCAAATCTAGTAACTTCCTAGTTGACATTTTGTCATCAGGAAGTGCACTGCAGTCCCTAGGTCCTTTACACTAAGGGAGGGGTGTAAGTAGGAGTGCACATGACACCCATTTGTCTTATGCCATGGAACTGTATTTTGTGACATGTATACCACACAGTTGTTTTGATAATTTGCAGTCACACTCCAGGTTTTACTGTTCCAAATACTGTAAATACAGTGATTAATACTGTACCTCAACAGTCAGTAGAAACAAGAAGGACTATAGTTTGGTATTTTACCCATGATACTTTTTGGAAAACTAAAATGTCTTTTTTTTTGGGGGGATTATGCTTTATGTTCCTTCTTCTTTACTACCATGTTCAGTTGGCTAGCATCTGTCCTCATATCCAGCCTTAAGCATCACTTACCTCCCTTGTACAACAACCCAACTTACCCTCTGATGTGAGACTTGTATGGATGGTGGGAGTGATCCAGTTAAGGACTCATCTCTCTGATGAGGACTTTTAGGATAAGGAATGGCTGGTCAGATGGGCCAGTGACTGTGTGTTCCCCTGTGTCATGCTGTATTGTTTTTTAACCCCTGTGTTTCATTCACTTCCCTCTGGAGGACACCAATACACTAGGGTGATCAATTTGTCAGCACCATGTGGCGCTCTGCCTGCACTGTCACCTGTGTTTGCACAAGTTGTAGTATTGTGAGAGCAGAATCCTTCTGTCATCAGAGGAGGAGAATGTCTGCTAAGGCACTTAATCCTTCCCTCCCCTTCCCTCTCCAGCTGGTCCCTGATGCCCATAGTTCATTCCTGAACACAGTTTTCTGTGTTATTATTGTGATCCATAGTGCTGTGCCTATGGTTTAGCCAAAACCTCACTAATTTTAAATCAACAGACTGAGCATGTCTAAGTTGTGATGTATTTTTATTCTAAAAATAAAATTTGTTAAACAGTCTCTGTTGATGCTTTTGTGTCCTGGCTAACACATGGGACTGATTATGGCTAACGTGTGGATACAGAATGTGTTCACTTGCAGTCTATATCTTCAACAAGGAAGCCCACCTCTCTGTGAGAACATGTGAGACCAAACAGAAAGAAGTCTTCCTACATGTTCCCTAAATGTGTCCTCTTTGTTAAAAAAATCAGACCCATGTCCCAAGATTGTTAAGACTGAGACACTGAAGATGATGGTGACATTGCAGGCAACATAGTTGTGATATATAAAGGAATCCGGAGATGAAGTGTGTGAATGACAGTTTGAAGTAGATGATGAAGGGCAAAGCTGTGATGTAACAGCAACGACATTATCGCACTTGTTCTTTGCTGACTTTTTCAGATCAATTATTTCTTTCAAGCAGCACACTAGTTTTGGTAACTCTAGAAAACAAACAAAAACAAACAAACCAAATACATGACATTTAAATACATATTTCGTGATGTACTTTTCAAAAACTAGCAATGTCAATTATTGTTTTATTATTTTGGAAATGGTTGTTACAGATCCATTTATGCTTGTCCTCATTCAAGCTAATCAGTTCTTTATAGCTATTTTTAAATAATCATCTATTTGCCTATAATTTTTTGTAAGTGAACTATTACTCAATATTACTTGGTACTGTAGACTAAAGGAGGCGCTAGGCCCATCATGACTGTCTCCCACTACTAGTAAGGGTAAAGTCCATTGAGTCCAAACAGTTATCCAACTCAGTCTTACATTTATCAAAATCAGATTGTTCAGCCAGGTACTGCGATAAATTGTTTCACAATTGTGAGGCTCTAAATGTAAAATAGTTGTCCCTCTTATTGGTAAACACGCTAGGAATTCTTAATTGCTTATTTTGAGATCTGAGATGGGTTGATATGTCAACAGGAATGATATTGCATTGATTAGTAAATTGCTCACCATGCAGAATTTTGAAGAGCAGCAAGACATCCCCTCTCATCCTTCTAGCTTCTAGATTAAATAAATTCAGTTCAACCAGTCTTTCAGGATATGACATGCCCCTTAATTGGGGTACAGACATGTAACTCTTCTCTGGATGTTTTCCAACAGGCTGATATATTTTCTAAGATACAGTGACCAAAAAGGTGATGCATAATCCAAGTGGGGTCTCAAGTATGCTCTATATAATGGAATAATGCAGGTCTCAATGCCAATTCCAGAAATTGGACCTATCATTGTATCTCAAAGAACAGAAACATAGAAACATAGAAAAAGTGTCGGCAGATGGGGAACACCTGATTCATCAAGTCCACCCTATAAACTACTCCCCCCCACCTACTCTGCAGAAGTTAGGACACCTTTGCATTTATCCCATACTCTCTTGAATGCATTAATTATTTTGACTTCAACAACCTCCTGGGGGTGGCTGTTCCATGCATCCACCCCCGCTCTGTGAAGAAGAACTTCCTTGTGTTCAGCCTGAACTTCCCCCCATTAGTCTCACTTCATGACCTTGTCTTGCTATTATTTTTGAGCTGAAAAGGGTTATTGCTCTGTGTATTGTTAAAACCTCTGAGGTACTTGAAGGTTTCTATCATGTCCCCCTTTCCCTACATTGCTTGAGGGAGTATATGTTAAGCTCCCTCAGCCTCTCCTCATATGGTTTCTCATGTAGCCCACTGACCATCTTTGTCGCTGTCCTCTGGACTGTCTCTAGCCTGTTTATGTCCTTTCTAAGGTGTGACCTCCAGAACTGGACACAATACTCCAGATGCAGCCTTACCAAGTACTTATACAGTGGCAATATGACCTCCATCCTTTTGCTGGTGATGCCTCTGCTTGTGCACCCCAGCATGCCACTTGCCTTCAATGTGGCTTTTTCACATTGCCTATTCACTTTTAAGCCCCTGGATATAATAACTCCTAGGTCCCTCTCTTGTTCTGAGGTAGCCAGATTTTCTCCCACCATGAAGTACTCTACCCCAGGGTTTCTTCTACCCAAGTGCATGATTTTGCACTTTTTTTAATTGCATTTTAGCTGCCAGTCTTACAACCATTTCTTCAGCTTTCTGAGGTCCTCCTTCATTTGATTTACCCCCTCAGCTGAGTCTAAACTGTTGCAGACCTTTGTATTGTCTGCAAACAGACAAACCTTCCATTCTAACCTGTCTGTAATGTCACTGATGAAGGCATTGAATAGTATTGGACCCAATACAGACCCCTGTGGTACCCCACTAGTCACCTCCTTCTCCTCTGATAAGCTGCCATGTATGACTACCCTCTGTGTCCTGCCATATAACCAATTTCTCACCCAGTTTACTATCTTATGCCCCAATCCCAGGTTATCCAGCTTGCCAATCAATCTTCTGTGGGGGTACGGAATCAAAAGCATTGCTGAAGTCAAGGTAAACTACATCCACAGCCCTTCCCTGGTCCACCACTCCAGTTACCATGTCAAAGAACTCTACCAGATTTGTTCTCTACCACATTTGTTTGGCAGGATCTGGCTGCAGTGAAGCCATATTGTCTTGGGTCCTGCTGACCGCTAGATTTGAGGAATTCCAAGATCCTCCACTTAAGAAGGGATTCCATTATCTTGCCCACTACTGAGATTAAGCTAACCGGACGGTAACTTCCTGCCACCTCCTTACTGCTGCTGTTATGAACAGGGACCACATTTGCCCTTCTCCAGTCCTCTGGAACCACCCCACTGTCAAGGGACATGTTAAAAATATTTATCTGGGGTTCTGCTAGTTACAGGTAGTTCCTCAGTTCCTTAAGTATTCTTGGGTGGATGCCATCAGGGCCCATAGCCTTGATCACATTCAGTTTGCTGTGCTCTTCCAGCACCCTTTTTTCTGAGAAGGGACTGATGTCCACTTCCCCAGTAATGGGGCACCTCTTGCCCAGCTTTAGACCTGCACCCTCTTCTTCTACCATGAATTCCAAACAGAAGAGGACCCACGCCTTTTTCCTGTCTCCTTTGACATGCCCTCTGTCCTTTTTTTCAGCCTGACAATTCCCTCCCCCTTATTTTTCCCATTTTCCCCTGATATACCAAAAGAAGGTCTTGCCTCCCTTCTTGACACCCTGTGCAATTCTTGCTTCAGTCTATCCCTTTGCTGCCTTGATCACCTTGTCTGCTTCCCTTAGTTTCACCCTATAAGTTTCAAAATCCTTTTTCGACTTAGTTTGCATAAACTTAGTAAATGCTCTCTTTTTCTTCCTTGATCTTTTTGAAGACCTCTCCAGAGAACCACAGAGGGTTTCTATGTTTTTTGGATTTGCTAACATGCTTTACGCACATATCAGTGACACTTGATATTGCCTTTTTTTAGGTTAGCTCAACATGTATCAACCCCCTTACCCATCCCATGTTTTAGACTCTTCTTGATGTACTTCCTCATGTGTGGAAAGTCAGCTTTTTTGAAATCGAGCACTCTAATTTTGGAATGGCTTGTGTCTATCACTGTATTTACCTTGAACCACACCATGTTATGGTCACTGGATCCCAAGTGGCTATCCACCTCCACATCTGTAACTTTATCACTGTTCGTGAGTACCAGGTCTAGAACAGCCCCACCCCTTGTGGGCTGCTTTACTAGCTGTTCTAGTCTTGCTTCCTGCAGGGTTGTCAAAAAGTACCTGCTCCTTACAAGTTAGCCAGCCTTGGAGTGGGTCCCAAGGTGGTAGCCTGGATAAAAAACTGGCTGGACAGCAGGATGCAAAGGGTAATAGTAAATGGAGTCCACAGTGAAGAAAGGAGGGTAACTAGCAGGGTACCGCAGGGTTTGGTACTGGGACTGGTCTTCTTTAATGTCTTTATAAGTGACATTGGAGAGCACCTGGAAGGAAAGGTATGTCTCTTTGCAGATGACACAAAGATCTGCAACAGGGTTGATACACAAGGTGGGGTGTAAAGAATGAAAAGGGACTTGGCAAGGTTGGAGGCATGGTCAAATATGTGGCAGCTCAGATTCAATGCAAAGAAGTGCAAGGTAATGCATCTGGGAAACAAAAACCCAGGGGAAGAGTACACAATGGGGGATGAGTTAATAACAACAACAAAAATCGAAAGAGACCTAGGAGTAATTATATCAGATGACCTAAAGGTGGGCAAGCAATGTGAGAAGGCAGTAAGGAGGGCTGGGGGGATACTGGGATGCATAGGGAGAGGCAACAACAGTAGAAAACAAGAAGTTGTTATCCCTCTGTACAGACAGTTGGTGAGACCCCATCTGGAGAACTGCGTGCAATTCTGGAGACCCCATCTCCGCAAAGACATAGACAGAGTGAAGACTGTTTAGAGGAGGGCAACCAAAATAGTGCAGGCTCTGCACCAGAAGACATACAAGGAGAGACTAAAGCAGCTTAATATGTATACCCTTGAGGAAAGGAGGGAGAGGGGGGACATGATAGAAACTTTCAAGTATCTCAAGGGAATCAACAAAGTCCAAGAGGGTAGTATCTTTCAGAAGAAGAGATGTGCAAGAACAAGGGGGCACAATTTGAAAATAGAGGGGGAATGGCTCAGAGGTAATGTTAAGTATTTTTTCACAGAGAGGGTTGTGGATGCATGGAACAGCCTTCTTGAGGAGGTTGTGGAGTCAGGAACAGTGGGAGAATTCAAGAATGCATGGGACAGGCATAAGGCAATTCTAGTGAGGGGTAGGAGGAAGTAAACTGTTGATTAACTAGAATCTGCAGCTTATCCATCAGGTAGGAAAATGGGCAGACTAGGTGGGCCAAGCGGTTCTTATCTGCCATCAAATTCTATGTTTCTATGCTGCCATCCACAAGCTCCAGTTCATGTCAGAGAGGTTGATATTTCCTAACAGGATCACCTCCCCTTTACCCATCATTTTGAGGACTGATTTCAATAACTCCTTGTCATTTTCATCCCCTTGTGTGGGTGGCCTAGAGACCGCCCCACTCATATAGCTTCCCCATGACCCATCTCCAGGGTGATCCATAGTGTCTCCATGTCCACCATGGTCCCTTGAGTCATGGTTGCATTGATTCCCTCTTTGATGTACATTTCAACCCCCCCCCCTCCACTTTTGCCCATTTTATCTCTATGGTTGTCATTGAACAAGATTTCGGTCACAGCAACCCGGTCTAGATTGGCAGTGACTATTGTGGCAGTAAGTTCAGGTATTTTGTTTGCCAGGTTACGTGCATTTGTACACATTGCCCTCCATACCCTCTTACCTATTTTCTGGATATCCCTGCTTTTGGGACTGCCACCCAGACCCTCATTTCTGTGCTTTTGCAACATGTTTCCTTTTTGAGGTACTGTACCCTCCCTATAGTGTCTCATCCTATGATCTCCATGGTCTGTCCTGGCCTTTGGGGGAGATGTGACATGGCTGATGCATGTTTTGTGCATTACTGCTGCCACCTCCCCAATTCCTAGTTTAAACGGGCCACATAAACATCAAACTTCTGTCCCAGAGCCCTCACCCCCTCCTTTGTGAGGTGTAGGCCGTCAGACTTAACCCTCTTTCCCAAAAGTTGCCCCAGGCAGCAATGATTAGATGCCCTTTGGCCAGGCACCAGTCACGCATCCAGGTATTAAACTCGAGAATAGTTTCCAAACTGATTTTCTGTTCACCGCCTCCCTTTTGCCATACTGGGAGGACCTCTGAAAAAGCAAGCTTGGATAATTGAGTGACCAGTTTTTCCCCAGTAGGTTTAGGTTGAGTTTGCTTTCCTTGACTGATCCATTTGTAAGGTTATTTGTTCTGATGTGCACAAAAATGCCTGCGCAATTTCTTTCCTTGTGCAGAATCCTCTCAATGCACCCTATGTCTCTTTTTGCTGAGGCACCAGGGAGGCACTTGACCATAATGTTGTGTTCCACTTGGGAATCCACTCCCCTGATCATGGAGTTTCCAACTATCAGTAGTTTCTTTATACACTCGTTTATTTTTCCTTATCCTGTAATATCACTGCCATGATCACTCCTAGGTTGGCTTCCTTTATGCTTTCCCCCATCACAGGTTTTACTGGGCCTGTATGGAGGACCAGAAGCTGACTCCCTTACAGCTGTCTCTGGTTTCGATGCAAGGGGTGAGAATCTGTTGTTTAATGGTATGTTTGTCCCCATTCTAGTTTAACAGTCTGAACGCCGCCCCTCTTGCCATTTTTTTCCCCACCACCTGCCATCCCCCAGTTACATAGTCCCTCTGAGGGTGCTGGTTGTAACTAGGGTGGGTGGGTGGAGTGCAAGTTGGCTGGGAGCTGAGCAGCAACTGGTGTTGAAGATGAGAAATTTGTGCCCACGCCGACTTGAGCTGGGCCCTTAGGTCACTGGTAGCCTTGCATGTTGGGCAGTGGCCCAGATTCCATAGAACTACCCTTTGGAACAGAGCCTCACACCAGCTGCAACTTGCAAGGTCCATTGTCTACCTTCCAACTAGGTATTCACTGAGATGTGTGCCTTATCCATTTGCCGGAAGGGAGAGAAAGAAAGTTTATTTTCCTCTGAGACTGAGGTATCTTTAAGACAGTCCTACTAGTCCCTGCTCACCTGTCAATCAAATAGCCCTTAATATAAGGTCAGTATCAACAGGAAGGGTGGGTAGAACTGAGAGTGAACATAAAAGTGACTTAACTTCTGCAACCATTCTGCTGACGCTGATACCCCTAGTCAGGCTAGTTAGAGAGAGGATTTTTTTTCAAAGTATGTGGCTGTTCTCTGCTGCCAAAATCCCGAAAGTGCATCTGCCACTGAAACCCTGTACTTGCTGCTGCTGAGGGACAAAAAAAAGCCCATCACTGCTGAGAGTGCTAGCGCTGGGAGCTGGTCAGTTACCCTGCACTCTGACAGGGATTTCTACCGCCAGTGGTCCTGAGATGAGCTCTGTATTTATATCATAGGAGTACAGAATTTGAATCTGGTGTGCTTCGTTTTGGGTGTGTGATTGGGTGTTGATTGGAGAATGCCAATGAGTAATTTCAGATGTGAATGCATCCAGAAATAACTAACATAGTATTCCATCATATTACATGCTAAGGCATGCTGTGAGGAATTGAACATCAGAATTTTTTCTTTTAATGTGTTTAGACAGTTATTTTACCTTTCATTTATGTCATAGGTTCTTATCTCTTCATTGTTTCTAGACTGTTTCAGTCTCTGAACTTCTGCTTGAAGATGTCTTACTTCCTCCAATAAGTTTTTCTGATGACTTTTAGATTCTTCTTCTGTGTGGTCCCCAATGAATAACTAACTATATGTAGAAACCAATAAGCCATGTAACAATGGAACTACACAGTTAACAACAGAAAGACTAAGAAGATGATGCAATGCAGAGCATGAGTGCATGAAAATATTTTTCATTGAATCCTTCAGTCAGGGTATACAATATAACAAATAGAATTAATGCATATATGATGATCCCATCCCATGTGGACAAATTCTTATGCAGAGTCAGTACTACAGTAATGTAATACAAATAGACTTTTTACTGTTTTTATTTGTTTATATTTACAAAAAGAAATATTATTCTGATAGATGGATAGCAGTGGTAGTGTTACTCCAATCCAGATTTCCATGGTTTGCACCCAGAGGATGTGATGGCTTATCCAACCATTGAGGCATCCTTTTGGCACCTGTCTCCGATGCCTGTTACCTCTGGTGGTGAGGGCATGGGTTGAACTACACCACTGTGTCCCAGGTGTAAAGCACGTATGAGTGTGAAGGAATATGTGGCCATATATTCCTTCATACTGTACACACTGTACACCTGGAACACCGGATGGCAGTGATCTAAAGTATGTACCACATGTTCCTGTACACCGTTCACACATTACACAACTGCTCACTGGTGTGTCGGGTGAAGTGTGTAGGGTGGGAAGGAATATATGATTTCTCTCAAAGTTCCTTATTGCTGCATGCACATGGCCACCTGGTGAGTCATACGAAGGCATGCCCTGAGTGTGCGAGCTGAAATTGTTCAATACTGGTAGTCACACATTCAGGTTCTACTGAACCTGATAGTTACTCTACCTGGTTGCTCCTCAAGCTGAGGACATTGGAGGGGACAAACAATCCAGCAGCTTGTTACAAAAAGTTGTCCTCACCCGTAGTAGTGTCCTGCACACTCCACACCCCAACACCAGTTCCTCCGCTAGGGCTCAGTAAACTGTTTTTGATTCTGAAGAAGAGATCCATTTGCATTTTTCAGTGTTGTGAGTGTCTGAGCACTCAATAAAGAGGACAGAAGGGCTTGAAAAGAGGAGATGGAAGCTGGTGATGACAAATGGGTGCAATAACTGAAATTACAGTACTAGCCATCACAGTCTTCCACTTTACCACGGAAATGTTTACCATATTTAGGTACTGCAATACAGCATTTCTCAGTTATGACAATATTATTCAAAGTACCACATTACAACATTGCCAGCTATTTCCAGATATTTCGCAAAATTTCCAAAGAGTTTCTCTCTGCTGCCACTACTGTGGAAATGCAGAAAGCAGGAGAGTTCTCTAGAAATATTACAGAAATTTCGGGAAATAGCTGGCAACGTCTGTGGCTACTACTGTAACTGAAGTGTTACCTTTTTGCGCTAACCATGAGGACAACAAGGGAATGCTTGAATTGATGTAGTACCTTGAATAATACTGCCGTACAGTTAAAGTGTATTTTCTTAATGTGGCATACTTTTCCATGGTAATGCAGATGATTAGGATGGTTACCACTATTGTATCATTATAAAAATAGTGTAAACTTTGTAAAATGCTTTATAAATACCTGCTAATGATGTCTGTTCCAGATAATGCATCTGTTTCTTCTACAATCTTTTCTTTCTGAACATTTTTTCTCAACTGTCAGCTACCTTTTCTGTATCCTCATAATCCAAGCAGTCATCAGTGTTTCTTTCTGCATTTTCTTTTTTTTTCCATGCTCTTCTGCAGCAGTGATCTGCATGTATGTTCTTTGTAACTGTTTTCTTTTTTAAATCAACTCCAAGCTCCTTTTTCAACTCCTCAATCATCTTCTTTGTTGTTGTTTTCTGTGCCTGATCTTCCTGTTTTCCCTTTGACTGCCTCTATAAACATAAACAGTTATTAAATATGACAACATAGAGGTGGCCCTGTGTCTTGTCAGCAGAGTTACCACCCACCACCCTGGCGACCTGTGTTCGGGAGCAGACTCAACTGGAATCGGAAGAGGGTGGAGCATTCTTTGAACTGCTCTTTTCTCTCACGGGATGTGCATTTCCAGAGCTCCTACACTGCCACCAAGTATAGATGACAGGACAGCATACGTGGCATAACAGTGGATGGCCTGCAGCAGACGTGTTCCAGGTACATGTCTCCACATGTACTCATAATCACATCACTGCATTTGGAAAGATGGTGGAGAACTTCATGATTAAAAAATTCCCACCAGCAGGATGAAGTGCATTGCCACCGCAGGCCCCCCAACACTATAGCAGCTTGGCTCAACATCTGGATGTGCTCCTTGGAGGGGGGGAGAATGAAAGCTTTCCCTGGAACCCCCAAGGGTGGAAATCTGTGTGTGATTAATGTAGACATTAAGTTTCGGGGACAATGGATGACTGGACTGGATGGACAGGTGGCTGAAGAGGACCAGAGTGGTGCTTTGAAGAAAATATATACATATATACTCCCTGGGATGCTTTATTGACTCACTAACCAGACCCCCTAGCCCGGACTGCCTGGCTAACCTGCTGACTCCTGCCTCCCAAACCCATATCCTCAGGTCCTCCTCCGTCCCCATGCTATCAACCAGACCTTGCGCTACAAAAATGGGCGAACAAGCATTCTCACACTTTGTTCCTAAGTTCTGGAACTCACTCCCCCTACAGGTTAAAAATTCTGCCTCCCACCGAGTTTTTAAAAGCTCGCTATTTTCTCACCTTCACGCCCTTGGTCATTGCAAATGCTTGTAATATAACTACACCCGACTGCCGGCCTGCGGCACGGACCTAATCCCATTTTTTTGTTACAATATGACTTTTATTATGCACTGTATCCTTGTAACAGATTTGTTGCTCTAACCACTGTGTATGTTGTTAATTTGTTATTGCTGTCTTATGTTTTCTTTGATTTTAATGATGTGCTACTGTAATTTGTGTACCAATGTCCTGTGCTCTCCCGGGTCGAACCTGAAAATAGGCAGGATTGTTGCCTAGCGCACTTACCTGGTTACCAAAAGCTAATAAATAAATAAAATTACCATGTTGCTTTGCTGTTGTTCTAATTACCAAGTTAGTTATTTAAAAAAATGATGCTTGGCCCTTTCAACAGCCTAAAAAGATAACATGGACATGTAATCAGTCATAATATTTCTATTAAACATGATCTTTTTTTGTATATCTACACTACTTGTAATGTTAAAGTAGCCACCGCCACCACTCCATGCCAAAAAAAGTTCATACTGCTCAAATAGCCTGTTTCTCATTCCTGAGAGGGTGTACACCTGTTATAATGCTTAACTTGAGCATTTTACTTTCATATTTAAATCCGGACATTTATGAATGGTTTAGCCTGGATGTGCCCAACGACACGCATCACTTTTCCCTTTATAGAGCCCTAGACTGGATGTATTTGTCAGATTTACTTAAATAGCGTATGATACATTTAATCTATAGATGTAAACAGAAGAGAATGCCTTAGTATATGCTAGAATTAATAGGGGAAAGGAATGTCAGGAAGGGTCTGCATAGCACAGGGACTGTTGAGTATGTGGTGCCAGTTATGAAAACTGTTAGGGGTCACACTAGTTCTGTGCTCATGGGCCCTAAGTTATGAAATGACCTACCTAGCCATCTGAGGCTACAAAGCAGTAACGTATCCTGGGGGGGTTATTAGATCTTGGTTTGCTGAGGTTGCTAAGTTATGAAAACCCTGCTATAGCTGAGAAGGTATGGTTATTCATCTATTATCTTTTAAAAAAAAATTAAAATTGTAATTTATTACTGTATTATACAATGGCAAGAAAGAATGCTGGCCTCTCATTGGTCACTCTGGGACTGGACCCATGATGTTATCCCAGCATAACATCATGGATCTATTCCCAGCGTACTAAAGACCTCAACAACTGTTTAAAAAAAATCACTCTGAACCAAATTGAAAGCCAAACCATGTTTCTGATTGGCATAACACCACTGCCCTCCTTCCCACAACACAGTCAGAAACCTCTGGGCAGAAACCAGGCCAAAAAAAATTATGAAAATAACACCCACGACCCTCATGCATTCAAGCAAAGTCCCCAAAGATTCTTATTTAAAAAACAGATACATGAAACCCATTTATGGACCGAGCACACCCATTGAGTCAGCGAGCCAGCAAGCAACCGCGTCTTCAGACATTCACCACAAAGCTCTCACTCGCTCAGTCCTCAAGTCACTATCTTCCTCCACATGAAACCACTCAGAACCATCTCCCTACCTCCTTTTCTCTTATTATGCAGACATACTCACAGCAGCTGTAACAGCGAGGGTGGGAGTGGTGGCAATCTCCAGTTCAGAAACAGCAGCAGCATGAAGACTGAGTCAGGGAAACAAAGAAATAGAAACAAAAACTCAAAACCAAGTCACAAATCACAACATAAACCCCAAGGGAATAAGGGAGATTTTTTTTTTTTTTTTTATTTACAAAGACTGGTAACAGCGACAAAGATTGTTATGGGCAGCTGCAGAGCCACATGAAAAACACAGCAGCTCCACCTACTAGTCCAAACAAGAAATAGCACTTTTTTTTAAATAAAGTAACTGCAAAGAGACATACTTTTCCTTCCAGTCCTTCTGCAATGTCGCTTATAAAGACATTGAAGAGGACCGGTCCTAATACTGAACCCTGCGGTACCCCACTAGTAACCCCCCTTTCTTCAGAGTGGACTCCATTTACTATTACTCTCTGTGTCCTATTCTCCAGGCAGTTTTTTTACCCAGGCTGTCATCATGGGACCCACTCCCAGGCTGGCTAACTTGTATATTAATCTTTTGTGTGGGACTGTGTCAAATGCCTTGCTAAAGTCTAGGTAGGCCGTGTCCACAGGCCCTACCTGATCTACTACATTGGTCACCCAGTCAAAGAAATCTATCAGATTCGTCTGGCATGACCTTCCCGCTGTGAATCCATGCTGCCTTGGGTCCTGTGCCCCTCTGGCCTCTAGATACTCGACAATTCTTTCCTTCGAAGTTATTCCATCATTTCCCTATCACTGAGGTTAAACTAACAGGTCTATAGTTTCCTGCTTCTGCCTTGCTCCCACTTTTGTGAAGGGAATCACATCTGCCCTCCTCCAGTCCTCGGGTACCACCCCATCCTCGCATGATTTGTTAAAGAGGGTAGTCAGTGGTGTCACTAGTTCTACCCTTAGTTCTTTAGAATTCTGGGATGAATCCCATCAGGCCCCATTGCTTTGTCCACCTTCAGTTTTAAGAGTTCTTTCATAACCCTTTCTTCTGTAAATGGGCTAGTATCAACTTCTGTATCCAGAGCATTTCTACTGGGTTTTTTTTTTAGGTACCTCCCCCTCTTCATTTGTAAATACTGAGCAAAAATATTTGTTTAGTATCTCTGCCTTTTCACAGTCTGGCTCATCAAGTTTCTTGTTCCCAGAAGCTCAGTGGGAACACACTGTCACCCTTCATTTATGGCTCCATATTGGGATGTCACAGCCTTTTTGCTATTAACAGGGACACATAGAAACGTAGACACAAGCAGGAAAGACCCAGGATCCCATCAAATCTGCTCACACTACCCAACTACACTGAAAAGGCCCTAATGACTATCCCCCACCTTTACTGCTGCCATTTTCTTCTTCCTATCCCATGTGAGTGAGCCACCCTACCTTGAACCTCACCCCTTATTGTTGCATGCACTACCTCCACTTGCAGTCTAGTCTGCTGCTCTATCATTCTTTTGCTAGAAAAGGGGTCGCAGACATCTTCCTTGACTCTTCCTCCTGACAGCTAAAATTAATTCACCATCATACCCGTGTTCTTGCTCATAAACCCACCCTATTAATTCTGTGCAGGTACTTGTAAGCTTCTATCATGTCCACCCTCTCCCTCCTGGGGCCAGATATTCAAAAAAATAATAAGAGGAGTGCAAACATGTGCACTCCATATTGCAATAGCGCCAGTGCACAGAAATGCAATATTTAGAGGAATAGCGTTGGGTGCTATTCATCTGAATATAGGTCCATTATTGCCCAGAGCTAAGTCACTTAGCATTGCTCAATGGCTCCACTGAAACAGGGTCCCACAATGGCTAATACAGGAACAAAATTTGCAATATTCAAAAGTCCCCATGCAAATGAGCCCATTGGGTATGCAAGGTGCTAAGGGGCCATTTGCATGCCTATTATAGGCTCATTTGCATGGGATTGTAGGCCCTTATTCCTAAATATTGCCCGTCCCATGAGCTGTCCCTGGTGCTAGTGCCTTCCCACCTCCCTCTGATCATAGTTCCCCATAACACAGTCAACAGTGTCTGGCATCCAGTGGTCCCTGCCCCACACATTCCAGTATAGTATCATTAATTCCCTGGCATCCAGTGGCCCCCTCAAGTTAATCATCATTCCCGTATAGTATAAGTACTTCCTTGGTGTCCAGTGGTCCCACTCCCTATGTGATCCCCATTCCCATATAGTGTAAGTACTTACTTGGTACCCAGTGGTCCCACTCTCTATGTGATCCCCATTCCCGTATAGTGTAAGTACTTCCCTGGTGTCCAGTGGTCCCTCCCCCCACCCGATCTCTGTTCCCGTATACTGTAAGTACTTCCCTGATGTCCAGTGGCCCCTTCCCCACCCGATCCCCATTACAGTACCAGGAATGCCCCCCCCCATTTGAAAATGTTCCTCTTGACAGCCCGCCACCACTTCCCTTGGCATGCCATTAAGACAGACATGCAGCCCCCCTCACAACAAAGCCCCATTCCCATTGGGAACTGTCAGCAGTGCCTCCCCTCCCAGCCCATACTCAGGTGGTGGCTAGTGGCCCCCTCCCACCCACAGCACTGACTCCCACCCCCGGTACCCCTACCTGTCATTTGGTGCTGCAGTTCAATGATGGTAAGTGGCACAGCCCACCTCACGCCACCTCAGCCACTTGGTGTCTATCTGTAACAGGCAGCATGGCTTATTTATAGGGCACATTGACATGCCTTGCCCTATAAATGGCACAGTGACGCACTTTGCCCTATAATTAAGTTGCATTCCCTGCTACAGATTGATGCCAGGTGGCTGAGGTGGTGTGAGGTGAGCTGTGCCACTCACTATCATTGAACCATGGCACCAATGGACAGGTAGGGGCACCAGGGAGTGGGTGTCAGTACTGGAGGTGGGAGGGGGGCCACTAGCCACCAACTGGGTGTGGGCTGGGAGGGGGGCACTGCTGAGAGTTCCAGATGGGGACAGGGGTTTGTTGTGAGGGGGTGGCTGAATGTCAGTTCTAATGGTATGCCAAAGGCAGTGGCAGCTTGGCTGTCATGGAGGGGCATTGCAAATGGGGGCGTTCCGGTACTGGAATGAGGATTGGGTGGGGGAAGGACCACTGGACACCAGGGAATTAATGATACAGTACATGAACAGGTGTCTGGTGGGGAGGGATCACTGGACACCAGAAGTGATACAACGATGTGAGACAGGGATTGGGTGGGGAGGGACCACTGAACACCAGGGAATTAATGATGCAGTACAGGAACAGGTGTTGGGGGGGGGGACCAGTGAACACCAGGGATGTTACTTAAATCCACCGGGACTGGGAATGGAGGGAGGGTGGCTGCCACTAGCACCAGGGAATATTGTGTCGGGGTTGTGCGGGCACGGACACACTACCTCCAGCAACCGCTAGGGTTGCGCCGAGTAAGATTAACAATAGGTTTTGATTGGTAATATTTTCTCCATGCAAGGGGATGGCACAGAATGCCCTTGCATGGAGCAAATGCACTGAATATTGGACTGCACCCGTATTCAGGTCCCCACCCCCTGATTTGCATAGTTTTGCCTTGCGTCCCTTCCACTTGTAGCCTTGGTGCATTCCCAGTATACCTGCACTAAACGGGCTTTTGAACATGGAACTTCCAAGCAAAACCTGGCTTGCATGGTCAAACTGGGTTTTGCGCTGGGACTAAGTTTTGAATATCTGGCCCCTGGTCTCCAATCTGTATATGTCAAGGTCTTGCAGTCTATCCTTATACACATTCCACTCCCAATCTCAGGAATGTTTCTCAACTACCCTTCTCTGTAGCAGGGGTGTAGTCAGGAATTTTAAACTTGTATGCAGAGTTTTGCCAGCACTGTTACACCCCCCACACCACCACTGCCACCCACCTCACTAGTATATGGAAAATTAAAAGAAGTGGAGCCCCTCTATGGTGTACGCCCTTTTTAGTTGTAAACAATATGCCTTACAATTCAATATACAATAAGACAGTGATCTTAATAGATTCAAAATAGTCTCTCATACATAATTTGTGTACCATACTGTACACTACAGCCTTGTGCTGAATCCAGGCTCATACAGTTTTCCCAGCATTGTTTTACCCACATAATTGCTCTATATAGTTTGATACCCCTTGCCTCTGCTTTTGGTATACTCAATAAAGTAATATGAATATGCCTGCTGACACCAGTACTGTACTGCTATCCTCTCACTGTCCTTACAAGGGTATGGATTCCACAAAGTCGGGCAGTACTTCAGTAGTGCCTCCACCCTCTTGCAGTCATTGCAAAGGTATGGATTAAGGAGCATTGTGTAATACTCCAGTTGTGGTCACACAAGTGATCTATATAGTGGAGGACAACCTCCCAGCTCCTGCTGCACATTCCCCTACCACTACAGTTCAACATCCTATTTCATTTGCTTACAGCCTTGTTGCAATAAGCTGCTGTTGTTGGTTCTTTCTCCTCAGCTGTGCTTTCCAGTACAAACCCCTCAATCACAAATAAGTATTTTGTTTTAGGGTTATTGTTTACAATTTACATTGCTTTAAAGTTTTTGCTAATTAAGCTTACCAGTCTTAGTCAGTTTTACCCCCATCTTTGTCCTCCTTTAATGCCCTAATCTCCTCCTCGTCAGCATTCCTGCGAAGAACAAGATCTTTTTGCTATATGTCCACATCCATGTCATACAGCCAAACAGGATGGGGACAGAAAAGAGCACAACACTCTTGTGACCTCTTCAACATGCTAGTCTTTGCTATTTACCTCTAACCTCTGAGTCCTCAACCCTCTGCCCAATGTACCACAGTTGTTGTCAGCTATTCAACCCATAGGTCACTCTCATTTAGGAACAGTCTTCTATATGAGACCAACTCAGAGGGCTTGCTGAAGTCCAATTACAATCTGTCGATGTGTCTGTCCTTGGTCCAATGCTCTAATCACCCATTCAAATAACTCTACAGGTTTGCCTGACATGACCTCCCCTTGGTGAACACATGCTGTCTGTCATCCTGTAACCAATTTTTTTCTGAGAATGCACACCGATCTTTCCCTCAGTATGGCACTAAGTAACTGATGCACTATACATATGAGGTTTACTGGTCTATAGTTGACAGCCTTCTGCTTCCTAATCTCAAAGCCAAATGTGTGTATAAGTAACAACTATCAATGAATGCTTATTTCAATATACTGCATAACATAAATTGTGTACCTGTCATGTACTCATCACAGCACAGAACTTGTCCTATTATGGAATGAAGATGCTGCATGGATACATTTTGATGACACTGATAATACCAAGAACAATCTTGCAGATCACTCAGGTGAAGAAGAGCAGGGTGGATCAAACAAGCAAGTCACAGATAATTCCACTGAAGGAGATTATGAGGGACTGCACCACCCATGATCTGCAAATGATGAGAACCAATACATTACAGATTATTCCAATGAAGAAGAACAGGGTGGACTGAACACACGTGGTCCTTGAAGGATAGTAACCAAGATGTTACAGATAATTTCAATGAAGAAGAACAGGGTGGACTGAGCACCCAGTGGTCCACAAATAATATGGGCCTAGACATTACAGATCATTCTAATGAAGAAGAACAGGGTGGACTTGAAAACCTCATGGTCAATAAAAGATAGCGACTAAGATGTTACAAATCATTCTGATGAAGAAGAGCACAGTGGACTGAACACTCCATGGTCCACAAATAATAGGGAGCAAGATGTTACAGATCATTCTGTAGACAAACAACATGGTGAACTGGTCCTCACAGGATAGCGACCAAGATCTCACAGTTTACTGTATTTTATGTCAATTTAAATCTAACATACTAACATACTAGATGCCAGCAGAGTAGGCCTATTGGTCTATCAGGACTGCTCGTGCTTCAGCATCCAGATTGGGTACCGTAGCCCTCTATCTGTCTCCTTCCACTGTTACTCCATCCCCCAGTTTTCCCACCCTAGGTGTAGCACCTTGCACTTGGAGGAGTTAAATTTCAATTTCCAGGTGCAGGACCACCTATCCAGAGTATTCAGGTCCCCTCGCAGGGCCAATCTCCCCTCCTCCCCCTCCACCACTGCCCCCAGCTTAGAGTCATCCGCAAAGAGTCTCATTTCACACCCGATACCTTCCCTGATATCAGAGATGTAGGCGTTCAACAGGAGCGGCCGCAGCACTGATTCCTGTGGGACCCCACTTATGACCTCCCTAGGAGACAAGACCTCCCCTCCGACCACTACCCGCTGAGTGTGATCTGAAAGCCAATTTCCAATCCACCTAACCATCAATGGGCCTACCCCCATTCCCCCCCAGCTTCTCCCTTAGGCCAATGTGAGGGACCAAATCAAATGCCTTGCTGAAGTCCACAGGTCTCCCCCTGTCAAGTGCAGGTGTCACCCACTCATAGAACTCTACAAGATTTGTTTGACACGATCTACCTGGCACAAACCCATGCTGCCAGTCATCCAGGTAACCCATCTCCTCCAAAAAACCTCCCAGCCTTTCCTTAAGTATTCTCTCCATTACCTTCCCCACCACCAATGTCAAACTGATGGGTCTATAGTTTCCTGGATATTCTCTCAATCCCCATTTATGGATGGGACAACATGCGCTTGCTTCCAATTGCTTGGCACCCTCCCTGTCTGCAGCGACAAGTTAAAGAGATCCACCAATGGCACAGCCAAAACATCCACCAACTCCTGCAGTACTCTGGAATGAATAGCATCAGGCCCCAGAGATTTATCCTTTCTTAGGGACTTGAGGACTTCCCATACCCAACCGATAGGAATATCAGCATCTGTCCCCCTCCCCACCCCCCATTCAGTAGAACTAGCCTGATATCTCACCCTTAGCTTACCTCCCAAAGCAGCTTATTCTTCAGCAGGTACCCCACTAGTTAGGTCTGCTGTGCCTTCTATGTCCTTCAACCCTTTTTTTGGAAGTTCCCCAACCTCCTCCCTAGTGAACACCGAGGCAAAGTACTCATTCAGTACCTCCACCTGTTCTCCAGCCCCTTCCACCCACCCCCCCCGGCTGTCCCCAACCTATTGAGCTGGCCCTTGACCTTCCTACTCTCACCAATATACCTAAGGAGACCCTTTTTCCCCACCCCATATCCCCTGCACCTGCCTCTGCTCTTTCCAGGCCTTTGAGCCCCCCCCACCACTTTGGTGACTTTCCTGGTTGCAAGACGATAGCTCTCTCTATCACTCTCTTCTCTCATTTATTTGTACCTACTATAGGCAGCCTTCTTCTCCCTTACCGCCTCCTGGACCTCCTTGGTCCACCAGCATGGTTTACGAGATCTACCGCCCTTGCACTTCACTCTTGCACAGGTCCTGGTGGCCTCCTGTAACCCCCACTTTATGATCTCCCACCTACCTTCCACGTCCAAACCTGGTTTTATCTCCAGCATATGCCCCTTGAGAATTTCCCCCATGTTCTGAAAGTCGCCCCCCTAAAATCAACTATCATCATCCTTGAACAATCCCCCTTCCCCAACAATTTAAGCTGAAACCAGACTGTGTTGTGGTCGCTCCCAGCCAGAGGTTCCTCCACAACCAGATCTCGTACAAGATCCCCATCCGCTAAAACCACATCCAGGATATGACCCTCCTTCGTTGGCTCCATCACCTGATGATTGAGAAATGCATCCAGGAAGCCATCCAGCAGCTTCTGCTCCCTGGTCACAGTGGATGTCATAGTACCCCAATCAGTAGCTGGCATATTAAGGTCCCCCATCAACACCACTCCTTCCGCTTCCAGTCCACACTGCCCCTTAATGTTAGCCAACAGGCAATCCACCAGGTCCTCCACTAGTCCTGGGGGCCTATATGTCACCCGCAACTTGATCTTCCCTCCCATGGGGGTTCACAAGGTGACCCATAGGGCCTCCACATTGCCCTCTGCCTCCTCCACTCTCATAATCTCAATGTTATCCCTAATGAACATTGCTACTCCTCCCTCTCTGCCTACCTTTCCGTCCTTCCTTAGCACAAGGTACCCACTCAGATTAAGGTCCCAGCCATGGCCAGGGGTGACTGAAGTTTCAGTGACCACTGCTCCATCCACCCCACCCTCAACCAGCATGGCCTGGAACTCAGGCATTTTATTATCCAGGCTCCTGGCATTTATTAAAGCCACCCTCTAACCCTTGTCCATACCCCCCTTACCATATCCTCCCCAAATTTTTCATCTTCCAGCCTGCAGCGAGGAACCGAGGGAGGTGAGGGAGACCCTTCTGTAGTGGGTCCCCCTCTTTCATCTGGACTGAGTAATCTCATCGGGACCCGGGGTCTGAGGCGCCGGCTGGTTGCCGTGGTCGGGCGGACATCACACATGTAAAGTGTGTACTGTGGACTTTTGATGAGAACTTTTGGACTTAAACAAAAATTTTTATTGCACCAGAATCTGCACTGTGAGCTGCTAGCCCGTGGCTGCTGGGGTAATTTCTTGCCTTTTGTGTGGAATCCAGAGAAGCTGAGGCAGAGGAGCTTTGGGTGCCAAGTTCAAAAGTCTGCTCCTGCACCCAACTGACTCCTCAGTCTACTGTGACGTTGCCCAGCTGTGTCTTGGGCTGCTTCCTAAGCTCCGCAGCTCATTCCAGCCTTCAGTGAGGGACTAAGGGAGGTGAGGGGAACCCTTCTGCAGTGGGTCCCCCCCCCCTCCTTCATCTGGACTGCCTAATCTCGTTGAGACCCAGGATCTGAGGTGCCAACTGGTTGCTGCAGTCGAGCGGACCTCCACTGGTGGTCTTCACACATGTAAAGTGTGTACTGTGGACTTTTGCTGAGAACTTTTGGACTTAAAAAACATTTTTTATTGCACCAAAATCTGCACTGTGAGTTGCTTTCTCGCAACTGCTGAGGGGGGGAAATTTGTCCCACCCAACCACTCTAATCCCTCCTCCCCAATCCTTTCTCCCCTTAAATGCTCTCTAGCCCCTCCCACTAGCCTGGGGGAGCCTACTGCTTCTCCCCCTTGGGTGGCCCAGTGTCAGGCTTACTGGTACACTGAATATACCCATTAGATGTGCATGTGAAGCTTCACTTGTTTTGTTAGAGCTTGCAATAATTAATTACTGCCTGTGTATATGTTGCAACTCTGAGCCAGGAATAACATCCTCTTGTTTTATTTATTTATTTTTTTATTTTTATTTTTTTAAAGTCTAGGATTACAAGTACCTTTGAACTGAGGCTCTTTTACAAAAGGTTCCATGTCAGAAATTGGACAATACAATAGTACACAGTAGAGCAAATGCAATATTAGACAGGATAAAACAGATTTAACACACAGTTGTAAATAAAACCAAAGAATACTTATAGGAAAATACAGGCAGGGGTACTACGGGTAACAGAGTGGGGGGGACACTGAGGGGGTGAGAGCTTGCCAGAGACAGTTGTCAGACATAAGAGAAGTGCAGGTAGTGGGGCAGGGTGGGGGGGAAGGGATGGGGAGAAAGGGAAGGTAGCAGGAAGAAGGTGTGAAGTGCTGTAGGGGGACAATACAGCTAGGACTGCAGGATAGCTGTGAGAGCCAGCTAGGTATGGCAGTCGCAGGTGCTGGAGGCAGAGAGGTGGAGCCGGAGCCTTAATTTGAATGAGCCTAGCTTGGGAGCGGAGGAGATATCAGTGTTGAGTCTATTCCACCAGCAAGGAGCCTGGTAGGCAAATGAGCATTGACCCAGGGAGGTTCTGCAGAGTAGGACCAACAGGCATTGTGATTCAGAGCCCCTAGTATGGCGGTGGTTAATACTTGGGCAGAGGAGTGATAGGACCCCCAATGGGGCCAGGCCTATAGTGATCTTCTTAGCCATAGTGCAGGTTTGATATTTTATGTGATTGAATAGTTGTAACCAGCCAGTTTGGGTGTAGAGGTTGCATGTATGGGTTAGACGATGGGACCCAGTAATAAGTCGACAGGCTTTGTTGAGTGATGTTGAAATGCGTCTGAGAGCAGTTGACGTGGCCGATCCGTAAATGATGAGGCCATAGTCAATGATGGAGACAATCGAGCTTTGAACTGCAACGTTTAAGGCTGCAGGGGTTAAGCTAGTCCTATGCCTGTAGAGAAGACCAAGCCGCATCAGGGAGGGTATAGGGTGTGAAATGAGTCTCTTCATTGATGACTCCAAGATGGGAGCAGTAGTTGAGGGGGAAAAGGGGAGGTTGGCCTTGCAAGTGGACCTGGACACTCTGGAAAGGTGGGCTCACACATGGAAATTAAATTTCAATATCACCAAGTGCAAGGTGTTACATCTTGGGCAGGGAAATCCTAAACACAGATACACCCTGGGAGGGGAGGCGCTGGAGGCCTTAATAGGGGAAAAAGACCTAGGGGACATGGTGGATGCATGTATGAATAACTCTGAGCAGTGCAGGAGAGTGGCTAGCAAAGCAAACAGGATGTTGGGATGCATCATAAGGGGATCACCTCTAGGAGCAGGGAAGTGATTCTGCCGCTGTACAATGGACTGGCTTGATCACACCTTGAGTACTGTGTACAGTACTGGAGACCACACTTGAAGAGGGACATACACCTCCTGGAGAGGGTACAGAGGAGGGCAACTAAGATGATACGAGGACTAGGGGGATTTGACGTATGAGGACAGACTTGAGGAGCTCTGCCTGTTTCATTGGAGGAGAGGAGAGACAGGGGGGACATGATTGAGCTCTTCAAGTACCTCAAGGGAATAACTAGGGTAAACATGGAGGGGATCTTTAGACTAAAGCAGGGAGGTATCACCAGAGGGCATGGTTTGAAGTTGGAATGTAGAAGGTGAGGGGGGAAAAGAGGAGGAGGAGGTTTCTCACTGAGAGGTGGTGGATCCTTGGAACATGCTGCCTGGTGAGCTGGTTCAGAAATCCACAGTGGAGGGCTTCAAGAGAGGGTGGGACAGACACAGAAAGTGGGCCTGGCCCGCGGGGTGAGGATGGATGATAGGGATTTCTGGAACACAAGGGGGGGAGGGCCTCGGTACCCAACTAGGGATCTGAGGTTCGAGCAGACTCGATAGACTGTAAAGTCTAATCTGCTGGCAATTAGTATGTTAGTATGTTGACAGCCTTAGCAATGTTGTCAATATGGTCCCCATAGGACAGGTTACTGTCAAGAGTGATCCCCAAATATTTAAAGGTTAGAACCTGTTCGAGAGTTGAATCATGTTGGTTTGAGATGATCGGGGGGGGGGGGCGACTTGTGTTTGCTGTGGGAGTTACTGAAAAGCATGGACTTTGTTTTTTTTTATAGTTGAGGATAAGTCTCTGTTTGCTGAACCAGTTTTCCACTGATGTAAAACCAAGTTGGAGATTATTTTGCAGGGAGTATGGGTCCTTATGGGAGGAGAGAATTATGGCATCATCAGCATAGAGTATAATTTGTTCTGGGCAGGATTGAGGGAGTTTATTCAGTAAGAGAGAAAATAGGAGCAGTTCCAGTACAGAGCCCTGAGGAACTCCAGAGTGGACTGACGTACCATTTGAGAGAACACCAGCAATTTTTACTCATTGCAATCTATTTTCCGTGTAGCTTTGGAACCAGGCCATGGAGTCAGGGGAGAGCCCAGCAATTGAGAGCTGGTCCAGTAGCAGGTTGTGATGGACGGTATCAAAAGCCTTGGTTAAATCGATGAAGACTGACTCAGCAAGGCAACCATTATCCATGGAACTGTGGATGGCTCCGCTAAATTCGAAGAGGGCAGATGTGGTGCTGTGTCCTTTTCTGAAGCCATGTTGCTGTGTACATAAGATACAGTGTATGGTAGAACGTTATTGTGGGCAAAATTCAGTGTAAACACACAGCTGTTGTACCATCGTGGAGATGTCACGATGGTGTTGTACCATCCCTGAGGACGTCACCATGATGGTACAACAGCATGGAACGTCCCTACGCATGCGCATTAGGCAGCACTCAGCCACGCGGTGAACAGATCCATTGTGATCACAGGAAATGGCCGCTGCTGTGTGATTTCTTTTTAAACAAAAACAGCCGCTTTGATGTAACGACACAGTCCTGATCTTCTGTATCGGTGCGTAGCGTGATATTTTATTAAAATACTTTAGTCTGTGACAGTTGGAGTATGGGGACCAAGCGGGGCTTCTTCTTGTTGCGTTTGGGGGGGGGGGAATGAGCAATAGCATAAGTATTACAGTCACTATTAAGAAACTTTTTTGCTGATGCCCATACACTATACAAGACAATGTATGGGCATCAGTTAACAACAATGCTGTATTCACTTCTCGAGGTTACATGGCACCAGTAAACCTCTTGAGCTTCGCTCCTGAGGTTTACACAGTTGTCTTGGTAATCTCTCGAAATGAATACAGCGTTGTTGTTAACTGATACCCATACATTATCCTCTATATTGTGGTTGTCCAGGTAGTCAGTGAGTTGGTCAGCAACAATGCATTCGAGGGCCTTGGAGAGGAGAGGCAGTATGGAGATTGGTCGGTAGTTGTCATGGTAGGTCTTATCACCATTCTTGTGTACCGGGGTGACGATAGTGAATTTCCATCTGTCAGGGAACTAGCCAAGGCAGAGGGAGAGGTTAAAGAGCTTGGTGAGTGGTCTGATAACTTTGTTGAGAGTAAGGGACAGCAGTTTTAGGTCCAATGAAGCCCCACTATTTCTTGATTTGGCGATGGCCTTACTAATGCACAGGTGGATTAACTAGGGCTAGTTAATCCACCTGTGCATGTGTGCAGCAACCTTTCTGCCTATATATATTAGAACTAGGCTAACTACCAGAGCTTCCTGTACCAGTGTGATGTTACCTGTTTCCCACCAATCACTTTCCTGAGCTACTTGGCTCCGTTCAGTGGCCCAGGGGAAGACTGAGCAAGGGCGCGTTACCTAAACTCCCCACATCATCTGCTAGTTCACTGCCACAGAACAAAGCCACACTCGGGAGCCCCCTCCCCACGGCCATACAGGATGCCACCTCTGACTGGCTGCTCTGGGCTTCACAGTCTGGCCGTGATCTCAGCCCAAAACCCTTATTCTCAGGTTCCCAGGCCTTCTGTGAAGTCCCCCCCTGCCTGGCTATCAGACAAAGGCATGAAAATAGAGCACCTGAACGTATGACGCTTGCTACCAAATCTAGCAGAGCTAACAGCTTGGGTGGCACATTATAACCATGATATTTTGGGGGTCTCAGAAACCTGGCTGAAGCCCTACATCCCTAACTCTGCATGTGCCCTCCCGGGCTACAATCCTGTTAGGCAAGACAGAGTAGGGAACAAGAGAGGGGGTGGGGTGCTCCTATACTATAAGATACACTTAAACATATCTACCATAGGTCACACCCCACACCCATCACATACCTGTGAGTTCTTGCACATCCTCCTCCTGCTAGGCAACACCAAAAAGGTCCACCTGATCTGTGCCTACAATCCACCCTTAGGGTGGCGTGCTAGGGTTCTCCTCCCTCCTCAACAGTCTCAGTCCCATGGTTGGCTTGAATGAGCTATAAGTCCTAGGAGATTTCAACCTTAACTGGGTGGGCCACAATATTCAGCAATATGAGCCCCTACTGGCTGGTCTTGCACTCAGTCAACTAGTTACTGAACCCACAAGGCTCTCCCCCACGAGGAGACAAGGGCTCCCTCATTGATTGGGTGCTGAGCAACCGACCAGAAAGAATTGTCTCCTGTGGTATTCTCCCCACCTACTGTATATGGGGCATCTCCTCTCCCAAGATTCCCTGCAAAGTGATCCAGATGAGGGACTACTACAAACTTAATGTTGGAGACTACCTCTCAGACATGCGACAAACAGACCGGTCGCAGGTCACCACAGCAAATGACCCCACTGGGGTCCTTGACAACTTTCTCTCTGTCTTCACTCCACTGCAAAACAAACATGCTCCCCTCACTAAAAGGAGGGTGAGGGGCACCATCACAAAGTGGCTTTACAGCGGCCTCTTCTCCCTCATGAAACAAAGAGACAAGTGCTGGGCTAGAAACAAGACCTCCCCTCTCCAACACAAACCTCCTTGAGTACAGAGACCTGCAGAACTCCTGCTAAGAGTGAGTTCTGTCAATCTGCCCCACTCTCCTCAGCCAGAAACTCGAGGAGCTTCTGGCAGAACATCAAAAACACAGTGGGAGGGTCCGCCAGATCTCAGGTCACTGATATGTACATTGGCAGGGTTAACTGCAATAATCCCATCACAATTGCCAATGCCTTTAACTCCCTGTTTCATGACTTTTGAGCTCTCTCCTATCAGCCCTATGACCACAAGTACCAGGTCCCCCCTCCAGATGGGAGAACCTCCTGACATAACTTCTACCTCAGGGTCGTCTCTGTCATGAAGACCCAGAGGCTCTTCGCTGGTCTCTCCCCTCACACTGGGGCTGGGCATGACTGCCTTGAGCCCAAACTACTCAGCCTAGGGTCTTCCATCCTAGCCCGGCCTATCACTCACATCTTTAATAAATCGCTAACAACGGGTACCATCCCAGACATCTAGAAAGTGGCCAAAGTCATCCCTGTTCACAAATAAGGTGACCCTAAAGATCTAAAGAACTACTGCCCTACAGTGATCCTGTCTGTGATCAGCAAACTTCTTGAAAAGGTGGTTGCCTCACAGCACACCTACTAACTGCAGATCCATGTTCTACCCTCCCTTGCACAACACAGCTTCAGAAAAGGGCACAGTACCTCTACCGCCCTAGCCGTTGTCACATCTGAGATCAGGTCTGCTGCTGACCAAGGCAAACTGACTGGAGCCATCTTTGTGGACCTCTCGAAAGTCTTCAACAGGGTTGACCACTCACTCCTATGCTCCTCTCTCCGGTCTCTTGCCTTCTCCTCCCCTGCCCTTGCTTGGATCAAAAACTACCTCGGGGTAGACAGCAGTACACCAAGTTCAACAAGGCCCTGTCTGAGCCCTCTATGGTTAACTGTGGGGTCCCCCGAGGCTCTGTCCTTGGACCTCTCCTGTTTTCCTTATTCATAAGTGAACTGCCCTCGGCCCCGGCTCATGGGCGAGCTACTCTGTACGCAGATGACCTAGTCATCCTGACCAGTTCCCAGGACATCTCTGTCATCAACACCAAGCTAAACTCTGATTTTGACCAAATTCAAACCTGGCTAAAGGAGCAACCTGGCTAAATGACCACAAGCTCACTATCAACTTGCAGAAGACTCAGACCATGCACTTTGGCTCTGCAGCCAAGACAAAGTCGTCTCTGCCCCTCTAAAGATTGCTTGTGTCGATGGGTCCCTCTTACATGTTGCAGATACTGTCAAGTACCTGGGGGTGACACTAGACCCTCAACTGGATCTCACTCTGCACATTTGCAATGCTTGCAAGGCCTCAAACCATAAGTTGGGCCTTGCATACAGAGCTAAAGCTGCCTCACCCCGGCTGCCCGACTCGCCCTAGCCAGGGGAGGGTCCTTCTACACATGCTCTGCTGTGGACTTGTCACCTTTGCCCACATCACAAAAACAGTCTCTCAAAATGGGACACAGCGTACAACAGTGTTTGTCGCTTTGCACTCTCAGCTCCCTGCCTCACCCATCACTGTGAGCTCTACTCCCAGCTTGAGTGACCCCCATCGGAAAAGCCCCGCACCTTTGTGTTAGGCAATTTCATTGACAATGTGGTCAGAAATGCCACCTCATCTGCCATCACTGCACCCCTCTTACCCACTACCCCCTCCTAACATCTAGGATCCAGTGACTCTCATGTCCTCCAGGTTCCATAAACCTGCACCCAAATGAGCTACCGGGCCTTCGCTGTGTATGCGCCCAGGTTATGGAACTCCCTACCAGCATACACTTGCTCCTCCTTCTCCCATCCCTGCTTTAAAGTCTCCCTCTGGGGCTTCCTCAAATCAGCCTCCTCCTGCCACTGCACTTAATGAACCCCCTCGACCATTCCACTCGGTCTGGCTGAGTCATTACCTTTCTCCTTTGCCTAAGGTGGTAGATCCCTGTACCTTATCCATGAGTGAAGCATATTGCTACTAGCTGAAATGACTGTGATGAGTCCACTTTGGCCCTACTGCTCACTAATTGTGTATATGCTACTGTTTTACCTTTAGGACATTGTTGCCCTAGCATGTTGTTTACTGCCTTTACCATGCTGTTGTAGTCTTCCCGCTTGCAACGTAAATCCCTTTGATGTTCTTGCATTGACCTTGCCTTGTCTGTTGCTCAAGATTATACCTTGTACATGTTTTGCCTGATGTGCTTGAATGTACCTTTGTAAGCTACCGGGTCACACCTGAAAATAGGCACTTGGTGTCTAGCGTGCTTACCTGGTAAACAAAAGCAAATAAATAAATAAAAATACATCCATCCATACTCCTCCCCTTAGGTACCATCTGTCCTCCCTTTATGGGGTTGCAGGACAGTCCTACCTGTGGTATGGATGGCTGGATCAGCCCAGCAGTGCCCCCTTCCCCTTCTCAAGTTTAAACCCCATCTAGCCTGAGTGAAATCCATCATCCCCTGTTACACATGTACATAACACATGTACTATTTGAAAATATTACAAATAACTGTAGAGATCCTCTGTACTTAATAGGATAGGTTTCTATGTTCTTCCTAGTGTGTGTTGTTCATAAAAAAGTACATTGCAGTTATTGTCATATGCGTGAGTGTGTGTTGTAATGCATAAGGCTGGTATGTCACAGTGACCCCATGTTTACTTCAACCACTTTCTGGATTAATTGAGTGATGCATGCAGTCCAATCAGTTAACAAGTATTGCAGATGTGATGTACACACTCTCAATATCACCTGAAGGTTATTCTGAGACCTTCCATGGAGTCGTACCACACTCATAGTATGCAGTATTTTAGGTTTCAAGCTGTGCTGTAGACTCCTAACTGGTGTTCCTCACTTATTCAACATTTTTACAACAAGCATCACCATGCTTTGCAGTATAACCCCAATTATCTGAAAGCCTTGGGGGACACCCAATTATTTCGGATAACCGGGTGTTCGGATAACTGGGAGATCTGTACGTTCATCACACAGCTTGAGTGTAGCGGTGCTCATACAGAAAACAATCTTAAGGAGCGATGTTCAGAAACAGTACATAAGTTTATTATAGTTATAAATTGGAGTTTATACCAATTTTAAAAATCAGTTTAAAATCTTTATATAACAAAGTGCATTTTACATTTACTGTAGTACATTTATCAGAAGCCGCATAGCGCTAGGTGCACATGGAAGCAAACAGGACCTGTAATGCTATGTAAATTGTATGGTGCACAGAAAAGCAGCATTACTTTCAGCACTAATTCAGCACATTTTAAAAGCTTTACACAACTTTAAAAACCTCAGTAACTGCAGCCTGCTTTTTAATCTTCTGAATATGGAGAGGCACCAGCAGCTGGGTCAGTGCTTGCTTTGGAAGTGCAGTCAATTCAATTAATCACTTCTACTGCTGAAACAAGCTTTGCTTGTAGACTTATTTTTTTCCAGGAGCCTTTAAAACAATTTGATCATTCTCCCCTGGAAAACGTTACTGAATTATGCTGGGTAACTTTGTCCTTGGGATGCTTTATTGATGACATGATGGTACGTTTCCATAGGAACAAACTGTAACTTTACCAGTAAATGCTTTGTAAGAGCAGTGGATGCCAAATTGGAAAGACAAACTGTGCTTTATGCAAGACACCTCCATAAGTAGTAAAGGAAGGAAAGCTTTCGATGGAGTCAAAGTAAATGTGATTGCTCTCACTATGCTAAGAAATTAAATACACCACAGGCTTCAGCAGCGCAATGCAGTATAACCCCAATTATCAACTATTCTACGGGAGACATAGATCAGTTCAGATAATCCGGAGCTTCGGAAAATCTGGTTTCGGATAATCTTGGTTATACTGTATATGCAATATATTATTATTGTGAAAAAAGTAGTATAACCGCATCAGAATGGATTTTAATGGATACATGCAATGTTTCAAATGAGTAAAACAATTAAAGTTGTCTAATGTGTATTTTTTCAGTTCCCAGGGATACAAGAATGATGATTTGGAAGAAGATGAGAAGATCTATCTAGGTTCATCCGTTGCCAAAGCACAAAGCTTACTGTTGCTGATGTCCCATATTTTATGACGTAACCTTACAGGTCAAGCCCTTAAACACCCCCTTCAGCTTTTCAATGAGCATTTTCCAGGAATAACACCAACAACCAAGTACTTATTTGAAAAATCTTTTGGTAATTCTTCAGAAAGCACATTGCACTTCTATTTTACAAACTGCACAAAATATTTTGGTACCTAAGAGAATTCTCCTACAACATGTGATTCACGCAACACTGACTTTGATGTTAGTAACAGCTTGCATAGAACTTGTTTTTTATGGTGACGCCTTTAGGTGATCAAATAAAACAGGTAATTAAAGCCCATAATGTCACTCTATCCCCCCAAAATAGATGCAGCAGATTGTTTTGCAGATATACAATGTGGAAATCAATATACTGTAGGAGCCTTGCAAATGACGGCATTTTAGCAGCCAATGATTTCACTTTGCTGTGGAACTGCAATGGTGTTCCAGTGTTCAAAAGTTTACAGTTTCAGATTTGGCCAATACAATGCCAGACTACTGAGTTACATTTGGACAAGCATTAAGAACATACATTAATCCCTGCATTATGGTCTGGGCCCAGAAAACAAATACGATGACATTTTAATACCATTTATTAATGAGTTATTTTCTTTGGAACAACAAGGTGTAAATTGGATAGATAACAAAGGAAATGCTCATCATTCCAAGGTTTATGTTGTCATTTGTAGTTCTGATTCTGTGGCAACTAAGGCCATTACTTCATAACACAAAATAATTTAATAGTAATTATGGATGCGATTTCTGTTACCATGTTGGTGGGGCAGCTTATCCATGCAACAAACCTGAGCTTCCTATTAGGACAAAAAGTGAACATTATCAGCATGCATTATCTGCAGCACTAAGAGAACATGTGTTTGGGGTTAAAGGCTAGTCTCCATTAAGAAACATAGTCACTTTAACATTATTAGTGGATTTATTCTAGAATTCCAGCACAGTGCTTGCCTTGGAGTAACTCAGCAGTTGCATGGACCATGGTTTGATTCTACAAATCATGAAAGTGAATGGTACATAGGCACAAAGATTGCTGAAGTTGATCAACGGTTAGCTCAAATTAAGCCACCAACTGAAATAACTAGGGTACCTAGATCAACCAATGAAAGGAAATTTTGGAAAGCTTTGGAATGAAGGGCCTTTTTCATATTTCATACTCTGCCACTGTTAAATGGCATTCTGCCAAGACAGTTTTGGAAAAACTTCTTCCTTTTAGTATTTGGTGTTTGCACTCTACTGAAAGAAAAGGTTCACCCGTGAGACGCTAACTTTGCAGAGCTGGCACTAAAGAAATTTCTTATAGAATTTGAATTGCTGTATGGATCAAGGCATATGATTTTAAATAAGCACTTGCTAATGCACATTCCACAGGGTGTTAGAGATTGCGGTCCTTTATGGGCAACATCATTCTCTTTTGAATCAAATATTGGTAAACTGCTTAATTACTTTAATGAAACACAATACGTGCCACTGCAAATCATGAAGATCTTCATGTTATGAAGGAACTTACCTCAGAGAGCAACAAAATGCATGAGTAATGCAAGTGACCATGTGAAAAGGCTGTTCAGCGTGCTTTAGTATAACAAATCTGAATCAGAAAAGTCTGAAAGCATTACTGAGAATGTTAGAGTGTTTTGTAGTCCACCAGTATTTCAGACAATACCGGTTGTTCACAGACTGGCAATTGAGAATAGTCTACATGACATTATAAATAACTGCTTCTGCTATTACACTCGTATCAGAGTGAATGGAATTCTTTTTCATGGTGCAACACATCAGATTGCAAAAAAGAAATAACTCTGTAGTTCAGTTAACTGATGGAAGAATATGCAAAATGTTGAGTATTCTGGTTTTCAAAAATGGATGCAATCATAAAACAGTGCCAACTGTATATGTAGAAAGATGTGCTATGCAATTGTTCAGGAGCTTGTTACCAGAGCAAGAAAAAGGATTATGGTTTCTTTTGGCTAGGCAGATTTACTGTGTATTATTATTTTCTTTTGTATTCACGGGGATTGTTACTGTTTGTTGCTAACATTTTTTTGCTTTATTTTTCTCTGATTCATATTGTTGTTGCTGGGTATACTTTCTGCTGCATTATTACAGGGTGCGCCTGCAGGTGTGTGCTTACAGATTACTGCTGTAATCTTCTGATTCAAATTGTCTTTTGCAAGGTATATCTTCTGTCACTGCTTTATTTTTCTCTGTAGCAAAGTGTTTCTTACAGGGTATATCTTCTGTGAAATTGTTACAGGTGGTACTTTACTGGCTTTACAGTTTTATCTATCATTAGGCTAAGCTTTCAGGGCTACTGCATTTGTTGCTGATTGTTTCTGCTCTTACCTCCTTGTTTCTTTTGTCCGTGGTTCTTCCTTTATGGCAGGGGAAGGGCCCAGCCACCCATCCCCAACCCCAACCACCCCCACACTATACTCCTTCTATAGGGTAGCACAGTCATGACAGTTCCTGTAGCAAAGTAGTAAGAGGGGGATCAGAGGGGTATCCACACAGTGACCTCATTTACAAGGGCACAAGTAATTTAACTTGACATAACAAGTTATACAAAAACAAACAAAACACAAAATCAAACTTTTGCTTTCAATTTCCTCCTTCTAATTATTCTGACCAGGTTATAAACCCAGCAACTTATCTGGAATGGATATCATTAACTGCAGGTACTGCGGGACACTTTTCAAAAGGGCAGTTATAGAAGATTTAGGACACTGTCCTACATGCTGGGCCATTGGAGATCTAAGGGCTCAGCTCCAGGCAGCATGGGTAGAGACTGTGTGCCTCAAATCGCATATTCAGGAGGAAATATATTACAAGAACCGCCTGCCATTTCCCCAACATCCAACAGTAGTACCTCGACTGCAGAGGGTAGTTGGTCTGGGAGCTGGGCAGGTGGTTAAGAGGGGCAAATCAGGTGTCCCATCACTCAGTGCTCTCCAACATATCATCTCCACAAATCATATAAAAACTACAAACAGGTATCTGCCTCTATCTCTGAAATCAAACAAAGGGGCAGAGGACACTACAGAGCAGGACACTGCAGCACAGGAGTTAGCACAACAAAACTCACACAAAACAGGAACCAAAACAAAAAAAAGCAAAAAAGAAATCCAAAACACTTCTGATCATAGGAGACTGCATGATTCAGGGAGTTGATACCTATCTCCAGCTAGCAGTAATGGTCAGATGTCTCCCAGGTACATCAGTGTGGAGAGACACTGACCACATTGCTAAAATTGTACAGGAAGCAGGAGAAAACATTGACATCCTGGTACACATAGGGACTAATGATCTCACCAGCTGGTCAGTTGTGGAGACCAAGGAACATCTGACCAGGCTGGGTGACAAACTATCATCCATTTCATCTGGCATCTCCTTCTCTCAGATTCTGCCAGTCTGGGAGAGGGGGGCAGATTGTCGCAAGGTCAGAGAAGGGGAGATAGGGGAGCTAAACATGTGGCTCAAGGGCTGATGTCAGGAAAAAGGACACAAATTTGTAGGTAACTGGCAACAGTTTTGGGAGTGAAAGTTCTTTAAATTTGATGGACTGCATCTGAATAAGGAGGGAGTCAGTCCATTGGGGCAGAAGTTTGATGTCTTTGTAGAATATTTAAACTAGCAAATGGGGAGAGGGGTGCAGCACCCGATATGTCGAATGGGAAGAACACCCCTCCCCCTCAGCTAGTGATCAAAGAGGAGTTCAGCATGTTTGTAGTTCATTTGCATTACCAGGTAAGGAAAAAGGTCTGGCTCCCCATACGATGCATAGGGGAAACACCAGACCTCGCCCAGCAAACAATACACCGGAATCTGGCTAGTTGAAAATCACGTACACAAATGCTCGCAGTCTGGGAAACAAAGATCCCAGACCTGCAGACAATAATGACAGAGGCTAAACTGGACATAGTAGCCATTAGCGAGACATGGTTCACCAGTAACCATACTTGGGAGACTTCAGTACCTGGCTATGTACTGTTCAGAAGAGACTGAGGTGCAAAAAGAGGGGGGGTAGGGGTGACATGGCCCTTTATGTCAATGAAAATATCAAAGCTACATAAATTCAGAATACACATAAGGAGCCAGAAGAACTGTGGGTCACCCTGGAAACAGGAGATGGAACAGCTATATTAACTGGGGTTGTCTAGAGGCCTCCAGACCAGGGGGAGGACATAGACACATTACTGTTAGAAGATATACAAAACATGACAGCTAAGAGGGGGTTCTGATAATGGGAGACTTCAACATGCCAGATACAGATTGGTCAATGCCAGCAGGAACATCTGCCAGCACTAGACACATAGTGGATTCCCTGCAGGAGGAGGGCTTCAAACAACTGATACAACAACCCACAAGAGACAGGGCTATCCCAGATCTAGTACTGACTAACAGGGAAAGGATCACAGATCTCCAGGTAGAAGGACCATCACATGGTATGGTTCAATTTTGGTCACTAGAACTAAATCATCCTATTCCAAGGCAAAAATATGGGACTTCAGAGGAGCTGACTTTGATAAGATGGCCAAAAGAGTTAAGCTATCCCTGGCAAGAAGAAATACAGGTGAGAGGGTGCAGGCAAAGTGGGCAAGTATTATGGATGCAATACTTGAAGCAACATGCCATTATGTTAGAGAGAAAAGGAAGTGCAAAAGAAGGCCAAAACCACTTTGGTTCTCAAAAACAGTAGCAGAAATGGTCAGAGCCAAAAGGCTGGCCTTCATGAAATATAAGGGAACGCAGCGGGATGAAAATAAGGAAGCATACCAAACTTCCCTAAGGGAAGCAGGGAAGGCAGTAAGGCAGGCAAAGGACCAATCCGAGGAAATACTAGCACGGACAGTAAAATAAGGTGACAAGACTTTCTATAGATACATTAGTGAAAGAAGAAAGTCCAGAGGGGGTATTGCTAAGATCAAAGGAGATAGGGAGGCGTGTGAGGAGGAGGACCATGTAAAAGCATCTATCCTAAATTGATACTTCTGCTTAGTATTTACTAAGGAGAGGGTAGGGCAGGGCTCACAGCTCAGCACCATGGACATGGGGGAGGGAGGAGGTGCACTAGTCCCTTCACAAAGAAAGGGTCCTACAAGAGCTCAATAAGCTCAGGGTGGACAAGGCAATGGGATCCGATGGTATACATCCCAGGGTACTAAAGAAGCTAAGGGTGGAACTAGCAGAGCCATTATCAGAACTGTTTAGTGAGTCTCTGAGCACAGGACAGGTCCCAGAAGACTGGAGAAGGGCTCATGTGATCCCACTCCACAAGAGTGGTAGCAGGGAGGAGGCTGAGAACTACAGACCACTCAGTCTTACCTCAGTAGTGGGCAAGATTATGGAGGCACTCCTTTCAATAGTGCAACACCTGGAATCCATAGGACCACAGGATCCAAGACAACATGGGTTTACAACAGGAAGGTCCTGTCAAACTAATCTCATAGATTTCTTTGACTGGGTAAGCAGAGTGGTGGACCAACGGGGAGCAGTTGATGTCGCCTACCTTTACTTCAGCAAAGCTTTCGATACTGTTCCACATAGAAGATTGATTAATAAGCTGGGTAGGCTCGGGGTGGGTCAGAAGTTGGTCAATTGGGTGGCAAACTGGTTGACGTGCAGAAAACAGAGAGTGTTGTTCAATGGTATACAGTCAGAAAAGATGCAAGTCACAAGTGGGGTACCTCAGGGATCAGTCCTGGGGCCAGTCCTCTTCAATATCTTCATCAGTGACATTGCAGATGGACTGGAGGGTAAGGTTTGTCTTTTTGCAGATGACACCAAGATCTGCAACAGAGTAGATGATCAAGATGGGGTGGGCAGAATGAGAAGAGATCTGGATAAACTAGCAAAATGGTCAGAAGCGTGGCAACTGGAGTTTAACGCAAAGAAGTGCAAGATCATGCACATAGGGAAGAGAAACTCTGAAGCCACCTGTAGGTTGTGAGGGGAGTTGCTAGCAGTCACAAGGGAAGAAAAAGATTTGAGCATCATCATCATCATCACAGATGACCTGAAATCATCCAAGCAGACCACTAAAGCAGTAGGTAAGGCTAGGGGGATGTTAGGGTGTATTAGTAGGGGTATCACAAGTCGTAAGAGGGAGGTAATAATACCAATTTACAAGACACTGGTTAGGCCCCATCTGGAGTACTGCATGCAGTACTGGAGGCCACACCTTCACAAGGACATTAACTAAATTGAGGCAGTCCAGCGAAGGGCAACCAAAATGGTGCAGGGACTGCATCAGAAAACATATGAGGACAGATTAATGGAACTCAATATGTATACCCTAGAACAAAGGAGGGAGATAGGTGATATGATTGAAACATTCAAACACCTTAAGGGCATTAACAAGGTGAAAGAGTCTAACATGTTTCAATATAAGAAAAATAGCAGGACAAGAGGACACAACGTGAGATTAGAGGGAGGTCCATTAAGGGGTAATGTGAGGAAGTTCTTTTTCACAGAAAGGGTGGTGGATGCATGGAATGGCCTGCCTCAGGAAGTGGTGGATATGAATACAGTGCAGGGCTTTAAAGAGGCATGGGATAGGCATAAGGGAGCAATACAGATAAGTATGAATAGATAGGCCATTGACAGAGCAAATGCCGATGGCACATTCATAAGGTAGATGAAGAAATGGGCAGACTGGATGGGCTTTGCGGTCCTCATCTGCCATCAACTTCTATGTTTCTATGTTTCTATGTAAGTGCTGAACAAACAAATGCCAAGATTCACAGATAAACATGCATAGTAGCTTTATACAAGAACTTGTAGAGGGACACCACGGCTGTTTGTATTGAAATGTTTCATAAGAAATGTGTGTGTTTTAATGTGAACAGAAAAAGTTATGTTATTGCATTACCTAATCCATATGAAAGAGACTAAGAATATTTTTAAAAACTTTGTTTTATATCCAACAACATCATTTGAGGGCAAAGGAACAAGTATAAATCTCATATTAGGCAACTTCACTAAAAAGAAAACTTGTGGGCTGGCAGTATAGCCTAGAGGTTAGAGGAACAAGGTGTGAATGAGCTTGAAACATCCAGCTGACCAGACCTGAGTTTGATTCTCACAACCTCCACTTGCATACTGTGTGACTCTGAACAAGTCATTTAACCACCCAGTGCTCCCAGGTCGCCCCTGAAAACAGGCACTTGTGCCTAGTGGGCCTTACCCAGTTACCAAAGACTAAAAAAAAAATAAAACAACCGGGGCAATGATGTCAAAACAGCTGTGTTGTCCCTCACTTAAAGGAGAACTGCACTGAACAGATTACTGTATATTTTCACATTAGAAGCTGTTTTAAAGAGATTTGCCAGACTCATCGTATGCACCACATATTTTGTTACCTTACCTCTGTGAAATGCTGTTGCTGCATATTTTACAAAATATTTTCCAGTAGTTTAGATGTGGGAGGGATCGTAAATTTGCTCTAACTGGATCACTTGCACTTTCCAATCTTTAGAGCCATCTACGATCCACCCCTACGCCCAGGCACATAATGACGTGAACCCAGGGAGAGTGGAGATGTACTCCATTAAAGTCTATGGGGGGAGCTTTAACATAATTTCTTTGGCTGCATGGTCAGAGCCCTGTAGGCATTTTGGGATCACTAGGAGAGAGAAAGAGAGAAAGAGAGAGAGAGAGAGGGGAATGACAGAATAAGATGACTGTGTTCTTCCCCTGAGTGCTTCAGAGTGGACATACGTCAATGCTTCGGCCCAGGTTATCTCATTTAAAGCTGTGATTTGTTAGTGTCTGCCTTCTCCTTCATTGCCTGTCAGCCTGTCTGCACTGCATCTGGACTCTTATTTCATTGCCATCTCTCTCTCTCTCTCTCTCTCTCTCTCTCTCTCTCACTCTGTAACCTGGCTGCCAGGCAGAGCTAAACTCATTCATGAGCAGGAGTTACTCATTTCTGCATGAATGACAAAATATGTTTTCTCAAAGTGTGGAGTTTGCTGTTTGAAAAGTGAAACTGACTCTCGACATGCCCTACCTTTAGCAACAGAACCAATGAAAGAATCCTTCTTGTCCTCTCATTTGCATGACGCATTTGTAAATAGATGAATCATTTTAAACTGCTTCTTTCTTTTCAAGTCAGCCAACTATTACTTCCCTGTCTCAAATATCAGTCTCTGGTTTATTTAACTTAGTGAAGCAGCATTAAAACAGAGAAATTAGCTACAGCTTGGTGAATGAGATTCAGACTGGAAACTAAGGGCAGGATTCACATATGTCGGGGAAGGTCCGCAACTCTTGAGAAAACCTCGGCTAGTGGGTTTCCACCTGCTTGGCTTATATGTCGCCTGCAGCTGTGGTATTCACAAAGGTGGAGCTGGAGCGACCGGCTCCACGGAATACAGCAGCTTGTCGGTGCTGTTGCCAGGAACAGCATCGCAGCTGCGGGAGGCTGCTACGAGCAATGGGAGCCCCTATAGCACCCTCCGCAACTGCTGCAGCTGAGGATCAGTCGCTCTGCAGCTGCACCGATTTCGGCACGCAACTGGGGTTGTGGAGTGGGACTTAGTCCCATTGCGTTTCGTGAATCCTGCCCTGAGGTGCTTTCAATTTCACATGCCTGTCTTTCTGAGCATAGCTGTTTAATTACTCGCATTTCCATGCCCCTACTGCTCTCAAGTTTACAGACCTGAATTTTAACCCCTGATTATACTGGTAGTTTATCTTCAGCCTACAATGTGGTGGCTTAGGTTTGTTATTCAGTGTAAACTACATATCTCACCTCTTACTGCAAATGTCATATTAATTCACTGCAATAATACAGTCAATTTAGATTGACAGGTTGTGAGTTTTGATCTCTTTTTATTATTTAGCTCAGATATTTCATGAGACATTGTTACTTGGTTATAATGTCTTTGATAAAATGAATTGTACCTAAAAAGAATGGATTGGAGGGGCATAAGCTATTCTAGATTTAGAATGGATTTACGGGAATGACCATTAAACACAGGGAGGTTAAGTAACTTGCTCAGGGTCACACATAATGCAAGTGGAGGTTGTGGGTATGAAACCCAAATCTGCTGAATGTACCAACTTGTTCATAACTCATCGCACTTAAAATGAGATGCTTCTTGGTTGGACTGTTTACTGTTAAGACAATCATATATTTCAGATTAATTCAGCACAGTGAGGGGCCCACATGAGAAAGACCTTGGATACACAAGCCCTGAAATTTCCATACTCCTGCAGCTCACACAATGGATCTGGAACTAGCCTAATGGATTATACTCAAATGTGATAGAACTTCTTTTGATAAGGTGCCAGTATTGTATCTAGGAGGAATGCTGTTTTAATCCCACCCCAGTCATTGACAGTCACTTGACTTCCCAAGTACTCCACTCATCCCTAGCTGTAGAATTGGATCGAAGCAGATCCCACACTGAAAATGCAACACTTCTGAAATGGGCTGTTTTGACAGGCAGCTTAGCCAGTACTGCAAGATGCTCCCCTAACGTGGCAACAGACCTATGTGTCAGTGTACTGAAAGACAAATGCTAGCATTCTCATTTTGTCAATAGTTTATTGGATACAGTTTCTATTTCCTGATAACCAAATTTGCATGGAAATGCAGTGATGGTTCCAAATATATCAAAGAAACCAGCAACAAACTGCATTGTTCTTCCATATATATTTCAGTACAGGGGGGTTCTGTTGGAAAAATAGCACAACTTTTCTACTCAAACCTGGTGTAAACAAGACATTCAGGAATCAAAGACTAGAAAGGTTGCATGTTAGGGTAAAATACTAAAATGGGCTTCAACTACCTTTCATAAAGTGCTAGTATTGAACCTAGGCGATATGGTGTTCAAATCCCAACACAGCCAATATAGATCCATTTCCCTGCTACCACACTTCAGCAAACTACTTGAGAAAGTAGTCCATTCCCAACTAACTGAACATCTCAATAAATACAACCTCCTATGTCCCTTTCAACACAGTTTGAGCAAACACCTCAGCACCTCCTTTTCCCTGGCAGACTTTTCAAACCATGTCCTCAGAAATATGGACATGGGTAAGGCCACGAGTGCAGTCTTTGTTGATTTATCAAAGGCGTTTGACCTCATTGACCATCAGCTTCTTCTCTCCACACTTCAACATTTTGGTTGCACCCCTGGACCTGCAGCCTGATTTCATAGCTACCTCACAAACAGGTCCCAATCTGGGCTTATAGGCAATATTGTCTCAGCTTCCCTTCCCACCAGCACTGGAGTTCCTCATGGATCAATCCTTGGCTCTCTTCTTTTCTCCATGTTTACCAACGATCTACCGGAAGATAGCCTAAACTGCAACACACTCTATGCGGATGACCTAGTCCTATACCACAGCAATAAGTCCCTAGAAGCCATCTCCTCCACTCTCACTGACAGCTAAGTAGTGGCTGTTCACTGGTTCACATCCAGAACACTCCTTGTAAATGGGAAAAAGATGAAGGCCATGCTCTTCGGATCAAAGCCTTTCCTAAACAAGTCAGCCAAGTTAAACTCCTCCCTCACCGTATATGCACCTGCAGGACCTCCACTTGAACAGGTCAACTCTTTCAACTATCTTGGTGCTACCCTTGACCCATTGTTCACCAATAATGATCACACAACCCTGACGGTAACTAGGATAAACCAGAAACTAGAAGCGGCGTACCGCGAAAGCCACCTGCTACCATCTGAAGCTCATCTCGCCATTGCTTAGGGAAGCCTCCTCCTACTCCTTGACTACTGTTTCCCCCATCTACTCCCACGTGTCCATAAAGCAACACTTCCACCTCAACATAACATACAATGCCATCTATCACTTTGTTCTCAAAGCTCCCTCCTTAACTCATCACTGTTCACTCTACCAGTCCCTTGGATGGCTCCCTCTCCAGGCATGCTTTGACTATATCGCAGGCTACCTAGTCGACAATGCCCTCAGAAGTAACCAGCTGTCCCCATATGCCCCATACTCATACACATACACAGAGCATCCACGAGACCTCTTAGAGCATCCTCCATTCAATCCCTGGAAGTTCCTCATGTCTCTACAGCGATGGGCAGTAAGGTCTTTTCTGTCTCTGCCCCCTCCCTCTGGAATAGTTTTCCCGCATCTGTTTGTACATCTACATCCCATGCATCTTTCAAATCTAACCTAAAGGCCTGGCTAATGAAAGGCTCCACCCGTAAATGCACACAGGGCAGCGCAGGAGACCAAAAGCCACCATAATTCTACCACTGTCGGGTGTCTTCTGCCCATCCTCCTCCTCTCCCCCCCCACCACTGTCCCTAAAGCACAAACCCACATGCTTGACTCTCATACTGCCTCATCAAACCTACCTGTGAGACCTCCTCCCACATCACTGTACCTGGTACAGGCTGTGGCTCAAGGATGCACCAGGACTTGGTAGGGCACATCACTAACTATCCTGCTCTCCAGTTTACTCAGCCTATGCTCCCTCACTGCCTAAACTCAGCGCAGTGTCTGGTAGCCATGCTCTACTTTTTACCACAAGCTCCTCAGGTCGACCTGCTCTATTTCTCAGGACAGTTGTGTTACCTAGACTAGATATTGATTAGTCTGTTTAAACTGTTTCTTGTCAACCTGTGCAATATGCATAACTATTCTCTCCTTGTACTGCTGCCGGTATCCGTATGGTACTTCACTTACCATTGTTTGTTTACCATAAGTAAGCATTTGTCTGTTTGTTGTCTATTGGTGCTTGTACAGTATAATCAAATTGTATATTATATCTACTGCTTGTATTTATGTACCGCCACCTTGTGGCCCAGATCGTGACTGAAAATGGTACTCTGGATCAGCGCACTTACCTGGTTACCAAAAACGTAAATAAAATAAATAAATAAATTTCCCTATGCATCACTCACCCTCAACTGTAAAACGATCAAAGCAGATCCCACACTGAACAAATTCGGGTCAGAGCCAACACAACTGCATCAGCACTATAAGGAACTGACACAAAGAGTGTGGATGTAACTGAGTGATGGAGGGGGATAGGAGATGTGCCAGAGACTGGAATCACTTGACTGCAATAATGCAGACAATTTAGGGGCTGGATTCTAGAAGACACAGTTGCAACATGTGGAAGTTATGCAAATGCACAACTTACGCCACCGCAAGTATGACAGAGTGAATATGCCATATTCTATAAAATACAGCAGTTGCGACAAGTCACAAAACTCAAAGTCATAGCTGCAACATGCATCATAAAAGGGTGCGCAAGTTGCAGGAACAGCGGCCGGAGCATAGCAAACTTTTCCCATGAGGAAACCAACATCTTCAAACAAGGGGTGCATACCAAGGCTCAGCAGTGGTGGAGAAAAGGCAATAAGGGACAAGAGAAAGGGTGCCTGGGAGAAGCTGGCCAGAAAAGTCAACGCAGTGGCCACACAGAGGCGCATGGTCCGTGACTGACAGAAAAAGTACAATGATGTGAAGAGGGTGGTGAAGCAGAAGATGGCACACAATCATCAGACCACCCAGGGCACTGGAGGAGGACCAGCCAAGACACAGCCCCTGACAGCCACGGAGAAGCTTGTGGCCACACTCCTGGATGACTGCATGCCAGAGGTAAGTGGAGGTGGGAACACATGGCTGTGGGCATGGACATGAATACATGTATGTGTGTGCCCACACAGGAACAACCACAAAACAGCTAAATAACAACCTGCACCTCGCCACAGGTATCACAGTCCAGGCAGCAACAGGCTTACAACAGGAACTGCAGGAGGGGGACACAGACCAGGAGGACAGTGCCAGTGACACCAGCAGCACCACAGCACCCTCCAGCCAGGAGGGCCCCTGTGACTCAGAGGAGGATGTAGTGTCGGCCATGGATGTCAGTGTGGGTGGTGCGGAGGACCAGGATAGCAACACAGCACAAGGCCAGGTGGGGTCCAGGGCTGAACAAGGGAATACAGAGGTGGACACCCAAGGGAGCACAGGTGGCACACCAGATACCATGACCTCCAGTGAATGGGTGCGGCATGGCGCCAGGGCAACAGTGTGCACACCAAGCCTCCATGAGCACAGTGCCAACCAGGAGAGCCCCCCACCACTGCAGAACCTAGGGGACCAACCAGATGATGGCAGACGGACAGAGCCACAGGACAACAGCACACCACCATACCTCAGTGAGTACTATGAGACAGTTGTACTGAAGCAGGCTGAGCTGACAGTGGAACTCGGTCACCTGCGGAACAGCATGGAGGACCATCACAACCAGATGGAGGGGCAGATGTCTGGTTTGCGCAGTGCCATACAGGCAGGGACACGTGACAGCACCACAGGCCTGGTGGACATTGCATTGGCCCTGCATGGCCTAGTGCACCAGGCATAGCGCAAAGGTACAACAAGCACAAGTGACGCCTGCAACAACGGACAGCGATGCCAACATATGGAGCAGGACATCTGGCAGTGGCACATGAATGATATGGAGACAATGCACAACAGCGCGTCTCACCTCTGACCCCTGACAGATCATGGAGAGTGTGCAGGGTTGCTCACCATGGGACATGACTGCCATACTGTGGCCACACACATGGGACTGCACACAGAGACACTAGCACAGCACCGTATGTGGGTGTGGGCACATTGTGATGAGGACTGGCATACGCCTACGCACGGGATGCACCGGGCACTGATGGGGTGGTATGCATGTATGTAGGGTGAAATGCACAGTGCACTAGTAAAACATGATTACAAAAACACTGCAGTCTGTCTCTGTGTGTGCTGTGAATGGCATGTGTGTGTGCGTGTGAATCTCTGATGGATGCTAGTCAGTACATACAATGGCGGGGGCATTGCCAGTGTGTGTGACTGGCATCAGTAAACATCTGCCTATGTCAGTGTGTTCTGGCATGCACACTGCTGACATGCCGTACAATGCAAGGGGACACATGGGTGCACGTGATGATGTTTGCATGGCTGCACACACCATGCCCTGCACCCCACAACAACACCACAGTGCAGCCCTTGCCAGACCTGCCACACACACATGGCACACCATATGGGACGCTGCACAGTGGCCTGGGTCCCCTTCTCTGTACTGGCCTCCCCATGATGCTGTACATACCAACATGCCCACCCCAGGTGCAGTGCTGCACACTGACTCTGCACTGCAATGTACCCATGGCCTACCTGCAATATCTGCCTGTAAGCATGGCAGGCACATGCCTGGGCCCCAGTACTGTTGGGCAGGCACACCATATCTTATGGGTGGCATACGTCACACATGGGCCTCTGTCATGTAGCACACAGTGTTACCACCCTGCTATGCAGCTGATACCAAGAGGCACCGCACACCGGCCATGGCCACTGATGTAGAATCACAGTGGTACCATGGCAGGTATGCAGCACTGGGAGGCACACCTCTGAGGATGGCATGTGGAGTGAAACCCCACAACACTGTGTCAATTGTGCCACCCGCTAGTCGATGGACGCAGGCAGATGGGGATATGCCATGCAGGTCAATGTGTGGTGGTGTACCACACGTGTGTCTACAGGGCAGGGGTACAGGCACACCACAGTGCATACCGGGCTGTGCACTGTGGCGTGCTGCACTGTACATCTGTGATGCACCAATGGCTGTGTGGTGACCAGCCACCACACAGGCGCCATACCTGGGTTGTGGCATGATATACACCAGCACAGCTGACTGCATGCAGGCAGCCACATGTGGACAATGTCAGGGACACATGTAGGGGAGGTGGTATGTACCAGTAAGAAATGCACAACACATTTGAAGCAACATGTATATGGAAAAGGTTTATTAACAAACAGCAACAGTAACATGTACAAACGTGTAACCCCCCCCATATAAAGACAAATATACAGGGACACAGCATGTACTACCAACAGTCATAGTGCCCTACATGCGAACCCCTACCTGGTATGATTGCCTCCCAGCCCATACTTCAGCATACACTGTAGTGCACATGGACCACCGCCCTACACAACAGGTCCACAGCCCTGACCATCCCCCATGTGCACTAAATGCTTCATTGGCCACTGCTGTTCACATAGTATGGCGAGGAGGGCGCTGAGTGAATCTTGCAGCCAGGAAACATCAGCCATTATGGCCCCAACTAGGTTTGCCAGTCTCCTGTCCCTGTCCATGGCCATTTGTCCCTGTGGTTGCCGGCCTGCATCCTCCATTGCCACCTCCATGGTCACTTCCACATCCTCTCCACCGTGCGGCATGTTCATGGCACTGAGCCCTCCCTCAGGCATCTCTGCAGTGCACACATCTGCGTCAGTTGCTAGGCATAGGAACATAGGAATATTTTTTAGGTCTAATTAGCAAGAAATGCCAATGACAGGACCTGCCACTGAAGTGGTCAGATTGCCCATTTGTTATACCCATATGTGAATCTAGTTGTTTCTTAAACATAGCCATGCTACCAGCTTCGATTATCTCCCTTGGTAGGGCATTCCATACGTTCACGACATGTTGATTAAACCATTTGGCTCATTTGGTGGTATTACATTTGTCCCCCATCAACTGACTAGAGTGTGATCTGGTCTGATATGATTGTATCATTTTTAGATTGAAAGCCCATGTCTCCCATATCTCAGCATTTTTAAAGGCCCTATAATCGAAGCACAGATCCCCTCTCATCCTTCTGTAACTCATGGAGTACACATTAAAGGTTCTCAACCTCTCACTGTAACAAAGATGGTTCATATTTCTAAATTTCTTAGTGTATGCCCTCTGTACCTGTTCTTCCCTAGTCGAACCTCCCACAGTATGAGGTGCAGACAAAGGTGTGCTGTATTCTAAGGTCGGTCTTTCCAAGGACCTATACAGTGGCATTATAACTTCCTTCCTTCTGCTCTGAATATTCCTCAAAATGTTCTACACCACTCTTTTGCTCTTCTTAACTGTTTCGTTATTGTGTTTTTCAAAACTTAGGTTGTTTGAAATATATACTCCCATGTCAGATTCCTCTACTGTCTCCAGTATAACTTTATTGTTCAATGTGTACTGATATATTCCATTATTTTTCCCGAAGTGCATTGTCCTGCACTTTGCCTCATTAAAGTTCCTGTTGTGCTGCAGCCTCCTGCTGACCGGTGACAATGCGGTCCCCTGTGTCATCTGCGCCGCAAGTCATGGTATCCTCACTGGTGTCTGTACCACCTGTCTCACACAGCATGTCCTGTTCCAACTGTGATGCATCCACTGCCACCGCAGACAACAATGGCACGGGCACTGCCTCTGCTGTGTCGTCCACCACCTAATGACCATCGACCTCATCCGACACTGATGTTTCTGGTGGCATTGGCCATGCCCTCCTCCTCCTGCTCTGCATCTGCCTTGTCCCTGCCCTGTAGGCAATGGTGTCCTGCTGCTTCTGCTCTGCCATGGCCCGGAGTAGGACCCTGTAGCATTCTGGGACCGCTGTTCGTCCACCTGTGACAGGGGAACAGGACACCTATTAGACTAACATGGCAGAGGTTACTGTGCGTTGTTACATGTGCTGGCACTGTGTCCCTGTGGTATGCTGCACACAGGTCCACCAGTGCACTTTGCCAGTACCTACCTCGGCGGCGGTGGTGTCTCTTCTGTCCTCCTGCTGGCCCATGTCTGTTAGTGCTCCATCCTGAAGTGTGACGGGGGACACAGGTCAGTGTGACTATCACAGCCATGCACATGGCCATGAAACATTGCTGGGTGACATTGTATGGACAGGGGGCACCACTCACCTCCCCTGGGTGTACCTCTACCTCTCATCTCAGCATCTCTCCTGGCAGCCATGTCCATAAGATGCACCAGGATAGTCCTGTCCCTCCTGTGGAGGTCCTGCCAGTGGTGCTTCAGCTGCCTTATGGTCCTCCTCACACCTGTCATCCCCTGCAGGCATCTGCTGATGGCCATCGACACTCTGTCCTTCTCCCTTGGTGTGTGTGGGCCCTGCACCCTGGTGGTAGCAGTGTGGTGTGCCACTGCTGCACCAGGTTGATCAGCTGAACAGTCTCAGCTGCAGTGTACTTTGGTGCCCTGTCACTTAATGTGGTCATTGTTCAGTCCCTTGCAGGCCTGCTGGCTGTTTGCAGTTGGTCAGTGGCCACTGACTGCTGTGTGCAGGCTTCCCTGTACCTCAGCAGGCCTGTGGCATTGGTGGTATTCAACCACACGTGGCTGCTGCATGTGCTTCATGCACTATATGTGTAGGCCACAGCCGCATCTTACACTGTACGTAAAACGCATTTGTGGTATGCGTTGAAAGCTGTGATATCATTATGCCACAGTTGTGTGTACATTAGTAACGGCACTGTGTGACCATTTCTAATGCACTTACATAGTGCTTCGCAGTGCCTGTCATTGTGTTCCACGCACTTGCGTGGATCCTCACACGCATGTGCACTGTTAGTTGTGCCACCTCTTGGCAGGCCTCTATTGGTCTGTGCATGTCCTGCCTTCAGTGCTGTCAGGTCTTCTGCGGTTGGCACCCCTGTCACATGTCTGCATTGGTCTGCTTTGTTGTGGCACACACACTACACAGGGTGGTCAGGCTGTGTGGGCAGGCTGTGCCCTGGGTCGGTGTCCACATGTACTGGTTGTGTGGTCTGTCCACCTGCCACTAGGCACAGGGTTGGGGCACTGGCAGATGTGCACAGTGTCGCCCTCGCATGTCCCCAGCACTGGGTAGCATCTCCATGTGTTGGTCCTCCCCCACTGTGTTGCCTCCCTAATGCTGCCGGTGCACTTTGCATGGTGTTACTGGCCTTCTCCAAAGTGACACTCAATCGGGGTCTGTCTGGCATGTTGTCTTGCATGGCACAGTGCGGCTTGTGCTTGCAGCTGTCTCATGGGCCTGTCCTGCTGGTGTCCATCCATGTCATGGTCCATGTCCTCCATATCTGGCAGGGGTACATTATTTCTCAGTGCAAGATTGTGCAGGATGCAGAACATGAGGAACATCTTGCAGACCATCTCTGGACTGTACTTGAGGGCACCACCAGAGTGGTCCAGGCACCTGAACTGTGCCTTCAGGATGCCAAAGGTATGTTCTATCACGGCTCTTGTCGCTGTGTGTGCATCACTGTAGCTTTGCTCTGTGGCTATGTGTGGGTGTCGGAGGGGTGTCATGACCCATGGCAGCTGTGGATATCCACTGTCATTTGTTGGGGGTAGGGGTACATTATTAGTGCTCTGTGGTGGGTGCCTGACATGTCTGCGTGGTTGTGTGTACCTGTGTTCTAGTTGTACCTACCAAAGAGCCAACCTCCTCTGATGTGTCCTGCCTCCCATGCAGACCACAGTTCCGCAGTATGTATGAATCATGGCAGGAATCAGGGTACTATGCCACAACATCCAGGATCCGGCACTGTGCATCACACACAACCTGCATGTTCATTGTATGTATATCCTTCCTGTTCATGTACCTGTCTGCCTGCCCTGGTGGTGCCCTGATGGGTACATGTGTGCAGTCTGCTGCACCTAACACATGCGGGAACAGTGCCACATCATAGAATGCCTGCTTGATGGCCTGTTGCTGATGCTCATCCCATGGGAACTGGATGTACGTGTCCACACACCACACCATCGAGTACACGAAACTGCCTGAGGCATCGTGACATGACAGGCTGTGAGATGGCTACTGTCACCTGTGGGGGTCTGAACGGTCCCTGTGGCTAGGCAGCTGAGTGCTGTGGTTACCTTTACCTCCACAGAGACTGGGTGCCCCCTATGGGTGGTGCTCTGGAGCTCTTCCCTGACATCTTTGCAGAGTTCTGCTATAATTGCACTCGGCAGGCAGTATTGTGCAATACACTGCTCCTCAGTGCAGTCCAGATAAGACTTCCTGGACCTGTATACCCATGGTGCTATGTGCCTGGCCCTTCTTGGCTGCTGTTGTGGTTGCCTGTTCCTTTGGTTCCTGCCCTCATGCACCCTGTGCCGCAGGCGCTGCCTCTCTGCTGCCAGCAGTATGCCCAGTAGGGCTATTGGGGCTGCCATTATTCTCCTGCTCACTAGTCTTCTCTGCTCACTACACAGTGTGTTGCCCCTGTGAGGCTTCTTGGTTGCCTTTTATACTGTGCTAATTTACACCTGCTCATACCTGGTGTAACTTCTGCCACTTGCTCTTGGTGTACGTTGTTGGGCCCTGCCTTCTAGAATACCATTCCTGCACTGTCACCTGCTTTGTTTGGTGAATGTTGCACTACGCATCTGTGTATCTGGTGTTTTGTTGCAAGTGCAGCATAAGGGGACTTTGGCACAGAGTGTTGCGCTATGTTGTACGTCCTGGTTGTAGAATACCGCATGTCGCACTTGCTGACGTATCTTGCATCTTGAGCCATTTCTTTTGGTGCAAGTCACACTATGCCTGGAGTAGCCCTTCTAGAATCCGGCTCTAGATCTACAGGTTGTGAGTTCTGATCATGTTTTTATATTTAGCTCAGATATTGCATGAAACATTGTTCCTTGGTTGTGCTGTCTTTGGTAAAATAAATTGTACCTAAAAAGAATGGATTGAAGGTGAATAACCTGTTCTGGATTTAGAATGGACTGGATTGACATAACATCTTCCGGAGTTACATAGTGTTGCTTATAAAATTTGGTTATTGTCATCCCTCTAGATCAACAGCAAAATCAAGTTTACCTTCTGGAATGATGCTGGAAATTTTTGAAACTTCTACTGTTGCTAGGGTAGAATCAGTGAGATCAGGAACAGGTTGTTTCTGTAATCAGGTACCTGGAAACTAGCATCGTCCAGCGGTGGTGCACAGAACCAAAAGCTGTGGTGTTCAAATCCCATCACAGCCTCTGACAGTCATTGGACTTCCCTGTACTTCACTCATTCGCCTACCCCCACCTGTAAAACAGGGTTACAGCAGATCCAGCACTGAAACTGAGACCCTTCTCCATTGGGCTGTCTTGACAGGCAGCTTAACCCGAACTGTAGCACCCCCCCATGTGGTGAATGCAGTGTACTGAAAGATAAATGCCAGAACAAAGAACCTTCCTATAACCAAACCTGCATGACAATGCAGCGATGTTTGCAAATGTATCCAAGAAAATTGTTCTTTCTTTTATATTTCAGTTCACTAGGGCTCTGTTGGAACAATATTAGAACTTTTCTCCTCAAACCTGGTGTATGCATGACATACATGAATCACAAGCTGTAGAAAGGTTGTTTATTTTTTTTTTTTTTTTTGAGAGAGGAAAATAAATATTTAAATGTGCTAAAACTGCCTTTGGTAAGATGCTAGTACTGTACCGAGGGGATATGTTGTTTGATCCCATCCCAGCCAATGACAGTCACTTGACTTCCTTGTGCTTCCCTTACCTCCAACTGTAAAATTACTTTGAAGCAGGTCCCACACTGAAAATGAGATGCTTCTCGGTTGGGTTTTATTAACAGGCAGCTCGGTTGGTGCTGCCAGGTGCCCCCTTGGTGACATACTGTACCTGCATGTCAGCAGCTCCCCCATACCATCTCATTCACACCATGCGGGAGGGGAGCATATGGGAGCATGTTTATATGATCCAATGCTGCATTTCTGCATAAGTCACATTTAAACCCACCTGACGACTGCACTAGCACAGCTACCCAAACTGAGGCTTGCTTTCCGGAGTCTAGGGACCGCTGAGATCTTACAATTTTTTGTTATTCTTTGCTAACTGGGTAAGACCCACTGGGCACAAGGCCCATTTACAGGAGTGACCAGGAAGCACAGGGAGGTTAAGTGACTTGTTCAGGGTCACACAGTATGCAAGTGGAGGTTGTGGGTATCAAACCTATATCTGCTGCATGTACCAAGTTTGTTCATAACTCATTGATAGAAGCTCCAGGCTATTCTGCAGATACTACACTTAAAATGAGATGCCTCTTGGTTGGGCTGTTTACTATTAAGACAGTCAGATATTTCAGATTAATTCAGCAAAGTGAGGGGCCAAATGACAAAGGCCTTGGATACGCAACCCCTGAAATAAAATTTATTCTATACTCCTGCAGCTCACACACAGAACCTGGCACTAGAAAGGCTGTTTTGACAGTACAATCAATACTCAAATGTGATAAACTCTCCTTTGATAAAGTGCTAGTGTTGTATCTAGGAGGTACGCTGTTCGAATCCCACCCCAGCCACTGACAGTCACTTGACTTCCCAACTGCTCCATTCATCCTCAGCTATACAACTGCATCAAAGCAGATGCCACATTGAAAATGAGACACTTCTCAAATTGGCTGTTTGGATAGGTAGCTGAGCCAGTGCTGCAACATGCCACCTCCTCCCATGGTGACAGACCCACGTGTCAGTGTACTGAAGGACAAACGCTAGCATTTTGTCAATAGTTTATTGGATACAGCTTCTACTTCCTGATAACCAAACATGCATGGAAATGCAGTGATGGTTCCAAATGTATTAAAGAAACCAACAACAAACTGCATTATTTTTCCATATATATTTCAGTACAGGGGGATTCTGTTGGAACAATAGCACAACGTTTCTACTGAGACCTGGTGTAAACAAGACATTCAGGAATCACAGACTGTAGAAAGGTTGTTTGCTAGGGTAAAAAACTAAAATGGACTAAAACTGCCTTTCATAAAATGCTAGTATTGAACCTAGGAGATATGGTGTTCGAATCCCAACGCAGCCACTGACAATCATTTGATTTTCCTGTACTTCACGTACCCTCAACTGTAAAATTGGATCAAAGCAGATACCACACTGAATAAGTTCTGGTCAAAGCCAACACAAATGCATCAGTGCTATAAGGGACCCATATAAAGAGTGTGGATGTAAATGAGTGATGGAGGGGATAGGAGATGTGCCAGAGACTGGAATGGGCGGGTGCAATTGCCACATCAATGCAGGATTTTTTGTTTGTGAAGGAGCCCTCTGGAAGGAGAAAGAAAATGGAAAAACTATATCACTTAGTTACATTCACACTCTTTCTCTCAGTCCCTTATAGTACTACTGCAGCCGTGTTGGTTCTGACTAGAGTTTGTTATATATAGTAATGGTTATTTGGAGATTAATCAAGGGCCCTGGTGGACTAACAAGGGCCTTGATAGTCCACTGGTGCCCTTGATTAATCATCAAATGACCATTACTATATATAAAAATGATGTTAAAGCTGCCACTATAGACTTTAATGGAGCTCATCTCCGCACTCTCCCTGGGTCACGTCATGATGTGCCTGAGCACAGAGGCAGATAGTGGGGCAGCTCTACAGACTGGGCAGTGCAAGTGATCCATTGGGGATACATTTATGATCCCACCCACATCTAAACTACTGCTAATTGTTTTGTAGGATACTTATACAGCAACAGCATTTTGCAGCGGCGAGGCACCAAAATATGTGGTGCAAATCTAAATTAATATAACTTGGTGAATCCCTTTCAGGACTGGTTCTAATTCTGCTGTTGTTTCACCATTACTGTTTTTTAGTGACCTCCGTAGGTGTTTGCCATTTACACAGTGTTGTCGCTTTTAGCAGTTTAGAGCTGTATGATGTGCTATACTTTATGTCCCCTTCTACAGCAGAGTTTAGATGTATATAACAAGAATGAAAGCATGAACATGAACTACATCATAGAGTTCTAAAGTAGTCCTTCACCCCAAAGTGAAAGTCAGACACAGCCAGTCAATTGACTGTAAAATGATGTCAAGTTTTAGTCAGCTTCCTCTGTGAGGAAGCTTAACCTAGCTACAAACCTATCTTGTAGGGTTTCATAATTGTATTGTGCCTCCTTTTTGGTTGGGAAGGGCTGGTAGTTTTGCCCCAATGGGACATCCAGCCACTCCATTTCCTTCCTTTTGCTGACCCTGCCCAGTGCTGGCATACGCTATGACATATGCACAAGGAGGTACGAGTGCAAGCCCCATTAGTTAATGGGGCTACTTCTATATGAAGACTTTGTTATGTTGATTGGGAGAGTAGCTAAGGCCAGAGCTTGATTAGCAATGAACTTGTTCATCATCTGAATTGCCATCCCAATGCTAATTACTAAAAGGAAATCTGAACAGAAAAATTGCCCCATTGACTATAATAGGGTCTTGCGCACACCTGCCTCCCTGGGCATACATCAGAGCATATCCCTGTACATGGGCAGGCCAGCACTATGAAGGGAAAGGATTTGCTGGATGGTCCCCTGGAGCAAAACTATGAACCTATAGCACACGAATAGGGGCAACAGTGAATTTATGAAAGCCATCAAGATAGGTTTTAGCCAGGATAAAACGTCCTCACAGAGGAAGCTGTTACTGTAAAGCCAATAACTGATAAATCACTTTAACACATGCACAGAACAATAAAGTACTTTAAATCAATATTTAAGAACAGCTTCTCCTAGTGAACATTTATTGCTGATTTAGAGCAGTCATCATATAAAGTTGGCTCCCAGAGCAAATATGGGCCTGGAACACACTACAACATGGTTGAAGCACGTTAGTGCTGTGCTCATGTTCAAGTATATAGGACCATGGATGCAGGCACTAAACTGCTCCAGTCACACACCACAAACCCTACTGGCACAGGAAGTATATAAAATAGGAGGTTATAAGGTTGCAAGAAACAAACAAGCTATAATTAGATAGTGTCTCAAAAGCAATTAAGATAAAAAAAAAATCAGCCCACAGCATTCTTATCAACAGCTCATGCAAAAGTCTGTTTTGATTTTGTAGAAACAGCTGGCTCTCAATTGATGGGTCAGTGGACAATGGATCATACTTTGTGCTCAACTCATGTAGAGAGATAATACAGTGCAATAACAGGATTAATAATTGGGAGACACAATAAGGTATTAAGGCTAGCAAATGCAACACACTCTTGAGATAAATGGATTAAAGACAAAACATTACTCATGATGAGGACTTTGACTTGTCAAAGTGTTCCATCTTCAATACAGAATTCACAATTTGAGTGAGGGAGCCTAGGCACAGACAGTAGATATGGGCTGCCACCTGCTGGCAGGGAAGGAGTGTAATTGTGTGAGACAAGTTTTTGGGACACTCCCAGACTACCTCAGTATCTGTCATAGCTGGAAGACAGGTCACTGCTTTAGGGGTAGCTTTTCTTCAGCAAGTACTTTTTTTTCTTCCAAATTACATTTCTTTTCAGCTGCTGCAGCTCAGGATCATCACTAGCTCCTTAGTTAGCTGTGCATGTTACTCATGGGTGCATGAGACTAACGGTTTGTGCGTGTACTGTAACTTCTTTTTCCCAATCATTTTCAGACCAACGGTTGATCAATCCACCCTGTTCTTCTTCATCTGAAGGATCTGTAACTTGGTTGCTCCTTTGTGACTCATGGGTTATTCAATCCACCCTGTTCTTCTTCATTGGAATGATCTGTGACTTCTTGGTTACCATTATTTTCAGACCATGTGTCATTCAATGGAAAGGTCTGATAAAAGGTTTAGCTTACCAGGGAGATGAAGGGTTTGTGAGGACCCAAACTCCCTCATTACAAGCAGAAGTAGATGTAAAATGTTCATCCTAACAATAGTTACATAACTAAAGTTGGGGGCTATGAACAGTGGCTCCATTGTGGAATGCTGCAGTATTCCAATATGCCACACTGCCTGCAAAACTTGGTCATGATGGCTCACTCTATAAAAATAAGCAAGGTCTAAGGATTTTCATAATTTCAGTATTTCTTTGTGGTGTGATAGGGTAGTCCTAATGATGGGTGGTGTGGCCAGTGGCAGCTTCTGGTGATAAGGCTCTAGGAATGGGTTGGAGTCCTTCAGTTCCCAAGTGGATGACAGAAAGTGTGAATTTTCTAAATGCTTATGGTGGACATGAACAATTTACTTCTCTTTTAAAACTCCAACCTGTGGCCACTATAGCCTCTGGAGCAGTACCAAAGGCCTTCTTACATTCCCCTGCCACTATGTCCATTTGCAGTTCCAAATCCGTGTCTCTAATGTTGAAAGTTCCAAACTTGTGGAAAAATCTTGTACAGCATGCAGCAATAGTTTTATTTTGATCTCTGCTCCTCTATTCAGTTATAACATTCCTGCCTTGGCATTCTCCTTCCTAATTGTAAGTGGTATGGCCACGGTGGTAGATCCTCAATATATTACTCCAGACATAAGATGGAGTCATTAGGTTCACTTAAAAAGAAATCAGAGATTATATGCACAGGTGTGTGTTTTCAGTATGTTCAAAGTGGGCAAACATGATTTTATTCTCAACTTCAAACAATGGCCAAATAGACTATGGATTATTACTGTGAGCCTCCTTAGAGTCCACTACCACCTTGTCAATTTTAATTTCCAAAGGCATGTGGTAGATTATGTTTTATCTTTTGCAAATTCTAATTTGGTAGGCCATGTCTTTAAAATAATAGCACAAACAGTAAATTTTCTGAAAGATAATACCACTTCAACTATAAAATTGACAATGTAGACTTTAGGTTTAGGTTTTTAAATATTTAAAACTCATGTGGTTACAATTATTACATTTAGGTTAAAAAAGAAACACTTTTTTATAAACAGAGTAACATACAACAGGATGTGCATTGTGCTACATTTATTCCAGTTTTACTTCTGGCACATCTTCCAGGGTGGGATGTACCCCATATCAACCTCAGGTCTCCATGGAACCACCCTCCACCCTGGCACTCCCCTTCCAGCTACCTGGTCTGGGACGAACATGACTTGCCCCTCACAGTTGGACTCCCCGGATCACCTTGGGACCGTGGACGAGACTTATGCTGCTGGGTCAATTTGGCGGGAAGCTGCCCCCAGGATCTCTCAGGCTTCATAGTGCAGCCTGAGGCAGGGATATTTCTCTTGTATTGTACCAAAGGAGGAGGACATGCAATGACATCAGCAAGCTGGCATCTGTGCTCCTGCACACATTGCATAGACATCCACCACCCTCTATCATGTGATACCTGGCTAACTCACCTCCAGCCACCACTATGGGTTAGACAGGCACCTGGCACTACAACTGTCCCTCCCTAGAGGAGGATAGCAGTCTATCAGACGCGCATCCTCTTACCCCCTAGTTGGCCCACTACTCTCCCAAGCTTGTTCCCTAACCTGGCTCAGTAGCATCATGGGCAGTAGCTCTACCGCTGTGCTGGTGGGTGGCTGCATTATGCTAGACTGCCACACTTCATGGTTAGTTGAAGACACCCATCTTCTTGATACATCTTTGACATGCGGCTATCTAGCATAATGCACACCCTGTTGTTTGCTTATTAAGAAAGTGGTAGAGTGAGGGGAGCACTAGACTGGCAAGGATATATATAACTGTAACTGTAGTATCAGGGCAGAAGTGATGGGTGCTGCTAGCACCAGTGCTACCAGGGGGTAATTGCATAACAATGGCATTTTGGGAGTGGTAAACTGCACTGTCATGGCAGACTTTTCCAGCTTAAAAAATGCTATCACTGTACCACTGCACAGTGTATGTATGAGGATAGCATTATAGGTAACAAGATATTTTTTTGTTAATCAGGTTTTATTGAAAAGCTTTAATAAAACCAACAATACTAACAAGATCAGCATTCCAGAGAGAATAAATACAGTGTGTACAAATTACATGGGCAGCAATGTAACCAGATTACAAACTTTTGTACATATTATGCAGATCAATACACTCACCAAAACAAAGCAAATAAATAAAGGGAAGAACTCAGTATATGTCTGCAACACAGGGCTGGAAGAAGAAAAGTGGAGTTGTAAGGGAAGGAGGCTAGTGGCAGAAGGAAGACTGTGGAACCACAGAGCTGATGGGGTGGACAAGGGGAGATAATTGGAGAAGGGTGATCACAAAGGCATCTGTCAATGGCCACCCAGAACTACAGATCAGTGGGGCCTCTGCCAATATCCTGGACCCTGCCACATGGAGGATGGTCCGAGGAGTCATACTGGCAGAACATCCACTCTGAAAGAGACAGGGGGAGGAGAAAGGTGGGGGGAGAGCTAAAGGGAGGGGCCATGGGTCCCTGACAGAAGGCAGCAACAAGATATTTGATTCATGAGTCTGTGTATTAATTCAACCTTTTAATTTTGCAGTTTGACTTCCTGGCATAGTATCAGTAAACTGTCAAGCTCTGTCAAAGTTTGAACTTTGTTGCTGCCATGTTGATGTGTTCTGTAAATGTGCCCATTTCCTTGGAATGAAAATTATACATCTGTAAAAAGAAGCTTATTGTAAACTGGTTGCAGTGATATCAGTAAAAATTCACTTTACTACATTCTGTCTTGTGTAATGTGTTGTCTGTTCATTTCAAGTGATGGAAATGTTTGAACTTACACACGTGAAGTATTTAGTTTCTGTCTGGATTACACAGCGGAATGTGTTTTTTTTGCATTTACAGTAGCTCGTTAAAGTGTTACATCAATACTATACAGTTAAACAAAACTGGGCTCTTGAATCACTACAGTACTACTTTTTTAATTATTTAGGTAACCAGACTACAAAACCTTTCAGTCACGCACCAGACAGACCCATCCCCATCCAGGGCAAAACTCATCTATTCAATAGGCAAGCACACCACAGTACAGATTTTCAGGGCCAGTGGGTACAGTGCAACCCCACACCTACCCCATACATACCATTACTTGGCAGGGATCCTTGTGCTCCACAGGCAGATGGCATGGGGCACGAGAATGCATGTTTAGACAGCCAGAGGTTTCATACCTGTATTTTCTCAATCTGATAATGGGGCTGTGAATGCATTATCTTATCAGCATATGTGTGACAAAACCCACAGGACCCTACCAAAGCCATTGTAAACTGGTTGCAGTGATATCAGTAAAAATTCACTTTACTACATTCTGTCTTATGTAATGTGTTGTCTGTTCCTTTCATGTTATACTGCCTTAATGTATTGTTCACCTGGTTAACAATGTACAACTTGTCACTATGTGTTGTTCTGTTTATGGATGTGGAGCCTTTGCAAAGGAGTCTTTGACTCAAAGGATTGTAATTCCAAAATTTCAATAAATAAAATAAAATAAAAGAAGCCAGAAGGTGAAGGAAGGAAACATATTCAATTCAGTGCTTCAGAGTAACTGGTAACTGGTATTTTCTTTTAAACTTAGATTGTAGGCTTGTAGTGACACTATACTTTCTTTCTGTGTTGTCTTTACTTATAATTGTTTTGGGCTGTTGAAAATTTAAAAATAGTGGTGGTGTAATTCTGTGCTGTCTTTAATTGCTGCAAATTTTCGGCCCCCCTCCCACCCTTCCCCAACTCTTAATTATATGCCCTGATAAATCTGATTGACAGGAGCTAAACACAGGGTATAGTAAGAGATGTGAAGTAGGAGGGGCATAAGGGGGAAGAAGACCACCCTCAGCACGACAAGTGTTTTGACTCATTTATTTATTTATTGGTTTCTTTTTCCTTAAAAAAATATATATCTGAGGATCAGTTACAGGATTTTTAGTACTGTAAATAAATAAAAAGAGAACTAAGAGAGCTTTAGTAGCAGATAAGTAGTGGAATTGCAGTATAATGTGTGGAGTGGTGCAATGCAGTGGCTGTGGGGCAGCCATATTCAGGCAGACCTTCTGGACACTGAGGTGCTGCCCTATCTGCATGCATCTCTTGGGACTACTTGGGATGGAGGTAGCCAGACTCAGGCGGAAGTAAACTGGGTCAGGAGTACCATCACCCCTTATCCAGGGACCACCAGTCCAATGCAGCTGCCTCAAAGGATGCCGAGACGAGGAGTACTTGGATGACAGTGGGCTCAGGGAGGTTAGAGCAGTCAGGCAGAGGCACATCCCAGATCCTATTCCTCTCAAGAACTCCATATGCCACACTGGCAAATGAGGACAACCAAATAAGTACCCAGGGAAGTGGAAGGAAAGGATGTGGAGGTTAGGCAAGGAGGTGACCTCAGTGGGGAAGCAGTGGACCCCAGAAGAGGAGGAAGTGAATCCTGGTGGGGGACTCCATCGTAAGAGGGATCCAGCTAGGAACACAGGAGGGGGAGGACAGGGAGGTGAGGTGCCTACCAGGTGCCACAGCATGGAGGGATGGAAGGAAGATACTGGGGATCACTGGGAAGGCAAGGCGGAGGGTGAGCTGGATGTCATTATCCACCTAGGTACTAATGACTCGGCAAATGGGGAGCCAAGGAAGTTCAGGAAGAGTTTAGGAAACTAGGAGGGGTCTCAAGCAAGTAGCTACTTCTGTCACTTTCTCAAGTACTACCTTCAGAGGCAAGGAGAGCATAGGGTGAATGCACCAGGAACTTTAACTCATGGTTGAAGAACTGGTGCTATGAGGAAGGGTTTGGATTCATTGGTGACTGGGGACCCATCTGGAGGATGAGGTTTGTTCAAGCCTGGCGGCCTGCATCCATCCTGGAGAGAATCAAGCACTCAATGATAAGTTTCATCGCTACATTGACAAGCATTTAAACTAGCAAAGGGGTGGCAGGCCAGCAAGGATGGTACCTACTTGCTCACCCCCACAGCTAGTAATGGAACCAGTGAACCAGAGGGTGGCTATCTCTGCAAAGCAGTGTGCAAAGATGGAGATTAGTGTCCAAAAGGTGGATAAGCAGAAAGGGCAAAATTCAGCAGAAGGGCAGACAGCAAGGAGAACCAGGGATAAATGACAGCCAAGGAAGGGCTGGAGTAGAACAGTGAAGCAGTCTAGGGAGGTCAAATCATGGAAAGCCATGTATGCAAATGCCAGGAGCCTTAGCAACAAGATGGAAGATCTGGAGGCTGTCATGGTACAGTCAGACCTGGACATTGTGGCCATCACTGAAACCTGGTGTAATGATAACCATGACTGGGAGATGGCCATACCTGGCTACAACATATTCAGAAGAGACAGAGCAGGCAGGAAGGGAGGAGGAGTGGCACTGTATGTGAAAAATGACATAAGGGCCACACAGATCCAGGAGGAACAAAATGGGGGAGAGATACTGTGGGTTAAGCTGGAAAGGAAAATGGGGCCAGCCATCTGCACAGGTGTGGTCTATAGACCACCAGCCCAGGAGGAAGAAACAGATAGGGGAGCTGATGCTAGCCATCCAAGGATGGCAGACAAAGAGTGAGGTAGTACTGGTTGGAGACTTCAATATACCAGGCGTGGACTGGAGCATCCCAGCAGCAGCATCAACTAGGAGCAGATTTATCCTGGACTCCCTTCAGGTGCCTTCCTCAAGCAACTGGTCATGGAACCAACTCGGCAGAAGGCAATACTGGACCTTGTGCTCACAAACAGGGACAGTGTGATGGGGTAACAGTGGGGAGCACCTGGGTAACAGTGACCACCAGTCATTGTGGTTTGAAATCACAGAAAGAGCAGAACCAAACCACACAAAACACAGTATCCTGGATTTTAGGGGCAGACTTTGGGAAAATGGGGAGATGCTTGAAAGAGGCATTAAGGGAATGGGACAGGAATCAGGGATTGAGGAACAGTGGGCAGTATTTAAAATGGGGATTATAAGAACAACAGAATTATGCATTAAACAGGTTAGCAAGAGGAAAGAAAGAGGAGACCATTATGGTTTTCCAAAGAGGTAGCAAAAAAGTGAAAGCCAAAAGATTGCATTCAGGCAATACAAAAGACACAGGCAGAAGGGATAGGGAGAAGTACCAGGAGAAACAAAGGGAGGCAGGGAAGTCAGTAGAAGCCAAAGCTCAGACAGAAGAACACATTGCAAAATCAGTGGTTAAAGGGACAAAACCTTTTACAGGTACATAAGTGAAAAAAGAAGGACAAAGGGAGGGATAGTGAGACTGAAGGGGAGGATGGGGGCAGCGTGGAGGATGACAACAGTAAAGCTGACATATTGAACAGGTATTTCTGCTCAGTCTTCTACCTAAGGAAGAGGGTAATGGGTCTGAAGGGGTACAAGGGGTGAGAATGGTGCAGAAATGGACACAAGTCCCTTTACGAGAAAGGGTCTTGAAGGAACTGGAAGTAATAAGAGCTGATAAAGCAATGGGACCAGATGGGGTGCACCCAGGTCCTTAAAGAACTAAGAGAGGTGGTGGCTGAACCTCTGGCTATCCTGTTCAGCCAATCACTGGAAACAGGGGAGGTACCCAAAGACTGGAGGACAGCAGATGTATTCCCCTTATACAAAAGTGGGAACAAAGAGGAAGCAGGGAACTACAGACCAGTCAGCCTCACCTCGGTAGTGGGAAAGATCATGGAAGCACTACTGAAGGAGAGATTGGTGGAACATCTGGTTGTCAATGGACTACAGGACCCAAGGCAGCATGGTTTCTGGAGGAGGTCATGTCAGACCAACCTCATTGAATTTTTTGACTGGGTGACTAGGGAGGTGGATCAGGGAGGGCAGTGGACATGGCCTATCTGGACTTCAGCAAGGCCTTTGACACTGTGCCACATAGAAGACTATTACACAAACTGGGGAATATGGGTGTGGGCAGGACAGTAGTGTGGTGGGTAGGTAACTGGCTGGGTGGCAGGACACAGAGGGTGGTGGTAAATGGCTGTCACTCCACAGAGGGAAGAGTGACCAGTGGGGTACCACAGGGATCAGTGCTGGGACCGGTCCTATTCAACATCTTCATCAGTGACATTGCACAGGATATAGAAGGCAGAATTTCACTGTTCGCTGATGACACAAAGCTCTGTAATAGAGTAGACACACCAGAGGGTGTAGACAGAATGAGAGGACCTGCAGAAACTTGAAGAATGGTCGAGGGTTTGGCAGTTGAAATTCAATGCAAAAAGTGCAAGATAATGCATATAGGACACAAAAACCCTGGCACAATATATCAGTTGGGGGTGAGGATATAGCATGCACCAAGCAGGAAAGGGATCTTGGGTTGTCATCTCTGATGACCTCAAGGTAGGGAAACAGTGTGACAAGGCATCAGGTAAAGCAAATAGGATGCTGGGATGTATAGGCAGGGGCATCACCAGCAGGAAAGGAGGTCATAATTCCGCTATACAAGACACTAGTGAGGCCCCACCTGGAGTACAGTGTACAGTTCTGGAGACCATACCTACGTAAGGACATAGACAGGGTAGAGAAGGTTCAGAGGAGGGCAGCAAAGATGGTGCATGGGTTGCATCACAAGTCCTATGAAGACAGGTTGAAGGAACTGAACATGTACTCCCTGGAGGAGGAGAGGAGATGGGATATGATAGAGACATACAAGTATCTTACAGGGAGGAACAGGGTGCAGGAAAACACTATTTTAAGCGAAAAAGATGTTTCAGAACTAGAGGGCATGGGATGAAGTTGGAGGAGAGACGATTCAGAGGAAACATGAGAAAGAATTTCTTCACAGAACGGTGGTGGACAAGTGGAACACCCTGCCAGAGGAAGTGGTGGGGCTGAAACAATCACGGGATTTAAGAATGCATGGGATAGACATAAAGGAATTCTAGAGGTCAGGGGTAAGGGGAAATAGACTTCTAGGAAAAGAAACTGAACTTACAAGCTCAAATGGGCAGACTAGGTGGGCCATAGGCCCTTATCTGCCGACACTGTCTATGTATCTATGTATCTATGTAACTGTCTGACACCAAACACAGGTGATGTTCATGCACCAAACGCATCATTGCAGACTGCTGCTAATGCTTTGATATCTTGGGATCATGTAGCTAACTGCAGTATGAAGAGTAAAAACTAATGTGAATGTTTTTATTTGTTGATTTCAAAAGTCAAGAATGTTTAATAAGACAATTATACCCCACCTTTTTCCCTAAAAACATACTTTCCTGTTAAATGTCATAAAGGAGCAGTAAGATATATAGGAGTTAAAAGTAACAAAAAACCTTGACCATTTGGACCTTTTGAACTGTGAACCATTAAAGCAACAGATTACAGCAGATCTGTCCAAATGGTCACAATTACAACTGGGTGTCTTCTCTCGCATTGAGGTAATCTGACAAAATATACTCCCACAAATACTATACTACCTCCAGACATTACCCATCATGCCTGTTCCATATTACTTTCAATCCTGGCAACGCATCTTTTCTCGTTTCATCTGGAATGGAGTACAACCACAATTCCGTTATTTGGCCTTATGCCTTTCATAAAGTAGAGGAGCAGTTAATCTACCAAATATGCTTTGGTTTGCACAGGCAACTCTCCTCCGTACATTCTGTATCTGGCTATCCAAACTGCCTTGCCCTTTTACTGGAAACAAACAGAATTCCTCATAAATGATCTATACAATGTGGAACACTACTTCTTTATCATCCCCTCACAGAGTAACCCCACATCAAAGTTCACTCCCTATACAGCTACTATAGTAAAAACATTGGATGACAATAATGTCCCACTAACTTACCCTTGCTCAACAGTTCCAACTTCAAGCGATGGCATATGATTGGACCATCCCACTAAACTCTCTTGATTCCTCCATGCAGAGATGGAACAGACAGGACATAGCATATTATTTTCAAGTTTTAGACCTCCATGGAGGTCCTTCATTTTAAATATAATTTACCATCTACAGATCATTACTGGTACCTAAAATTGTCCTCCTATATTAACAGTAAATATAAAACAAACTCAGTCTTAAAGGAACCCCTACATCTACTGATGTAACTTGCAATTGCACAGGTTAAGAGTGATACTGTCCTTCATCTAATAAGCCAGCTGACTAGGGCCCTTCAAGATGTCTACCCAGTAATGACAGAACATATACTCCAGAAATGGAATCAAGAGCTAAACAAAACCATTGATGCGCAACTCTGGCATAAATTTGCTTTATCAGCACATCAGCTAACAGTGGCCACGGAGTGCCACAAATTTTCATGGGAGTGTAGATATCTATTCTTCCATGAGGTTGCAGCCAAATGTACTAATCCTAACTAAGCACAATGTTGGAGGAAATGTGGGACCACCCCAGTAAACCACACCCATATCTTTTCATCCTGTCCTTTACTGCAGTTGTTTTGGATGGTGGTGATAAAGAATCTAGAGGACATTTTTAATTCTCCTGGGGCTATAACATCATCGCATATTGTATTGGTTAGTCTGTCTCAAAAAGGCCTCTTTAGAGGAGAAACCATAAAACTTATTCTTACCTTAATATTGGCTGCCAAAAAAAGCCATTACCCACCTGTGGTTAACTCCTAAAATTCACACACTAGATGACTGGTGAATAACATCAAAGGAAATACATGTTATGGAGAGACTGTCACACTCCATACATAATACACTCCCAACTTTTCACCAAGCCTAGAGAAGATGGGTTATCCACCGTCTACAAATAGATCTCACCTTTGTGTCTTAAGTTGGCCTCTACTCCTACCCCCCAGCTCTCTCTTTGCTCTGTTGCTCTCTCTCTCACTTTTAATCCTACTACATTCTTTTCTCTAGTTCTCTTAGATGTTTTCATAATTTGGTATTCTGCACTTCCAGTTACACTTTATCTTACTGCTCCTCTTTTATAAGAAAAACTACTGCGATAGTGACATGGACTAGACAAAAAACAACTTTGAAGATTGTTCTCACTTTAGCAGCTTATGCTGTACATCTGTAACTATAAGGATATTGATATAAGACTTGAAGAATATAATGCTTATATTTCTTCAGTGTTTACTCCTTCCATGTATCAATGCTGTTTTTTTTGTAAATGTAGTTAATTAGTAGATAGAAAATGCTACTATATCTCTTTGTATATGTGTTAAATTCTTTACTGTTATATTTTTACTGAAAAATCAGTAAAAAATTAAATAAAAAAAGAGAATGTTTAATAAGGCATAACCAGGGATTAGAGTAACAGTCTGTTAATCTCCACCTAGGAGTGTGTGGCACGAGCTGAACCTGAGTGCCATATTGCCCCTAGAGTGTAACTGACTGTTGAACTAATTCCTGGGAGTGCCTTATTAACATTCTTGACTTCTGAAATAAATTGTCTTATTGCTATTATATATAGCATAATGCATGTGGAGGTGTGTATAACACAAATTTTATACACACCCAAGGTGGGGGATACCATAAACCCCAAGAGTGAGGCTCCAGGGCTTTATAAAAGCATCCCATACTGAGGTTGTGTGTAAAATTTAAGTTTTCACTCCTCTCCATGCTTTATAATGCATGGTGGAACAATGTTGAGCATGGAAATCCATGCTCAGAACAGCATTATTGTGCTGTACTCAGTGTATCATGATGTTGTTGTACTGCACTCAGTACGTCACCAGTGCAGCACAACAAAATCAAGTGCATTTGTGCATGCATGATGTAGGGCCACGCTGGTGACAGCAGACCAGGAAGCAAGTGGCACTTGAATGAATCGCACCATGAAGGTACTTTTCAATCACGGGGGGGGGTCTTTTTTTAGAAACGGAGTGAAAGTATGATTGCCCATACACTATAAAAGATTGCCTATGTGCAATCATACACAAACAAGGCAGTTTTGTGATCTCGAGGTTTCCGTGGTAACGGACCTCTTGAGCTGCACTCTCGAGGTCTCTGGTTACCATGGAAATCTTTTGATCATAAAACAGTTGTGTATGATTGCTCGTACACAATCCTTTGTGCAGTTTTGGAGACCTCATCTACGCAAGAACATAGACAGGATGGAAGCAGTCCAGAGGAGGGCAACTAAAATGGTGCAGGGTCTGCATCAGAAATCATATGAAGAGAGACTGAGAGAGCTTAGTATGTATACCCTTGATAAAAAGGAGGGATGGGGGGACATGATAGAAACGTTCGAGTACCTCAAGGGAATCAACAAAGTCCAGGAGGGTAGCAACTTTCAGAAAAAGAGATGTGTAAGAACAAGGGGACACAATTTAAAGATAGAGGGGGGACAGCTCAGGGGTAATGTGAGGAAATCTTTTTTCACGGAGAGAGTGGTGGATGCATGGAACTGCCTTCCTGGGGAGGTTGTTGGGGCTAAAACAGTGGGGGAATTCAAACATGCATGGGACAGACACAAGGCAATTGTAGTGGGGGGAGCCAGGAAGTAGGCTGTTGGTTAACTAGAATCTGCAGCTTATCCAGTAGGTAGGGAAATGGGCAGACTGGGCGGGCCAAGTGGTCCTTATCTGCCGTCAAAGTCTATGTTTCTATGTTTCTTTATGTTTTGTACAATTGCTGGGCTACATTTTTTCGACTCGAAAGTATTAATAAAGACTGTACAAATGTGTCTGTTTCTGTGCATTTATTAGTCAGATATATTTGTCCCAAGAAGCTGTTGTATCCCTCTCTTGCTTCCCCATCCCAGTTTCAATCAGTTTGCTGTGCTCTCGAAATACAGAGAAAGAAGTGCAGCTTTAGTGCATGAGCTTTTGCTTTCCTATGTTTGCTGTTCTTCAGTCCAGGAATGCTGAGAAGATGGTGTGGCTTGCTGGCCACTGAAAGAATGGCTGCATTTGGTTCTAAATCTGGGGAAACTGAGGGAGGTGGCAGCAAGAACGTGTTCACGGTTGAGGACACCACCTTGAATTGCAGCCCCATCTCTTACTGAATGGAGCAGGTTGCAGCCTGAGCTCAGTACAGCTGGGAGTTTAAAATGCACCCATTTCACTTTCAAACTGCATGCATTGCAGTAACACAAATCAGTGTGCAGGTGGGTTGTCTGGGAAACCTAGCACAAAAATGCCATCATAACCAGCTGATGATAATAACAAATTATGATGAGGTTTCCCTATGGGAAAATAACAAAGACCATTTTTCTTTTCTTTTTGTAATTCACTTTTTATTCAGGTTTGTATTTCAAAACACAGCTATATTCTATACATTGAATCAGCTTTCCAGTACAATTAGAAAGAAAACGAGAAACAAGTCCTGGCTGGGTGCTGACTCCATGGATGAACAGATTAAAGAATATTCTAATATGTAAGGATTTAAAGGAAGAACAAAGAGTATGTACCATCTTACAATTACATTCAACATGTTAAGAAATGTAGACACTCTTTTTATTTTAACAGTTATATAATGTATTCATCAATCACATGTAAACAAGACATGAGATCTACTTTGGTTGAGAATTTGGGATCCGGCAAGCACTATGCATATGACAGTAGGGCACATAGCCAAGTATAAACCATGGGTCATCGGCTAGATCCTAATACCATTTGAATTACTCCACTTAAATACTGTACCTAAGTTTTTCTAAGGTGGCATCTTCAAGTATCTGTGTACCTCTACTATACACAACAGACTGGGCTGAAACCTCCAGTGACTGCAGCAACCAGGGCTATCTCCTCCTATCGCTATATATTGCATTTGCTACCTAAAAGTTTGCAGGTTTTGAGCTGGAGGATGGAAGCTTGCAATACTCAGAGCCCCATATTTCCTGAAAATGGTGAGACCTATTTTGTGTGTTGAATATCACCCTTTCAAAACTGGCAGCTTTACCCATTTCTTCTAGCCATTCTTGTGTGGAGGGGGATTAGGGCTTCTCCAATGTCTCAGTAGTATTCTTCTAGCTGTTATTAGGCCGCTGAGAAGCCAACAACCATGGGATTTGGAGAGATTCTCTACTGGGGGATTACTCTGGCCTATTCCTAGCATCACCGGGGGGGTAGACTTATCGTATGGCCTAGGACTTCTCCGCTCATGGTTTCTTTCCCCTACCAATAGCCTTTAATGTACAACAATGCCACAATGTGTGGGTAACATCCCCTCCCTTCAATTTACATCTGCAGCACTCATCACTAGGGATGACACCCCATGCCGACAGTTGTGCAGGTGTTCTGTGCTACCTATGCATTATTTTCATTTGGGTAAACCTGTTTTTTGTAGCTTCCTCCACTCACTGTCTCACTGATCCCTGGTAATTTCTGTCTGGAGTTCTTCTGACCATTGTGCCTGGTCTTATCTGACTCATCAGGGCCTGAGTCCACTAAGTAGGCATAAATGTCACTGCTCCTGGCATGCTTGTCCCCTTTTGGCCATAGGAGAGAGTCCAGTGGGTTGGATTCGTGTCTAGTCAGATTCTATTCTAATAGTCCCTGTATGGCATGTTAAAGCTGTAAGTATCTCCAGTGCTGCTGATTGGGGATGCCAAATGTATCCTTTATCTGTGGAAGCTGATAAGAGCATTAGTGGCCTTATCCATGATATCCAAGAGAAGACTAATCCCTGCTGTTTACCAGGAAATACATTTTATTGTTTCCTTCCCCCCTATCAAGAGGCCAGGGCTATCCCATAAGAGAAATTATTTAGCCTTCTCAGGTGCCTATTTGATGAGCTGCAAAGTTTTACACCAGACTTGAAATCTGTGTTTGCTTGTTGGGGGCGCAGAAATGTGTGCTTGAAAGGGGAAGGGAAAAGCATCACATTTGCTAGGGCATTGACAGCTACCTGTGCCTCACAAGCTGCCCACTTAGGAGATTCATTACCTTGGGCCCAAGGCACTGTGTGTGCCAGCTGCACCAAGGTGTGTGTCATGATGTGGATGTAAAAATCTGGGAGTATGAGGTCCCCTCTATGAAGGTCTCCTTTTAGTTTCCCCCATGTAGTCTTCTTGGGGCCTCTGTCCTAGAAGAAAGACCTGATTTTGGTTGCATCAGATCTAATAGCTTCTTGTCAATGTGAATGGGGAGGTTGTCTAAGGCATACTGTATTTGTGGCATAGCCATCATCTTGAAAGCCTGTGTTCTACCCCAATGAGAGAGATGCAGCAGCCTCCATCTCTGACAGTCTCTGTCTAGCTCCTCAAGCACCGGGATCAGGTTAATTTTTCCCCAGGTGTGAGATATCCCACTGAAATTTAATGCCCAGGTGCTCCAAAGTCTTCTGCACTGGCTACAGACCCCCAGGGATAGCCTTGCAATTTTCTCACTACTTCATAAGATGTTAGGACCCGATACATTGAATGGGAAGAACACCACTCCCCCCCCCCAGCTAGTGATCAAACAGGAGTTCAGCATGTTTGTAGTTCATTTGCAGCATCAAGTAAGGAAACAGGTCCAGCTCCCCATATGATGCACAGGGGAAACGCCAGACTTTTCCCAACAACTAACGCACCAAAATCTGGCCAATGGAAAATCATGTACACAAATTCCGCAGTCTGGAAAACAAGATCCCAGACCTACAGGCAACAATGACAGAGGCTAAACTGGACATAGCCATTAGTGAGACATGGTTCACCAGTAACCACACTTGGGAGACTTCAGTAGTCGACAATGTACTGTTCAGAAGAGACCGAGGTGCAAAAAGGGGGGGGGGGAGTAGTGGTCCTTTATGTCAATGAAAATATCAAAGCTACATAAATTCAGAATACACGTAAGGAGCCAGAAGAACTGTGGGTCACCCTGGATACAGGAAATGGGACAGTCATACGAATTGGGGTTGTCTACAGGCCTCCAGACCAGGGGGAAGACATAGACACATTACTGTTAGAAGATATACAAAACATGACAGCTAAATGGGAGGTTCTGATAATGGGAGACTTCAACATGCCAGATGCAGATTGGTCAATACCAGCAGGAACATCTGCCAGAACTGGACACATAGTGGATTCCCTGCAGGGGGAGGTCCTCAAAACAACTGGTACAACAACCCACAAGAGACAAGGCTATCCTAGATCTAGTACTGATTAATGGGGAAAGGATCACAGATCTCCAGGTAGAAGGTCACCTGGGGGCCAGTTACCATCACATGGTATGGCTCAATTTGGCCACTAGAACTAAATCATCCCATTCCAAAGCAAAAATATGGGAATTCAGAGGAGCTGACTTTGATAAGATGGCCAACAGGGTTAAGCTAGCCCTGGCAAGATGAAATACAGGTGAAACTGTACAGGCAAAGCAGCAAGCTTTAAAGATGCAATGCTTGAAGCAACATCCCATTCTGTTAGAGAGAAAAGCAAGAGCAAAAGAATGCCGAAACCACTTTGGTTCTCAAAAACAGTAGCAGAAAAGGTCTGAGAAAAAAGGCTGGCCTTCAGGAAATACAAGGGAACACAGTGGGATGAACATAGGAAGGCATACCAAACTTCCCCAAGGGAAGCATGGAAGGCAGTAAGAAAGGCAAAGGCCCAAACTGAGGAAACACTAGCATGAGCAGTAAAACAAGGAGACAAGACTTTCTATAGATACATTAGTGAAAGGAGAAAGTCCAGAGGGGGTACTGCTAAGATCAAAGGGGATAAGGGGGAGTGTGTGGAGGAGGAGGACCATGGTAAAGCATCTATCCTAAATAGATACTTCTGCTCAGTATTTACTGAGGAGAAGGTAGGGCAGGGCCCACAGCTCAGCACCATAGACACAGGAGGGAGGGAGCTGTGCACAAGTCCCTTCACAAAAGAAAGGGTCTTACAAGAGCTCGATAAGCTCAGGTGGACAAGGCAACGGGACCTGATGGCATACATCCCAGGGTACTAAAGGAGCTAAGGGCAGAACTTGCAGAACCATTATCAGAACTGTTTTGTGAGTCTCTGAGCACAGGAGAGGACCCAGAAGACTGGAGAAGGGCTCAAGTGATCCCACTCCACAAGAGTAATAGCAGGGAGGAGGCAGGGAACTACAGACCACTTAGTCTTACCTCAGTAGTAGGCAAAATTATGGAGGTACTCCTTGAGGAAAGAATAGTGCAACACCTGGGATCCATAAGAGCACAGGATCCAAGACAGCATGGATTTACAACAGGAAGATCCTGTCAAACTAATCCCATAGACTTCTTTGACTGGATAACTAGAGTGGTGGACCAAGGGGGTACAGTTGATGTCGCCTACCTTGACTTCAGGAAAGCTTTCGATACTGTTCCACATAGAAGATGGATTAATAAGCTGGGTAGGCTCAGGGTGGGTCAGAAGTTGGTCAACTGGGTGGCAAACTGGTTGGCGGGCAGAAAACAGAGAGTGGTGGTAAACGGTATACAGTCAGAAGAGATGCAAATCATAAATGGGGTACCTCAGGGATCAGTCCTAGGGCCAGTCCTCTTCAATATCTTCATCATTGATATTTCAGATGGACTGGAGGGTAAGTTTTGTCTGTTTGCAGATGGCACCAAGGTCTGCAACAGAGTAGATGATCCATATGAGGTGGGCAGAATAAGAAAAGATCTGGATAAACTGGCGAAATGGTCAGAAGAGTGGTAACTGGGGTTTAATGCAAAGAAGTGCAAGATCATGCACATAGGAAAGAGAAATCCTGAAGCCACCTATAGGTTGAGAGGGGAGTTGCTGGCAATCACAAGGGAAGAAAGAGACTTGGGCATCATCATCATCACAGATGACCTGAAATCAGCAAAGCAGACCACTAAAGCAGTAGGTAAGGCTAGAGGGATGTTTTGGTGTATTAGTGGGGGTATCACAAGTTGTAAGAGGGAGGTAATAATCCTTCTTTACAAGACACTGATTAGGCCCCATCTGGAGTACTGCGTGCAGTACTGGAGGCCACACATGCAAAAGGACATTAACAAAATGGAGGCAGTCCAGAGAAGGGCAACCAAAATGGTTTAGGGACTGCATCAGAAAACATATGAGGACATCTTAAGGGCAATAACAAGGTGAAAGAGTCTAACATGTTTCAATATAAGAAAAATAATAGGACAAAAGGACACAGCATGAGATTAGAGAGAGGCCGATTAAGGGGTAATGTGAGGAAGTTATTTTTCACAGAAAGCGTGATGGATGCATGGAACAGCCTACTTTAGGAAGTGGTGGATATGAATACAGTGCATGGCTAGAAACAGGCATGGGATAGGCACAAGGGAGCAATACAGTTGAGTATGAATAGACAGGCCATTGACAGAGTACAGACCTATGGCTCATTGATAAGGTAGAAAAAATGGGCAGACTGGATGGGCCTTGCAGTCCTTAACTACCGTCAACTTCTATGTTTCTATGAATTGGAATTTGGATGTATTTAGTTTGTAGCCAGATAGATGACTATAACGGTCAATAGTGGTTAGAAGGCAGGGTGCAGATTTCACTGAGTCAGTGATCATTAGTAGGATGTCATCTGTGTATGCCAGCGTTTTGTGTTCCCATCCCCACCACACTCCTTTAATCACCATGTCTTGTCTGACAGTCTGCAGCAACAGCTCTAGGTCTAATATAAACAGTAGCGGGGAGAGCAACATCCTTGTCGGGTTCCTCCATGAAGCTGGAAGGGTATGGAAGTTCTGCCATTTGTGATGACATCTGCAAAGGCCTTGTTGTAAATAACCTGTACCCACTACCTAAACACGGGCCCAATATTAAAAGCCTTTAAAGATGCTAGGAGGAATTTCCATTTGACCCTGTTGATTGTCTTTAGGCCCCTCTGGGGGGTAAGCCAGGGGTGACCGGGTGAGCTCCGGCAACACCGGAGGTGGAGGTACGGGGGGTCCGTGACTGGAGCTGAAGATTGACAGTGCAGGGGCAACATAAAGCATACTAAATAAAAAAAAAAAAAAAAAAAAGATTAACCGGATAAGCCTCTGAATCCCCCTTTTCCCGTTAGTGTCCTTCCCAGCCTCCCATTGTTTCGTCCCTGATCCACACAGCGGCTACTGCGAGACTTATGGAGCAGGAAAGGTGTTGTAAGAAGGGTTGCCAACCCAAGGTAAGAAAGGCTTCCACACAGTACAGTACTCCAGACAAACCGAAGCAAATGTAAGTTTAATTTGGGCAACAGGTACACAGCCCATACTCCAAAGCTTCAGTATTAGTCTTTGTCAGGCATTTGCCTTAATTTACTGTCCGAAAGCCAACTTTTGCCTAGAGCATTGCACCGTCCGGAAGCCCATCATTTCATCCCTCCTGTAGCAGAACCCCTCTTGTTCCAGTAGCATTTAGCATCAACATTATAAGCAGACACAGTAAAGGAAAAGAAAAAAGAACCTTAGCTCAGATATGAGTCTCAAGTGTGATTTGAGGGCAGCAAATTGTCTGCCTGGACCATCTTCAGAGCTGTCACCTTGGCATATGTGAGATCACTTGGTAACGAGGGGCCCTCTTCTTCTACTGCCATTAGCCCAGCAGCTTCTGCCCAGGACTGTAGGGTTGATTCCTGTAAGTGTCCCTCATCTCCAGTCTGCAGTGTTGAATCCTGAAGCTGCTGCTGCTCTGGGTTCAGTTCTGACTCCTGACATTTCAGAGCTGGCTCCCCTGCAGAGTCTGTGCTGGTGGTGGAGGGTAACCTGCTTCTCTCCCAGAGCCTTTGGTGTTGAGACTGCTGTGCCACCTTATCTTTGCTGTGTTTCTTCCTCTTAGACTTAGAGGTCTACCAGTCCATTCCCTCATTTGTCAGCAAAGTAGCGGGTGGAGCATATCTATTCAAGTTGCTCTGTTTCTGCTGGTTCTGGCCCATCCTGGGTCTCTGCCCATTGGCCTTTGATTGCCTAAGTGGGTGTTGTTGGTGTGGAGAGCTCCCAAGCCAGTTACGATTAATATACCCTCTCACCCTCTCCGAGATCTCAAAGGTGTCGCTGACCCCATTCCTGTTAATCTGCAGTTTAGCAGGGTAGATGAGTCTGTACTGCACTTGTTGCTCTTGCAGGGATTTTCTGGCCTCCTTGAATGCCTTCCATTTGCCTGCCACCTCTGCGGAGTAATCGTTGAATATGTAAACTCTGTGGCCCTGCCAGTATAATGATCCCTTGTCTCTGGCCAGCGAAAGTATTCTCTCTTTTTCGGGAAATTTCAAGAATTTAGTTATAATAGGTCTGGGCCGGGCACCTTGTTTCGGTGCTGGTGCCAATGATCTATGCACCCTTTCCATCTCCAATAGTGGGCACCAGTTGCACCTAGTAATTCCAGTAGCTCTTTTTGGAGAAATACCATGGGGTTTCCTCTCTCATCTCCCTCCGGGAACCCCACAAATTGGAGACTATTATGTTTATTTCTCTGCATCTTCAGCTCTGTTCCACAGGAGCTGGACCATGTATTCTAACTCCTGTATCCTGGATTCATGCCTGGAGTCCTTCTCGTTGATGTAGGACAGATAGGTGTCTGCATCAAGAATCCTGTGGTGCAAGGCTTTAAAATTGTCCTCCAAGGTTGCCACCAAGGACCTGTATGTAGATATTTCCGTATGGACCTGCTGAATCATACTTTTTAATTCTTTAATTCTGCTGAAGAGGTCGGGCCACTTTGGCTGTAGTTTCTGTGCCCCCCATTGCCCGCTCTCAACCACAATGTCTGCAGTTCCCTCCACTGTTTTTTTGATTTGTTTAGCGAATGGAGCAATCAACTCGAGCCGGGGATTTTTCTTTTGTTAGATTGGATTTTTTTTGTTCACTTCATGTATTGGTTCACCCCCCAGCCTGCAATCTGTAGTTTTTTCTCAGGTTTTAAAAGGCTTGATTTGAGGAGCTCATATTCAAGCTGCCATTCTTCTCTGAAGCTCACACATGCACTCCACAGAGACCAGTTACTAAAAAAAATATAATAATTCCAAAAAAAGTGTTAGAAGTGTACATTTCAGTGTTTTTTTCTCATTCTTTGTTATTTATCTGTTATATGTGGTTCAGAGCTCAGTGCTTATGTTACATACTGTAGCTGAATGATGTAGGTTGTGCTTGGATACAGAGGCCAGACCAATAAGTAGGACAATGCTCACAAGGTATTAGTAGTTTGAATTGATCTGCCTCCTGTCGTAACATGGCAAACTGCATGATGGTGTAGTGAGTCACAGTATGTGTAAAATGTCTTGTTTGATGGATTAGGGTGGGCTTTTAGAACAAGCAGTACATAAAATGATTAGTTTAATTAATGCAGTGTGTTAATTCCAAAGGTGACGGATAGCGATCGTTAGTTAATGATAAGCATCCAGAATACATACTAAAACATGGCTCTAGGCATGTCCCAATCTTTTGCCCAGAATGACATGCTAACGAAGACTGCAGTAAGTAGCGATGCTATGAAGAGAAAGCCATGTAAACTTTTAAATCCGTCTGTGAATCTTACTGAAGCCAGTCTCTCCCTGGTGAAGTAATGAATATTGATAGACTGAACGAGCATTGGAGATTAGTCTGCCGATGGAGTTGCTTCAGGCTTTGACCCAGAAATAAGTGTCCATGAAATGCCCAGAGCAAGATCATAAGTATATATAATTGTAAGGTATAAAAGGATATTACATGCATTTGTGGGAACAGCTCCAGTGTAGAATCTGTCCAAAGTCGCAGGAGCAGTAACAGCCCAAAAGAGATGCAAAGTAGAAATCTAATGGGCGAGGAAGAAATGAAAGCAATCAGCAGAACAGCATACTGGAGGGGAGGGAATCCAAGGCACCACCAAGGATACAGGTCAGGGCTACAGCCAACAGTCCGTATCAGAAGTCTCACAGGCCAGACGGTCAGGAAGCCGCAGCACAGCCATTGGCAGCACAGTCTGAACCAGCAGCAGGAGCTGCCATGCCAATGGTACTGCTAACTGACAAGCAACCTATTCAAAAGCTACGCCAGTGTACTCAGGCCAGTGAAAACACTGTCAAACCACAGAATGTCACACAGCAGATCACGTTGTCCCAAAGTAAATACGCGGTAATAGAATGACACTTGTAATAAATAGAGTTGAAAAATGTTTCCATACGTTGCGATGCAAGTGCTCCAGTAAGAGTTGACATCTTGTAGCATTCCATAACAGTCAAAACATGACCACACAGAAGCCGTAAGAAAGGAAAGTAGGAACCCAGTATCTCCATAGTTTGATCAGCAGAGTGCGGCAGTCAAACAGATCTCTGCCCAGTTCCTAAAAATCAGTAACGGCTGTGGCCGCTGAAGAGGTAGCCCAGTAGCTATGGTGCAGCAACGGGAAAGGGAAGCCCGGCAGGCAGTGGAGGTGGACAACCACAAGGAAGATCCCAGCAGAGACAGAACTGTGTGCGGACTAAAGTAGCACTAGGAGCCTAGCAGGAGCAATGGCAGTATCCAGGGACAGCAAATGGCAGCTCGGAACATCCGCCCCACAGTAATGTTCCAGTTAGGACGTCGGCTGGATGGTAATGGAGCTTTTTGGAGGGTGTTGGACAGCCTGGACAAGCAGAGGATGCCTGCTGCAGGGGAAAACAAACACAACCGGTAAGGTACATGAACGTCGGTGGACGAACTGAGGCGCGGCCGGCACACAGCCCCAGATGGAAAAAAGAAACAAACAGCAGAATAGCACAGCAAAGGTATGGGAGCACAGGGTGGGGGGGAGGTAGCACAAACACAGAAGGAAAGAGGGCAGCAAGGCAGCAGCCATGCAGAAAAGGGGGGAGTGGGAGGGCAAAACAAAAGAAGGCAGGGGGCTAGTCGCTCCGTCGAAAAGCGAGTGTGACTCGCTCTAAGCAGAGCTGTAGTTCGCCTGCTGGTTATGTAGAGTGTGGGGGAGGAGCTCTTCCCCCATATAACCACAGGCATGTGCCTTTCAATTATTTATTCTTTGTTAACCAGGTAAGATCCACTAGGCACAAGTGCCTATTTTCAGGAGCGACCCGGGAGCTTTGGGCTGATTAAGTAACTTGCACAGTCACACAGTACGCAAGCAGAGGTTATGGGAATCAAACCCAGCTTTACTGGATGTACCAGGCTCATTCACAACTCGTTACTCTAATCTCTAGGCTATACTGCACTTCAGAGGGACATTTTTATACATCAACTGTTTAAGAATGCGGGTTCAGAATCAGAATGCATCATTCCAGTCATTCAGCAGTACTACAGGATGGAATGTTGATGGGAAAAATTCATGCACCATGGTGATACATGGCAGATTTAATGTGAGAGGCTCCAAATGCTGACATTCAATCAGACTGAAACATTTATGAGACCCTTTTTATAATTAGCAAACATTTAGTATAAGAAGATTTATAGTGATAAAAATTTTCAAAATTAAAGCACTGAGTGACTTTAAAATGGATGATGCACTCATAAGCTTTATGCGCAGGTCACAGGCCAATTACAAGTATACTGTAAGTATAGTTTGAAATAGAACAAAAATATTGAAGTATAAAAAGGTGTCAGTATAAATGTGTTTAGTTTTATTTTAAGTATACTACTTTTTTGTAAGGGAAGCCACACAGTCACACACCTCTGCCTAGTGTTTTTGACATGTGGTTACACCTCAGTGCTGCTGCCTGCTTCTCTGTTTCCTCTGTTTTTTGTATGTCTCACTCCTTGTGTCTCTTTGTGTCCCTCTGTTTGCCACTGTGGTGGGATATTCAGAAATGCACCAAAGGCAGGCACAAGAGCAGTGCAGCGATATTCAAAGGTTGTGCATGACAGCATGCGCCAGCGTAACATGGATGAATATCGTAGAGACGTGCTATAGCGCAACCATGGCTGCACCAGGCAGCAAGGCAACATGCACAATAGTGCAACCAGGGATGCACAAGGGGCAGAGGGGCATGCACAAGAACACAGATGGACCAGCAAGAGGAACAGCAAGGAGTAAGCAACTGGGGCGGAAGTCCCACCACCAGGGTGCAGAGGGTGCCAGGTGTGCAGCATGGCAAGCACACGACGGAACATCACCTAGTGTGCATGGGGAAGTAGCAGGCCCCCACCTACATGCACCACAGTGGCACACGGAGGCAGGGTGGCACCAATGGCCACTGGTAAACAGCCACCGGCAACCCCCCAGAGGATGGCACGTGCCATACCACCCGGACTACAGCCGGCAACACACAGCCAAACAGCACACAATGCACACACCACACAACCTTAACAGAGAACCCATGGCCTCCGCAGGGCACAGCCACTGATCAATGGGCGTACACCACCAGGCACAACCCTCCTGGCCACCCAAGGCATACCACACAGCCACCATGCACACTACTGCAGCATGGCTCCACACGCCAGCTGCAAAGCAGACATGGACACAGATGGATAACCATATAAAAGTGTATTACAATGGTATTAAAACAACTATATACAAATGTACAGGTGACAGGGATCAGGGAATAGGGAATGGGGAGGCCATGTATGAATAGGGAGGCCAGGGAAGGGAGGCAGGGGGACAGTGGTCAGTGCTATACAAGGGGACAAGGGAGGGCAAGGGAGGGGGGACAGGGAAGGGTAACAGATGCAGGCCAGTGGGCCCTATGGGTGGCCTTGCCCTACCGGTGCTTGATGCTGTTGTCTGCGCTGCTGCCTGTGCAGCATCCTCTGCAGCAGCTGGGCTACTTGCAGTATGGCAGTGGTGACCCGAAGAATCAGTCGCAGGAGCCAGATATTCACAGCAGAGCATTGGCCACCTAGGACAAAGGAGGGTACATGGTATGAGTGCATGTTCAGAACACTGTAGCCCACCCACCGTGCGCAGTGGACAGTGGTGACATGCGACCCTGGGATGGCACCCAGCCACCCGCAGTGTGTGCGCCCAGACATGCCGCCAACCCGGAAAACCACAGCCATGCAGAACACTGCACACCAACACCACCCATGCGCCCAACACCACCACTGTGGCAGGCAGGCGACATGGAAAAGTGGCAGGATGACGGTGGCACAGCTGGGATCCAGTTGCATCCACAGCCCTCCTGCGGCAGCCACACTCATGAGCAATAGCCACAGCATGGTGCAACAGTCACCCTGGGCAGTGTACAGCTGCAATAGCCATGCGCATAGGGGGCTGTGGCCCACCCCCCCCGCTGCCCACCCTGCCCAACATTGTAGCAAGTAACAGTGTCTACCTGCATGCAGCAGTGCACCTTGCACCGGTCCAGTAGCACCAACCACGTGGCCTACAGCCTGTGCCCGAGCCCCTGCAATGGCCCACCCTGGCCCACCTGCAGCGCCAGCCAGTTGGGCTCTCCTTCTGTTCTCAGGGCCTAGGAAGGGAACATGAAGAAAGACACATCAGTACCTAGCAACACTACATGCCCTCCCCCAGTACAGCGTGCTCCCCGGCCCAGCGCAGTGGCTCAGCGCACCCATGGTGTGCTGCACTGGCCAACAGAATGCACAGCCCCAGCAGCAAGGCGTGCCACCCTGCTAGCCCCACAGAACACTGGTTGGGCACAGACATGGGTGAAGCACACTTACCTGGCCGTGGCACGGCACCCCTCCAGGCATGTGCCTGCAGTGCCTGGAGCCTCTCTTGGTTCCTCCACTGCAGGTCTCCATAGTGGTGTCAGCATTGTTCGCTGGTGCGCTGTACACCTGTGGCCTCCCCCAGCCCATCAGCAACCTCTTGCCACACCTCTGTCCATGGCCTATTTAGGGGCACCTGGCCAAACAGGCTGCCTGCATGTGGTGCCACTAGGGCCACAAGGTTGACCAGTTCAACCTGTGTCCAGTTAGGTGCCCTGGTACTGCTGTGGCACGGCATGGCTGTATCACAGTCAGGAATCCAAAATGGCACCCAGTAGCGCATGAGCCATACGTACTGGGGATGTGCGCCTCACACAGAGATGCGTTGCCATCACCAATCGCGCAGTCATGGAGAAGCGCGATATGGGCAATGCTGCACTGGCACATACTGCAGTGCTCTCTGAGGGGCAAAGAGCAACCATGGGGTAAAGGGTCGACACGCGCACTGTGAGCAACTGCGCTATTATTCCCACCATGCATGGTGCACAATGGGGCACGTGGTTGCCACGGTTCATGGGACAATGGCGCCCATGTGTCATGGGACCCATAGCACAGGAGCGCCATTAGCCCCATGGCACCAGAGCGCCAACGGCCCCATGGCATCCGGGCACCGTACGCCATACAGACACGTATGCCACATGTCCAATAGTGGCAGAGCACTGTAACGTGTATTGTGCAGTGTAGGTAAGCTGTGCCAGTGGCGTAGGTGCCGGCATTGCATGCATGTGTACTTCCGGGCCTACTGCGCATGTCACAGAGTTGCACCACAACTTGTGCATGCGCAAGTCCATTGTACCATGCACAATAATGTGATATTCAGCTTGCATATGCAGATTAACTAATCAGTCTATCGGCGGTGCATCAGAGGCATTTGCATCTCATTACAGTTGCACATCCCCTCATTTGCATGCGATGTGCTATAAAAGCGCCACGGGACTGCATAGGACATGGACCAGTATTGCATCTTTCAGAGGTAAGATGTGATGCTGTGGGGGTGACAGGACAGTGGATTGGGAGGGTGGTGTGGGTGGTAGCTGTCAATGACCACATGTCCATTCCCACAGGACAAAGCATGTCAGAACCTGATGAAGCTGAGGAGCATGTGCCTGCATGGAACCATACTTCACAAGGCAGAGACCGATGCCCTTTTCGAGGCGTACCTCAACCAGGAGCCTCCACTGAGTGGCTCTACAGGCACCCCACAGGCCAGGTCCACAGCATGGGAGGGTGTGGCCAGAGCTGTGACTCAGCAGGGCATCCATCAAAGGCCTGTGCAGGAGTACAAGAAGAAGGTCGGCACAGACCGGAGATGGATTAAGGAGAAGGTGGCAGCCATCTGGGCCACACATGCTGCCATGGGAGGTGGATAGCCCGATGTGCCACAGCTGATCCCGCAGGAGGAGCTGGTGGCGGCCGCCATGCGGTGCAGCACTGTCGAGGGGATGCCCGGCAGCGGCTTCCAGACAGGAGGCAGCCCATCACTGCATGGTAGGTATGGCAGCACCTGGCCACGGGAGAAGGGGGCAGGGGTGTGTGCCAGTGATACTAATGCGACTGTATTCCCTTACAGCTCCAGAGCACCTGCATGCAGTGGCCACGGTGGGGGTGTCTGCCTTGGGGGTGGTCCTGGACCTGGAGGACTGTCCTTCCACCTTCACCAGTGTAAGGGGGCCAGATCACATGCAGCCCAACACCACTGTCACTCCGGATGCCCATGGCGTGGTTGTGGACGAGGCCCTGGCTGTGTTTCAGCATGACACCTGCCATGGCGTACAGTATGCTGAGACAAAGATTGGAGCGAGGTCCGGGACCGATGAAAAAGAGACAGTCATCCTGGATAGCGGTGTTGCCATTGAGGGGGTGGCACCCATACCACTCATCCACCACGGCAGTGTAGACAGTGCCCTGGTGGTGGATGTCTGCCCAATGGCCACAGCCCCCGGTGTCACTGTGTGTGCTAGCAGTGCAGCACTGGCTGCTGGTGGTGGTGGTTTTGATGCAGCCGCACTGGGGCTGCTCAGTGCATAGCGGCTGGAGGTGCAGCAGAGGCAGTTGGATGGGGTTGAAGGGGGGGCAGTGTGCAGCGCTGCCGATGGTGCACCGCTGAACGAGCAGCCTCAAGAGGACCCCACTGTGCAGCACCCACCTGCGCGGTGGGGCTGAGCTGCTGGGTTGAATGCCACCCTTGGGTCAGCACATTGCACAGGCGCCACAGGGCACCGACCCCTTGGCCGAGAACACACGTCTGCTATGGACCTCCATGGAGCAGAAGACACTGGTTGTGGCAGGGGTGTGTGCACTCCACGCAGAGCTGCACCAGGCTGCAGAGTAGCTTGACTGGGACTTTGAACAGCTCCTGGCCGGGAACACATGAATGTGGGAGGACACGACCAGAGCCATGGATTGGCTTACCGCTGCGGTCACGGCTGGCCTAGCACCTCTGTCCACCTTGGTGCGTGGCCATCCACTGCTGACCCTGCAGAGTGCATTCTCCACCTGTCGGTCACGGCGTCGAGTGACCCCCTCTGTGTCGATGCCGGGATCCGCTGTGGGCATCCCGGGCATGCCTGGAGTGGGCATGTTCCAGAGCCTGCAGACCCCTGTGAGGACCCGGTCGCGTTCCCACAGTAACACCACTGGGGAACCATCACAGACACCCCCTGTGGCTGTCGCACAACCTGTGTCTGTTGGGTGGTCTCGGCGGGGCTGTCTACATTTCCGCGGTGGCCGTGTGACCGCACGGCAGTCCTGAACTGCCCATCTCCCTGTCCGCTTTCTGCTGCTGCCCTGTGTGCACATTGGTGTGGCACGTGCATGTGCTTTCCAGGGATGTGGCATCCATGGTTGATGCCACACACAGACCATGTGCACACCTGCCTGACTGCTGGCCACTGTGGCATGTGCATGATGATGCCAGCACAGTGCCGACTGCTGCTGTGCACCAGTGCTCAGCGTCTGACACACGCCTGATGCCTGCCTCTGGGTTCGGGCATGCTGGTGCCTGTGTGCATGTGCTTGTGTGTGTGTGTGGGGGTGTGTGGGTGGGGTGTGCAGTGCTGTGCTGTGTGCTTCCAAGGTGTCCGGTCCCACGCCCCTCAACACTCCCCTCCAGCCGTTCCTGTCACAGGGCCCGCCCATGCATGTCTTTATGCTGTGCCATAGTCCCTGGGACGTGCATGTGGACATGTTCACATACCTGCATGCACCGTAGTGCTCCTCTGCAATTGTGTCCCAGTGCCACTGGCCCATCCTGTACAGCCGGGGTTCCCTTCGCCCGAGGGGGGCTGCCTACCACCACCTGGCCCGGCGTCCGCGTCATCCCCACTGTTGTTCCCCTCCTCGATCTTGACAGCTATCCCATGGTCTATGGCCATGTTGTGTAGTATACAGCAGGCCAGGAATAGGCCGCAGGCCTTTGAGGGGCTGTACTGTAGGGCACTGCCAGATCTGTGCAGGCAATGTATCCATGCCTTCAGCAGCCCAAACACACACTTGATGATGTTACATGCGCTGGCATGTGCCTCATTGTAGTGCTCCTGCGATGGGGTCGACGGGCACCACTATGGGGTGAGCAGCCAGGGCTGGAGTGGGTAGCCACTGTAACCTGTGTGTAGAGAAGTGTGGTTAGTATGGTGGACTGTGTTGCTGCACCCCCCAGCCTTCCCGGCCGCACCCTGTGGTGCCCCTGCCCTAGCATCCCCTACACCGTGCCCTGTTGTGCCAGGCTGCCCTGTTCCACCTCATACTCACCTACTACATGGCCGATGAGGATGTCCCCACTCTCGAACCTGTGGTACAGTGCCAACTGGTGCCAGATGAAGGCATTATGTGCTCTGCCAGGGTGTGTGGCACAGACATTAATTATGCGCCCCCTGGCATAGCACACCACTTGGCAGTTGACACTGGGATAGCCCTTTCTGTTGATGTATGCTACCCCCTACGGGTCAGGTGGTGTGCGGATGCCAACATGGGTGCAGTTGATGGCCCCTAGCATGCTAGGCATACGTGCCACCCTGTGGAACTCCTGCATGTTCGCTGTACGCTCTGCCTGTGTGCTGGGGAAATGGATGTATTCCGCAGCATGTGGCAGCAGTGCATTGAGGAATTGTGTGAGGAGCCATGATGCGGTCGACTGGGTTATGCCTGTGGTGTCCCCTGTTGGTCTCTGGAAAGTACCCATGGCAAGCAGGCACATGACAGATGCGACTTTCATCTCCGCCGACAGAGCATGGCTCCGTCTTGTGGGTGCCTGCATCTCCTCACTGCACAGCTCACAGAGCTGCCTAAGAATTCCCAGTTCAGGCAGTACTGGCCCATAATCTCTGTATCACTGTACTGTTCGAAGGTGGTGCAGGCACGGTACCACCTGTTCTAGATGTACTGCCGATGGGCCCTTCCACGGCCGTGCCGCTCTGTCTACTCACACCCCTCATTACCGCCTCCATCTGGAAGATGGTATTGGCCATGGCCTCGGATGTTCTTCCCCCCCCGGGTGGCTGTCCCCCCAGGCATCCCCGGCTGTGTGCTGCTGAGTGTGCTCTTCTGCTGTGTGCATGCCTGTGTTTCGGGTTCCCAGCTGGCAGCCTGTGGCCTGTATCCTCCACCTCCCACCTGTCTGGGCACCTGTGCTGCCTCCTCTGTGCCAGGTGTTGCAGGCACATGATCTGGCAATTGCCTCTGCACCTGTCTCACACACACACATGCTCACACACACGCAGACACAGTCACTGTCACACACCCACACTCTCACTCTGTTCCACTCCCTGACTGCCTCTGTCTCTGTTTTGCACCCCTCCTTCTGTCCAACCTGTCCTCTCTCTCTCTCTCTCTCTCTCTCTGTACTGCTCTCCTGTGGCGCAAGCCTCCTTCCCCTGCTTGCTCCCTCTTTTTATAGGCTCAAGTTTGCTCTGCACAATTCCTATCTGCTCCGCACTTGCGCCATTTGTCTGCTGTTGAATATCGCACTGTGCCACATATTCATGGCTACATCCCCAACACTTGCACATGCATGCATTACCATTGTGCACTGGCGCATGGTGGATTGCGCTGCACAGTTGCTGCCACTGAATATCGGTCTCTGGCGCATTGTCGCAGTTGCGCTGGCACAACCCTGTTGCGCATTGTGCAACTGCTTTGAATATCCCACCCTGTCTGTTGTTTGCTCCTTGTTCTGCTGTTTGTGCTCCCTGTACTGTTACTGTTGTGCCTTCTGTTGCCTGCTTGTTCCTTTTGTTTCTCTCTTCCCCCAACCCACCCCTGTTTTTTTGTTTCTTTTGTTTTCTTTCCGGGTTCTGTTTGCTGTGCTTTGCTTTTCATTTCTGTGGTATTGTCTTGCTATCTCTCTCTCTCTCTCTCTCTCTCTCTCTCTCTCTCTCTCTGGTTGCTTTATTTCTGCTGCATGCTGCTCCTCTGTCCCCCAATTTTTGTGCATTTCCACACCAGCTGCTTGTAATCTGCAGCTTGGTGTCATCTATATGTTCCTCTTTGTTGTGCCTTTGGAGTCTTATTGCTTGGGTTTCCTCTAGGTCTCCTTTCTTATTGTAGTTAGCAGCTTCCTGCTTTCCTCTGATGGGCATCTGTCTCCTTTCCCTGAGAGATCCAACCACAAACTTTTTTCCCTCATTTGCTGCTTTTGGATATCTGTTTTGTAGCCTTTATTTGTATCACCTGCTGCTTCTGGTTGATGCCTTTCTTTTTTGTTCATCATGCTCAGGTGTTCCATTGGTGTAGCTCTCCCTCTGGACCTCCTACAACATGCTCTGATGGATGCTGGATACAGAGACCTCTCATTTGTTCATTAGTTCCTGTCACACCTGGGATAAGCAACATAGTGGAAGTGTAATGGTCTGTAGAAGCACAGCTGTGCAGCCATGTGCCTAGCCCAGCTAGTACTTGGAACCATGTCCCATTCTCAAAGAACTGCTTGGGATGCTGGTGGTAATCCTCCCATGACCCATAGGGGTTACCTCCTTGGGACAGGATCAGGACCCTGAGCTCCACTCAAACTCATCTGATCCTCCTGTAATCCTTTACGGTTATCATCATCAAACCTCATGGTCACTCACTCTGTCAACTCCAACCCAGAGGAACTGAATACCTGGCAGTCTGCCTTCCACTTGATTCTTCATAGGAAACCTCCTTGAAATCTCACTTCTGCATTAAGTAATGGACTTTTCCCAAGATGATTTCTGCACACTGCTTTTAAATATCCATCTTTTCTTCCTCTGCCAGAAAGTAGGAACTGTTTGATTTGTATCTTGAAGCAGTAACAGTAGAAACAGCTTCACCTCAGCTCAGAGGAAATGTGAGAAAGTACTTCTTCATGGAGAAGGTGGTGGATGCATGGAACAGACTCCCAGCAGAGGTGGTGGAGGCTAAAATGGTCACAAAATTTAAGAATGCATGAGATAGATATAAGGTACCTTGGAAGTAAGACGGCCGGGGGGGGACACTGAAGAGTAAGAAAGGGTCTGTGGTGTAGCTGTAGGTAGAGAAATGTAGGGCAGACTAGATGGGCCATGAGATCTTTATCTGCCAACATCTTCTATGTATCTATGTACCTTCACCACCAGCACCCACTCCTACACACCCACCTCTACAATCATTTCTGCATAATTTCAGTTTGAATAACAGGTTCCTACTGTCCATTTGGATTAGCTTGATTTAATTCTAGAGTGGCATCCTGGAATCCAGGCCTTCTAGTTAACAGTCAAATCTAGGTCCTTCAAATTGGTTTCCAGGTCTTTCTAGTGATACTCTTGTTCTGATACTGACTCTTCCTTCATCCTCCATTCCTTGGTGTCGTGACAGCAGAAATCATTGCTTCTGACTTAACCTTCTGAACTGATTTGGCATCCAACAGCCCCCCTCCCCATCAGGTGAATTGTCTATGCCTTCACAACTTGCTCTTACTATAAAATATGCTGATACTTCAATGATTACCACTGGTCAGTTTCTGCCAGAAGTGCTGCTTATCTATTGAGGGTCACATCACGAGTATCCTGGGCTGCTCTGACTAATGGCTTATATTGCAGGCACTGATCTGGACAATGTGCCCTACCTCTTCCATATGTGGATCATTTTTGTAGCCTTCTGTTCCCTCATTTCATGACTCTTGTCTATCTCCAAATCTCCATTCATTTAAGACTTCAGTGTTTGAGCAAGTATTTTATGCACCAATTAATCTTTTTGATGAAAAGGACAACAGATTGTGTTTTCTTCTGATCAAGCAATTCCACCAACTTCAACAAATCACTTGCTTTGTGACACCATGCACTCTGCTACATGCTGCAGCTACTGCAGGGAAACTCACTCTAAATGATCTGCCACTACTTTCCTGCCTCTTTCCTAACCAAAGCCACAGCTGACATTTGCCTTTTGACTTCAATTAAAATTCCTAATCTCCAGCAGTTGTTCTCCACCCATCCACCTGTCTGGGTCAATTTCTTCTCTCAAGCCTTTTTCAAGGGCTTCATTCCATGCCACCCATGTCAGTTATTTATTTTCAGTGCACTCCTATAGATTCAGACATCTCAAGACAAACTTCTTGACATTTCTGATCTGGATTCTTCCATCTAATCCAAATGATCCTGTACAAAATGAAAACTGTTATCCTTACTAGGATATCTCAAGTTTGTGATGAGGAGTGCTCCCTAAGGAATAATTTTATATCCCTTCTTAATAAGGCACATTTAGTCACTGGTACTGCTCTGGATTATCACCTTACCATCACTGCTTTTGTTTGTTCAGACCTTGTCATGTGGCCACATTTCCTCTTAGACTGGAATGGCACATTCAAGTTTGTAAAGATCCAGCTCCAGAATCAAAAATCAAGAAGTCCTTATTGCAACCCCGTCCTATGGTTTTGTGCCCTGTTTTGATATGCTTGTCCAAGGCCATTAGAAATCCAAGATATTCCTCATTTTCAATCAGTGTTTTCCTTTTCTGAACTTTCTTACTTTGCAACAGCTGCTGTTACTTGGGGTCATCTTTGGGACAATCAATCTGTCATATTCTATTCTGATAACGAAGTAGCCTTAGCCATAATAAGTGCAGGTCAGTCTTCCTCCTTCATAATGAACTTCCTGAGAGGATCAACATCAAATTCAGAACTTCCCTCTTCTGGCTGATGAAGTTATAACCTCTTCTCGATCATCCTGGGATCTCCATATTACTCAGAAGCAATTGGTTTGTTGGCCACATCATACTGCTTACAAGTAAGGGGGCCTTCAGCCACATCATACTGCTCACAAGCAGTCTGTCTTTTGGCCACATCATACTGCTCACAAGTATTCGGCCTGTTGGGCAATCATACTACTCATAGGATTCATAGGATGACTTCAAGTCCAAAGCCTTAAAAGGCCATTATGACTTGACCATTACCCTAGCTTCCCTCATATTCAATTTTGCCTTGTTCTGACATGTATGTGTCTAATCTTTTCTTAAATATGTCCATACTACCACTCTATATCACTTCTATGAGAAGTCTGTTCCATTCTTCCACCACCCTCTGACTGAACCACTGCTTCCTGCTGTTTCCCCAAAATTGTTCCCCTTTCAGTCTTAGGTGGCGCCCCCCCTAGTCATTCTCTCAGTCTCTCTACTGGACAATGACAGGTACTCCATAAGACAGCGCTCTGGAAAGCCTTATATACCAGTCACATGTCTCCCCTGAGTCTCCTATATGTCAGTGAATACATATTTTATACCCCAAGTCTCTCAGCATACGTTAGTCCACCAGTTCCCCATACCATACATGTAGCCCTTCTCTGCAGTCTTTCCAGCCTACCCACTGATAATTTACTATGGGGAGCACAGAACTGCACACAGTACTCGGCATGCGGCCTTACCAGTGAGCAGTACAGTAGCTGCACCACTCTTCTGTTCCTGCTTTTGATATTTCTCCCTATGCATCCCGACATTGTATTCCCTTTAAGGACCTCCCTGCAGTGTCTGAGAACTTCAAATCACTTGTTATGTTCACCCCTAAATCCCTTTGCTCCTCCACCGAGCCTAGTTCTACTCCATTTAGATAATATTTGACTCATATATTATTTTTCCCAAAATGCATTATCCTACATTTATCAATATTAAAGACCAACCCCTTATCATTAGCCCTGGTGGCAACTGTTAGTATTTCATACTGGAATTTGACTGCATACACGTTATTACTGACTGGTGCCCCCATCTTCACATCATCAGCAAATTTGCTGAGCCAAGCTGTATTACTGCAGGTTAGTGATGACACAAGTATATTAAAAAGTAGGGACCCGAACACCAATCCCTGCGGCATCCCACTAGACATCTCAGCCCAGTCTGAATGGTATCCTTGCACCACCACTCTTTCCTTCTTATTACTTAACCAAGAGGCAATCCATTTAATTATGTAGGGGTTGGCACCTATTTTGGACAATGTATCAAACAATGTTCTATATGACACGGTATCAGTAGAGTGAAAGAAGTCCATATAAAGGACATCCACAGGTACCCCCTGATCCATGGCCCTACTTACTGGTTCGAAAAAATTGCTCAGGCTCATAAGGCACAATCTTCCTTCTCTGACTACACGTTGGTTTAGATCTAGCTGTCCTGAGTCCTTTAAAAATTCTGTTAGATTCTCCTTTACTATACTGTCTCCAGCATTTTACATAATATAGGTGTGATACTGACTGGCCTATAGTTCCCCATTAATCCTCTATCTTCTTTTTTAAATATAGGTGTCACATATGCTTTATTCCAATCATCTACTGTTATACCAGTGTCAAGGGATTCCTGGAATATTTCTGCTATGGGAGATGCTATGTACTCTGCTATATTCTGTAAAATTGCAAGGTGGAGACCGTCTGGTCCCCCAGACTTATTGGGATCAAGAGCCTTGAGTCTAGTGACAATATACTTTACCAATATCTTAATTATGCTTTGTCCAGTTGAACAACTTTCAGTGGAATAATCACCATCCCTTGGTTTGTTAATACTTGTAAAGTATTTGTTCAACTCATCTGACATATCACTGCCATCAGTTATTAACGTACCCTCTACCTTAAGCTGGCCAACTTGTACTTTTCCTTTCCTAAGCCCCCAAAATAGTTGAAAAGGCCTTTCCATTCCCTTCTATTTTTATTGCCAGATTCTAGTCATGCCTACTTGTTGCCTTTCTGATAAGTTGTTTGCATTCCTTGACTCTTGTTTTGTATCTGGCCCAGGTTTCATCAATGCCTCTTTGTTTAGCAATATTATATGACCATTTTTTAGATTTGATGCCTCTTTTGATGTCAGCCACATTATACTGCTCCAAGCATTCGGTCTGTCAGTCACATCTATTGCTTTCAGGCATCAGTCCTGTTGGACAATACTATCAAATGATATAGTGTGTATAGAGCATTTAGTTTACCTTAATATCCATCTATCCTAGCTTGCACTTATCCAGTCCAGCAATTAAAGCATTCCTTCAAGACCTGAGAAATTTACTCCACAAGCACCACCCTCAAGGAAGTTTGTAGTCTTTACTGTATATGGTAAACTAATAAATCTCTTACAAGATGGAGTCCTCGGTTCACTAACCACTTGACGCTTAAAAGACACTTTGACCTTAGCCTTCTTTGGATTCCTAAGACCTGGGGAATGTACTGCCTCCTCGACTATATTCAATCTCATTATCTACTTGTCTAATAAAATCAGAGCTGCTTACCCTCATGGAAACAAAATTACTCCTCCACTGTTTCAAGAGCTGTGAATGACCTAAATATATATCTCAGTCTCAATGACACCTCTGCTAGCATCTGGAATTCTCTAGCTGCATCAAAACATCTGCCTACCTAGTAGCACAGAAGAAATATACTACATTCTGCACCCTTCAAAACATAGACCCTCTGCAATATCCTGTTCTTCATGTTCTGGCATTTGCATCCTACTGCTCTCAAACATTCAGCTTTATGGCCACAACAATCAAACTATATTATGCAAGCATGCAGTTTACCTTGCTGTCCATCCCAATACCACATACGTTTACTTATCCTAACAATCAAGGCCTTTATTCAAGGTCTGAAATAATCTACTTCTCAATATCCTCCCTCAAGGAAGTCTATTGATTGCAACCTGTGTCCTTAACTGATGGACCTCATAAAAGATGGAGTTTTTTTATCCTCCCTGATGTTACTCTACAAGCTGCTATGACAGTAGTGTTTCTTGGATTCCTAAGACCTGGAGAATTTACCTCTTCCTCTGTTTTCAGTCCTACTATTCACATAACAAAGAGCAGCCTCAAGAAAGCATCAGCTGATCACTTTACCCTTACTTTACCATTATCAAAAACTGACAGAGAGGGGTCCACTATTTTGCAGCAAACTCATCTGGTGTCCTTTTTTTTAAAACTCAGCTTTATTGTAACTGAAAATGCCAACATTGTACAGATTTTCATTTACTTCGGTGGATCAACAGGACAACCCCCACTAAGTATAATGCTGGTGGTGGTTCACTGTACATTTGGCTTATAACTTGATATTATCAAAATGGTGTCTTCCACTTACTGAGAAACAATTCTATATGCTGTAATACTTGCAAGTTTGGTCTTTAATAATATATGCTGTAATATTTGCAAGTTTAGCCATAACAGAAAACAAGATAGAAACAAGCATTTGTCAACGCCGAATGTTTGCTTGCTGGCATTGGCATTGGTAGTGTAGAAGTTACAGAGCTGCATAATAGGAATGGCAGCGAAGTATTGAACTGAAGCCAACTCCACCACCACCTTGCAGAGAATTACAGGCATTGGGGTGTGCCTTTGGGTTGTCAGGCATAATGACCACGCCATTTCACCACACCCTACCCTGCAGACACTGACAAGTGTCACGGTGTGCCTTGGGGTCTTTGGCCCTTATGCACACACCATTCCATCAGGAAATACGGTGAGATGGGTGTGGTATAGGAGAATGGGGTGAAGTTTGGGCCCGAAGACTCTGAGGCACACCTTGATGCCTCTCACTGGCTGCAGGGTGTGGGTGGGGGTGGAATGGTATGAGCATTACAGGCAAGAATCCCAAGTCACACCCCTGATGCCTGTCATTCTCTACAGGGTGGGGCGTTATGGTCGGAAACCCTAACACCTCAGGCATTCATTGGTATTTTCACTCCAAATTTTCAACATTTTTTTTGTGACCCCCACCTCATGAACAGTGGCAATATCAGTTTGTTAGCTGAAAACTGCTTTTGCACCGCGACTACGGCATTTGGCACCATAGGTGCAAAAACACATTCCGAACAGGATGTGAAAAATGACAGCAGTACTGTTCATGGGGAGGTGTAAAAAAAGAGCATCCGTAGAAACTGTGCAACGCACACCCATAATGTCACTAATTTGGGGATTTTTTTACTGCAGATTGTTAACACAGGCATTTTGGGACCTCCGATCATGAACAGTGTCAGTGTGATTTTCTTTATCTGTCCCGAACAATGATTTCCCACAGTGACCACGCATTTCTGCGCTGAAAGTGTGGAAACACATTTTGGCCATGTTGTGGAAAATGACAGCTGTACTGTTCATAAGGAAGTGTGGAAAAATGCCACTGGTGAAAATCTGGACTGAAAATATTACAAATTCATGAACTTACGAGGGTGCGTGGAAACTGCGCAATGCTCACTCATAACACAGTCATTTTATGGAGTTTTGTCACCAAATTTTCAACATAGCCATTTTAAGACCTCTGCTCATGACCAGTGTCACTGTGATTTTCTTAATCTGTCCCAAACATTGTTTTCACACACTGACTGTACCATTGTGCGCTACATGTGTGGAAACACATTTTGGGCGAGATGTGAAAAATGGTAGCTGTACTGCTCATAAGGAAGTGCAGTAAAATGGCACTGTTGAAAATCTGGTGTGCAAATATTACAAATTCTCAAACTTGCCAGTGCGCGTAGGAACTGCGCAACGTGCGCTCCTAAAACAGTCATTTTTGGGAATTTTTTCACCAAATTTTCAACATAGCCATTTTAACACCTCTGCTCATGACCAGTGTCACTGTGATTTTCTTAATGTGTCCCATACATTGATTTCACACACCGACTGCGCCATTGTGCGCTACATGGGCAGAAACACGTTGTGGGCGAGATGTGAAAAATGACAGCTGTACTGCTCATAAGGAGGTGTGGTAAAATGGCAATGTTGAAAATCTGGAATGAAAATATTGAAAATTTGTGAACTTACGAACTTACTTGCGAACTCTGCAACGCACGCTTGTAAAACAGTCATTTTTAGGAATTGTTTCACCAAATTTTCAAAATAGCCATTTTAAGACCTCTGCTCATGAACAGTGTTACTGTGATTTTCTTAATGTGTCCTGTACATTGATTTCACACACCAATTGCACCATTGTGCGCTACATGGGCGGAAACACGTTTTGGGTAAGATGTGAAAAACGACAGCTGTACTGCTCATAAGGAGGTGTGGTAAAATGGCAATGTTGAAAATCTGGAATGAAAATATTGAAAATTCGCGAACTTATGAGCGTGAATAGGAACTGCGTAACGCACACTAGTAAAACAATCATTTTTAGGAATTTTTTCACCAAATTTTCAACATAGCCATTTTAAGACCTCTGCTCATGAACAGTGTCACTGTAATTTTCTTAATGTGTCCCTTACATTGATTTCGCACACCGACTGTGCCATTGTGCGCTACATGGGCGTAAACACGTTTTGGGTGAGATGTGAAAAATGACAGCTGTACTGCTCATAAGGAGGTGTGGTAAAATGGCAATGTTGAAAATCTGGAGTGAAAATACTGAAAATTCATGAACTTACAAGCGTACGTAGGAACTGCACAACGCATGCTCAAAAACAGTCATTTTTGGGAATTTTTCCACCAAATTTTCAAAATAGGCTTTTTGAAAGACCACCTTATGAACACTGGCAGTGTCATTTCATTAGTCGGTCCCAAAAGGTGATTTTGCACAGTGACTGCGAAATCACCCTTCGGGCCCGATCAACGCCATGACAGTGACAGCATTCATGAGAAGGGGTCCCAAAAACCCCATGCTGAAATTTTGGTGCAAAAATTCAAAAAAATGCCCGAGATATGCAGCAAAGTTGAAAAAACCCTATCTATTACATTATACAGCTTACCGGCATTTCCTCAGTTCGCAGTCAGCTTTGAAGAGTGCAGATGTGTTCCTGGTCCACTGAAGATCATTGCGCCGGACTCCGGAGATAAGTATGGGGTAGGGGGGTGTGGGGAGGCAGGGTGCGGGTGGGGGCAGGAGACTAGCAGGGACCATTTTTTAATTTACAGTTTTTATTATTAAGACGGCGGGATGTTTGCCACGCTGGGTGGCCCCAGTGTGGCAGCTGGAAGGGCTGTTGTTTGGGGGCTGGAGCTGACGGGGGATTGGGCACCCCTAGCCGACCACTCTGGACATGGCCACGCTGGTGGGCTCCCCAGCGCGTGGCACCAGAGCTTTTGGGGTGGTCGGTGTGGAGCCGATGGGGCATTGGGCACCCCTGTCGGCTATACAGTATGTGCATCGGGGGGAGGAGTGTGTCAGCATGCAATATGCATGCGTGCATGTTGAGGGGGGAAGCTCTGCTCACTGAAGCGGAGCTCTCCCTTTCAACTGTATGCCACTGCATTTTCAACTGCTGTCATAGACAGCTGGAGCAGTGATTGGCACACTGCGACTGTGCCTGCAAGCACAGTGACTGAATTGGAAGAGGCTGACACACCTCTGAAAAACTCGGATGATGGCACTATGTTTCTTGCACACGCGTGCAAGCAAACATAAACACTAAACAGACGCAACGCTGGCAACAACTAACTGTCTGGCTGGGTCTCAATATTCATTTACTAGGTATGATATTCCTAGGGTATTTGTGCAGGTGTGCTTGTGGGGGGTGGATCCTGGTGGGGGAGGGTCTGTTATTGCCTAGGTGGTCCAGCACCTGCCATCTCCATTACTTTATTCGGCCCATTTCATTGATTCTTAGCCTTCTTTGGATTCCTAAGACCTGAGGAATGTATATGATGTTTACAAGTATCCGGCCTGTCGACCACATCATACTGCTCTCATGTGTTCGGCCATTTTCATTGATCTGGCCAAAGCCTTTGATTCAGGGTCCCACTCACTCCTCCTAGATAAGTTGAGCTCTGCTGGCCTCTCAGCTCCCACTGTTGACTGGTTCCATTCCTACCTCTTGAACTGTCAACAGTCAGTACAGGTAGGAGGCATTGCCTTCCCACCCCTTCCTGTCCAGGTCAGGGTCCCACAGGGCTCCATTCGAGGTCCAGTTCTCTTCTCCATATTCCTAAATCACCTCCCATCTGTCTATGTCAACGCGCACATATACACATGTATGCAGATCACACAGTTCTCTACACCTCTGGTCCTTTGGCTGCATATCTAAAAGTCTCACTTCAGCAAGACTTTCACAGTGCTGTGCTGTGGTTCCAGTCTAACCAACTTCAGGTCAACACAAAAAAATGGTGTCTATGACCTTTGGTACCATCCAGAAGCTGGCCCGTATCAACCCCCCTCGTCTTCTCCACACTGGATCTCACTCTGCTTGAAGTAGTCCCAGCTTTTAAGTACCTCAATGTGTGGCTAGATAGCAGGCTTGACTTCTCTGCTCACATTGTTGCCATCCATACCAAACTCCACCCAAAACTCAGTGCTCTGTCCCACAATAAGGATCGCCTTTCTTCCTAGGTCTGCTGGGAGCTGTTCACCAAAATGGTTCTTCTGGTTTTTGACTATGCAGATGTGGTTTATAGCACCACCCCCTCTACCTCTCTTGCTAGACTGGACACCCTTTGCAATGCCTTCTGCCTTTGCTACCAACTCACTCTCTCATACTCACCACTGCTCCCTATTTATCCTCCCTCTTCCCTCATGTCACCAGTTCCACTGGGCTTCCCTCATCTCTAATACTGGTTCCTCCCCTCATACCTATCTCATCTCCTCTCCCCCAACCCTCCTCTTCCTACTTCCTGTGCTCAAGAGACCCATGCATATTCTCCCTCCACCATCCACATTCCTTAGCTGGAAAATATGCTTTCTTATACTGCCTCCCCTCCCTCTGAAACCAGCTACCCTCCACCATCAGTCTCTTCCCCTCCCTTCCCTCCATTAGACACCAGCTAAAACTCCCCCGGCCCCATTCATGCCAACCCTCTTCCTAAACCCTTCCTTACCCTTGCCTGGCTTTTGATCACCCCTTACCTCCCCTTCACAATTAATGTCATAGTCCTGGCAACCTCAGTGAAGTTTGTCAATCTATTTTGACTCTTACTTTTAGCACCTGCTCAGCCTCCCTTCACTCTAGTATTATGCACTTTCAGTTTGCTCAATTTGCACAGATGATTTGTATGCTGATTCTTTTGTCCTTCATATGCAATGTTTTGCCATTCTGCCTGCTCTGCACTCAACTTATGCTCTTTATATTATACTCATTGTAACTATATCTCTTGATTGGCTGTATTTTGTTTGCAGTTGTGCTTCTCCCCTTCCCCTTCCCCCGACCCCCAGGTTGCACCTGGAAATGAGCCTTGGTTCAGAGTGCCTCTCCTGGAATAAATACATATATACATAAATAAATAAATAAATACATTTTCCTTCCTTTCTGTCCGTTCTTCAGCTGTGTATGCTTCCCACCTTGACCACAGCTCAGTGTGCTTTTCCATCATTCGTCTTAAGGATGCTGTTATCCCTTCAATCAGACTGATTGTATTTACTCTATTTTTTCCAGACACCTATCAGGGGTAGGAGTTTTATTTTGTAGCCAGTTGGATGTTATACCTCTCTTGGCTGCTGCACATAGAATGCTCAGTAGGCTTCATTGCTTGAGGTTCCCTACTTCAGAGGTACTAATTCCCAGTATCAGATTTTTAAACTTAAAGGGGATGGCCACCTCCTCGAGCCCTTTAAGCACTGCGTGAACCCCCCCTCCAATATGTTTGGACATTCAGGGAGTCCCAGAAAATATGGAAGTGTGTTTTGACTGCCCCGCAACCCCAGTGACATAGATTTGAGGCTCCTGTTTTTAAATGTTGTGTGATGGTAGAGGTGTGGAAGAACCTCGAGACACACTTCCAGTGGAACTCCCTCCGGTTGGGAGACACTATCCCCTCTTCCACTCCTTCTCCCAGATCAACTTCCACTCCTTATCTGTAATGGTTTCTCTGGTTTTCTTTTCCCATTGCTTTGGGTTCTGGATGGTCATTCCCCATTAGAGCTTTGTATGTTCTAGAGACTGTGCTCTCCCCCCCCCCACCAACATGGCCACCCAATACAAAAGTCCTCAAGAAGCGTAATTGCTCTATTTGAGGAATTACATTTCTAGAGGTGAGATAGTGCCTCTCCTGAAGGTACCTGTAGAAGTCCTGCTGTGGCAAGCTGTACTTTTTTTGTAACTCTCTGAAAGGGATGATCGCATTGTTTTGCATGAACACTACATATCTAGTCAGCGTGTTTCTATTCTATCTAAGGTACTTTGGGTCTGTTCTTGGCAGGAGGAAGTTTGAGTCTCCTATGATTGTGGTAAGGGAGCCCCTTCATTTAGGATATTAATTAAGGATCTCATCTTAATCATCATTTTCAGGATATGCTTGGTCCAAGGTTTGGTGAATTCTGCCCAAATCCTCAGGGATAAGGGTGTGTGTGGGGGAGTGTAAACAGAGGCACAAGTGGTGAGCAGGCTGCCTCTGTGTCCAACCACCCTGTATTGCTCCTTTGTTTGATCCACAAGATTACAAGATCTATTTGGGCTGCTATATAATAAAGTCAGAAGTAGGCCCCCTTATTTTCTGGGGAGAGTTTACAGTTTCTTGCTGATTCTATGTCTGCTCCCTGTCCAGGTGAGGTTCACTATAAGCTTTTGTACGCAGTTCCAATAGTGCTCTAGGACCCTGATAGGCAATGCCTGGAAGAGAAATAGGAGCCATGGGAGAACATTCATTTTTATGGATGCTTTTCTACCAGCCATGGATAGCGGAAGCAGATCCCAGCGTGCAATATCCATTTTAAATTACCTGAGAAGTTTTTCAGAGTTGAGGTTAAACAGGGAAGACAGGTTAAGTGAAATTCTTATACCAGGCATCTAACTGTGCTGTTTGTGGCCCATTTGAAGGGGAAGGAGTATCTAAAAGTTTTGGGGCAGGTACCACCTGTTTTGATGGCTTCAGATTTGTCCAGCTTAATCTTTCAGCCAGAGATTTCTCCGTATAGCTGCAGTTCCTTGAGGAGTGCAGGGATGAAGATCTCTGGGGATTTGACAAAGAATAGGGAGTTGTCTGGGCAAAGTGAAATTTTGTGTGATCTATTACCCATTGTTATTCCCTCTATGTTGATTCCCATGAACTGCTATCACCAGGGAGTTAATATACATAGTGAACAATAGCGGAGATGGGGGCACCCATCTTGAGTGCCTCCAGTCATGTAGGAGTGGTGTGATTGGATCTTGTTCATTTTTACCATGGCCCCCGAGTCTGCGTATAACATTTGGACACTGGTCTGGAATACTTTCAACACTCCCATTTCCACTTGGATTCTGTATAGGAATCTTCAGTCCACCCAGTCGAACACCTTTTCTGCATATATAAAGATTGCCAGGGCTAGTTCAGAGAACCACAACTTACACAAAACCCCAAAATACACCGCCCATCTATTGTGCAGTTTTCACAAAAGAATACTGGACACTAAAAGAAGTCTGCACTTAGGAGCCTTTTGAGATGATAAAAAGTATATTTATTGGCAAAAACTTACTTTACAATGCAGCCAGTGATACTCTCCATTAAATTCAGAGAACTGACACTACAAAGAGATCAGATTCAATAGGTGTCTCACGTTATCATGGATTAATCTTACATTTATAGAACCGGTCTGATCCAGGTGGACTATCAGTTTCACAAAACCTTGGAGACAGTTAACAGGTGTAAATGTGAATATCTTTTGATCGACATTTAAAAGGGAGAATGGCTTATAGAACCCACACATAGTGGGATCCTTCCCTGGTTTAGGTATTATTGAAATTTGGGCATACTGCCAAGTTAGGGGGCACCCTTTGTCTCCTGCACTGCCGCATATACTCTATGGAGATGTTGCAGTAGTTTTTCCCTGAATATTTTTGTATATATTTAATGTTTATTAACACAGAGAAATAGATCCAAAATACATTCAAAGGTATCATGCATAGCCTATATCTGATAGGTACCATTTCACTGTTGTCTGTTACAGATACTTCTATTAATGAAAAGTAAGTCCATAAAATAAAGAGAAAACTAATATGTCACTGTCATCAAGGTGTCATGCTTGTATTTTACAATTAGGGCTGGGCTCTCTGACCCAGAACACGCTCCCAAATCATTCCCTTCCAATATGTTACATTAAGGAAGGTATAAACAACCCTTGTCTCTCACGAAGGCAACACGTGAGCTCAGAACGTTGTATTATGGGGTCCACTGCTCACCTATGGCAGCACAGTAAATGCCCATGGCCTTCAGCATACCTCAAAATGTTCCAGGCCATTTTGTTGTTTAGCAGCAAATTTTCTAAGTAATAAATCTCGACCATAATATGATGCTATTACCCCAATGTCAGAGGGTCTGGTTTCATCCAAGAATGGATCACTGCTTTTTTAGCAGCTAGAATGTACGTCCAAATCAGAGATGTGGGATATTTGGAAACTAACTGGAGGTACCGACATAAGAATAAATTCAGGAGTCACTGGTGAAGCATCACCAGTCAAGAGATCAATTCGGGTAACCACTTCAGTCCAATAGGACTGCAGAATAGGGCAGTAATCAAAAATATGAACTTGGTCAGCTGGATGAAACCCACACCACCTCCAACAGCTCCCAAAAGGGTTGTGATAAAAACTGCATAAGCCTAACAAGGGTATGAAAATAACGGGAATGGCTCTTCCACACAGACTCATGCCATATGGTTGAAGAAGTGATTTTTAATGACGGAATGGCATATTTCACCCATTGCGGGTAATCTATCATAATTTAAAGTTCCTAATTCCATTTATCATGAATTGACTTGGTCAATTCTGAACTGAATTTCTGCAATCCTTTATATGCATTGCCAATCACATGGCCCCAGTGGTGGTCCCTGTGGAAGTCTGTTATCATGGATAGAAGTGAGGGGAGTAATGTAAGGAGTTTAGTATATTCCTTGTGTTTATGAAGCAGGTACGTTTGTACCTGCAGGTACCTGAAATGTTCTCTGCCAGTAAGCCAATAGATATTTTGAAGGATCTCAGATGGAAAAACACCATAATGACCTAGGAATTGATAAATGTAAGTGAGGCCAAAATGTCTCCATCTTTGAAAGGTGAGATCCATTGCCGAGGGGAAGAAGTCTCCATCCATCACCAGCACTCTATAAAAATATGCAATATGTTCAAAACTAGGATACTGTTTAAGCCTGTACCACATCGTAAGGGTCTGAGCAGTGAAATGGGTGAAATTAGTTATAGGGGGGTGGTAGCCCAGGTCGAAAAAAGAACAGGACCCAGGTCATATAAATTATTAATGGTCATTTCAATATTTTTCCAAAAGTGGGTAGCTTTTGGAAATGAATAGATTAAGGAGATTCATTCCTCCCTTAGCTAAGGCAAGTTGTAAGATAGAACATTGTGCATTTGCCCCCCCAATGGATCGAGAAATCCATTTATTCCAAGAGGAAAAGTAATGCAGTTCTTCAAATATTGGGAATGTTTGATAAAGGTATAGTAGGCAGGGAAGAATATTCATGCGTAGAGTTTCAGTTGTGGAATAAAAAAAAAAAAAAGAACCAATTTGCACCAGGAATCCAAGTCCTCCCTAATTTGGACTGTAAGTGATTCAAAGTTTAAGAGGCCAAGATTACCTGGGTTCTTTGAGCTAGTGATTCCTAGAAATTTGAGCTTGGTGTTATGCCATTTCAATGGAAATGCCTTGTGTACGCTAAGAGAATGGGAAATCTTATAGAGTAACTTTTCCATTTTATGTATGTTAAGCTTAAACCCAGAGATTTCACCGAATGTTTGTATAAGTGACCATATTTCCAGTATTGACTGAGCAGGATCTAATAAGGTCAGAAGAATATCATCAGCGTATAGTGCTATTTTATATTCAACACCTCCTAGTGGAACTCCTTGACTTTAACATGCAGAAGTTGATTAGAGCACCCCAGTGGCTGCAACAGCCAGGAGCAGAGACATCTTGGAATCCCTGCAAGGAGCTTGCCTCAAGCAGCTGGTGCTTGAGCCAACCCAGGAAGGAGCAATTTTGGGCCTGGTACTGATCAATGGGGACAGAATTACAGATGGCAGGATGGGAGAACACCTGGGGTCCAATGATCATTGCACAGTATGGTTCAGTTAGAAAATAACAACAGAGGCATGCCATGGAAAGGCAAGGGTTCTGGACATCAGGAGGGTGGACTTCAATAAGATGGGGGTATGTCTCAGGGGAGGCCCTGGCAGTGTGTGAAAAAAAGGAGGGGGCATTGAGGTACAATTGGTCTATCTAAAAGGAGCCATAGTGGAGGCAACAACCTTTGTATTAGACAGATAGACAAAGGCAAAAGGAAAAGAAAACCACTACGGTTCACGTAGAAAGTGACCGGGAAGATAAGGGCAAAAAAGCTGGCATTCAGGAAATATAAAGAAAGACAAAAGGAGGAGGAGGACTGGGCAAAGTATGTAAAAAAACAGACGGCAGCAGGGAGGGCAGTCAGGGACGCTAAGGCAAAGGCAGAGGAGAATATAGCAAAAAGGAGTTAAGAAAGGGGACAAAACTTTCTATAGATACTGTATATTAGTAAAAGGTGAAAGATTGGGGGGGGCGGTTGTAAGGCTGAAGGGGGGAGAAAGGAGTGGAAGGGGACCAGTATAAAGCATCAGTCCTGAACAAATATTTCTGTTCTGTTTCATGGAGGAAGGGGCAAGGGAGGGACCTCATCTAAGAATCAGGATGGGAAGGGAGATGGATAACAGACCATTCAAAGAGGAGAGAATCCTAAAAGAAATTTACAAAACTAAAGGTGGATAAGGCAATGGGACCAGACAGGATACACCCTAGAATATTAAAGGAGTTGGGGAAGGTACTGACGGCATCACTGGCAGCCCTGTTTAATGAGTCACTGGAAATAGGAGTGGTTCCAGAGAACTGAAGAAGAGCTGATATAGCCCCTCTCCACAAAAGTGGGAGCAGGGAGGAGGCTGGAAACTATAGACCTGTCAGCCTGACCTCAGTAATGGGTAAAATTATGGAATCTCTGCTAAATGAAAGGATAGTGGAATGCCTCAGATCAAGTGGAGCACAAAATCTGAGGCAACATGGATTCACATCAGGAAAGTCATGTCAAACAATCTGATAGATTTCTTTGACTGGGTCACTAGGGAGGTGGATCAGGGGAGCGGTGACTGTGGCCTACCTTGACTTCAGCAAGGTGTTCAACACCGTTCCACATAGGAGACTTGTGAACAAGCTGGGCAGCCTGGGATTAGGACACAAGGTAATAAACTGGGTTGTAATTTGGCTAAGGAATAGAATGCAGAGGGTGGCAGTAAATGGGGCTAAATCTGAAGTAGGGAAGGTGACAAGTGGGGTGCCACAGGGATCAGTTCTTGGACCATTGCTGTTTAATAGCTTCATCAGCGACACTGCAGAGGGGCTGGAGGGAAAGCTATGCTTCGTAACAGATGACACCAATATCTGCAATAGGGTAGACAGTCCAGGAGGGGTGAAAAAATTAGGAGGGACATAGCTAAGCTGGAGGAATGGTCCAAAGTGTGGCAGCTGGGATTCAATGTAAAAAAAGTGCAAAATCATGCACTTGGGGCACAGGAACCCAGGGGAGGAGTACATGATGGGCAGGGTGATATCAGAGGCCACAAAACAGGAAAGAGATCTGGGGGTAATCATGTCTGACAACCTAAATGTGACCAAACAATGTACCAAGGCAGTGGGGAGAGCCAGCGGAGTGCTGGTATATAAAAGGAGAGATATCACCAGCAGAAGAAAAGGGGTTGTAATACCACTGTACAGGACATTAGCGAGACCTCACTTGGAGTACTGTGTCCAGTTCTGGAAGCCGCAACTCTGAAAGGACATAGATAGGGTGGAGGCAGTTCAAAGAAGGGCAACAAAAATGGTGCAGTGCCTGCACCAAAGATCACACAAGGAGAGATTGGAGGAAGTCAGTATGTATACCCTGGAGAAGAGATGGGAGAGGGGAGACATGATAGAGACCTTCAAGAATCTCAAGGTAATAAACAAGGTGCAGGAAAGTAGCATCTTTCAAAAGAGAAAATGGTCTGGAACAACAATAGGGCTTGACATGAAACTGGAAGGGGGCAGACAAAGGGGCAACGTAAGAAAGTACTTCTTCATGGAATGGGTGGTGGAGGCATGGAACAACTTCCCAGCTGAAGTGGTGGGGGCAAAGACAGTGGGGGAATTCAAAACTGCATGGGATACACATTGGGGTGCCATAGCAGTTCAGAAAAGAAGAAGAAGCCAGAGATTAAGCAGGATCTGCAGTATTCTTGCTAGGTACAGATACAGGGCAGACTAGATGAGCCTGTAAGTCCTTATCTGCCATCAAATTCTATGTTTCTAAAAGCTGAATCGTATGGCTATGGCCAAGGGTTCCATGAACAGTGCAAACAATAGCGGGAATAACAGGCATCCCTGTTGGGTACCCCTTTGCAAAACAATGGGGTAAGAGTAGTCACCATTTAGAAATGAAATGGGTTTATAGAAAGAATGATTAGATGGATCTTTCCTTGGTTTTAGAATTGCAGTAATAGTAGCATAATTCCAAGGGGGGGTGGGATTTGCTTCAGCCACATGATGGAAGACCTGCAGCAAGTGGGGAAGGACAGCTTCTGAGAAGGTCTTATACCACTCATTTGTTTAGCCATCAGGTCCCGGGTTTTTTTTTGTTTTGTTTTAAAGAGTTTTAGGCATTTCAGATTTTCAATGTCCTCAATAGGAGCAGTTAGGAGGGTCTGCTCAGCTTCCAATAATTTTGGAATAGGGAAGGAATGCAAGAAACTATTTATTTTATCAGGATCAGTCGGGGGAAGAGTCCTCATAAAGTTAAGCACAGTAATTTTGAAAAATCGGTTCAATTCTATGTCTTTCATGAGTTAAATGTCCAGTTTTTGGATCTTAGATTTGCATATTGCGTGCTGTCCAGCATTGTGCCCTAAGTTTACATGTCAAGTCCTAGAACCTTTTGCTCCCTCTTCATGGTCTGATTGTTGGAGATGTGTTAGCAACTGTTGGACTCTATGGTCCATCAGTGATTGAAGCTCCTGCTTCACCTGTTTAATCTGTGTTAGTAGTTCTGTGTCCCCACTCTATATAAGGCTTGAAAAGAATTAAACTATTCCATCAGAATTTGATACCCTTTCTCTGTTTGACGTTTTTTGTGTGACGCATAGGAGACAATCTCCCCTCTTAAAACTGCCTTTAGTGTGTCCCATATTATCGAGTCTGAAACAGATTGGTCAGTGTTCTCACTAATAATTTATCGGATACAGGCATTTATTAGCTCAACAAAGTGCTTGTCATGCAGTAATGAATGATTCATTCACTAGAAAGAGCTCTTAGTTTCCTTATCCAGATTAATTTTAAGGAGGAAGGGGTGGTGGTCAGAAATCATGTGGGGGCCATAGGACAGTTCTTGAATTAATGAAAAATGTTTGCAAGTAGTAAAAAAACTGTCTATCCTAGAATAGCTATGATGATGGGGAGATGGGGAGAAAAAAATATGTATGCTTGTATGGGATGTAGGCAATGCCATATATCAATGAACCCTAAATAAGTCTTATTCATAGGAAGATACTTCTGAGCCAGGGAAGATCTATGTCTACTGGGACTGGATGTGTTGAGATCCACTGACATGACCTGATTTAGGTCTCCTTCCAGTAATGGCATACACTGATGGTGGTCCAGAAAAATACCCAAAAAGCGACGCAACACTGAGTGGAAAGTAGACATTAGTTAATGTCACCTCCTGTTGACAAAGTTTTCCCTGAATAAACACATACGTACCATAAGGGTCAGTGTAGCTCTTTTGAATGAACAAAGGTGTTGTGGTTGGTACCTTGGCTTCCCCCCTTTTTTCCTCATAGGGTAAGAGGATACATGTACTTGATATCCACACACACACTCCCCCCCAGTTTAATTGAAGATGTTCTGTTGTGGATAAATGCATTTCCTGCAGAAAATACAGATAAGCAGGTTGTTTTCTAAGATATTGTATAGTCCTTGCTTAAGTTCACCTCTTTTAAAATGGCCTAGCTCATTAATAACATCTTGCCCACGGTGTGAGAGAGAGCCTGTTTCTTTGGGCTGTGTAGCTCTTTTTGGGTGCTTGAACTGACTACTACTGCTACTGACAATATGCTATGCCCTGGCAAGTAAGCATTACTGCTGAGTTCAGTGTGATCACTTGCTCTCCTGAGATTAAAAGCTGGATACCTTGTTTTTTGTTGTTTTGGTATGGGGGTAGTGGGTTGCTGGGGAGGGGGTGTCGGGAGTTTGTGGCTGTGTATGTGATATGTGTGGTCTAGATTTTACTGTAATAGTGTATGTTTGATATGAGTGTGTGTGTGTGTTTTTACTTATTTAGTGAAGTTTCCTCACCGCTTTGGGGCTTTAGTTAGTTGGCATGTGTCTGGTGGTGTCAAGAGGGCTAGGGCGGGTGAGAATTGTGTATGGGGCATCCCATCTTTTTGATTTGCATCCCTTCAGTGACCTCCCAGTTTCTAACACCACAGCGCATTGCTGTAGGGAGGTCGGGATTAGGAGGTGCCGCACTGGTCGGCCATGGGGGGGTGCCTCGTGCACACCAGAAAGGGACAGGATAGAGGTGGTTAAGTGTAGAAAGTGCCCTGGGTTTTGGCGGGTCCTAGAGGGAAGCCAGACAGGTTTGGTTCCCTTCCCCAGGGTTCCCACCAAACCAAGTGGGCAGGCAGCCAGAGGAGCTGCACTGTCCACCAGTCCCCTGAGGGTAGTGCTGTGCAATGCCAGATCGATCAGAAATAAGACTGCAATTATAGCGGATCTGGTTTCATTGGTTGATCTGGCATGCATTACGGAGACCTGGGTGGGTTACGATGCTGGCCCAGTTTTAGAAGCTGCCATACCCCCTGGGTACTCCATTGTGCACTGCCTCAGAGTGGAATGCAGGAGCGGGGATGTGGCCATCTGTTTTAGATCTGAGCTAGGCTTCACCATGCTCCCAATGAGAACATTGAGTTAATTTGAATGTGTGGCCATCCGTGGTGGTCCAGGAGCAGGTTGCAGGATCCTCCTGACTTACTGCCCCAGGAGACCTCCTGCAGGAGGTAGCCGACTTTGTCATCAGTGAAACATTGGAGGCCCCCAGGTGTTTAGTTCTGGGGGACTTCAGTGTTTGAGCTAATGACAAATCATCCAGGCTGGATTACCACCTCCTGCAGATAATGTCATCTCTGGGTCTGTCACAAGAAGTTTCTACCGGACTCACTAGGTCGGTCTTATGCTGGACTTGATCTTCTCACTGGGGCTTGAGACTGACAATATTAAGAGTGATTGGGTCATTTGGTCTGATCATTGCACAGTGGGGTACTGCTCAGGGCTCCCCCCCATGAGCCCTACCCCTGCAGAGATGGTAAGCTACCATCCTTTGAGTGGTTTGACACCGGAGGGTTTTCTGGCAGTCGTTGACCTATCTAGTGTGGGTAGTGCATGCACAGGGGGTACGGGTGAAGCAGTCGCTGCTTATAATAAGGTGATGTCTGAGGCATTCAACTCCCTTGCATTGGTCCATGTATGACCCAGATCCTCTCACCTGAGGTCCCCTTGGTTTGATGGGGAGCTCAAGGCAATGAAGATCAAGGGTTGGAGGTGATGAAGATCAAGGGTCAAAGGTTAAAGCACTGCTGGTGGAAGACCGGGCTGGAGGCAGACAGACTAGCCCAGTGTGCACACTGTGTTGTGTACCAGGGGGCAATCAACCGTAAGAAGGCAGAGTTCCTGTGCAGGGAGATTGCCACTGGGAAGAACCGACCAGCTATGCTTTTTTGGACTGCGGACAGGCTGCTACATCCAGCTTGTCTACAGCCAGAAAAAGCTTTCTCAAATGCTTTATGCAATGAATTTGCTTGGTTCTTCTCAGACAGAGTGTCCGCTATCAGGCAGGGAATTCCACCAGTAAGCCATGGTGTGGCCGGCAGTGGTCACCCTTGCTGTCTGAGGAGCACTCTGCCTGGTTGGGGGGAGTTTAAACCAGTGGAGGTGGTCGAGGTCATTGAGGTTGTTTCTAGGCTGAAGCACACATATTGCGAACTGGACCCAGTGGCAACTTGTTTCTTAATGGGATGTTTTGACTCTGTAGGCCCAGTGTTCGCCTTGATTGTCTGGTGTTCTTTGTCAGAGGGGTATTCCCAGATGCCTTGAAGGAGGCACTGGTGAGACCCCTTCTGAAGAAACCATCTTTACACCCTGATGTCAAGACAAATTACCATCCTGTCCCCAACCTTCCATTTCTGGGAAAGGTTGTAGAGAAGACTGTGGTGCAGCAGCTTGAGAAACACCTCGTGGCCTTTGTGTCTACGAGCCTCTCCAGTCTGGGTTTCATGCTGGGCACATTATGGAAACCTCGTTAGTTCGGGTGCGTAATGATCTCCTCAGGGTGAGAGACTGAGGAGAGGGGACAACTCTCGTTCTCCTTGATCTCTCCTCAGCCTTTGACACGGTGGACCACTATGTGTTGCTCGACCACCTGAGGGGAATTTTGTGGGCTCACCAGCACTGTCATCTGCTGCTTTGAGTCCTGTCTCACAAACAGGAGGCAACGGGTTGTGATGGGGAATTTCTCCTCCTCCCCTATCAGTCTGTCTTGTGGAGTACCTCAGGGTTTGGACTTGTCACCAATGTTGTTTGCTGTGTGTAACCCCTGGGTGGTGTTATCCCAAGGGCTGCTACCCCTGCCTGCATGACTAGTTGCAGTTTAAGGGGCCTGGGTACTGAAAACGGGTGCCTCCAGGGTTAGTGATAACATAGCTGACCTGGGTACAGCCCTCCAGAACACTGTGACCCCCCCTTTCCCTTCTAGTGGCCTAAACAATGAACAGAATACATAGGTACAATAGCCTCCAAACCACAAATATATCCCCACTCTGACTGCACTTACCACCAGGGCTGGCTCCACCTGTCTGACCCTGGAAATCCACTGTAAAATAAAATTAGACATATTCAGCAACAACAATACAGTGATATTAGTACAGAGATGCACCACAAGCAGTTTAAGTGCAAAAAGAGTCAGATCTGATTAATTTAGGGGATTGAACAAGAGAGGGGCTTAATCAGGTTGATTGGTCTAGGAACTGATTCAATCAGGCTACAAGGCATGCACTTTAAAGTCCCTCAACACAGTCACACACACACACTCTGGGTACCCAGTTGTTGATGCAGGCTAGCCTGAAGCATTGCCTGGGGTAGGCCGGCGTCGCAGCTGGTCGGGACCCTAATGATGGGAAGAAAGAGTCATGCACAGTAACCCACAATTTGTAATCTGGTGCCAGATGGCTCAGTTCATGGTAATCAAACAAAACAATCAAATCAGATGACACACTTTGATTTAACTGATGTTGCAGGGAGTTACCCTGGTGTTTACTCACGCTACCCAGTACAGGATATAGGATGGATGAAATGCAGACTGCAGAATGACTTGCTAGTTTGCCAGGAAAAGCAGGGCCCTCACAATTCACCATGGTGTCAATCCTGTTCATGACACTGAGCAGGGGGCTGATCCCCAGGCAGGTCTCCCGTCGATAGTCTTCTCTGTGACATGAGTAACTGGCTGGGCCAAGGTGTCAGAGTCCAGGCCAGGAGAACAACTCAGATGGCAGTCCAGTAGTGCTGTATTCAGCTTCCAGCAAGCGTGACAGAAAGTGGAGAACCAAATCGTGACCCACTGAGGACATTCAGCACACTTATACTAAATAAAAAGCAGTACCACAGTTCGGATGACAGTCCGGTTACAATCACAGTGTCTCTGCGCAAATCGTACACTCTGGTGGTTTCAGACTTCCTGATAGGCTGATTGCATGAAGCAAATCTTCAATCTTCTTCAGGTAACAGGGCAGTCACAACTCAGTATTTCTGGTCACAAGCCGGTTCAGATTCAGTCTGATTAATTTCACTAGCAGATCCCTCGGAAGGAAAGATAAAGCAGGCAGACCAGACACAGCCTTCCCACCAGTTTCCTACGCTACTACGCAGTAGCAGCTGCTCAAATGTCTTGAACAGTTCACTCTCTCAACTCCAAACTTAGACTGACTCTCCACTGCTGGCAGCACTAGGACTTCCTTCTGATCCAAAAAGGGTTTGATTGGTTGATTCATCTGTCTGTCAAAGCAAGGGCTCCCCCCCAAGGTCCATTTAGGTGCCAAAACAAAAAAACTACAATTCCTATAGAAATTCACTCCCACAAGACCCCTGGGGACAGACTCCATTTTTAAGGTCCCTAAAAGGTACTGATTGGTGAAATACAGAAATGTCCATGCTGCAAAGAAAGGCAGGTTAGACAAACTATAATACCATTATTACTAGAGCAGCTGATCAGCAAACAATTATCAGTTCTAACAGAGCTCCATCTGCACCATTAGCGATGGCAGAACAGAGCAATATTGTTGCAGCTCGTGTGGGACTCGGGCCTGGAAACACTCAGCCCCTACCCAGATTAATTATACACCACAAAAATAATGTCCCTTAAAGGGACAGGCACGGAGGCTAACAGGGCACTCGCATGCAAGCACTTTTACACCTGTAAAGACACAGAACGCCTGTCTGCTAGTGGGCATTTAAGCACACCTAAGGAAGATTTTTGGGAAACCCCATTTATGGGGGGGGGGGTTACACATGTATATGCTGCCCCTGGGAGAGATCATTAGGATGTAGAGTCTGGATTTTCATTGCTATGCTGATGATACCCAGCTGTATCTATCCTTTGCCCCCAGGACATCCAATGTGGTGGATGTACTGAACAACTGCCTGGCCAAGATCAATGACTGGATGGCCTCCACCTGGTTGTGACTGAACCCCGATAAGATGGAGGTACTGATGGTGGAGTCAAACAGGAGGCATGATAGAATGGCCTCTGGCACAGACACTGGATTGTTTCTAGGGCCTGTGCCATTGAAGGCCTCTTCTAGGGTGTGCGATCTTGGTGTTATCCTCAACAGAGGACTGACACTTGAATCTCAGGTGTTGTCCAATGTCCGGACCAGTTTTGCCATCTGAGGAATATCTTTAGGATCAAAAACCTAGTTCCACCCATGGACCTCTCCACTTCGGTACATGCCTTCATGATGTCAAGGCTTGACTACTGTAATGCACTCTACCTCAGGGTCTCTGGAGGTACCCTCCACTGACTGCAGCTAGTGCAGAATGCAGCTGCCAGGCTGTTGATGGGGCAGTCAAAATACTGCCATACCAACCTGGTGCTGCGTGAACTGCACTGGCTTCTGGTTTGGTGGAGGGTTCTCTTTAACGTGGGCTTGCTCACCTTTAAGACCCTACATGGACTGGGCCCTGGCTACCTGTAGGACCATCTAACACCTGCTGCCTCGGTCCATTCCCTCTGGTCCTCCTCTCAAGGCCTCCTTGCGATTCCCATGACAAAGTTAAAAACTGCAGGCAACAGAGCTTTTAGTGTCACTGGCCCCATCCTCTGGAATTTGCTTTCTCCATAAGTAAGGGTGGCCCCTTCAGTTGAAGCATTCAAAGCCCACCTCAAGACTTTTTATTCAGCCAGGCATTCCCAGGCACTGTCTTTTAGATACTGTTTCCTAGATATTCTGAAAGAATGGCCCCTTCAGGAATTTGCTGTTAGGTCAGGCCTCCCATTTTGGGTGGTCTACTTTTAAATATGCTTAACTGATATGTTTTGTATTTCAATTATTGCATTTTAACTGCTTTTTGATGTATTTTGATTGTACAGTGCCCACAGCCTCTGGGATTGGGTGCCTGAAAAATAAAATTTGCCTTGCTTTACCTCTTAATTGAATTATTCAGTCCATTAATGTTCTGTGAAAGAACTCTAACTGGTGTGGTATGCATAACTAAAGATTAAAGTGCATGTTAAATTGTAGTGCCATGTGTTGGAGAAACCCCCCATTACATCAGTTGGAGAGAGCAAAGCCACTGCAGAACTACATCTGGAGCATCTCTCCCACCATCCGTCCCGAAGGACCCAACGCAGCAGGATAGTGAAAAGCAGACTCCCCAGCAGCTGTGCACTGAACAGTACATTCAGACTAATGTCATAAGCTAGCAAGACAGGTGACTTTTTTGAATAAAATGTACAAAACATATGTGGACATCTCTGTGTGAGTTTTTTACAATAACTTCTAACAGGAAACCGTGCACAACCATGCTGTACAATAAAAAAAGAAAGAAAGTATTATTACTTGAGAACAGTGGGCAAAAACCTTAGCCCGTATGACACTTCAGGAAAACATTAGCATAAAAAAACACTTCTAACTGCCAAAAGGGTTGAACTATGTACAAAAAGACTTCTAGAACTGGGAAGGAAATTCTCCCCCACCCCATGGCTCATCAGTTGGGTGTTCATCTAAGAAATCCATCAAAGAGCTGGAGGAACTGCCAAAACCATTACTGGCCTGGGCTTCCGAAGGAACACATAAATCCCAAAGTAAGATACAAAAAATATGGAATTTCAAACAAAAAGAGGGTAAGGAGATATAAAGGGGTGGTTGACATCAGTAGTATACCGATTGCTTTAAAACAGCACCCACCTTTCTCCCATCCAGTTACTTAAAGGGACACATTCATGTACAGTGGCATACATAGTTTGAAAGCCCATAAAACGTTCTTTTAATTGAGGTATTGGGCATACCTGTAGGTGGAAGCAGTCCAGAAATACAGATGACTGAGTCTAGTCTGTACAATATAAATACTACATTAGAGCCATTCTTAGAACCTTGTGATGTCAGTGACGATCAAGCAGTGCATAACTCAATGCAGTTAAGCACTGCTTGATCGTCACTGACATCACAAGATTCTAAGAATGGCTCTAATGTAGTATTTATATTGTACAGACTCAGTCATCTGTATCTGTGGACTGCTTCCAGCTACAGCTATGCCCAATACCTCAATTAAAATAACTTTTCATGGGCTTTCAAACTATGTATGCCACTGTACATGAATGTTTCCCTTTAAGAAGGAAGCAAAAACATTTTAATAAAAACCTGTATTACAGATAATGTAAATATAGTGCCCATTAATTTATAATTCCTATTTATTTAGTAATCAGAATTACAACCTTTGAGTTAAAAGCTCATTTACAAAAGATCATTGTCCCAAGGGTAGGGGAGGGTACATAAGTTTGGAGTCAGTAGCAGCTTAATAGGCATTGTCAAGAACATCTAATAGTAAGAAAAATGTGAGCAGGAGAAATCAGTAAACATTGGCAATAGCATAACAATGTAGGATAACATAGGCAGATAACAATGCATAACCAAAACAAGGGTACATAGTCAATGGGGTTGGGTTCACATGTCATGCCATACAATTACGTGCTTAAGTCAGAGTTAGGTGCTAGTTTGAGAAAAAATCAGAGGTGGAAGCTAGGCAGGATGTTGCATTGGGAGGAAACAGGCGATGGAACTGTTCATCAGAACTGATACCTAAAGGTTATTAGGTGATAGCTAGAGGAGTCAGCCTAGGCATAGTAGTCAGAAAGGGTAGAGGGAACCAATCAAGATTAGGAAGGAGAAGAGGACTCAGAGGAGGGGGATGATGGTAGGCTCAAAGGTGGGTGGTGTAAGGAGGTCAGCGGGTGAAGGTTCGTCAGGGAGAGTGTGAGAAGAGAAAGGTGAGCAGGCAGGTGTGCAGATATGGGCAGGTGGTGTGCAGGGAGTTTTGCGTCAAGTTGCATCGTGAAAGAAGAAACTTGTAGCAAGCCACAGGGTTCTATTACCTGCTAGGCTAAGGCGGCTGTGGTTCTGGCGTACAGGAGGGGAGATAGTCTTTAGGAGCATGGCTTTGGGGAACAAAGGTGTGCTGGCTTATGGGTTAAGAGTGGCAATTGCAACATACAGGGGGGTGGATAGACTTCCTTAGCTATAATGAAAGAGGAAATTACAAATTGGTGTTCATTTAGCCGCTCTTGTGACTGACAAGTGGAACAGCAGAAAGAATAGACAGCTACAGTGCATGGAGCAGCCAAGTATATCCTGAGTATCTCTGAGCGAAGTTTCCCCGGGTGCAAGGATTGGTAACAAACTAAGAAAAAAGTAACTTTTTATCCTTCTGAACCAAGTTGGTGTGAGCAGAGTAAAACACCTCAAGCTTAAAGAAAATAGGTAGTAAAGCAATTGTCCCTCATTACCTTCAAGGGTAGATGTGTGGTAGTCCAAACTGGAAATAAGTACTTTCCAGGTACTCAGTATATGATAAAGATTATCTTCCTATTTAAATTGCAAGGGACAGAGAAAGGAATAGAGGAGAAGGGGAACCCACAAAAGAGGACTAATACAAATATAGATATTAAGAGTTGGATGTGAGGGCCTTGGCAATTTAGGCCAGGTTCCTTTTTTCCACCCCCCATTGATGTCAGTCATACTGCTAGGCTGTCCATATGGTCGGACATGAATATAGTATGTCCGCTGAATAAGTAGTCAAAGGAACCTACTGCTTTGTGGTTCCCTTACAGATAGCTACTGTTTAGTGTATACGACTCAGCCTCTCTAACTTGAGTGAGGACTGCAATATTGAAGTGTGGTCCCATATTTCAAAGTGAGATCTGGTGATGTCATAACTTAACCTAAGTGAAACGAGGTCTCAGTAAGATTAAGTTTAGGCTATTCTCATTAAGACACAGCCTAGGAATAGGGTATTTGCTCCTCTCTAACATAAACGAGGACAAAGCCTATGCAGTCTTTATGTGACCAAGATGAAAAGCAGTAGGAGTGGAATCCATTGTAATAGTTACCATTCATCAAGCCCTCCTTTTATCATTCAGTGGGGAGCTCCCCCCAACCCGATATGTATTTCAATCTGTGGGGGTAGTATCTCCTAACTAACAGCAATAAATTAGCAAGAAAAACTAAGTGAATGAAGATATAATTAAGAGATTGGGTTATTTTTCATAACAACATTCAGCCCAAGGCTCCTAATAGTCATTGTCCTGTCTATTACTTCATAGACAACTATATGTATGATCACACAGTGGCCAGCAGCAGTTTGTGTCCTAGTTCTGCATAAAACGGGGTTCCTCCACGGAGAAACACCTTGTACCAGGTCTGCTATAATAATTATAAGTTGCCACCTGTTAATAATCCCTAGGAGCAATAAAAAGGGATATATAGCTAAATTGCATGGAGCAGCCTAGAACATACTTTTAATTTAGAGCAAGCAGGTATTGGGATAGTAAAAATAATGCCCAGGAATAAGGAGCTAGTCCCTACATGAGTATCTCTCAGTGTTGCTCCACCCTGTGCAGGGACTGCTAAAGAACAAAGGAAATAGTGACTTATTGTCCCTTCAAACCAAGTTGGAGCGAGCAGAGTAAAACACCTCAAGCTCAAGGAGTACAGGTATTGTAGCAAGTATCCCTTGTTAAGTTCAAGGGTGGATGTGGGGTAGTCCACACTGGGAATGGGTACTTTACAAATTACTTATTGTATGGTAAAGATTATCACCCTATTTAAACTGCAAGGAGGACGGGAGAAGGAACAGAGGAAAAGGGGAACCCACTCAAGAAGATGAATACCAATCATGGATGTTAAAAGTTGAATAGGAGAGCCATGGCAATTTAAGTCAGGTTTCTTTTTTCCACTCCCCACTGATGGCAATCAGACTGCTAAACTGCCCATGTGGCCAGACATGAACGTAGTATGTAAACTGAATAAGCTGTCAAAGGAGTCCTTTACTGCGTGGTTTCTCCAATGATAGCTACTGTTTAATGTGTGTCAGTCAGCCTCTTTTACTTAAGTGAGGACTATAACATTAAAATGTGGCCCCACATTATAGCGTGAGATCAGGTGTTGTCATAACTTAGCCTCTCTTCATAAAATGAGGTCTGAGTAATATTCAATTTAGGCTTTTCTGTCTAGAACAAAGCCTAGGAATAGAGTAGTTGCACATCTCTAACTTTAACGAGGGCAAAGCATATTCAGTTCGTAGATTGGAGAAATGAAAAATAGTAGGAATGGAATCTATTGTGACCATTTGTCAAGTCCTCCTTTCACTGTTTTTTTTAATATAGATTTTTATCAGCTTTTTTCCCCATTTTCTAGCCATCCCTGTGTCTCAGGCATGAGCACGTGTGTGGAAGCACGCACACAGCATGCCCCGGGGTGCCCTACGGCTACACTGCCACCCCCTCTTACCTACGCTAGCCACCAGACCTCCACCCAATGGGAGCGGAACTATGGGAGGGAGTCTTGATGACCACCCCAGGAGAGGAGAGTTGCCTTCGTCTTCTCAATCTTGCTCCCTCTCCCCCCCCATGTTGGCTCTCCGATGACCCGAGGTCATTCCTGAAACCAGGTCACCAGCATTGTGTGAGGTAAGGCATCCAGAGCCTCTGCCCTTAGTGCAGCCAGCGCAGCCTCCTTTTACTACTTAGTGGGCATCCCCTCACCCAATATAGCATTTAACTCTGTGGGGTGTAGGATCTTCTAACTACTCAGGGAGCAGCAAAACATTAACAAGAAAAACTAACTGTAAGTAGAAATGATTAAGCAATTGGCTAATCTGCATTACAACTTTCAACCCACAGCTCTTAACAGTCATTCTCTCATGTATTACATCATAGACAGATATAGATATTATCACACCGTGGCCAACAACAGCCTCTGTCCTAGTTCTGCAGCAACCAGGTTCCTCCGTGGACAAATACCCTGTACCAAGTCTGCTGTGAGAATGTTAAGTTTCTGCCTATCAATAATCACTTGGATAACAAATGATATGTAGAAGAAGCCATCTCCCTTTTTCAGTAAACTGAAGGGGGGGGGGTGCCAGAAGTGGCAGAGAACCCAGTGAGAAAGACAACAATCTTTATATTGTAATTAAAATAGCCTGAGACTTAGGCAGTCAAGACATCCCAGAAGCTCTCCATTCAGTATTTTATAACCCACCACAGAACCTTCAACTTAGCTGATAAAACTTTTGGGGGAGGAAAAAAAAAGGATAATGTTCTCTGTGCATTCGCTGGTGCCTGCCAAAGTTTGATGTTCCAAAGAAATCTACTTCAGGGGGAATTGATATTAACCTTCCTACCTTAAGGGCGTTCTGGGTTCTTTTGTACATTTTTGGATTTGTATCATAATTTACCCAAGTTCCACTACTATTTATTGTACTTTACCTTGTGTTCCAACTGTTGCTGATCTTACATTATTGTACTGTTTGTACTACCTACATGCTACTGTATAATTGACCATCCTTCACAACCCTATGTAACCCCCTTCCCCAGGTCGCACCGTGAGATGAGTAACTTGTTGCTCAGTGTGCCCTCCTGGTGAAACATTTCAATAAATAAATAATCAATAAACAAGCCATAAACATTAATCAAGCCTCTGCCTTGAAGTACTCACAGATCTCCTGGTTCCTTTCCTCCTCTCCATGTTCCAACCACCAGGAGGGCCCAGGTCACAGACTTTCAGCAGCAGGACACCACAGTCAGCACAGAATGCACATAGGAAGCCCAGTCAATGTCCGTTCAGCCTGTAGGCTCTACCACCTCCATGCCAGCAACCTTTGGAGCTTTGCTGTTCACCTTTGCTCTGGTACAGGCTGCACTCTTCCATCTTCCTGTGCAGTTTGTGTGCACCACTATCTTGGCACACTCCTTCCAAGTAGGGTTACCACCTTTTAAGAACCCAAAGTGGGACCTTTCTTACTCAAACATGATTTTTTGCAAGACAATATGTAACCTCGATCAATGCAACAGACTTGTTTTCTATAAATCGTCAGAATTAAGACCAAGTGTTGTAGTGTTTTTTAGTTGTTTCTTATAATTTTAATGCATTTTAGTTAAGGTATTATAGTTTTCTGCAACATCTAAAGGAAAGTTGAAAAAAAATGTTTTTCTACTGACATGTAGCATTTTTCATGTTTTATTGCAGGACACAGCTGCCTATATCAGGACTGTCCTGCAAAAATCAGGACAGATGGTGACCTTAGCGATCAGGTGGCCATCTTTTTTTAATCTGATCTGCTCATGCTCAGTAGCTAGTACATCATAACTTTTCATATTAGGATGCAATGACCATGAATGGCCACAGGATGGTAGTGCCGTCTGTGTAATACTACATCCCCCTTGTTAACAAAAAGAAAGCTCTATATTATTATGACTTGGTTTTAAACAGAATGCTACAACATATAAAAATGTTTAACTCTTATAACAAAAATGCATATGACTATTTTGTCAGATGGCAAAAATAAAACTTAAGTTGCTTAAGAAAAACAAGTTTATTAGTCTATCAAGCTGTTTAACTACTAATTAGCCGTAGGTGTATCACTTTACAGTTCGCGCAACATAGTCCTTCCACTTTTCAGGTTTATGCACTTCTAGACCACTCCTTGTTGTAGTCCCTATTCTTGTTTTTTTTTTATCTGGACCCATCCTTGGATCAGCCCTAGTCCCCAGCCCAGCACTCACTACCCCTGGGACTTATCTGGCTGGTGTTCCTACCTGACTTGCCCCCCAAGGCAGGGCCATGGGGTCAGGCCATTCCCAACAGCGTTTCAGGTCAGTCTCCATCCGAGTGACACGATCAGTGGTGCGGGGCTCACGATGAGGCAGGGCATCATTCTGTGGGTTGGCATTTTTTAGATTTTCCTCTCAGGAGGTATGCTGTGCTATGACAGGTGGTGCATATGCGCTGACGTCCAGCATGCCTCCCAGCAATGTGCGCTCTAGCTGCTGCTTCCCCCCACCTCCACCAGAGGTCAACCATGTACTGGGTGCTTCTCCACTCTCCCACCGAAGGGGGACATCAGTCCATAGGATGCTCAATCCTCCTCCTCCTCCCAGCTGGCCCTCTGACTCTCTGGGTCCATTCCCAAATCCAGGGTGTTGGAGTCACAAGCAGAGACACTACCACTGTGCTGGCAGTCCGGCGTTTTAGTCCCCGTTCTAGAACTCTGCATCTGGAAGGATGCAGGTTCATTTGAGTCTGAAACAGGCTCCTGGGGCTCTACAAGATGTCCTCTAGCTGGCTGAGATTCGATCCTGACAAGACAGAGGTGTTAGTGATTGAGCCTGGTCATTGACAGGATGTGGACGCTGCTGGGATGAGAACAGGATTATTCCTTGGTCCCATTACCTTGGCAGTATCTACCAAGGTGAAAAATCTAGGCATCATCCTCGATGATGGATTGACACTTGAAGTTCAGGTGTCATCCATCATCAAGAGTGGCTTTTACCATTTGGGGAATGTTGCCTGGATTAAAGCCTTGATTCCACTTGACGACCTGTCCTCACTGGTAAAGTACATGTTTTCATGACATTGCAGCTTGACTACTGCAATGCTCTGTACCTCTGGGACACTGCAGGGGTACTCTTGTGCCTGCAGCTGGTGCAGAATGCAGCAACCAGGTTACTGACAGGCCTGCCGAGGTCCTGTCATGTAACCACAGTTCTATGCAAACTGCACTGGCTACCAGTTAGGTGGAGAATCATCTTTAAGGTGGCTTGCTCCACTATAAGGCCCTAAATGAATCGGGGCCTGGCTACCTGAAAGACCTCTTAACTCCTGCCCACCCTGCATGCTCGCTTTCGCTCCTCTACCTAGGGCCTCCAATTGGTTCCCAGGGCTTGCCTTAAATCCTCTGGAGACCATTCGTTTGAGGTGGTGGGCCGGTATTGTGGAACTCGCAACCAAGACCCTTGATAGAGGCCCCATCAGTAGAGGTTTTTAAGCTGGGCCTAAAGGCACATACAGTTAAATTAGTAAACAGCTGCAATATTTTATTTTATTTAAGCTTGGATCTTTAAATTGTTTAATTTATTATCTGTTTTGAGGTTTATTTATTGCTATATGTTTGCCTGTCTACCTGTACAGCACCCAGAGGAAGGGGGTGCTTCAAATTATACTTTACTTACTTACTTACTAACAGTCTCTGTGGGCTGCACAGTATGCTGAGGCTGTGACACGGTGGTATCAGGGGTATCATCCAGTAGATCTCTCTTGGGGAGTCCTGTCTCTTTGTGTTTCGAATATGTCTTCTGTTCTTTCTGTACACTCCTCCACCTGTGCTTTGGACTATATAAGATCTTGGTGCTGATGCTTTATTTAACACCACCACTGGTTTCCATTTATTGTTCTCCTGCATTCTGACTCTTTCCCCTTCTTTCAGGACAGATAAAGGCTTTCCATGGATATCACAATATTGCTTTTGCTTGTGCAACCCCCCCTACAAATGAGGGTTCTCAGAAAGTCTTCCTTGAGCTTGCCTAAATGCTCACTGCCAGGCTTGTATCCTGCGTTTTAGCAGTTTAGATGTGATTACCAGAGCCTGTATAGCCTCTGTGTACTGTCTCTTTAAGAGCTGCTTGATTGCAGTGTAAGTAATCTGAGATGGTGCGCTGTTGAAAGATGTAACTATTTGCTGAAAATCATTTAAAGTGATAATGATAATGTAGTTTGTCTAACCTGCTTTCTTTGTAGCAAGGACTGTTTTGTTTGTCTCCACTATCTTGGTCCTGGACTGCAAATTGGACCAATCAGTTCTGGTGGGACCTAAAATGTAGCCAGACTACAAGAGCTGTCTGAATGCAAAATCTGTAGGAACTGTAGTTTGAGCTTTTTGTGCCTTTTTTGCAACTGAAGGGGGAGCTCTTGCTTTGACTGACAGTCAAATCAGCCAATCAAATCTTTTGGATCTTGGAGAAGTACCGGGCTGCTTGCAGTTTTCAGTTAGTTCTGAGCTAGGAAGTGAAATGAGAGGAGCTGAAGTGGTTTTGAGCAGCAATCCTGAGTGGATTCACATGGAGAACTCTGAAAGGGCTAAGTTTCGGCCTGCATGTCTGTCTGCTGCTCCTGAAAGGGAGAGAAGAGAATTATTTTGGACTAAATCCAAGTCTGTGTGACTAAAGTAAGCTACTGAAGTGGGCCAGACTCAACCTGAAGAAGACCGAAGATTTTGCGGAATGCGATTGGCCTGTCAGGAGTTCCAGCTACCCCTAAGCTTCAGGGGTGTGCACAGACTTTGCGATTGTGACCGGGGAGTGCTTTGCCTTGTACAGTAGAATGTCCGTACATGTAAATGTGCTATGAGCTGCTAGTGGGTCGTGAGTTAGTTCCCCTCTGTGTGAACTGTGTTCTGCTTGTTAGAAGCTGTATCCAGCCCAAAATGGACTGCATCCAAATTTGTCTCTATGCGGTCTTGGCCTTGCCAGACTGGCCCAGTCAGACTACCCACTGCACAGAGAAACCATCGACGAGAGACCTGCCTGGGGATCAGCCCCCTGCTCCATGCTTGAACAGGAATGACACCTCTGTGACTCGTGTGGGCCTGCTTCTCCTGGCATTCCAGATCAACCACCAGCAGTCTCGATTTTCGTCCAGCCTGTGTCCAGTCTTGGGTATCGTGAGTAAATACCAGGATAGCTCCCTGCAACAACAGCTTAATCTGAGTGTATCATCAGATTGTCTTGTTGTTTCATTTTCTTTACGAACTGAGCCCTCTAGCTCCGGATTACAAATATTGTGTACTGTGCATGTTGTGTTTTCCATCACAGGGCCCCAACCAGCTGCGACGCCGGCCAAACCCGGGCAACAGTCCTTGCTAGCCCATCTCTTCTCCACCTGGGTACCCAGAGGTGGACTGTGTGAGGGGACTCAAAACGCATGCATAACTGCTTGATTGATATAACCTTTAAACTAATTAACTTGATTTTGCCCCTTCCTTGTCCAAGTCCCTTGAATAAATCAGATCTAACTTTTTCTGCATGTAATCTGACTGTGGTTCCAGTTTGTGCTCAAAGTACTGTATTGTTGCTATTTGCTGTGCATAGCCTTGTTTTACAGGGGGTCCCAGGGTCGAGCCAGAGGAACCAGCCCTGGTGCTAAGTGTAAACAGTGTGGGTACTTGTGTGGTGTACCAGGGTATTGTGAAAGTGATTATTGTACAGTGTTCAGGCCACTAGAGGGGAAAGGGGGGGGTTACAGTGTCCCGGAGGGCTGTGCTCAGGTTAGCGTGACCACTACCAACCCTGACCTCCAGGTGGAGGCACCCATTTCAGAGCTCAGGCCCCTTAACCTGCTACTAGCCAAGCAGGCAAGGGTAGTAGCCCTTGGGATAGTGCCACCTAGGGGTGACATCTTGGAGGCTCATCGCTGGGATTTTGTGTCTTCTAGTGGGCAAAATTACAAATTATTGTCAAACATAAATGGCTACCCCAACAGAAGTGGCTGTGAACCAGTTGGTGGGGTGGTGTACAGGGCAGGGGATTGACCCTCACAATGCCCTGCTTGTATTGGATATTCCCCTGAACATTGGTAAAGATGATGTAGAAGGAGTACTTTCCAAAGTTGAAAGTTTAACAAACGCTGTGGTGGTGGGGCGACAGGCTGATTTGACTGCTCAAACTTTCATGGCTTTAGTAGAGTGTAGTGACCCAGTGGACAGTTCCAAAGTGCCACGGGATATTGTCCTGGAAGAGGCCCCAGCTGCCTGGAGAGTGATAACTAGAGACAGTAAAGATCCCAGGGAGGATGAGCTCCCCCTATTATCTGAGACTTTTGAGGAGAAATTTGCTAAGTTGTTGCTGGAGGAAGGGAAAACCATAGAGGACTTCAAGAAATGATTCCTGCCACCTGGGGGTGTTCCCTCCCCAACCTCCTCCCACTCCGGCACCTGTTACTGCCCTGCCTTCTGTGCCCATGCCAATGCTGGCCCCTACATCTGTACCTGCCATTAGTCATGACTCCTACTGAAGGTTGAGAATCTTCTCGGGCACCCTTCCCACCACCCCAGGGGGAGGATGACTGGGAGACCTGGATAGACTATGTTGCCCCTCTAGTAGCTGAATGGCAATGCTCAGAAGCAGAGAAATGAAAGAGGTTGAGAGAGAGAGCCTCTGAGGTCCTGCTCTGGCTACCATCTGTGCCAAGCAGGCCAATAACCCAGAAGCAACTGCACAGGACTATCTTGATGCATTGGAGAATGTGTATGGGAGTCTGGATTCAGATGAGGACCTATGGTGGAGAGCAAGAAACGCTCAGCAGTACTCAGGGGAGCCATTGTTTGTGTATGTACCTTGTCTTGAAAAGCTGCTACAAAAGTGCCTCAGAAAAGGTAGTTTACCATCAAATGGATTAGATCAAACTAGGCTGGACCGGATCCTCAAGTCTGCTCCTTTTTCAGAATTGTTACTGCTTCAGTTGCTCCTCACCAACCGACTGGAATCGCCCCCCTCCTATGACGAACTAATGAAAGAAATTCGGGGACTTGAGCAAAGGTGACCCGGGGGGGGACTTTTACCAATATCTGCTGCTACTGCGCAAGTGACAGAGCATGATCATCCAAGTGGGGTTCAGGAGCAAGAGTCGGCACCTAACGAGCACTCTGAGAATGCAAAGGACTTTCCACCCTGGGCCGAGTTTTTGAAAGCCGAGCTTTTAAAGGATGTCCGAGAGTCAAAGGTGGGTGCCTCTGCAAGGGTTCCTCCCATGGAACAGGATTCTGGTTCCTCTCAGGTCGTGACTGCCATGGGGGTGGGGGGTGCACCCTCAGGCATCCTCTACCAAGGGTAGCTCCCAGGCTGAAATCAAATAATTGACTGCCACCCTAAAGGAACTATTGAGACACGTTGCACCCCTCTCACTGCTGCAAGCAGATATTGGACCCCGATCCCTTGCTACTACTTCGATTCCTCATGCAATGTTCTCTCCAAGGATGACCCAGGAGTGTATCATTTGTCACAACTGTGGAAAGGATGGCCATATGAAGCGGGAATGCCGGTCTCAGAAAGACTTAGAGAAAGTAGTGAACCGGCTTCAAGGGGAGCTTCAGAAAATGAATCAGTAGTCAAGGGGTGCACGAAAAGTCCACACTGAAGACTTTGGACATCCTAACTCAAACCCCTTTGTGGCTAAATCGTCCATTCAGGCCCCTGCTGCTGTCCCTCCAGACTGGTCCAAAATAGTGGGCCCTTCAATGGAGACTACCGTGGCTGTGAATGGTATTCCTACTCGGGCTATGCTGGACAGTGGGTCGCAAGTGGCCATTATATTTAAGGACTGGTATGACAAATACTTATCTGCTGTGCCCTTATAATCCCTGGAAGGCCTACATGTGTGGAGGCTGAGAAACAAGTCTTATCCCTATCTAGGATATGTCCGCCTCTGGTTGTCATTTCCTGCAGCTGTAACTGGTGTAGAGGAGCAAGTCGAGACACTGGCCTTAGTGTGTCCCCCTACTGGACTGTATGATGGGGTTCCCCTGTTAATTGGGACCAATGGCCAATGTTTGGGAGACTGGCACAACCCTGTCATGAGAAACAAGGGCGACGGACTGGGAGGGCCCTAAGAATTCCCGCTCTGATCAAGAGGGCCTATGATTTGCAACAGAACCCCAAGGGAGTGGACCAGGATGAACCGGTAGGGGTTGTGTGGAAAAAGGATCCCGATTCAATGGTACTGGCTCCTAACGCCCAGTGTACCGTTCAAGGGGAGGTCCTCCTCCGCAAAGATGTCAAGAACAAAATACTGATGTTGGATGCGCCAGGCGATGGAAAATTGCCAGAAGGATTATTGGTTAAGTCCAGCATCTTGCCAGCTCGTGCTCATGCCTATGCATGATGAGTGATGGTCCAGATTCATCCAGGTGAACAGAGGATGCACCCTAGCTATGGTACACTGTGCAGGCACTGCAGTGTTGCCCAGCAACAAGCACCCTGGCAAGACAGATAGAGTGACTCCCGACTTGTTTGATTTTGGTGACTCCCCGTGGCCAGCTGAATGGAAGACTAGAATTAGCCAGAAACTTGCCCAGAGAGATCAAGTGTTTTCATTGAAGGAATGGGATATGGGATGTGTCCAGGGTGCAAAGCATCACATATGCCTGCATGATGAACGGCCATTTCGACAGAGGTCTCGATACCTAGTCCCTGCAGACATAGACGATGTGAGAAGACACTTGCAGGAAATGCTCGCGGCTGGTGTGATACAAGAATCCAGGAGCCCATATGCTTCTTCCATTGTGGTTGTGCATAAGAAGAATGGATCTATGAAAATGTGTGTTGATTATTGAACTCTGAATCAGCGGACAATCCCAGATCAATACACCATGCCCTGTATACAAGGTGTTCTGGATTGTTTGAAAAGGAGCAAATAGTTCTCAGTGTTGGATCTTCACAGTGGATATTATCAGATTCTGATGGCTCCGGAGGACCATGAGAAGACAGCCTTCATCTCTCCTTTGGGGTTCTACGAATTCCTGAGAATGCCACAGGGGATATCGGGTGCCCCAGCCACCTTCCAACGACTGACGGAATGAGCGGTGGGAGACATGAATTTGCTGGAATGCCTGGTGTACTTGGATGATGTCATTGTGTTTTGGAGCTCCCGAGAGGAACATGAGAGTCGATTGTTCAAAGTACTAGACAGACTGGAAGATTTCGGCCTCAAGCTGTCCATTGACAAGTGCCAGTTTTTCAAAACCTCTGTGAAGTATGTGGGGCGCATAGTGTCTACAGAGGGGGGATACAGACTGATCCTAGTAAAGCTGAAGCCTTGACCACTTGGCCCCAGCCCCACAATTTGAAAGAACTACATTTCCTGGGATTATGTGGCTACTACCACAGGTTCATAAAGGACTATTCCAAAGTGATTCGGCCACTCTTGAATCTTACCCAGGGTTACCCTCCTACCAATCGTAAATACAAAAAGGGGTCCGTCAAAGAACCAGACAAAGCATATTTCCACCCAGGTAAACTTTTCAGGTCCTGTTGGACGCCTGACTGTGAAGCAGCTTTCTACTAAGTCATATACCAGCTCACCACGCCCCCATCCTCGCTTATGTTGATCCCACCAAACCCTATGTGCTGCATACTGACGCCAGTCTGTAGGGTCCAGGAGCTGTACTGTATCAAGACCATGAGGATGGTTTGAGACCAGTGGCATTTGCCAGTAGGTGCTTGACCCCATCAGAGTGAAACTAACCTGAGCACAAGTTGGAGTTCCTTGCGTTAAAATAGGCCATTGTCGACCAGTTTCATGATTACCTCTGTGGCGCAAAAGTATTGGTGAGGACTGACAATAACCCGTTGACCTATGTACAGACTTCGGCTAAGTTAGATGCCACGGGGCACTGGTGGCTTTCTGCATTGTCAACGTATGATTATGCTGTCGAATACAGACCAGGCCTGAATCATATTGATGCTGACGCCCTATCCTGGAGGCCCATTTCCAAGAGCAACTGGGTCAGGCTGTCTGAACCTGACATCCGAGCATTGTGCCAGAAGTTTGACAGAAATGAACAGATGTCTACAGACACAGCGGACTGCTTAGTAGAGTGCTTGGGCCCCTCTGACACCTGCATACCAGCTGCATATTGCCACTTTTCTGCTCTAGATATTAGTGAACTACCTCAGTTTGACAATGACAGTATTCAGTGGGCTCAATCCCGAGATTCTATGATTCAGCCAGCACTTGATGCCCTTCGTGCAGGAAAAGATGTGTCCAAGTTGCGTTCCTCTGATCTGCGAACTGCTTTATTGTTTAAAGAAGGCCCCAGGTTGAAGCTGCTTAATCAATTGTTGTATAGAGAGACTGTAGATCAAGGTGGCCAAGTAGACAAGCAACAATTGGTCCTGCCCATAGCCTTCAAAGATTTGGTACTGAGGTCCCTCCACAATCATATGGGCCACCACGGTATCAGCTGGACCCTTGACCTAGTACAATCTCGATTCTACTGGCCCAAGATGGGGGCCAATGTTGAGCACCATGTAAGGACTTGTAGTCGCTGCCTGCAGAGAAAAGCCCTGCCTCAGAGGGCTGCCCCCTTTGTCAACATTACTACTAGCACCCCAATGAAACTAGTCTGCATAGACTTTTTGAGTTTATTTATTTATTTAAGCATTTTACCAGGAATGGCATACTGAGCGGGTTACCGCTCGATTCCAGATGCGTCCTGGGGAAAAGGGACAATTGGAGCATATAATATAAACACAAATAGGGAGTACATGAATGTGATTTCATATGCAGTACAGTGGAGGAGGATTGTACATGATTACAGTTACACTATACAGAGTGTTAGAGACCTCCCGGGCAGATACTGGAGCGTGCAAGTACATGACATAAGTAGAATCACATGAAAGCAGATACATTTTACAAACATTGGGGAAATAGGCATGTAACTATTGTCAATTTGCAGAATTAGCTATGAAATCAAGCAATGAGGGAAAATAGAGAGGATATACATGGATGAGATGGAGTCTGCCATCTGTAACCCCTACATTATGCTTTACATAGCATGAAAGCAAAACGCGGGGGAGGTGTGCTAAGAGTAAAGACAGGAGGGCCTAAACACGAGTAGGGGACTTGAGGTTATAACTCCTAGGTGACCATATGTGCAGGCACAAATAGTAGAGAAGTGTGCCTTGAGGAGGAGATTTAGGTGCAACGAGTTAGCGAAGTCATGAATACCTGCTGGGAGTGTGTTCCAAAGTTTGGGCATGAGGTATCTGAATGCCGCTTGGCCCCTTGAAGTGGCCATACATGGGACATATAGTAGCTGGGAGCTACCATTCCTGAGGGAGTAGGTGGATTGTGGTGGGACTGAGATGGCAGATGTAAGGTAGGGGGGAAGGGACTGTGACCAGAATTTCGCTGTGGTCCTGATGCTGTGGATGTGTCTATGGATGTGGAGCGATGTTAGATCAAGGGGGCTGTAGAGGTCACAGTGATGTGTCATAATTGGGCAGTCAAGGGCAAAATGGCAGAAAGAGTGGTACAGAGGATCAAGGCTGGCTAGGGTCAACTTGGGAGCAGCACAGTATACTGTATCCCCGTAATCCAGTATTGGGAGGATCATTTTTTGGACAATTTCCTTGTGGGTTGCCAGAGGTAGGCTACCCTTGTTCCGATATAAGGCTCCTAATTTTGGCTACAGCTTTTTGGGGATAGAGTCGATGTGAGTGGAAAAATCAAGGTGCTGATTGAGCCAGACCCCGAGGTAATTGAAGGAGGTACAGGTCTCTAGAGGAGTTCCCTCAGTGGTGAAGAAAGTGGGGGTAGAAAGGAGTCTGGAGAGCCTTTGCCTAGCCCCAAATGTTAGGGAGACTATTTTCTTGGGGTTTAGAAGAAGTTGGCTTGAACTAAACCAATGCTGTATCACATTAAAATCTTGTTGAAGACTAGAGGCCACTTCATCGGTGGAGGAGCCTGTTGCGTAGAGTACGGTATCATCAGCGTACAGGCGTATGGATGTGTGAGTACAGACTGAGGTAAGTTCATTTAGGAAAATTGAGAAGGCCGAGGACCGAGCCTTGTGGGACCCCAGTAGTAACCGGGAGGTGGGGGAGGAGGTGTTGGGTCCAATTCTTACCGATTGAGTTCTACCATCTAAGTAGGATTGAAACCAATTGGTGGCATCACCAGAGAGACCGGCGCTAGAGAGTTTGGATAACAGTAGAGGGTGAGAGACAGTGTTGAAGGCTTTAGCAAGGTCGATGAAAATGGCTGAGGTGGTGTGCCCTTTATTCATGCCTGTGAGGATGGCGTCGGTGAGCCTTAGCAGGGAGGTTATGGTGGAGTGTGACTTCCTGAACCTTGATTGGTAGGGTGTAAAGAAAGAGGTGGAGTCAAGGAAGGAGGAAAGTTGGGCTAGGACAATGCGCTCCTGTATTTTGGCCAGGATGGGGAGTAGGGAGATTGATCGGTAGTTTCCCAGTGACGAAGGGTCTCCACCTTTTGGGAGGGGGATGACTGTGGCAAACTTCCAGTCGGATGGTACGTTGGCAAGAGAAAAAGAGAGATTGAACAGTGCGGCCAGGAGGGTGGCAATGGCAGGGGCATTTAAGTGTAACATTTTGGAATCAAGCCTGAAGGGCACTTGCCCTTTGAAGGGTTGTGAGATCGCAGGGCTTTCAGCACATTGAGCAGGGTAACATGACAGAAAGAGAAGCCAGTAGTCTGGGAGGATGTTTGCGTCGGGATAGGTGCATCCTTGGGGGGGTGAGGTAGAGAGGCTATGAGAGAGGATGAACAACTGGTGAAGAAAATGTTGAAAACAGAGGCCACTTTAGCTGGTTCAGTGACAGTGGAGCCTTCAACATTTAGGGTTGGGGTGGGGGTTGAGCAGGGGGAGAGAAGAGTGATTTGATAGTTTTCCAGAAATTTGTTGGGTGATTTAGGTTGGTGTTGAAAGATGCCTTGAAATAGTTGGTTTTGGCCTGATGGATTTGCCTAGTGCAGGAATTTCGAAGTGAATGGTATAGTTGAAATGTTGCCTGGGTACCTGTTGCCTTGTACTTTCTCCAGGCAAGGTCCCTAGCATGGAACTGGGCAATGAGTTCAGCAGATACCCAGGGCAGGTGGGCACCCCTTATCCTCTTTTTCCGTAGGGATGCGTGGGTGTCCCATACTGCTAGGAAAATTTCCTTAAAGAATTTTAGGGCTGAATCAAGGGAGGAGGCCTGGTAGATGGACCAGTCTGTTTGTGCCAGGTCCCTTAGGAGTGCATCTAGATTTAGAACTTTATACGACCTAGTGAACAACGTCCTTGGTGGCGATGCTTTGGGTCTATATATTTTTCTTACAGCGTAGATTATGTGGTGGTCTCTTTGGAGTCAGGGAGGAGTCCGGCTTTTATGACCCAATGGGGGTGAGAGGTAAGGACCCAATCTAAGAGGGAAAGGTTCTGAGATTTATGATTTAGACGAGTGGGATCAGAGATCTGTTGGGTGAGGTTTAGAGCTGTGATTTGGCTGCAAAGTTTGGAAATATTGTTTGTGAGCCAGTTCAAATTTAAATCCCCTAGAATATGCAACTCGCCCCCAAAGGACTTAGCCTTTAGGGTGCCCAGGTGGTCCATCACATCAAGCTGGGAGGTGTTCGAGGTGCAGTAGGACCCTGCAATATATAGTGGAGTGGAGTGGGGAAGGCAGAGTTTGATTGGCAGGGAGTTGATAGACTGAGAGGGCATGGAGAGCTGTACCGGGATGAACTGAAGCATCGTGGAGATATACATAGCTACGCCACCCCCTTTTTTCCTACCCGAGCGGTCTTGACGAATGAGCGAATAACCAGGTATAGTTACTTCTGAGTCCAGGTTAGAGGGCTTTAACCAGGTCTCAGTGATTATCATTACATCCGGGCGGATTGACATTACTATTGGTTGAAGGGCTGTGATTTTATTCAGGATGCTACAGATGTTTAGGTGCACGAGTTTAAGACCTCTTGGTAATGTGAGGGACTGGTAGGTGCTGGGGGGCTATGGGCCAGGGTTTAATTCTACATCCCCAGACAGGAGGAGCAGCAATACTAACAGATGTTTGAGTGTGTACATGCTCCATTTTGGCTTGGGGGGGGTAATCACCTGGTATGTTGTTTGTGGAGGGGTATTTAGTGTGGAGGAGATTAGAGCTGTCAGGCCTATGTGAAAAGCTGGTGGCAGGATAGTAGCACCAGGGATCCAGATGTTCTGGGAGTAGCAATGTTGCGGCAGAGTTGGGGAGAAAGTTACATGATGGGGAGAAAAAACGTTACTTAATGTGAGGGGTTAGGAGGTAGGCGAGGGTGGGAAGCAGGTGGGAGGGAAGTTAGGGGAGTGAACTGGCAGATTAAGGTGAGAAACAGAAGCATCATGATGCTATTGGGTTTGATAGGGGGAATAGGAGAGTGTAATGGCCACTAGAGGGGAGAAAATATAATCTGCTAATGGGAGAGTGGGCTGATATGTTTTTGTACACACGTGACCAGTGCTATAAGAGTCAGCGTCTGCCAAGGGTGGTGGTGGGGACAGCAGGGTAGCTGGCACGTAGCGCCAGTGGGGCTTAGCTGCTTGAAGTGTGCACTTGATGCTGCACTCGTCCGTACCTGGGAAGTTATCTCGCCTCCATCTGCAGGGCTCCAGTGGCAGGGGAGGTTTAAAAGTCCTCCGACTCTGCAGGCAGACTGGGGAGGAAGCAGAAAATGTACAATTACTTATAGGCACAAAACAGCGCAAGAGCATTTGACCTTTAATGCCATACAGGTAGGGGCATTCATTAGGGGCAATCACTCGGTTTGTATGCTCAGCACTTAACCTCCACACACAACTTATCACAAGGTAAGATATGATTAATTCATCAAGTACCAAACAGCTCTTTACTTAGCACAATTTAGGCAGTGTTGTATGAAATTGCTAATTAAAGCTCCTACTAGACCAGCTTGACCACGCTGGAAAAAATTAGAAAATTACACATAAAGTTCCTTACAATGCTAACTCTACGCTCCGTGGAAAATTTACAAACATTTTACACAGAAAACTATCAGCATTGCTACACGGACCAAAATAATGGAGAGGGGCCCCTTTTAAAATTGGCGCCCTTTACTCAACTACTATTGTTCTTAGCTGCTTTAGCTGCTTGAAGTGTGCGCTTGATGCTGCGCTCGTCCGTACCTGGGAAGTTATCTCACTTCCATCATCGGGGCTTCGGTGGTGGTGGGGGGGTTTAAAAGTCCCCTGACTCTGCTGGCAGACTGTGAAGTTATCTCGCTTCCATCTGTAGGGCTCCAGTGGCGGGGGGGGTTAAAAGTCCTCCGACTCTGGAGGCAGAGTTTGGAGCCTGATCAGCAAAACATTGGCAATGTGTCAGTGGTTACAGACCATTTCACACGGTATGCACAAGCTTTTTCTACCAAAGATCAAAAAGCATCTACCGTGGCCAAGGTGCTAGTGAAAAATTTCTTCGTCCACTATGGTGTCCTCAGTGAATTCACTCTGATCAGGGCCAGGACTTTGAGAGTTGGCTAATCAAAGACATGCTCTCTCTATGGAGGGGTGCGAAAGTCAAGAACCACACCTTATCACCCATGGGGGGATTCTCAACCAGAACGCTTTAACCACACCCTGCTTGACATGCTAGGTACCCTCCACCCAAAAGATAAGCATAAATGGAGCCAGCAGATTAGCACCTAGGTACACGCATACAATTGCACGAAGAATGATGCTACCGGGTTCTCTCCCTACCACCTCATGTTCGGGAGAGAGGCCCGGCAGCCTGTTGATGTCTGTTTTGGGGTTTCTTCCAATAGGGTCCGAGCCGAAGATTACCTGCAATATGTACAAAAACTGAAAGCTCAACTGAACCATGCCTATCAACTGGTCTAGACAATGGCTGCCAAAAGAAATCTAGCCAACAAAGACAGACATGATAGAAAAATAAAGGCTCAAGAGCTTAGGCCTGGAGATGGTGTGCTGTTGCAAAATTTAGGATTGCAAGGTAAACACAAAATTGCTGATCGATGGCACCATCTTCCCAATGTCATAGTTGGAAAGTTGGATGATTTGCCAGTGTACAAAGTGTGCCCTGAAAATAACTCCAAAGCTGTCAAGACCATGCACTGTAACCACTTGCTACCTATTGGTCAAGTTATAGTTGAGGCTGAACCCGACGAGATTGATTCCCCTGGATCAGTGACTCATGATGATGCAAGAAAGAAACAGAGTCAGCCTGCCCCCGTGGTTGCCGATTTAAGACTTCTCCCGCAACAGGCCCAGAATGATAGTGACTGCCAGTCTAACTTTGATGACAGTGAGTGGGATAATGCCTATTATACAATGGCAAGAAAGAATCCTAGATTCTGATTGGTCATTGCATGCCTAAGACAGCGATGTTATTACACAATAACATCACTGTATGGATGAGCATATGCTTGAGCTATCTTTTTTTAAGAAACAGAAATATACTGCCACACTAAAAATCTACTAAAAACATTTTTTAAATGTTTTTTATTTTGTATAACAATGAGCCATTGTATAATAGCAATTAGGCACTCCAGTGTGTGTGTTATTGTGTAATAACGTAACTCCTGGGGTGGTGGAAGCACTAGACTTCGCCTCATGCTTCAACCCACCCCAGGAGTGACGTTATTACACAATAACACACACCCTGTCATGCCTTATTGCTTAATTACCCCTCATATGAACTGAGTCAGTTGTTTTGTGGAAATCCTATGTTGAATTATGGGGATGAAGCTGGGCCTTCTGGACTGCCTAACGCCCCGGCATCATCCTTAGAGCCAATGCTCCCTGAAGGTGAAGTGCAAAGTATCACGTCTGAGGATGCTGAGTCTTTGTGTATCGTGGAACTGTATGATTTGCCTGAAGGAAAGGTTGATGGTATGAGTCTTTCTGGTGACATGCCAGAACTTGAGGAACACTATGAGAGTGCTGACAGTCCCCCTTCAGTGCCGGAGTGTCTTCAAAATGAGCCAAGTGTTGTAGAAACAGAGACTACAGAGCAAGGGGCTGACAGTGCTCGCAGCTTGGACATTCCCCCTTCATGCAGAGACACCCCTCACAAGTGATGAAAGCTCCAAGACTATTGCTGAAAGTACAGAGACTGTGGTTGTTCACCCCAGAAAGACTGGCCTGAGCTGTCAAGCCAGTGGTGCACTTCAGTTACTATTCCTCCGGGAGACCAATGGATTTGCCTCTCAATGTAGTCCACAAAGGTGTTTATGTCTCTCAGAGCTCACTGCCCAAATTGAGCATGACAGCCCATTTCAGGTTACTTGTTCTGCCCTCTCACCATGGTGCACCTGCCCCATCCAGTCCCAAGTTAGTTGATAGGGAAGGGCCCCCTCTTGCATTGTTTAGAGTACAAGACATTATTACATGATTCTGTATAGTAATGTTCAAATTACCTGTGTGAAATATGCATAACGTATTGTCAGAATGGAAATGATATAGTGGAGTACATTGAAATTTATAGTAAAGTGACAAGTTATGCCAATTGATGAATCACATAGTACTTGTATAGCATACTAATGGTATAAATGTCTTGTATACGTTGCATTTTCAATGTTATGATGGTACAGACTTGATGCGGACGCCAAGTTTTCCCAGTCAGGGAAGGGTGTAACCCCCCCTACAAATGGGGGTTCCCAAAAAGTTTTCCTTGAGCTTGCCTAAATGCTCACTGCCAGGCTCGTGTCCTGCGTTTTAGCAGTTTAAATGTGATTACCAGAGCCTGTATAGCCTCTGTGTACTGTCTCTTTAAGAGCTGCTTGCTTACAGCATAAGTAATCTGAGATGGAGTTCTGTTGAAAGATGTAACTATTTGCTGAAAATCATTTAGAGTGATAATGATAATGTAGTTTGTCTAACCTGCTTTCTTTGTAGCAAGGACTGTTTTGTTTGTCTCCACTATCTTGGCCCTGGACTGCAAATTGGACCAATCAGTTCTGGTGGGACCTAAAATGTAGCCAGACTACAGGAGCTGTCTGAATTCAAAATCTGTAGGAACTGTAGTTTGAGCTTTTGCACCTTTTTTGCAACTGAAGGGGGAGCTCTTGCTTTGACTGACAGCCAAATCAGCCAACCAAATCTTTTGGATCTTGGGGAAGTACCGGGCTGCTTGCAGTTTTCAGTTAGTTTTGAGCTAGGAAGTGAAATGAGAGGAGCTGAAGTGGTTTTGAGCAGCAATCCTGAGTGGATTCGCATGGAGAACTCTGAAAGGGCTAAGTTTCGGCCTGCATGTCTGTCTGCTGCTCCTGAGAGGGAGAGAAGATAAATATTTTGGACTAAATCCAAGTTTGTGCGACTAAAGTAAGCTACTGAAGTGGGCCAGGCTCAACCTGAAGAAGACCAAAAATTTTGTGGAATGCGATCAGCCTGTCAGAAGTTCCAGCTACCCCTAAGCTCCCAGTGTATGCAGAGACTTTGCGATTGTGACCGGGGAGCACTTTGCCTGGTACAATAGAATTCCCATACATGTAAATGTGCTATGAGCTGCTAGTGAGTCGTGAGTTAGTTCCCCTCTGTGTGAACTGTGTTCTGCTTGCTGGAAGCTGTATCCAACCCAAAACAGACTGCATCTGAATTTGTCTCCATGCGGTCTTGGCCTTGCCAGACTGGCCCTGCCAGACTACCCATTGCACAGAGAAGCCATCAATGAGAGACCTGTCTGGGGATCAGCCCCCTGCTCTACGCTTGAACAGGAACGACACCTCTCCAACTCGTGTGGGCCCTGTGTCTCCTGGCATTCCAGATCAACCACCTGCAGTCTCAATTTTTGTCCAGCCTGTGTCAAGTCTTGGGTATCATGAGTAAATATCAGGGTAGCTCCCTGCAACAACAGCTTAATCTGAGTGTGTCATCTGATTGTCTTGTTGTTTCGTTTCCTTTATGAACTGAGCCCTCTGGCTCTGGATTACAAATATTGTGTACCGTGCATGTATTTTTTTTTCCATCACAGGGCCCCAACCAGCTGCGAAGCCAGCCAACCTTGGGCAACAGTCCTAGCTAGCCCATCTTTTCTCCACCTGGGTACCCAGAGGTGGACTGTATGGGGGGGGACTCAAAGCGCATGCATAACTGCTTAATTGATATAACCTTTAAGCTAATTAACCTGATTTTGTCTCTCCCTTATTCAAGTCCCCTGAATAAATCAGATCTAACCTTTTCTGCATGTAATCTGACTGTGGTTCCAGTTTGTGCTCAAAGTACTGTACTGTTGCTATTTGCTGTGCATAACCTTGTTTTACAGGGGGTCCCCAGGGTCGAGCCTGAGGAACCAGCCCTGGCGGTAAGTGCAAACAGGGTGGGTACTTGTGTGGTGTACCAGGGGTATTGTGAAAGTGATTATTGTACAGTGTTCAGGCCACTAGAGGGGAAAGAGGGGGGTTACAATGTCCCGGAGGGCTGTGCCCAGGTTAGCTTTACCACTACCAATCCTGACCTCTGGGTGGAGGTACCCATTTCAGAACTCAGGCCCCTTAACCTGCTACTGGCCAAGTAGGCAAGGGTAGTAGCCCTTGGGATAGCGCCACCTAGGGCTGACACTTGTCTTATTTTTCCCAAAGTTTTTTCTGGACAGGCTGTAAATCCAGTACTTGCGATTGTAACAATGACTCAGTTGCCAGAGACTTGGACTGTAATCTATGGCTCATCAGCAGTTGTGCTGGGGATCCAGTGCCATCATTTGGAGTGTTTCTATAGTCCAGAAGGTTAAGATGAGGGTCCCTGCCATTCTCCTTAGCTTTCTGCAGCATTTATTTTTCAGTTTGGACCATTTTCTCTGCCAGTCCATTTGACTATGTAATTGGGAATACTGTTTACATGTTTAAATTCCCAGTCCTTTTCCAGCCTCTGAAATTCCTGGCTAGTGAACTGTGGGCCATTGTCCAATTTCAGTACAGTGGGATTCCTATGTCAGCCAGATATGGATTTGATATGACTTATTACTGCCCCACATTTTGTGACTTTGAGGTGACAGACTTCAGAATATCTTGAATAGTAATCCACAAGCACAAGGTAGTCTCTGGAATCCCAATGAAATAGATCAGCTGCTACTACTTGCCACAGTCTGGTAGGCACCTCATGACTAGTCAGTGGTTCTTTTTGATTCATGTTTCTTTTTTTCATACATAGAGAACACTTGGATACCACATCAGCAATCTGAGCTTCCCTTATAGGCCAAAACATAATGTCTCTTGCTCTCTGTTTAGTTTTCTCTATTCCCCTATGTCCCTGATGTAATATTTGTAACAATTAAGGTCTCACTGAGGCTGGTATATTCAGTTTTCTGTCCCTTAAACATTCATCCCTCACATTGAATGAGTTCCTTTTGGTAGTTAAAATACTGAGTTATTATTTCAATTACAGGTTAGACAGAGGGACTCATGTGTGGGGGTTGTATACTGTTGTATTTGAAACACTGCCTGGGCCAATTGAAGCTACTTTGTTCTGGGAGTATGAAGGATCTCAAATGTATATTAGTTAATTTGAAAAAATTTGTTTTGGTGATTGGAGTAGTTTACTCCCTCCAAAAAGAAAACCAATTTGGTCTGCAACCATTTCGCTATTAGTGACTGAGCATGTGATGAAAACCTGATTTTGGTTGGGGGTTTTAATGCTGCTTGGGGAGGACAACGGGGAGAAAATTGGAAGATTCACTACAAAGTTTACATCTGATGCAAATAATAGATACACCTACAAGGAAGGGAAGGCTCGAAGGCCCTGGAAATATCCTAGATTTGATATTTGTCACCCCGATCTGGTGGTGATAGATAAGGGAGTGAGCCCCCCAAATTTAAGGGACCACAGTGCAATCTGTTGTAATATTGGGATAAGAGTGGGTACAACAAGTAAACAGTGCGCTCCACTCAATTCTGTGTTATGAGGAGATGTTATAAAAACTATAGTCAACAAGATTTTCAAAATAAAATTCTAAATTTAAAATTGTATGGAGTAGCATTAATTCCAGACATGAATATGGCAATGGAAGAATTCACAAAGGTGCTTGTGGGAGTATGTAATGAGTGTGCCCCTTTTAGGGAACAGACCTCTAAATCCCATGGTCTTCCCTGGTTAAATGATACAATTAAAATACTAATCAAAGAGAAGGACAAATTATGGAAAATTACAAACAAAACTTTAAACCAAGAGACACGGGACAAGTTTAAAAAGGTAAGAAATACGGTTATGCAAGAGGTCAGAAAACTTAAGGGATATTATTATTAGGCCTGCATGAAAATTATATTCTGCCCGCAGAATTTATGTGAACGTAGAATTTACACTCCTGTGGAATGCCGTGAATAACTTGCAGTTTTTTCTTGGAAATCTGCTGTTTTGAAGTACGGATTGTTTTTACGAATGGCATGTTTATATTGCGGAATGACTGGTTTCCGCGGAATATATATTCTGCAATTTACATACGCAATTCATAAAACCATCCAAACCACCGAATTGTGTTCCTGGAAATGTGTTGCTTCCATTCCACACTGAATGTGTAAACCGCAGTTTATTTTTCCACTGTTCACATCTCTGTAATGTATAATTCAGTCACCTTGACTCGTGTCTCTAGAAATCTGCCATTTACAGAGAATGGCAAATTGTTCTGTGAATTGCAGATTATAAAATCGCCGTTTATGCCATGTGTAAGTCGTCGTTCTGAAACCACAGTTTGGAGCTTTAGACTACATTTTGCAGTTTGATAGCAGCTATCATTGACACTGGATACAGTTAACTTGTTGGCTAACCTTATGGCTATAGAGTTCACTATTTTGCAGTGACTAAAATGTCATCACCAGGAAGAGGGGAGGATCAGGCCGCTGGACATGGTGTTAGTGGTCAGCAGCAGCAGTCCCAACAGAAACAGCTTCAGCAAATTCCTGAGCAGGGTGCAGAACAGCAGGAGGTGCCACACCAGGCTTCACAGCAGCCAGTGAAGGAGCTGGAGGTAGAGAAGCAGCATGACAGCAGCTGCCCAGATGCAATTTGCCCCGCCCCCTTCCATAACAAGGATGTCACTCTCCTAGTTAAAGAGGTGACAAAACATGCTAAGGAATTGTTTGGTACTGATAGACTTCCATTCAAACAATGAGAGGAACTGTGAGGACAAATAAAGGGTGTGGTGGATAAACAGCAGGGAAGCATCCCACGTACTATCAAAGAATGAAAGCATAAATGGGATGATCTCCAGCGACAGGAGCCTGAAGTTTTGGAGCTGCTAGGCAGAGCATGTACTGGGCATGAGGGATCATCAAGGAAGAGGAAGAGAGAGGAGGGTCACAGCACCAGTGAGTATTGGTATTTCATTATTTTTGTATTTTAATAGTTAGTCATATAAATGTTATAAATTTAGGAAATACATACAATGTCCTTTGTTCAAACATGACATTGTTATCATAAGTGAATACTCAATGGCCGGCCCAGTGGCATGGAGGGCTGAGGCATCACTGCCTTACCTCCTGCCACGCTGGCGATCCATGTTCGCAGTGCAAGTGGGTCGTCGGGGGTCGGCCGGGGAAGGAGAGGGAGAGGATGAAGTATCTGGAGGGCAGCTCTCCTCTCCCGGGGAGGGGTGGGACCAGAGACCTGTGCATGCCAGGCCCCTAGTGGCAGCTGGAGGCTGGCACACTGGCTCCAAAGATGGGTGGGGGGCAGAGACTGAGCAGACACCCGGTGTGCCGTGTGTGGAAGCATGCATGACTCGGCCATTGGCGTCATTGCACGGCTGGCTCCACACTTGGGGATGGACCAAATGGAGGCTGAAAATACCACTTACCAGCAGGATGATGCTGGCCCCTTGCAGGCGCCACATCCGGCCAGCTGGCATCTCAATGCCAGAGGTACGTGCTAGTGGACGCTGGGTTGACAGGGCTCAGGAGGCAGTGGAAGGGGGCTGGTCAGTGGCGGAGTCAAAGAAATAAAGAAATAAAAAAAGGAAGTGAATACTGAATAGCATTAGATGACATTCAAGACGGTGTGTGGTACTGCTAAATTACTGCATGACTGCAGTGTGTTGTACTGTACGATGTATGGTTGAGTTCCACGCAATCACCTGTGAAGTTTGGTACTGTAAGGCAGTGATACACATCCTGTAGTACGTCACTGCACTGGGGGAAAAAAAGGCTAAATTGTAGCTGTTACCCTGGGCTATTTGATATTAATGCATAGTTAGTAACAATCAGATAGATTGTGTCATGCAAGTGAACTTTATGTTTGTGTCCAATTTTGCGTGATTGTACCAGACTGCATCTGTGTATGTTTCCCCTCTGTCATGAGTTAAGTCATGCATGAGGTGAGGCAACCTTCTGTGTCAAGAAGTTCTTCATTATCTCCCTTCTAAATCTCCCTCCACTGCATGTAAAAATGTTTTTTTTATGTAAATTTTGTTCGCTTGATTAAAATATCCTGTTTTTGTCTTCTCCATAATATCTATAAAAAGGTTTTTTACCTCACTTTGTGAGTTAACATATGTACTTATCCTCAGTTATGACTCTCACATTGCTCGTCTTCCTGCGTTGTAGTATTACTTTAGTTGACATGCTGATTACTCTGTTATTCATTGTTGTTTTGTGCTCTAAATGTTATTATAATTAATGACTTCGCCCTTTTCCTATAGGGAAGCAATGGCATAATTTGCCATTGTAAAGGAGAGTTTATAACAGCAAACATGCACACGGGTTCCCTCACTCTGAGTATGCCCTGCTGCAGCTCTTCTCTTCAGACAGATGGCCACACTTTTTTTCTTCTCCTGGAGACTTAACCACCACTCAGACTCAGCGGTAGGTAAATTTTAAACAGAAAACCTACAACTGGGGGTTATCTTTTTACTGCTGAGGAAAAAAATGTTTTAAAATAAATAGAAAATGGCACCACAGACCACATCCTGAAATGAAACCGGGCTGCAGAGCACTCTGGAACCTACATTCATTTTATATAATTGCTGTAGCGAAAAAGGCAAACCCAGCAATTATATAAAATAAAAATGTAGGGTGGTGTGTTAAAACTTGAAGTTTACACACACCCTCAGGGTTAGATGCTAACTTTATCCCCTCAAGCTTTTCTGTCTGGGTTTATGAGCATCAAACCCCTCAGGTGTGTGTAAGCTTCTCATTACACACACCACCCCATACTTTATTAATGACCATCAGGTACGGAAAGAACACAAACTGACAGAGCCTCAAGTGCAGATGTACCAGAACCACCAGAGTCGGCCAGTTGCACAACTGCAGAGGGCAGTGTGTTGTCTGTGTTTGGTAAGTACTTTGTTATAACAGAAAAACATAGAAACATAGACTTTGATAACAGATAAGACCCACTTGGCTCACCCAGTCTGCCCATTTCCCTACCTATTGGATAGGCTACAGATCCTAGTAAGCCAGCAGCCTATTTCCTCCTGCCCCCCACTATAATTGCCTTATGTCTGTTCCATGCATTCTTGAATTCCCCCACTGTTTTTGACCCCATGACCTCCTCAGGAAGGCTGTTCCATTCGTCCACCACCCTCTCCATGAAAAAATACTTTCTCATGTTGCCCCTGAGACATTCCCCCTCTGTCTTCCAAATTGTGGCCCCTTGTTCTTTCACATCACTTTTTCTGAAAGATGCTACCCTCTTGGACTTTGTTGATTCCTTTGAGGTACTTGAAAGTTTCTATCATGTCCCCCCTTTCCCTCCTTTCCTTGAGGATATACATATTAAGCTTCTTTAGTCTCTCTTCGTATGGTTTCTGGTGCAGACTCTGCGCCATTTTAGTTGCCCTCCTCTGGACTGCCCAGATCCTGTCTATATCCTTGTGGAGATGGGGTCCCCAGAATCGCATGCAGTACTCCAGATGGGGTCTCACCGACTGTCTGTACAGAGGGATGACAACTTCCTATTTTCTACTGCTGATGCCTCTCCCTATGCATCTCAGTATCCTGCCAGCCCTCCTTACTGCCTTCTCACATTGTCTGCCTACTTTTAGGTCATCTGATATGACTACACAGAGGTCCCGTTCTATTTTTGTTGTTGTTAGTACCCCCTCCATTGTGTACTCTTCCCCTGGATTTTTGTTTCCCAGGTGCATTATTTTGCACTTCTTTGCACTGAATCTAAGCTGCCATACTTTTGACCAATCCTCCAACCTTGTCAAGTCCCTTATCCTTTTCACCTCCCCCTTGTGTATCAACCCTATTGCAGATCTTTATGTTATCTGCAAAGAGGCATACTTTTCCTTCCATTCCCTCTGCAGTGTCACTTATAAAGACATTAAAGAGGACATGCCCCAGTACTGAACCCTGTGGTACCCCACTAGTAACCCCCTTTTCTTTGGAGTGGACTCCGTTTACCATTACCCTCTGCGTCCTGTTGTCCAGCCAATTTTTTACCCTGGGACCCACTCCCAGGCTGGTTAATTTGTTTATTAATCTTTTGTGTGGGACTGTGTCAAATGCCTTGCTAAAGTCTAGGTAGGCCATGTCCATAGCCCCTCCCTGGTCTACTACTTTGGTCACCCAGTCAAAGAAATCTATTAGATTCATCTGACATGACCTTCCCACTGTGAACCCATGCTGCCTTGGGTCCTGTGCCCTGCTGGCCTTTAGGTACTCAACAATTCTTTCTTTCAGAAGTGATTCCATCATTTTCCCTATCACTGAAGTCAAACTAACAGATCTGTTGTTTCCTGCATCTGTCTTACTCCCACTTTTGTGAAGGAGAATCACATCCACCTTCCTCCAGTCCTCAGGTACCATACCATCCTCCCATGATTTGTTAAAATGGGTAGTCAGTGGTGTCACTAGTTCTCCCCTCCAGCTGAGCCTGGACAGGAGGGCAATGGTTGGAGCCATGTTTATAGATCTTTCTAATGCAATTGATACCCTGAACCACTGGGTACTCCTGTCCAGGCTGAGCTGGATAGGTCTGTCCACTCAAGCTGTAAACTGGTTTTCTTCTTATCTGAATTCAAGAAATCAATTCAAAGAAATCGGCCCCTTTAAGTCCAAATTAATGAATATTTCTTCTGGTGTCCCGCAAGGGTCAATTTTAGGGCCTTTATTATTTAACATCTATATTAACAAGCTTAAATTTTATCTTCCTGATACAAAATACCGTATGTACGCTAATGATACCACCTCGTATGTTGAGGGCCAGACTTTGGATCAAGTTGAATTTAAACTTCAGTTGGCTTTTGATCATGTTCAGAAATGTTTTAATGAACATTGTTTGACCTTGAATCCCAAGAAAACCCAGGTTCTCCTGTTCAGAAACAGACAACTGAAATAATTTAATTTATGTTTGAATATCCGGACCTTAGAAGGACTACATATAAAGGAAGTAGCCCAATATAAATATTTAGGGCTATGGCTAGATTGTAATATGACTTGGTCTTATCACATAGAAAAAATGCTTTGGGGTTTGAACAGGAAACTGGGGTCTCTTTATAGATTTAAATGTTTCATGTCTAGCGATGTCCAACTAAATGTAGTCAACTTTCTACTAATACTTGTCCTAGACTTTGGGGATATTTCCTATGGAGGAGCCTCTGGCACATTACTTAACACGGTGGATATAATGTTCCACAGAACGGCACGTTTTGTTCTGGAGGTACCCCACAGAACACATAGATGCATACTATATAATAGTTTAAATTGACCAAAACCTTTGGCCTGTAGGAATTTACATCTCCTTAAATTTATGTATAAAATCCAGAAACATGTGGTTCCTTTTTACATACTTGAGATGTTTCCCATAAGAATCATAAAAGATAATCTAAGGACAGCTCATGGTTTACAAGGTCTTATCAATAAATGTAATTTAAATATAGGTAGGTCATCTGTCTCCCATAAGGGAGCCGCATTGTGGAGTAAAATTCCAGTAGGGCTACGAGAGTCAAATCGAAGTATATTCCTTTCTTATCTGAATGACTGCTGTTTATGCTGGTCTGATGGCCTATCTCAATGTACTGAATGTGATATATGTTTATTGCTATTTTTTGTGTATTTTGATGCTTGAATTTTGTAGTATGTCCTTTATGTTAATATGGTATGTGTAACTTTCTTTTTTTATACTGTAACCGAAGCTTGTTGCTATAAACACCTGGTACTTCATTGAAAATGAGCAAATGCTCAATTGCAAGTTTTATGCTGTTGAATAAAAAAGATCTACTACTACTACTACCTTAGCTCTTTTAGAATTCTGGAGTAAATCCCATCAGGCCCCATTATCTTGTCCACCTTGAGTTTTAGGAGTCCTTTCAGGAACATTTCTTCTGTGAATGGACTTGTATCAACCCCCTATCCAGAGTGATTTGATCATTTGGTTTACGTACATCCCCTCCTCTTCTTTTGTGAATACTGAACAAAAGTATTTATTCAGTATCTCTGCCTTTTCACTGCCATCCTCTGTCCACCCCTCTCCTATTATTAAGCCTCGCTATCCCCTCCCTTGGTCTTTCTACACTCCCTAATGTACCTATAAAAGGGTTTATACCCTTTCTTAACTGAGTTGGCTATCTCTCCCTTGGTTTGGGCCTTTGCTATTCTGACTGCCTTCCCAGCTTCCTTCTGCTTTAACTGATACAGTTATCTGTCCTGCTCCTTCTTTATACTTCCTAAATGCTATCTTTTTCTCCCTAACCTTACCCACCACCTCTTTTGAGAACCATACTGTTTTTTTCCTTCATTTTGTTTTATTTGCTTCACACAAAGGCTTGTTGCTTCTGTGATGGCAGTTTTGATTTTCCCCCATTATTTCTCTACCCCTCCTTCCTGCCCTTTTGCTAGTGCATTCCTTAGGCACTCTCCCATTCTGCCAAAGTCAGCCCTCTGAAAGTCCAGTGCCCTTGCTTTTGTATGGCTTGACTCTACGGCTGTGTTTATCATGAACCACACTGTCTGGTGGTTGCTTGTTCCCAGATGGCTAGCCAGCTCTAAATCCAAGATCCTCTCACTGTCCCTGTTTGAGAGTACCAGATCGAAGACTGCTCCCTCCTGAGTGGGTTCCAACATTAGCTGCCTGAGGCATGCCCCCTGTAGGGCATAGAGAATGACTCTGCTCTTGGATGTGGCAGCAGTAAATGTACTCTAGTTAACATCTGGCATATTAAGGTCCCCATCAACAATATTTCCCCTTTTTCTGCCTTTCTAAGGATGCCTCCTATAATGTCCATTTCCTTCTCCTGAGATGGGGGTCTGTATGCAACCCCTGTGTGGACTGTAGTGCCATTTTCTGCCTCCAAAGTGACCCATAGTGCCTCCTCTCCTCCCTGTTTACACTTTAGTTCCATTTCTTTGATCCATTCCCTTACGTAGAGAGCTACTTCTCCTCCTCCTTTACCCTCCCAGTACCTCCTGTAGATTGTGTACCTCTGTATATTGACATCCCAGTCATGGTTCTCTGTGTACCATATTTCTGTGACTACCATAATATCCAGGCATCCCTCTTCCATCAAGACCACTAGTTCAAGATGCTTGTTACCCAGACTACAGGCATTGGTACTCATCACCCTCCATTTTTTGATGGCCTTACCCCTTTTATCCCCATCCCTGTACTTACTGCCTTTGCCTTTTTCTCCATTTACCCCTGCCCTGCCCCCTATCAACCTCTCTACCTTGGTGTTTAGCTCGCTAACTACCCTATTTTGTTGGGGGAGGCTGGGAATTCCCTGCTCCTTTTCAGTACCTCCCCCCTTGGCTAGTTTTAAAGTTTGCCAATTAAGCATTTAAACCTATCACCTAGGATCCTGGTTCCCTTCCTGGACAGATGTGTAACTATATGAACCTAGTATCTTGGTTCTCCTCCTGAATAGATATGTAACAATATGAACATATAAACATAGATCATGACTTTAGTGGAATGTCATATGTCCATCCCATTTGGCAATTCAGTCTAATATGTGTTTTTATATTTTTAATCCTTCTTGGGTACTAATTCTAACTATCCACATTATAACGTCATATCAGTTCCTGGTCTTTTCCCCCTAGTTGACAAGTAGACTCTTCACCACATCACATGCATATTGTACTCCCCTGAATGTGTTTTTTTTAATCAAGCACCTGATGCAAATGAGTGTTCCAATGTCACACCACCCTTTTCATAAAGACACACGTTCTCTGCTCCCTCCTGAAATTCACTCTTCCTGTTAATTTCCCTACTGTTTGGCAATGTACCCAAATTTGTTATTCCATGTAATGAATTCAACAGTATTTATTTTGTTAATTCTACTAAGAAACTAGTCTATTATTTGTCATCTACCCCTTCTGGTTTACGTAGAAGTCATTTGCATTTCTTTTGGATGATCCTTCTAGTAACTGTCATATTTTTCATGCATTATTTGTTACATCTGCATGATACAGTTTCTAAATTACCCTAGTATTTGCTGATATGTGGGGACATGAATGGGAAACAGTACTCCATGTGAATCTTCACCCTGTATACATAGGGGGAAGTATTACCTCTGTTGCTCTGTAGACGAAGATGTGGAGGACAGACTGGTAGCATAGGCTAATCATAATGTAACAACTCTCAATTGCAAGAGTTTTAACCAGTAGAGTACCACAGGGGTCATTTCTGAGTTGAGTGTAGTTTTGAATATTCATTGCAAATACCTCACACGGGATCAAGAATATAGGATAAACCCCTGGAGGAAAGACTGTTAGAGCTGAACATGTACTCCCTTGAGCAATGGATGGATGGATAGAAGGGCATGATTGAGACCTTCAAATATATGAAGGGCATAATTAAATAAGTAAAGATGTTACAGAGTGAATTTTTATGTTAAAGTGAGCCATGGATACTACAAGGTACAGTATAAAATGGGAGGGTGGTAGATTATAAGGTGAAATGAGAAGGCACTATTTTACAGAGAGAGTGGTGACATGGTTGAACACACTGCCTGAAGAGGTGGTGTCCGTGAAGTTGCCGGGCAGTTTTAAGAAGTGATGGGACAACACCACTGGGTCTTTTCTGCTGTCCTGTGTCCTTAACAATTATAATTACAGCACACCATGTCATCTATTTTCCTACATCTTGCATAAATATCTGATGTTAAAAAAAGTACTAGTACTGTAGTTCGTAATTGCTTTCATTAGTAAGAGGTAGATGTATTATATTAAATACATTATGAAATGAACATAAATAATGCTTAATTCTGATTGGCTGACCATTGCTTTAAGCTGTGCCATTATTCCAGAATGGCACAGCTGATTAAGTCATATGTTTCAAAATTTATAAAACTTACTTAAAAGGACCCATTTCATAATCCCAATAAGGCACTACAATGGGTGTTTTACGGTGTACTAATGACCCTTCTGGGGTTGTGGAAACACTTGGCTATGCCTCCTTTAACCAACCTGATGTTGGCCGTTATCCCAACTTAGAATTATTTTTTCCTGGTCGATGATTGGCTGGTACACTTGTCATAGAAACATAGACTTTGACGGCAGATAAGGACCACTTGGCTCACCCAGTCTGCCCATTTCCCTACCTACTGGATAAGCTGCAGATTCTAGTTAACCAACAGCCTACTTCCTGCCACCCCCCACTACAATTGCCTTAAGTCTGTCCCATGTATGTTTGAATTCCCCCACTGTTTTAGACCCAACAACCTCCCCAGGAAGGCGGTTCCATGCAACCACCACTCTCTCTGTGAAAAAAATTTCCTCACATTACCCTTGAGCCATCCCCCCTCTATCTTTAAATTGTACCCCTTGTTCTTACACATCTCTTTGTCTGAAAGATGCTACCCTCCTGGACTTTGTTGATTCACTTGGGGTACTTGAAAGTTTCTATCATGTCCCCCTGTCCTCCTTTCATCAAAGGTATACATCTTAGCTCTCAGTCTCTCTCTTCATGATTTCTGATGTAGACCCTGCACCATTTTAGTTGCCCTCCTCTGGACTGCTTCCATCCTGTCTATGTCCTTGCGTAGATGAGGTCTCCAAAACTGCACACAGTACTGTAGATGGGGTCTCACCAACTGTCTGTACAGAGGGATAACCACTTCCCTTTTTCTACTTGTGATGCCCATTCCTGTGCATCCCAGTATCCCCCTGGCTCTCCTTACAGACTTCTCACATTGCTTACCCACCTTTAGGTCATCTGATATGACTATCCCCAGGTCCCTTTCCATTTTTGTTGTTGTTAGTACCTCCCCTGCTATTGTGTACTTTTCTCCTGGGTTTTTGTTTCCCAAGTGCATTACTTTGCACTTCTTTGCATTGAATTTAAGTTGCCATATGTCTGACCATTCCTCCAACCTTGCTAAGTCCCTTCTAATCCTTTCTACCCCCCCCGTGTATCAACTCTGTTACAGATCTTTGTGTCATCTGCAAAGAAGCATACCTTTCCCTCCAGACCGTCTGCGATGTCACCTATAAAGATGTTAAAGAGGACTGGACCCAGTACTGAGCCCTGAGGTACTCCACTAGTAACCTCCCTTTCTTCAGAATGTGTTCTATTCACTATTATCTTCTGTGTCCTGTTGTGCAGCCAGTTTGCTACTCAAGCTACCACCCTGGGACCCACTTCCGGCTGGCTAACTTGATTATTAATCTTTTGTGCAGGACTGTGTCAAATGCCTTGCTAAAGTCTAGGTAGGCCATATCCACAGCCCCTCCCTGGTCTATTACTTTGGTCACCCAGTCAAAAAAATCAATTAGATTCATCTGACATGACCTTCCTGCTGTAAATCCATGCTGCTTTGGGTCCTTTGCCCTGCTGGCCTCTAGGTACTCAACAATTCTTTCTTTCAGAAGTGATTCCATCATTTTCCCTACCACTGAGGTCAGATTTACAGGTCTGTAGTTTCCTGCTTCTGCCTTGCTCCCACTTTTGTGAAGGGGAATCACATCTGCCCTCCTCCAGTCCTCAGGTGCCACCCCATCCTCCCATGATTTGTTAAAAAGTGTGGTCAGTGGGGTCACTAGGTCCTCCCTTAGTTCTTTTAGGATTCTGGGGTGAATCCCGTCAGGCCCCATTGCTTTGTCCACCTTGAGTTTTAGGAGTTCTTTCAGGACTCTCTCTCTGTAAATGGACTGGTGTCAACCCCCTTACCCAGAGTGCTTCTATTGTCTTGTTTAGGTAACTCCTCCTCATCTTCTTTTGTGAATACTGAGCAAATGTATTCATTCAGTATCTCTGCCTTTTCACTGTCCCCCTCTGCCCACCTCCACTCTCCCTTATTAATCTTCAGTATTCCTCCCTTAACCTTTCTATGCTCCCTAATGTACATATAAAAGGCTTTATCCCCCTTCTTAACTGAGTTGGCCATTTTTTCCTCGGTTTGGGCCTTTGCTATTCTGTTCTGACTGCCTTCCCCACTTCTGTCTGCTTTAATTGATACAGTTCCCTGTCGTGCTCCTTCTGTGATTCCTTATACTTTCTGAATACAGCCTTTTTCTTCTTAACCTTCCCTGCCACCTCTTTTGAGAACCATAGTGGTTTTTTACTCCGCTTTGTTTTCTTTATTTGTTTCACACAAAGGCTTATTGCCTCTATGATGGCAGTTTTGATTTTTCTCCATTGTTCTTCCATCCCTCCTTTTTGGCCATTTGCTAGTGCATTCCTCAGGTATTCACCCATTTTGCCAAAGTCAGCCCTTCTAAAGTTCAGTATCCTTGTTTTTGTATGGCTTGTCTCCCTGGTTATGCTTATTGTCAAGCACACTGTGCAGTGGCCGCTTGTTCCCAGATGTCTACTGACTTCTAAATTTGTGATCCTCTCTCCATTTGAGAGTACCAGGTCTAGTATTGCTCCCTCCCAAGTGGGTTCCAACACTAGCTGTCTAAGGCCTACCCCCTGCAGGGCATTGAGAATGACCTTGCTCTTGGATGTGGCTGCAGTACATGTCATCCAGTTAACATCTGGCATATTCAGGTCCTCCATCAACAGTATCTCCCATTTTTCAGCCATTTTGAGAATGTCCTCTATCATTTTCTTGTCCATTTCCTCCCCTTGAGATCAGGGTCTGTATACAACCCCTGTGCAGATTGTGATGCCATTCCCTGTCTCCAAGGTGACCAAGAGTGCCTCTTGTCCTCCCCCTTTACTTTTTAGTTCTGTAGCTTTTATCCCTTTCCTTATGTATAGAGCTACTCCTCCTCCTCTTTTACCCTCCCTGTGCCTTCTGTTGACATCCCAGTCATGGTTCTCCATGTACCATGTTTCCACGACTGCCACAATATCCAATTGTTCATCTTTCATCAGGGATACTGGGTCAGGAAGCTTGTTTCCCAGACTACGGGCACTGGTACTCATTGCCCTCCATTTAATGTTGGCTTTATCCTTTTTCCCCCATCTCTGCTCTTATTGCCCTTGTCTATTTTTCCATTTACCCCTGTTCTGCCCTCTGTTGAGCTCTGTGCCTCAGTGTTTACCTTACTACCTGCCATGTTTTGTGTGGGGAGGCTTGAAATGTCCTGCCTCTTATCAGAACCTCCCCCCCTTGGCTAGTTTAAAAGCTTGCCAAGGAAGCATTTAAACCTGTCACTTAGGAACTTGGTTCCCTTTGTAGACAGATGCAGACCATCATGCCAGTATAGACCTTCATCTCTCAGGTGTATCCCAGTCCCCAATGAGCCAAAGCCGTGCTGTAAAGCCAGTGGCTGCACCACTTTTGCAACCATTCATTAAACTGCATGGTGTGCAGTACCCTAGCCTCACCCCTGTCATGGACTGGCAGCACATCTGAGAAGGTAACCGTGCTTGCTACCTGTCTGAGGCCCCTACCCAACCCCACAAATTCATCCTGCACTGCACTGATCCCATGCCTAGCTAGGTCATTTGTCCCAAGGTGGACAATGATATCTAGCTCCCTCTTCTGTGATGCTGCTTCTGCAATCCTGAGGATTTGCTTCTTGTCCCTCCAAGCCATGGCAGCAGGCAGGCACCTTACTTCCCTCTTCTCTCCCTTCCCCAGGTCTACCCCCCTAACAATTGAGTCCCCTATCAGAAGCTGTTTCCTTCCCCTGTGGTGTCCCTTGCCACTCTTTTGTGGGTCTCCCATGTGGATGTCCTCAGCATTCTTCTTGGTTGTCATGGGGGTACATTAACTTTCAGTTGACAAACATGAAATAAACAGTGAGTTGTGGCCCAACTTCCCTTTCCCTGATTGAAGTATTGTTGTGCCCATACTCCTTGCCAGTTGCCTATAAGCCCCACATTCAATCTAAAAATACTGCCATTGTTTTTCTCTCACTTACAAAGAGATAGCACCCTTACAACTTCCCCAGCTTCCAGACCAAATTCATGGCAAGCTTTTCTGTGCTCACTTCTCTGCTCTTCTTACGAATGGCTGAGTGAGGAAGGCACAATACCCCACACTGGGAACTGTCACCTCATCCACGATCTTGATAGCCAAAATGTTTTTTTCTAAATGTTGTTCAAATAAAGTGAATGTTTTCAAAGCATAGCACAGTGCAATACATGGGCATAGTTAGTCGCAGCTCCTGCTCCATTAATGGCCAGTTGTACTGGGGGGGGAGGGAACATTGTTTAACCAGGAATAGCACACTAAGCCGAAACTTGTTTTCAGATGCGACCTGGGAGCACAAGAAAGTTAAGTGACTTGCTCAGGATCACCAGTATTCACCTAGATGGCTGTGGAATTCTAACCCAGGTCTCCAGATTTTCAGCTCAGAGCCTTAACCCACTGCGCTATACTGCCTCCAAGTATTAGTACTGTGATCAAACCGCCAATGAATGTACACATCTCAGCAGTCAAATTAAAGAAACTTCCACTCTTCTTTCATGGCAAGTGGCAGTCCCCACACTTTTCTTATACCTCATCTGACAAGTGGCGACACAAATCACCCCTACAACTCGCAGCATTGAATGTTGTATCTCTCATCAAATTACCTTTTTATTTCTCAATAGTGGAATAACGGTCACGGTTTGGCCTGCACATCAGCTAAAGAACTGTCTCCAAGACTTATCCCCACATAACTGCAACAGCTGGCAGTGGCACTGTTAAAACAAATGGCTTGAAAGAAGTGCTCTGTAAATATGCTCTCTTGCCTACCAGACTGGGCTCACAGTCTTGCGCTCCTGACCCATCAAGAAAACACATCTATTGACACAGTGGGGTGGGGTGGAGGTTGTGATTAATTAAAATAACATTAAACCAAACTGAAACAGAACATGTGAAACAAACTTGCCACATAAGGGGGTGTGGTGCGGTCCAGAAACACAGCAGAGGAGTACAGGGTGCTGTAGTTTGTAACTGCATTTAATTAGCTTACACAATAGTGTCCAACATGACAACACTCCTTATGAAGAAAAAGAAAATTAAACTCCTGGTGCATTAACTAATTTCCTGAAAAACTTACAATAAAATAATTCTATAATAAAAATTCTTCATTTACTTTTATTTCCAAACAGTGCCATTTTTTATTATCAAAAATACCCTCCAGTGTGGATGGTATTGTGGAATACCGGACCTTCAAAGTACTAAAACACCCACTGCTTACTTCGTTGTACCTCATTACAGCCCTGGGCAGTTCATTATTACCCAATAAGTTTTAACGCCCTCCCTGAAAGGCATTATTGTTTACATAACATATACTCCTGTAGTGCCTGATTCCTTATTTAGCCCTTGTATACTGACCACAGGCGTGTATTTCAAAAACATATTATGAAATGTGTAAAGTTATTCTTAAGAAAATATTTCTTGTTTCTGTACAGGCCAAAGTCAGAGTCATACACCAGCCAGTGGTGCTGAAAAGTGGTAGTCTGGGTGTGCACAGAACCATACGGCATGTCTGCAAAAGGAGATGTTTAAACTGGCGCAGAAAGAGCCTGACCAGACCCAGGAGGGACGTCAGACTGATACTGGCTATATGAGTGGTCAAAGTGGATCATCTCTTTTATTGCTTGATATCTTGTCTCTTTGAATGCCTGCTATTGCTAGCACATATGTTCCCACTTAATGTTATTTTGAGATTCCCTGTACTACTGTGCTGTATTTTCATCATACTGTTGTAAATCTATTTGTATTTGTTGTCAAAATTAACTCTGCACTGTACTGCTTTTATGTGCTTCGTCACATACACAGTCTTGTATATCTAAAATGTACTCTCCTGGGTCGTGCCTGAAAATAGGCATTTTTGTACCTAGTGCACTTACCCGGTTACCAAAAGCAAATAAATAAATAAATAAATCTCCACCACAACCAGCAAGGGTGGGAAAAGTGCCTTCAAAGGCCACATCACCAACACTTCCTGGAGACTCAGTGACAAAGGAGGACTTTAGGGTACTGATGACTGAAACACAATCCATAAAGGAAGCCCTAGCCTGCATAAAAGCTGACATAAGTGAAATAAAATCACTAAAGGAAAGTCTAGCAGGCATCAAAGCTGACATAACAGAACTTAAAAGCTCTGTACACAACCTGACAGCCACTGTTAAGAAACAACAGAGAATGCAGAGGGTTCAAAAGGGTGCTGCCACTGCCAACAGGGGCAAGCCCAGCACCCATGGGCACGAACCAACAACATCTGCTCAACAGTGAATGAAATTTGGCAGGTGTGTATGTTAGTAGTACTTTGCATACCTTTGTCCTATAATATTTTTTCCTTTTTGTTATTGTTTGAAATGATTGCCTTCCTTGTTAATATTTTTGTGGTAGAAGTAGATATTGTTAATATGTTAAATGGTTACTTCTTTGTTTTGTTGTGGATGTTTCTGCTGTTTGGAAGTTTCACATTGTATGGCTGTTGTCACATAAACACTTGTTCCGAAACACTTTCAAATGTACAGTAATGTGTGTTACTTTTAAACTGTATAGTACAACACAAGGTCAAATATGTAGCCATGACTGTTGTTTTCTATGTATCTCTTGATATAAATATCTCCAATTTCCACATTAAGCAGGCTAGGATAGGAGACTGATGTTTCATCATGACTAAGCAGTAATATAACATATGACAGGATATGTTGTTCTAGCGATTTAGTGAACACCTTTTGAGCGCTGGGAGGCATGATGCAAAGTTTATTTCCATCACATCACACAAGGCATACATTAGATCCCAGAAACCACACATCCTGCCATGGGTTATTTCAATATTATACAGTGGCAAGAGAATTTCTCGTTCTCTGATTGGTCAGTGTGTGCCTGGGACAGTGATGTCATTGAACAATAACATCACTGTATTAAGTCCAGGCACACAAATGACCACATTACAAAGCATTAAATCATGCTCCTCTCCCAACCTGCTGCAGCAGCTCGGTCAACACACTTTAAAGTTCACCCCGAGAACATCAATCATGAAACACCATTACCACCAATAACAGAAGCAGTCACAGTACAGTAGGATACAAAACTACTGTCATTAATGTTTTGCTGTTTTTTTCTTTCTGAAGCGACTGGCTTCATTGGACCGCGATGACGGTAACTGCCGGTCACACGGTGATGCTGCTCACTTAAACACGCGTCGTCTGTCCAATACAGTAGCAGACCCAATAAAAGGAACTCACAGAAATATTCAAATAAACCTGTCCCACAAAAGCAGTAGCATGATGAATTCCTCCAGCCATGCATGCTTCATAACGTCGCCAGCAAGTGCACGATCACTCCTTAGCGGTTTGTTGTTCCCACATGCACAGAAACCGAAAATCAAATTAAAAGTAAGCACCACAACTGCCTTGTGGCCATGGACAAGTGTGTGTGTGTGGGTGGGGAGGTGAGGGGAGGCATGCACTAAAAGTTAAACCCACACTGATAGAAACACTGAGGGAGAGGAAGTCAGCATGAAACACCAGCACCACCTACGGGACTACTTTTCCTTGTACCTACAATACATACCTCTAACAAAAAGTAAATGAATAAATAAAAATGTCTTTTTTTTTTTACTTTTTATTATCCAAATTAACCATTGTATAATAGCAATAAGGCACTCCAGGGTGTGTGTTATAGTGTAATAACGTCACTCCTGGGGTGGCAGAAGCGCTCGGCTTCGCCTCATGCTTCAACCCACCCCAGGAGTGACGTTATTACACAGTAACACACACCCTGTCGTGCCTTCTTTATTTATTTATTAGCTTTTGGTAACCAGGTAAGTGTGTTAGGCAAAATGGACCTACCTATTTTCAAGCACGACCCCGGGAGAGTACAGAAATAAGTGCAACAATACAAAAATACAAAATTTACAGCATTATCAGTCAATAATATGGTACAGTATGGCAACCAGGACCTCACGCAGGAGGGTCAAAGTACAAAAACATCATTATCATAATGGTTCCAACATTGAAGTGCGACAAACAAAGCAAAATGAAGCACTTAATACCTGTACTAGACCAACGCAGGAGGGTCGGACAAAGTGGACTACATTTGACAAAGGACATCCAAAGAGAAGAAAGAGAGAAACAAAACCTGACCACAGAGGGGTGGTGAGAGCACATAAATTGCAGACAGGACATAACTACAAAGAGGAAGATTGAGAGCATTTGCAGAACCATGTCAGGGTGTGGGTTATGCTGTGATTTACCCACACCTCATGTGTTGTGGTAACAAGTCCACATGACAAGTGAGTAAACAACACCAGAAGTGGGTAAATCTAAGCCTATCACCCACCATGTCATGGTTTATTGCGATTACACCTGGTCCCCCATTTGGATTAAAAAACATAAAGATTGATTTAAAAAAAGATGGTGGTTGTAGATGCAGATGCCTGGCACGTTTTCCAGTTTGTAATGACACTATTTACAAAGTGTAAATTATGCCAGTCAGCCAATCAGGTTTCAGTTTTTTAAAACCCAACGTATGATGAGGTTATAACATGGGTCTTGTGTAAAAAAATTAAAAATTCAAACTTTTTTTTATTTTGAACATTGGATAGGGAAATTTATCCTGCCCAGTTTCAAAGTACTCATCATAACTCATGTCTCTCTTCCACTCTGTCTCTCTCTCTCTATGACTCTGTTTCTCAATCTTACCCTCCCTTAACCAAGAAAAAGTTCACTTTCAGGTAACATTGAAAGGCATGAATCCACAATAGGATGGTAGAACTCAGTGAAGTTCTGACCCTTATTAAATAAGAACCGGTACATGGTGAAGTCGTGATTTGTTCTGATTAGTTCTTATTTATATTGAGAAATATTTGAAAAAATGCAAAAAAATGCATAAAATTGGCCAAAGTAGGTCACATCTGACACAGAGACACAAAAGAAATAATTTAATGGATTATTTGTATAAAACATTATGTCAAACTGATGAATAAAAAATCAATCACTCACTACTAGCCCCTTCATTGCTGGCCTGTAATGCTGGCATATCCTGCGAGGGTCTATGACATGAGTGTGCTGGGAAAGTGAGAGAGAGAGAGAGAGAGAGAGAGAGAGAGAGAGAGAGACAGAGGGAGAGAGAGAGAGAGAGAGAGAGAGAGAGAGAGACAGATGCAAATACTTATATCATAGAACCACCAAGCACTGAAGGCACTGCTAGGCAGCTAAAATTTGTTTTTTATTAATGGTGCTGTGTGTGTATTATTTTGATGGATGTTCCAGTCAGAGCTGAATAGTCCAAAGAAATGGTTATGAATGATCAAATGAGCAGCACTAAATTTCTAATGCCCCCTTCCCCCTGCTGTCTCACTCTCTCTCTCTCTCTCTCCTCTGGATGGCACAAGTCAAAGATTTATTTTGCCAGCCTGCTGCCCTTGTCCTGTACACACAGCCATGCTGAAGCAAGGAAAAAAAACATTTTATTTGTGATTTTCTGTAACTGGAAAATTTCATTTGGGCATCCAGTAGTCTCTCCCTCTCCTCTGGATCTGGAATAATACAAGTCAAAGATTTTGCTGGCCTGCCCTTGGTGATGTACACAGTCACTGCCACACTGCTTGCCTTTTGTCGCCCCCCCAACCCTGGCAGCCACCAGACAACCATTATCTCCCTAGTCCCTCCAGAGTCCTCCATTCTCCTGTCCCGACCAATCACCCTCCCCCAATGACCAGTTTCTCTCCTCCCTCACTCCAGTAAGTCTCTTTTCTCACTCCTAGTTTCAATCCCCTCCAATTTTTATTTTTCTTATTTTTTTTATTTTTGGCAACTTCTTCTGGTGTCTCTCTGCTGCACAGAGTGAGCAAGATGCTCCTCTGACTGTCCTCCTCTCATCTGGACCATGTTGTGCACTCAGCATGGTTATATACCATGAGTGCATCACTTGACTTTCTGTCACTTCATTGGATGCTGCCAGCTGCCTGTGCATAGAGTGAGCATGCTGACGGCATCCCCATGGCAACAATACACAAAATAGCACAAATGGCACTTCCACAGCCCCAGAAATGGACTTCCGTGGCAAAGTCACTATTTATCCTGGTCTGTGGATTGTGGGTTTGATCCAGAGGTCTGGATCTCTCCCTGAACAGTCTGCCCAGCCCTAATCTGTAACACTTTAGTTTCTGCATATAATAAAAAAAACAACTTTGAATCTCACTATTTTGCATTGCAGGCCCTTATAATCTTTGAAGTAGCTTGCTAAGGAAAGTTTTACTTTTCATGTTTATTGACTCAATCACAGACCGTTTTGGGCCCAGTAGTTCACCTGTATGGTGTTTCTTATTTGGGCATTGTCACCAGTTGTGGTGGGTACAGGCAGTGAAGGTACAGCAGTAGTGGTGGTCAGCAGTAGCAGTAGTAGCATCAGGACAAGGCATACCAGTTACTGTTTCTGTCATCATTTGGTACAGCTTAATGACCAGAGGTCAGGAATACACAATTGTTGACGTCACAGCAGCAGCAGCACCATGTGAGCAGGAGTATTTTATCTGGTGACCTGAAAGACAAAAGAAGCACAGAGTTGCAGAAAAAAAACATGACAAGTAACTTTAATTTGATTAGAAAATGCTGATTGGTTGGGCGCAGCTCAACAACAATAATCCTAGGCAATCTCTAACCTGACTTCACATAAAAAGCACAGCAGTGGTCTGAGGCTACATCACACAGATCCCCAACAATTGACACTTTCTTCCCAGCGGACCTCTCCATGCATAAAAGACAGGCGGTCAATGTACAACAAGCTATCTGACTTTCTTACTATACTTTACGTTGAAGGAGAAAAGGTCACAACATAAACAGAAATACTTACCTTACCAATAAGTGAAAAACACCACAGGTAGTAAGAGTCCTGGTGCAGAAAATTGACTACAGACAGCAGGAGCAGCAGTGGCACCAGCATATGGGCAGAAGCATGTTATTTGTGGACCAGAAAAAAAATCAGCAATAGAGCTGCAGAGAAAAAAACACAACAAGTAACGTTGATTTGATTAGGAAATGCTGATTGGTTAGGCACAACTTAAACAACAATATTCTTTACATATCTCTAACAGTACTTTGCATAATACAAACAGCACTGGTCTGCGACTGTAACTCATATCCCCCCCCCCAGCCTTCCCCACAGACAAACGCTATCTGCATACAGGTAGGGGTACAATGTACACCTCTACATGTTCGATATAATAATTTTAAGAAAGAAAGAAAAAAAGGCAAACCAGTGACCATTGAAACATTATATTTACCAGTAATACTGTAAGGATGTTGGCCTAAACAGTTGTGCTGATATATTCGCAGGACAGGAGATAACATGGGACAGAATTGAGTATGCCTGCATAGAGATAAATCAAATAAAATACATATTCAATCAGTCACTCAATCTTTATTTTATCAGGTGGAACACCATTGAGGTAACTCATTTACAAGGTGGACCTGGGTCAGTTCACATTATACACAGCAAGGAACAACAACAACAACAGTGTAAAAGGGTGGTAACAAGGAGCCCTTTAACAGGCCAAGTAAAGATGCAAAACAATGTATATGATACAGTACAAGGAAAGTTACATAGTCAGACAAGCAAAATTCTACATATGTACAATCAAGTATATAGTCCATGTAATCATAACCTATATACATATATACAAAATAGGCAAGAGGACAAGAGAGCTAATCTCCAGAGGTGTGGGGGTGTGGGGTTAAGTATCAAGGGGGAAGGCAGCAGGTTAGGATGAGAACAGAGAGGTAGCCAGGTCGGAAAAGGGTAGGGACTAGAGGCCTACATAAAGAAGGAATGATGGGAGTAATCAGTAATTAGGCAGGGCGTGGATTTATATGTCCATTAGTGGAAGCAATTGCAAGCCTCCTTAAAAGAAAGCAAATACAGGTATTTAAAGAATGACAACTTCACGGAAAGAACAAGCTTCAGACATTTTTGTGCATTATTCCAAAGAACAGGAAGGGTGTGACTTATAGCCGCTCTGCCAAAACGTGTTCTAATCTTGGGAATGATGAGAGAAATACAGGCGAGACTTCTTAGGGGGTAGTTACCAGAGGTGCAGACAGGCAGGTAGTCGATAATGTACTGTGGGAGCTTGTTAATGATAGTTCTATAAGTCCATAGGACTGCATTTTTATGCCACCTGTAACTGAGTGAGCTCCAACCTACTGAGGTATAGAGTATACAATGGTGGGTCAGGTATGGAGCACCGGTGATAAATCTAATTGTCCGATGGTAAAGGGTGTTGAGCCTGGAAAGGGCTGAGTCTGTACACTGTCTGTATAAAAAGTCAACATAATCCAGGAGAGGCAAGAAGATAGTTTGAACTAACCTTTTTTTAGCATCCTGCATAAGTAAATGGCTGATACGAAAAAAGAGCCCAAGCCTCTGTTTTAATTTTTTTGATAATTCCTCTATATGGTCTGTGAAGGACAATTTGGAATCAATCCAAACGCCCAGATATTTAAATGTCTCCACATATTCCAGAGGCTCTCCCAGCAGTGTAAAAACTTGAGGGGCCATCAGCTGGGTTCTGGGTTTGGATGCATTAGCAGATGAGGTGAAAAGTATAGCATTTGTTTTTTTGGCATTTAACATGAGGTTTAAGTGCAGGAGGATTTTCTGTAGATGGTTAAATTCAAGTTGGAGGTCCTTACATGAGAACTCGGGTAGGCCTGGTTATGTACAGTACAGTATCATTAGCGAATAGATGTATATTTGCTGATTTGAACCCAGTGTTCATATTGTTTATGTAAATAGCAAATAATAAGAGACCAAGAATAGACCCTTGGGGTATGCTCCTTAGGAGGGTTTTCATCAGAGAAAGGTAACCATCCATCTTAATTTGTTGGTACTTATTAGTAAAATAATTGGTAAGCCATTTGAAGGCCAGATTATCTATTCCAATATTCCTTACAGCAACCAGGGGCAGGTTGTGGTCCACCGAGTTAAAAGTTTTGCTAAGGTCAAGAAACAAAGCACTTACATAGTTTTTGGCATCCAGGGCAAAGCCACATTTTTCATGGACAGCAACGATGATGCAACAGCTAAAGTACCAGCCTCAATCATATTTGATGTAAGAAGCAATGCTAGCATGTAACAGTATTTACAGAATAAATGACAATAAAATGGAAACCATATAAAGCTAATGTCATTCCATGTATTTGTGGAAACCATATAAAGCTAATGTCATTATTCCATGCATTTAATTCATTGCTATTAAATGGCAACACTTTTGTTTCTTTGGCAAATATACTAGAAGAAAAAAATAAAAGAAATTACCCCACCACCCAAAAAAAATATAAATCCTTACTAACCTGATAGATTGGCATGTAAAGTCTGTTGTCATCTGGACTACAACTCAGTCTACAATCTCGAATTGTCATCATCATTTTTTTATTCTGCAGTGTAGCTGTGTGTATTACTGGATCATCATGAGGTTCAGGAGTGTGTACCTCAAATAAGTAGTGGAGTATACAGATGTGGACAGCATGTACATCAGCAGCACCAGTGTGGAGCCTAGTAGTTCATCTTTATGTTGTTCATTGTTGTGGTCATTTCAGCAGTAGTGGTCGTGGAGTATACATGTGTGGGCAGCATTTACATCAGCAGCACCAGTGTGAGGCCTAGTAGTTCATCTTTATGTTGTTCGTTGTAGTGGCCATTTTGGTGGTAGTGGTCGTGGAGTATACAGATGTGGACAGCATTTACATCAGCAGCACCAGTGTGAGGCCTAGTAGTTCATCTTTATGTTGTTCGTTGTAGTGGCCATTTTGGTGGTAGTGGTCGTGGTCATGGATGATACAGGTGTGGGCACAGGGCCGGCCTTAACAATTCTGGGCCCTTGTGCGACACTCTGTCTGGCCCCACCATTCCATTTCCTGTTGGGCCCCCTCATATCCAACGTTTACACCTCTCCACTGTATTACTTTTTTTTTTAAATATCACTGTCTTACAAATATCATCAGAGCTAGTGCCTAGTGATATGAATTACAGCCTGCCCTTACTCCTTTCTCTGACCCATAATGTGTAGTAACCTAACCTCTCTGTCTGCCTGCCTCTGCCTCATCATGTGCATAAATAATAATTCAACTTAGTTTTACTACGAAAAGGGCCACTGTCTAAAATGGAATATATGCCCACAAGAAAAAAAAGTGACACAGCGCCCAGTGGCAGTGAACATTGCATTTCTCTAGTGGCATGATGATACCCCAGGCTATCTGACATACAGGAATGTCAGACAAGGGCATGCCAGATGCCACTGGAGAAATGCAATGTGCACTGCCACTGGGCACTGTGCCACTCTTTTTTCTTGCGGGCATATATTCCATTTTAGACAGTGGCCCTTTTCATAGTAAAACTAAGTTGAATTTTATTGCAAAGGATGAGGCAGATGCAGTCGGATAGAGAGGTTACCACACAGTATGGGACAGAGAAAGGAGTAAGGACAGGCTGTAATGTCATGTCACTGGGCACTAGCTCAGATGGTATTTGTAATGGTAAGAAAGTGATATTAAAAAAAAAGTGATATGGTGCCCAGTGGCTGTACACATTGTATTCCTCCAGTGGCATGCCCCTGTCTGACTTACAGGAGTGTCGGACAGGGGCATGCCACTAGAGGAATACAGTGTGGGTGTGCACTACCAATGTATCACTTGCTTACAAATATCATAGTGTCTAATGACATGACATTACTGCCTGTCCTTACTCCATTCTCTGTCCCATACTGTGTAGTAACCTCTCTATCCACCTGCATCTGCCTCATCCTGTGCAATAAAATTCAACTTAGTTTTACTATGAAAAGGGCCACTGTCTAAAATGGAATATATGCCAGCAAGAAAAAAAGTGACCTTGCATTATTAGCTCACATAATGAGCAGGCCAGGCAGACAGAGAGGTCACTACACGATATAATGGGACAATCAAAAGAGTAAGGACACAGGACACTCACAAGTATAGTTGTAGGTCTGCTGGTCTGGATACGAGTTGTTTTTTTTTTAACTTAATAATTTATTTCTGTTGACACTGTGACTAAGAACCTCCTGCCTCCAAGAGCCCTCTCAGTCAGACCCAGGCCAGGGACATTACAGGACAGAGGACAAACACTCACTCACACCTCAGCTAATCCAATTTGGTTACAAGTTAAATTATTTAAACTTTTTCTGAGGTGTGAGGAGTGAAACATAATACAGCCTGGAGTCTGAAGAGCTGATCATTGTGTGTCACTTGTGAAGGAATGAATCGGACTGCTCATCGTCCGGGATCACCGCAAATGACTTAGTACTCACTGAGTGGTCTGTCTAACAAAGTTTTCATTTGAAGTTAAGTGCATCACTTGACTTCAAATAAAAAACGTTATTAATAGACCACTCAGTAAAGTACTAAGTCATTTGCAGCGATCCTGGGCGATGAGTGGTATGAATCTTGGGGATAATTTCAGCTGTTGTCAGTTCCTTTGTTGTTGGTGCAAAAAATCTAAATGCCAGATGGAGCAGGCCGCAAGCAAGCACTTACTTTGTCTGTGCTCTTAATCGTCGATAATGATTCTGTGAATTAAACTATAAGCTTTTAATTTCTGCCATCGCTGGTACTGCTGAAAAACATGGTCTCCATCTAGTCACAGCTTAGCAGGTCTTCTATTGAATCTGTTCTTATCATTACAGTCGTCACTCATCATCATGATCTCTGACAAGACTGACATTAATCATTAGGGTGGGAACTGGGCAGCCAGGTGCATTTCAAAGCATTTCCAATTAAAGCCCTGCTAGCTAGCAATTCACGGGTTGGGGGCTTGCCAGAATTCAGGAAGTGGAACAAAGCTCAGCAAGTTGTTGGACAGTGGGAATATTGGTATTAATTTGCTCACAGCACAGGCAGTGTTATTTCCACAATAAACAAATATATAAAACAATGTTGCAGCAGCTTGTCAGCTTGCTTTCTGCGGTGGCAGTTGAGGCGGGCCCCCAACGGGCTGGGGCACGGCTGGCACGGTGCTAAGGCCGGCCCAGTGTGACGAGCATGTACATCAGCAGCACCAGTGTGGGGCCTAGTAGTTCGTCTTTATGTTGTTCATTGCAGTGGCCATTTCAGCAGTAGTGGTCGTGGAGTATGCAGGTGTGGACAGCATGCACATCAGCAGCACAAGTGCGGGGTCTAGTAATTGATCTTTATGTTGTTATGACACCGTACATGACAGAATAAACAAATAAATGTCTCAGATTTAACTAAATGGCAAATATTCTATAAGATAGTCTAATATGGGGTATACTAGTTGAAGGTTGTTATTACTGGATAAAGTAAAAATACAATAGCAACAGTTGTCACTGGAGTAATGAATGTTTTTCCGAAAATTTATTTCATATCTGCTAAATAAAGTATTACCTTTTTAAGGTCTGTTTTGGGAGGATGACCGGGGTAATTGCTTCTGTGCTGAGCGTCCAATCAGATTCAAGAAGGTTCTACATGCATAATGATTAAATACATTTTATGATTAAAGGAACAGTAAACAAGGTTAATTTCAAAACACATTATTTAAAAATCTGATTTCATTGTCAAGTACAGTAAAGGCTATTGCTGACATTAATGATAAAACTGCACTGCATTTATGTTACAAGCATAAATGCATTTTCGCATCATTTGAAAAATGTAAACACAGGCATTCTTCCTTCAAAACTATAGCACTGTGCTCTAAAAAATGGCCGGCAGACATGCCATGGAATGACGTCATCTAAGCAACAGCTAGACGGCTCTCTGTGCTGCTTAAATAATGATCAATTTTCTAACTCATCTTCCACAGTATATTGGATACCAAATTATCAAAATCATGACTTTATTATTTTTTGACAATATACACGTTCAGCTATGATTTTGATCAGTTCTGTTTTTTAACTTGTTTTGTTATTATTTTAATTGTTTTCTAATTTGAACCATGGCATGGGCTCTAGGAGTACAACAACACATCACTTCAGAGTGAGCTGTAAAAAGAATTAACTGGGTGGCCCAGTTGCTGTATAAGCCTCCTCTGCATGCTCTGTAGTAAGCAATCACTTAAACTAAATGCAAAATCCATTGTTATTGCTCTTCAGTGTAACTCTGTGGAATTTAAGGTACCGCCTCCCCCTTTTGCCCGCTCAACTGACCGCACGCACACCAGTTGCTGCTGCTATTCCGCACTGCCTGACTGTCCTATTTAAATCCATTACAAGATATATTTTTTTCAGTAATATAACTGAGAAGCATAACATTGAAAAGAAAGCCAGATATCAAAGCTGCAGGCAGGATCTTCATCATTGCTTCCCAAGTGTTACTGGTACATGACACATGGTAACACTTCATTTAACAGTGATAGATATAAAGAAGGATGCATCCTGCAAGCAGCTTTCAGTCTTAGCTTTATTTTTGATGGCATGCTTATGTTTATCAGGGATATTAGTGAGATAAATATAGCTTCTTACAGATTTCAATAGGAGAGTCTGAAACTGTGGGTGAGCAAAGGCAGCTGGTGGGTAGTCAGTCGGTTGAGCGGACAGGCGTGTGGGCCTGCATTGAAAATTCCACACACTTACATTTAAAACCAACAGTGATGGATTTTGGATTACTTTAACATCTTAAAACATGGTATGCAATGGGGAGGGATAAATAGCAACTGGCCACATGTTATATTATTTTGAATGCACACCTTGTACTGCTGTTTTTCTTGTGGGAGCCCATGCTATGGTTCAAATGACTTATTACTGTTCTGCAATAACATGTATTTTGTCAAAAAATAATAAAGTTATGATTTTGATAATTTTGTATCCAATATACTGTGGGAGAGGATTTAGAAAATTGATTATTATATAAGCAGCACAGAGATCCATCTAGCTCTCACATAGATGACGTCATTCCATGGCACATCTGCCAGCCATTTTTTAGAGCAGACAGTGCTGTAGTTTTGAAGGGAGAAGACCTGAGTTTAATTTTTTCAAAAGATGCAAAAATGCATTTATACTTGTAACATAAATACAGTGCAGTTTTATTGTTAATGTAAACAATAGTCTTTACTGTACTTGACTATGAAGTTGGATTTTTATAAAAAACATCTTAGGAAAACAAATTGCTTGCTTGGCCTTTAATTAACTTTTGAAGCTCAAAATAATATTAATATGTGCTGTCAGCATTGCTGTAATCAAAACCACTACAAAATTATGTAAAGATGTGACCCTCTGCTGTATCCTCACCATCCAAACAAATACCCTCTACCTGACTCACATCATTTTCATCATTCATGCCTTCATCATCACCACTGGGCATAACAGTGCCAGACACAGACCAGTGAGGTGGAATTAAATGTTTATTCATTTTTATGTATGTCAGTCACTCAACATTTAAATCAGCCAGGCATGTGCGATGGTCTGACACAATTGCCTCCCCAGCACTAAACATTCTTTTAGATGTTGCACTGGAATAAGAGCAAGTTAAAAATTCCAATACAGCAGATGCCAATGCAGGCCACACTGTAACCTTGTGTTGCCAGTAGACCAACAAAGGGTAATCCTCAAAATAAACCTGCTCCGGAGCATCAAGGTATGCAGTCACCATGTTTGCCTCTGACATCTGCAGTTGGCTGCTGTATTCTGGCTTTTGGTTTTGGGAAACACCCACCTGTTGTAGTATTGACCACAATGGGTTTTTGCTGGGTTTGGGGACTGATGAAGGTTATAACTGGGAGGACACAGAGGGTTTTGAACTGGTACGCACATGCTGCTGAGTAATTTTCTCCTTATTTTTCTTGAGATCTGATTGAAGTAACGTGTTGTGCACTTTCTCATGAAGAGTAAGTGCACAATGATCAACCTCTATACTACCCCCTGGCAGAAGTGCTGCAATGCCATGTTTGTAATGGGAATCCAGTATAGTGGCCATCATTTATGAATCACTGTGCCACATGTAAGACGCACGATCATCCCTTTTTAAAATGTCCATCATGAGGTTTGACAGATCAACGCCAACCTCATCTGCTGCACCTTCAAATTGCTCACGCAAACTGAGCAATGCCTGCTTCAGTACCCACAACAAGGGAATGTCCTGACTGAGACATGAGTATTCCCCACTAACGACCTGAGTTGCATGCTCAAACAGGTGCAGAACCTGTATGATGCTGTCCATCACCCTCCACTGTGATGGACTAATAGATATGGCCTTTTGAGTCAGGGGCTCACGAAGCTGCATGATATAGTCGTTTGCAGGTTTACACTGCTCAAACAGGCTTGCCAACATAGTAAGAGTGGAGTTCTACCTTGTGGGAACATTCTGCTTAAGACGATGATGCAGAACACTGTATGAACACTACAACACGTTAAGCTCAGAACAAGCTTTTGAAAAATGGCTGAAATGGCCACAAATTCAATGACTAATGGTCACCATGCTGTCCACTGCCTCATGTTTCAAGAACTCATGTACAATCAAATTTAAAACTTGTGCGAAGCACAGAATGTGTTTAAAACCACCATCACTAATGGTTTTAACTACATTGGCACCATTGGCACTTGAAATGAAACTGTCTGTGAGTCCATGTGGTTTGAGTCATTGAGGAATTTTCTCGTTTAAATGTTCAAGAATTCTTTCAGCTGTGTGTGAGTCATACATACTTTGCATGCTCTAAGGGGACAGCAATTGATTACTTGCATGCAGCTGTTTGAAATGTTGCTATTTTTAAAAATTATATTCATATCTCTAGTGGATCCATATTTAACTGTGCCTGAATAAAAGCTGAAGCTCTCAGTTGTATTTTGTATTGTTTTCTTTGTATGGACAACATTCTGTGCAGTTCCTTTCATGGAACTAAGAATTTGGAGTTTTGTCATGGTTTCAGAAATGTGAGCATGAGCTTATCAGTACAGTGCCCATGGTTCTGAAACTATGAAGTGACATAGTCAAAACTCCCAATTCTTGGTTCCTTGAAAGGAACTGCACAGAATGTTGTCCATACAAGGAAGAAAATACAAAAGACAACTGACAGCTTCAGCTTTTATTCAGGGACAGTTACATAGGCATCCTTTAGAGGTAAGAATATAATTTATGGAAATAGAGATATTTCAAACAGCTGCACATAAGTAATCAATTCCTGTCTCCTTTAATGTTACATACTGACACACACCACCACTGCCGCCGGATGTGGTTTTCAAATGGCAATCACTTGCAGGGCAAGGTGAATTACCATACACACCAGGGATGTGTGCCCAATGTGCTGTAACACACATGAAGCTTACTGTGGATCCCGGACCACTTATCCACACACCTGTATCAGTGGTCAGATGCAGTGCTGACAACAGAGTGTGACAAAACATGAGAAACTGTGCAACAAAGTGTGTTGTAAAGCTCAGGGACACATTTCATCGATATGTAGGTTCGACTTGGAAGTTCATATTTGGGTACTAGGGTTGCCACCTATCCAGTTTTTGACTGGATAATCTGGTTTTTAGGGTCCCTATCCGGTCATCCAGTTTTGATTAAATGTAGTCCAGTTTTTGGGCCATTTTGAGTGCTCATAAACTCTTCAAGCTGCTGTATCAAATTAGTTACTGTTTTGGCTGCCTTGCGTGTCCAGGTCACAAAAATGTTCTGAGGTCATTCAGATCTGCCTTTGTTTGTAAAACCAGTCTTTCTGGAAGGTGTAAAGTATGGCCACTAAGATCATTAGCAGTAAATTAACCTAATCTTTTCCACTCTGAATTTTAAGTATGGTTTTTTACTGCTAATACAGGAAACAGATTTTATACCTTTATGTGCTCTCATGTGTTTCTTTTTGTTTGTCCTATGTTCTGGTATGTTTTAGACCCATTTTTGTTAAATTAATAATCTAACTTTTATTGCCTTTATCACTACCTCTGCTCTCATTTGTTGTATTACCTGAACAGTCCACAATATTAACTACAATTTTACAGGTCTGTCTTAGAAATATGAAAAGAAATGATAGTATCTGCTGAGGTAAAGGGGAACACAGTGCAGTATTAAGGGTACCACAAGCACCAATAACTAAGTTATCATACATTGGTCAAAGCATATCAGAATACATGACTGACATGGAAAGGAAAATGGGAGAGTGTTTAACAGAGGGTTGAGCAATAAGCTGTGAACGAGCTTGGCACATCCAGCAGACCTGAGCTTGATTCCTACAGCTTCCACTTACAGTACATACTGTGGGACCCTGAGCAAGTCACTTAACCTTGCTGTGTTCCTGGGTCACTCATGTAAAATGGGCTATGGAGCCTATGGGAGTTAATCTGGTTGTCAAAGAATAAAAATAAATAACTGAATAAATAAACTGAATAAATAACACTATAAAAATGATTTCCTATCACTAGTAATGTCTACTCCAACATTACAAATGACTTTGCAGGAGGAGCAATATACTCACCAGTCATAAAAAGGGGGTGAAGCCAGAGGCGGAGTTTGGGAGGGGGGGTGGTTTAGCATCTGTTTTTTACCTCATCCAAAGGTGGTGACCCTATTGGGTACTGCCTTATTCATGAACTGCTGAAAACCAGATTTCTCAACAAATGAATAAGGTTGAAGATCTGTTGCAAGCATTTGGGCCACTGCTGCATTCAAGTGCCTTGCAACCGGATGATTGTAATGGTACTTGGTATTCTTTGACAATGCATCCTTAATGTTTTGTTGCCTCATAGTGACCACCTACTTGGAAATTGTCAGTTGAGTATGGGTAACTCGGGAAATAAAAGGAGTTTTTGGCAAGATACTGTGGTGAGGGAAGTCTGAAAATGCAAAGGAGGATGAGGTAGAGGATGATGATTGACTTAGCATTACAGACCGCTTGGGAGAGAAGGTTAGCTAGGATGGAGCAACACTACTGTCAATGTGAACTGACTTCAGTAAGTACTTGTGTAGGGGAACAGAATGGCTGCTTTCTTCATTTGAGGCCTGGCATTTATATTTCTGACAGCGAAAGGTGTGTGTAGTTTGCAAATGTGAGTGCATATCACTTGTACATAAGTGTGACCCTGCCTTGCCATGACTCACTTTAGCTCTGCATATTTGGCAAATCACTGTACTGTCATCATTTTCTTGCAATGAAAAAAATGCCACACAAGAGATTTGACAACTCTACACTGCTTTTTAGAAGGGGGACCACAATCTGGATTACTGCTGACTGGGTACTGCTGCTGCTCCTGCTCCTGTGCCTCATGTTTCACCTGCTGCTGCGAGCACTTGTGCTGCATACTAGTGGTACCAATATTATTTTGTGATTGCAAGTTAACAGTCACTGATCTTACAGTCGTTGCTTGTGACAGATTTACACTCTGGGAACAGGTAGAGGAATCCTTAACAGGGCCATGGGGAGGTTGGTAATCAAGGTCTATAACAGAGTCATCTTGAACACCAACAAAATCCTCCACACTATCACTGTCATTGACAGCAATGTCTTCTATCATATCCTCCTTTTCCTCATTAACCACCAGCAAAACATCATTACCAGTCGAACCACAAACAATCACAGGTTTACTATTACTACATTCAACATTTTTACTGACCACCTTGTCTGTGGAGCATCATTCTGAGTATCACAAGTGCTACTTAAACACTGTGAATCTATCCCAGATAAAATCAAATCCTGACTTTCTTGCTGAGAATCATCTGTGAATCGATCATTAACGCAGCAACATCAATTGCAGATTTCAGTTTACCCCCCCCCAGCACTTAACTTGACTACTGCTGATGATGAATCCTCATTAGCATTACCAATTTTGTTGCTCCCACTATTGGTAATATTACCTGCACTCCCAAAGAAGTAACCGATACTGATTCCCCCTTACCTACTACACCACCAGAAGAAGGCTGAACTTTCAAAGACAATTTTCTTGTACTTAACTTGCTACTACCTGCACCCACTGTACTGCTGATCACAGGACCTACAGTGCTTGTGCTGGAAGAACCTGCACCAGAATCAAATTCCATATTGCCAGAAATTTCAGCAGGAGCTTCAGGAAGAGAGGTACAAGTCAAAGGAACCATGGCACTGCCTTGTCCATGTCCATGTCCAGCACGCACACTGCCTGTCCTCTTTCCTACCATGTTTTTTAAACACTGATTTTAAGCAGCAGACAAAAAGAAAATACCGATGTGTGTCACAACCAAGTTAGTATATCAGTCTAAGATTAAAATACTATTCAGAATTAATAAGAACACACTCTCACAGTATTTTCATTTCAAAAAATTCTAAACTGAAGTTTGAAAGTAAAACTGCAGACACTGTGTCCTGTATACCTATATTAACTAGTGGTTTAAGTTAATTAAGATATCAGAATAATATATCAAGATTGCTGAAGGAGGATCCTACAACAACAAAACAATTTCAAAGTATTTCTATCGAAGATTGAAATGCAAAGATTTTTTTTATTATAAATAGAATGCAAAAATGCAGACACATAGAGCTGCAGATCTTTCCACTTCAAATTCTAAAGAACTGCACAGAAAGCAAAGAGTAGCAGTCACTTGACTGAGAGGAGGAAGGTGGTTACTATAGTTACTAGAACCTCGACACCTAAACCCCACCTAATGGAACCTAAATCAGCCAGTCAGGTGACTGCAATTACTCACAACATTTTTAAAGGGTATTCCACAGAATAAAATTATGAATGGTGGAATTTTTGGATAAACTGCAAAATATTTTTGCTGAAATTTTAAAATCTGAATGTTTTGAATGAACTGTAATATTCAATAAGAAGTCTGATTTAACTCAGGAAAAATTAGAACATTTCACTGACAGAGAGTACCTGTAAAAAGGACTACTTTTCTAATTAATTTCTGGCCTAAATTAACTGAATCACATGATCAAACAGCTTGCAGAATATATTATTCCACAATTTAAACATGAATGGTGCTTTCTTTCACTAAAAGGTGAGTTCTGCAATTCGCAACATATTTTCTGTGACAATATAATTATTTCTGCAGTTTGACTATGAATTACATTGAAATTGTAGAATTTGCAGATGGTGGATATGTGGCAAAAATTCCACAAAAATTGTGGAATTCTGTGAAAATTCCACAGAAGCAGAATCCACAAAATTCACCCAGCCATGTTGTAAACAGAAAATAAAAAAATACCACTGATCCCAAACATTACTGGAACCTAATAAAAAGTTTAATTAACCATAAGAGAAGCCAATCTGAAGTAAACTTTGTGGAAAATGGTAAAGTGACCCCCTGGAGAAGGCAGCAGATATTTTAAATAGGTATTTTATAAATCTCCTGTACCTAGCTGGTTTGCCTAATAGAACCTTAAATATTAGGTTATAGAAGACAACTGATGAAATTAGAGAAGACAAAAATACCCCAGGTTTTAGATTTAGAAAAATAGGCAAAAGGGAAGTTATTGTGGCAATAAAAAAATTATAAAACAAGACATGTGGATTGGATAATATTGAAGTCAGATTTTTAAAAGATTCTGTAAAAGAGAGTTCCCAGACTTTAATGGACTTATTCAATTTGAGTCTAATACAGGGATTTTTTTTCCAACTGTATGCAAACAGGCTAAGATTGTACCAATCTTTAAAAAGAGATTCCAGCCATATTGGTCCTTGCAAAACAGGAGAGGATGGAAGGTTTGATGCCTTCTATTGGACCAACAAGTGTCTTGTACAAAGATGGAATTATACACAAGCTTTCGGGGCCACATAGGTCCCTTCTTCAGGTGAATAGCAAAACTGAGCAACATAAGCAGTATTTATATCCACTGTGGAGCAATTAAAAATCAGGAAGTGAAATAGGAAGGTGACAAAGGGGAATAGAGATGAAAGTCTAAGATGCAAAATAAAAAACATAAGAAGAAATGGGGAAGGGGGACTAAGTAGGAACAGGTCAGAAGGAGATGAAAGGGAGACCCAGCCTCTCGAACATAATAATTCGTAACAAACTCCCGGCAGATCAAAATAACCAGAAAACAAGAGGGACAACACCATGCAACATGACAAGATGTAAGACCTACATTCACATATGCACACAGGCCACCGTTAAGACAAGCCAGAACAACATAATACAAATTAACGGATCCTACACATCAATCCAGCAATGTGGTTTATCAAATTTAGTGCAAGAAGTGCAAAAATGGCTGCTATATTGGGGAAACTAGCCAACCACTGAAAACCAGGATGAATCACCACCGTCACACAATAATAAACCAGATTATCAGCACTCCCGTAGGAAACCATTTTTCACAAACAGATCACTCTCTCTTGGATTTATCTGTCTTGATACTAACAGGCAACTTCAGAAACACACAGGGCAGAAGGACATGGGATTTGATATATATTAAACAATTTAAATCTAACATTTCTGACTGCATCGGGACATAGGTTTCATGACACATTATGGTAAACTGTTATTCTTTTTTATTTTGTACTAAATCATGTCATTATTTATCACACCTTGGTTCTGCATTTCTCTTATTATAATTTTTTTCTCTGAGTTCTGCCTGATTTGTTTTTTTACCTATACCTCACATCCTCTCTGCCTCTTCCACTAACTCCTTAGCTCAGTCCCACCCACTCCCTTTTGTTTTCACACCTCTGTTTATACTACCCCACACTCTGTTTATCTAGGCCTTTGATCTTTTGTTTCTCCTAATTTCTTGATTTCCTTACATCTTTTAGGCATCATCTGGCTATTCTACCCTAAAGCTAGCCTCTGATTCCAGATCTTATCTGCATGTTTTTTGTCTTCCCTTTAGCTCCTTTCATCTCCTTCTGACCTGTTCCTACTCCCCCCCCATTTCTTCTCATGTTTTTATTTTGCATCTTAAACTTTCATCTCTAGACTTCTTTGTCACCTTCCTACTTCACTTTCTGATTTTTAATTGCTCCACAGTGGCTATAAATACTGCTTATGTTGCTCAGTTTTGCTATTCGCCTGAAGAAGGAACCTGTGTGGCCCTGATAGCTTGTGTATAATTCCATCTTTGTACAAGACACTTGTTGGTCCAATAAAAGGTATCAAACCTTCCATCCTCTACTACCAATCTTTAAAGGAGCAATGCCTCAAATTCATCAAACTATAGGCCTATTGCCTTATTATCCATCGTATCCAAAATCATGATAAGAATGGTGCATACTCAGCTAATGGAATATTTTGAGAAATATAAGAAACTTACTTCTGTACAGTTCAGCTTTAGTAAAGGACTATCCACGGACACTGCGCTTATGGACTTTTTAGATCAGGTGGTCTCCCCTCTTGGAGGTGGCTGAGCTGTGGGTGCGGTGTTCATGGACTTGTCCAAAGCTTTCAACTTAGTGGACCATAACATCTTGTTAGAAAGACTGGGTGAACTAGGTGTAATGGAAGAACCCCTAAGAAGGTTTCCTTCATATTTAGAAAACCATCTTTGGTTAATAACAGTGGGAGGTAGAAACTCAAAATTAGCCCCACTAGCCTGAGGAGTCCCATGACAGTCAATTTTGGACCCCTTAATGTTTCTTATTTACTTAAATAAACTTCCAGATCACATACGTCATGCAAGCATAACATTATACATGGATGATACTGAATTAGTGGCAAAGGGAAATGATTCTAAAGAGGTTGAAAATAAACTCCAACTTGACTTTAATAATTTACAAGAATTGTTCCTTTCATCAAATTTAATTTTGAAAGTTAAGAAAACTCATACGATGCTCTTTAGCCTCCTTCACAGTAATAAATATAGGGAACTAAACAAGCTAGAAATTAGGACAGTGAATGACCTGGTTCTTACACAGGTTCCAACCTATGAATATCTAGTATTAGAGATTGATCAATGCCTAACATTTGAACATCATATAGACAAATTAACTAAAAAAGTAAATATGAAAATAGGAGCTTTGAGATGTGTAGCTCATTGTATGACAGAAAAGATCACTTGATATGGTGACTCAATTGATTATTCCTACAATGGATTATGGAAGTCATATTTTTATTCATGCAAACAAAAATATCATTACATAAATTAGATGTTACATATCACAGAAGAGCTAGATTTGTATTGAAATGTGAATACAATGCACATCACTATAATCTTTATTCAAAGATTAAGCTGAAATTCCCTAGAGACTAATAAGGATTAAGCCACAAGAAAGGATGGGTCTACTGTGGAATTAATCCATGGTTGGGGGGGTTGGCCCAAGAGGCCGAAGGCCGAGTGGGTCCAACCAACCAAACAACCATGGATTAATTCCCACTGTAGACCCATCCTTTCGAGTGGCTTAATCCACTTGTAACATGGCAATGAGTGTATGACTAATAGTCTTTGAATAAATGAGTACAATCACACTGATTTACTGTCAGAATACTGCATGTTGAGCTGTTAAACATGATGTACATATACTTCAAAACAATTGGAACACACCTATTGGAAATATCATGGCTGCTATTTCACTTTTGTTAAAATAACTTTCATTACAAGCTTAAACTTTCTAACATCAAAACATATTTTACAACTTTTCAAAAACTTGCAATTCACTTTCTATTCTAGGTGCTTTGATTTTGCTCTGTGTGTATTAGAAGATAAGGGCTGCACTGCATGATGGGAGTGTGCTATGGTACATTTTAGTTTTCTTCCAGCAGTTCCTTTGCAGACCAATAGGTGGCTGTCAAACAATCCTAGTGGCACAAGCACCATTTCTCCAAATGTACTGAATTAAGCCAATCTGAAAAACACTTTATTGAACAACTACTATTTTGCGGAATATTATTTTCTATTTTGCGGAATATTATTTTCACTTTTTTCCCTCTAAACTATCTAAACTATCTAACTCAGCAGGACACAGAATAACATAACGTTTACTGCTTTCACCCTTCAAATACTTGTTTTGACTAGTATTGTTAGTTGTTTCTTTGATTTCTTTTTGTTTCTCTCAATTTATTTTTCTTTTCACCCATAGAAGTATCCTCTCTCTTTGATTTTGCTTTCTTTATCTCAGTGTCTGTTATTTTTGCTTTCGGTTATAGAAGCTGCATGCTCAACTTTACCACTGTGTATTCACCAAGAAAAGGCTAGGACAGATAATGTTATTCAGTCATCCACAATGCATTGCACCCACAGTTGCTTAGAAAGCAGTAGATCAGAAGGGATGGTAACAGTATGTATAAGTTCACTTCTAAAAAAATATTGTTGCAGCATAATTAAGAGTATATGTGGAGTTTAAATGTACAATCTTTAGTAACTCATGAACTTGTGTCACAGTTACAACATAGAACAATCTTGAAAATATCAAAAACCCTGTGCCAGGAAAAACCTTAGCAAATACAAGCTGAAACAACTACAAACTGCAAACTATTTGCATATTGCTTTCACTTCAGTACTGCTTCTTGCCTGTAGTGGATTGCCAAGGTATTACATCACAAACCATGGTCTACTAGGTATTAGGCCATGGTTTCTACTGTACCACATGGTGTGTTTGCACCTATCTGAGTACTTAATTTCAGTTTTCTTTTTTATGCCGTGTTACAAAGAGGGATGGAGCATAGGCAATCTTATTGTTCAAAATTTTAAAAACAGAAAAAACATCAAGACTTATAGATATTCAGCCCCTCTCATGGACCTTCTTAATCGATCCCTGTGCCTCAGCCAATTCCCAAGTGCATGGAAGCAGGCTGAAATCACCCCTATACATAAAAATGGAGACCGCACTGTACCAAGCAACTACAGACCTATCTCCACACCCCCCCCCATCAAGGCTCTGGAGAAAATAGTATCCATGCAACTCATGGATTATCTATCCAGCTACAACATTCTGTGCCCAGAACAGCATGGCTTCTGCCCTGGTCACAGCACCACCACAGTTCTGCTGGAGTTTTCCCACCATATACACTCGGCACTAGATGCCAGGGAGATGGCTGAGGCAGTGCTCATTGACCTATCCAAGGCCTTCGACACTGTGAGTCACCCATTAATGCTTGACATGCTCTGTAAGCTGGGACTCTCATCCGGCCCTTTGGCCTGGTTCTTCAGCTACCTCTGTGATAGATCCCAACGTGTCAAGTTAAATGGTAACCTATCTTCTGCATTGCATGTACATTCCAGAGTCCCACAAAGCTCCATTCTGGGCCCCACATTGTTCAGTCTCTTCTTAAACACCTTTCCCAGCTCTTGCTCAGGCAAGCTGCTACTATATGCCGATGATGCAGTCCTAGTCACCTCACACCCTGACCCACTCACTCTCCAGAGCTCCTTGTAACTCTCCTTCAGCCAAGCTGAAAAATGGTTCCTCGACCATCGCCTGGTTCTAAACCTCAAGAAAACAAAAACTATGATCTTTGCTCACCGACAAAGTAGCTCCAAAAATGCTCCCCTTTGCATCCTTCTCAGTACCCTCCACCCCCTTGAGCAGGTATCAACATACAAATACCTGGGCATCACCTTCGACTCAGCTTTCTCCTTCCATGCCCATGTCAGTGCTTTACCCTCTGCCATGAATGCCTAGATTGGACTCCTGTATCACCACAAAGACTGCCTCCCTGAATTCGCCCTACGGCTGGCTATCACTTCCTCCATCCTGTCATTGGTTAACTATGGACTCCCCACCTATGCAGTCGCTGACCCCACTGCCCTCATCAAAATCCAGACTTCCATCAACAAAGCCTGCAGTCTCTTGACCGGTGCCCCAAGCAGAACTCACACATGCCAACTCTACTCCACCTCTAACATACTCAATCTGGAAGAACATCTGCAATATCACACCTGCATACTGGCTAAAAAGGCTCTACTTGGACTATGTCCCCCAGGTGTCACCGCACTGCTTCTATGGGCCTCCCACTCGGTCGCCACCCATAACACTACCAAAGTCACCTTCCAGGTACCTAGAGCCAGGACCTCACTCGCCCAAAGATACTTTTATCACAGAGCACCGTCCTGGTATAACTCCCTCCCCGTGCACATCACAAACACCTCTAAAATTGGCCAGTTCAAAACTGCCCTACGCAAACACCTCATTAGCACTTGGAGATGTATATGCCTATTATAGGGCTTACCGTGTGTGCCTTTCAAACCAACCAGGTCCTACAGGATTACGTATCCAACAGTTTGCTCGATTAGCCTGTTTTCAGTCTATATACCACATGCTGTAGCCTGCATGACCCTCTGAGACCCCCAATGACTTACTGTTGTGTGCTCTTTGCAAACTGCCTATGTTTATTTGCTCTTTGAAAATTCTGCTATGTATGCTGCATGTATCTCACCTGTACTGTTCCCCACTGTCTTGTCTCACAATTTGATTGTCCCCCCTCCCTGCGACGAGGTGCCTTTGTAAATGAGTCTTTGATTCAAAGGTTGTAAATCCGATATATGAATTAAAATTAAAAATAAATAAATAAATAAATATTCTTGACTGGATGAATCATAGTTTTCATCTAAGAAACAGTTCCAGGACATTGGTGGCACAAAAGGTAAAAAATAACTTTGGAAAGATGACCTTTAAATACAAATCAGCAAACATGTGGAATAATTTGCCAATCCATATACGGAACTTGGATAAGACCATTGCAGCATTTAAATGTGACCTGAAACAAGACTCAAATCACATTTGCACATGTTATGGTAGAACCCCTTGCCTGTTTTATTTTATTGAGGTGTCTATGATGTCTGTCTGTATTGTATTGTATTATATTATATTGTATGTTTCCAAGTTTTCAGTGTAACCAATGTTTTTAATGTATATGAGAAAATGTTAATAGTAACAGGAGCACCTTGTAAACAGGGTATATATAGCCCTAATTGTGAATCTGCTTGTCAGATTTAAGCCTGTATAAATACAAATGTTTTACTACTACTTTACTACTCTCTGAATTCAGGAGGCACTTTTTTACTGTCTTTAGGCCAAATGCCTTTCACCAAAGTTTGTACTTGTGCAGGCTAACATCTCTGTCAGTTTCTTCTCTAATTTGTAAGAGTCTGTCTTCTGTAACTGGTTAGCTCTGCACAACCATGTGGACTTGAGTTTCAACATCAGTGTTCAGGTCTTCCATCACCATGGCAGCCCTGTTTTCAGGCTCTGGAACAGCAGAGACCTGTAGGTTCACCCTGGAAAGCATTTTGGCTATGTTAATTTCTTACCCTGGTTTAAACCGCAGTCTGACTTGGTAGTTTTGTAGTCTTACTCTTCATAATAAATGCTGCATCCATGGAGGTGTTCTTATCAATGGCTTTGCCATGATAATCTCCAGTGGTTTGTGGTCTGATTCCACTTGTGTATCACAGATGTAGTGATGAAATCTTTCACAGCCAAATACCATGACTAAGGTTTCCTTCTCAATCTGTGCCTAGTTCTTTTGTGTTGGGGTTAGTGATTGTCATGCATAAGCTACTGGTTTGCCATCCTGCAGCAGGAAGGCTCCCAGGCCATCGATGGATAAATCTACCTACAAAGCCACTGGCTTGTAAACATCAAAGAATTTAAGCACTGGGGTTTCAGTTTCTTATGAAAATATGAACTTGCCAGCAGATAAAGGCCTTATGGTCTATCAAGTCTGCTCGAGTGTGCAGCTAGCAACCCTTATACTGCAGTTGCCCCTCCCTCCCCTGCCCGGACCTTCCCTCTTACCCTATCCCATCCCCTTTTGAAGCAGTCCACTGTTCTACAGGATACCACTTCTACAGGCAACACGTTCCACCCAGACACCACTCTCTCCACAGAAAAGTGTCTTCTCATTTCCCTCCTGAACCTTCCCCCTTCAATCTGAGATTGTGACCTTGAGTGTCCCAACCCCCCTTAACTTGAATAGTCCCTTCATGCCTGTCTTGTTTATTCCCTTCATGTACTTGAAGGTTTCAATCATATCCTCCCTGTCTCTCCTTTCCTCCAGCAAATATATGTTCAACTCCCTCAGTCTGCTCACGTAGGGTATGTCCCCTAGTCCCTGGATCATCTTTGTTGCTCTGCACTGCACCCCCTCTAGTAACTTAATGTCCCTCTTCAGGTATGGGTGCCAGTACTGCATGCAGTACTCCAGGTGTGGTCTAACCAGTGACTTATACAGCAGCAGGATCACTTCCCCTCTTCTTGAAGATATACCCCTGACAGTACATCCCAGCATTTAGTTGGTCTTTGCAGCTGCCTTCCTGCATTGTGCTAAGTTGTTCATTAAGCCCATTATAATCAATCCCAGATCCTTCTCCTCCTCCTCTGTCATGGCTAGCTGCAGCCCCCCCAGCTGGTAGCTATTTCTTGTTTTTTTTGCCATGAAATGTAGCACCTTGCACTTTTTGGCTTTGAACCCCAACTGCCAGGCATCCAACCAGGTCTCCAGTTTTGACAGATCATCTTGCAACCCATGCCACCCTCCTAGGTCATCTACTTCTGCTCCCATCTTGGTGTCATCTGCAAACAAAACTAATCTTGCTCTTGATGCCCATTGAGATGTCTGATATAAGCAACCCAAACAACACCGGTCCCAACACTGAGCCCTGTGGTACTCTGCCTGTTACTGCTCTTGGAGATGAGAGCTTCTCTCCCACCATCATTCTCTGCTGCCTTCCCTGTAACCAGTTTACTACCTATCCCACTATTTTAGCCCCTGCACCTGTATCTGCCAACTTACTACCCAGCCTCCCATGTGGCACCAAGCCGAATGCCTTACTGAAATCCAGAAACAGGACATCCACTGCATGGCCCTTTTCCAACTGTCTAGTTACCCAGTCATAGTAATCCATCAGGTTGATTTGACAGGATCTGCCCGTGACAAACCTATGCTGCCTAACATCCTACAGCTGACTGGTCTCCAGAAGAGACACCAGCCTCTCCTTCAGGATTGTCTCCATCAGTTTTCCCATGATGGATATGAGGCTTACTGGCCTGTAGTTTCCCAGTTTGTCTTTTGAACTACTCTTATGGAGGTGTACCACATGAGCCATTCTCCAGTCCTGAGGTACACTTCCTGAGACCAGGGAGGCATTGAACAGGCTGCCAAAGGCCCTGCCAGGATTTCTGCCAGCTCGGTCAGTACCCTGGGGTGAATGCCATATGGCTCTGGTGCCTTGTACACCCTCAGTGCCCTCAGGCCATCCAGTACCTTGCCCTCTGTGATTCCCTCATCTGTCAACTCCTCGCCCCGAGCCTGACCTCCCACCCCCCTTGGTAGCACCCCTCCTTTCTCCTTAGTAAACACCGAGCAGAAGTATTCATTAAGTGCTTCTGCCTGCTCTGCCCCAGTTTCCACCCACCCCATCCCTCTTAATCCTTACTATTTTGCCCCTACAACTCCTTTTCTCACTGATATATGAAGAATTCTTTCTCCCCCTTCCTGATGCCTTGCACCAACCTGAGCTCCTTAGACGCCTTGGCTGCCCTTACTTCCTTCATCACCTCCTTCGATTCCTTCAGGTAATCCTCTCTGTCCTCCCCTCTTCCTGTTTTTTTGAACCGCCTAAAGGAAGCTCTTTTATTTCTTACTTTCTCCATGATCCCTTTGCTCAACCAGCTGGGTTTCTTGGCCCTGGCTCTCTTACTCTGGACCCTGATGCAGGTTTTGGTTGCCTCCTTAATCTCCAGTTTTATGACCTCCCACCACTGGTTAGTGTCCATATTAGTTTGGATTCTGGCTAGATACCCTTTAACTACCTCCCCATCCTCCCAAATTTGGCCTTCCTGAAGTTCCACACTCTTGTACCTGTTTCTAGTCTCTCCTTACCCATTTTCAACATGAACCACACTGACTGGTGGTCGCTCCCTGCCAGCAGTTCTTCCACCCCCCAGCTCTCTCACAAACTCCCCATTTGCCAGCATGAGGTCTAGGGTGTTCCCTAACCTGGTTGGCTCGCTGATCATTTGCATTAGGAAGCTATCCTGGAACTCATCCAGAAGTATCTGTTCCTTTCTATTCGTGGTGGCTGGGGTACTCCAATCCACTCCCGGCAGGTTGAAGTCCCCCACAGTCACCGTGCTACTCTTTCTGCAGGCCCTTCTGATCCATCCCATTAGTTCCCTGTCTAAATCCTCTGCCTGAGATGGTGGCCTGTACACTACTCCCATCCTGAGAGTCCTATTCTTGGAATCCTAGATTTTCATCCATACTGACTCTGCACTCCCCATCTCCCCTCCTCATGAACACACTTCAGTCCTTCTCTTGCATACAGTGCTTCCTTCTCCCACCCTTCCCATTTACCCTACTTCTGTGGAGTATCTTATACCCTGGTACCACCAGGTCCCAGTCCTGGTAATGGGTGCCCCATGTTTCAATGATGACTGACATGTCCACCTCCCCTTCTGCCATGAGAGTCTGTAGCTCTGCTGTTTGTTCCCAAGGCTCCTAGCATTCAAGGTGACCACCCTCCACCCTCTTAAAAGCCTTTTGATGAGCATCCTCCTAATACCATTCCACATCTTGTTTCACTAACTCTCACAGTACAGAAGATTCTTGTGACAGATAGGATATAAACTTATGATCAAAACAAATGTCCTAGGGAAATTATCTATATTTGTAATGTGTCCCTGAGGTGTAAAATCCATTCAATAAAATTGTATCTGGGGTCACTCAGTCTTGAAAAATACACTTTTCTCCAGTGAAGTTGTTTTCAGAAACCTTTTATTTTAATGCCTTGAAGTTTCACTCTGTTTCTAGGAGCTTTCTCAAAGGGCTTTTTACTTCTCTGTGAATTAATTCTCTCTCTCCCCCTCCCCACTGGCAAACAGGTGCTTTAACACACATTAGGAAAATGAGAATGACCTCTTACAATTCCTCAACCATAGTCAGGAATATTAATAATATTAAGGGATTTATGGGTTCAATAAAATGTACACTTAATGGTTACTAGCCACCAGAATGTTCATTAGAGCCCTCTCGCCCAGTCATATAGTTCCAGCCTTGACCACAGCTGTATTCAGTTGCTCAGTAACTGAACTCACACATTCTTTAGCGTGAGAATTTTGATGGTCACATTACCACAGGTACTGGATGAGTGGGATCAAGAGGGAAGGGAGGATGTACTACCAACACAGTAGTTTGAACAACTACATTGCTCCCTATATGCAAGATGCTGAAAAAAAGAAAGGTAACAAAATACCTGTATAACTGTATAAATTGTAATGAGAATATTTATGACTGGGGACAATATGGTGGTAATTCACATAAGTGAATTTGAATGTTTTGTATCATTTGTCCTTAGTTTACTGATGGAGCTGACAACGCAAATAACATTGGTAACAAAACAAATCTTGATATGACACATGTATGCTACAAGATGTGCTGGTGTCAACCCAGATACGGGGTTAGTCAGGCTTCCACTGAGCAGAGTTAAATTTTGGAACACTTTGGTCGTGGCAAGCTCTATATAATAGTTTGTATTAGAAATGTGATACCAAATTTTAATGGCATTATTGTCTCAATAGGAATTCATGTAGAGTATTTAAATGAAGTTAACAATAATGAAAAGTTTATACTGCGCAGAACTATAGGCAATGCCACATTTGATCCTAAAAAAATCCCAAAAGAACAATTTAAACCTTGTTGTATTAATGAACTAAAAAATGTTTTTTGAATTAATTCATAGAGAAGTAAAAAGCCATTTGAGAAAGCTCCTAGTGATGGAGTGAAACATCAGCGCATTAAAATAAAATGTTTTTGAAAAAAGCTTTACTGGAGGAAAGTGTATTTTTCAAGACTGAGTAACCCCAGATACAACTTTATTGAAAGGTATAAATTTAACAAGATAAGTTTTCGGTCCTAAGAAACACTCTGTGTCCTGTTTATTTGCTGGAGTTGGCAGTTTTGTGATAGTGTCTACTTTGCTGCCATCTATTTTTAAACCATCAGCACTAAGCACATGTCCAGTGTATTTGATCTTTGTCACCTCCAGCTGACACTTACTTTATTGTTAAACTTTAGATGTTGTTCCTGTGCTCACTGTAGCACTTATTATAGTCTGTGGTAATGCTCCTCTAGAGTACTGTCCCATACTAGCAGATCATCAATGTATATCTCTTCTGCTGGGATATCCTGAAAAATTTCTTGAACAGTGAGGTGAAAAACTTTAGGAGCTGAACTAATCCTAAAAGGCAAAAGCAGGAATTTTACTTGCTAAAAGGGATATTGAATGTTACAAGGTCAGTAGACTCTGTAGTCAAAGGAATTTGCCAAAAACCTGAGCTGGCATCTAAAACACTGAACACTGTGACACCATTCAATCTGTTGGCTGTATTTGACAGTGCTCTCTTTTCACCATTCTGTTAAGTTCTTTGGGATCCAAACACATCCTCAGATTTCCATTAGGCTTTTCCACTATGATAAGTGAATTTACCCAATCTGTTGATTTCTGAATGGGTTCAATTATGTTGTTTTCCACCACTCTTGCAAGTTTCTGATGCAGTTTGTTTCAAAGTGCTGCTGGGACCTTTTTAGGTGCATGCAGGAAGGGAGTCACTTTTGGGTCCACATTAATAAGACATCTGTGCTCCAGACAGTCAATACCCTGAAAAACATCTGCAATGTTTTGTAACAGCTGGTCATAGTTACAGTGGTGCAGACTACATGAGCTTATGTTTGAGGAGGAGATGCAAAGTTGCAGGGCTGCACAGCAACTTACATTTATAAAAGGTATGCCACCTACTGCCTGAGAAGTGTGGCCTTTCCAGACTATCTTAGTGTTTGCAGTGTTCTGCATTTAAGTTCTTTTTTTCTCTGCCCTTTCTCTTGCAGCTTTGGGAAGAACATCTGCAGAAGAGGTGTACCACTGGGGCTGGATCGGTGCACCGAGAGATGGCTATTCAGATGGCTTGGGCAGAGAATAGGATGTTTAATTAAGACTTAACCAGGACTGAACAACCAGGAAATTTGAAGAGAGAATTGGTTTGCCGAGATCATTTTGTAGAGATCTGTAGAGATTGTAGCGGTGAACAAGTTGAAAATGGGAACAGAGAACAGAGAATGGAGCCAGTGGAGTTGAGTGGAGACAAGAAGACAAGCAGATTAGGAGCTGTATGAAAAGTGTCATGAAGTGTCAAGAGCAGAGGTCAAGGACATAGAATCTTTCTTTTCCTCTTATGCTTTGAATTTTAAAAAAAGGTAGTTGGGTGTATGTAATAGCTGCTCCCAATTCTTTCCAAATACATCTATAACACTGGAAGCAAAGTTAGTTTGCTTATATATCTAAAGGTGCTGGAGTTATACTTGTTATTTTTTTTTTAATTTTCGACATGGTGACTAGGAGAATTTTGGGGAAATTGCTTGCTGATAAGGCAATTGATGGGAAATTGCTTAGCCTTATTCAGGATATGTATACAAAAACATCTATCCGTGTCAGGTATTCTAAGGATGGTAGGTTAATTGAACCCATAGTGACAAATTGAGGAGTTAAATAAGGATGTTTGATATCTTCATTATTATTTAATATTTATATTAATGAGTTAACACTGGAACTTGATAAAATTGATACAGGTGCCCCAAAATTAGGTACAACAAAATTATATGTTATTCTGTACACAGATGGCATTGTTATATTGTCCAATTCAACTATTGATTTACAGAGAGCTACTGATTATGTAATACGCTCACTTAATAAACTACAGTTAACCATTAATATAAAAGAAACAAAGATTGTGGTTATTAACAAACATATAACATTGAACTATAAATGGAAGATATTGAAGAATCAGGTTGAGGAAGTGGATGAATGTGCTTATTTGGGTTTAATCTTGCATAGGAAAAGGATTTGGAATTTACATTTAGAGGAAAGTAGAAAGAAAGGAAAACAACTGGTCCTAACAATAAATACATTCTCCAAAAAATGTATTAATAACTCTTTTACAGCATCAATAACAATATATACAATGAAAGTGGATTCTACTTTGTTATATGGGGCTGAAATATGGAAAAATAAAGGGAAAATAGATTTACTAGAACCGATAAAAAAATCTTGATCTTAGACTTTCCTCAAGTTTACCTCAGTTTATCCCAGTAGGTTTATTAAGGGCAGAGACAGGGGAACTTTCATTAGGTACTAAATCACTGATTAGACAATTTATATATCTCATAAGAATTTATAAGTTAAGTGCTAGTAATTTTTTTCTCAGTCAATGTTGGTATGATTCCCTGGATTTTGGACCGAATGGTAAAACCTGTATTAAATCATAGGCATGGATAAATGATGTAGATACAGTAATTAGAAGGATAGGCTTTCAAACAATTATGAATATAGGTTACTGTAAAGATTTAGAGTTACTGAATGAGAAAGTTATTGAAAGAATTACAGATATGGCAAAACAGAGTACCTTGGAAAGGTTATTTATAACTAGAAATATTACAACCTATAAAGGCTTAAAGAGAGTACATACTAAAGAATTTTATCTTAAGGCCTGTGAAAGTAAAATGAACTACAAAGTTATATCAAATTTAAGATCTGATGTAAATTTTGGATTGTCGACTGGTTTTACGAAACGGCAGACATTTAATTCTGAGCTAAGCTGTAAGAGTGGCTGTCCAGGGACTTGCAATATGATGCATATCCTTTTTGAATGTGAATCAGTGAATGAAATGAGGAAATTATTGCTTGGTAGATATATGCAAAAGGTATATGAACTCTCAAATATTGAAAAGCTCAACTTCTTCCTTAATACAAATGATATAACTTTATTATATTGTATTGCTAAATTCTGTATCGCAGTGTGTAGGTATTTAAAACTGTGATTGTTTTTAACTTGTATGGATCAATATTTTATGTATGATGCTTTTGTAATACCCATTTGTTAATAAAATTATTCTGATTTAGTGGTGTATGTCTTTATTCAAAGCCATCACTAACTGCACAAGGTTGAAGGCCACTCATGCTTTAAGACCCAGCACTGGCTCATTTACATCTTGTTCCATCACATGGAACTCTAAATGCTCAGGTTTACTGTTGTGTATACACAGGGGTTTACTTTTCCAAAGATGGGAATTCACAGTCCTCTATAACTTGCTAGGTGCACTTTTGTATTGTTGATTCCTTCGCTACACATTATTTCCTTGTAAACTTGATTCGGAATTACTCTCACCTGTGCTCCTGTATCTAACTTGAATCTCACTTAGTGACCATTTATGGTTAGTTCTGTATGCCATTCACTCACTGCAACAGCACTGTCTGCAGTCACACTTCCAGTGTTCAGTTTCATTTTTTCATGCTGCTACTGCACAAACCCTATGGATCCTACACATGCAGGCAAAATGATTTTTTTCTATCACACTTTCTACATGTCTGACCAAATGCAGGACAATTTCTGAACTTGTGCTGCGAACCACACTTTGGACACTCATTTTCCAGCTTTTCATCAAGGCTTTCATTACTGAAATTATGTCTGTTAATTGCACTCTTTATTTCAGTAACAGTTTTCTGGTTTACAGCATGCAATACAATGGTCTCAAGCTCATCCATTTTATTTGCATCTGAGTTTCTGTTATTTCTGCTGCTCTACAGATATCAATGGCCTTTTGCAACATTAGATCAGCCTCTGTTAACACTCACACTGAACTGAGCTGACAGTATTCTACAGACTATTCTGTCTTTGATAAGAGATTCACACAGTTCCCCATATTCACATGACTGTGCTAGTAACTTTAATTCAATCATATAATGATCTATACTTTCATTACTTTCATTGCTGCCTTACAAATGAGTGTTAAATTTGTGTCTTTCAAATATTATATTTCTCATAGGATTGCAGTATTGCTCAGACTTCTTTATAAGTACCTTTAGTTTGCCCTGTTTTTTTATCCATAATCTGGAAGGTGTTGGAAAATTCTAGAGCCTCTGCTCCTATCAGCAGGAGAAATAAAACACACTACTCTTTCTCTGGATTTTTATATAGAAACATAGAAACATGGAAGCTGAAAAGTACCGCAAGGCCCATCCAGTCTGCCCATTTCTTTTTCTACCTTATTAATGTGCCATAGGCCTTTGCTCTGTCAATGGCCTATCTATTCATACTCATCTGTATTGCTCCCTTCTGCCTATCCCATGCCTGTTCAAAACCCTGCACTGTATTCATATCCACCACTTCCTGAGGTAGGTTGTTCCATGCATCCACCACCCTTTCTGTGAAAAAGAACTTCCTCACATTACCCGTTAATCGGCCTCCCTCTAATCTCATGCTGTGTCCTCTTGTCCTGCTATTTTTCTTATATTGAAACATGTTAGACTCTTTCACCTTGTTAATGAACTTAAGGTGTTTGAATATTTCAATCATATCACCTTTCTCCCTTCTTTGCTCTAGGGTATACATATTGAGTTCAGTTAATCAGTCCTCATATGTTTTCTGATGCAGTCCCTGCACCATTTTGGTTGCCCTTCTCTGGACTGCCTCAATTTGGTTAATGTCCTTGTGAAGGTGTGGCCTCCAGTACTGCATGCAGTACTCCAGATGGGGCCTAACCAGTGTCTTGTAAAGAGGGATTATTACCTCCCTCTTCCGACTTGTGATAACCCTACTAACATACCCCAACATCCCTCTAGCCTTACCTACTGCTTTAGAGGTCTGCTTGGATGATTTCAGGTCATCGGTGATGATGATGCCCAAGTCTCTTTCTTCCCTGTGACTGCCAGCAACTCCCCTCCCAGCCTATAGGTGGCTTCAGGGTTTCTCTTCCCTATGTGCATGATCTTGCACTTCTTTGTGTTAAACCCCAGTTGCCACTCTTCTGACCATTTTGCCAGTTCATCCAGATCTCTTCTCATACTGCCCACCCCATCTGGATCATCTACTCTGTTGCAGATCTTGGTGTCATCTGCAAACAGACAAACTTTACCCTCCAGTCCATCTGCAATGTCACTGATGAAGATATTGAAGAGGATTGGCCCCAGGACTGAACCCTGAGGTACCCCATTTGTGACTTGCATCTCTTTTGACTGTATACCATTTACCATCACTCTCTGTTTTCTGCCTGTCAACCAGTTTGCCACCCAGTTGACCAACATCTGACCCACCCAGAGCCTACCCAGCTTATTAATCATTCTTCTGTGTGAAACAGTATTGAAAGCTTTGCTGAAGTCAAGGTAGGCAACATCAACTGCTCCCCCTTGGTCCACCACTCTGGTTACCCAGTCAAAGAAATCTATGACATTAATTTGACAGGACCTTCCTTTTGTAAACACATGCCAAGGGTGTAGACAGGCATACTCACTGTACACACTTGTGTACAGTTTTGCTGAGTGCCTGTCACAAACCATATGCCTTTCTGTTAATGTTTTCATTCTAATCTGTAGTATTTGGTTTAGTGTAGACCACTGAGGAGTGACTCTATTTAAACGTTGTTGTTTAGGAGACAGATACATGTATAACCTCTTTAGAGATTAGAGGAATCATCTGACAACAATCTGACTTGTTTGGTAGGGGGTGCCATTTGAAAAGGATGTGTACATTGTTTAATGGGTGGGTGTAACTGTTGAAGATTGTGTACAAAAATGGAAATTTCTGACTGCACCCTTGACCCATGCTGTCTTGAATCTTGTGCTCCTATGTATTCCAGGTATTGCACTATCCTTTCCTTAAGGAGTGTCTCCATAATCTTGCCCCCTACTGAGGTAAGACTTACTGGTCTGTAGTTCCCTGCCTCCTCCCTGCTACCACTCTTGTGGAGCGGAATCACATGAGCCCTTCTCCATTCTTCTAGGACCTCTCCTGTGCTCACAGACTCACTAAACAGTTCTGATAATGACTCTGCTAGTTCCATCCTTAGCTCCTTTAGTACCCTGGGATGTATGCCATCAGGTCCCATTGCCTTGTCCACCCTGAGCTTATCGAGCTCTTGTAGGACCCTTTCTTTTGTGAAGGGACTAGTGCACACCTCACTCACCCCTGTGTCCATGGTGCTGAGCTGTGGGCCCTGCCCTACCTTCTCTTCAGTAAATACTGAGCAGAAGTATCTATTTAGGATAGATGCTTTTACATGGTCCTCCTCTTTGCACTCCCCCTTATCCCCTTTTATCTTAGCAATACCCCCTCTGGACTTTCTCCTTTCACTAATGTATCTATAGAAAATCTTGTCACCTTCTTTTACTGTTCGTGCTAGTGTTTCCCTTTAGTAGATCAGGGAAGGGCTGTGGACATGGCCTACCTAGACTTTAGCAAGGCATTTGACACAGTCCCACACAAAAGATTAATATACAAGTTAGCCAGCCTGGGAGTGGGTCCCAAGATGACTGCCTGGGTAAAGAATTGGCTGAAGAATAGGACACAGAGAGTAATAGTAAATGGAGTCCACTCAGAAGAAAGGAGGGTTACTAGTGGGGTACGGCAGGGTTCAGTATTAGGATCGGTCCTCTTCAATGTCTTTATAAGCGACATTGCAGAGGGACTGGAAGGAAAAGTATGTCTCTTTGCAGATGACACAAAGATCTGCAACAGAGTTGATGTACAGGGTGGCGTGGAAAGGATGAGAAGGGACTTGGCAAGGTTAGAGGAATGGTCAAATGTATGGCAGCTTAGATTCAATGCTAAGAATTCAAGTAATGCACCTGAAACAAAAACCCAGGGAAGAGTACACAATGGGGGTGAGATACTAACAACAACAAAAATGGAAAGGGACCTGGGGGTAGTCATCAGATGACCTAAAGGTGGGCAAGCAATGTGAGAGGGCAGCAAGAAGGGTTGGGGATACTGGGATGCATAGGAGAGGCATCACCAGTAGAAAACAGGAAGTTATTATCCCTCTGTACAGACAGCTGGTGAGACCCCATCTGGAGTACTGTGTGCAGCTCTGGAGACCCAATCTCCGCAAAGACATAGACAGGATGGAAGCTGTCCAGAGGAGGGCAACTAAAATGGTGCAGGGTCTGCTCCGGAAGACATATGAAGAGAGATGAAAGGAGCTTAATATATATAGCCTAGAGGAAAGAAGGGAGAGGGGGGACATGATAGAAATGTTCAAGTACCTCAAGGGAATCAACAAAGTCCAAGAGGGTAGCATCTTTCAAAAAAGAGGTGTGCAAGAACAAGAGGGCACAATTTGAAGATAGAGGGGGGGCGGCTCAGAGGCAATTTAAGGAAGTATTTTTTCACAGAGAGGGTTGTGGATGCATGGAACGGCCTTCCAGAGGAGGTTGTGGAGTCAAAATCAGTGGTGGAATTCAAGCATGCATGGGACATTCATAAGGCCATTCTAGGGGGTGAGGGTAGGAAGAAGTAGGCTGCTGGTTAACTAGGATCTGCAGCTTATCCAGTAGGTAGGGAAATGGGCAGACTGGGTGGGCCAAGCGGTCCTTATCTGCTGTCAAATTCTATGTTTCTATGTTCTATTTTTCTATGTTTCTATGTTTCCTCGGTTTGGGCCTTTGCCTGCCTTACTGCCTTCCCTGCTTCCCTTAGGGAAGTTTGATATGCCTCCCTATCTTCATCCTGCTGCATTCCCTTATATTTCATGAAGGCCAGCCTTTTGGCTTTGACCTTTTCTGCTACTGTGTTTAAGAACCAAAGTGGTTTCCTTCTTCTTTTGCACTTCCTTTTCTCACTAACACAGTAGGATGTTGCTTCAAGTATTGCATCTTTAATACTTGCCGACTTTGCCTGTACCCCCTCACCAGTATTTCTTTTTGCTAGGGCTAGCTTAACTCTGTTGGCCATCTTATCAAAGTCAGCTCCTCTGAAGTCCCATATTTTTGCCTTGGAATGGAATGATTATGCTATATGCTTCTGTAGCAAGAAAGTAAACTTGAAACTGTGGTTTCCAACTCCTCAAGTTGTCAGAAACATTCATGTGCAGGCTTAAAGCACCAGGTAACTTGAGCAAGTCCACTTTGCAGTGATGTTTTCTACTTCTGACACCATGTAATGATTTCAGGTGATGCAATCAGGCAGACATCTTTATTTAATCTGATCTGCAGCTGCTCAGTCTGCAGCTTTTACATCATATTAGGATGCAATGATCAAGGATGTTCACAGGGTGGCAGTGCCACCTGCATAGTACTACAAGATAATGTAGTGTATTCTGTCAAAATGTTTTTTGCTCTCCAGTGATGCACTTTAGAAGATAAGACTGTAGGGCCAGTACCCTCCCGGACTCATTCCAGGGCACCCCCTTCTTTTCGTTTGCTTTTTGCTATAACAGGCAGGAGAAAAGACAGTCTTCATACTACAGCAGCCTAAAAATCAACAGGTGTGGGGGATCTTGACTTTGGTTAGAACTCTGCAGGATACAATGCACACAGACAGTGTTGACTGGATCCTTCAAGAAGCAATCAATTACTTGTGATAGCATACCCTGCATCAACTCAGCTGGGTTTTCCCCTTGGCTCCCTTCAGCAGTTCAAATAAGCAGGGGGTTATTCCTCCAGTTGTGCATTTCCATGTCATTAGTGTCAGCCAGAGGTGGTTAACTTCTCACTCTTCCACTTCCAGTAGACCCTTTGTAGCTTCTGACTTCTTTTAGCTTGCAGACTCAACTTTCTGCATTGTCGATATGCCCTGTCAGCCTGTTCACCAACCCCATCACCTCTTAAATGCCCTAGTCAATGTTTTTTACTTTTATATTGATCCAGCCATGAAGTTCTTAATATCTTTGAGCTCCTGACAAAACTGAGAGCTTTTCTTTGTTGCACAGCCCTGTGCCATCTTGCCTGTAGCCACCACCAGACCCTGAGGAGAACCACCAATTTCCAGCTTCTTATGGAGTTTTAATACTCCTGGAGTCTTCCCAATGGGTTTCCTGTTGTAGTCTGCATCAAATAATGATCCTGTGAACTATGCTGACTCTGAACTTCCTCACTAGCACACAGTCTTGTCATTCCCATCCACCGCTGACAAATTTCCATCAGTTTCTAGAGTCTTTGAGCATGGACTAGCTTTCACCTGGCTGTCTTGCACCAGGCTGAGCACTGTTTTTGCCATTTTTGGAGAGCCCTTTTTCTGCTAGAGCACCCAACCTGCAAGCTACTCCATCTTGTCACACACAAGACACAACTTCAGGATCAATCAAGGTGATACTGCATAACTGAAAGGAAAAAAAGAGAGGGTAGCAAAGAACTTGATGTATAAAAAAGCTGATTAATACCTGGATCAATGGGATGGCGCACTCGAGTTTCCAGCTGCAGTCCTCTTTGTCTTTCTTATCATTTGGCAGCCATTAATCATACCAGGCATGGTACTTTACCTTGAAAGGTGCCAATGATAGCTGCCATTGTCATTTTTCTCTTTTTTATGGCACTTTTTACTGCAGGGCTTATGTCACAGCAAAGTGTACCAAACCAGTATATGATATTGAAAGGCTATTTTGTCCCACACTTTTTCAAGTCACAGAAAGGTAAGCTCAGGAGAGCAGGTGCTGCTCAAACCCTGTGAAATTTGCTTCTAAGGTCTCTGAGGGAGCACTCCTTGATGGAAGCTTTTAAGAGGGATTTAAAGTTCCACCTATTTAAAGAAGCTTTTGTCTTACATTAACAATATTGGCTATGAAAACAGTTCTATTTTAACTATTGAATTATTAATAATTGTGATATGTGTATCTGTTTATTTTATCAAGGATTTAGCTGGGATGCATTTTAATGTATAGTGCTCAGAGCCTCAGAGGATGGACGCTATATAAATAAAATTTGTTTTGCTTACTCTTTCATCCACCTATTTTGGCTCATAGCAATGACTACACCAGTGACATTTACTAGCTCCTTTGGCAGTTTTTTCCCCTTGAACACCACACAAGGTAGTAGTTTGCATCTATCAACCACTGCAGCTAGGCACACTGTCACTACCTGCTTTTCATGGCCAGTTGTAAATAAGGAGCCAGATCTGGAGCCAGCTCAAACCAGTGTTTTATTTCCAGGCACATCAGCCCACGCTGCTATCTCATCCACATGTGCAATGATTCTGAATGATGGCTTTAGTTCATGTTGGGTGCTCTGTTATGGCAGAAGGTGAAGAAATGTATCAAACCAACCCTGACTAGCTTTGAATGCAGGGTCTTTAAACAGTTCAATCAATTTGAGAGCAACAGCTTTTCTTGTTCCACAATAACATCGCTCTCTTTGAAGTGTAGTCCACTCAGTGAGTTCACTTTCTATATCAGAGTGCACATAACTCCTGCCTGCTCCATGCAGCCTGTTTCTTTTCTTATTACCACCATTGCCAGACACAGACAGACTCTCAGTTATTTTATTATTTTTTTTTACCACTCTCTTGTTTCTCATCAATTTTCAGTGTGTTGGCAACAAGCTGGTCCCCCTCAGCCTCTGCCTTTTGTATCACCATCATTTTAAAATCAAGCCTGTGACAGGGAGATCCTGCCACTTTTGAGAACCAACCTTTACTTGAATTTGTTGCAACAGTTCTTCTATTTCTTAGCCTAATTTATCCGTTACAATTTCTAGTCCATAAGGTTGGCCACCTTTGGGCACCCCCTCCCTTTTTTTGAGTATGCTATAGTGACCTCTTTAATCTTTCTTTTCCCTCTCAGGTCCTCATATAGAGAGGTTATTGTGGTGACATCTGAGCTGATGTAAAACAAAATAGGCTGTGTTCCTCATTGTTGGATTTAGTATGCAACAGCACTATGTCATAAAATACCTTAATGTATATGCCTTATGTGTATGAAACCTGTAAATGTTGAAAATACCATGGCACTAGGTGTTTTTGATAAAGGTAAAAAGTTACTAGGGGACTGTATTATAAAAATTAAGTTAACAGGGTAGAGATATCAGACCCCCCCCCCGGTGTGTTATTTAAATGCATGTGGATTACAGATTGTTTGAGAGGCCCTTTGGCACCATGCATTCCTGCTTTAGGCTGAACCAGCCTAAAATGTCAAGGTGATTTGCATATACATCCCATGATTCTTTACATTATGGAAGCATGTGTCATTTTGTGTTTCTTTGAAACGTGGCTTTATTGCCAATACCCTTTTGGGTAACCCTAACTTCAGTGTTTTTGCACTGAGGTTCCTTGTCTTTAGCGTTTTTTTGGGTTTACCTTTTTGAGCTCTCCATCACCCGAACACACAAGACCAACATAGGCAATTAAATAACTTCACTAAAGAGGTAGATCAGTAGATCAATGGGTTAATAGGTGCTAAGTGCAAAGGAAGGACATGCATAGTCTATTGCTGCAAACTGATGTATTGAAGAAGGTATATGCCATTGCTTAAAGATCAATGGCAACCAGTTTACGCATTGTTAAAAAAAAGCAGAATTCAAGTTTCTGTGTCATGAGTAGTTTCCTGAAAATGTCATGCGATTTTGTTTTGTGGTTTTCTTTAAATCAGCATTTGTTAACTTGTCCTACACTATCTGGAAACAGTCAGGCTGTTTCTGTCCCTCTGACTGAGCCTTGGAGAGGGATAACATCATAGTGGAGTGAGCTACTGCTGCTGCAGTGCAAGTCCCTGCTTGACTGAAGATTTAAAGAGTTGTTAACTGCCTAATTAGAGCAGTCTATAGAGTTACATGTTTGCTCTCCAGGATTCTTACTAACTCTGTCTCTGGTTTGTGTTTTGATGAATTCGCTGAAAATCTATCATTCTGTTCTTAAAAAGCTAAATCATTTGAGTGTTGAAGTAGTATGTGTGACACTTGGACAGCTGGTTCTGATTAATCTATAATTTTTGTAATATAAAAATGTGTTATTGAATGTCTCTCATGAGAGATGCTGACAGTCTGTGGAATGACACCTCCCTCCCAGGTTTTGGCTACATGATGTTACCTGGAAGGCCAAGAGATAATTACAGAGTAGAAGAGACTAAAATAAACACATCCTGTTTATCTAGTTTATTTGTGACTTGCCAGCTGCTAAGATGGGAAATCATATACTTTTATAATGGTTAGAGGAAGAAGAGCAGATTATGACGCCTTAGTGCGAAGTCATAAATATTTCTTTGATGTCTGTGAACAACAGGAAGACACTCTACATCAAAGGGTCATATGAGAAAATGAGTTGTGCTGAGGTCACAGAATTCAATACTTTGATAAGACATCCTGTTTTGCACAGATATATTTTTTAATATTCTTACAGGGAGGAGCTAGGTGACCTCACGCAAAGAGGTTGGCAAAGCCAGTTTTAAACAGTTTTCTGTTTTCCATTTACACACAAATGTTTGGACTCTGAAAGCTACAACATGCTAGCAGCACTGTAAGAGATACATTAGATAGATCAAGTCTAATTGTCTGGTGATAGGAAATTGTACTTTTAAAATCTTGTTTTTGTTAAGTGATTTGTATGTTCGGTGATATATGGTTCTGTAGTTACATTTTGCATTTTTTTATCTATTTTGAAGTAAACCTCTACTTTAGAGACTACTTGGTGTGTCTTTGAAATTCTTTTTCTTGACAAGGGAAGCATACATGGTTAAAGCTGACACTGTATAAAGCTTACTGGTTTTACCAAACTGGGAAAAGGTAAGAATTTATTCTGAGGTCTTTAATAGAGTTTTATGGGTTCATTTTGTATGCCTGGTTAGGTGCCCGTAGGCAAAAAATATCTGCCCCCCAAAGAGCAAAATTATCTGAGCCTGTACATTGGGTATGCCAACAAGAGGTTCACAGTTTGAATTTCCTCCAAGACTTGAGACCAAAGGTTGATTCAAACCCACAAAACAGACAGAAGGGTTACCCTGTTTCTGTTTCCTGTTCACAAGACTGTGCTCGGAGGTTGGCACTGTGGGAGCAGAGGACCTAACCTGCTGAGTGGGTTTGTAACAGTATGCATTTGAGAAATCAGCCTGTCTGTATCACAGTTGTAAGTTCTTTCTCATCAAAACTCTGTCTTTTTTCTAGCTATATAACACTAGGTTGTTTATTTAATGGATATAAAATAAATCTAGTGTTTGTTAATTCATACAAGTAGTTTGTCTTTGATGTAGCCTCAAGAAATAGGTTCATGTAAGAACCATTATTTTCCTCTTAAGTTGACAAACAGGTGCTTGACACACACTGCTACTGTATATCAGGCACATGTACTACTGTATATGAACTCATAAATTTCAATTATTTGATGGTTTCTGTGTGAAAATACATCATGTATATGTATAACTAGAAACATTATATAGCATCCTGATGCCCCCATCTCCTGCCTACAGTTGAGGCAGCAGCACTTTGCTGCCCCCTGTCACCAGCCTCACAAGGCCCCTGTCCACTGCCCCACATTCAAGGCTGCTGCATCCTACTGCCCACTCACTTCTCCCATGAAGTTGGGGCTACTGCATCCTGTTGCCCCCATCTCCTGCCTGAACAATCAGGGCCACTGCACCCTGCTTCCCCTGCATGAACAGTTGTGGTTGCTGCACTCTGCTGTACTTTGTCCCCCAACCCCAATCAGAGCCACTGCACCCTGTTGTCCCCTGTTTCTGTCACCACAGTCGGGGTTGCTGTGCTCAGCTATGCCGTAGAGTCCCATGTCTCCTACCTCCACTTTTGGGATTGCTGCACCATGCTGCCCATGCCACCAGAGGTGGGCTTTTATTGTACCCTGCTACCTACTTCCATTTTCCCAAATGGGCAGGGATGCTGCACCATGCACATCCCATCCCACAGTCAGGGCTGCTGTACCCTGATGCCCCACATGTCCTGCCCCACAATCAAGTTTTCTGCATCATGCTATAGTCTGTCCCCTGCCACTATAGCCAAAGCTGCTGCACCCTGTTTCTGTCTACACACTCAGGGCTGCTGTGCCCTGCTGCACCCTACAGCCCCATGCCTCATCTTCCAAATGACTCTACAGTTAGAGTTGCTGCACCATGCTGCCCCCTGCCACCAAAGTCAGATTTTTTGCTACACTGCTAAAAAAAAAGGAAAAACAGAAAAATACTTTCATCTTGTGTTATGGAGGTTAAAGACAGAAGGCAGTTAGGTGTAGAAGTCCCAGCTGTTCAGCCAGGAGACAAGGGAGGCATTATGGTACAGCAGCCCAAACAGTGGGACAGGATGCAGCACCCACACTGGAGTGGAACTGACACAACTATGGGTGCAGAGAAAAGGGTTCAGCAAATGCCACAACTCTTGTAACAAGTGGCAGCATGGTGTGGCAGCCCTAACCATGGAGGCAAGGGGCTCTAGGGTACAGCAGGCCACAGCATCCCTGCCTGAGTAGGCAGGAGCATGGTGCAGTAGCTCTGGCTGTGGTGGCAGGGGACTGTGGACAGGATGGTGCAGAAGCCTTGACTGTGAGGCAGGACACGGGGGGCATCAGGGTGCAGTAGCCCTGACTTGAAGGATGAGGTGTGCCTGGTGCCACAGCAGCCCTTACTATTCAGGCAGATGACAGGGGCAACAGGGTGCACCAATCCCAACTGTGTGGCAGATGACAGTGGGCAGCAAGGTGCAGCAGCCTTGAATGTGGGGCAAGAGACACGGGGCTTATGTGGCAGGGGATTGGGCAGCAGAGTGCATGCTGGCTCAATTACAGCACAGGAGACAGTGGGCATCAGGATGCTCTATACTGTTTCTAGTTATACATTATGCATTTTCACACAGAAACTATCAAAGAACTGAAATTAGCTCATATAGTACATGTGCCTGAAATAGTAGAGTGTAACAGATACCTGTTTCTCAATTGGAGAGGAAAACAATTGTTCTTACATGGACCTATTTATTGAGGCTACATCAAAGACAAACAACTTGTATGAATTTATAAACTTTAGATTTATTTTATATCCATTAAATAAATAACCCAGTGTTATATAGCTAGGGAAAAAAAACACGGTTTTGATGAGAAAAAACTCACAGCTGTGATACAGGCATTCTGATTTCTCAAATGCACTGCTCAGTTCAGCACTGAAACTCAAATGATCAGCTGTTTAGCAGAACAAAATGATAGATTTTCAGCTAATTCATCTGAACACATACCAGAGACTGAATTAGTAAAAGCCCTGGACAGCAAACAATTAACTCTACAGACTGCTCTAATTAGGAAGTTTACAGCTCTTCAGTCAAACAGGGACTTACACTGCTGAAGCAGTAGCTTACTCCAAAATGATTTCATCACTCTCCAAGGCTCAGACAGAGGGACAGAAGCAGCCTGACTGTTTCTAGTTAGTACGGAACAAGTTAACAAATGCTGATTTAAAGAAGACCACAACACTAAATAGGAAATTTTCAGGAAACACTACTGATGACACAGGGACTTGAATTCAGACTTTTATTTAACAATGTGTAAAATGGTTGCCATTGATCTTTAATGTTATCCCCTGTGTTTTAAATAAACATCACACAGAGATTGTGTGTTGAATCTGAAGTTTTGTGTCTGATCCATCTGTTATCCCACAACTCCTCCACAAAGCCTATAAGACTTTCATTTAGACAACTAGAAATCTGACATGGCCAGAGTTATGATGGTGATAGTAGCAATCAGCTGATCAATTACAGATGTTCAGCAGCTCATTTAATAGATGCCACCCTCCCATAGAAGCTGCCTTCCAATTGTAGTCATGTCCACAATTTTTTTTTTCTAACAGAGTTCCTTCTGAAGTATTCATCCTCCCACAGAATTTAATGTCATCCAGGAAGAGGTACACTTTTCCCTTTACCATCTCCCCTATATCACTGATGTACATATTGAAGAGATCGGATCTCTGGACTGACCCCTGTGGGACAGTGATGATGTCTCTGGCTTCTGAGAACTTGCAATTTAGGACCACTCTTCTGAGTCTTCCCATGTAGCCAGTTGCCTAGCCACACTGTCAGGTATTCCTTCACCTCCAGATTCAACCATCTTCTTGATTGCTCTTCCACGTGGTAAAAATGTGAAGGCCTTGCCTAAATCCAGGTAAAAGATATCAATCATCTGACCCCTGTCCTCTGATTTCAGTGTAAAAACAAAGAAATCTGTCAGATTTGTATGACAAAACCTAGCTGTCATGAATCTGTGCTGTCTTTTGTCCAGTAACCTCTGTTTTTATAGTAACTCAACTACTTTTTCTTTAATTATGGCCTCTAGTAGATTGCCCACAGTGGAGGTAAGACTAACCAGCCTGTCATTTCTGGGATCATCCCTATCCCAGCTCTTGTGTAGCAGAACCACATCTGACACCCTCCAGTCTGCTGACACTAATGCTGTTTTTGAGGGGCAGTTGAACTCATCTGCTAGTAGTTCCTCCAGAACCATCATATTTTCCTTATGGGTCCTGTGGTGAATGCCATCAGGGCCCAGTGATTTGTTTACTTTCAAATCTGAGATCATTGGGAACTCTGTCTACTTTAATTTCCCTGATCTCCAATCTCTGTCCTTGGGAGCCCTTAACCAGCACTTGGCTGTCTGGCGATGGTCCCGCATGAAGACTGAGCTAAAGTATACTGTAAGGATGTTAGCATTCTCTCTACATCCTCCTCTGCATGCACTTCATCCTTTGTTATGTTCCTAAAGAATGCCTTATCACTTTCTTTAACCCCTTCTGCAATTTTTGATTCCATGTTTGCTTTGGTTCGCCTGATCAAATCCTTTGCATTTCTAAGCTTGCCCACATACTCCAGCTGTTCTCCTCTTTCTGGTCCTTTCAATATTTTTTTTTAAATGTTTTTCTCTCTCACTCTCTGACCACCTCTTTTATCTCCTTAGTGAATCAGATCAGCTTTTTCTGTTGCTTGCCCTTGCTAACATAAATTACACTGTCCTTTGTTGACCATAGTAACTTCTACTTGAGGAGTGACCATTTACTCTGCACTCTTCCACCTTCCTTAGCCCTTCAGTCCATTCTGGAGAATTCCACCCATTTTACCAAAATATGTGCTCCTAAAATCTTCAACCAGCATTCTTGAGGAGGATCATTGTATCCTTGGGACAATGTCAACACACACTGTGCTGTGTTCTCTTGTTCTCAAAGGGTCCTCCACCCTTAGGTAACTTATAATGTCCTGATTCAACAGTACAAGTTTCAAGGTCACCCTTCCCTTTTTAGTGTCCCACACCCATTGCTGTAGAAAGCAGTCCTTCAATGAACCCCTGGCTTCTGGTACTTCTTGCCAATGGTACTGCCCAGCCTACAACAGGGAAATGGAAATCTCTCAAAATGACTGTCACCCGACTCTGATGCCTTGCTGATTTCCTCTAAGAGTTTATTTGCTTCAGTAACCTGCCTTGGTGGTCTGTATACCACTTCAGTCCTTAGACTTCACACCTCTTCTCCACCAATTTTAGCCACAGAGATTATTTGTCTATCTCCCGTCTTTAGTCTGTCTGCCACTACTTTGACAGAGCCATTAACATACATTGCTACACCATCCCCTTAGTAGTCCCTAAATCACATCTAAATAAGGTATAGAGTATAGTTTCTATCCAAATTTAAGTAGAAAAATGAATTCATGGAGTTATGAAATGATGTCAGAAAGGTCGCAAAGTGAGCCATGAGCTCAGCTTGAATCTGACCCAGAATCTCCTGCAGTATAATTTTCCAAGCAATGAACCATGCTCCTGCCTACTCCCCATCTGAGATATCAAGAACACCAGCAGAGTGCTAGGGTGCATCAAAAGGGGTTGACCAGCAGAGCAGAGGAAGTATTTTTGCTACTTCAAAAGATCCCCTCATTGATCAAAACTCTATTCCAATGCTTATATGTGCAGATAATATTGTGTTCCTGTCCTTAAAGGGAAACAGTCAGCACTATGATCTCCACACCCCTGTATGGGTCTGGTTCCAATTTGCACATTGTATGCAAAAATATATTTTTTAACTTGCTGTATAATGCAGTATAGTAGATTGTTTCAGACTGATTCTGCTGATTTCCAAGCTGAATTTACTGGCATCAGAAATCCAAGAATCCCCTGCAACTGACATCAGAGCAGGGCCGCAGCAATGGAAGATTCAGTTGCCTGCAATGCATGTTAAAGATTTTATAAGTTCAGATCAGATGTTTGCCAGTCCCACTGTTCTCCCAGGGTTAAATACAGTCTTCTGTGACTGTACTTAGCCCCAGCAGGTGTAGTGATAGTATAATATGTTGATTATTGTCACTCCATTTTGTATGCTATTTCATGTAATGTATGTCATTTTATACTCCATTTTGTATTGTGTGACTCCATTTTACATGCTGCTTCATTTAATTGGTGTTTTGCCCTTTAGATAGCCTCATTATTATGTTTTGCTTCAGACAGTGTATTTTGCTAACTTGAAGGTCGCATATTATCAAGCAACCTGTTTTTGTAGTTTTGTTTAAACTTCTGCTTAGCTCATAGTGTTCTAGGCACCCGGCCAGTGTTTGGAGCACAGTGACCTAGCAGGTGTAGGGAATTCTGAGCAGTCCTTATGGTGTGAATTCACAGCATCCTGGGAGCCGGCCAGCTTCTAGAATGTGGCTGAGACAACACTATAGGGCTGCACTGTTATTTTAGCATAGAATAAGATATAAATGTAGCTTTCTCAATGCCTGGTTAGAACCTCACCTGCAGGGTGGGCGCTTGTCGCTATGGGGCCAATTCCTGGTTCGTGAGACTCCTAGCCAGGCTGACAAAGGGCTTCCCAGCCATTGGAACAGGCTTGGATGTAGCTTTTGGAATCGGTGATGTATAACCTTTTGTATTATATTTTGCTATAATAAAGCTTTGGCTTGCTGTACTTATTGTAACCTTTTATATTATATTTTGCTATAATAAAGCTTGGTTGCTATACTTATTGTACTGTTATTGTGTGTATGTGAGTGTGAATGGCAAATAGCTGCTTGGTTTGAGTTGGCAGAACATTTTTGGCGTGAGTCGGCAGGATTGAAAATAAAATGTCTATTTTAGGAAAAGGATGAGTTTTTTTTTAAAGGTGTATTAAGGCTCAAACAAGCAAGGGCAACTGCCCTTTGTACTTGTAATTTGTGCTTGCTGCAAGTATATACTGTTAGAGCCAATGATGGCTTTCACAGTTCAGGCTGCTTTTAGGAGAAAAGCAGCGGCTGGTTAAGTAAAGTTAGATAAGCAACATCTAGAAAAAGAAAAATAAACTACTGTGGATGTACGCACAGTAGGTGACTACAGACGGGATGATTTGAAAATCCTCCCTCCCCCATGTTGCCTATCTGTGTAGTTTCAAGTTTTTCTGTATCAATTTCAAGTTCCCTTGCCTCCTATAGAGGCTGAAACATTTGATCCTAAACCCAAGTACTGGGGACCTCTACCAGATGGATCTCAACCTAGTACTGTTAGAGATTTTTGTTTGTTTTGTTTTTAAACTGCAAACCAGAGCTCTGGAAAAAGACTTGGTTTGGCAGGTTATTAAAATGGCCAAAAGAAAACCTTTGAAAGGGTTAAAACCTTTGAAAGAGTTAATAGCTGCAGCGTTTGGAAATTATCACGAAGGTCCTGCAGTCAGTTTTCTTACTTAGACTAGTATATCGGAAAAGAAGAAGAAAAATACCTTGGCACCGGGTAAGTCTGAATTTTTTTTTATTTAAAGTTGTTTTATGTCTGTCTGTCTGTTTTATTTCTGTAATACGTATACTAAACAAGGTAATGCTCCGTCTTTCTCATGCATATTTTCTAGCTTATATCTGTGTTCTGTAATTATGTTCTATTGTCAAGGTTGCGAGATAGGATTGACTGCCTTCAGTGCACAACATGTTACAGAAAAAAAAAAGAAAGAAGAAGCTTCTTTGCCTCATAGTTGACTGTTTTAATTGGCTTTATTTGTAATGGAACATTTGTGCTGCCTAGATAGGGTCAGTGAAAAACTATGGTTTGTAGTTGTTGCTTGGAGCAGGTAGTGTTGGTGGTGAAGAATTATGACGTCATATAGATTGCAATGTGTAGAAAGAGTTGTAGTTTGCAAGCAACGTGCCAAGCCACTGCTAGGTGAAAATGTAATGTGTTAACAGCTATAAATGGCTTTATCATACTTCTAGTTAAAAACAGAAACTTTTACAAAATGGCAGAGTGCCATATTTTAGTTATGTGCCAAAAGGTGTAATCATGTTATACGAGATGTGTTCACTTACAGATGATGTGTTTAAACAGTGTTTTGTTCTGGAAAGATTTGGCATGGCAATATGTATAAATGTGTTGGTTTAAAATTGTCAGTGTTACAAGACAGGCAGGAGGCAGCACATATATCTAAACCACGACAGTTTTCTAATGGAACTATGGGCATTACCTCAGCAAATTGGTGTGAAACAATGTCAGTCTTATTTTGTGTTAAGTGTTTTTTTGTGTATGTGTATGTGTGTGTACTGTCTTGGCCAGCAGTTTCATCGTGTGCTCTATTGTTATTTAAAGATATTTTAATATTGGTGGTGTTCAAGGACACTACAGGAATGGCTGGGTTTGAATGACCCTTGCATGCACACTGTGACCTTTTGCACGTTATTTGACCTTCTTGTGTTTCAACATTTTATGTTACTACCAGTTCAAACTTGATGTGTATTCCATGCCTAAAGCACAACTTTTCACACAAAATGTATGTTTTCATGAAAGCACACCAAGAGTGAACCATGTAATTTGACTTTTTATTGCAAAACTAGTATTCTAAGTGAAGAGGAATAAACTTTTACAATGTTGAAAAAAGGACTATTACAGCTGTTTTTGAGAGTTTACCATCTACAGAGATACGTGACGCACGGTATTACCATCAATCTGGACATTTTGTCATGCTTAGGATAAGGGAACCCAGGGACGCTTGGCTTCTTTTATCCTATGGAAATAATCTTGTTTTATTTTTAAACTGATGTGTGTTTGTTTTTGTTGTTTGTCTGTGTTTCACAGCTAACCTTTTTATTGCTACAGTATTCGAGCTGTCTCTTGCACCTCGAGCTGTGTCTTCCACCAGTAGGAGCTTGGAGGAGGGTAAGCTACCCTTCCTCCCTTTCAGTGTAATACCCACAAAGGTTGCAAGGTACATGTCATATTTATACTGATTCATGGTCTGTAGCCAATGGTTTAACAACCTGGCTGCCCACTTGGGCTAAGGATGAGTGGAAAATTTATTTGAAAGAAATATGGGGAAAAGAACTGTGGCAGAAAATATGGACTATGGTGCAAAATACTCAGACCACTGTATTTCATGTTGATGCTCATTGTGCTTCAGACACACTAGAACGATGGTATAATTCTATTGCAGATGAAAAAGCTAAGATTCTTCCAGTGGATATTGAAGAAACTCAAAGTCAGCAGTTATCAGGGCTGGCAAAATGGGCACATCAAAAATGTGGACATTTGGGAGAGAAAGCCACTTACAGGTGGGCATATAGTAGGCATATATATCCTATCCTAGTTCCTGAGATCAAAACAATCTGCTTCTGCAGTGCATGTTTATGGCAGAGAAATGGCATTTGGCACAACTCTGCTAAAAGAACCTTGTAATTAAAATCTCTCTTCCTGGTAAGCAGGTGGCCTTCAAGTCAAAAGGTCACCACTTTAAAAAAAATCTAGGCTTTTCCTATGCCTTGAATTAACACTGGCATGGGCATTCACAGAAATCCCATAAAACAATATATAACAGAAATATATACTGCAAATAATGATTGGCAGTTGGCTAGCTCATGATACTCCTCCCTCCTAGACTGAATTTGTGAGACCCTATCCCTAGCATGGTATGAGTTTCACAAATTCTGTTCATTGTTCTAACTGTTGAGATAGCCTGTCTGCATTGGCATTTGCTAACCCTGCCCTGGGGGTAATGGTCATATCATGTATGTATGTATGTATGTATGTATGTATGTATTTATTTATTTATTTTATTTATTTTAGTCTTTGGTAACTGGGTAAGGCCCACTAGGCACAAGTGTCTGTTTTCAGGGCGACCTGGGAGCACTGGGCATTTAAATGGCTTGCTCAGAGTCACACAGTATGCAAGTGGAGGTTGTGAGAATCAAACTCAGGTCTGGTCTGCTGAATGTATCATAGCCATGTAAGGCAATACTCCACCTCAAAAGATGACCATTCATCTGTCCCATTTGCTTCAGCCACACCAGGGGGTTATGATTGGTCTGTATCTCAAAGTGCCTCCCGTAGAGGTATGACTCTAACTTCTTCAGGGCCCATACCAGCGCAAGGCACTCCTTCTCATCTGTGGAACAGGCCTGCTTCCAAGGAAGCAACTTTTTACTAAGGTAAGTAATCTTTCCCTTGGCTAGAGGTCTAACTAAGGACTGCTCCAATCCCCTCATCTGAGGCATCTGTCTAGACTACAAATGGCTTACTGTAGTCTGGACTGGCCAACACAGGAGCACTGCATAGTGCCTCCTTTAGCTATTTAAAAGTTTGTTCACAGGCTGGTTCCCATTTTATGTTTTTAGGTATTCTTTTCTTTAGCAGGCCAGATAGGGGAGCTGCCAGGGTACTGCAATTTGGTACAAACTTACGATAGTACCCACTGGTCCCTAGGAAACTCCAAACCTGCTTCTGGGTTTCTGGCCTGAGCCATGCCTCTAGCGCCTCAACCTTGGTTTGATTAGAACAAAGCTGCTCCTGCCCTACTACATGTCCTAGGTATGCTACCTCCGCCATGGTCACCTGGTGCTTTTCAGCCTTGACAGTGAGCCCTGCCCTCTGTATCCTGCCCAACACTTCCCTCAGGTGGGACAGCTGTTCCTTCCAGCTGGCACTGAAGATGGCAATATCATCCAGGTATGCCAAGGCGTACTCTTCAGTATCATATAACACCTGGTTCACCAACCTTTGAAAGGTGGCAGAGGCGTTCTTCATTCCAAAAGGCATTACCCTGAACTTGAATAATCCTATTAGAGTGATGAAGGTTGACCTCTCCCTAGCTCTGTCAGTTAACTCCACCTGCCAATACCCTTTTGTCAGGTCAATGGTGGTGAGATATGTCGCCCCTTCCAACTTGTGCAGTAGTTCATCCATCTATGGCATTGGGTGGGCTTTAGACTTCTTGACTGCATTGAGTCCACAATAGTCTACACTGAAGAGAGTAGAGCCATCCAGCTTGGAAACAAGGACAATGGGTGAGGCCCAGGGACCATTGTAAACTAGGGACATAGCACTAACATTAGGGCATTCAGGGTCACTGCTATCCCTTACCATTTGACCATTGGCTACTCCTCCCTCCTTAGAGTAACCTTCTGTAACTGTTTTGTGAACTGCTATATGGGGAAGTCCTACCCCCTTTTATTATTCTCCATGTGGGAGACATGCTGGGGAACCAGCCTCCCATTGTTTTTCACAGGGGCTTCTATATGGTCCAGGGACCTACAATTAGACTTTGCCAACTGACTGTGGGTAACCACACATACCACCCAATTCTGGAGATTGTTCCCTATTATCACGTCCAGGGCAAGATTGTCTGCCACTGCCACTTTTTGTACCATTTCTCCTGTCTCACCCCAGTCTAAGAGAATGCTAGGAAGTGACAGAGTTTTCTCCTCCCCAGTGAATCCCCTTACTGTTGCTAACTGATTAGGTATAAGCTGTCCAGGCTCAACCAAATCTCCTTTTACTAAAATAAGAGATGATCCCATGTTCCTTAACCCATGGGTGTGCACCCCATTTACAGTAACCAGGTGTATGTGCTCACCTATGTTCATAGGCATGCTTTTAGGGATACACAGTGCACCCAACTGGGTTCAAGCACCACTTTGTCTGCTCTGTGCCTTTTTAGGACACTGTCTTGCAAGATGCCCTGGTTCTTTGCAAAAACAACAATTCTCATTTCTTTTGTCTGAGAAATCCCTTCTTTGTAAGCTGGGGCTTCCCCCTTTCGGTGGGGGCAGTGAGGGTTTTAGCTGCCCTGAAGGCATGCTTTTCCCTTCTGTACTGCCACGCCCAGCCCACTCCCTTTCAGAGCAGGCTTGCTCCTGGCATCGTGGTCCAAGAGCTCAGCAGCCTGCTGCACTGTTTTTGGGTCTCAGTCATCTAACCAGGTTTTCAACTCTGCTGGGCAAGCCCAAAAGAATTGTTCCAAAAGTACAACCTTCTCAATTTTCTCTACAGAATTTGCTTCCACTCCCTCCCGCCAATGTTTAAAAAACTGACTTTGCTTTGTGGTGAGTTCCTCATAGCTCATGTCAGGACTTACAGAACTTAACCCTGTATGCTTCGTGAGTTAACTGATACTTTTTAAGCAATGCAGCTTTAAGTTTCTCATAATCACTACTGTCCTGATTGTCCATTTGACCCAATGCTTCATGACCCCACCCAGTAAGTAGCAGGGAAAGCTGGAAGCTCCAGGCCTCCCTGGGTATTTTTTGCCTGAATACAGACCTTTTCAAACAAATTCAAAAATGCATCCTTATCCTCCCCCTCTTTAAATTCAGCTATTAATCTTGAATTTAACTTATACCCCAGTCCTGAAGTTCCAGGTTCACCCCTGCCACTTACCTCCTCTGGTGCTGGTCATTTGAGTTTTAGCTTCTGCAGCTTGAATTCTCTATGGCATTCTCTGTTCTCTTTCTCGGCCTCTCTCTCTCTGATGCTGGTTTTCATTTTCCTGCATTTCCAGCTCCATCTGGAACTTCCTCTGCTCAAATTCCAACTCCATTCTCCTCAACTCTATCTGCAGCCTGATCCTGTCTAGCTCCAGCATTGTGGTGACCTTCCCCTGCTGCTGTGGCTCTGGGTTCTGTCTGGTCTTGCTGTCCTCCTCCCTGGGACTGGACACTGCAATGTCCCTTGGCACCCCATGCCCAAGGTCTGGTCCCCTCCAGTCACCTGCTGTGACTCAAGGTCCTGGGCAGCTTCTAGCTCATTGGCTGTTACAAGAGCCTCCATGAGGTGCTTTTTGGCTTGCCCCTTGTACTGGACTCCTCTCACCTGGCAAAATTGCTTCAGGTATTCTGAGTGTCTTTGCTGTAGATGGAAGCCATCTTCTTCCCTAACTACTGCTACACTAGCTTGCACCCAAGAAAAAAAAAACAGGTAGGGAACCTAATACTGTAACTAAATTATATATATTTTTAAAATCTCTGCCTTGATTGTGTGTGGACTATTTTCAGTTTAACAATCTGATACACTGGACTTGGAATTGAGCCCAACTGTTATGCCTGTGGTGACCAATCTCTCGAATCGCAATGCAGTCAAATCTATCAGAGCCCAATGCTGCGCATCAGATCTGTGATGAACCCAATCATAAGGGTCAGATCACTGAGCTCACAGTGCCGACCCCTAAGTACAATCCATGAGAGGGAGGGTGGAAAAATAGAGTTACCCTCCTCATATCCACCCAGAGTGTTCACTGGGTTTACAACAGAACACTTGCCATGAGGTCCCAGGGCATCCCTCTATACTTTGGATCAGTGCACAATACCAGTCTCAAGCTTTATGGCCAAATATGAACCCATGTTTGTGGCTATAACACACAGGAAGAAGGTCCACATAAGTAAACCCTCTTCAGGGTAGCAGCGCAAAATCCTGATTTGGCCTTCACCCTACAGGACATCCAATAGCCCAGTTCACAATCCCTGCAGACTTGTATGAGACTCTGGTACTCTCCCTAATCCTGCCAGATCCCATACTGACCCTTTTCAATTTGGTTGCTATTTGGTGACCCTTCTAAGCATAAACAGTTGTCACAGAGTTGTAATAAAACCTTCTACAGTTACACATACAATATAAAGAATCTCACTCAGGCAGAATTCTTTAGAAAAACAAAAGCCTTTACTAAAATAATTAAATAAATGCAGTTACAAGAAAAAGAGAATATATACAAATTTAGGTTACATTAATGGAAACACATTATGGAAAGTATACAGTATAACCACCTTAAACTGTTTAACTACATTTCTACCTTAAAGATGAAAATGTTCAAAGTCCTTTTTCTGTGTAACGCCTTAGCAGCTGGTCTGTTGTGTCAAGAGGAAGTCCAAAACCAGAAGGGTCAACTTGCTCTGTGCTGGAGAGCTTAACTATCTTTTCTGAACTTCAGTGTCAGCAATATTCCAGTCATAAGGAAATCAGTTGATTTTCCTGACCACCTGGTGATGTCACCCAGCTTCAACATAAATTCTGCCTCCATAATTAACTAGTAATAGGACAGTCACTGTTAAAACTCTGTTATATCAATATAGCATCCTGTAAGCTAATTTACAGTGTCATGTTAGAATTTCACAATGTACTGCTAGGATGGCCGTCTGCCATCCAATTCCTGGCTCAAACATCCTGTTCCCTCATAAAATGTGATATCCTATCATAGTTCCTGAGATCAAAACAATCTGCTTCTGTAGTGCATGTTTATGGCAGGTAAATGGCTTTTGGTACGACTCTGCTAAAAGAACCTGGGATTTAAAATCTCCCTTCCTGGTAAGCAGATGGCCTTTGAGTCAAAAGGTCACCCATTTAAAAAAAAAATCTAGGCTTTTCCAATGCCTTGAAATAACACTGGCATGAGCATACACAGAAATCCCATAAAACAATATATAACAGAAATATACATTGCAAATAATGATTGGCAGATGGTTAGCATGTGACAACAGTCACAACTGGTCCTGACTGCAAGTTTTTTTTTACTTCCCTTTTGAACTGACACAGTTTGGAAAGGTTCAGCTGTGTTCCCGGGAGCTAATTCAGCCACTGGGGAGCTCTGAAGGTGAAGGATCACTGGGCCTGGCTTGTTCTGCAGAAAGGCATACTAAGTGTATTCCTTTCCATACTCCTGGTAGTGTAGTGTAGTGGTTGTCCTTCAGATGCAGAAGATTTTGCAAGGCTGGGGGGGGAAAGAGAGACCCATGAGTGCCTTTTTCCATATTAGACAGATTTAGAACTTGATTCTGTCCTGCGGTGAGAACCAGTTGGTTTATGCATATAATGTACATGTGTATCTTAGCCTGTCTGCCCCAGGATGAATTGGCAGGCCTTGTTTAATACTAAATGAACTCTATTGAGGACTGTGTCATTGGCTGTGCTGTATACTGATAGGCCATGGTCAATTACTGGGAGAATAGAGCTAGTTACTACCAGTTGTGTGGCTGTAGGGCTGAGGTAGTGTCTATGCTTAAATAATATCCCTAGTCTTTTTTTTATTATAACATAATTTGTCTGTTCCCTCCATGGACTCAGCAGGGGCTACATCCCCCCCCCAGAGGGGTACATCCTCTGGCCCATCGAGGCCATCATGGGTCCTTCCAGGTCCTGTTATTTTCTTCTGTTTTTCTCCCCCCTGTCCCCACACCTATGCAATGGGTGCAGCAGCCACCTCCGCCTCTGCAGAGGCAACCAAGCACACCTCGGCGTGAGTCAAACCCCTTCTTGTGCTTATCTGCACAGCACACAAGCCCTCCACCCTGAGGAAGGAGAGCAGTCCTCTGGATGCTCAATCCTTACATCCCCTGGTAGACCCCCAAATGACCTGAGTCCATTCCCAAACCCAGGTCACCGGCATGGTGGAAGGTGTGGCATCCAGCACCCCAACCCTCAGTGCCATCGGACTGCAGCACCCCAGTCTTAAAGAGAAACTGACACCACTTCTGTTTCATTGCAGAATTAGAATAAGCATATCCCCAGTAAATCTCATACCAAAAACTAGATTTCTGCATTACTTCATTTTAAAGGTTTGAGCTATTTTGTAACCCAGATTTCACTACCTGTTCAAAAAAAAGCCTGGGTCAGTGAAGAGCTGCTGCTGATGTCATCTCAGGAACTCACATTCTTGTACTCCCTGACAGCAGCTTATAGGACTTGCATCTCCAAAGTTTAAAGATCATGTGCAATGGTTTTCACAAGTGAAACAGGCAGCACCATTCAATAAACATTGCCTTAAAAACTATGTGTGTTTCAGGTTTTGTAACAAAGCTGACAATATTTTTTGGGGTGCCTTTTTTTATATTTAGTATGCTTTTTCTGGTGTGTGCCTTGGTCGCCGATGTCTGCCCTGGTCATGGACCCCCATGCTTCCACCTCTGCCTAAGCCTGTGCTCTCCCAGGCACCCCTGACTTTCCCCCAGGGGATGGGGCTGTGGCACCATCTCCCTACCAGTGCCACATTACTAGTATCTTGGCAGGAGAGCTGACTGCAGAGGCTAATTGAAGTCCGAGGGCAGGGCTTCATGGAAATGGCCAGGCACACACAGTTTTTCTCCCCTGTAGACAGGGGCGGGGACATGCAGTGACAACCAGTGTCCACCCCAGCCCTGAGTTCTTGAAGATGTTGGTGCTGTGTGACGTACCTCGCCTCCGCTGGGAGTTACTGCTGCACCAGACACACACCCCACCCTCCCCCCAGAGAAGGAGAGCAGTCCAGTGATGCTCGATCCTTCTTTCTCTGGCCGGCCCTCTAATGACCTGGGTCTGTTTCCGAACCTAGGTTGCCGGTGTCAAACGCAGAAATCAAACCACTGTGCTGACAGTCTGGCTTGGGGTGCCTTTTTGTTGAGGTCCTTTTTTTCCAGGGTTGCTGGATGCTGAGCCACAGCAAACTGTTGTGAAATTTGCAAACTGAATAAGTTTCTGATGTGGTGAAAGGCTGAGATCATTCACACTTATCATTCAATTGAGGTGATTTCTTTGGATTGCACTTTAAAACAATTATTCCATTTCCTTGTCATTTGGGGGTGGGAGAGGTAAAGCTGTTTTGAAACCTTACTAGGACTTTATAATTTAGCCAACCCAATGTGTTCTTCCTGTCAGGCTGTTTTTTTTTTTTGACTTACCTTCAGGCTTATCTATGTTCTACTCTAAATTAAAATGATAATTTTACTAGCGCTAACATTTCCACCCCAGTAGGAATTAAAACATATAAGGTCTCTATTAAAACCTATTGTAAAACAGACACTGACAAATAGCAGTGAAGTTACCAACATTACAATACTAGCAGCAATACAACTTCCTAACAAGCATAGTAGAGTAGCACTCCAAATGGCATCAAGAGCCTGGAGGGATGCTGACTCAGCATTCAGCAATCCTGGAGCCACTGAATGTAGGTCAAAAACAGCCTGACAGGGAGAACACATTGGGCTGGTTAAATTAGAAATTCATAGTAAGGTTTCAGAATAGCTTAAAGGAAAAAAGAACCACAGCATGCAAGAACTGAGGCAATGGTTGCCTCAAAAGGCATTGGCTGGGAAACTGAGTTTCAAAGAAATACAAAATCACACATGCCACCATAATGCAAAGCATCATGGGCTGCATATGCAAATCACCACAGAAAATTATGCTGGTTCAACTTTAAGCAGAAATGCATGGTGCCAAAAGGCCTCTCACACAGTTTGCGAAGGGCGCCAACAGAAGACACAGACACGTGTTTTTTCCTACCAGGACTCATCAGTGTGCTTCATCTGTTTGACACCCCAGTGGAATGAACCAGTTACCCTAAGATGGTCTATCTGCATAATATTCTGTGGTGATCTGCATATGCAACCCATGATGCTTTGCATTATGATGGCATGTGTGATTTCGTATTTCAAAAACAGCATTGCCTCTCCCACCCTCTTTATCCCCATTGACAAGGAGATAGAATAATTGTTTTAAGGGGACATTCTTAGAAATCACCTCAATTGAATGATAGGTATGAATTATCTCAGCCTTTCACCATATCAGAAACTTATTCAGTCTTCAGACCTTACAACAGTGTGCTATGACCCAGCATCCAGCAACCCTGGAAAAAAAGGTCCACAACAAAAGGGTGCCCCACCAAAAATTGTCAGCTTTGTTACAAAACTTGAAACATATATAGTTTTTAAAGCAATGTTTATTGAGTGGTTCTGCCTGTTTTACTTGTAAAAACCATTGCACATGATCTTTCTTTACAACGTTGTAGAAACATGTCATATATGCTTGCTGACAGGGAGTGCTAGACTGTGAGTTCCTGAGATGACAACATTAACAGCTTTCACTGAAACAGGCTTTTTTGAACAGGTAGTGACAGCAGGGTTACAAAATAGTGTATAGTTTTAAAAGGAAGTAACGTAGAAATCTAATTTTTGGTATGAGATTTACTGGGGGTATCCTTACTCTAATTCTGCAGTGAAACACTTTTGGCCAGAGTGGTGTCAGTTGCTCTTAAAGCTAACAGCTTTTACTACATTATCCACATGAGGGGCCAAAGAAAGTAAGTCATCAAGTGTGACTCCTAGGTACTTAAAGGTGGTGACTTATTTTAGTGGTTCTCCTTTATTGTTTAAGATGACAAGTGGGGAGGCCTTTTTTCTTGCTATCGGACCAGCAAACAACATGGTCTTCATCTTTTTGTAGTTCATCAGCAGATTACTTTGACTGAACCATTTCTCAAGAGCTTCAAAACTACTTTGATGTTTAACAGAGATGGACCCTTGCTCCTTGCTACTGGTGAAGATGACAGCATTATCTGCATGCAGGAGCACTTTTGAGGGGCAGGCTGATGGAAGGGAGTTAATGAGTAGCCTGAATAGGAGTCCCAGGATGGATCCTTTAGGCACTCCAATTGTGACATCTCTGGCTTCAGATAATGTTCCATTGATTTGTACTCAATGGGACCTCTGTGAGAGATATCTGCTGAATTAGGAGATAGTTTACAGAGAGAGACCTAATGTGTGAAGTTTGAAGAGAAGAATTGAGTGGCTGACAAGCTCGAAAGCTTTTGTTAGCTCAATATAGATGGCTCCCACCAGTTCTCCACTGTCCAGTGCCTGGTGTATATAACTGGTGTACTCAAGCAGGGCTATGTTTGTGCTGTGTAATTTCCTAAATTCATGTTGCTGGGGGCATTGGATATTATATTTGCATAGATGTTCAGTCAGTTGGTCAGAAACTATCCTCTCCAGGGCCTTAGATGGGGGGGGAGAGGATGGATATAGATCTATAGTTTTTTACTAGGGTATGCCCCCCCTTTATGGACAGGGGTGACCAATGCAATTTTCCAAATTCCTGGGAACTGGGAGTAGAGGAGGGAGAAGTAAAAAAAATTGACTTGTGGCAGTGCATGTTCATCGAGGGTCAGGGCTACCATTTTCATGTCTACAGTGTCACTGCCCAGTCTTGTTTTCCCCAGTACCCACTCTACATATTTTATTGTGTCAGCTTTGGGGATGGGCCTGAAGCAGAATTGTGGGATGCTGGGGTTATGTGGGGAAGCTGCATAAGCAGGATCATTTTGATTATGGGAGTCAACCACCATGGAGGAAGCATTAAGGGATAGAATGGAACTAAGATCTGTAAAAGCATTTTTGAAGATCTTAGCAATCTTGCTTGGGTCCTGGGTGGTGGTTCCATGGTCACTGAGTACCACTGGCAGGGATTTGTCATCTTTACCCAGGAGGTCTTTTAGGTTCCCCCAGAATCTATTACGATCTCAACTACTGTCCTGCTTTTATTTGAAGTAGGCTGCTTTGGCCAGCCTTATGTCCCTGGTGCATCTATTCCTAGTGGTCCTATACTTTTGTAAAACCATTTGTGTCCCAGTGGCTCTGACTTGGTGCTACAGGTTATCCCTTTCTTGCATCTGGGCCAGAAGGGTTGGAGTGACCCAGCCACTACTTATTCCTCACACCTTGCATTTTCTGAGGGGGCAAATAGGTCACAGGTATTGGTGAACTGTCTGATGAAGTAGTTCAAGGCAGTGTTAATGTCTAGAATGGAGTCTAAGTAGCTCCATTCCACTTGTGCAAGGTGGGCTTTGAAGTCTGCCAGTTTTCCTTTGCAGAATACTCTACTAGTTACTAATTTGAGGGTGTTTTGGGGGGTTTATTTGACCAGGTACATGTCATGGTGGAGTGGTCACTTAAGGCATCTGGAAGGACAGAGATCCTAGTGAGCCTTTCAGGGTTTGTGGTCAGGATGCAGTCTATTAGTGTGCTGGTACCTGTTCTGTAGTTGGTCCTGGTGCAGTCCTTAACTACCTGTGTGAGGTAGAGATGTGTTACTTACTTGGTCCATAAGTGCTGCACTATCCTTAGCAAGCCAGTTAGTGTTGACATAGCCCGTAACATTCATCTCCCACTTATGAGTCTACTGACTTTCTTATAAGATTAGCTGAAATAGTTCTTAAACATAATTTTTTCAAATTTGAAACTGATTATTATATACAGGTTAGAGGGACAGCCATGGGAAGCTGCATGGCTCCCTCATATGCTAACCTTTTTATGTGGGACTTTGAGCAAACTCATATATTAAATCCAGATAACAATCATTTTTCCAACAACATTTTGATATGGAAACATTATATTGACAATGTCTTTATGATTGGAGGGGGAATGAGGCAGATTTGAGGCTCTTTCACAATTGCCTTAACAGTAGAAATCGAAATGTATCTTTTACTATGGAGAGTCACCAATTTAAAATTCCATTTTTGGATCTGTAAATTTATAAAGGAGAGTCGGGGTTACACACTAGTTTATATCGTAAAGACACAGCAAAAAATACAATTTTGCATTTTTCAAGTTATCATGATCCAACTTTAATATGTAGTACCCCTAAGTCTCAATTTATATGGGCAAAAGATAACTGTAATGAGCCACAAGAATATGATAAAATAGCTGTTGCTATGACTAATAGGTTTTTCGATAGAGGATACCAGTACAGCTTGATCAAGGACACAAGTTCGTTGATAGGAACAACTTCCAGGGAAGAACTTTTAGAGAAATCATTTAAAAGAGATGTAGGATACAGGATAGTTTTTTCTACTCCATACTCACATCTGAGTAGTAAAATTAAAAGAAGCATATTGGACGACAGGCATATTTTACAATTGGAGCCTAACACAATAACTAGGTTTAAGAATACCCCACTGTTTACTTCCCATAGAAATCATACATTAAAGGACATTTTGGTCCATACACAACATTTCATTCCAGAAAAGGGACAAAAACAATTGTTATTGGGTCCTTTAGTACCTGGCAATGTTCCATGTAGTCACTGTTTTCAGTGTGGGAACACCTCGAAGAAAACTGAATTTGAAGATCCTTATGCAAACAAGAAATTCTCCATTCAACAACATATAGACTGTAAAAGTGACCATGTGGTTTATGTTATTCGGTGTCCTTGTGACAAGTTGTACATGGGGAAGACAACACGGGAATTAAGAAAACGGATAAGCGAGCACAAGAGCGATATTCGCTTGAAGAATGGATCTTCCACTGTGGCTAAGCATTTCAATGAATTTGGGCACTCAGCTACCTCACTCCACTTCTGGGGGCTTGAATTAGTCCCAGAACCAAGATTCACTAATATCATTTGGGATGTTGCTCTTAGAAAACGGGAAGTCTATTGGATGTTTTGTTTGAACAGTTTGGACCCACGCGTTGGACTAAATGAAGAAATGGAATGGCATTTATATTATTAAATGTTCGGGTTTTGGACTTGGAGTGTTATTTCTCTACCCTCTATCTTCTGTTTATGATTTAAATAATAATTGATTTATTTAAGCAAAATTGCTGATACATAATAAAATACATTTTTGTTTGGGCTGCTAGCCCAAAGCGGGGGGCAAACTGCTGAGAAGCCATCTCTTTAGCTCAGTGTCTGGGTGTTTATACCACTGAGCTATTTCTGATTTGGTTTGAAGCTAAATTCCAAAAGCCCTCGGCAACATAGCCACCTGGAGACTGTGTGTGATATCATTCATGATGTTTTCTCCCCCCCTGCTTGCCGCAAGATTTAAACTCACTTTTGAGCACAACAGGACACTCCCTAGTTGTAGGTTGGTGACCTGATGGTGCAGCATCTAAAAAGTAAGTTACATTCTATGTTATTTTGGAATCAGTGAGTTTTCACCAGTTTACTTAATACATTTTTTCAGTATGAAACGCTTCTAAATAGTAATTCCTCTGTTCTTTTTTAGCTTTCTGAAAGTCAGTTTGGACCCCATGAGATTGAATAATAACATGGGGACAGGAATCTGTTTTTGATAACACTTGAAAGGCACATATGTTAAACACAAATGAGTGGATTATACTTACTAAAAAAATCTTTTCTAAATATATGTTTAAAAATCTTGCCTAAACTGGAATATTTTTTCCCTTTCTGCAGTGTGATGATAGCGGTCCTAAAAGGACGATAGTGAGTTTTAAATCATGTTATTCATGGTGAGAATACTTGTAGAATCATTGTCATTATGATTAGACAGTTTGTTTGAAAGATTTCTCATGACAGTTCAACATTTGATATAATATTCATAGAATGTTTTTCTTTCGTCACATTAGAACCGGCAAGAGTCTTTCAAAATCTTTTGAGAACAAGAGTATGAGTTGGACTAAATTATAAATTGAGGTAGAAATTATTTTATTACATCTGTATTTGCAAAAAGGACTGTTTCCTTTTTTCCCCCAATACATATGTCTGTTTGACTATTATAAAGCTTTATTGAAAAATTGTTTAAAACTATAGAACGTTTGTTATTAATTTTAAAGGTCTAGTTGTTTCTTCAGAGTGTAAAGTTAAAAAATATGTATTTAAATGATCTTACTTTTGTTTTATTCTAGACAAATTTAATTAAGGGACCTGAAGAAGTGGCACGGCCAAGTAACCATTGTCCCAATTAACAAAAATAAAAATTTAAAGAAATTGAATAAAATAGTGGTGTTTGTCCTTTTTATATATTCCATGGTTCATTTTTAAGTACTAAAGGATGACCCAAATGTTACAAAACTGTTAAGAAATAGAGCAACCTAATAAAATAATTTTGTTCATCTGTCTGTAGCACCTGATGAATGCTTCCAGGCCAGCTCTGTGTCTGCCAGGGGGAATGTATATAGTCATTAGGGCTAAGGTTTTACTAGCTTTGCCTACCAGCAGTTTTACTGCCAAGTATTCAAGGTCACTAGTGGTACTGTATGGCTGCATTTTGTGTCCCTGTAAGCTGGACTTTAGGTAGAGTAGTCATCCTCCATCCTGTTTACCCTGCTGGTCCTACCTAATCACATTGTAGCCATCCAGAGTGAGGGAAGTTTCTGTGAGAGAGCTATCCAGCCTCACTTGTGCCACCCATGCCTCAAATTGTATGAACTTAAGCAGTAGGCTTCCTATGTTGAGGAATTCAATTCTTAAGTGTCCATTCTGTGCTGTTCTGGCCCCTGCTATGTTGAGTGGACCTGGGTCTGAGTGTATGTTGCCGGAGATGAGCAGTAGGGCAAGCAACAGTTTCTTTAGTGCATGTACATTGTGTGCAGACTTCCATGGTTTGTTGGTTTCTACTATGTGCTTAGTGTGAGTTAAGCAGGTTGGGGGTGGACGGGGGGGCTGGACAGGCTATGGTGTGGTAAACAGTCCTGGGTGGGTTTGTTCAGGTACATAAGGTGGGCTGTGCTGACTACCTGTTGGTATGAGTTCCCCTGTTACCCAAAGGGCCTTGTTTAGGAGGCTGGGCAAAGGCAAGGGGATTGGTAATCTAGTGGTCATTAACTAGTAAATCGGGTAAGATTACACACAGCACAGCCATAGCTGCAAGTATCCCTTTACTGAGGTGCATGTTTGGGAGGATGTTAAGACACAAGCATGCTGATGCATTTGCCTAGACACAGCATATGCCCGAAATATGGGTGCAAGGGCTGAATCCAGTAATTTGAATATTCTAGTTATAGGGAGGAATTTAACTCTGATGATGAGAATGGAGATGCCATAGTAAACCCTATCAGGGAAACAAAAGAGGATGGAGGGCCGAACAGCACCAGGTTTTAGCAGTTGAGCTTCAGAATGGGTGTGCACCTTTATTAAATGAGGCTAATCAAGGATCATAGGGAAATCAAGAAACTATAAATGAAAATAATGTAGAATGCCAGAAAACCACAGATATCAGGGAAATCAAGAAACTATAAATGAAAATAATGTAGAATACCGGAAAACTACAGATGTCAGGGAACTCAGGAAACTATAAATGAAAATAATGTAGAATGCCAGAAAACCACAGATGCCAGTGGAAATCAGGGACAGTGCATTACACATCATCATATATTTGAGAACCTATGATATGAAAAAACATAATGATCACCTGCAAAAGTTCCAGGTTGCTCACAGTCTTGTACTGGCCAATATACTGTAGTAGTAGAGTCCCTTCTAATGGCAGTGCAGTACAATCCAAAACACAGGAAGGAAGACACTACTCCTGGCAGATACAGTTTGACTATTATTTTTTCCACCAATGAAACAGTTCAGCTTTTCATGGTAAATGCCACTTTGTATGGAAATGGTGTTCAGTATTTAAAATAATAAAAATATATACATAATAAACACCATATTCAAATAATATCAACTGGCCATCACTTTTTTCAATAGGCCAAGCCAGTTATTATTTTCTGTAATAATTGGATGTCTATTACGGCAATCTTTTTCTCAAATCAACCAAGCCAGCTGGATCGAGACACCCTTGTGTATTCCATTTCCCTCACACAGAAGCAGGATTCTATGATAACTAGAACCAAAAGAGAATGAGGTGTGCATAACTGAGAAAAAAATCATTAAATCATGAGCTGAGCTGTTTATTGGGACAAATCACTTACAAAAAAAGAACAGCATAAACTCCCTGCCGCTCCAAACTCATGCACGTTCTTCCTCAGGGGGCAGAGGATATGCATTCAGTTCTGCTTAAGTACAAGTTTCTTAAAGCTACACAGCATGATAGATCATATTTATAATTCATCTAACCTAGATCCCACAACAGAAACACCTTCAAGTGAATCAAAGTGCAAATAATTTGATATAAATCCAATGATAAAATCTATTTTAAAGATAATACATTAAAAGGTGGGTCCTTTGAAAATGGGAAACAACATGACTATAATAATAAATATGTCAATCAACATACCTAAAGAATGTAAGAAATTAATTCATGGTGCAAATTCTGCTATATTCTGAACCTACCATTGAATTATTCAGGCTCCTGAGGCCACAATCTGAAACATACAATCAGACAAAAAATAATAAAAGTAATAAATTCACTGTTGTGATGTACTGTAAGTAGTACTTTTTTTTAATTTGAATATTCTCTAATACACAGAAAAACCCATACACTGGAATATGGGACGCCCAAATAAGAGTCCCAGGTGCAACCTAGGGGAAAGAATATTATTTCAGTTAATACTTTCATTTCAGAAAAACAGTGGAGGTATTTTCTGTGCGGGGGAGGATGTTGACAGGTAAACAGAGGAATAAATTGAAAAGGGGGAAGAATTATGATTGTTGGAGAAAACAAATGACTAAAAAATGAAAAATTGAGGCACAACCCCAAATAGGGTACAGCTGGAGCACCCAGTATGTAAATAAGCCTGCTGTCTCATTAGGGAAACATGTATAAATGGTTGCCACCTTGTGGATGAGGTGCAATGTGATCCATTACCCTGAAATGGAACATTTTTAGGCCCGAGTGATGTGTCTTAAGTCAGTCACTGGGGTCTCACATTTTCCACTGTAAATTCAGGGTATGCTTCATGAGTCATATTGTTCAACCAATATATGAGGTGGGATAGACACACCAAAGTACATACACCACAAAGGATGTCCTATATGATATTAGGTGCCTAAACTGGTAGTGCACTCCATTGGTGGGCTGGTAAATAATGCACTCTGATTACTAAATTGATAACTGTTGCAATGCTCACACCAAAATGATCCCATAGGTTGGAGTAAGGTACCCCTGGTACTGAACTGCTTGTGACTTGGTCTTTAATACTGGTACCCTTGCAGTGTATAACTCTGGGAGCCTCACAGATAGCATCTTTAAGGTCACGGTCAGCTGTCAACACATGTCAGTACCATGTACCAGCAGCCTTAGGGCTGATGGAATTGTACTCAGTAATAAAACTGACCCTTGGGTCACTAATAGATGGTTCTCTTTTTGGAGTAAGCAGTTCATTTCTGTCTTGCTGGCTGGCAAGTTGTCTGGCCCATCTTAACAAAGCAGGATCATATCCTCTGTCTGCAAAGCAGTGGTATAATTCCTCTGCCTGTATATTACAGGTAGTGGTGTCAGAACAATTACATCTTATACATAAAAAACTGACCCTTGCAGATACCTTTTTAAAAAGTGTTTTGGATGTGAACTCTTAAGTGGAACAATGTGTTACCAGCTGTATCTTCACAGATACATTTAGTTTTTACTTTACCATTCTCTCCCACGAAGAGTTTCAGGTCCAGGAAGGTATCAGTATGTGGCTGCACAGAATAAGTGAATTTTAAATTCCCATTGTTATTATTGAGGATTGTAAGCAATCATGAGCTTTTGTTCTGTACCTCCCCATATGCACAGGATGTCATCAATGAAGCACTCCCAGTATCTGATTTTGCCCACAAAGGAGTTACTCTGGGGGTTGTTCATGGCCACCTTCTCCCACCAATACAAAAATAGGCTGGGGGGGCATTGCCAACACCATGGTAGTGCCACATGTCTGTAAATAATATTTAGAGTTCAAGGTAAAGTCGTTTTCTGGGTATTTAATACAAATGTGGAAGAAAGTGTGTGATCAGTATCAAACTTATCCACGAAATATCAAATGACATTAAGCCCCAATGATGACTGATAACTGAAGTAAGGTGAGGTCAAGTCGATAGTGAGCCACATAACACCAGGATTAATTTTCAGGTGTTCTAATACCTCCAGGATCACCATCATATCCCTTAAGTAAGAAGGGATATGAACCACCATAGATAAGAAAAACAACTATCAATAAAGGTGGATAGATTCACAGTCAATGAACCCATGTTCGACACAATGGGTCTTCCTGGTGGCCTCTGCAGGTTTTTATACATCTTTGGAATGGTGTAAAATGTAGGGACCACAGGATGCTCCTGTCTCAGATACTGAAATTCATTCTGCAAGCTAACTCCTGTTTTAAGAGAAAATGCAAGGAGGTGATTAAGTCTTGATTTAAATACTGGAATTGGATCAAAGTTCAAAAGATGGAAATTCTCTTTATTGCTTAATTGGGGAAAGGCTTCCTCCATATAGTAGCTGTGGGCCATAACTACTATGTGTCCACCCATATTCACTGGTTTAATAATTATATTGTCCATCTTACAAAGTTCATCCAATGCCATGATCTCTGGCTGACTCAAGTTCTTGTTGCTGCCATGAATTTCATTCATAACAATCCTGTCCACTTCTGCTAAGATCAGCTTTTCAAAGGAGAAGATTGCTGGGAAGCATAATGTGGAAGAAGGCTTGAACACCTTTCTCTTATTTCAAAAGGCTAAACCAATGGATCATTATTGTCCACACTTATATCCAGTGAAGAGAAGTTCTCCAGTGATCATTCAGCATCCCAGCTGTCTGGTATCATAGTATCCAAGGACACATGACTCTCTGTACTTGTTGCACTGTTGATAAACATTCTTTGAATATTTTCATGCAGGTTCAGATTTTCAGAAATGGGGGCTGGTCTAGATGCCAATAATTCATTTTCCAGTGACTGTATATTCACCATTGTTGCTCCACTCTCTTGAAGTGCACCATGATCAATGATTTGTGTTTCCAGATTTGTGAATCTTGGTCTACCTTTACTTGCAAATAATTTTTTCAACCATATTTTTCTGAATGTTTTCTGGAGACCTACCTGTAATGAAAGACATCAGTTGGTGGATCAGGAACAAACAAAATTCTTCTTGCAAGCACGTTTGTTTGGGCAGTTGTTAATGTAATACTTGAAATACTCAGTATTTGATTTTGTCCTCTCATCATAGATTGTGCTGTTTGACTAGTGCTGGTTGTTCCTCGCTGCTTCCCTTTGCTGCCTCTGCAGCCTCTCCTCCTTTTCCTCTTCTTTGATTGTTGGTGTTCATTTTTGTGGTGGTGTGCCCATTCAGTATGCTTTGTCCTGAACTGTTTTTGGATCTTCTGTGGTTGTGTCTAAGAAACCAACACTGTGTTGTTTGTCACTTTTCCTGACTCTCTTGTTTGTTTGGATGACTTTTAGATCTTGCTCTCCTTCTGTCAGGGCTGCTGGAGCAGACATTCAGACTCAGATTTTCCTCTATGATTTTACTGTTAATTTATTCTGCTGATAAACTTGATTCTCTTGATAATTGGTGGTGTAATGTAAGCATATATGCTGTTTCCTAGCTATAATTTGTTTCTCATGTGTGGAAAGCTTTGCAACCAGTCTGTTATTTACATAACCAAATGTGGGGTTGTTGTAGCTTGTAATATGCCCTCTTCTGTAATTTCAATTTCTTTGGGTATGTTGATGTGCCTTTTGTAGTCTTTGTCCAACAGACTGTCAATAAGGATAAACAAGCATAAGTTTAATGCTGCTACCCAGTGCTGTATATATCAGTCTTTGAAGACCCCCCTGCAGGAGCTTTGTCTGTCCTTAAGCCACAAGGGAGGCTTCAAGTTTCTTTGTATTTTTTAAGGCTTGTCAATGTGTAATGATGGTTGACTCAGTTGTTTTTCACCTCTCCAACTTGTCAAAAGATTTTTTGGGAGTGTCTGCAAGTTCTAAGGATACCGTGAAATCTTCAGCAAAGATATCTCTTGCTTTCTGTCGGCTACTCAAAGATCTGCTGTTCTTTCTGATGCTGTATTCAGTGTTCAGTTCTCCCTCTCACCCACAGCTTGTGCAGGAATCTCTCTGTAATAGTTTCCAGTTTCAGCCGTTTCTTTAACACCTGGCTTCTTTGTGTGTTTGTTTCTACAATCACTAGTCTGTCTTTACTATAGTTAACCCTAGTGTACCTCAGTATTTCTGATCATATTTCCTCTCAAACTGGATTCCAACAATCTCTGATGGCCCCCAAAACAGCTCCTGTAAAATATAAATGACAGCTACATTTTTCCATTAGTGTTTTTCCTGAGCACTAATAAACATCATCATGGCACCCTGACATTGTCATGGCAACCTGATTAGAACAAAATAAACAGATGTAGCATGGACTAATATTAAATGTTCACTATCATTAATTTACTTAACAAAGTTGAGTTGGCAACAGTTCCTGAACAATTCTTGTTTTCAGTCTACATTTTTTTCCCCTTCTGGTGGGGCTGGCAGGTGGCTCCGGCCCCTCCCTTGGAGGGGTTCAGTCTCCAGTTCCCAGTTTCTGGCCATTAACCCGCCCAGTAGGTCCCACACAGGTTGCCCCCCTAAGTTGCCCCCAGGACCAAGGGCATCAACTTTCCCTCCCCAGGAGACCAACATCTAGACTCTGGGGGGCCGGTATTAGAGCTACAGGGCCATCATAGAGCCTGCCAGCTCCAAGTTTCCACTATTCTCCCCTCCTCTTTTTGCCATGGCCACCCAAGCAGGTGTGGAGGCACATGCACACAGTGATCCACGCACACCCTCCCTTTTCGAGCTGTTCCCATCTGCATTACCCTGGGGCCTCCACCTGGGGGCAGTCTTTAGAGTGGTCATAACTGGGTCCCAACCTAGAAGAGGAGAGCAGCTCAGCAGCCTCTCAATCCATCACCTGGGCCCCCTCATTGACCCCTGATGACCCAGGCTCATTCCCGAACCCGGGTCACCATCACTGGGGTGGGGCGAGGTGTGGTATCCAGCACCTCAACCCTCAGCAACACTGGGACAGCTGAACAGTTCTTGTTTGACTAAAAATGCATTTTAATGGATTCTTGTCACTAGTGCTGCCCACACTATTTCAAAGGCATCATACTGAACTTCAAAATAAACTATTTAATAAGCTAAGCCTCTATCAATTTTCCAGAATTTTACTATTTTGTGGCATTCTGGTGCAAAATAACTCGATAATCACCAATCCAGATTGGGGAGGGAGGCAATTACATACAAAATGAGGCGGAAGAGAAACACAAAATTAAAAGAGGAACAGAGGAAAAAATGAATGGCCAGAAATGGTATAATACAATGGCAAGAGAGAATCATGTTCCCTGATTGGTCAAACTGAGACTGCAGCTGGGATATTATCCCAGCATAACATCCTGGCTGTAGTCCCAGTACACTTGGGACCGCATAAGTAATTTTAAAAAAAAGTTCTGCAGCCGTCCCTATGAGCAGCTTCATCTGTGCTTCCCCAACTCACTAACAATAATTGCTGTCCCTGCCCCACTCAGAATCAGGGCTCAATGCTCTCTCACCCCCCTGTTAAAGCCCCAAGAAAAGCAGAGAAACCACGTCTTTCAGCAGTCATCACGTGGTTGTTGTCCTCGCTCGATGTAACCATAAACTCCAATTCCTTTTTTCTTTTTACTTTCCGTCGTGTGTCTTTATCAAGAAATACGGGGAAAACATTCTCCTTACAACCTCCATACGTCCTTTCCTGTAGCTTGTTAAATTCAGTTGGCAGACATCCTATTGAGAGCAGCGGCAGTGGCCTGTTGGCAGGAGCGTGACAAGGCGAGAGCTATAAAAGTTGATGACGGTCAAAATAATATCCCGGTACATTTAAATACTTATCAAAGTGTACCTGGTGAACTGCAACCATGACACAGTTCCAGAAGGGGAAGGGGTGACAGCAGAGTAAAAGAAACTAAAGCACAAGTGGGGACCAAGATGCAGATACTAAAACAAAATCCCATGTACTGTACACTGACAGCGCCACCTGTTGGACAGATAGAAAAAAGGAACTTCTTTTTGTGTAAATACACTTCCACGCACAGAAATCAAATAAAAAAACTCACAAAACACTACTTTTTATTTATTTTCTTTCAAGTTAAACATTAGCCATTGTATGATAGGAATAATGCCCTCCAGAGTGGGTGTTATGCTGGGATAACATCCCTTTTCAGGTGTTGGACACCCTCAGCCAGTGGCCTCGGGCCCAACCACCCGAGGCAGGATGTTATCCCAGCATAACACCCACCCTGGAGGGCATTATTCCTTTAACATAAGGTGGTGTGATTACTTGAATTTTATAGACACTCACAGTATGTGATGTTTGAATAAACCCCTCAAGCTTTACTCTTGGGGTTTATGTAGCATCACACCCCTTGGGTGTGGATAAAATTTGGCTTATACCTTGGGCCTCAGTACACTAAAGTGTCCGTATAGTGGACCATGCCCAGACACCTTGACGGGTGTTATTCTTTACTTAAAGATACCATGTGATGTTACTAACCATCAAGCTGTGCTTGATTACAGTGTGATTAGCTACAGTTAGATTGACAGTGATATCACAAGGTTCTAAAATGGTGGCAATGTAGTAGCAGTTTGGGGCAGACACATTCATTGATATCTCTGGACTGCTATCAGCTAGAGGTAAGCCCAATACTTCATTCAGGAGTTTTACATGGACTTTCAAACTGTGATGGGCACTGTCCATAAATGTTCCCCTCTGAATGGGTGGAAAACTGGTTGACAGACCACAAAGGGTTGTGGTAAATGCATACTACTCTAAGGTGGGTTATGTACAGGGCAGAGTGACCCAGGCGTTAGTGCTAGAACTAGTGTTGTTCAAGTTGTTTAATAAAGACATGGGAGATGGCATAAATACTTGGTTCCAGAAGTTTATAGATAACACTAAAGTAAGGAGAGTGACTGACACAGTAAATCAAACAAGAAATCAGGGTGCCATTTTGAATAAAGTTAAACATAGAACCTTTTGACTAATATATATGCTCCTGGGTTGAATGAGTTTTAAAATGATCTGGAGAAAATAAAACAAATGCACCAAAAAATGAGGAATGGAATCAAATGATGCAAAATGCATCTTGGACATGCAGTAAAACCAGATTTGCAAACTATTATTAAAGAGACTGTGCTACAAGAGACACAGGAGAAGAAGGATATAGGTATTGTTATGATAAATGGATTGTCAAATTCAGATAACAGAGGGGTGGTTGGTAGGGCAAATAGAATTATGGGATTTATAAAATGGGTAGGGGAATTCTTTACATCCTGGTCGCCAGGACCCATGCATGGTGATGCTACTGCCAATGGTTAAAATCATTTATGATGAAAGTTTTTAATTTATTTTTAAAATGTTTCTCACAAACCTGTTTTATAAGCACAATAAGACACACCAAGGGATTGATAGTACCGTGAAAAACCACACTTCCAGGGGCTGAAGGCACTCAGCCTGTTGCCTCATGCCTTACTGCTCCCATGAGTGTGCAGTTGTCACAGTACTACTAACACTCTGCCATAACTTACTGCTTACACATTCGGTGGAACTCTGTATCCAGTCTAGGAAGAAATGTGATGTGTATTGCCATTATATAGAATCCTGGTGGGGACATATATTATGTGCCACAGTTCTGGCCACCTGGTAAAAGACAAATTGAATCAAGAGAGAGAGAGATTGCAGAGTAGGGCTACTAAAATAATGTTGGGGCTTGAACAGTAGGCATACATTGAAAGATTACTGGAATTGGGACTAATTAGTCTAGAAGAGAGATATCTGAGAGGTGATCTTTTTATGTACGACATTAACAGATATCTAAAACTGGCAGACAAACCTCATGATGGAAAAGAAGGGGGAAGAATATATTATTAGAGGCATAAAAGACAGATAAACCCATGACATTTTAAGCAAACAAGGAAGTTCTACTGTACTCAAAGGGTCATCAGAATTTGGAACATCCTACCCCCCTGTACATGGTGGAGAGTGAAAATAAAAAATCTTCAGGAGACACATTAATAACACAGTTATAAGACGGACAACTGAAATGCTACCACTGAGTAAGTGAACAACAATCCTGATGGACTTCTAGACTTCCTTTTGCCAAAGCAAACCTTAATAAACTTTTCTGTCAGTTCAGTGGCACTTCAGCAACTAACTCACCCTTCTCAAATCCTTCACTTCTTTTACCTTTCTCATAATGTTTATGAAGTCATTTTATGACTACCAGCTTTTGCAACTTTGGCATCTCATAGCTGGATTTGATCAAGAGCATTATAGAAAATTAACCCAAGGCAAAAGGGAAATATTTTATTTAATAATTGACAACTAGTGCACTAGACTAGTTTAAGCTGGATCTGTTCAAATATACATTTCTAGGTACCATATTAAGTTTTCTTTTACAAGTATCTCAATTTTAATCACTATACTCGGTTTCTGAGTCAGCATAGCATAGCATAGCAGTTGCAATGCAGAATTGTAAAGCAGGAGATCCAGGTTAAAATCCCACCTGAGTCACTTTTTTATTTATTTATTGAAATGTTTCACCAGGAAGGCACACTGAACAACAAGTTGCTCGTCTCCTGCTGCAAACTGGGGCTTACAAAGAAGATAAGACAAACAGAGAGCATAAAGAATAATAAAAGGAAGAACAGTACATTTGAGTTGGAGCCTTACATTGTATAAATAACAATTGGTAATCAATACAGGCAATACAGGTTTGAAAAATTAGTACTGTCAATGGGTTGACACAGAATCATGAAACCATCAAGCAGGCAGCTAATAAGCAGCAAAACAAACAGCAGTTCAAAGATGTTCTAAGTGCTAGGCTGTAAGGCAGTAACAAATGTTAGAGTTGGAGTCAGGAGGGAGAAGACAATTAACATTGATAGAGTAAGGAGGATGGTAGCTAAGGAGTGAGGGAGAGTGGGTGAGGAGTAGAATGGGGAGGGGAGAGGGGGGAGGAAATCATCCAAAAACCTTGTCCCCCTTCAGGATGTGAAGAACCTTGCAAGGGAGGCATGGAGCAGATGAGCTGGATCAAAAGTTAAAATGGAGAGATAGAGTGCAGAGAGCAGCCAGTCAGCCTGAATCCCCTTCAGTATGCTGAGAACCCTGCAAGGGGGCCGGGGTGCTGGTGAGTAGGAACAAGGTAAAATGAGTAGTTAGGGGAGGGTTAAAGCAGGTGCGGTTGGAAGAGAGAAAATTGTGAAGTGCAGTAGAGAGGGAATTTGTGGAAAAAGAGTGTCGTATTTGTGGAGGTAGAGTGTTCCATGTTTTAGGGAAGTGGTAGGAAAATCCAGATTGGCCAATGAGTGTAGAATGGCGAGGGACAATCAGGACGCATGTGCTGTTTGATCTCATGCAGTGGAAGGGAGTGGGAGGGGTAGAAAGAGAGGATGAAAGGTAAGAGGGGAGTTCACCAAGCCAGAATTTGGAGGTCAGTTTGGCACAGTGGGAGAGACGATGGTTAGACAGTGGAGGAAAAGCTAAGGCATGATAGAGGTCACAGCGATGAGTCCTAGTAGATGCATCGAAGGTGATGTGACAGAAGGAGTTAAAGAGAGTGTCCAATTTGGTCAGAGAAAATTTGGGAGCAGCACCATAGACTATATCACAGTAGTCAAATATGGGGAGAATCATCTTCTGACCAAGTTCACGCCTCGCAGTCAGCAGGATGCAACTATGGTTCCTGTACAGGACACCAAGTTTGGTATGCAGTTTCTTCAAGATGGTGTTCACATGAACAGGAAAGTTGAGGTGCTGGTCCAACCAAACCCCAAGATATCTAATTGTGACCTTGAGAAAATCACAAAACCTCCCAGGGGGCTGATTTTTTTCAAAGATCTGGGAAATTGTGCACATGTACAAAAAACTGCTGCAGAAATGCAGGTGCAGTATATTTCATATAAATACATAGAGGGTGAAGGTCAGAAAAAGATTATAAGCCCAACAAGTCTACCCTACTGTTTCTACCTAGACTTACTCAACCCTTTCAGAGTTCTGAGAGACCCTGGCCTCCTTTTTGTTTTTAATTACCTCTGGAAAAATATCTATTGACTTTTTTTCAGATATGAGCTGTGACATTTCTAGAATTTTACAATGAGGGTACAGGTGTTGGAACTTGGGTGTGGGACTAGGAATACAAACTTTTTTTTTGAATGGGTTTTAACCCTTGCTGTACCATGGATTGATATATCTATCCAGAATTCCTATACATTCTAATTCTGTTGGCAGCGTAAGGGTTAAATCCTTTATGTAATCTGCTATAACTTTTTAATTACATTTTTAATAAATAATATAAATCATGCAGTTCTGGTATGGTTTGGGGATCGGCTACTAGGAAAGGGAAGGATGTCAACAAGTAAGGTAAGTGTCCAATTGTGGGGGAATAATCCAAAACATGACCATTTAAATTCAATGCCACAGATATGTTGAGTGATGTATACTGGCAACAAAAATCCACAAACAGAATACTGCATCAATAAAATACATGAAGATCTCTTAAAAGATTAAAGGGGCCTACAGGGTTATGATTAACAACAGTTTTCATTCCTTTTCCAAGTGCTCCTTGGTGGATGCACACATTGTCTGGCGCATAATTGACAACTGTCTACACACATCAAAATAAAAAGGTGTAATTGACACAACTTATGTGGAAAGAAGGAGAGAGAGATAGAGATAGAGATCATTCAGTGCAAGCTTGCAGCAAGCCCTAGCTGACCCAACCCACTAAAAGCAGAGGACCCTCCTAGTGGTCCCGTCCCCCAACCCCAAGAGCAATGAGTTGAGTGAACCTGTGTGGTGATTAACTGCACGGAAGCATTCTTTGTATTGTTCTTTAAATTAAGACATGTTCTGTATGTACTTACCATTTACTCTGCATTTTAAAGGCCATTGCTACATACTGTAATACTAGCAAGGTTGAATGGTATATGGCCCCAATAACAGTGCTCTTGTTAGATAAGGCAGAATTTTTATGTGTGACAGATGATACTGAAGGAAAGGCATACTGGTTTTCTTTTATAAAATGGTGTTCTTTTTCTTTTACTTCCTTAAAGAAGATAGGAGAAAAAAAACACTACTTTCACATTTAAACTTGATGTTTTATGCACAGATGTAATTTACAGGATGTTCAATAAACTTGTTTATGCCTAATAAAACAGTGCTTTGTGTTTTTCCCCTTTGTATCTCTGTCAGCTAGGAAGGGATTTTTGTCAGTTTCAGTCATAGTAAGCACATGCAGTAACACTTACTGATGATGTGAAGAACTCCGATTCCTGTTAGACTCAGCTGTCTGAGAAGAAAAGGCTGACAACACTGACTCTATTCACAGTGAAAATGAAAGTAGTGAAACAGTGTCTGAAACTTGATGACAGTGGTGTGCAGAATGTTTTTCTGCCCACAACCAGAGCAGTGCAGCCTTCTACGTTTGAGCCCCCTTCACTAAAATGGAAGTCTGATTAATGAAGTGGATGACCCTGACAGTTCATCATCTGAAACAGAGAACTGAAGATCAACCAGCACCACAAACCCCAGTGCTGCTTTATCTTTCTTGGTGCTAAGGCTTTTTAAACCAGTCTCCATTTTTTTAAACTCCTGACTTTGCCTAGCACAAGCTCTGATTTACAGTGTGAGCTAAAAGACCTCACACCCATACCTCTCAACTGTCCCTGATTTTGCCTCAAAATTTTACTCTGTCCCTCCTAAAAATTGTGTTCTGTGACCAAACAGTGAGAGTTGAAAGCACAAAATAACGTCAAACATTAACCACCCATGCCACAAACATTCATAAATCAGTTGACAGATCTGAATTTTTTTTTTCCTTTCCTTAAAATGCTTTTGTTTTCCTTTGTTTCCTGTTAGGTTGATAGAGCCTGTTAGGTAGAAATATTGTAACTGCTGAAATAGGTAGGTATTCAAATTGTCAGTTACGAGGTACATTGAGACTCAACTGATCCTGCACTTATATTTATGAAGGCTTTACTGAGTTCCTTATGCTGGAATACTTTCCATCATGTCACTGATTTAGGCATTGTTTTTTTTGTGTGTGTTTTTTAAATAGCACCTAAATCTATCCCCCAGCTTCTTTCCAAAACACAAGCAATACAACATTACACCTCTGGTCTTCAAAGAAGAAATCCTTCAATCTCACAGTGTTTTATGCCAATGATAATATTTCTATCTAAAAAGCTTTATCAACGTAACAGACAAGGCATTATAACTAGTTTTAGTTTGGCTATATGATCTGAAATTTAACACATACCAGATTCAGGAACTAAGGGAGAAAAAAAATTAATCAGTTTCAACTGATTCATGAATGTCTCCGGCATATGTGGGGAGTCTATTATGTCACACTGTAACTCACAGCTTGTGCTAGGCAAAGGCAGGAGTGGAAAAAAAAAAGAGGGCAGCTGGTTTAGAAAGTCTTTCAGACTACAGTGATTTCATATGTATAAACAAGACTTTTTAACTGTTTCATACCAGAAAAAAACACATGTACACATTGCTTAGTAGAGTAGGGCTTTACTATAAATAAAAAACAGTATTAAAACAATTTCCTATCGACTTTAAAGGGAATGCCTACCCAGAGCAAGCAATTCAGTATGTAAGACTCTTACCACCTGATCTAGCCTTAGGTGAGTAATGGCTTGAGCCCATAGTACTCCAAAATACTATTTTTTAACATGTTATAGCCCATGAAGCACCAAATCATTTCTGCCAAATTCTGTTGCAGAATTAACAGAACCATCCTTACCAATGATATCCATGCCTCATTACTGCTCACAGCATGAACGCATAGATGCCCCATACCCTATTCCTTACAGTGGACACAGTGTGCACCTATAACATGAAGTTTCTCAAACACAGGGCCTCTGTGATTGGGTCTATTGCTGGTTGCATCCATTAACATAGAAACATAGAAGCATAGAATTTGATGGCAGATAAGGACCGCTTGGCCCACCCAGTCTGCCCATTTCCCTACCTGATGGATAAGCTGCAGATTCTAGTTAATCAACAGCTTACTTCCTCCTACCCCCACTAGAATTGTCTTATGTCTGTCCCATGCATTCTTGAATTCTCCCACTATTCCTGACTCCACAACCTCCTCAGGAAGGCTGTTCCATGCATCCACAACCCTCTCTGTGAAAAAATACTTTCTAACATTACCTCTCAGCCGTCCCCTATCTTCAAATTGTGCTCCCCTTGTTCTTGTACATCACTTCTTCTGAAAGATTGTTACCCTCTTGCACTTTGTTAATTCCCTTGAGATACTTGAATGTTTCTATCATGTCTCCCCTCTCCCTCCTTTCCTCAAGAGTATACATATTAAGCTGCTTTAGTCTCTCCTCGTATGTCTTCTGGTGCAGACCCTGCACCTTTTTGGTTGCCCTCCTCTGAACAGCCCCCACTCTGTCTATGTCTTTGCGGAGATGGCGTCTCCAGAATTGCACGCAGTACTCCAGATGTGGTCTTACCAACTGTCTTTACAGAGGGATAACAACTTCTTGTTTTCTACTGTTGATGCCTCTCCCATGCATCCCAGTATCCCCCCAGCCCTCCTTACTGCCTTCTCACATTGCTTGCCCACCTTTAGGTCATCTGATATAATTACTCCTAGGTCTCTTTCGATTTTTGTTGCTGTTATTAACTCACCCCAAATTGTGTACTCTTCCCCTGGGTTTTTGTTTCCCAGATACATTACCTTGCACTTCTTTGCACTGAATCTGAGCTGCCATATGTTTGACCATTCCTCCAACCTTGCTGGTATAAGGCATTTAGTGAACTGTACTCTCTCAGCTCTCCCGCTGATACCTGTACATTGGGTCGACATTGCCATGCAGGGTGGTTCTGATTGCACTCTATAGTGAAATCACATGCCACAATCCATGTGCCAGCCTCAGCTACTATTTGTTTGGCTACACCTGTAGTTCAATGAGCGGAGCAACAAACCACTCCCCCATCAGGCCTTTAAAGGCCATTCATCCTGGCTAGTCCAGGATCCTTTTTTTTTTCATTGCGGCTGGAGGGGCTTCCCCACCTTCCCTCCCGTTTCTCCTGCCTTGTGCTGCATCCTGTCTCATGGTGCCTCTGGCCATCAGTTCCTTCTCTCCTCATTTTGCACTCCCCCCCCACCTCTTCTCCCCATTGTGCTCCTACCCTGTCTGTTTTTCTCCCCGTTCCTGCCTTTCTGGCTGTCGTACCTCATTCCTCCATAGTCCTCCATCTTTCCCCTTCTCCCTTTTGAGGTAATTTCTCCTTCTCATTGCCAGCCACAGCACCATTCTGTGCTGGTGTCTAGGAGTGTGCTGTCCCCCACCCTGCAGTATCATTTTCCATTCTGCTGTTCCTGCTCTCATGGCCTGTTGTGGCTTCCTGGCAGATTCTAGTGTGGGATCCCCGCACCAACTTTCCATCCTGCTGCTCTGTGCAGCACTGTCTCTGCTTTTCAGTGCTGCCCCTTGCTCACTCCTTGCTGGCTGCCAGCCTTTCCTCAGTGTCTCTGATTCACCTTTTGCCCTCCCCCTCTGTTTTGAGCTCATACCCTCCCGTCTCCATCGCTCTGCCAGTCTTGGTCCTCCTACTCTATTTTCACCATGTTCTTCAGTGGTGTAATGTCAAGCCGTGGGTGTCTGCAGCTATTGCTACCATGAATGTTGCTCATGGGCAGTTGTTTCCAATCTCCTTCTCAGTGCTTTCCTTTTTCTGCCCTAATTCATGCTATTCCCACATCACTTAGGCACTGCGTGCATCTCCACATTCATTCACTAGATGGAGACCTACTCATGGTGGTCCCAGGCTTGCAGTATTCCTGGCCTTAAGTATCCAGGGATATGGCTCAACCCTGGCTTTGACCCATGATTCACCTTGTGCCTATTTCGATAGCAGTCTCAATCAGTTTGGTGTTCCTCCTTTCCTCCTCCATCTCTCCAGTTGTTCTCCTCCTTGGCTTTGCCTTCTCTGCTTTCATTTTCTTTTATATGCTCCTGTAATTTTTCCCAGGGTTCATCTTCCATCTCTGGCTGCTGGCCTTTCCTCCCTCCCTCCCTTCTCATTCCTGGTGGGGGACTGTTGGGTCACTGGGGCACTGTGGCTGTAGGTGGCTGGCCTTCTACCGTCTCTTCCTCTTTCACAGATGCCCCCATTTTCCCACCCTCATTGCATCTGCCTTCTCCTGCCCCCGTCATTCGGCTCATTTCATCCTCCTCTCCTTCTCTGTTTCTGTTTATCTCGAACCTCATCCTTCCTGTCCCACTCCTGCAGTTTCTCCTACCACCTTCATCCCTTGTTCTTCTCCTGGTGCTTTCTTCCTCTACCATCAGCTGCGGGCTTCCCCCTGCCATTCTCATCTCCCACTCATGCACTTCCTCTTTTTCTATCTTGCTGTTCTACTTCACAACCTCATGACTTCAAGCTTAGGACCTGCTTCTCCTCCATTCTTCTATGGCTTGCCCCACCTCTCACTTCCCACCGCTCCCGTGACACTCACCTCTTCTCCTTCCTCATCTCGTGCTTCCTTTTGGGGGAGTTTCCCTTTTCTGCCCTCACCATACCTATTTGTATCCTCCTTTTCACCTAGTCCATCATTCTGGACCACTCAACTTGTATATCCTCCACTCCATGTAAACCTCCATCGTTACCGAACCGCATCCTTCCTATACCCTACTTTTCATCTTCCCTACCCTTAACTGAAATGGCCTTCAAAGCTTTCACTTCATTATCATACATTGTCCATTTCATTCCTCACCTTATCTGTACCAGCCTTCTAGGCTTCACTTCATTATCATACATTGTCCATTTCATACCTCACCTTAACAGTTCCAGCCTTCAGGGCTTTCACTTCGCAATCACGTGTCATTCATTCTTTCTCAACCATTCTCTCCTCCTGTATCGACTTCTCAACTCATCGTAGGCTACGGGCTTCACCTCGCTGTCATCGTCTCTCCACCGCATACCGTTCACTCCCATTCTCCTGTTCCATGCCTGCCTTCAAGGATTCCCTTCATTATCATATCTCATATATTCATAATTGAACCTCCATTCATCCATTCCAACTTTGTAGCTCCTACCTCACTACTCCTGGTACTTTGTACCTCACCGTTGGCTGCAGACTTTGCCCAGCTGTTTTCATTTCTGCCTTCATACTGTTCGACCCACTCCTAATTGGCTTCTCAATGGACCCAGTTGGCATGCATTCCTGTGGTTCCTAATCACATTCAGCCTCCTCATGACCCATGTCAGGGTCTCCTTCACTCAGTCCAACCTCTCTGTAGGTCTACTCATTCCCATTGACTAGTCGAGCTTACCCCTCATATGGGTCTCATGCTACCTCGACTTGACCTGCTCTCCACTCAGAGACATGCATTCTGTGTCCTTTGCTCCATGGCTTGGGGCTAGCCCATAGCTGATGGTCTCACTCTGCACCCACAAAGTCTGCATCTAGAGCATGCAAAGCTCAGAGCAGGGTCCTTCTCCCTGGCCCATAGTGAGAATGTCTTCGCTCCGTGTGGACCTTCAGTCATCCCTCGTATCAGTGACACCTCTGGATGCAGAATTTATGACTTCCAGCTGTGAGGGGTGGGGCTCTCATCAGCAGCGCCCCTTTAGCTGCCCAAGCGGGTTCGGAGGTACTCTTTATGCTATTCTCCATCTGACTGCCTCTGGTTCACCTGGTCTGTTTTATAGGTGTGTGTTGGCTGGCTGAGTGCCTCAGCAGTCATTTCTGTCCTCCTTTGCTTTTGGGCATCTAGTTGCAGAGATGTTGTTTGCAACCCTCAACAGCATTCTTGTTAGGACAGAGTAAGAGCTTCCTTCAAATTGGAATCTTTTCCTTGTCCCTCGATCTTGACTCTAAATTGCAGCAGCTGAGCCATCATTAACCAAAATGTCCTTCAGCCTGGAAGGAAGGTGACCTAGGCCTTGGATCCCCAGAGATTTCCTCCTCAAAGGGTGTTTTTCCTCTCTTCTGTGCCGATGGTCACAATCTTAGTTAGGATAAGTCCTTTCCTAGGTTCTGTACTTAGGTTCTGCTGTTGGATGGAGTTCGATGGTGGCCCTGGCTGTTTCCTCTCTCCTTAGGAAGTCCCATCCTTCTGCATGGTGTCCACTTCCATTCCACTAAATATTTCTCATCATCTCCCATTCATCCCGTTCTACCCATCTGCATATATCGTCTCCCATTCCCGCCCTCGATATTCTTCTGACTCCTCACCTTCTTCGATGCTCGACACCCTTTTGGGTATTCTTTTTGAGCTTCTTCCTAAACTACCTTTAGTCAAGGGAATCATTCCTGCGGCACCTATAGGGAACCCTTCTCTAGGGTTCCTCACCATTGTACTCCTATAGGTGGTATAGCCCACAGACAGAGAGGTGAACAGCCACAATCACACAAGCATATATCATACCAAGTTGTGTAAGCACATCAAATTGCAAGGCTATGCCTGTAGTTTTATGGGTGGAGCAACAAACCACTCCCCCATCAGGCCTTTAAAGGCCACTCCTCCTGACTAGTCCAGGATCATTTTCTTTCATTGCCCCACCATCCTTCCCCCCCCTCCTCCAGTGACATGTCTCTCTTCCCATGGACCTCTTCTGAAGCTACCTTTAGCCAAGGGAATAATTTCCGCAGCACCTATAGAGGTGTAACCCTCCTTTATGATTCCACACCATCGTACCCCTATAGGGTGGTATATTCCATGGAAGAGAGGTGAACAGCCACAATGTGTCTAAATCACACAAGCATATGTCATACCAAGTTGCATAAGCACATCGAAATGTAATTAGAGTAAAATGTAAACATTGCCCAAATGAGGCATATTAACCTAACAGACACCTACACAAAATGGTAGAGTGGTGTCAGATTCTAAAATAAGAATTGAATCAGCATCTTTTAAGTTCGGAAACAGAGTACCGTGAGCGTGGAGCACTAGGTGCTCAAGCCTTTTACTCGCCTAGAGCCAGATCGGGTGGTAAGGGTCTTATATACTGAATTGCTTGCTCTGGGTACACATTTCCTTTAACTCATTGGGTCTGGGTGGCCATTTTGGGTCAGGTTCAGTAATGGATGGTTCCGACACCATATGGCATCTACTGGACCCAATGAGTTAAGGCCTAAGTCTGTCATCAGAATGTAAAAGGCCTGCCCTGCTTGTGCTCATTTGCCCACTGTCCATATATAGCCCATGATGTTCCCAGACCCCAAAAACACATCAATTATCACTTACCAGTCCTATCAGCTCTCAGGATCTGCTCTACAGTGAGTGCACACTGTTCCCAATGATGGAGTGTATGTTGAGTGATGAGTAGGATGACTGACTGACAGGACAAATCAAATTCTGCTGCTGCTGTGCCAATTCATGTGCCACTATGCTTGTGTTCTCTGCTCTTTTTCAGCCATAGCATAATATCTAGAATTTTTGGACTCTAAGGATCAGCAATGAGAAAAAGTGTATAATAGTGGCTGTTATTTGATGATGAACAACTTACCTGGAGCATTCAATAACAGCTCTGAAATTCTGTAAGCTGAAGATGCTGAGTACTCACATGTACCTGCATGAGTATCTAACTGGATCTCACACCCCCACAGGTGCCTACATGGATAATGGCTGCCACCACTTCACTAGCAGTTCTTAGGTTCTCCCTCATTATGGAGAAAATTAGATCTCTGAACAGCAAAAAGAGGATAATGGTGTTCTTCCTCCGGGTCACTCTTTCAAACCTATCTCTTGAAGCACTTCTGCTCAGCACATGTGCTGCTGCAACCAGCCCCACATTTCTTGGTGCCAGTGCCTCTCACCAACAAAGGAGCTACGGAACATCTGGGGTTATCCCTTAGGTGTTAGAAAAACCTAGACGCACTTACTCTGACAACCTGCAAGGATCTCAGGGTTACAGATAAACTTCAGAAAGATCTAGGCAAGTTTTAGAAATGGGTGGCAAAATAGCAGATGAACTTCAATGTTAAGAAATGCAAGGTGATGCATTTAAGAAAAAAAGAACATGAAGGCAAAATGCTACCTGAATAGCATGGAGATTGCTGAAATCAAGCAGGAAAAAGACTTAGAAATACTGACCAACAGCAGCATTAAGTGGAAGCAGTAGTGTGAGGCAACAGCTAACAAGGCAAACAAAATGGTTCATCCATGCCTCAGTGACATACATTTTGCTGATGCCGATTACAGTACCGGCAAAATGCTGCCTGACATTACTGCACCAGGCATTTTGTCTCCTGGGAGGTACAGCGCCAATGTGCCCTCCTGGGAAATGGTCGCTTTTGCAGAGGGCTTCACCCCCTGCACCCCACAATGTGGGGGGCTTACCACCCATACCCCCCCAAACTAAATATTACCTCCTCTGGGGTGGGCATGCCCTGGAGGGGGTATAAGCTGAGTGGGCATAAAGGGCAACAAAAGTGAGGGGCGATCTAAAATCAAGCTCATCCCTGTCACTCTCAACCTTGTTGCGGCGGCAATATTTAGTCACTGTGCTAACGGGCTACCAACAAAAATCATGGCATGCATTAGGAGCACCTTTGCAAGTTGATCGAGGGATGTTCTAATACCTTTATACAGGTCCTGGATCAAGCCCCATTTTGAGTACAGTGTGTAATTCAGGTCCTCATATCTGAGGAAAGATATCAATAAGATAGAGAGGGCACAAAGCAGAGTGACCATGTTGGCTGAATGCTTGTAGAACATGGGCTATGAGGGCCAACTGGCAGAACTAGAACTGTTTTCTATAGAAAGGAGAAGACTCAAAGGAGACATAATTATGGCAATTATCTAAAAGGGATAGCACCATCAAGTTAAGTGCATGTATTCAAAATGCCCATGGATGAAAAGAAAAGGGAGCATTCAATGCCACTGAAGGGAGGAAGATGGAAGGGAAACATCTTAAAACACTACTTCACAGAAAGAGTGGTGAACACTTGAAACAGACTGCCAGAGCATGCAATATCAGCTGATATTGTAATAACCTTAACGTTCAGACAACACAAGTACGTCAAATAAAATAAGCTAACAGGGTATTTCCACTGAGCTGCAATGCTACTCTTATGGATGTTGGGACATGGATGCCCTTTCTACCCTATAGGGACAGAATCAAAATGCAAGGTAATTGGAGGAGTGCTGGACAACTATCATGGATGGTGGGTAGTGGGCAAGTATCACAAAGTTTTGACTAAGCAATAGAATGGAATGAAGCACATTAAGAAGCATTAAAAAGTGTGGGAGCAGTGATGTCTCTCTGAAAGCCAGTAAAAACCAGAAGGTTTATCTCATGTGAGACTACATGATTGGTACCCTATACAATTTATGTTCTGAAAAATAGTATTTGAGACCACCACAGGTCAAAAGGAAGTGGCCACAGGGCCACCAAACATTGTCCAGGCTAACAACATAGGTGGCAAATAATGTAATACTGTAAAATAAATAAAAAGTTTGTCAGACACAAAGGGCAACCATAGGAGGCATACGCCAAGTACGGTCCAGCCCCTAGCCTTACTGTCTGCTGAGCTTCACTGATCTTCACCAACTGGGAGAGAGACCAATCATGGAGGGAAGGCAGACTTCAACAGGTGCAGAAGCAGGGATTCTTTGACAGCGGTTCTACCGGAGTCCTCCTTGGAGTGCACAGACCGGGCTTATTTCTCCACTGAGGCAGCTTGTCTCCTCACTTGCTCTGCTCAGACCCAGCCAACAGCTGCTCTCTCAGCATAAGGAGCTGTTGGAACACTTACTCCATACCCCTTAACATAAAAACTGCAAGTTTCCTTTCCATCCTATCAGTTCTGTGTGTACTTTGGTTTTACATGCAGTTGATGTAACAAGGTCTTGGTACACCTAAAAGGCAGAACATCGATGATTGCCCACACACCCTACCCCCTAATCTCACCCACCCTCGGGTCATTCTCCTTTATAGGGTCTACATGGTCCTGCCCCTTCCTGCCTCTCCTAATTACAAAGATGGGGCATACATACAATACCTGTATTTCTTTTTCATCCTGAGCCTCACATTTACTTTTATATCTCCACTACCGAATATTTGCCTGCATATTTTGTCCACAACCCCATACTTCCCATCCACACATAGGCACATCAGGGGCAAAAAAAAAAAAAAACCTCATTCTCTCTCTTACCTTCACTTTTTTTCATCCACTCCCATCTGTCCACCCTCCTAAATAAAAAACCTGCAACTCTTCTTTCATCCGCTACTTTCTCACAAGTAGGGACCATCACCTCTTATTCCATCCACTTCTCAATAAACTAATAATGGACTACGTCCACTACAGGTACTGTGGGATTCTATTTAATCAAACAATTGCTCATAATATAGGACACTACCCCACATGTTATGGTCTAAGACATCTAAGAAACCAGCTCCATGCCGCTTGGGCTGAAATCACCTTTCTTAGAGCAAAGATTCAGGAGACCACACAGCACTATACTCCACCTGCCTCTAAGCACACACGCCAGCCATGGCTACTTCTACCACAGAGGGCAACTAAACCTGGGGGCTGGCAGACAGTCAAAAACCATTGAGCTGCACAATCATACCATAAGACAAAGGATCTGATAAAAATGTCAAACAGATTCCAGCCACTGTCACCCATGTCATTCGTCGAGGCAGAGGTCACAGGGAACACGGACCTGTCACAGGGCTCATGTGAGCAAAAAACAAGCTACAGGAAGACACAGAACATAACTGCAAATCACGTACTAGTCATAGGGGACTCTATGATTTGGGAAATAGTGTCTCACCTGCAACAGAGCAAAAATACAAACATTGTGGTCAGATGCCTTCCAGAATCATCGGCACACAGAGACACTAACTGCATTGAGAAAACTGTATGGAACACAAGGATAACAGCGCACATCTTAGTCCACCTAGGCACCAACGACCTGGCCAATCATTCAGTGGAGGAGACCAAAAGGCATCTGATCTCTCTAGGTGACAAACTTTATCCTATTTCATCCACTATCTCATTCTCTGAGATTCTTCTGGTATGGGAAAAAGGAACCAACAGGAAGAAGATCAGTGATAAAGACATCTCTGAGCTCAACAACTGGCTAACAGACTGGTGTGTAGACAAGAGCTACAAATGCATAGGGGACTGGAATATGTTCTGGGAAAGGTAGTTCTTTTGATATGATGGCCTGCATCTCACCAAGGAGGGCACCTGGGCACTAGGCCAGAAATCTGATGTTTTCATTTCTAATTTAAACTAGTTAATGGGGAGTAGGCAGCAGCACACAAGGAACCCCAGGGGACAACTGTTGCCACTCCTCAACAATCTCCTATGAACACACAGCCAGATCAAGACAACACTAACCCACACCTTATTGGCACACTTAAGGACCCTACAAGGCTACTTAGTATAAAGACAACATCTCCTGCAAATTTACAGAAAAAGGGAAGCTCCACAGTGATCAATTCTAACCAAGGAAGGTGAGCATTGTGCATTAATGCTCGTAGCCTGGCGAACAAAATCCTGGAACTCACCGCCATAATGGTGGAGGCAGACCTAGACTGGGTTGCAGTCACAGAGACATAGTTCACTGTGAACCACACTTGAGATGTATCTATCCCAGGATGCACACTATTCTGAAGAGACCACAAAGGTAAGAAAGGTGGAGGGGTAGCAATATATGTAAAAAAACAGCATCAATGCTATGGAAACCCAGGGACACAGCAGCAATGTGGCAGTCCTCTGAGTCACCCTCAGAGCAGGAAGTAAGTACTTATCCAAGTTGGGGTTATATACAGACCCCCAGCCCAGGATAAAGACTTGGACAGAGAACTCCTGGAGGCTATCCTACAGATGGCAGACAAAGGAGAACTGTTACTGGTCAGTGATTTCAATCTACCGGATATGGATAGGCTCTCACACATGGCCTCTATGAAAAGGAGCAGAGAATTCCTCCTAGCACTAAAGGGAGCAGGACTAGAGCAGTTGGTGACCACACCAACACGAGAGGAAGCCATCCTGGACCTCATGCCCTCAGATAGCGAGAGGATCTCTGACACAACGGTGGGCAGCAATCTGGGTACCAATTACCACAGAACCACATGGATCACCATCACCAGTAAAGAGCAAGTCAGACACAGCAAATTCAGGGTCCTGGATTTCAGGAAAGCTGACTTTACTCAAATGAGGGCTTCCATAAAACAAATACTTCGCAAGGAAACAGGGGGCACAGTGGAACAGAGGTGGAAAACCCTGCAGGAAGTTTTACCCACAGTAACTGCCCAATGAATGAAGCAGATCTCTAAGTCAAGAAAAAGGAGGAAACCACTATGGTATACGAAGGATGCAGCAACAAAAATAAAGGATAAAAGGAAAGCATTGAAAAGATTCAAGGATACTAACAATGAGGAAGATATGGAAGTCTACAAAACCAAGCTGAAAGAAGCACGAGGAGTGAAGAAAGGCGACAAATCTTTTTATAGATACGTCAGAGAAAAAAGGAAAACAAAAGGAGGCATTATAAGACTAGCAACCAAGGACAGAAAATGGGCAGAAAATTATAACAAAAAAGCGGAGATTCTAAACAGTTTCTTCTGCTCAGTCTTCACAAAAGAAGACCATGGCAATGGACCCAAAATGCAGAACACAGGTGGACTCACCATAGAAGCAGATGCTCCGGACCATTTACAAGAATAGACAGTGTCTTAACAGAGCTTCTCAAATTAAAAGCAAATGAAGCAATGGGCCCAGATGAAATCCACCCTAGAATCTGAAGGCACTGGCACAGGAAATTGCAGGCCCACTGGCAGAATTATTCACACAGTCTCTAGAGAGTGGGGAAATACCTTAGGACTGGAGAAGGGTCACAGTGGTACCACTGCACAAAAGTGGAAGCAGGGAGGAGGCAGGAAACTACTGGCCAATGAGCTTGATCTCTATAGTGGGGAAGCTTAAGGAGTCCCTACTTAAGGAAAGAATAGTGAAGTTCCTTATGGAAACAGGACAGTTAGATACTAAACAGCATGAATTTATAGCAGAATGATCATGTCAAATGCATATGATTGAATTCTTTGACTGGGTCTCCAAAATAGTGGACTAGGAAGGAGCGGCAGACATAGTCTATCTAGATTTCAGCAAGGCTTTTGACTCTGTCCCCCATAGAAGATTGATCAGTAAGCTAGAGCACTCTGGGTCAAGGCATGAAATAGTCAAGTGGGTTCAAAACTGGCTCCACATAAGAACACAGATGGTCATAGTCAATGAAACATTGTCTAGCAGGGAAGGGTGATCAGTGGTGTGCCTCAAGGATCTGTCCTTGGCCCAATCCTCTTCAATATATTCATCAGTGACATTGCTGATGGCCTGCAGGGTAAGGTATGCCTGTTTGCAAATGACACAAAGCTCTGCAACAGGGTAGATACAATTGAAGGAATGGCAGCAGTGGAAGCAGATCTAAAGAGCCTAGAAGCATGGCCTAGGGACTGGCAGTTGAAATTCAATGGCAGTAAAATGCAAGGTCATACACCTAGGTAAAGGAAACCCAGGGAAAACATAAACACTCGATGGTGAACAATTAACAGAAACTAAACTCAAACAGGACCTTGGAGTGTTTATTTCTGATGATTTAAAGGTGGGTAGACAATATGAAAAGGCAGAGCAGAAAGCTAATAACATCCTCAGTTGTATTGGCAGGGGCATTACAAGTAGGAAGTGTGAGGTCATACTCCCTCTATACAGGTCCTTGTTGAGGCCACATCTCAAGTACTGCATACAGTTCTGGAGGCCACACCTAAAAAAATGACATATACCACTTGGAGGCTATACAGAGGAGAGCTACTAAAATGGTACAGGAACTGCATCAGGAGCAATATGAATCTAAATTACAGCAACTGCAAATGTACTGTATGTGGGAAATTCAAGAAGGACATTAATAAGTATTTCCTCACAAAGAGGATGATGAATGGGTGAACTAGCTTGCCCACAATGTAGTTAATGCTGAGACTATATCTGGGTTGAAAACACAATGGGACTTCTTTATGGGGCTTATTAGGAGGAGTAAGCTAAAAAGACAAAGAACCTCAGCACAAAGGCATCGAGGAAAGGGTTACTCAAAAAGGGCTCTGGCAACAAAGCCAATGCCCTTTTTTGGTAACTATTTCCTCAGTGCTTTTATACTGAGGCTCTTTGTCTTTTTATCTTGCTTTCTTAGTTTGGGCCCACTGTTACCAAAACCTGTAATACCACATCAGGGCTTGCTCATTTTCTCCAGCGTCAGATAGAGATGAGCCACACAGATGGGTCCTGTGTAGGACAAAACACATGTCTGTGTCTTCTACTCTCATCCTTTGCAGATTGTATAAGAGGCCTTTTGGCACCATGCATTCCTGCAATTTTCATGGTGATTTGCATATATATCCCATGATCACACATGCCCACACAATGCAAAGCATCATGGGCTACATATGCAAATCATCACAGAATATATATCCCATGATGCTTTGCATTATGAGGTTTGAGTGATTTTGTATTTATTAGGAGGAGAATCATGGTAATACAGTGTAAAACAGCATAGAGCATCAAAGCAGACTTGATGAACTAATAGTCTTTTGTGTTCTTATTCTTTTTTTGTTTCTGTGTTTGTATTACTATGCTGCAAATTAGCATGCAGCAGTGAGGCAAGAATATAATTGCTCTCAAGGATTATTCAGTGTTCAGTTTGGGCATGATAAATTCTCCTGCGCTCAGCTGTAAAGGCTGTGACACATATTACACTGTGTACCTATCTTGTTTCTTCATATTCAAATAAAAATCATAAATTGTATTCTGTTTTTAAAATATTTTAGTTGCATGCATTGCAGTTAATTGAAAAGGTTGAATCATTTTGCTCACTGTTCAGAGGGGAAAATTAAACTTTGCAGTTACTAAGCAACAAGGCTAGTGACTGAGAAGATCCACTGGCCTTACAGTCCTTTCCACTAACTCAAATGGTATACTTTTTGAACAATTATCTTCTTTAATATAAACCAGCAGGGCTAATTAATGGAAAATATTACCAGTCTGCTACAAAATCTACCAAAGTTTGACTGGTGGGCCAATGCCAGTTTTGACCCCTTAGAGTATCTGCATGACACAACATTACATGTCAAGGTCAAATCCTCTTACAAAATCTTCTTTACATTTGTAAATGAGCAGAGGAAACCGCAAACAGTTGCTGGTCCACTAAAGAGTCACAAAGGATGACAAAAATGGTGGCATAATAACGAAGGAAGAATAGACAGTAGAATAACTGAATGAGTACATGTACCAGTATTCACAGAGGATCATGACTGCAGGGCAGGAATAGCTGCAGGAACAGATGACAGGGTCTACAGGGCAAAAAGCCTGATGTCTTTTGAAAACAGAGAATAAACTGACCATAATGTAATTATCTTCTGAATGCTCAGAGACATAAGTCTTTTCAATGCCAACTGTGGAAACTAAAAATCACTTTACATGCCAATTAAAAAATGTATTTATTTCTAAACATACATTAAGCCCAAGCAAAATTGGTCCATGCTTTGTGTTTCTGTTTCATCAGCTGAAACAAGATGTGGAGTTTTCTTGGTTTGTTTTATTATGGTGTTTTTTTCCTTTTATGGTTGCATAGTGGAGCTATGCATGACTTCTTGCTATTACACAGAGACAGAAGGGAGCACTGGATTTCGAATGAAGCACAACACTTTGGAGTTGAAGCAAAATCACTCTGCTACTGGAAGCACTCCACTGTCTCCATTCAGTACTGCACCCCCCCCCAACTGCCACACTATTTTCTTGCAGACGACCCCGCTGCTTGCCCTCCAGCACAAATTTGCTCAGTATTTCTACTGTATGCTCTTGCTGTGTATTTGTAAGTGGACCTCCCTGGGAGACTGGTAACCTTTTGTCAGATTGTGTGTATTATAAGATATGCAAGTCATCATGAACTCCGAACCTGTCTGAGTGAGCGCACTGGGGCTCATAGATACATAGACAGTGTCAGCAGATAAGGGCCTATGGCCCACCCAGTCTGCCCATTTGAGCTTGTAAGTTCACTTTATGTTTTCTTAGAAGTCTGTTGCCCCTTAACCCTGACCTCCAGAATTTCTTTATGTCTATCCCATGCATTCTTAAATCCTGTGATTGTTTCAGTCCCCACCACTTCCTCTGGCAGGGTGTTCCACTTGACCATCACCTGTTCTGTGAAGGAATTCTTCCTCATGTTTCCTCTGAATCATCCTCCCTCTAACTTCATCCCATGCCTTCTAGTCCTGGAACATCTTTTTCGCTTAAAAATAGTGTATTCCTGTACCCTGTTCCTAACCTGTAAGATACTTGTATGTCTCTATCATATCCCTTCTCTTCCTCCTCTCCTCCAGGGAGTACATATTCAATTCCTTCAACCTGTCCTCATAGGACTTGTGATGCAATCCACATACCATCTTTGTTGCCCTCCTCTGAACCTTCTCTACCCTGTCTATGTCCTTACATAAGTAAGGTCTCCAGAACTGTACACTGTACTCCAGGTGAGGCCTCACTAGTGTCTTGTATAGTGGAATTATGACCTCCTTTTCCTGCTGGTGATGACCCTGCCTATGCATCCCAGCATCCCATTTGCTTTACCTGCTGCTTTGTTACACTGTTTCCCTACTTTGAGGTCATCAGAGATGATAACCCCAAGATCCCTTTCTTGCTTGATGCATGCTATATCCTCACCCCCAACTGATATATTGTGCCAGGGGTTTTGTGCCCCATATGCATTATCTTGCACTTCTTTGCAATGAATTTTAACTGCCAAACCCCTCACCATTCTTCAAGTTTCTGCAGGTCCTTTCTCATTCTGTCACACCCTCTGGTGTGTCTACTCAGTTATAAAGCTTTGTGTCATCACTGAACAGGGAAATTCTGCCTTCTAGGTCCTGCGCAATGTCACTGATGAAGATGTTGAATAGGAGCAGTCCCAGCACTGATCCTTTTGGTACCCCACTGGTCACTCTTCCCTCTGTGGAGTGACAGCCATTTACCACCATCCTCTGTGTCCTGCCGCCCAGCCAGTTACCTACCCACCACACTACTGTCCTGCCCACACCCATATTCCCCAGTTTGTGTAATAGTCTTCTATGTGTCAAAGGCCTTGCTGAAGTCCAGATAGGCCATGTCCACTGCCCTCCCCTGATCCACCTCCCTAGTCACCCAGTCGACAAATTTAACGAGGTTGGTCTGACATGACCTCCCCCTGGTGAAACCATGCTGCCTTGGGTCCTGTAGTCCATTGACAACCAGATGTTCCACCAATCTCTCCTTCAGTAGTGCTTCCATGATCTTCCCCACTACCGAGGTGAGGCTACCTGGTCTGTAGTTCCTTGCTTCCTCTTTGTTCCCACTTTTGTATAAGGGGACTACATCTGCTGTCCTCCAATCTTTGGGTACCTCTCCTGTTTCCAGTGATCAGCTAAGCAGGATTGCCAGGGATTCAGCCACCACCTCTCTTAGTTCTTTAAGGACTCTGGGGTGCACCCCATCTGGCCCCATTGCTTTATCAACTCTTATTACTTCCAGTTCCTTCAGGACCCTTTCTCGTGTAACGGGACTTGTGTCCATTTCTGCACCATTCCCACTCCTTGTACTCCCTTCAGACCCATTACCCTCCTCTTCCTCAGTAAAGACTGAGCAGAAATACCTGTTCAATATGTCAGCTTTACTGTTGTCATCCTCCACGCGTACTGAAAATTGCATGGTTGTTTTATTTATCGCACTCCTTCCAGTGTGTGCCTTCAGGAAGTCAGATGAGATGAAACACACACACACACACACACACACACACACACACACACACACTCTAAATGGAGCACAAAGCTGAGGTTGCTTTATTGAAAACTCTGCCCAGACACCAGGGTTCAGTTGCACTGCTGACCTGACAGGTAGCTGCTACTGAGAAATAAATAAGAACACAGGCAACTTTTTTATTAACGCATTTTATTTATTTGTAAAGTTTTATGGATTATGGCTTTGCAAGAAACTATAACAGTGGATCTCTGCTACTAATCCTAATGCTGCCAGGTAGTAATATATACAGTACATTGGGCAGCATGTGTGATATAAACATTTTTAGTACTGGCACACAGTATGAGCATGCTTGCATGCCTATAATGCGCCATCTTCAAATCAGCATCACATTTCAATCTCAACTTTCCATTCTAGTGTTAACATTTCTATGGCTGTAACTCCCTGTTCCTTATATCAAGGAATGAGGAATATAGAATACTAGAAACATTGAAAGTGACGGCAGAAGGGGACCATATGGCCCATCTGGTCTGCACTTGTTCCTACCCCCTCTCTTAAATGTTATTCAGTGTTACGGTGCCCTTGTATCTATCTCAAGCATTTTTGAAAGTTCCCATCATTTTCTCCTCCACCACTCCCTGTAGAAGGCCATTCCATGCATCTACCACTCTCTTTTTCTGTATGAAAGAACTTGCGTGTGTTGCCTCTGAATTTGCCCACTTCCAGCCTCATATCGTGCCCCCAGTTTTGGTGTGGTTCTTGATCAGAAACAGGTCCTGAACCGGTACCTTGTTTATTTGGAGGTCTCTATCATGTCTCCCCTCTACCTTCGCTGCTCCAGGGAATACATGTTTAGGTCCCACAGCTGTTCATCATATGTTTTGCTGTGCATTCCCTGTATCATTTTTGTTGCTCTCCTTTGCACTGTTTCCAGTCTGTGCATTTTCTTTTTAAGGTGCGACATCCAGAACTGGACACTGTACTCCAGATGTGGCCTCACCAGTGATCTATAGAGTGGCAGGATGACCTCTCTTTTTCTGCTGGTAATCCCCCTTCCTATGCAGCCCAGCATGCAATTTGCCCTTAGTGCTGCTTTTTCGCATTGCTTGGACATTTTCCGGTCACCCATTATAATAATTCCTAGATCTCTTTCCTGTTTAGTGGATTCCAGTTTTACTCCTCCTAGTTATTATTCTTCTCCAGGGTTTACTCTTTCAAGGTGCATGACCTTCCATTTTTTTGCAACTGGAGTTTAGTTGCCATGTTTTTGACCATAGTTCTAGAGTCCTTAGGTCAGCCTTCATCTTTTCTGCTCCTCCTGGCGTGTCTGCCCTGTTGTCCATTTTCGTATCATCTGCAAAAAAGATCACCTTACCTTCCAGGCCTTCAAATATGTTACCAATAAAAATATTAAAGAGTATCAAACCTAGCACCAAACCCTGTGGCACTCCGCTATCTACTCCCTTTCTTCTGATAGAGAGCCATTTACTAATACTCTCTGGGTCCTTCTGCTAAGCCAGCTCCATATCCAGTTCACCACTTGTTGCCCTATCCCACGCTGTCTAACTTATTTAGTAGCCTTCTATGTGAGACTGAGTCGAAGGCTTTACTGAAGTCCAGGTATACTGCGTCTACTGCATCACCCTGATCCACTATTTTGGTTAACCAGTTGAAAAAATCTATTAGATTAGTTTGGCATGATCTACCCATGGTAAAGCCATGCTGTTTTGAGTCTAATTTGCTGTTTTCTTCAAGAAAGGATATGGTCCTCTCCTTTAGAAGGGTTTCCATTACTTTGTCCACAGTTGAGGTGAGGCTTACTGGTCTGTAGCTGCTTGCACTCTCTTTGCTCCCATTTTTATGTAAAGGGATAACTGTGGCCTTTTTCCAATTCTGTGGGACAGCTCAAGTGATAAGTTAAAAAGGTCAGCCAGGGAAGCTGCTAGTTCCTCTCTTAGCTCTTTCAGCAACCTCAGATGTAACTCGTCTGGTCCCATGGCTTTATTTACATTGAGTTTCTCCAGTTCCTTTACGACTTTTTCCTTTGCAAGAGGTCCTGAATATACTCCACCGCCATCTGTGCTGTACCTTGTAAGGGAGGGCCTGCAACCTTCCTCCTCCTTGGTAAAAACCGAGCAGAAATACCTGATGGTGACTTCTGCTTTGTCCTTACCATCCTCTGTATCTCCCCATCATCCTTAGCTAGTCTGACAATACCTCCTCTTGTCTTTCTCTTCTCATTGATGTATCTATAGAAGGTTTTGTCACCCTTCTTGACCTTCTTGGCTATCCTCTCCTCCGTTGCTGCTTTTGCTGTTCTGATTTCTTTGCTTGCTTCCTTCCTTTAGTTTCTCCTTATAGTCATCCCATTCTTGTAGGATCCAGTTTTCTTGTATTTTCTAAAAGCCATCCTTTTTTCCCTGACCTTAGTGGCTACTTTCATAGAAAACCAGAGTGGTTTTCTTTTCTTCTTTGCTTTGCTTACCCTTTTTATGCAATAATACAGCCACTGTCTGTCAGTGCACCTCTCACTAATCCACATCCACATCATGAACAAACCCACTCCAGCTTGGCTAACTGCTCTCTTTTACTTACCACTTACTTTACTTACCAATAAAAAAGTCATCTGCAGACTCTAATTACTGTACTTAGAAAAAAAAGTGAAACAGCAGGCTCCTCTTTGTCTTTGCTGGTGACTGATTGGAGTGGCAGCTGTCAGCTGTTTCCATCCCCCTCACCCCCACACTCCCTGCGCTGTCTGAACACACTAACACGAACAGACATTTCTATTTATTTATTTTATTAGCTGGAAGATCAGTGGCATGTGTTCAATGTGGCCCAAGCTGATACCGGCATCTGTGTCCTGAGCTGATAGAGATTATGTCTGCTTACCCACCCCCTCTCTCGTTCAGCTGGTGCCATGTATGAGAAAACAGACTGGAATAGCTGTCTGTATGTCAGGAGCATGGCTTGGACTTTTCTTGTTATGATTTTTCTTTCCAGTGAACCTTTGCAAACTGTATCATGGGGGAGGGGGCTAAAAACAAAAAGCTTTCAGAATCTCTGATTAAAATGAGCCATTCATTCAGTACTGAGACTTTTCCACAGACATGATCTGTAGTCCTGAATCACAGTGTAAATCATTGGTTTCTCAAAGACAGCACTGTACTTGTCAATTAAATGGGTGCACCCTGTGATCAATGTAGCTCAATCAATGGATTGATCTATCAGCATGGGCACATATCGCATAAACAAAAACAGCACAACATTGTACCATGCTGTCAATGTAGCGGGTACATTGCCGGTGCTGAAAAACAATGCTGAACAGCAAAACTGGTGAAGAAAGCAGAGGACTTCATTGCTTTCTGTGTGGGGGGGGCTGCACCCCTGAACACCCCCCATTAATATAATCAGCTCCTGGAGGGGGGTCAACATGAGGATGAGGAGAAACACTGGTGGGGGAGCAAAAAAAAAATTCACAATGCAGTTAGCAAAAGTCTGGGACTAGGATTAGAGCCCCGATCCACAGACTCATAGCTGCCCTGCACTGCTGTGACTCATCCCTCTGAACCAAGGTGGCTGCTCAGTGGACCACCTTCCCAGAAGAGGTCTTAACCTCTGCATCATTCCTCCCCACCAGTCATGCACAACAGGGTACAAAACTACACTTGCTACATTTGTGCCTTGTGGGGTTTTGTACCCTGTCACTCTAGTTCCCCAGTATTGATATATCTATCTGTCTGTCTGTCTATCTATTGCTTGAGCACTGACTTACGAAATACAAAATTGAAGAGGAGAAACACAAACACCATATAAGTTCATCTGTTTGTATTTTGTAAAGGTAACAGTTTGGAACTATGACAGGTTGGTTGCTACCATGGAAAAGAAATGTGCTCATTTTATGATCCCTTTTCCAAGAAAGCTAACAAAAAGGACAAAAGCCCTTGCTTTCCTAAAAGTAACTTCAGCATTACATTTGTAAACCAGCATCCTTAATCTGTGTCTTTAACTTTTTTTTCCTTCAAAGATTTCATTAGTAAGGTTATGGGAAAAAAGGCTATGTGTATAGTAGGCTGTACATTCATTCCACGTGAGAATATAGAACATACTTCATTATTTTTTCCAATATAGCTCTCAATCATCATTTGATTACCATAACCGAAGCATTTCAATATGCCATCCATCACCCTGACCCATTTTAAAATGATGAATATTCAGATTAAACTGGAGCCTTTTTTCTACAAATAAGGGGTTTTATTCAGTTTCTATAATATATAGCGTCTCTGATCAAAGGAAATTGAGGAGAAAGATCTGTATACACTCCGATGAACGCACAACGAACAAGTAAAATTTCACATATACAGAAAATAGAATACAGACAGACAGCACATTAAGTGGCAACTTCACTTCTGTAAGGTTTCACATATACAGAAAATGGTATGATGGAAGGGAGGGTCCCAGCACAACAGAACTGGGAAGAATCAGAGGTCAAACAACACAATCAGTCAGCAAGTAAACCGCACAAAAATAAATGATGACAAAACTATGTAAGTTAATACAGTGTTTGTTAGGGAACCGTAACACAAAAAAACATGCTTTTTTTTTTGTGTGTTATGGTTCCCTAATAAACATTGCATTAATTTCTATAGTTTTTCCAGCTTTTTATTTTTAGTGCGATTTGCTTGCCTACAGAAAATGGAATACAGACAGACAACACTATATGTGGCAACTTCACTTCTTGAATGAAGATAATTAACAGCCAGTCCACCATCAGCTGTCTACATTTAAAAACACAATTTAAAAAAATAATTGAAGAGTAGCAGTCAATAAAATGTAATAAGAAAAATATCAATGACATCAATCCTATTTTGCATTGGAATCCACTGTGAGTGGAAGTAAGACTGTCTAGCAGTACTAAGGACCCTCCCCCACACACTGTATGGTATACAGGCATGGTAAAAATTTGGCAGACAAGGCTACTGCTCAACAAACCATGGCCCCAGAGAAGAATTGGTTACCACCTGTCCCCAAAGGTAACTTTGTGTGTGAAAAGTCATTTCAGTGACTGTGGAAGGACTCAAGGAAGGCAAGCTAAAAGAATTATTGCCTTAAGTGCAATGGACTTAAGACTGCATAAGAGAGAGAACTGACCAAACAGGAACATGATTTATCTTGGACCTACACATTGAGGGCATCAGAAGCTGTGGTGGGAATGGAACTATTAAAGTAACATGAAGTCTGAATGGATGTATTACCCAATTACTTAAGACTCTTACTGTGGACCTTATTCGTACATATTTTTGTATAAATTCTATGGACTATGTTTGCACCTTTGTGTCCAATTTCTGTAATTATCACCAGTTTGTTAGCTACTATGATGCAATAGTAATGGAAACACCTTTCTTACTTGCTATCTCCGTTATGTGTAGAGTTATTTGGTAGGTAGTCCCACCATAAGAAGCAGTTCTTTACTGAGGTTGTTGGGCCAGATTTGTGAACATCCGAGAATGCCGCAAGCCCCCGGTGAGCTGAATATATGGTGCACAGGGCGTGCGGCATTCTCCTGGTGGAGATCGGGATTTTCTATCCCATGTGCGAAATTGCCACAAGTTAAACCACATTTCTGTGGTCTAGCTTGTGGCAACCCTGTGGAATGCTTTTATGGAGCTTGAGCTAGATACGTGGTGCAAGCTGCTGTAATTTGTGGTAACGGTCACAACTGCACCCGAGATTGTAAAATTGGGCCCGGTCACGGCGAAGAGGTTTGGTGTACCTCCAAAACCTAAGTGTCATGGTAAGCCCTGCACCACACTTTGAAAATCTGACCCCTTGTAGCTTTTAAAATAATGAAATCCTAGCCAAAATGGCTTATGTTTGAGACCCTGTTTCACATTGCAATGGTCCTGTTGTATATAGTATTTATTCAACATTGCATTACTGCAGTTTACCAGTTGTTGGTATCCTTTTGCAGCATGTATAAAAATGTTTTTAGGTTTTTTTTTTGTATGTGTTAAACATTGTTTGCATGTGACTGCCCTTGGATAGAAGTCTAATCATTTCCTTTTGAAATGAAGAAAATTGCCACAAGGACAAGACGTTTCTTTGCAGCAGCAATAGTAGCACTCATATCTTGGTGCTCCGGCTTTTTCATAGAGGTCTCAGGAGAATTATTTGGCATGAGATTATCAGATTGAAATCAAACTTTTTAGGTTGTATTGGACCAATAATATATTAATAAGAACGGTTGCAGTAAGGCTATTCAGAATGAAAATGTCATTTTAAGCTGCATGCTTCTGTTTTCTATAGTGGGTCTGAATGGCATCATCTCTGTCTGAGCTTTGTTTGGTATTGGGAGGAAATTTGGGTTTTTGCACCTTAAATTGTGGCACAATCGGTTTTCCAGTTTAACGCCCTCTAGCTATGGTTACTTGACCTTAGTCCCTTATTGATGAATGGGACTTTAGAGGGTAGCTTTATGGTTGGTTATTACTTTGAAAAAGCACACATGAATGTGAAACATCATAGTGGGAGGGGGTTGGGGAGCTCACTGCTACATCCACTGTTGTAAGTTGCACTTTTTTATGTTGTTTAAATACATTGATAAATATTTTCTTACTAGATGCAATTGTCCTTTTTTTGTTCAGCAGGTGGGTTGGACCTGGGTTGAGTGTGCTGGTTGAATTTTTCCCTCTTGCTTGGCCTCACTGGGAGTGGCTCTGTTTGCAGCTGTATCAGAATATTAATTATATCCTGCTCCACACTGTGGGCTGGATTCATGAACCCCATGTCAGTCCCGCAGCTGCGGCAAAACTTTGGTGCCAAAGGGTGGACAATTGCGGAGGTGCAGTGGTCTCACAGTGGTGGGTATTCACATAGGTGGAGCCGGATTATGACTGGCTCCATGACTTCTGGCAGCTTGCAGGTGGTGTCACTAGGGGGATCGCCGCAGCTGCAGAGAGTTGCTACGGCTGGTGGGAGCAGCCATAACACCCTCTGCAACTGTTGTGGCTGTGAATCGCATGCACCACTGCTGCGGGCAATATCAATCTGCCACTGGGGTTGCAGAGTGGGACTTAGCTCCTGAACAGTTTGTGAATCCTGCCCTAAGTGTTTTAAAACATTCACTCATGTGAAACAAACAAGGTGAAAGATGGGATACCTGACTGTCATAAAGCAGTTAAACATGTTTACTGTTTTGAACATTAAGGGTTATTTTATCTGTTTTTTTTTTGTATTGTAGTAGTAATGTTAAGAGCATTGTGGCGATCAGCTTCTTGGGTCATTTTATTACAGTAAAAGCAGTTATGTCATGCGACCAGGTAAGTGTGATATAGTTCTCTAAATACTTGAACAGGTAAAAGGCAAAGAAGAGAGATTAACATTATGTGTTACTGAGGCAATAGCTGTTTTGGTATTGGGGAGGGGTGCTGCTTTAGGACATTTGACTGTTTAATGCATGTAAGAATGATCCTTGTTTAGTCAGGAATATTCACTGATGATGCAAACTTTGAGCCAGGGAAAACATCTCTTGCTGTTGAGCAGAATGAACCAGGTTGGCAGAGACCTAGCTATGAAGTTGTTGGCTTTTCCCCTCCTTCTCAGCTATGATCTGGGTGTAATAAGTTATCAGGAAATATACACATTAAGTGAAATTGCTCCCTGCACTGATTTGAGTTGCCAACTCATTCTTATGGCTGCATAGCGAGAGCTATTTATGGCTGCATAGCGAGAGCTATTTACAACTGCACAGCCAGAGCTATGCTGATGTACTGCAATTACATTGATAAGGGGACTTTGGTAGCATGTCAACACAATGGGTGGGGTGGGGGCTTTGCTAGCACATTACTGCAAATACACTGCAGTTGTGTCCTTCCACCAGAGGGGAGTTTAACCTCTCTACGCCCAATCCATTCAGTACAGTGTAGCTGCTTCCTTCCCTCCCTTAGTATTTGGAGGCTCAGAATGCCACAAAGTTACACATAAAAATCAATATTCTTGGATCATCCACAAAAATCGACCAATCCATGTAAAGAATGCAAAGGATGAACTCCACTCAATCAAAAATGTTCTCAAAACTCTGTTTTTTATTTTCGCCTGTGTAAAGTGTGGATTGAAAATAAAAAACAGAGTTCCGAGAACATTTTTGTTTGAGTGAGTTCATCCTTTGCATTCCTTCCTTCCTTCCTTCCCTTCCTGTCACCACACTATTTTCTTGCTCCCGACCCTGCTGGTCATGCTTTACTATCTTTATAAGATTATAGCTTTATACAGACAAACTACTCTAAGAGGAATACTTTTCAGATGAGGAAAAATATTTATATACACTACTGTGATCGCACAGTGAACAAGTAAGGCTTCATGTATATAGAAAATGTAATACTGATGGTACTTTATGTGGCAAATTCACTTCTATAAGGTTTCAAATATACAGAAAATGGAATAGAGATGGGGAGGGTCCCAGCACAATGGAGCTAAGGAGAAGCAATGGTCAAACAGCACAATGAATCAGTCAGCAAGCAAACTGTGCTAAAAATAAAAAGCTGGCAAAACTATAGAAGTTAATGCAGTGTTTATTGGGGAACTGTAACACAAAAAAGCATGGTGCATACAGTAACTCTGGCTTTGTACTCGATTTTTGATGCTTCATTTTAAAAATGTTAAAATGAAATCAGTCAACCCAGGTATTGTTGAAGCAAGCAAATCAGACATAATTTTACGTCCATGCCTAGAATGTACAGTAGCTGACAGCTTTTTCTTTCCCTGCACTCTTGAGAATATGTCTGTAATCCCCATTGCACTTTGCCATTTTTTTATTTTCCTTTTTATGGCTGCAGTTAGCTTGATACATACAAGCAAGATGGGAGCTATGCCCCCCTAGTTTCCTCAGTGCGTACTTTATTGGTCTATCATTTTCGTTGACTTGCACTTTATGATCTTCTGACCTCCCTGTAGCCCAACAATATGCCAATCACTCTAGCTATTTATTTCTATGTGCATTGAACATAAGTTGGTTACCCAAACATTCTACAAGTACAGAGGTACAGCGCACAGCTCAGTACATCTGAATGGTACACTAAAATGTGGAATGGGGGGCTTATGAGCACATGCATCCAAATTACTTCAATATGATTGCAGTAGCAGCGGTTGTAGCTCTGACAAGAGTTTGTTTACTACTTGCCACAGCTGGTTATAAACTAGATGACTCATGCTCATGTTAATGGCAGTGTAAGTAAGGTGATTATGGTCACATTGCATTGCTATGCCACTCCAATCTCCAAATCGTTATTGTTACCTCATTTGTGACTGCTCACAAGCTAGTTGAATGCTTACACCCACATTCATGTCAAGTGCTTCTGCTCATGTTGCATTGCCATATGAAAATGCATAGTATACGACAATCTTGTTTGTACTCAATATTCCTGGTAGTGGGGCCACCTCTTCCTCCATGAGCTCCTGATCCCTTATATCCCTGGACAGACTGTTAGGGCTATGGGATAGGGGTTATTAGCTGTGCCCTCATCTTGTTTACACTCTGTTGGAGACAGGAGAGGACACCTGAGACGCAGTGGGGGAGTAAACAGAAAAGCAAACAAAAAAAGGGAACTAAAATTCTTCTATTACGTCTACTATGATCATCTCAAAATTCAAACTATCAAACTTTGACCATCAAACCAGGAAAAGCTCGGTTTGGTTTGGTTTAACCCCCAAAAAAAAAGAAGATAAAAAACCTGTTAATCATTGTGTCACATATTAAGTTTGTATCTTCTCTCAAGAATTTGCTTTCAAAATACTGCTGGCAACACCGGGATCCAGTGTTCCAGACTAAGTGACTGATGCTTTGAATGTTGAGGACTGTGCATCTCTAGGGAGTGGGACTAGCAGAGCTGTATCTGAAACAGTGTAATGCTTCTGTTACTAAAGGCAATGCATGTGGCCATGGTTCCATGGCTATGTGGCTGAATGATTTTTTTTTCCACAAGGCACATTACAATGATTTTAAAAATGCTATGAGCAACTTGTCTTATTTCTTGTGGTGGGGTCTGTAGGATGCCTATGTCCAGTGTTAGTGGGTTTTCCCAATTCAAACCCATCACAACAGGTGCAGAAGCCCACATTTCAGGCTGCCCATCAATGGTTCCAAAATTCATGCCTATGTTGCATGTTGTAGTACAGTGTCCTAGCTGATGAGCAGAGTCACTGGAACATTTTGGCAAACATTACCCAAAATGCATGGATTTTTTTGTAAAAAATGTGAGGAAGTTGTGATGGTTCTACTGTTCATCCAATGTGCTCCAAAATAAATATTTAATTTTTTTCATCAGAATGTGTTGGTCACATAAATTGTTAAATAATTTATTGCCACTTGTATGTGCTTTCAACATGAACAGAAGTTTGTGTTTTTGAATCAGGGCAGTCATGCCTATAGAGTCTAGGGGCACGTGCACCCCCCAATTCGCATCCAAGTACTGCATTTTGTGCAGAGAAGGTCTGTCAAAGTATAAATTCATGCACTCCCTCAATTAATTAATGAATTAATTGTGTACCCCTCCCTAGAAATTCTCATGGCATGACGTTTGCTTGAAATGAGTAGTAAATGAATCAATATGTAGCGTATCATTTAAAATTTAAACAATTGATCTCATACAGTGTTAACTAGACTTTATGTAATGTTCACAGTGAGTGCCTTCTTTTGTGTGACCTAACTTTTCTTTGACCACAATACACAGTGTGGGATAGATTTTCAAAGACCATTTTGTGACAGATGGTCTGTTTCAGCTTCTGCTACCAAACCTGCACCAGACAGTTGGACCACATAAGAAGTAACCTATCTTTTGGGCACTATTACTGTGATTTATTGCAAGCATGGCACTGCTTAAGGCAAAAAAGTGATGCAAGCTGATGTAAATCACAAAATCTGTCATAAGAACTCATGTGCTTTTAAAAATAATGTGCAAGAGTTCTGGCACTAATGGGTGGATGCTGGCGGATGGGAAAATTGAATCTGCGTCAGCATCCACCCCTTTGAACATTCAACTCTTCATGTTTTTCATACTTTAAAAATTCTATACAAAATGCCAGAACAGATTTTATTATTTTTGTCTTGCTCTCAAGAACTTCTTTTCTTGGGGTGGGGGCTGGGAACACAGCCTCACCATTGTTTTTTTCTTCCCACTACATTTCCTCCCCATCAGGCAGTGGCCTAGCATTGTATACCATCAATAGAACACCGTGTTCTAGCTGCCGTCAAGAGTGTGTTAGTGATATGAGTGTGTGGGACATGCCATAACTGCCACAGTATATTTTGCATTGTGAGGAACGCTTTAGTATTTTGTTTCTTCTGTACTGTGCTTTCTCTTACTCTGTAATAAACTCGGGACATAGTTCCTAAAATTGTTGGCATTCTTGCTTTTTGCTTGCTTTAACTGTTTGGGGCTATTACCGTATTGATCTGCTGCTCCTCCATAGTGGGTGGAAGTGATTCTATATATTTATGTCGGGTGTGTGGGGGGGGCGAAATAAAAATCAGGGTGAAAAGAGCAGGTTCAGATGACAGACTTGTTGCGATATTCACATTAGGTGGGTTCAATGTGCCTGTGCAACTGGTTTTGTGCTTGTGTAATGTAGATACATTTTGGCTGTTCACCTCTCTATCCATGGTATATACCACCCAGTAGGGGTACGAAGGCAAGGAATCCTAGGGGAGGATTCCACCCCTTGAGGTGCTGTGGGAGTGATTCCCTTGGCTAAAGGTACCTTATAAAGAAGCCCACAGGAATGAGAGGTGTGCCGCTGAAGGGGGAGGGGTAGATGGAGGGGCACAAAAAAATGTTTGTGTGTGGAGTGAGGAGAGCAGACCTTCAATAGTCTGAATGGAGGTGTGGCCAGTTGCACTTCCCCCTTGAACTACAGGCTATAGCCTTCCAATTTAATGTGCCTGCGTAACTGGTTTCATGCTTGTGTAACGTAGATAAACTTTGGCTGTTCACCTCTCTATCCATGGGATATACCACCCTGTAGGGGTACGAAGGCAAAGGACCCTAGGTGAGGGTTCCACCCCTTGAGGTGCTGTGGGAGTGATTCCCTTGGCTAAAGGTACCTTAGGAAGAAGCCCAAAAAGTGTGTTGAGCAAAACATACAAGGTAGTGAACACTTATTGGGGTTGAAAACCTGTACAAAAGTGGGACCAAGACAGAGGCAGGAAACTACAGACCTGTCAGTCTGACCTCTGTGGTAGGGAAAGTGATGGAGTCACTTCTGAAGGAAAGAATAGTTGAGTACCTAGAGGCCAGTGGAGCACAGGACCCAAGGCAGCATGGGTTCACAGCGGAAGGTCATGTCAGACTGATCTAATAAATTTCTTTGACTGGGTGACCAAAGTAGTAGACCAGGGAGGGCTGTGGACATGGCCTACCTAGACTTTAGCAAGGCATTTGACACAGTCCCACACAAAGATTAATAGTCAAATTAACCAGCCTGGGAGTGGGTCCCAGGTGGTAGCCTGGTAAAACATTGGCTGCACAACAGGACACAGAATGTAATTGTAAATGGAGTCCACTCTGAAGAAAGAGGGGTTACTAGTGGGTACGCAGGTTCAGTATTGGGTCCAGTCCTTTTAATGTCTTCATCAGTGACATTGCAGAGGGACTGGAAGGAAAGTATGCCTTTTGCAGATGACACAAAGATCTGCAACAGGATTGAGACACAAGGAGGCGTGAAAGGATGAAAAGGACCTGGCAAGGTTGGAGGAATGGTCAAGCAAGTATGGCAGCTAGGGATTCAATGCAAGAAGTGCAAAATAATGCACCTGGGAAACAAGAACCCAGGGGAAGAATACACAATGGGTGGGGAGGTAGCAACAACAACAAAAAAGGAAAGGGACCTGGGGGTTATCATATCAGATGACCTTAAGGTTAGCAATCAATGTGAGAAGGCAGTAGGGAGGGCTGGGGGTATACTGGGATGTATAGGGAGAGGCATCAGCAGCAGAAAACAGGAATTTGTTATTTCTCTGTACAGACAGTTGGTGAGACCCCATCTGGAGTACTGTGTCCAGTTCTGGAGACCTCATCTCCACAAGGACATAGACAGGATAGAGGTAGTCCAGAGGAGGGCAACTAAAATGGTGCAGGGTCTGCAAGAGAAGCCGTATGAGGAGAGACTAAAGGAGCTTAATATGTATACCCTTGAGGAAAGAAGGGAGAGGGGGGATATGATAGAAACTTTTAAGTACCTCAGTGGAATCAACAAAGTCCAAGAGGGTAGCATCTTTCAGAAAAGAGACTTGCAAGAACAAGGGGACACAATTTAAAGATAGAAGGAGGGCAGTTCAGGGGCAATGTGAGGAAGTATTATTTCACAGAGAGGGTAGTGGATGCATGGAACAGCCTTCCTGAGGAGGTTGTGGGGTCTAAAACTGTGGGAGACTTCAAGAATGCATGGGACAGACATAAGGCAATTCTTGTGGGGGGTAGGAAGAAATAGGCTGTTGGTTAACTAGGATCTGCGGCCTATCCTGTAGGTAGGGAAATGGGCAGACTAGATGGGCCTAGTGGTCCTTATCTGGCGTCAAAGTCTATGTTTCTATGTTTACGTAGGCTGGTTGGTAATATGGGTTCAGTTGGTAATATGGGTCAGTTGGTCGTATTGTTTGAGTAGAGTAGGCAGGAAACAGCAGGTGAATAGCGACCTGCTCAGAGGTCTGACTGTAAGGCATGGAGGCCTGGCTTCCTAAGGAGAGAGAGAACATCCAAAGGGGGAGAATGGACACATATGGGGCAGCCACCCAACTCCATCCAACAGTGGAAACCTAACTAAGTGACCTAGAGATTACTATTATGCCTACCTAGTATTATGACCATTGGCATGGAGGAGAGGAAAAAACACCCTTTGAGGACGAAACCTCTGGGGATCCAAGGCCTAGGTCACCTTCCCTCCAGGCTTTGGGGCAGTTTTGTTTAGTGATGGCTCTGCTACTGCAATTTAGTAGACCAATCCAGGGGAATTGCAATTTCAGGGAACACTCTCACTCTGTCCCTCTAACGGGAATACCTTAGAAGGTTGCAAGCTAACTCTACAACAACAGGCAACCAAGGCGGGAGGAGGAGGAGGGTGTTGACTGCCGAGGTGCTCAGCTGGCCTATCAATCTAAGAGCAAACCAGGTGAACCAGAGGCAGTTGTAGGGAGAATAGCTTGAAAGGGTGCCTCCAAACCTGCTTGGGTAGCTAAAGGGGCCCTTCCTGTGAGAGCCCCACCCCTTCACCACTGAAGTCTTAAATGCTACATCGAGAGGTGCCATCGGTATGGCTGATGACTGAAGGTCCACCCAGAGCGAGGACATTTCCAACAATGGGCCAGATGAGAAGGACCTCTCCCAAGCATCGCATGCTCAAGATGAGGATTTCAGGGTGCAGAGAGAGACCGTTGGCCACAGGGCTAGCCCTGAGTCCTGGAGTAATGGATATGGTCAGCATGTCTCCAAAATGTGGAAAAGTGAGTTGTAATGAGCATGAGACCTGCACATGATAAGGAGCATGGGACCCGTACGTGGGTCATGATAGTTGATAGCAGACATGGAGAGACCTGTAAGTAGGTCAGACTGAGCACTGTGGACCCTCTAATGGGCCTTGACTGGATGAGACCTGTGCGTAGGTCAGGCTGAGCAATATGGACCCTCTCGTGGGTCTAGGTAAGGCAAATATAAGTTGTCAACCACAGGAATGCATGCTGACCAAGTCCATTAGAAATTCAAATTGTGAGTGAATTGGATTGTATATTATGAGTAAGAAAATGGGGCCGACGGTTGGAGAGGGAGAGGCTGTGAAGCCGGTTAGGTAGGAGGAGGCTATAAAGCTAGCACAGTAGGAGGAACAGTTCACAGCAAGTAAACATGATATGCTCTTAGTCTTGGAAGGGGATGCCAGTATTGAAAGGGGAGAGGTCCTGGAATAACAGACTTGCAAATTGATTGCATTAATGCCATGACAGCTGGTATATGAGGGATACTTGTAGTGTAAGCTACAGGAATGCTAGGATGACTGTGTAAATCACGTGCAGAATATCAGGGAAAGGATGGTAGAAGGCTGGGCGGAGCCAGCTGCCCTAAGGTAGAGAGGTGCCTGGAATAGCTGGTTGCAGAATGCCATAAAGGCTATGTGGAGCAGCAATAGAAGGCCGGGGCCAGCCAGTGACCAGTAAAACATATAAGAAGTTGAAAGCTACTCCTGCTGCCTGGAACCACGATGCCTGCTGCAACAACACAGTCCCTCACTGTGTGCAAAACAGAGAAGCCACAGAGAGGCTCCATGATGCCAAACAGCTAATTAAACCAGTAGGACAAAATAATTTATGTACCAGCAGTTGAATTAAACTAGTAGATGAAATTAAATTGATGAATATCTGCAGCTGTAGCTGGGCTGGCACGTGTTTGAGCAGATTAAGAACCCCAAAAGGGCAGCAAACAAGGGGAGAGTAACATGGAAAGGCAGATGAACCTGGTGAGATTCTGTTGTATAGCTAGTAGCACTGAATAGCCAAGCAAACTGAAATAGGTTTGTCTGCACAAATAATTAGGAAGTGCAATTGCAGGCTGAGTAAACAGGTAGAATAATTTTTAAACATAATGAAAACTATAGCAAGAAACTCCCCAAGGAAAAGAAGGAAGGAGCAAAAGCAGCACAAATTACCTGGAGTTGCAACAGAAATGCAGCAGTACCTGATGCCACACCCTGCAACTAGGTGACAGCAAGAGCTTAGACAAGGTGCAGGTCATTAAGTGGAAACAGCAACAGAGGACTGGAAGGGGAGCTGAAACATACAACAAATGCAGGAAACTGAGGATGCCAGGTAGCTGAGGAGGACAGGGAACCAAAGCACAGCAAAACAGCAACATAGCACAAATAAAAGGCAACTAGAAAGCGCCAAAAGAAAAAAAAAAAGAATGCACAAAACCAAAGCATAAACGCAGCAGGACAGAAAAACAGCACACAGCAGCCAGAAGCAAAACAAATACCAACCAAATTAGAAAAAACACAGGAACACATCCAGCAGAAACCTAGCAGAGTCCAGTGCCCAAACAAACAAGATGGGTGGGGGAGGGTGCTGGCAAGGCTGCAGCAGGCCGAAAGTGAGAAGACAGATGAACAGAGCCTTCTGCCAGCAAGAAAAAATGCTTGTGTGTGGAGAGAGGACAGCAGCCCTTAAATAGGCTGAACAGGGGTGTGCCAGTTGCACTGCCCCCTTGAACTACAGGCTGTAGCCTTCCAATTACACGCTGTGTTTGTGTGGCAGCATTTTCCCTGTGCTCTGTTTTACTTTGCTGTGGTTGTTTTAGCCCTAACGTGGGTAACCCACCTAGCATCAATGTTCTTCACCCCAGGTCCTTGCTATTTGTCCTCATGCTCTTGCTCTGATGTCTTACTTGTTCTGATACTCCATTTATTCTTTTACTGGGAGCTGTTTAAAGTCCTTATGTCTCCTTTACATTGTAACATTTCCTTCATCCCTTCCCTCACCCCTGAACTGCTTCAACTGCCAATGACTGCTGGTTCTGATACATATTCTGGATCTGTGCCTTGGTCTTCTACCTCCTCCTCCTCCTCTTTCTCCCCACCCTAGAACCTTTCTTAACTTCTTTGCCTGATGCACAGCCATAGAAAATGTGTTACTTCTCTAAGTGCTGTGGCATGTTTATCATGTTCTGTGGCTTACTTTCTGTACTGTTCTGGTGAAAGGAATGCCTTCCACAGATGTGGGGCTACTGCAGGTGGTAGAAGTACGCATGGATTCTATGCATCTTGGAGCAGCCTCTCGGTCATATAACCTACTTACATCTTCCTGAATAATCAAGATAGCTTTAGGAGGAAAGAAGACTTTTGGCACATTACGCTCCTCCTTCCCTCCCACCTGGTCAATGGGAATACTTTGTCACCCATTTTTCTTCAAATTACATGTCTAAGTTAAATGCTGTTACAGTATAGGCTGATATCACGTGCTCTGGAAGTCTATTTCAAATATTAACTACTTTTTCTGGGAAGTAGTTTTTCCTTTTCTGATGTTTAAAGACTGTGACCATGTCCCCTCTGCTGCTTCTTTTTACATAAAAAACAGCCCCAAATCCATCAGCCTGTCCTCAAAGCCCATGTCTATCATATCTTTGACCACCTTGCTTGCTCTCCTCTGTACTTTTTCATTCATGCCAGTGTATCATTCCAGAGATATGGGGACTAGAACTGCACACCATATTTGAGGTGAAGCCTGGTCAAGGATATGTAAAGTGGCATTATAGTGTCTAATGACTTGCTTATCAACTTTCTATCACTGCATGTCATGTTTTTTTCTTGCTAGCTGCAGCCTCACCCAGTTGTTTCCACTTAAAGGAAAACTACACCCTCACATCATTAAAATGTTATTTGTTTCCATGGCAACAAATATATGAACATATGAAATTTGCCAGCAGATAAAGGCCTAGAGGTCTATCAAGTCTGCTCAAATGTGCAGCTAGCACCCCTTGTTCTGCAGCTTTCCCTTCCTTCCACCCTTCCCCTCCATTGACCCTTCCCCTTGTCCTGTCCCATTCCCTTTTGAAGCAGTTCACTGTTCTACTGGAAACCACTTCTGCAGGTGACGCATTCCACCCAGCTACCACCCTCTCTATAAAAAAGTGTCTCCTCATCTCTCTCCTGAACCTTCCTCCCTCCAGTCTCATATCATGGCCCCTGGTGTCCCTCCCCTTCCTTACTTTGAACAACACCTCTATACTTGTCTTGTTTATTCCTTTCATGTACTTAAAGGTTTCAATCATGTACCCCCTGTCCCTCGTCTCCTCCAGTGAGTACATGTTTAACTCCCTCAGCCTCCTCTCGTATGATAAGTCCCCCAGCCCCTTGATCATCTTTGTCACCCTGTGCTGCACCTCTTCCAGTAACTTAATGTGCTTCTTCAGATACAGGCACCAGTACTGCACGCAGTACTCCAGGTGCAGTCTAGCTAATGGCCTATACAGTGGCAGAATCACCTCCTCCCTCCTTGAGGATATACTCCTTGCAATGCAACTCTGCATTTTGTTGGCCTTTGCAGCTGCCTTCCTACAGTACATTGTGCCGAGTTTTTCAGTGACCCTGTAATGAGCACCCCCAGATCCTTCTCCTCCTCTGTCTGGGCTAGCTGCACTCCCCCCAGCTGGTAATTCCTCCCTGGGTTCTTTACCCCCAAATGCAGCACCTTGTACTTTTTGGCATTAAACCCCAGTTGCCAGGTGTCTGATCAGGTTTCAAGCTTTGCCAGATCATCCTGCAACCCCTGCCATCCCCCTAGGTCATCCACCACCACTTCCATCTTGGTATCATCAGCTAACGGACGGATCTTACTCTTGATGTCCAATGATATGTCTGCAATGAATATCCCAAACAACACTGGTCCCAACACCGAGCCCTTTGGAACACCACTCATCACTGCCCTTGGGTGTGAGAGCTCCCCATCCACTACCACTCTCTGTTGCCTTCCCTGAAGCCAGTTCCATACCCATCTCACCAGCTTTGCACCTGCCCCTGTGCCTACTAACTTACTTCCTAGCCTCCCATGCAGCACCGAGTTGAATGCCTTACTGAAGTCCAAATACAGGACATCCACTGCATGGCTCCTGTCCAGTTGTCTAGTTACCCAGCCATAGAACTCCACCAGGTTGGTTTAGCAGGATCTGCCACATATGAAGCCATTCTGTCTGCTGTCCTGTAGTCCTTTGGCCTCTAGCAGGGCCATCAGCCTCTCCTTCAGGATAGTCTCCATTAGCTTACCCACGAAATATGTGAGGCTGTGTAGTTCCCCTGATTCATCCATGGGGGCCACTCTTGTGAAGGGGCACCACATGAGCCATCCTCCAGTCCTGAGATACACACCCTGAGTGTAGTGGGGCATTAAATAGGTCTGACAAAGGTTCTGCAAGGACCTTTGCCAGCTTCTTCAGTACCCTGGGGTGGATGTCATCTGGGCCTGGCACCTTGTCCACCCTCAGTGCCTTCAAACCCTCCCAAACTCTGCCCTTCATGATTTCCCCATCTGTTCCTCCCCATTTCTGCCATTCCTCCCCCCTTGGGTATCAAGCCCTCTTCTCCTTAGTAGATATCGAGCAGAAGTAATCATTTAGCACTTCTGCCTCATCGCACCCTGCTTCCACCCAACCCCCCCTTCCTAATCCTTACTATGTGGTCCTTACAGCTCCTTTTCTCCATGATGTATCTAAAGAAGCCTGCTCCCCCTTCTTAATGCCTTGTGCCAGTCTGAGCTCTGTAGATGCCTTGGCTCCCCTTACTGCCTGTGTCACCTCCTTCGAGTCCATCAAGTACTCCCCCCTGTCCTCCCCCTCCCTGTTTTCTTGTACCTCCTAGAGGCAGCTCTTTTTCTCCTTACCTTTTCCATGACCTCCTTGCTCAACCAGCTCAGTTTCTTAGCCCTAGCCTTCTTGCTCTGGGCCTTGCAGCAGGTTTTGGTTGCCTCCACTATCCCCAGCTTTATGAGCTCCCACCTCTGGTTAGTGCCCATACTAGGTAGAATTCTGGCCAGGTACCCTTTTACCACTTCCCCCATCCTCCCAAAGTTGGCTTTCCTGAAATCCAGCACTCTTGTGCCAGATTTCTCTCCTTCCTTGCCCATATCCAATGTGAGCCATACTGAGTGGCGGTCACTCCCGGACAGCGGTTCTTCCACCGTAAGTTCTTTCACAAACTCCCCATTTGCCAGCACAAGGTCAAAAGTATTCCCTAACCTGGTTCGTTCACTGACCATTTGCAGCCGGAAGCTGTCCTAGAAGGCATCCAGCAGTGCCTGCTCCCTTCTATTCCTGGTTGTTGGGGTACTCCAACCCACTCCTGGCATGTTGAAGTCCCCCACAATCACTACACTACCCTTCTTGCAGGTCCTCCTGATCTGTCCCACTAGTTCCCTGTCTAATGCCTCCATTTGTGAGAGTGGTCTGTACACCACTCCCATTCTGAGAATCCTATTCTTGGAATCCTGGATTTGCATCCAAAGTGACTCTGTACTACCTTCCTCCTTTACACACTTCTGTCCTTCCTTCACATATAGGGCCACCCCCCCTTTCCTAATCACCCTGTCCATATGAAATAACCCGTACCCTGGTACAGATGGGTCCCAGTCATTGTATTGGTGGCCCATGTTTCTGTGATGGCTGCAATGTCCACCTCTCCCTCTGCCATGAGCACCTGTAACTTTGCAGTTTTCATCCCAAGGCTCCTAGCATTAAGGGTAACCACCTTCCACCCTTCCCTCCCATCCTGGCCTCCTTTACTAGCATCGCCAATAGTACTTGCCATTTGTCTTTTGTCACTGTTATGGGGGGGGGGGCAAGCTCATATGGTTTCCCAACCTGTGGTCTCTGCATGTCTCTTGCCCACTTGCCACCCCCAGTTTGTCAACAGACAACTCCTTTCCTGTAGCTATTAGGGCTATATGTATTACCTTTAGTTTGTTTTCACTGCTCATGGTAGCCCCATGTGACTGCCCTGGGGGTCTCCATTTCATAGTTGTTGAAATCTCATTGCCCATGAGAACTGCATTAGCATATGAGAACATGATGTCAGATCAACCATTTATATCATGTATCTTTATGCTGAAAAAACAAATACCCTGCAAAAACTCTCTGGAAACACATAAACTGAACAGAGTTTAAAAGGAAAAATCCTGCATTACAACTCAGATAGTTTGCAAAGCTTGTTGAAGGTAAACGTGATATTTCATACCTTCTTGCAGCTCATTTCTTTGAAGACTAATTAAGCCGACAGGCATATTGGGGAGTCTAAAGGTTGATTACTTATCATGTTCTCATATGCTAATGCAGCTCTCAGGGACAATGGGATTTCAACACCCACCAAATGGAGTCTCCCATGACAGGTACAGGGCCTAGTATGAAGTGTGAAAACAGACTAAGGCAGTTGCATGCATCTCTAATAGCTGCATGAAAAGAGTTGTCTGTTGACATTGAAGCAAATAAAATTTAGAAGATATTAGGCTGTAGTTTTCCTTTAAAGTTATTACTGATTAATGCTCCCAGATCTTTTTCCAGCTTGTATCAGTGTGTCTGTATCTTTGATGCCACTGTAGTGAACTGTGACGCTCAGGGTTCATCTCTCCAAATCCTCTGAGGGTGCCATCCTGGGTTGCCTAAAGTTGTGCTACACTGGGTACTCAGGCCTAAAAGTGGCACAGTGCCTCCACTTGGGGTAGCAATATGGGGTACCTGGATGTTGACACAAAATGCTATTACCCCCCAGGAAATAATGCATAACCTGCCCACACAGTCCCGCCCCCATAACAAGTGACACTGTAACAACAATAACAACCCCCAAACCAAGAAATGCAGTTCAAAAAAATAATTTATTTAAAAGGGAGGATACGGAAAGAACAAGGGGGCAGTAGAATGGGACAGCAGTGAAATCCTGATACTCTGTGCAAAACAACAATTGCCTCACACAATCTGCCCACCCCCTGGCAGTCCTTTAGTCACCAAGTGGCAGGTGTTCCTGACTTAAATCCCCTAAGGGCCATGGGCAGCAGTTCTCTATTTAGTTGCAGTGAATACCCCAGGGGATGCGATTGCTGCTAACAGGGTAGGTGCTCGGTGGAGCACTAACTGTTGTAGGCAAAACGCACTTTGAAAATGGCAAATTCCTGGCCAGGGCTTCTCCCACAGTCCTAGCACAGTTGCAAATTTCCCCTGTTGAGATGCCGAAACCCCAATGGTTACTTATGGTTTTGTAGCTTCACAGATACATCTGGTGTCTGATGCTAGAACAGGGGAGAGGCTGGATGTACTCCTGTCTGGAAGCAGGCTTCCCTGGGGTCATCTGGTGTTCCTTCACTGGTCTCGGTTCTCTCATGGTCAGTCTATGGTTGCAGGTGCAGGGGAGCCCAGGACCCTGAAGTAGGCAGTGGCATTCTCAGTCAGTTGATCTTCGAAGGAGCTTTTCCCCCTGAGGGTAAATTCACTCATGGGGCAGGAAAACCCCAACTCCAATCCTTGCCTTCAAACTTGCAGTTTTGATAATAACTGTTGTTTTCTTCAAAAGAGAGTCAGTTACTGGGATCCCAGATTCCTTTAGCTTCCCAGGTCTGCAGTGCCTGGCCAACAGCAGCTCACTGGCTCACAGCTCCTATCTCCCTGTCACACTGGCAGAACTACCTGGATGACTGGGAGTAGTCCCTCTTAGGGAGGATGAAATGAGATGGCGTATTGGTCAGTCCTGTTCCTGGGCAAGCTGTTTTTACAGTGTTGACCCAGCTGTGCTGGGCTTGCATGCAGGCTGAGAGGCAAAGCAGGCTCTTGACTGGCTGAAATTCATGGCTGTTTTATGTGTTGACCTTCATCCTTTTCCCAGCAGTCTTTGCAGGAGTCAGAGGGCTGAGAAGAGACATGGTTGCCTCCATGGTTGTTTACATTTGATCATCTGCAACCTGTAGCAGTTTGCTGCTGCCTTTCATTAAACCCTCCTGGGCTGATATTATATTGCCCTGCCCCACTGCCTGCACTGGGGCCAGGGAAGTACTCTTTTAATTTAGCACTTAGTCCATTCTTAATTGAGGGCTCTGGTGCAGAATGTAGCCTTTGAGTTGCTCTACCAGGTTGGTGCATACATGCACACATATCTTACTTCTGTTCCTAGCCTACTGCCTACTCTTGGCCGAGAAACCCTTTCTGTTGTGCCTCATGGCACTGCTTGGTTTTGATACAGGCTCCACTGCCTTCCCTGGAACCAGGACCTGCTCTAGGAATGGACATTCAGACCAGTTTATTAATTGGACCACCAGATCTCTTGCATACGCAGCAGCACTAGCAGTGCTACTAGCAACCCACTGCCTTCCTGGGGCCCAGGAGCCAGTAGTTCATGCCCAATGGTGCTTTCCTTTAACCAGTCTCAGCCCCCACACAGCAATTCGGGGGCTAAGATCACAGGTGCTAAGGAGTGGCTCCAGTCGCAGGGATGATGGGGGGAGGAGCCCTGGCTCAGATCCTACCAGGGATCCCTACTGCTGCTGCAGCCCTACTGATCCCACCACTGGCAGTTCTAGAGGACCCAAGAATGAAGTAATGAGGAGGGGGCATAGAGGAGTATAGAGCCAAATACAGGTAAGCCCCTAGATTTTTTTTGGTGGGGGACTTTCAGAACTGAAGTGGCTATGCATCAAGGGGGTGTTACCGAGTGGGTGACTGTGACACAGTGTTGGTAAGTGTGAGATCTTTCACACATATAAATTCACTTTTATGCTGGGCCTTGCTGAGGTGGATGATAGAAGCTAAATTATAATTTGTACTGGGTTTGGGGCTGCCGTATGGCCCAGAGCAAGCAAGGTGCTAGATGCCCTATTAGTTTAATGCACTAGGATACAATGCAACTAATATTAATAAGAAATTATGTTTAAAAATGTGTTTATTTATGGGAAGATATATTGTGACAATCTTTATCTTCTTACGATTCTATGCTATTAATCTCTGATGTACAGGAAAGCTTGTAGAAAAATGTTTATAAGTACTGACATATTCTTAGGAATTTCTGAATTGTAGTAGATTTGTCTATGGTGTTTATAGATAATAATGTTAAGACATTAATAAAAGAGGTTAAGGTCCTTTATGATTTGTTGTATATGTGTTCATATGTAAAACATTGTACTTATATTAAACATAAAAACACAAATTTTATATTAAAAGAAGGTACTATATACCCTTTCACTTAGGTGACCTAGGTTCAGAATTGGACTCGGGACATTCGCACCATGGGGTCAGGGCTGGGGAACATGCTGCTCATAGCAATGTTTCCCGGCCAGGGTGGAAATTATGATGCATTCTACTGCTGCAGTGATGCCACCCCCATGGTGCACAGGGGATCTTACTCTCACACAGGGGGCCATCTGCATTCAAGCAAGCCCACATGGGTCTTCGTGCAGTGTCTTGGGGGGTGGAAGAAAAGAATGAAATATGTAGGAGGAGACAATGGCAGGCTGTAAGGATGACAACCTCTGTATTTTTAGGTTACATGTCCACCATGCTTCAAATTGTGGCAGAACCCTGGAGCAGGTAGGTGGATTATGGGTCTGGGTAGTAGCCAGCAGGGAGCTGGAAGGGGGGCACCCACCTTGGGGCAGAAAAGAGCATGAAAAAGAGTCAGTGCTGGAGCTGAATTTTGTTGTATTTGAAACAGTCCTACTAAGTGGAACAGTGGAGGTGATGTGTCTGTATAATGACTTGGGATTCTGACAGTGACAGTGAGTGGAATTGTGAAATGTGGTGTTCAAAGTCAGAAAATGTTGGTAGCACATATTTTAATTTGAATGTTTATTGGAAACCTATTTTTTTTTAGAGGGGATGCATTTTTTTGTGTGTGGGGGGGAGAATCAAGGTAGAAGATGTGCAGAAGAAAGTGTGCTGTGTGGAATATGAGAGCAGTTATAAGGTTTAATGATGGCATGACTGTGCATTGAATGATCTGAATGCACAATTAAGTGACATGTCCTAGCCAATGACATTACTGGAGCTTACTTACCCATTTTATGTAGTGTTTTTATATAATTTCCATAATGAACTGGCAAATCTCCGCTAAAACTGGGCAAGGACATGCAAACCTGGCCCTAGCAGTGGCCATACTATAATTATTCTTACTTGTTTCTGCTCATACTCACCACTGCAGAAACATTTGAGGCACTCACCTGCTCACTGGGCTTGTATTTTAAAGGGCTGTACCAACTAGTGATTCACCAACGGTACTGAATATCAGTGTGGGATGGCTCAAAAAAGTACTCCTAGGGAAAGGTATAACCCTTGTCTAACCCTGCCTTAGATCCCTTCCCCACACTGGCTGGGCTCAGCCCCAACGGAGCTCTCAAGATGCCTTCTGCCTGTACAACACTCCAGCAGTGACCTTCTCTCACTGTTAAAAATCAGTTTTCTAATCATAAATGGTGGGTTGCTGTATTTATTCTCTAAACTTTTTTTTCCTTTATAAATATTTTTTGATCTTGGTTCAGTAACATCATGCATCATCTTCCTCCCACCTCAATGATCCTGTTGGAATCATCTCTGCAGGGATCACTCTATTCCCAGGTCCCACTCCTGCAACTCTCTATGTCTAAGGCAATGTCCCTCAGAACCCCTTTTCCCTGATTGTTTGGGGTCTTCAGCTCCTGTCACATGCCCTGTAGAGGAGTAATCAGTCAAGAGGAGAGGGGAAGGGAGGGGTAAGGAGTCTAAAGTCTGCAAGCTCCAAATGGTTCTCTGGTTGTGGAGTGGCTTCATGCTTGGAGTGGCTATTTGTATTTTCCCCTTTTCTGTACTAACTCTACCCTAAAGGATGCAAATGCATGCTCATGAATCTAGATACACCACACTTGTATCACCCACCAATGAGTGCCTGCCCAGCTGCACTACCAGCTATGAGCTCCCAGGTGGCAGTATCATTGTGGGCTGTACTGCTCTCCCACCCTTGGGGCACAAATCCTAGTTGCTGTCATTGCAATTCTTTTCTCTAACTTAACTAACGTAAGTTCAGGATTAGCACTGCCTACCTTCCTACAGATCTTCCCTCTCTGTTGACTGATACATGACTGGCTGCAGCATCATCAAGTGGGAGGACCTCTGCTTGATAACACTGTATTGTGGGCATCCTTTTGCAAGTCAAACCATGATGAATTCTCCCCCCATACCATCATGTCCTCTTATTCAGAGATTTTCAGGCTGTGTGCAGTGATGATTAAAGTACAAAAAAAGGGGATGGCACACACAGAGAAGTGATTTTTATTGTTTATCATTTACTTAAATATAATAAAACTGTGACAGAAAGTGCAAAGTGCAACTAGTGCTAATGTACTTACATTACTATGAGCATGAGCCAAGCTGGATACTCTGACCAGTTACTCCTTTGCATATCAAGGTGCCCTATCTCTCCTGGGGGCATGTAGTATTTATTTATTTAGTCTTTGGAAACAACCTTTGAGCTAGACACTCATGTACAAAGGTTCCATGTCAAATAAAATACTTAACAGTGTGCAACAAGTAGACAAGTAATAGAACTCAACAGCAGGGAAATATATACAGTAATTGCACATTACATAATCAGTGTATTGTTACTTAAACAGCAGTGCTCAACATATAAAGAAGGACTCAAGATACTCTGCAGCACCCAGAAAGTTAGGGATTGTCACCAATATTTAGTTTAAAAGAATGGTAAGCAAGGTGGAGCATGGGTGATAGAAATGCAGGTGCAACTGGGAGGGGAGGAGGAAGAGGGGTCTAGTGTAGGAAACAGCATGTAAGGTTAGGAGAGGGAGAAGGATATTGTTTTGTTTTTTCATGACAGTGTAACAGAAGGAAAGTACAACCTGGTCAGAAAGGGAGAGTGCATGTGTGGAGTCTGAGTTAATATGAAGTTCGAGTTACATTCCAGGGATGCAATCACAGCCAGTAGTGTTGGCAAGGTGAAGCTTTAACTCCATTTTAAATATGTTAATGTTTGTAGCATTGGCTAGTTCAGTAGGGAGTTCATTGAGCCACTGCAGGGCTCTGTAGGCAAAAGACTGTTGCACTAGTGAGGTTCTCCTGAAAGGGGCTAGGAGTGAGCTACGTGCAATGCGTCTGGTGAAATGCTGTGATTAAGAGAACTGTAGTACACTGAGGATGGTGGGAGAGGAGAGACTTAGTACCACCTTCTTTCCCAGGAGACAGGCTTGGTACTTAACCCGCTCTAGTAGATTGAGCAATTGTGGATGATCATACAGTTTGCAAGTATGGGTAAGCTTGTCCACACCACGGACAAGACGGCATGCTTTGTTGAGTGCTATTTTAACATGCTTAAGAGCTGTATCAGAGGCAGCACTATATACTACCACCTCATAGTCGATTATGGACAAAACAGAGCAGGTGACTACGAGGCACAGGGCTGTTGGGGTAAGGTAATGTCTGTGTCTTTATAGAATGCCTAGCTTGACAGTAACAGTTTTGACTACATGGTCTATGTGAAAGGTAAAGTAGATGGTATCATCTAGATGTACTCCATGGTATTTAAACATATGAACTTGTTTAGGAGACTCATTTATTTTATCAGTTAAGTTTAGCTGGAGTTTTTGTTTTTGGCATGTGGGCTAGTGAACAGCATTGTCTTGTTTTTTTTTGTAATTGAGCAACAGTTTGTGTCTCTTAAACCAGTTCTCCAGCTGGTAGAAACTATTTTGCATATCTTGGGAAAGTTGCTCTGGTTGAAGGTTGTGGTTAATGACAATGGCATCATCAGCATAAAGTATAATTTTGTACAGACAGACATCTGGTAGGGTGTTTAAGAAGAGGCTAAACAGCAAGTATCCCAGGATGGACCCTTAGGGAACCCTTAACAAAACCTTCCTGGCACTGGACAGGGCAGAACCTACATTATTTTGACTTATTGAGTTTTGCTCAAGTGGCATTCTCTGAACCAGCCGACAGAGGCAGGGTACAATCCAAGGGCTAGTAGTTTTTCCAGCAATAGGTGATGATTTACTGTGTCAAAAGACTTTTGTGAGGCCAATGAAAATTGACCCTACTAAATGGCCACTCTCTACAGCTTCATGAATGAGGCTTGAGAACTCAATTAAGGCAGCAGCAGTACTATGACTTTTGTGGAACCCACATTGTTGGGGGCATTGCAAGTTGTATTTTTGTAGATGTTCATTCAGTTGATCAGACACTATCCTCTCAAAGGCCTTGGATAGTGGGGATAGGATGGAAATCTTCCGTGATCTTCAGCAGCACAGTAGATCATCAGGGGCTGGGGGAGTGCCACTGAAGGGGACCAACACCCTCCCCCTGCAGAGATTGCTCTTTTATTAATCCTAACCAGAAAAAGAAATAACAAATAATTTAACTCCTGCACAGCTGAGGTTGCGGTGCTTTTAATCACTGTGGGATACTTTAGGGAAGGGTATACCTTGACATGGGTGTCAACGATTGAGCGATCCCCGAAAAGGGCGACTCAATCGTGGCGTATATCACAGCAGCAATGCGGCAGCTATATCGATCATTTAATGGGGTGGGGTTAGCAACCCTAATGACAGGAAGTTACTACAAGTACACACGTGGGGGATGGAAGCATGCACGTTCGGTGAAGGGATTTGAGGGGTGGCACTGTGGTAGGCTGCCAAGCTGGCCCCATGGTGTAGCGGTTTGGCTTGTGGCTTTGGTGTGTAGGGTGCTAGGTTCAGGTCCAGGTGCAGGTTTGTTTTTGTTGCGCCCGGCCCTAATTTTATTTTTTTTATGTTCCCCCCCAACATGCACCCCTGGGTTGAGAATCCTTAAGTAGGAGGGTGTGGGGGTGAAGCCCCCCACATAAATGTAAAATAAATGCAAGTCCCCGGCACCGTTTCGTTGTGCGCCAGGGAGTCAGAGCTCCAAAACTGATGTTCAGTGTTCTGACTTCGCTGTAATGGCGATCGACCTTTGGAGGTCACCATTATCACATATAACCTTAGGGAAGAGGAAAGGGAACATTGTTATCCAGGAGTAGCACACTAAGCCGGAGCTTGTTTCCAGATGTGACCTTTGAGCACAAGGAAGTTAAGTGACTTGCTCAGGATCACACAGTATGCACCTAGGTGTGTTGTGGGATTCAAACCCAGGTCTCCAGATCTGCAGCTCAGAGCCTTAATCCACTGTGCTATACTGCCTACTTTAAGCATTTTAATTCAGTGAACCTGCCACTGGGAGAGTCGATCAGATACAGGCTGCAATAATTAAGCCTTAAAATAAACAAGCTTAAAATCTTTTGCTGAATTTGCTGAACTACCTGTGGAGGGGATTTTTTTCCCTAGCTCACCTCCCCCTTCCCCAGCACTTTTTAAATGGATGGTCAGACCTGGAGGCTCCGCACCCTGTTGTTCTACCACCAGGATCGGACTGGCCCACCTGGATACCTGGAAATTTCCAGGTGAGCACCCATCAGTTGGGTAAGTGGTTAGCTTCTGAACTCTGAAAACTTTTGCATTTATCTTCTTTTTTCTAATTAAATGAGGTATCTGGGACACTGTTGATAAATGTAAGATGCAAACACAGAGCTAGTGTATCAAATTGAAGTGTAATATTGATATGAGTGTGTCAACCTGGGCCCTCCTGTACTGATTTTCCAGGTGGGCCCTTGTATCTTCTTTCCAGGTGGGCCCTCTGTACCCCAGTCCAAACCTGTCTACCACTGGAGCTGATAACCAGCTGGTTGGAGACCAAAATCAGAGCTAGCCCAAAGTCATCCTGACAGTTCTTAAAGTATTAGATTATTACTGTCTCCAGGTCAAGTATGTTTGGAACCTCAGTCAGTTCTGTTTGTAATGCTTGTGATGCAGTTTTTAACTAATAAGCAGCTTGTGATTTATTATACACAGGAGTGTAAAAGGCTAGCATTCTCTTAAAAGAAAAGGGTTCTCTTAAAGGAAAAGGCTAGCATTATGCTCTTAAAGGAAAAGAGTGCCTCTTTTCCTAATTAGATTATTGCAGTCTCCCGTTCGAGTATGTTTGGAATCTCAGCCAGTTCTGATCTTAATGTATGTTGTACAGTTTTTAACTAATAAGCATCTTGTAATTATATTTATGGTTACTAGTGTTTGCTCCTGTTTCTGTGGACTGAGCAATGCTGTAGATGCTGTCTCTGCTGACTGAGTACTGTTAAATGCTTTCATTGCTGTCATGCCAATAGACCTGTGCCTAAGCTCATAGTTGTGACTTTTTTTTGCAAAACTCTCTTGGTTACTGGCATTTGCTCCTGCTTCTGCTGACTGAGTAATGCTTTAGATACTGTGTCTGCTGAATGAGTAAAGTGGTAGATGTTAGGTTCTGTGAAAGTACTCTGACTGCCTTTCTTTCTCAGGCTCTCCCTGAATGTCCCGTATTTAGATAAGTGATGGGCTTCAGCTAATTGGAAATTTAAATTCAATTACTCACTGATTTTTAGGCATATAGCAAAGAGATCCAGGATCCTGAGTAGAAGCTCCAGCTAGAAGTGTGATAGGCTGGTAAACACTATTGCACTGACCAACAGACCTTGACTCCCTCTAGTCACTATTACGGCTAACAGGAGCACACTCCTAGTTCTCATGTACGTACTTGCTTTCCAGGGGCTGGATTACCTTCTGGGCAAGGACGTAGGATTTGATCCTCACAGGGGGCCATTAGCCTGAATATACCTAAACCTGCACTACCCCCTGAAACAATTGTCAATGGTTCTTTATTATTAATGCATGATCTGACCCAAAAAGGAGCCTACTACCTAATGTTCCATAACTCCATCGCTAGCTCCAGCAGGAACCTAACCTAATCTTTGCGAAATGTGCTATGATCTCCCTTCTACTAATCCTCCTCTCGGGGGTATTAAAGCCAACCCTGGTCCCACGATAGTAAACTTTACTATCAGCTCCCATGACAACCTTAACTTTGTATCCCCCAGGAGACTTTGAATATTCCACATGAATGTATGTAGCCTGTACCCTAAGATCCACAAGGTCCAGAGCTGGATGAACATGTATAAGCTGGACATACTCTTAGTGTCTGAAACCTGGCTCAAACCAAACATCCTAACACACAAAATTGACCTCCTGGGCTACTCTGCCTATAGGAAATACAGGAAAGGCAAGGGGGGGTACTCTCTACACAAGGGATACTATCCATGCTCCTTTTGCCTCCCTACCCCCTATAGACTGCACTTGCAGTGAAACAATATTTGTCCTATATAACACTCAGCAATGCCAAGTCCCTGCTGCTAGGAGGTCTGTACAATCCTTCCAAAGTAGTCAATCAGGCCCTGGAGACCTTAACCAAGATGCTGGAGTTACTCCTAGGAGATTTTAACCATCACTAGGAGGCTGACTTAGAACAAGGTTACAACACATTGCTTCTTGACGTGCATCTGACCCAGGTCATCACCAAATCCACAAGTCACAATACAAAAATGAGCAACCACTCAACTATTGATTGGGCGCTTGTCACTAAGCTCCTCAACATACAGGCAGCGGGTACTGTCTTGGATGCCTTGAGCAATCACTCTCCCATATTCTGCATATGGAAGAATCGACCTCCTAAAATTCCACCCCGGGTCTTTATGGTAAGGGACTTCTCTAGATTCTCAGCTCCTGCCTTCCATGCTTATCTAACCAACCTGGACTGGAGCCCCATCCTGCATCTCCCAACCATAGATGAAGTACTGGATTACTTCTAGAACTGCTTCATGTTAGTTGCCAACAAGCACACACCACTCAGAAAGCTCAGAGTCAAGGGGCAATGCTACAAATGGATCACACCTGAGCTTAAGCCCCTCATGAAGAAGCAGAACAAGGCCTGGGAAACCTACAAGAAGTCAGGTACATCCTCAGACTGGGTAACATACAGGGCACTGAGAAACCAATGCAAAAAAATGTGCAAGCAACGCAGAGCACAAATATGTTAAACCATTCAGCAGGCAAACCTGACTGACTCCAAATGCTTTTGGCAGCAGATCAATGGCCTGATAAAAGGTAATAACAAGCCCCTGCAAGGACCAGTTGTCTCCAATGGTCAATCCATTGCTGACAACCAAGAGGCATCCAATGCCTTTAACAGCTTTTATACTGATCTTGAAGAGTACAAAGGTAACTTCCCTCCTCTTGCCTCTGATCATCCATATCCCCCCAGGGCAGAAACACAGCATATGGAATTCCATTTAAAAATGGTGAAGTGGTCAGATGTGCTCCCACTATTAAAGAAAATTAAGGTCAGAGGTTCTGCAGGACTAGATGGACTGCTACCCAGATTACTAAATGATGCTGCCCCTGCTATAGCCTCTCCTATCACCTGGTTAATCAATAGGTCCCTATTAGAGGGAGTCATTCCAACCAGGTGGAGAGAAGACCATGTAGTTCCAATTCACAAAGGAGGTCCCAAGGAACCTATTGGAAACTATAGGCTAATCTCATTCCTCTGTATCCTGTCGAAGATACAGGAGCAGCTCATCTATAACCAACTAAGAGACTACTTGGAAACATACCAACTGCTGGCACCCAACCAGTATGGATTCAGGCAAAAGCATGTAGTGGCTGCTTGTCTGTGTCTGTAGCATAGTTTTTGTGGATTTACATGGTTTTCTGCTTGGAGTAACTACACCATTCTTGCTCACTACATCCGTGAAAGTCTCCTGAACTGGATTTCTGCAAAACATCATCACCAGGTATCTGCATTTTTCATTTAAAAATCAACTTTCTGAAAGCTATCCCAAGCAAAACACAAGTCAAGCAATTAAGTCTGACAAACTCAGTGACTCTAGGTCTGCTTGAATCCACATTTTCGTCTGACCTGCTCCATGATCTGTATGTGGGCTTTTCAACAACCTCTTTGAATGACAAAGAAGCATGCAGACAAAATGATTTCACATCCTGCATATGCACAGGCACAGTTCATCACCTTCAGGAATTCTAACACATTCTGTGACTCTGGACCTCAGCTGTTGATAATTTCTTTTGGCTTATGACTTAACCACCAGGTATCTATAAGATGCTGAAATCCTTTCTCCTACAGATTCTTCTTATGCTGCTCCTGCTCTCAGGAAATGTTCACCCCAACCCAGGACCACCTGGGCAGCCAGCAGTGGCACCAAGCAGAAGGACAGGGACACTCACCATGGCATCCATCAATGCCTGCAGCATCCTCAACAAACTTGATTCCCTCCAAACATGGATCCTACAGCACGACCCTGATGTCCTCTCAGTTGTGGAAACATGGCTAAACCCTAAAATCCCTGATACCTCAGTCTCTATCCCTGGCTACTGCATTTTCAGGCAAGACAGGCTTGCTAAACGGGGCAGGGGCTGCACCATCTAGCTTAAGGATACCCTTATGGGTCACATCATCCCATCCCCTAGCCTGAGCAACTCCTTTCAGGTCCTCACAATCAAAATCCTCCTTGGTGCACATAACAAGGAACTCACTGTCATCTCAGTTTACCTACCCCCAAGAGACCAGGCTGCTGGCTTCCATAGCATCATGGAATATCTAAGGGTCCAGCAACATCATTCTGAAACCATAATCATGGGTGATTTTAACATTAACTGGCTCTCCGCTGAGGCCACTACCTATAAAGATGCAGCCGCGGCGCATCACCTCACTCAACTGGTCAATGCCCCCACTAGGTGTAACTATAGGACTTGCTTCTAGACTGGATTCTATCCAACCGCCCTGAACGCATCTCCAATGTTTCTGTACTCCCGGATACAATAAGTGACCACTCGCCTGTCATCTGCTCCTGGTCAAACAAATACCACAAGCCCCCTCCCAAGCTTATCTATGCCAGAGTTATCAAACAAGGGCACCTCCAGCTGTTAAAATCCCATCTAACCAGGCTGAACTGGGCAGTGCTTGACTCCCTCAATGACACCAACAAAGCTCTGGACCTATTTATCAAATGTTTCAATGAAGCCTATGCACCAGTGAAAAAGATGAAGGTCAAAGGACAGACCAACCCCTGGGTTACTTCTGACCTTTTAACTCTGCTCAAGCACAGAGACCACCTCTGGCGTTGTGCTCATGCAACTCTGACGTAAGTAAACATACAATTATACAGAGCAGCCAGAAATGATTGCACTCGAAAAATACGGAATGCTAAACGCAGCTATTACAAAGAGGCTCTGACCAACTCTTGGGGCCAGGGAAACAAATTCTGGAACAACATGAAAGAACTCACAGACAAGGATCCTAAAGCACCACCCACTATGTTCAACCTTCGTGGCAGTCCTACACTGACCTAGGTACCATCACCAGCACTTTTAATAATGCATTTACAAACCTGGACAGTGTCCTTCCACCAAATTTTTCAACGACCTCCTCCAGCTCCTCCCAAGTTACCCCCAACTAGCACGTACAACTCCAAAGTTTTTTTAAGGAGGTCCCACCACAAGTAGCTAGAAAATACATTCAAAGGCCATCGGCAAACAAAGGGTACAGTGGTGACTCCTTGACCTGAAACTGCTGGCACAAGTCCTCGATGAAATCTTAGAACCACTTACAAAGATCTTTAATCTCTCGCTTAGATTGGGCCATTTCCCCTCTTTCTGGAAGAAAGCCACTGTCACACCGGTTCACAAAAGCGGAGATAGGACACTGCACACCAATTACAGACCTATCTCACTCCTTCCCCCACTATCCAAAGCGCTGGAGCGAACAGTGTCAGACCAACTAGTTGAATTCCTGGATAAGTACAATGTACAGTGCCCAGAGCAGCATGGCTTCAGAAAAGGGCACAGCACCACCACTGCACTACTGAAATTTATAACCTTCATCCATGCCACACTTGACAAAGGGAATTGTGGAGGGACAGTATTTATAGACCTTACCAAGGCATTCGACACAGTTAACCACCCCCTACTGCTCAAGCAACTGTCCTCCATTGGGATCTCCAGCGATGCCCTTCCATGGTTCACCAGCTACCTTGATAATTGGATCCAACGTGTAAGGATTGCAGGGATCTCTTCAGATGAGAAATCAGTCCACTCCGGAGTCCCCCAGGGGTCTATTCTGGGCCCTCTACTCTTCTCCCTCTTCATCAACAATCTCCCCGGTGCCTGCCACCAAAAAATATTACTATACGCAGACAATGCAGTCCTGTTTTCCAGCCACCATGACATTACAGTCTTTGAATCCCAGCTGCAGCTCAACTTCAAGCGCATCAAAGACTGGTTCAATTCTCATAAACTTGTCCTGAACCACAGCAAGACTAAAGCCATGCCCTTCTGTAACCAACAGAGCAGGCACAACTCTCTGTCCCTCACCATCAAGAACCACACTGGGAACCCACTCGAACATGTCAAGGAGTTCAAGTACCTTGGTATTACCCTGGATAGTACCCTCTCCTACACTCGGCATATTGACACTGTTGCCAAGACCGCCAATATACGGATTGGACTACTACACAAACACAAGCACTGTATGCCTGCAAATGCCCTTAAACTAGCCATCTACAGCTCTGTCACCTCTATCATTGACTACGGCCTTGCCATCTATGGCTCTGCCTCAACAAGTGCCCTCTGCAGGATCTCAGTTGCTCTCAACAAAGCCTGCAGACTACTGACGGGTGCAGCCCAACAAACTCACACCTGTGACCTCTATGCACAGACCAGCTGGCTACCCCTACGCAGCAGAATACAATACCAGACCTGCTTACTTACCAAAAAGATTCTCCTTGGTCTCATGCCACCTGGTGTTAGGTCACTCCTTACTACCTACAGTGGCACTCAACAAACACGTGGTGCCCAATCTCTAACCTTTCAGGTTCCCAGATGTCGTACCTCCATGGGTCAGCGGTCCTTTATCTACAGAGCTCAATGGTTCAATTCCCTCAATAAAAGCACTTTCCTCTACTACACTTGGACCCTTCAAAAGGAATCTCAAACTTTACCTCACCTCTACCACTCAATGTGACTGCTTCTCTGAACAGAGATCTCTCTAAACACCTCCCAGCTCAATCATGTCTCACAGCCCGCCCTTTCCCAGTCTCATTCCCTCTGGCACTGAGCCTTCCTTGTGACTCCTTTCCTGCTTCACATCTCCACTGGTACAAGACATTTTCCACCACCATCTGACAGTGGTCCATTAGCCTCCAACTTCCTCTCCGGTCGCATCGCCTGCAATACTAACTGCCTATGGTGCCCTCTATCTCTTATTGTTACCGCAGCCAGCTGCCTACTCAAGCTGCTCATTATATGAATATTATCTCAAAGTATGTTATAACTGAGTATCTTTATTTTTTCTTTTAGTTGTTTTGGTTGTTTATCATGCATTCTTTTACTACCTCTGTGTGTATGTTGACCCTCATCCTTTGACATGGAACCTTTGTAAACGAGCAGTTTCTGCTCAAAGGTATTTGTAATCCGAGAATTTAATAAATAAAAAATAAATAAATAAATACATAAAGCATGGTACTGACACTGCGCTAATAAAATTCACTGCCAACACCCTCAAGGCCCTTGATAATGCCAACTCCACTGGTGCCATATTCATCAACCTAACAAAGGCCTTTGATTTGGTAGATCATAGCCTTCTGCTGGACAAGCTAAAACTCACTGGCCTAGATCACCACTCCCTGATCTGGTTTGAGAGTTATCTGTCTCAACGCACCCAAGTCAAGTGAAAGGGATCCATATCACAGTGACTACCTATTAAGGAGGGTGTACCCCGAGGCTCCATACTGGGACCCCTCCTGTTTTTCCTATTTGTGAATTACCTCAGCAGTAACTGTGGTGGTAGCTCAGTTATACAATACACTGATGATGCTGTGCTACATAGAACTCTGGGCAGCATAACAGCCCTTAGGCCTCAGCTGCAGGAAGATTTTGTGACCTTAGAAAGGTGGCTGCTGGCTAACAGACTGCTGCTAAATGACAAAAAAACAAAAGCCATGCTGTATGGACCTAGAACCCTGGGCTCGGACAGAGCCCATTTGCTCCTCATACAATCCTCATCAGGTACACCCATTGAAGTTGTGAGCCCTTTCAGGTACCTGGGCCTCATCCTTAACCAATGCCTCACCTTCAAAATGCCATGTGAACCATATCACCAGAGCAATACACCAAAAGCTAGGTCTACTTTATAGGCTGAACTCGCAACTCATCCCAGAAACAAGAGCAGAAATCGCAAACAGGATCCTTCTACCCAAGCTTATCTATGCTTCCCCAGTCATACAGTCACTTACTGGGAATAAACTGAGCAGGATGCAAATACTCAACAACAAGATAGCTTGGTTTGCATCCAAATCCTACCCAAGAAGCCATCACTGTGAGGTACTTGACTTCTTAAACTGGCCGTTGTTTTCCCAATGTCTCCAATACCCTGTCCTGTGCTCTGTCTAAAAACTAATAAATGAAACATAGAAACATAGAAACATAGAATTTGACAGCAGATAAGGACCGCTTGGCCCACCCAGTCTGCCCATTTCCCTACCTACTGGGTAAACTGCAGATCCTAGTTAACCAGCAGCCTACTTCTTCCTACCCCCAACCCCTAGAATGGCCTTATAACTGTCCCATGCATGCTTGAATTCCACCACTGATTTTGACTCCACAACCTCCTCCTGAAGGCCGTTCCATGCATCCACAACCCTCTCTGTGAAAAAATACTTCCTTAAATTACCTCTGAGCCGCCCCTCATCTTCAAATTGTGCCCTCTTGTTCTTGCACACCTCTTTTTTTGAAAGATGCTACCCTCTTGGACTTTGTTGATTCCCTTGAGGTACTTGAACGTTTCTATCATGTCCCCCTCTCCCTCCTTTCCTCGAGGCTATACATATTAAGCTCCTTTCGTCTCTCTTCATATGTCTTCCGGTGCAGACCCTGCACCATTTTAGTTGCCCTCCTCTGGACAGCTTCCATCCTATGTCTTTGCGGAGATTGGGTCTCCAGAACTGCACACAGTACTCCAGATGGGATCTCACCAGCTGTCTGTACAGAGGGATAATAACTTCCTGTTTTCTACTGGTGATGCCTCTCCCTATGCATCCCAGTATCCCCCCAGCCCTCCTTGCTGCCCTCTCACATTGCTTTCCCACCTTTGGGTCATCTGATATGACTACCCCAGGTCCCTTTCCATTCTTGTTGTTGTTAGTATCTCACCCCCCATTGTGTACTCTTCCCTGGGTTTTGTTTCCCAGGTGCATTACCTGCACTTCTTAGCATTGGATCTGAGCTGCCATACATTTGACCATTCCTCTAACCTTGCCAAGTCCTCTTCATCCTTTCCACCCCACCCTGTGCATCAACTCTGTTGCAGATCTTTGTGTCATCTACAAAGAGACATACTTTTCCTTCCAGTCCCTCTGCAATGTAAACATAAAAACATTGAAGACCGGGTCTAATACTGAACCCTCGGTACCCACTAGTAACCCTCCTTTCTTCTGAGTGGACTCCATTTACTATTACCTCTGTGTCCTATTCTCCAGCCAATTTTTACCCAGGATGTCATCTTGGGACCCACTCCAGGCTGGCTAACTTGTATATTAATCTTTGTGTGGGACTGTGTCAAATGCCTGCTAAAGTCTAGGTAGACCATGTCCACAGCCCCTCCTGATCTACTACTTTGGTCACCCAGTCAAATAAATCTATCAGATTCATCTGGCATGACCTCCCCGCTGTGAATCCATGCTACCTAGGGTCCTGTGCCCCTCTGGCCTCTAGATACTTGACAATTCTTTCCTTCAGAAGTGATTCCATCATTTTCCCTATCACTGAGTTTAAACTAACTGGTCTGTAGTTTCCTGCTTCTGTCTTGCTCCCACTTTTGTGAAGGGGAATCACATCTTCCCTCCTCCAGTCCTCGGGTACAACCCCATCCTCTCATGATTTGTTAAAAAGGGTAGTCAGTGGTGTCACTATTTCTACCCTTAGTTCTTTTAGAATTCTGGGATGAATCCCATCAGGCCCCATTGTTTTGTCCACCTTCAGTTTTAAGAGTTCTTTCAGAACCCTTTCTTCTGTAAATGGGCTGTTATCAACTTCTGTATCCAGAGTGTTTCTACTGTTTGTTTTAGGTACCTCCCTCTCTTCATTTGTAAATACTGTGCAAAAATATTTGTTTAGTATCTCTGCCTTTTCACAGTCTCCCTCTTCCCACCCTCCCTCCCTTTATTAAGCCTCACTATCCCTCCCTTGGTCTTCCTTCGCTCCCTGATGTACCTATAAAATGTTTTATCCCCCTTCTTAACTGAGTTGGCTATCTTTTCTTCAGTTTGGGCCTTTGCTGTTCTGACTGCCTTCTCATCCTCCTTTTGCTTTAACTGATACAGTTCTCTGTCCTGCTCCTTCTGTGATTCCTTGTACTTCCTGAATGCTTTCTTTTTCTCTTGAACCTTCACTGCCACTTCCTTTGAGAACCATAGTGGTTTCTTACATCGTTTTGTTTTGTTTATTTGCTTCACACAAAGGCTCATTACCTCTGTGATGGCAGTTTTTATTATTCCCCATTGTTCTTCCACCCCTCCTTCCTGCCTATTTGCTAGTGCATTCCTTAGGCACTCACCCATTTTGGCAAAGTCAGCCTCCTAAAGTCCAGTACTTTTGTCTTTGTATGGCTTGACTCTATTGCTGTGTTTATTGTGAACTATACTGTTCGATGGTCGCTAGTTCCCAGATGGCTACCCACTTCTACATCTGTGATCCTCTCTCCATCTCCATTTGAGGGAACCAGGTCAAAGATTGCCCTCTCGAGTGGGCTCCAATACTAGTTGTCTAATGCATGCCTCTGTGGGCATCTAGAATAACCCCACTCTTGAAGTGGCTGCTGCAACTGCACTCCAGTTAACATCTGGCATATTCAGATCACCCATCAGCAATATCTCCCTTTTTCTGCCATTCTAAGTATACTTTCTATCATTTCCTTGTCCATTTCTCCCCTGAGAAGGGGTCTGTATACAACCCTGTGCGGATTGTGGTGCCATTGCCTGTCTCCAAATTTACCCACAGTGCTTCTTCTCCTCCCTGTTTACCCTTTGTTCTGTTGCTTTTATTCCTTCCCTTATGTAAAGAGCCCTCCTCCTCCTCTTTTACCCTCCCTGTCCCTCCTGTAGATAGTGTATCCTGGTATGTTTACGTCCCAGTCATGGTTTTGTGTGTACCATGTTTCTGTGACTGCCACGATATCCAGATGTTCCTCCTCCATCAAGGCCACTAATTCAGGAAGCTTGTTACCCAGACTATGGGCATTGGTACTCATTGCTCTCCATTTTTGGATGGCTTTACCTTCTGTTGCAGCATCCCCCACTGACCTTTCTACCTTGGTCTTTTTCTCTTTTAGTACCCTGTTTTGTAGGGAGAGGCTGGGATTTTCCTGCTGCTTATCAGTGCCTCCCCCTTTGACTAGTTTAAAAGCTTGCCAATAAAGCATTTAAACTGATTGCTCAAAAGACTTGTTCCCTTCTTGGACAGATGCAGACCATCCTGCCAGTATAGACTGGTGTCCCTCCTGGTAGAACCCCAGTCCCCAATGAAGCAAACCCCTGTGCTCCACACATTTTTTTCAACCATTCATTAAACTGCATGGTGCTACTACCCTCGCCTCCCCATGCCATTGACAGGCAGCACCTCTGAGAAGGATACTGTGTGTGCTACTTGTCTTAGGCCCCTCCCCAACTCTACAATGTCCTCCTGCACTGCTCTAATCTTGTGATGAGCCAAGTCATTTGTCCCTAGGTGGACAATTACGTCCAGCTCAGACTCCCTTGCAGCTGTTCTCGTGATCCTGAGGATGTGCTTCCTGTCCCTCCAAGCCATGGCTCCAGGCAGGCACCTTACTTCAGTTTTCCCAGCTCCCACCAGTTCTATCCCCCTAATAATTGAGTCCCCCACCAGGAGCTGCTTCCTTTCCCTGTGGTGTTCTCTGCCTCCTTCCTGTGGGCCTCCCTTGTGACAGTTGTCATCAGTCTTCTCTGCGGGTGCATTCATAGGGGAGCTATGCTCCCCAGAATGGTGTATGGATTGTGGAGGAACAATTGACTGGTGTGCTTCTGTTCCACCATCCTCACCCTTCCTGAGCCCACTGTGGTCCAACTGCTGTGCTTTCTTCGCAACCTCTGAGGTGGTGGTGGCGCTGGTGCTCCCTGGATGGGGAGGTTCCTCCTACTGTCCAGTGTGGCCTGGGGAAGGTTTCCTTACTACTGTCCAGTGCGGCCAAAGACGGCAACTCCTCCTCAGAGCAGAGAGTTGTCTGCAAATAGGGGCAACATCTCAGCCTCCAGAAAGACTCCGAAGACTGCTGCCCCACAGCCATTACATTGCACTACTCCCACATGTTTATCTACTTTTTTTATGTTTGTTTTTGTGTGTGTGTGTGTGTGATTGGTTTGTTATATAGAAATATATATATTATGCAATGTGTATGCTTATATTGTCAGTGCAGTGTGCTAGAGAGGATATGACAGTGAAATGCACCTTGCACTCTTGAGGAAATGATGTTAGAACCTCAGGTATAAAAGAACTATTTCCAGGGGTGGGTGGGGTGAGGGGTGGGAAGGTGTTGGGCCTAAACTGTGCCCTCACAAAACAATCAGCTAAAAGCTGTCACCCACCGCTGTGATGAGTGCCTTCCTGTCATCAAGATGCTCCCTTATGACGGGCCATGCAGGGGTGCTGATCCCCAAGCATCCAAGTAGGGTACTATGCCCTTCCTCACAGAAGCTTCTAGAGGTCCCTAGGGTGAAGATGACAGCAGCAGATACGTCCTACTGGAATAATCTCCCTGACCAGCTGCACAATGCCAGCACACTGGTTTCCTTTAGAAAAGGGCTCAAAGTGCACATGCTGACAAAAAAACACTGCACATGTCAGGGATGACTCAGGCAACTTAGCACACTAGTAACCCATCCCACCTGGGAGGGTGATGCCCCAGCATAAAAGGCACAACAACGGAAGCTAATTAATATGAAAATGGCCAACATGGCCTAATGTCTGTTACCTGTAACCACAATAACTTGTAACTAACTCACTGTCAATGCTGGTAGCCTTCCCCTGTCTAAACGTACGTATGTACAAAAAGTCTGAGTATGCAACACCAAAGTGTAAGTCTCCTGGAACTTCTATGAATGTCTGGAAATATTGTGTTTGTTCCTAAAAATTGCTTTGTAGCAGTGTAATGTATCAGTGATGTATCCTGTACCTTACAGACTTCTATGTAATTAATTCCTAGTTGCCCCTGAAAAAGGGTCTATTTGAGCCCAGTGGGCCTACCTAGGCAACAAAATGAAATAAATAAATAACTAAATAAATGAAGGGGCCAGTAGTTGAATGTACTAGAGTGATCCCCACTTTTGTGAACTGGGGTGACAAGGGCCATTTTACAGAGGTTCGGGAAGATGGCCAAGGTGAGGGATTTATTAAAGAGTTTTGTAATGGGGGCTATTATCTCCTCCAGTGTGAGAGCCACCATTTTCATGTCAATGTTATCACTGCCCAGATGAGTTTTGCCAAGAATCCTTTTAACATATTTCTTGGCTTCTGAAATAGTTATTTGTTTGAAATAGAACTGCAGGGTATTATGCAACAAGTGGGGTGTAGGTGATAGGGGTTGTGACACTAATATGACTTGTGAAGACAGATAGTCAGGGAGAAGGTTACTGCTCAGTTCCATAAATGCTGCATTAAAAGTGTCTGCTATGGTAAGGGGGTCCTTTAGTAAATTCACCATTAACATTGAGCAGCAGAGGTGGAGCCATGGTGTTTCTTCCTAACAAGACTTAATATTACCCCAGAGACTCTTACTATTATGCCAGTTTCTTTCCAGTTGCATCTTATAATAGTTTGCTTCGCCTGCCTAATCTCTTTGGTACATTTGTTTCTAGCTGCCCAGTATTGTTGAAAGTCATGTGCTACCCCAGTGGCCTTCGCCTTGTGCCATAGGTTATCATGCTCCCTCATTTGTTCGAGTAGGGACCAGGTGATCCACCCATTTTGTACACCCAGATTTTTCTCTTTCTTACTGGGGCAAAGAGAGCACATGCAGTGTTAAACCTGGAAATAAAAAATCCAGGGCAGGGTCAATGTCCTGTATGTTGTCTATGGGCAAGCAGTCAATCAGGGCAAGGTGTGCTTTGAAGGAGCAGAAACAAAGTCTGCAATTTCAACCCAAAGTCCAATTTCTGTCCTCATAATTGAACTGGTCAATGTAGTCTTTTGTAGAACCAACTTGCAGCCCTACTCCAAATGAATTTGGTTGCAGTGCTTCCAATTAACCTCAGCTGCTGTTTATTGTAATTTTCCTTCATGTTTTTTCTACATTTGTCATGTTTTGTAATTGTATAATCAGAACAATCAACAACAGGGTGTGGGTTGAGCTAGGATTTACCCATGCCTAGCATTCAGGGTTACTCAGACTGCAGCCTCCTGACTGAACCACGCCGGGCATGGGTAAATCCCAGCCCAACCCATGGTCTGTTGTGGATTATTCCTTAAATGCACCTAGTGCACAGACAACATCCACTGCCATTGATCACCCCATACACTCCTGCAGAGCACCACAAAGGGAGCCGGGTTGGCCAAGAAGGAGGAGCTGAGTTAGACAGTCCAGTTACCCAATGGATACCCTACTCCACAAGTGCAAGAGATTCTGAGATATGGCATAGCAGTCCACAGAGAGGACTACTGTATCCCTTTCAGAAAGGGGAATTTAACAAACAAACAAACAAACAAAATCTGTCCTTTACAAACTGGCTTATGCCCTGGCCCCATGGCAGTAGGGATTGTTGGGCATGGCCTAGCTGTTCCCAATAGGGGTTATGCCAGCACTGGAAGTGAAGGCAGCAGGAGTATGAGGGCACTTATGGCAGGCTTATCTTTGCATAATATACACATGTAGCTATCATCAGCCATGCATATGTGGCTTAGTGACAGCTACATTTGTCAGACACTCCCCCAGGCATACTGTCAACCTGGCCACCTGTATTGCTCCAAAACAAGGCCTGGATTGGGTGGGAATGGTGAGTGTGAAGGCCCAGTAAGGGAGTAACTGAACGCCGTTTTGACCTCCCTAGATAATGGAAACTCAGTCACCAGACTGAAGGGCTCTTGGTGTGGGTCATGCTGTGCTGGGGTTTATTTATTTATTTATTTAGCTTTTGTTGACCAGGTAGGTATACTAGACAATCTGTATGCCTATGTTCAGGTACGACTCGGAAGAGTACAATGAAAATACAGGTCCAAACAAGGCACATAACAACAAGAGGGGCAATGTATAGCGTTACAAGAGAGCAAGATAAACATAAATAGTCTACAGTGAGCAGTAATAGGTAAAATATACATATACATACAGAATAAATAGACTAACACATTCAATGGTAATTACATTTTATGAGTGACCCTATTTACCAGGGCCACTTAATTCATAAGCAGATGGCGATCAATCACATGCTACCCGAAGATTAAAGGACAGCAGGCATTGGGTCAGAATGGAACCAACTTGGAGACCTGGTTAGGGTGGCTTGTGACACCCACACACCGAGGACAGTTTCAAGTGCTCCCACAGGGAATTCCGGAGACACAGTTGGGAGGGGGAGGAACGTACATGGTCAGGAAGGGAGTTCCATAGCCTCGGACCACATGGAGCAAAGTCCCTAACCCCCAGTAGGGTTCGAGTATATGGAACTTTGAGCACCACCGGACCCTGAGACCTGAGGGAGTAGGAGGAGGATACAGCAGGCAGGAGAATCTGTGCAAGCCCCGTTGGAGTGCCAGTTCTGAGCACCTTTCCCACGATGCATCCCAACCCATATTTCAAGTGATTGGCCAGGGGAAGCCAGCTGAGTTTGTCGTATAATTTACAATGGTGGGTGAGACATGGGACAGCCGGGGCAAAGCGACAGGTGTTGTTATAGGTTATGTTCCACCTGGCAAGGTGGACCTTGGAGGTGCCAACAAACAGGAGAAGGCCATAGCTTAGTGAAGGGAGCAGCACACCTCTGGCCAGTGCCAAGTGAGCTGCAGATGTCAAGTTTTTCTTTGCCCTGTAGGCAAAACCCAGTTTGCAGTTTACGGTTCTACAAACATTTAGTATGCGACTCCCCAGGTCAAGTTAGGGGTCAAGTGTAACCCCAAGGTATTTTATTGAAACTGTGGTTAGGAGGGGAGAGCCATCCACACCACTGACACAGAGGGACAGGGAAGGCCTTGATCTTGGCTGCTGACCCAAAGAGCAAGGCCTGAGTTTTTTTCAGATTAAGGACTAGCTTGTGGGATGTTACCCAGGCTTGAGTATTCTTAAAGGCCTCACTCAGCTGAAGGTTAAGAACCCCAATGTCTCGGGAATGTGAAAGGATGACAAGATCATCTGCATAAAGGGTGACACTACAGTTGGAAGCAGCAGCAGGGAGGTTGTTAACAAATGCAGAAAAGAGAAGGGGCCCCAAAACTAAACCCTGTGGGACACCAGAGGTCACCGGAGTGGGGTCAGAGAAGACCTTGTTGAATTTAGTCTGCTGTGTTCTGCCCAGGAGGTTGTTTCTCAGCCAACTCAAGGCAGTGGGGGACAGGCCTAAGGACTGCATCTGTGAGCAGAGTAATGCATGTCTACAAGGTCAAAGATCTTGGATAAGTCAATGAATATAGCCCCAGAGAGTTTGCCCTGGTCCATGGCCACCCTGATGCTGGAAGAGACAGAGACAAGGGCAGTGGTTGTGCCGTACCCTTTTTGATATCCATGCTGTGCAGGGGACAGTAACTGATGAGTCTGAATATACTCTGTAAGCTGTTCAGCCACGGTTTTCTCTAAGAGTTTACTAATAGCCGACAGGATGGCAATTGGGCGATAGTTGTCCAGGACTTGCTTTGGAACAGGGACAATCCTTGCTACTTTCCAAATACTAGGGATAACACCAGTGGCAAGGGACAGATTGAAGATATGTGCCACTGAGATATCAATGTAGGGAGCACCCAGGTTCAGAAGCTTGGGCTCCATATTATCATGGCCAGTGCTGGAATGTGGGGAGAGATGAGAGAGAAGTCTCTGCATCTCCTTGACAGACACAACCCTGAGAGAAAATAATGGGTGAAAGGGGTGAGCCTCCTGAGGGACTGCGGCCAAGGGGCCTCTAATATTCCCTACAGCAGGGAAAGAGGAGGTAAGTGCAGACAAGTCCGAAAAGTGGGAATTTAAAGCATTAGCAATTGTGAGTGGATTATTACAACTTGACCCTCCAATGATCATATCAGAAACTCCCAAGTTGGAGGAGCCGCTGACTAAGTTTTTTATGTTCCTCCAGAACCTTCGTGGGTCCTTAGCAGAGCTAAGCAGGGCAGATTTACAATATTCACTCTTTGCCACCCTGATGGCATTTTTGCACTCATTTCTGAGCTTGCTATATTGTTGGAAGATGGACTGATCCAACGTGTGTTTGCCCAACACTTGTCCCTTGCACACATAAGGGCTAGGAGGCTCCCATGCAGCCATTTTGTTGCAGTGTCCCTCACTCTCCCTCTAATAAGGGAGGGTATGTTTGTCCTGCAGGGTGCCGAAAACAGTGAGAAACTGGGAGACAGCTGTGGACAGGTCATGATCACTGAGCACCCCTGACCAGTCAGTGGTCCTCAGATCATCATGAAAAGACTCCAGATTAAACTTAGAGAAATCCCTAACATGAATGATTTTGTGGGGAATTTTTGGGAAGGGGACCTTCCACACACAAAACACTGGGGTGTGATCTGAGATGGAGTCAGGTAGGGTTCCAGCTGAGCTGATCCTATCTGGGTGGTTAGATAGGACCCAGTCCAGTAGGGAACTAGTGCCACCTTTAGCAGCCCATCTAGTGGGCTCCTGGATAAGCAGAGTCAGGGCAAGACTCACCAACAGAGGTTCAAACTGCTTGGAGTTACTTCCGGTCCAGTTTAAGTTCACATCACCTAGGATCAAAAGTTCATTATCTCCAACAGAAGGGCCAGTGGTATCCAGGAGGTGGGTAAGTACAGGCTGACCACCCTTGGGGGGAATATATGTGCATACAACATGCAGCTTCTTTGTATTTCCAAGCAGCAGTACTGTGTGCAGCAGCTCGCAGGTAGACAGAGAGGACTGCTGATGGATTACTGCAGATACACTAAGGTGACTCTTACAATAAATTAGAATACCACCCCTTGCTTTTTTCCAGGCCAATCTTGTCTAATAAACTCATAGCCAGGAAGTGCACAGGCAGAGTCTGGTATTGAGGGTTTCAGCCAGGACCCTGTAATGCCTAGTATGCCAGGCTTAGAGTGGATGACCCAGGCAGATAGTTCATCATGGTTGGGTAGTAGACTACGAATGTTAAGGTGAGCAATTTGTAGCCCCTTTCCTCATTTCACACATTCAGGGATTGAGGAGGCCTGATCTGTGGGACCAGGGTTTAGTTTGATGTCACCAGCAAGAGCCAGTATCACAATGAAGAGCCAGAGGAGAAACCTTATGGGGGGAGGGGTATCACTGGCCAAAGGCTTTTGTGATAGATGTCTTCTCACCAATGCAGTGCCCAGAAGACATCTGAGGTCAAGACAGCAGGCAGGCCATGGAGGCAGTCTGTCTTGAGCTAGAAGGTTAGAGAAGGTGAAATCAAACCCCTCATGTGGGACAGTAGTTCCCCAGTGGACCCCATGTGACCGACAAGAGTCTATGACCATTAGGAAAAAAAAGAGGCTAGCAAGGAGACCAACGGAGAGGACAGTACAAGGCAAGAAGGGCAGGACACCATTCCTGATAGGCCTTGGAGTATCCATTTCCCCCTTTTCCACAGCAGTGACTAGCAACACCCAACTCAAGGAAACAGCCATGACTGGTGGGTCAGCTTGAGAGAGGAGAGACCAGAGTTCTTAGTGTACAAGTTCAGCTAGTGTGGACAGGGTCTGTCCGAGAGTGTAGGCTTACAGCGTAGACGGACGAACAATGACCTGGACTTAATTGCAAAGCACTCACTCCGATGATACTGACAGTTAGGTAAGGGCAAGTAGGAAACCTGAGAACCCCAACTTTTTACCTAGATAGTCCAGCAAACATTCAAAGCAACATCCCTTGCAGATACTGAGCTGCAGCCAGGCTAACACCCAAAGTAACAGTTCTGGGTAATTTTAAAGAGTAAGCAGAAGCATTTAATAATCACATGAAACCTGGAGAACACTAACTTATTGCCATTATTAGCCGGGTTAACTCCCAAAGTAGCAGTTCTAGGTAATTTTAAAGAGTAGGCAGAAGCATTCAATAATCATATGGTACAGGAAGGTATAAGCAGAACAAGGAATGAAGCCTCATGCAATGTAATGAATGCAGACAAATGACAAGAAACTGGTTTGCTGTTTTTAACCACTCCCAATCACCCGATAGGATCCCCAAAACATTAAGGGAAGGGCTTGCAAGCATTTAAGAGGAGGAGGGAACTGGGTGGGGGGCAGAATTTCTTTCACTCCTTTCCTTTTTTACTACGTCTCTTGCTCTCTCTCTCTCTCTCTCTCTCTCTCTGCTGTCTGATTCCTCTGTGGCAGGAGCCCCACGGGACAGCATCATCAGTCCATGTGGGGAAGGAGGGGGTCCCAGCAAGGACCAGTCCACACCTCCAGCCCCTGATCCAAAAAGTCCCACTGTGATCCTGGGCTGAAGCCCTGCTAAACTGCACCAGCAGTTTAAAATTGGCACCATTTTTCTCCGTCTCTTGCTCTCTCTCTCTCCGCAGTCCAACTCCTCTGTGGCAGGAGCCCCATGGCAGAGCAACACCAGTCCGTGTTTGGGAAATGACTTCACAGGAATTGTTCTGATAGCCTCTGCAGCTGTAAATTATTCCTTGTACAAATAAAGTGTGCAGCATTTTAAAGCCCTTCATGGCGGGGGTAGGGTGCTGTTGTGACCAAAGATGTAGCACCTATATGTTGAAAGTCTTCATGCCTATATCTGGCTTCTTTGGATATTAAGCGCTATGGAGATGTCACAGAGATATTGCAGACCTCTGCAGTCTGAATTCCAAGCAAGGAAACAGAATGATGGTTTTGGAGCCATAGGTTAAGTGACGTTGTTAATAAGCATGTGAAGTGTGTGCAGAGATGAGATAGAGTTATAAATCTGAGGTGATGGGTCTCAATTTCCCCAGTAGACCCCTCTATAAGTGTCTGGAGGAGGGAGCAGAGCTGTTGTAGTCACCCTTGCATAGATGAGAGACTAGAGCTGTTACATAGTCGCCTTTTGATTGTTTGTAGATGGAGAAGCGGAGCTTGCGTGGTAATATAGACTTGGCATGTCCATTATGAGAACAGCAAGACCAAGTATCAGGTCTCCAGACCTACACTAGCTGTAACTATGATATGAACTTTTACTGGATGCGTGCTGCACTGTCTTCAGTGCCATTTTATTTGAGTCTTATGTCAGAAACATTCCTCCTCACTGGGCTCTGAGAACTAAGTATAAATATTCACTGTAAGTGACATCTCCTGTTGAGTGCAACCCCTAGACAGGGAGGACCAGGGGCATCACCCTAGGGCTGACTGGGGTAACACCACACCTGTAGGCGCATTCATCAGAGTAGTCAAGAACCAGTAGGTGGCAGGTGAAAGGGTTTTAAGTGACAGCTAATATAACTGATGGGGAATGGGAAAATCAGAATTTCACACTCCTCATCATGTCACTGCTGCCCCAAACAGTCCTGCTCTTCATATAAACCTTTTTCTGTTTGCTGCAATCCTGATTTGAATAGGAGAGTTTGGTTTACAGATTTCAGACTGAAGTGTAACTTTAGCATGGCTACCAGTGTTGCGGTACCTCCCCATGAGCCATGCACTGTTACTTTTCTTTTTAACGTACTGTAATGAGGTGAAGTGAGGCTGCACTCTCTGTGTCTCTAATGCCAAACAACTCCCCGAGCTAGATTAGGTCTTAAATTGATACAGTTCCTGAGTATGCTACAAAAATGCTAGCAGCTCAGTCTTTATCCACACATACTGTTGTTTAAAAATTCTTTAAATTATATACAGCTATAAATGTTTAGTTTGACTAATGTTTATGTGAATATGTGTGTTTTATTGCCAACTCCATTTAACTGATTCCGTAACCATCTCTTAATCATTACTGAAGAATACCTACTTTACTTTTTCCTGCACCTTGAACTGTTGAATTCCTCACTCTGATCTTCTAGGCTCCCTCAGTCATTATCACCTCTACTTATCTTATAAACACTACCTTGTTGTTAGCCTCTATGGTTACATTTTAGTTATATTGTTATGAATGTACTCTTGTTGTTATTGTCATACTATGTTCCATGATTGCTGTATAGAGTTTTATGTTTATTATGCAAGAAGCTGTATAACAGTACATTTTTTACAGTACATTATTTTTTGTTTAAGATTTTTTTTTTCTGTTTGTGAATTTATTGCTTATGAAAGGTGCCAGATTGACAGCTCTGGAACCTGAAGCCCTCTTTTTATCCACATGACAAATGTAGCACATGTGATCAGATTGCAAACTTCCCCACAATGCCCCACTAATGTACCTGAACCCTGCCATGGTGGGACCACCATGCAGATGAGAGGGTGGTTCAGATTCCATGATGATTCAATCCTTGACCTCTCATATGACACTGCTAACAATGGTGTCAATTAGTTGCAATTATGTTGGTGGTTTTTGTGATGTGGACACCTGCCTACTGGGAACTGGACTGTGCCCACCACAACTCATTTTGCATAGACCACTGAACAGTCCTCAGGTGATACTGGCTTTCAACCAGTACCGACCTGTGCTGGATTTGAGCCTGTGACCTAAAGGGTGAAAGGCTCCTTAATCCAGTAGCAATCCATGGAGCCATTCAGCTCCCCTCAGCAATAAAGACTTAATTACACTTTAATGTATCCAAAGTCTTGAGTTTTATGAACCCATAGGGTCTAACAACTGGAAATTTTAACATTGATCCAGGCAAAGTTTAACCTGTGTTCCAGTTTGCTGGTTTGATTAGTATGACAAATCATTTTTAGCAGCCATAAGGGGAAATGGTGCTAAAAAGAGTGATAAACAGAACATCCCCATCTGTACCCCAAATCCACATACTTTTCATATGGCTGAGAGGGCATGCTGAGCCCCCTGAATTCAGTTGTTCCCCTGCTGCTGCCTGCCTTGACTGGGGAACCATGTAGCATCCCAGTCTCTCAGTGCTCTGGTGTTGCCTGGCTTGGCAAGGATCTCAATTTCTGGCAAAGTAGAGTGGTGTTCTAATGCCCCCTTTCCCAGTGTTACACTAACCTGCCACTGCCTACTCCAACTGCGACTTGATACTGTTGCCATCACAGTTGCCCCTGTACTGCTCTGCCCTGCCTCTCTCTGCTTAGGCAGGGTGTAATAGTATTTGGAGGCCTTATGATAATCATCCAGTGTTAGCCCAAGCTGATATTTGCCCAGGCAGGTCATGTCCCAGTACTACTGCTGCTGTTATTGCAACCACTAGCAACATCACCAATCCATCTATATGGCACAGCCACCAATGCCATGTTAAATGACAGGTCTGGTACATAAACCAGTGTACTAGTATGATGGCTGCAGTTGAATCAGGACACAGCCTGTCAGGGCACTGAGAAGAAGGTCAGGTTAACACAAGGGGGCCATTGGAAGGCCCCTCAATGTTGCCAAGAAGTAAGATCACTACTGGGGCAGGAAGTGGCAGACCACCGAGGGTCTGAGACACTACATGGGTCCCCCATCAGGGTATGCAGCCACTAGGGGTAGCTGGATTCATAGGTCTAGGAGTGTGAATTATGTGTACATTTGTACCTAACCATGCTATGTTCTAGAAATGTTGGTTACCTTTAATAGATGGAGGTTACATCTTGTCACTACTTGTAGATTTTGTATTGATTTTACTTGCATATGCCTAGTTCTTAAGATACTTTATTGTCGTATTCTCATGTCAAAAAATACTCAAGTCTCTTAATAAAGAACTTTTTCTTATTTATACCTAGGTATTCTTAACTCATTTGTACTATGCCTGAACATTTTGACATGTATTGTGTATTTTCTATTACTCCTAATGTGCCTGTAATTGTTGAAATGTGCTTTAATATGGCCTGGATTGTAGTGTATCATTACTTAGAAAATGGGCAAAAGACTATCAGCTCTCTGATTGGCTGATAGCTAGAACAGGGGGGTACATTAACTTTCGATAGACGCCTGCTTCGAAAGAAGCACCAATTCGAGGTGCCCCATTACCTAAGAATCTCCCTGGGCACCTCGAATTGGCATAATGAGCAGCCGCCATTTTTTTGCCCTCGCTAAATCACCGAGATGTGCTCAGCGCATAGCATCTCATGCACCACCTTCCCCCACCTGCCGTCCCAGTCTACAGCAAAAAAATCAGTTCAAAAGATGCTTACTTCAAACTTCTGACCCTTGCTCTCCCTTGCAGTTTTTTTTGGTGCTGTAAATGCAGTGGCTTCCTCGCATCTTCGGCAACACTTCCATACACTTCCGGTGCTTTTGACTCCGCAAACAAACAAAAATGAGAAAAACATTAAATAAAAAAAATTCAAACCCAAATACTCCTTCTCTCTCTCTGTGCCTACTTAGCTATGGAGCATGGCCGCCTCAAGAACCACCAAATTTCACCACATAGGACGGTGAAAAGAAATTGAACCAATGAGCTGCAGTAAGAAAGTGATGCAGTAATCGATGGTTGAAACGCGCTTTAAATTTTAAAAATAAAAAAAAAACGAAGGCCATGTTGGGGGTGGGGTGCACTACTGCAAATGAATGTACACAAAACAAGCTTTCATAGGCAGCACCTCTAATGGTACACAAAACAAGCTTTTCATAGGCAGCAGCACCTCTAATGGCATCTCCTAAAGGGACTATTTAACAGAAACTCCTGTTTCTCATATGTTATTTATTTTTGTACCTGTTTTTTCCTAGAAACTAATTTTATAAATAAAAAATGAAAGCCTATTTTTAAAGCAATAATATGCCCTCAGGGTGGCGGTAGGCAATACCGACGGCCAGGGTTATATGCCCTCCGCCTGCAAGGCCGGCCTCATTACGCCCTACGGTCCGGTATTGCCCAATACCGCCCACCCTGTTGGGCATTATTGCTTACATAGATGCCCAGGAAATAAAAAGAAGCAGCCTATGTGCCCCTTCACTTCCTCAGGTATCCTGGTGCCCACCCTACTTCCTAATTGGTCAAAAGCACCCCACAAAATTTTTGAAATCACCACCAGTTTTTTAGTTCACTTGGCGAGTGAGCAGATCCCCAAAACCCCCACCACCGAGCACAATGGCAGTCAACGCATTGGCCTAATTTAACAGAAGTTAGGAAGGGGCAAAAAGCGTTTGTGCGAAAAAAAAAAATCAGTTGCGGTGTGTACTTTACACTTCACTACACTGATCACTGCACTGCTTCTGATGCTGCTCGCTCTGAACAACAGCTGAGGCGCTTCTGCAGAAAGGACACCAAAGAAATATAAAGGGAATACAGTATGTTAAAAAAGAAGAAGAAGAAGAAAAATCACTCCAGATTTTATCCTACAGTCAGAGACCCTCCTGAGTCCCAATCGGCCGTGTTTAGTTATTACAACCAACCGAACCAAACCATTTTAAAAATGAAAACTCCTCTCTCTCAAATAAAAATGACTCTACCCTACCAGCTGTCCGAACTACTCTCATTTTTCTTTAAAGAAAAAGGTTTAAGCACTTCCGAACGAGGAAGTGGACAATCTGACAATTTAGCATTCAAGTACTGCCACTCCCACCCCCAAAGGTTTGTGAACATATCTTCTTGTGTGTCGCAGAGCTAGGGAAACCGTGTGGCATGGAGAAAACTGCTCTCATCACGATTACCGTACTTACTGTCATAACTCAGCGTCTCCTCCCCACCTCTCTCTAACGTTGATCATCACAATTTCCAGTGCTTACCCATCAGATTCCACCAGTATCCTCATAAGGCTCATTCACTCGGCTGTGAGCCATTGTCAGTGGCTTACAGCGGCAAGATCGGTACTCCTGTCCACGTGTGAATGTTACTGTTTGGGCACTTTTATACTGCGTGGTGTTGCATCCACGTTTCCCCTTTGGTGTAGGTGGTTTCCTGAGCCATCTGAACAGCCAAACCACCTACACCACTCACAATTCCCTACTAAACCAACGGTGACCAGAACAGCAGTCAAATCGCCGGAAAGGAAAATGGGAACAATAAAACCGATGCCGTGTGAATGTGGCACTCTAACGTTTTATTAATTTTTGTATGAATGAATAAAAATGAGCCACTGGGTCAAGGTGCAGTGTGAATGAGCCTATGGTACTTGAATCTGAAACCGCTGTCACTCCGCTTATCAAATCCACGTGACTCAATGTTTTCTTTCCTACTGTGGTCAGAGACAGTGTTTCTCAATGGTGATCATGAACGGCCAGCAAATTATTAAAGAAAAAAACAGACCACCTGTGCCCTCCTTTAGCCCTTTGGAACTGTGTTTCCAGTGAGATGTTCAATAAGTCCATAAGTAGTGCAACAAGCATATCCCATCTGGTCCCATGGCCTTGTACACTTCCATATCTGCAAGTACCTACTTGACTCTTTCTTCCAGAAATGGACTTGTTCCCCCCCCCCCAAAAAAAAAAAAAAAAAATTGTTGCTGCTGCTTTCGGGTGGTCTGTCTCCTTTCCTCCAATGTGAAGACTAAGCAGAAGTACTTGTTCGGGGAAGCAGCAGAACAAAAGCACCCACCTGCACTGCTTGTCTTAAGGTACAGTCCTCAAACAAAACCAAGCACAAAAAAATCGGACCACATACAAGAGTGCTTTATGCTGAGTGCTAATTTATTAAATATCCATATTTTAAAGTGCAGTCAGTGCAAAACCCCTACTACAAAACAAAACCCCATGGGCATTTGGGACTATCCGGCTCCTTCGTGGGGGGTTGGGGGTGGAGGGTGGGGGGTGGAGCACCAATGTTTGACTGACATTTTTATGTAAGCCATCCTCCAATCACAGCACAGGAATTTAAATATACAAAATAAATAGAATAATAGATAGGTTCTGGTGTATTACAAGGCAATAATTCCATCGAGAGGTTCTGGGGACACAAGAAACCTCAAGAGCGAAGCTCGAGAGGTTTCTTGTGTCCCCAGAACCTCGAGATGGAATTTCTGCCTTAAAACACCAGAACCTATTTGTTATTTTTTGTAATATATGGATGCAAGGAATTTCCAAGTTCTTACTTGTGCTGCTGCGGTCTGCAGAGCTCGTCGACTCAGAGTGTTCTCGCTTCTCATTTGCACACACCCCCAGCTCCCGATCCATTCCCGCTTCTTTCAGAGGAAAAAAAAAACAAAAAAACACACGGTTCATACAGTAGTCACGTCCGGTAGTCCCAACGATAGTATTACGGGGACCGGAAGTATAGTATTATTGGGCCAGAAGTATAGTATTACTAGGACCGGAAGTATAGTATTAAGGGACTAACTAATCTATTACAAGGATTTTTTTGTATGGTTTTTGGGGGTATCATTTTAAGAATCCATATATTACAAAGCAATACATATTCAGTGATTCCTGCTTTTCCAAATTTTAAAGGTGTTACACCAACATAAAATGTTGCCAAGTGATAATGGAAAGTCAGCCCCTATTGAATTAATTTGTATCAAACCAAGCGGGGCTGTTTATCGATAACACAACAGGGAGAACTACATTAAAAACACAAACAAAAGGCAGAAAATCTCAGCTAATTATCAACACTGTACCAGGGAGGCTTGCTAGATGTAAAAATGAGCTGTCCACATAAGGAATGAAAATGTAGTGGAAAACTATATGTATAATTCAAAAAGCAATATCAATCAATAAGGGAACAGCAACCTCACCACATAAATTGCCATATAATAATACATGTGTGCATGAGAATTAGGACTGTAATTTTTTCCCGGGTAAAATTGCAGTTTTTCGTGGCTCATACATGGAAAATAAAGGCCGATTTCATGGAAATAAGTATCGAGCTGAAGCACAGAATATATATATATATGAATAGGAATTTTTAATAACAAAGGTTTAAAATTGGTTTAAACATCAGTAAATACAATTTAAAAAAGCAAGCAACAACATACATTACATATATATTAAAATGCTCAAACTGATGCATTTTGCTGAAGCACAGAGTACAGTTTCAAGTTTTCCAGCTTAATACCACATCTGAGATGTGGAAAGTGCCATTCTCACATCGTGTTGACCTTTGCTTCGTGATTAGATTGCTGGTCTTTGAAGCAAGAGATGGCATGTATTTTACTGACATGGTAGGGGAGCATGGTGGAGAAAAGTGAAACAAAATCTGAGCCACCTGAATAGATTGCTGCTACATGTGATTCTAATATAATAATGCCATCAGGGTTACTTAGTGGTTTAATTTGAACTCCCCCAATTAGTGTGATTGCGGCCAGCACATTTGGCAGGTAGTTAAGATTCATTCAGTTACACAGATTAACCACATAAAGGAATGCACTAAGGTGCTAAGTACTATCAATTGCCATCATTTACATTGTTCTGCTACCTTGAAAACTAAAGGAGACGTGGATCAAGTAAAAATGTGATCTTTCTGAAGCTTATTTTGTAATCTTAAAGCAGTACAACCTATTTTATGGTGTCCTGGGTGATCACATGGAGAGAGCAATTTTTCACAGAAATCATGAAATCCATGCACACCGTGAATTACTTACAGCCCTAATAATAATACATAAATGGGTTATTCTCCTTAAAAAAGTCTGAAACGGATAATTTCAGATACATTCAAAATAGGCTGTCTGTAATCTATAAAATAAGTTTTAAATCCAAAACCTCATTTAAGTCCCCCAAGAGACAAACTCTTAAGTTGGAAAATCAACCAAGACTGTCTTTTGTAGTACCCTTAAGGGGCGTTGGCTCAGAGGGACAGTTGGCATTAGCTGACCTGTCTAGGGTTTTTGCAACATGTGCGATTGGTACTGGAGAGGTAGTAGCCATCTATAACAGGGTGGTTGCTGAAGCTCTAGATACCATTGCACCAGTCTGTACATGACCCAGATCCTCTTACTTGAGATCCACCTGTTTTGATGAAGATCTCAAGGTGATGAAGATCAGGGGTCAGAAGTTGGAGCATTGCTGGTGGAAGACCCGGCTGGAGACCCACAGGCAGGCCCTACGTTCTCACTGTACTGAGTACCAGGGGACACTTTCCCATAAGAAGGCAGAATTTCTATCCAGGGAAATTGCTGCTGGGAAAAACAGACCATCTCAGCTTTTTCAGACCATGGATAGGCTTTTACATCCTGGCTGTCTTCGGCTGAAAAAAGCTTTTTCAACCACTTTATGTGAAGAGTTTGCTCTGTTTTTCACTGACAGAGTGTCAGCCATCTGGTCAGGGAATCCACTAGGGAGGCCCTTACCTCGCAGTGATCGGATTGGGAGTTTCAGAGGCACTCACTCTGCATGGGAGAAGTTTAGGCCAGTGAAGGTGTCTGAAGTGACTAAGGTGATGATAGAGCTGAAGCACACCTTTTGTGAACTTCACCCACCACAGACGTGTTTCTTAATGGGATGTGTCCCAGCCTGGTGTTCACCAGGATTGCCAGGTGCTTGATGGTGGAGGGGGTCTTCCCAGTTGCTCTATAGGAAGCACTGGTGAAACCCCTCCTAAAGAAATCTTCCCTCAACCCAGACGTCCTGGCGAGTTACTATCTGATCTCCAGCCTGCCTTTTTTGAGCAAGTTTGTAGAGAAATTGGTGGCACAACAGCTTGAGAATCATCTGGTGTCCTTGGATATCTATGAGTCATTCCAGTTGGGTTTTTGGGCCAGACATGCAACTGAAACTGCTCTAGTAAGAGTGCATGATGATCTGCTCAAGGCTAGAGATAGAGGAGAAAGGTCAGTTGTTGTGCTCCTTGATCTCTCCTCAGCTTTTGACACTGTGGCTCACGTCATGCTTCTTGATTGGCATGGTGAGTTTTGTAGACTTGCTGGTACTGTCATCGAATGGTTTGAGTCCTATCTCTCGGACAGAGTGCAGTGGGTGTTGATGGGGAATTTCTCCTCCTACACAATGCCTCTGTCCTGTGGAGTACCTCAGGGCTCAAGCTTGTCGCCGATGTTGTTCAAAGTGTACATGCTGCCCCTGGGCGAGATCATTCGACAATACAGTGTGGAGTTTCACTGCTATACTTGTGACACCCAACTGTATTTGCCTTTTGCACCCAGAACATCAGGAACTGTTCATGTGCTTAACAACTGTCTGGCTAAAATCAATGACTGGATGGCTTCAAGCTGGCTGAGACTCAACCTAGATAAGACTGAGGTGCTGGTGATCAACCCTGATCAGGGGCATGATGGGTTGTCACTGGGGGCCAACTCTGGACTTGTTCTGGGGTCTGAGCTGTTGGTAGTTTCTCTGAGGTTGCGAAATCTAAGCATGATCCTTGACAGCAGATTGATCTTTGAAGATCAGGAGTCATCTGTAGTTTTTATCGCTCATAGAACATTGCCCAGATTAAGCCCCTCATTCTGCCTGAAGACCTGCCTACACAGGTGCATGTCTTTGTGACTTCTAGACTTGACTACTGTAATGCTCTGTACTTTGGAGTCAAAGGAGGGACCCTCTGCAGACTGCAGCTGGTGCACAATGCAGTGGCCCAGTTGCTGATGGGCCTTTCAAGGTCCAGTCATTTGACTCCAGTCCTGCGTGCCCTGCACTGGCTGCCGGTCAGGTGGAGGGTCCTTTTCAAGGTGGGTCTTCTCACCTTTAAAGCCCTATATGGGCTGGGTTCTGGTTACCTGTCTGAACTCCTGACACCGGTGTTCTCTGCTTGCTCCCTCCACTCCTCCTCGGCATTCCCAGGGTTTGGCTCAAGACCTCAGGAGATTACACTTTTAGTGTCTCTGGGCTGACCCTGTGGAACTCGCTTCCACCTGCAGTCTGGGACGCTCCCTCGATTGAGGTGCTTAAGGGGAGGCTGAAGGCCCACCTCTTCAGCCTGGCCTCTGACTGCTGATGCCATCCTTAGTTCCATCCAGTCCCTTGAAGACTGACCTCTGGAAACCTATTAATACTGCTGAATATTAATTTTGATTTGGTTTTAATGAGGTTTTATCATATGTTTTAATTTACTGCTGTATGTTATTATTTATGTTCGGCACCCAGAGCCTCCGGGATTGGGTGCCCTATAAATAAACCTGTCTTGCCTTGCCTTGTAATCTATCACCACCTCTTATTAGTTGTGGCACATATTCCAAAACTATAAATTTGAAATCACTGGGGTTCATATGGTGACATTTTTTATAATGTGCCCCATTATATTTTTCACCACACAATTTTTAGTACACTAATATGTTCTAACATTCTAACTTTCAATTGCCTGATGGTCCTGCCTACATAAATTTTAGAGCAGGAACACCAGGCTGCCTAGACCACATGGTCAGAGTAACAGCTAACAAACTGCCAAATATCCACTGGCTTTATAGTATTCCCTATCAGGACCTGTTTGCCTCATACTGCATAGTGACATGCAGAACATCTTTTACATGGATAAAAGTCTGTTGGTCTGTTTCTTAACCAATGATCAGTTTGGGACTCTGTGTAGTGACTGCTGGTCAAGATATCCCCCAGATGCAACCCTCTTGAAAATTTAATTCTTGGTCTAGGTCCTACATTAATGAAAGCGCTATCTGTTAGTAGAACAGATCAGTGTTACATAATCACACCTTTGATTTTCAACACAAGTGGTGAATATCTTGTAACAAAAAGTTACCTTAACATCTTCTTCAACATTAACTGGTTTTGGTGTTAATAAGGTATCCCTAGGGGTATTTTTGGTTTTATTATAGGCTTTATTAATAACCCTATTTGAGTAACCCCTAGCTTTGACATGATTTCTGAGGTCCAGGCATTGTCTCTCAAAACACTCCTCTGTGGAGCAGTTCCACCTATTTCTGAGAAACTGCCCCCACAGGGATACTATCAATCAACCCACATGGATGTCCACTCTCTGCTAGTAAAAGAGCATTTCTTGTAGTTGATTTCCTAAAGATATCATTTTGTATCAATCCTTGCTTATCCAAGTAAAATCGGACATCTAAAAATTCAATACTTTCAGAGCTGGACACAAAAGTGAATTACAAATTGAAATAATTTCTGTTTAGCCAAGATACAAAATCCAGGACCTCTTCCTCTGTTCCAGAGCAAATCATGAGAAATGTGACCAAGGCCAGCACTCAAATTACAGGCCAATCTCCATTCTATCCCACCTATCCAAAGCCCTGGAGAGAATCATGTCTGACCAATTAACAGAATATCAACACAACTACAGCATACAATGTCCACAGCAGCATGGGTTCCGCAAAGTACATAGCTCCTCCACCACACTCATTCAGTTCACAAACTTTCTTTATTCAGCTCTGAACAGTGGCAAACAGGTGGGGTCCATTTACATAGAACTCACAAAAGCTTTTGATCTGGTGGACCACCATCTTTTACTAGAAAAATTTCTTGTCCTAGGACTATCCCCTGATACCATCAACTGGATCCGAAGCTACCTCATTGACAGAACCCAGCAAGTTAAGATCAATGTTACCCTGTCTGGAATCAAAGAAGTCTCCCCTTGGGTCTCCCAAGGATCCATCTTGGGACCCCTCTTCTTTAGCCTGTTCCTCAACACTGTCCCTGACTCCTGCTCATCAAATATACTGCTCTATGCAGATGATGTTGTAGTCTTCGCAAGCAATGACCATCTGGATGCGCTTACCCATGAGGTTTAGAACAGTTTCAGTGTGCTGGAAGAGTGGTTTCACCACAATAAATTAGTCCTTAATTACAAAAAAACAAAAACCATGCTGTTCTCAAGCAAACTGGCTAAGAAGAAAGCTAGCCACCTCCAAGTAACTAATAGGAAGGGCAAATCCCTGGAACAAGTTAACACCTTCAGATACCTTGGAGTCACACTAGATGACTCTCTCCCTTTCAATACACACATTGACCATATCGTGAATGTCATAAATGCAAAACTTGGAATACTATATAGACAGAGGAATGCCATCTCACCTGAAGCCATGGGCATTGTAGTCAACAGCTCAATCTTATTAGTCATCGACTATGGGATAACTGTTTATGGTGCCGCCTCTGACACTTCATTAAGCAGAGTCAAGATGGTCCTGAATTAAGCCTGCAGACTAGTCTTTGGCACAGATAAGTTCACCCACACCTACAAACTACACCCTAACAAGTTGGTTCCCCCTGCATGAGAGAATAATGTATCTTGGTGCCAGTGCCTCCTGGGAAAAAAAGGCACTACTTGGCCTAAATCCTCCAGGGTTCCAGACACTACTACAACCAGTGTCCACCCCTCATTTCATCAGAAGTGTTACTAACAATGCCCTCCGTGTACCATGGAGAAGGACTAACCTTGCACAGCAATCCTTCACATATAGGACTAGCCTTGCACAGTGATTCTTCACCTATAGGGTCCCTAAATGGCTAAATAGCCTCCCTTTCATGATGATAAACACTACTAAGGTTGGCCATTTTTAAAACAGAACTCAGGCACTACCTATAACAAGCAGGGAAGTGTGAATGCTTTGAAAAAATCTGCCCAGAGCTACACCCTACTATCATCATAACACCTTCCCCATACCCCCTTCTAAAACCAACTCCTCCTCACTACCTTCCCTTCTCAAACACCCCAACTATCCCTCCCCTTCCCCAACTGTCTCTCCCTTTCCCCCTACCCCTTACTATAACCCCTACTCCACCTTCCCTCTCAATACCCTCCTAACCCTACCATGCCTAGACACCAGATATGAACTTGCTGTATTGGCAGATGGCTCTCTAGACAAGGCTGTTAGCTGCTATCAGAAATGTTTTGTTTAATTTGTAATTCTCTCCTAAGTGACTATGCTATGTACTGTATGTCGCTTTCACCTGATATGGAACCTGTGTAAAAGAGCTTCTAGCTCAAAGGTATTGTAAGCAAAAGACTCAAAAAAAATAAATAAATAATAAAACTAAACATCCCCCCTTCCCTTCCGTTATTGGCCCTTTTAATTAATAAGCTCTTTGTCTGATTTAGGCTCTTCAATTGCTTGGTGTTCGGGGGGGGGGGTACATTTGCATTGCATGCTAAAGAAACATAGAAACATAGAAGTTGGCCAGATAAGGACCGCAAGGCCCATCCAGTCTGCCCATTTCTTTTTCTACCTTATAAATGTGCCATCGGCCTTTGCTCTGTCAGTGACCTATCTATTCATAGTCATTTGTATTGCTCCTTATGCCTATCCCATGCCTGTTTGAAGCCTGCACTGTATTCATAGCCACCACTTCTTGTGGTAGCTATTCCATGCATCTACCACCCTTTCTGTGAAAAAGAATTTCCACATTCCTTAATCGGCCTCCCTCAATCTCATGCTGTGTCCTCTTGTCCTGCAATTTTTCTTATATTTAAACATGTTAGACTCTTTCACCTTGTTTATGCCTTAAGGTGTTTAAATGTCTCGATCATATCACCTCTCTCCCTCCTTGCTCAAGGGTATACATATTGAGCTCCGTTAATCTGTCCTCATATGTCTTCTGATGCAGTCCCTGCACCATTTGGTTGCCCTTCTCTGGACTGCCTCAATTTGGTTAATGTCCTTGTGAAGGTGTGGCCTCCAATACTGCATGCAGTACTCCAGATGGGGCCTAACCAATGTCTTGTACAGAGGATTATTACCTCCCTCTTCGACTTGTGATACCCTACTAATACACTAACACCCCCTAGCCTTACCTACTGCTTTAGAGGTCTGCTTGGATGATTTTAGGTCATCAGTGATGATGCCCAAGTCTCTTTCTTCCTTTGTGACTGCTAGCAACTCCTCCCAGCCTATAAGTGGCTTCAGGGTTTCTCTTCCCTATGTGCATGATTTTGCACTTCTTTGCATTAAATCCAGTTGCCACTCTTCTGACCATTTTGCTAGTTTATCCAGATCTCTTCTCATTCTGCCCACCCCATCTGGATCATCTACTCTGTTGCAGATCTTGGTGTCATCTGCAAACAGACAAGCCTTACCCTCTAGTCCATCTGCGAGGTCACTAATGAAGATGTTGAATAGGACTGGCCCAGGACTGATCCTGAGGTACCCACTTGTGACTTGCATCTCTTCTGACTGTATACCATTTACCACCACTCTCTGTTTTCTGCCAGTCCAACCAGTTTGCCACCCAGTTGACCAACTTCACAGTACACCCCGAGCCTACCTAGCTTATTTATCAATCTTCTATGGAACAGTGTCAAAGCTTTGCTGAAGTCAAGGTAGGCTACATCAACTGCTCCCCTTGGTCCACCACTCTGGTTACCCAGTCAAAGAAATCTATGAGATTAGTTTGACAGGACCTTCCTTTGTAAACCCATGCTGTCTTGGATCCTGTGCCCCTATGGATTCCAGGTGTTGCACTATCCTTTCCTTAAGGGTGCCTCCATAATCTTGCCCACTACTGAGGTAAGACTGACTGGTCTGTAGTTCCCGCCTCCTCCCTGCTACCACTCTTGTGGGCGGGATCACATGAACCCTTCTCAGTCTTCTGGGACCTCTCCTGTGCTCAGAGACTCACTAAACAATTCTGCTAATGGCTCTGCTAGTTCCTCCTTTAGCTCCTTAAGTACCCTGGGATGTATGCCATCAGGTCCCATTGCCTTATCCACCCTGAGCTTAGCAAGCTCTTGTAGGACCCTTTCTTTTGTGAAGGGAGTAGTGCTCACCTCCCTCCCCACTGTGTCCATGATGCTGAGCTGTGGGCCCTGCCTACCTTCTCTTCAGTAAATACTGAGCAAAAGTATCTATTTAGGATAGATGCCTTTACAGGGTCCTCCTCCTCACATGCTCCCTTTTCTCCATTAAGCTTAGCAATACCCCCTCTGGACTTTCTCCTTTCACTAATGTATCTATAGAAAGTCTTGTCACCTTCTTTACTGTTCGTGCTAGTGTTTCCTCAGTTTGGGACTTTGCCTGCCTTACTGCCTTACCTGCTTCCCTTAGGGCAGTTTGGTATGCCTCCTATCTTCATCCGCTGTGTTCCCTTATATTTTCTGAAGGCCAGCCTTTTGGCTCTGACCTTTTCTGCTACTGTATTTGAGAACCAAAGTGGTTTCCTTCTTCTTTTGCACTTCCTTTTCTGTCTAACACAATGGGATGTTGCTTCAAGTATTGTATCCTTAATGCTTGCCCACTTTGCCTGTACCTCCTCACCTGTGTTTCTTTTTGCCAGGGCTAGCTTAACTCTGTTGGCCATCTTATCAAAGTCAGCTCCTCTGAAGTCCCATATTTTTGCCTTGGAATGGGATGATTTAGATGTAGTAGCCAAATTGAACCATACCATGTGATGGTCACTGGACCCGAGGTGACCTTCTACCTGGAGATCTGTGATCCCTTCTTTGTTAGTCAGTACTAGATCTAGGATAGCCCTGTCTCTTGTGGGTTGCTGTACCAGTTGTTTGAGGCCCTCCTCCTGCAGGGAATCCACTATGAGTCTAGTTCTGGCAGATGTTCCTGCTGGTATTGACCAATCTATATCTGGCATGTTGAAGTCTCCCATTATCAGAACCTCCCCTTTAGCTGTCATGTTTTGTATATCTTCTAACAGTAATGTGTCTATGTCCTCCCTCTGGTCTGGGGCCTGTAGACAACCCCAGTTCTTATGGCTGTCCCATTTCCTGTTTCCAGGGTGACCCACAGTTCTTCTGGCTCCTTATGTGTATTCTGAATTTCTGTAGCTTTGATATTTTCATTAACATACAGGCCTCCTCCCCTTTTGCACCCTCGGTCTCTTCTGAACAATACATAGCCAGGTACTGAAGTCTCCCAAGTGTGGTTACTGGTAAACCACGTCTCACTAATTGCTACTATGTCCAGTTTAGCCTCTGACATTATTGCCTGCAGGTCTGGGATCTTATTTCCCAGGCTGTGAGCATTTGTGTACATGATTTTCCATTGGGCAGATTTCGGTGTGTTAGTTGTTGGATGAGGTTTGGCATTACCCTGTGCATCGTGGGAGACAAACCTTTTTCTTACCTGGTGATGCAAATGAATGGCAAACACGCTGAATTCCTGTTTGACCACTAGCTGAGGGGAGGTGTTCTTCCCATTCGACGTATGGGTGCTGCACCTCTCCCCATTTGCTAGTTTAAATATTCTGCAAAGACGTCAAACTTCTGCCCCAATGCACTGACTCCTCTTTAGTCAGATGCAGTCCATCAAATTTAAAGAACTTTCGCTCCCAGAACTGTTGCCAGTTCCCTACAAATCTGTGTCCTTTTCCTGGCACCAGTCCTTGAGCCACGTGTTTAGCTCCCTATCTCTCCTTCTCTGACCTTCCGTCCATCTGTTCCCTTCTCCCAGACTGGCAGGATCTCAGAGAAGGAGATGCCGGACGAAATAGATGATAGTTTGTCACCCAGCTTAGTCAGGTGTTCCTTGGTCTCCACAACTGACCGGCTGGCGAGATCATTAGTCCCTATGTGTACTAGGACATCAATGTTTTCTCCTGCTTTGTGAACAATTTTAGTAATGCGGTCAGTGTCTCTCCATGCTGATGTACCTGGGAGACATCTGACCATCACCCCTGGCTGGAGATGGGTATCAACTCCCGAATCATGGAGTCTCCTATGATCAGAAGTTTTTGGATTTCTTTGTGCTTGTTTAGTTTTGGTTCCTGATTTGGGTGAGTATTGTTGTGCTAGCTCCTGTGCTGCAGTGTCCTGCTCTGCAGTGTCTTCTGCCTCTTTATTTGATTTCAGAGATAGAGGCAGATACCTGTTTGTAGCGTTTATATGGTTTTGGAGGTAATGTGTTGGAGAGCAGAGGATGATGGGCACCTGATTTGCTCCTCCTAACCACCTGCCAACCTCCTGGACCAACTACCCTCTGCGGTCGAGGTTTTTCTGTTGGATGCTGGGGAAATGGCGGGTGGTTCTTATAATGTATTTCCTCTTCAATATGAAATTTGGCGTGCAATCTCTGCCCATGCTGCCGGAGCTGAGACCGAAGATCTCCAAAGGCCCAGCATGTAGGACAGTGTCCTAAATCCTGTAAGACTGTCCTTCTGAAAATTGTTCCACAGTACCTGCAGTTAATGAAATCCATTCCAAATAAGTTGCTGGGTTTGTAACCTAGTCAGAGTAATTAGAAGGAAAAAAGGAAAAAAAATGCAAGTAATGGTTTAATTATGCTTTGTTTAACTTGTTATAACAAGTTAAATTACTAGTGCCCTGTAAATGAGATCACCTTGTGGAGGCCCCACTGATCCGCCTCTTCCTGCTCTGCCACAGGAAATGTCACAACTGTGGTACCCTATAAAAGGAGTGTAGCGTGGGGTGGTTGGGGATGGGGTGGGTGGCTGGGCCCTTCCCTGCCTAAAAGAAGAACCACGGACGAAAGAACAAGGAGGTAAGAGCAGAAACAATCAGTCAACAACAAATGGAGTAACCCTGAAAGCTTATCCTAATGTTAGATAAAACTGTAAAACCTGTAAAGCACCACCTGTAATAATTTCAGAGAAGATATACCCTGTAAGAAACACTTTGCTCCAGAGAAAAATAAAGCAGTAACAGAAGATATACCTTGCAAAAGACAATTTGAATCAGAAGATTACAGCAGTAATCTGTTAGCACACACCTGTAGGCACACCTTGTAATAATGCAGAAGAAGGTATACCAGCAACAACAATTTGAATCAGAGAAAAAATAAAGCAATGAAATGTTAGCCACAAACAGTAGCAATCCCTGTGAGTAAAAAATCAAAACACCACCACACAGTAAATCTGCTTAGCCAAACTAAGTCTTAATCCTTCTCCCTTGCTCTGGTAAGTTTCTCTACTCTGCCTTTCAAGCAGTCTTAGAAGGAAAGAGCTCAGGTGAAGCTAGGTGCCTTGGCCAGCAAACCAAGTCTTCTAAAGGAGGTCTTATCCTTAAATAAAGCATTAACATCTTTAGTAATTAGGCTGTTAAGATCTTCTAGAGCTGGTCTAGTAGAACCACGTGCAATATAATCGGATTTCGGCTTAAATGGAGTATGCCTATATTGAATGAGCTCTATGTGGGCATGACTCTTATCATAATCATTTACCACTTCCTTCCGATCTGTCAGCTGTAATAACAATCTGACTTGCTGATATATCACACACATTCTTGTTATCAAAAATAGTTAATGTAAAATATAGATGTGATTTGATTTAATCTGCATTGTTACAAATACATTCCTCATTATTAGTGTGTTGATCTACAGCTGTATCTAAGACATTAAAAGAGATCTCATTGCCTTCACCACTATTTTCAAAATGAAGCCCCAAGTCAATTTTTCTAAACTGTTTAAAAGGTTTGACTGTAACTTGAAAAAGATTAGGTGCCACAGTAGGGATGATGTTCAGCCCCTTGGAGAAGATGCTTAGTTGTGATGGAGGTAAATCAAAACCAAAAATGTTAATCACTTCCTTTGACTCAGGTTCCTGGTTGACTTACATATTGACTTCTGAGGAATTTTGCTTTTTCTGTTTCCCCCGCCTGGCTTTCCGCTGTTTGTACTTTTTTCTTTCCTTTGACACACATTTTCTATGAGGGGGGCAGCCTCATCTTCCGGCATCTCCTCTACCCCAGAAAAAGTCACAGATCTCTCCTGTGAAACAGAGGAATCTCCCTCAGAACTAGCATCCTTTCCTATATTTTTATTTCTGATACCAGTTCATTTTTGGCTGCGGCTTCTATTGTGTTGCCACCCCCTACTGGTATACTGAGTCTATCCCAGCAATAAACTTACCGATTCTCATAATCATTCAAGTCCCTCTGGAAAGTGTTTTTCTTTGTCTTTTTTATTTCATTTTCAGATCTGACAGTTTTTAAGTTTCCTTTCCCATTCCAGACACTCAGCACCAGTACTGTCCCATTTACTTAATTCTTTTTTAACAGAACTGATGTCTTTCTAAACCTTCTCAAGGTTAAAATCATGCTCTTTGATTAAAATTTTCATCAAAACAGCTGAGCACTCACTTAGTGCTGTTTCTCATTCTGTCGTTTTGCTGAAACTTTTTCGGGTTAAGTGACGATACCTTTAATGTGCGAAGACCTTGTGGGATCCTCTTAACTTTGAAATACTTCATTAATGTTGAACGATTGTATATGAGATTAGTGTCAGCGTTAAGAAGGTCCTCAATTCTCTCAAATAGTTCCTTCAAAGAAGGAGATCCATTAACTACATTTTCCTATTCAGTACCTGTTCTTGTTGCTGGAAGGTCACACAGCTGCTCTGCTCTCCACCTTTTGTGAGGTCTATCCATGTTCTGTAGGAGAGAAAAAGCTATGGTTCCAGGTCGCCCTTCTGCTCCGTGATCCTGCTGAATTTTGGACATCTTCATCAGATTAGTAATCAGGATGCTATACTAGAACCATGCCACTAGGCCATGCCCTTATATCACTATACCGCGGTCCAGTTGTGTAAATAAACGTAAATATAAACACAGAGCACTGACTGAAAATCCCATTCTGTCCACAAATTTTGACCAGAAAAACAATCTGACTCAGCGACATAAAAAATTAAATTCTTACTATGGCACGTGCAGTGGGACAATAACACAAACAGCTGAACAAAAACATCCACCTCAAAATATGGATATTTAATAAATTAGCACTCAACATAAAGCACTCTTGTGTGCACTCCTTTTTACAGCTGCATGGGTGGAGCCCTGCAGACATTTTGCATGTAGAAAAGGGCTGACATCATGTTTTCCGTCCGTGGAACTGTTTTTCTTCTGCCTGACCCTCCACCAAGAAGCAATCCGCCCATGTTGTCCCAATGGACTGCAGCACTGCACTATATCACAGTGGGCGTTTTTTTTTTATGGGCATTTCTGTCCTCTCCCCTTAGAATAACCATAGGGGCTACATTCTGTTCAGGCACCGCGAACGGAGATGTCATTTGTGTAGGAGCCGCATCAAGCAAATGGCGACTGAAAAGGGTTTCGGCAAAACAGCAACATCTTACAGCTCTGCAGAATGTGGCTTTACTTATTTTGTTGGCTCTCGGTACAGTAACTGGAATGGAGGATCTGCTGCCCCCCTCCCCACGTAAATAGAAGCATGCCCTGTATATCTCCATGCAGAAAAAGGCCAAAACCTAGCTTGCTTTGTCCTACACAGAAAACGTTGAAAGGGATGGCCAGCTGCCATATGTTGATAGCTGTACTGAGCATGTGGGGTTTTCCTTATCTCAGCAATGACTGCAAACATCTGTTCCGGGAGTTCCAGGTTCGACATCTTGCAGATTCATGCTCAATCTGTATTAAGGTTTAGCCTTATTTGCCCCTTACTCTTTCAAGGACATTTGTAGATACCTGTGCCTTGCAGATTTTCCCTTTGCACGCGTAGTTTACAGTCATTTACTTTACTGTTGTGTCAGAAAAACAACACGTGCACTTACATGGAGTATCAATCAATCAAAATCTTTATTTATCCAGGTGGGCACCATTGAGCAAGGCTCATTTGCAAGGTGGACCTGGTCATGAATACATCAAAGTATAGTACAGAAGCAGGTATACAAAAAGCAATAATATACAAGGAAGAAAAAGTATATACAGTGTATACGGTACAGTACAAGGTTGAAATAAATAAAAAAAAAAAAAACAGCATTATTTTACAATTGAAGAAGTCAGCAGATGTACAATCAACCATTGGCATACAGGGGTTATAAGCAGAGATCTTTTGAGTGAGGCAGCCGGCAACTACACATATAGGGGAAAGAGGCCATGTATGGGGTGGCAGGTTAGGGAGGTAAAGAAGAGGAGGAATATATTACTAACGACTGGGGGAAAAATTGAGCTAAAACCACAGAAAGTGACGATGGCTGTCGTGTACTTGTTTATCATGATAATGACAGAGGTGGGGTAGATAATTGGGACACTACTATGGATGGAGTGGGACTTTAGCCAGGCTGGAGTGGACAGGGAAGGGTTTGTGCAGCAGGAAGAGTTAATAGGGAAAGAGTGAGAGCCAGGGGCAGAAACATGGCGAGTGTCAGGATGGAAAGGAGGAGTTGCGGAATTAGTGGGCTAGCGGTGAGGAAAACATTTGCAAAGTGTCGCGATCGTAGAGCGCCTTGAAGATATTCAGGCTAACAGGGCAGCTCAGCTTCAAGTTCCTTTGTAAACCAATCCACAATTTGGGTAAAGAGAAGCTTAGAGCAGCTTTGCTGAAACAAGTTTTGACCCTTGGAACTTGGAAGGCAATTAGGGAATAGCTCCTTAGAGCATAGATGCCTAACATACTCCGGGGAATACAATCTGAGACATATGAGGGGAGCTTGTTGGTCACCGCTCTGAAGGCCCATAGTGCAGCATTTCTATTCCTTCTATAGTGAAGGGAAGTCCAGCCTAATGATGAGTACAGGGAGCAGTGGTGTGTGGAAAGTGGAAGGCCAGTAATGAACTTGATATCTCTGTGGTAGAGGGTGTCCAACTTAGCCAGTGCAGAGGCAGTGCAGTGGCTGTAAAGCAGGTCCGAATAGTCTATTAAAGACAGGAAGGTAGCTTGAACCAGTTGAATCTTGGCGTCCTTTGTGAGCAGGTGGTTAAGTCTGTAGAATAGTCCTAATCTTTGCCTTAGTTTCTTCTGTAGTTCTTCGAGATGGTCGGCGAAGGAAAGTTTATGATCAAGCCAAACTCCTAGATATTTGAATTTAGCTACATACTCTAGTGTTTCTCCAAGAACAGTGCTAATTTGTGGGATAGCTCCCCCCCCAAAACAGGAACTGCCGCATGCAAGGAGAGGCGGGGAGAAGAGCATGGCTTTTGTCTTTTTCGCATTGAGCAAAAGCTTTTTGTTTATGAGTTGGTATTGTAGAAGGTTAAATTCAGCTTGGAGGTCTTCACAGGCTGCTTCCAGCGTGGGACGACTCAAGTACAGTACAGTGTCGTCTGCAAATAAGTGGATGTTGGCTTTTTTGATGGGGTCATTGACATTGTTAATGTAGACTGCAAAGAGGAGGGGCCAAGGATAGAGCCCTGGGGCATGCCCCTCAGCATAGGTTTTAATGGAGAAAGATCACCTTCAGCTTTTACCTGCTGTTTCCGTTCTCCGAGGTATTCTGCAAACCAGCACATAGATTTATGATCCAGGTGTAAGGTGCTTAGGGAGGAAAGAAGCAGGCTGTGATCGACTGTGTCAAATGCCTTACTAAGATCCAAGAAAACGGCACAGACATGCTTTTTGTTGTCAAGGTCTAGGAGCCAATCATTGGTCACCTTAGCTAGGGCTGTTATGGTGCTGTGCTTTGCTCTGAATCCAGACTGAACGGGGTTTAATAGGCTTCTGGATTCTAAGTATACCCCCTAGCTGGCCACACACTATTTTTTCTAGTAATTTAGACAGGATGGGGAGGAGGGAGATCGGTCTGTAATTATTTAGATCGCAGGGGTCACCTGCTTTTAATAGAGGGATGACATGGGCTATTTTCCATTGAGGGGGGAGGCTACCCTGGAATAGTGACATATTGAATAGGTGGGTGATTGGCACCGCAAGCACATGGTAGGCACATTTCAGATAGTATGGCTCTATGAATTCGGAGCCTGCTTCCTTCCTGGTGTCCAGTTGCAGCAGTAGGTCTTCTACCTCTTTTAGAGAGACAGGCAGGAGGGAGAAGGCCTCCTCGGTAGAGGGGGACTTGTGGGTTGGTGGGCCCTGAGCTGTGTGGAGGTCATTGGCAGGAGAAGTATCAAATGCTAGCCCTGCCATTGCAAAAATGGTTATTGAGGGCTTCCAATATCTCCAATCGGTTAGAGATAATGCTGCAACTGGACTTAATTTTTGCTGTAATGGAATTACCAGGTGTGTGTCCAGACATATCTTATAATGTTTTCCAGAGCTTTGAAGGATTTCTTGAGGCAGAGGCTAGCTCTGAAGAATAGCAGGTGGCCTTGGCTGCCCTGACCAACTTGGTGCACTTGTTACGTGCTCTCTTAAAAAGACACCAATCCAAATTGTTTTTGCTTCTTCGGGCCTTTTTCCATAAAGTATCCCTTTCTAACAGGAAAGCTTTGAGCTTAGGTGAGAACCAATGGCAGGTGCTGCTCCTGACCCGCACCTTAACCAAGGGTGCATGCTTCTTTAAAGCCTCACTTAAAATATCCTAAAAAATAGTACAGTATATGCCCTGTTAACCGTTTTGGCTAGGAAGAATTCCTGCCATCGCTGTGAATGTTTCAAGTCATGGACATAAGCAAACAAATCAAAGTTGTGTTTGCACCTCTTGATAGAGAACTTTGCCACAAACTGTGGGTTGTGCATGGATCTAATGGTGGTGATTACACAATGATCGCTAATGTCTGAGAAAATGTTCCGACATGAGAGAACAGGTGTGGCTTGCCAGAGAGAGCAGGTGTGGCTTGCTAACCAAAATTACATCTAAGAGGGAGCTGTTGTTAAGGTTCTTTTTATTTGGGTGCGTAGGCTCACCATTGAGTTGCACCAGCCCTAGACTGTCACAAAAGGATTTCAAGGGAGCTGATGCACTTGATAGTCAATCGTAGTTCAGGTCACCAAGAATAATGGTTTCCAAGGAATTGAGTCCCAGTACAGAACTGAGGTAAGACAGGAGATGAGGCCTGGCAGAAGGGGGCCTGTAGCAGCCTATTACACAGAGTGCACTGGAAGGAGAAAGTTCGATTTTTAGGGTCAAGTACTCAAATTCTTTGGGGGAGGATGATGCGTCTATGCATGTGGCTGAGTATTTGTCCCTTACATAAATTGCCACCCCACCTCCTCTTAATTGCCTATCTGCTTGGAGGAGTAAATAATTTGGGATATTGATTTCATTGTCTGGGGTGGCTGGCCTAAGCCAGGTCTCAGTGATCACTAGGACATCGGGTAGGGTGTGGCTCACCCAAGCCTGGATAAGGGTGAACTTTTTCAGCAAACTACAGGCATTATGATGCATAAAAGACATTCCTTTGATACCTGCTAGGTCTGATGGAGAAGCAAGGGTGTCTAATGGTCCTGGGTTGAGTTCGACATTGCCTGAGCACAATAGTAGAAGAAGAAGGATTCTTTTTAAGGCAGCGAACTGTCATTTGTAAACACTATTTTTTGGGAGATAGGGGAGGCAGTGTTGATGGGTAGGCCTGTACCCACTCCTGGTATTATACTGGCCTAGTGTTGCAGCCACTCGTGTTCTGGCAGAAATTTGCCATGAGTAGGAAGTCTCAAGTCTGGATGGAGGCGTAATCTGCAGAGGCAGCTCGGGAGATGTCCCACTCCCCGGCAGAGACAGCTGAGAAGCCCAATAGTCCAGAATGGCTACCTGAAAGGAGCTATTGGACATAGGACAGGGAGAAGTGCAAGGGTCATTCCACTTTAAGGAGGGATGAGTGTTCTGAAGAATTGAGCTGAGCGCTAGTAAAGCTAGTGACACACCGAGGAACCAGTAGAAAAAGGCTGAAATACAGTCTGCTTTGTTCCTACACAACAGAAAGCATATTAGAAAGCGATGGCCATCTGCCACATGTTGATAGTTTTATTAACCATGTGTGTTTTTCCTGAACTCGGAAAGACTTCAATTGTCAGTTCCGGGTTTGACATGTTGTACCACCATGTTGTCCATGCTCAGTCTGCAATATGCAAAAATCTATTTTGACTACAGAAATCCATTCCTATAATCAGTCAGCTATCCAAAAATAAACAAACATAGATGGCACAGACATAACAAAATACAATGAAATACACGTTTGTTTTTTTTGTAAAATTGAGGTTACCGCATCATACATTGACTGTCAGACTACAGTACAAATGATTTTATTGTATTTTTGTGCCGCACCACATGTTGCCACTAGATGGCGCCAATGCTCCACAGATAGAATAGCCTCCTGAAATCAAGTTCTAAGGGAGAGCCTGGCATCCGAAGAAAAGGGGAGCAAAGAGAGAAATACTGGGATGCCAGATGGAGAAACGGATTTCAAACTGTTCAACCTGTTGATACCAGTAATATCGGGGGGAATGTAACGTTACATCAAAATTTTTGTTTAGAGGGTTTACAGTGGCACTGACAAATCCAATACAATGTCACCAAATAATTAACAGTTGGGAAGTCCCTCTTCGCCCATTAAAATACTTCCCGGCTTATATTGCATTAGCTTGCTGCCAACCACAACACTGCCTGGGCAAAAATGACATGCATTCATTGCATTTTTGTAAAGTTTTGCATTTTTGTAAAGTTATTATAGTTCCACCTAAAGTCGGTGCTGCTGGGTCCAACTGCATTTCTTTTTTTCCTTTGTAAAATCATTCATTGTTTAACGAAGACAAGAGTGGGACATGAGCAATAAAAAAATAAAATAAAATAAAAGATCTGAGCCTCCAGATCAGACTACACATTATTTAGAAAATGAATGTGCTTTGAGTTATTTGCCAGCGTCTATTTAACTCACTCAGGGAGTATATAAACTTTTGTTTTTCATTTGTGTTCCATTTTGCATATAGGAGTTTATGGCTACAATCGAAAGAGGGCAAGCAGGAAGATTAGGGAGATGACTGGTGTAACAGTTCGAAGGTGTATTTGCAGTTACAGAAGTATGGTATTTCAATATACTTCCACAGTTGTGTTTGTAAAACACTGGCGAAACCTGTCAACAGAAACTCACAGCTTTGGTAAAAGCCCAGCATGTACTGGTTGGTTGTTTGCTCACGTGGATGCCTGTGCATTAATGTGTATGATGTTTGCTGATAACTGAGCATCACAGATCATTGTGAATCTCTGCATATTTTAGCTATTACAGTTTACTAGAGGACACTTTTCCATTTTCAGTGTTCCACTCCAAGGCTTGCAGCACATTTTGCTAATCTGTCTTATCAAAGTCTGCATTAAAAGCATTTGCCTCACTGTAGTTAACCTTTTAGTGCTTTTGTTTGACATCATAGTTCTCACCATGACAATTGACTGTCACAAACAGCAGCTGTGAGGTCAGCAGGAGAAGTCAGATACATTTGAAAGACTCAGTGAAATTATTACTGTGTTACATATCTGTAGACCAACAGGGAAAATTAGAAAGTAAAAAACTAGAAAACACTGAAGAGAAAACATAAGTAGCATAAATCTAGATAGTAGCCCAGTAAGGTATCGGATATAAAGCAATTCAGAGTTATTAGCCAGTCTGTTAGTCTGACACCTGTTAGTGGTGGTGTGCTGGTGGCATGTCTAGTGTGGAGTGTGTGTGTGTGTGTGTGTGTGTGGGTGTGGACCTCTGTGGGACTGGTTACCTTGATGAGGTACAGAGGCTTGTCACAATGCAGTATTGTAACCAAAGCCAGTCTACTAGCATGTCTAGTATGGAGTGTGTTTGTGTGTGTCTGTGTGTGTGTGTGTGTGTGTGTACCTCTGTGGGACTGGCTACCTTGATGAGGTACAGAGGCTTGTCACAATGCAATATTGTAACCAAAGCCAGTCTGCTAGCATGTCTAGTGTGGAGTGTGTGTGTGTGTGTGTGTGTGTGTGTGTGTGTGAATGGACCTCTGTGGGACTGGCTACCTTGATGAGGTACAGAGGCTTGTCACAATGCAATATTGTAACCAAAAGCCAGTCTGTTAGTCTGACACCTGTTGGTGGTGGTGTGGTGGTGACATGTCCAGTGTGGCGTGAGTGTGTGTGAGTGTGTGCGTGTTTTAGTCTGACACCTGTTGATGGTGTGGCCAGTGGTGTGCTGGCATGTAACACAGAAAATGATGCTAGCGTCGGATGAGAGGGCATGGATGGTGGGGGGGAAGGGTAGCTCACCCTAACTGTGGGGGGGGGGGGTAGCAGTGACTCCACTTGGTGTGCAGATCAGAAATTACTGTGTACACCTGGAGGAGCCATGGAAAAGCGGGGATGCGAGTGCTTGAGTGGGGAAAATATTAACAAAAATTTAAACCAACAAACCCGTAATAAAAGGAATGGCTGATGTTTTGCACTCAACATGCCCTATTTCGTCCCTATTTTCATCCCGTTGTCTGTTTTTTTTTTTTTTTTGACTAACTGTGCAGCAGTGGGTGGTGACACAGCAGTAGCTGTGGGTGGCGACACAGCGAGGCAAGCAAGCAACTGCCGTAATTATGCCTGTGCACAGGAGGGGTCCTTAATCATCTGGTATCTCCCCTAGAAGCAGGTAAGAGAGTAAAAAAATTATATTAACACTATACAAAAATCCAAAATTTATAAAAATCCGCATCCTTTACTCTCTCCGTCTAGTGTTCCACACTTTATAATTCTGTGTTTCTCTCGCCCCTCAGAGCTTTACTTCCTGATTGCTCGTTATGTATCGACAGGTCCATGTCGAAAATCGGCCAAGGTGAGTATGAATCGGCTTGTTTCCCCCATTGGGCCAAAATGTGATGCTTTATTTTGAATACTGCCGTGTCCCATATTATGCGGCGATATTTAATCCTGGCTGTTTCTTGTCTTGCCACACGTGCTTGTGCAGGAGCTGGAAGAATACTAGGTCTGTGTGTGTGATCGCATGTCCTCTCTCCTCAGTTCTGCAATTACACAGGTGCTTGTGCAGGAGCTGGAAGAATACCAGGTCTGTGTGTATGATCACGTGTCCTCTTTCTTCAGTTCTGCTATTACTAGCAACTGCATGCAGTATATACAGTATATACGAGCCTTTACTCCACACACTTCCCACATCACTTTTGTTGGCTGACTTAGGTCACCGAACCCATTCATTTGACATAATTTTATACACTTTATACCATTTCATGCATAAATAAAGGGACAAAAGACAGAAATGCCAAACTCTGAATTTAAACATTTTTTTTATTATTTAGCTGCTCCCTAAAAGGTTGGATTGGGAAGGCAATGAACATAACAGAAGCTATGCAGATTTGGTTAAGTTTACATTTCATTTGTTTATATTTTGTTTAAATTAAATTCAAAGGCAGATGAAAGCATTGCAACCATTAACTTTTTTTATTAGGATCTGAGTAGGAAATCTGCTTCTAGAGAAGAAGGGGTGCATCAAATCTGAAATTCAAGCAAAATAATGTTAAGGCTGTCCAATTTATTGAGAGATACACATTTGTTTTCAGAGTAGGAGGAGTTGTGAGCATTGCCACACTGCCCACTTTAGGCTGGCTCCCTTCAGCAGCCAGCCATTCAGAAAACTGCTTTAATTCTGTAGTTAGGTCTGTGTGGTTTCTTAAAAGGCTTCTGATTGGTCACCATTTATTTATGTTTTGTTGTGGCTTTCCTCTGCTCTTCTGTGAAGGGGAACATTCAGTGACAGGCCTGTGCTTTTTGAAGTATACATTTTTGAAGTTTTTATCAGCATTTTCATTGTATGGTTTCAGTATCTTGAAGTCTATTTAAAAAGTGGCAAAATAAACATCCAGTGCAAATCTGCACACTAGGGGTAGTGAATGGAAAATGGTAGGGGGCAGATTCAGAAAGGAAGCGAGGATGTACTTGAGGAAAAGTGGAAGAGACTGCCCAACAAGTTAGTCTGCAAATAGAGTGGTTGGATTCAAGCAGGCATGGGACAGGGGCACAAAGTTTTAAAAGGGGGACATGAAGGGATGGGGCGACAAGTGACTGTTAGGGGTGTCAGTCTCGGTGGTTAGGTAGAGCACACTGGATAGACCAGTTGGCCTTCTTGTGTGCATTTTCTTCGTTTCTATGAAATCTGAATCATCTGTGTTTAACCCATATTTATTTACCCTCCACATTTGTGGCCAGATATTTCAATCCTGATCTTGCTGATAAATGTTCTACACATGGAACATGATTGCCCTACTGCTGCAAAAGGGCAGTAAATTGAAAACTTTGTTCATAAAAGGCAAATTGAACTCTACTACAGTTAGTGCTGAGCCCCTACTTTTGTTCATAAAAATGCTCTTAACTTCAGTCATTTGGGTAACATGAGACATTCTCCTTTAGATCCTTCTGTATTGATTTTTTAAAGCCATCTGCAGGAGTTGGGCTAGTGACTGAAAATACACTGGTCCCACAGACTTTTTCACTGACCCACCTGGAGAACTTACTGACTTTATCCAATACAAGCCAGCAAGGTTAGTTAAAAAGGGGGTTTCTGGCCAAAATTTCAAACATCAATAAATTCGGAATTGGGATCAGCACATTCCCAATCGGCCTCTTGCCAAAAATGAGATTTCTGAGACACTTGTGTTGGAAAAAAAAAATTACAAGTCATTCTGTGATCCTGTTTTTACTGCCTGTTCAAAGAAGTCAGCTTCAGTGAAGAGTTACTGATGTCATAACCAGAACTCGCAGGAAAGTTCTTCCTGCATGCAACCGTATAGGACTTAGTTTCCCCATATTACATAAAACTGCAGTTGTAGAAAACATTTAAAAAGGAAAACTGACACAGTGTGGGCACAGGGTATGCATTTCCAGAATGTGCAGATGCAAGGTATTTAAGAATGTCCTGGGGGAAGGGGTTGGAATGCAGTAACAAACATGGCTTTAGAATACCAGTGTTGTCTGCCGTTTTTACGGCTGCATGGGTGGAGCCCTGCAGACGATTTGCATGTAGAAAAGGGCTGACATCATGTTTTCTGTCCGTGGAACTGTTTTTCCTCCTTCTGACCCTCCCCCAAGAAGCAATCCACCCATGTTGTCCCTATGGACTGCAGCACTGCACTATATCACAGTGGGCGTTTTTTTTTTTCCTTTTATGGGCCTTTTTTTGTACAGTTCTGCATCCCTGCCATTTCTGTCCCCTCCCCTTAACAGCAGTCAGGTACGGCTCCGGCACTGCAGCAGCAGAGTTTATTAACTTCCTTAGACAGGATATCTGTTCACCCCATATAGTTTGCATGTGTTGGGGGGTGTCACGTGTATGCGGCTTGGAGCCTTTCCGCTTTTGCTATCGCTGCATTGCAAAAAGCAGTACAATTTTAGGGATCGCACAATGGACCAAATATGAGTCTTTAGCACACCGTCATTTATCCCCAGCTAATCTCCTGGCTTTCAGCAGGTAATGTTAAGTGCCCTTGTTTTGTAACAATATATTTAATTAGATCTAGTCTTGCTATAATTTAAACAGAATTTACCATCAGAATTGGCAACATGACACCGAAAAGATAGCCTTTGCTGTATTAACATTCCATATTTTCCAAAGCAACTCACTACATTACCCTCATAAACATACAACTTGATACTAGGTAAGGACCACAGGGCCCATCCTAGTCTGCCCATTTTCTTCACAAACTTCATTATGCAGCCGTGGTGGATCTGACAAGATTTTGTTTTGTTCTTGGTACCTGTTCAAGATGACTGCTTTTTCTTCATCCTCCTCTGCACAGTCTCCCTCTGTCATCTTTCTTATCCTCCATATCCCTCCCCTTGCTTTCGTCTTCTGACATATGTACCTCAAGAAAGTCTTAACCCCTTTAGCTACCAGACTGGCTATCCTTTCCTCTGTCTGTGCTTTTTCTCCCCTTAGTGCCTCTCCTGCTTCCCTCTGCTTTACCTGGTACACTCCCTGTCTTCCTCCCTCTGCATTTCCTTGTGCCTCTTGAATGCCACCCTTTTTTCCTTCACCACCTCCCTGGAGTGCAAAACCAGATGGACAGACGAGTACCCTTCAAAAACAATCTAAGGTAGTTCTTGGAGCTGGCAAGCAAAATAGATGCTCATAAACATGTGTCCCAGCAAGCCACACAAACCAAGAAGTCTTATTTCCAACTTTGTGAGCTTTATTTTCTCCAAGCAGGCCTCACAACTTTTTTGTACTAATTTTCCACATACTGATATTATCTATGTTTTAAATTTGACTGGGCCCTTATTCGCTGAAGTAACCCATGCAGGGCAAAGTACTGGGCCAGGGACTGAGGGCCAGCTTGTGAAGAAAATAAAATTCATGAACTTGGAAATCAGAGAGTTTGATTTGTGTGGCTGGTTCGTCCAGGGACAGATGTTTTTGAACACCTCCCTGGAGTACTATAACAGTATTTCTTTCCTTTTGCTCACTTCTGTCATTCAGAGGTTGGTCACCTTGATTATGCCCTCCCTTCTTTTTCCTCACTGTTCCTTTACCTATCCCTGGAAAACCTTCCCTACTAGGCAGTTTATGAGGCAAGCTCTCATTTCTTTAAAATCTGCCCTCCTGAAGTCCAGACCCTCGTCCTTTTGTGATTTGCCTTTGCACCCATCTTAATGTTGATCCACACTGTATGGTGTGATCACTGGTCTGGAAGGGGCTTCCTACTACTATGTCTGCAACACTGTCACTGTTTGTAAGCACCAGGTCCAGCACTGTCCCATCTCTAGTGGGTTTGCCAAGTAGCTACCTTAGAGATGTCCCCTGTACGGAGTCAAGAATCACCCTGCTCTGAGCCGAAGCTGCAGCTGAAAGGCTCCAAACCAGATCTGGTAGCTTGAAGTCCCCAACTAGCAGTAATAGCTATCCTAATGAAGGCTTCCCCTAATACCTTATCCAACTCCTCCCTCTGTGCTGGAATTTTGTACACTACCCCCATACAGATAATGGCCCTGGCTCCTGTCTCCAGCGTGGCCCATATCACTTCCAGTCCTTCCCCCTCTTCCACATTCCCCTGTCTCTCCACAGGCTTTATTTCCTCTCTCACATATAGAACCACCCCTCTTCCCCCCCCTTCCTATCCCTCCTGGACAGAGTGGATCCTGGTATGGCCATGTCCCAATCATGACAGTAGGTGTAGCACAACTCACTCATGCGCACCAAATCCAGGTTAGCCTCCTCCATGCTGGCCTCCATGTTTGGAATTTTATTTCCCAGATACCTTGTGTTGTGCATATGGGTTTCCATACCTTGCTTCCTCCCTGCCTGCCACCCCCCTTTTCTCCCCCTTCCACTCCCTGAAGCTCCCCATGACTCTCTCTTCCCTTGTTACTCTCTCCATTTCTTTTTCCTTTTACTTCTGTCTTACTGCATATTTGACTAATGCTCACCTTTTCTTCCAGCATACAGTATCTGCACCACTTTCTTCCTACACCCCTGCCCTGAGGGAGCTTCCTTCCCTTGGGCCCTCCCTCCATAATGCTTCATTGTGTTTGTGTGGGGGGGTGGCAGTTTTTGCCTCCCCCCTCCCTCCCCCTGGCTAGTTTTTAGCAGTGGGAGACCAAGGAACTTTTTATCCTGTGACCTCGGGTTTACTTTGGGCTTGTGGAGGGGAGTAAAGAGGTCAATTAGGCAAGAGATGTTCATGTCTGATAGTATCTTGTGTATAACATAGAAACATAGAATTTAATGGCAGGTAAAGATTGCTTTGCCCACCTTGTCTGCCCATTTTCCCCTGCCTATAGTGTCACCGCAGATCCTACTTGACCTCTGGATGATTCAACCACACCCCTTCCTTTTCCCTAAGATTCCCTTATGCCTAATACCACCACTGTTTTCGCCCCACCACCTCCTCTGGTAGGCTGTTCCAGGAATCCACCACTCTTTTTGTGAAGAACTTCCTCACATCTCTCCTGAATCTACCCCTCTCCAGCTTCTATCATGCCCCCTTGTCCTTGAGCACCTTTTTTCTGAAACATACTTCTGTCCTGTACCTTATTTACCCCCTTTGAGGTATTTAAAGTCTCTGTAATCTTCACCCTCTCCCTTCTCTGTTCCAGGGTATACATATTGAGGTCCTTTAGTCTCTCCTCATAGGGCTCTTGATGTAGACCCTGCACCATTCTTGTTGCCCTGCTCTGGACTGTCTCCACTCTGTCTATGTCCTTCGGGAGAGGTGGTCTCCAGAACTAGACTTAATACCCTAGGTGGGCTCTTATCGGTGATCTGTACAGAGGCAACACCACCTCCCTCTTTCCTCTGGTGATACCCCTCCAGATGCAACCAAACATTCCACTAGCTCTCTCAACTGCCTTGTTGCATTGCCTGGCCATGTTTAAGTCATCCAACATGATTTCTGCCAGATTTCTTTCCTGCTTGATGTTCGTCAATACCACTTCACCTATTTTGTTCCTGGGTGTCTGTGCCCTAAGTATGTTATTTTTCACTTTTTTGCATTGAAACTCAGCTGCCATACTCCTGACCACTCCTCTATTTTTCTCAGGTCTCTGCTCATCTTTTCCAACCCCTGGAATGTCCACCCTATTGCAGATTTTGGTGTCATCCACAAAGAGGCAGACCTTCCCTTCCAGCTCATCTGCAATGTCACTTATAAAGTCATTAAAGAGGACTGGTCCCAGCACTGATCCCTGAGGCACCCCACTGGTCACCCTCCCCTCCTAGGAGGGAGCTCCATTCACCACCACCCCTTTTTGCCTATCCCCTAACCAATTTCTTATCCAGTTTACCACTTTTGCACAATCTCCTGTGCTACCCAGCTTGCTTACTAGTCTCCTGTGTGGAACAGTGTAAAAAAGTCTTACTGAAATCTAGGTATGCCACATCTACCACTCCACCCTGATCTAGTTACTTGGTCACCCAGTCAAAGAAGTCTTTCAGATTCATTTGACATGACCTCCCCTGAGCTAAACTATGTTGCTTCAGGTCTTGTAACCCACTGGATTCAAGATATTCCACTGTCCTTTCCTTTAGCAGTGATTCCATTAACTTTCCTACCACACTGATGTCATACTGACTGGCCTGTAATTGCCAGCCTCCTCCTTGTTACCACTTTTGTGTAGTGGGACAACATCAGCCCTCCTCCAGTCCTTCGGAACCACTCCTGTTTTCAGTGAGCTGTTAAATAGAACTATCAGAGGTGTAGCCAGTATTTGCCTGAGCTCCCTCAATACCCTTGGATGCACCCCATCTGGCCCCATAGCTTTTGTCCTAGTTCAGATTAACAAGTCCCTTCAAGACTTTTGCCTCCAAAAAAGGACTAGTGTCCACCTCCCTTCCTCCAAAGCTTCTGTTACTTTGTGGCCCCTCCCTTTTCCTTCCTCTGTGAATACTACACAAAAGTTCTTGTTTGTTTCCGAATAAAGGCAAGCCAGTCTGCAAGCTGCAAGCTGAGTGAGTGTTCTGACCTGTGTCTAAAGCTGAACTTCATGCACTGGGCCTATGCCAACTACAGCCCTAGAGACTGTTCCTGCACCAGATCCAACCTCTGCCTGGTGAAAGACCAGCCTTGGGGAGTCAGCCCCTGTGGAGAAGCAAGTCACAGGTTGCAGCCACCTACAGGGAAAGGCCGTGATATGGAGGTGAGTCATGTCAGCCCCAGTCCCCACCAGAATTCTGGAAAGCCAGAAGGTCCATGGTGTCACCAGCCATCTCTTCAATCTATCTGGGTGCAGTGAGTACAAACAGGGTAGCTCCTTGCAACAACCAAATAACTGTATTTTGTCATCTGATCTGCCTTACAATTCCTCAGCGGGTTTAACTGTGGCTACAGACCATCTGGTCTAGGATTACAAATATTCTACTGCTTGCAAATATTTTTATCTGTTTAATAACACCCTTCTCTCCTTCAAGGGCCCCAACCAGTTGCAATGCTGGCCAACCTGCGGCAATGCGTCAGGCCTGCACCTAACTCCATTCTGGGTACCCAGCAGCTGCATAAACTGATTTATTCAGGGACTAATGTGATAAATGATCAATGCTATCTGTCAGATTACAGTACAACAATAATTAAGCTAAATTCTCGCCCCTCCCTCATTCACGTCCCCTTAAAAGAACAGATTTACTTTTGATGTTAATTTGAGCCGTGAGCACATTATTACCTAGCTTTTATGCTACTGAATCATTCAAGGGGTACAGTGATAAGTGTTGTGTTGTTGTTGAAAACTGTTGTTTTGCAGGGGACACATGGTGTACCCCAAATGTCCAGGCCCTGTTGGTAGGTGCAAGGTTGGTGAGCATATTATTAGGACCAGCCATTAAATGTTTTATTGCAAGTCGAATACTGTGTCTACAGGCAAACTGTGTGCTGGGCCACTAGGTGGGGTTGTGGGTGGTTATAGCTTCCCAGAAGGCTGTACCATTGTTACTATTTACCCACATAAGTGTTACTTTAGGTGGAGGCACCATAATTGTAGTATTACTGTTGGTAGGAGATCAACAGTAATAGTTGATCATGAACCCAGGCTCCCTCAACCTGCAGTCAGAGAAGCAGGCGGGGTAGTAGCTCTTGGTATAATGGCACCAGGGTTACAATCATGTCAAACAAATCTAATAGATTTTTTTTGACTGGGTGATGAAAAAGGTGGACCAGGGAGGAGTGGTGGATGTCACCTACCTTGATTTCAGAAAGGCCTTTGACACCGTTCCACACAGGAGACTGTTGAACAAGTTGGGAAGCCTGGGTCTTGGACACAGAGTGGTAAAATGGGTTAGAAACTGGTTAGAGGATAGAAAGTAGAGGTTGGTGGTAAATGAGATCCAGTCTGAGGAAAGGGGAGTGACCTGTGGGGTACCTCAGGGATCTGTCCTGGGGCCAGTCCTTTTTAATGTTTTCATTAGCGACATTGCAGAGGGGCTGGAAGGGAAGGTTTGCCTGTTTGCAGATAACACCAAGATCTGCAACAGTGTAGACACTTCTGATGGGGTGGAGAGAATGAGGGGTGACCTAGAAAAACTGGAACAATGATCTGAAGAGTGGCAACTGAGGTCCAATGTGAAGAAGTGCAAAATCATGCACCTGGGCCGTAGAAACACTGGTTATCCCCCCAGAACACCGTTGCCAAGCACCCACATATTTCCCTAGTAGTCTAGTGGTACCCCACTTCTGTCTTGTAACCCCGATTGCCAGTAAAAATATTTATTGAAGATACCTGGAAATCTAGTGGTACTGCCCCTCCCTGCCGGTAAACCTGATCACTGTATTAAAATACTTTTCAGCTCCCTGGTAGTCAAGTAGTACCCCCCTTCCCACCGGTAACCCTGATCACTATAGAAATGGCAATGTCCAGTCCCTGGTTGTTCCAGTGGCTCACATACTCCACCCACAGGACCCCCAGCCCACCCAGCCCCCCAGCCATTCATTCACAATATTGTGAATGACTATTAGTGACTGCAGCCCATTGGTCCACAGTGTGGACCAATGGGCTTGCAGCTGATACTGTAAGCTGTCATTCAGAAGGCAGCCACAGAGGTATGCGGGTGGGTTTGCTGCCCACCAATGACGGAGGGAGCTGGGTGGGCTGGGGTCCTGTGTGGGTGGGGGGAGTCACTGGACCACCAGGGACTGGACATTGCCATTTCTATTGTGATTGGGGTTACTGGTGGGGAGGAGGTACCACTAGACTACTAGGGCTCTTCAATAAATATTTTTACTGACGATCGAGGTTACTGGCGGGAGGAGGGGTACCACTAGACTACCAGAGCTCTTCAATAAATATTTTTACTGGCAATCAGGGTTACTGGCGGGGAAGGGGTACCACTAGACTACCAGGGCTCTTCAATAAATATTTTACTGTTGATCAGGGTTCGGGAAGGGAAGGGTACTGCTGCAGTCCCTGGTGTAGGATCCATAAGTTAGTAGGGCGCCAGGTATTTCGCTGGCCAGCTCCTGTGAGTTAACACATGCAAATGGGGGCTATAATGACATGCAATGGCTCCATTTGCACCTTGCATGCATAATGGCCCCATTTGCATATCCAGGTCTGAATATCTGGAAATTGCACCTGACACAGCTCCAGTTGCACTGGCACATTCCCATTCCAGGTATGCAGGCCTGTCTGAGGGGTGCGCCGGCGCTTTGTATTTGCTCTGCATACATTTTTTGATATATTCAGAAGACATGCATCATGGCACATCTCTTTTGAATATATCCCTTTGCTGCTCCAGCGTGACTCAGTTGTGCTGTGCAACCACTTGCGCCATTGCCAGGTGCAATTCTGAATATCTGCCCCATTGTATAAACCACATATACAGTATTCCCATTATCATGTATCCTGTTCATCTATCTTGTATTTTTGTACTATTCATTATATTTTAGAAAATGGGCTAAGAAAATCCTGGGCTCTGATTGGCTGATAGACCCAGCAAGGTGGGCGTCTATCAGACAACAGAGCCCAGCCGGTATTAAAAGTGCCAGTCCCCACCAACCTCATCACCAATATCAAGCTGCAATTGGAATTTTCAATTTAAATGCCCACCATTTTTTTGTCTCGCTTAGGGAGAGCTGAGACCTGATCACAGTCCTCCAGCCAATCTCCTGACGTCTTACTCCTCGGATTTCAGATGTACAGTTTAAACCCAATAGATGACATCTAAACAAAAAAAAAATGAATCTGGATTTTTTTATTAGTTTAATATAGCAAATGGAATAGTGCTCCGTATATGAATAGAGGCTAACAACAGCCACAGTACTGTAGAGTGTGCCAGCTGATCGCTCACTAACCAAGGAGAAAGACGGTCTCACCCAATCACACAGACACACGGGCACCCAAACCCTGCCTACAGCTGCACTGCAATTGTTTGTTTTAAAAAATGAAACCCCATCCCCACAATCCAGTGTCCTCTATCAAAGTGAATTTCACTACAGTCCATAAATAAAAAACTGCCAACACTTAAGCAACGGTTTCTTACAGTGCTAGGCATGCTCGGCTCGAGCAGCAGCAAGAGGGAGAGCTCCGAAAGCACAACACACGGACGCACATGCCTGACCAAAAGTCCACTGCCTGTCATTCTTTATTCATATAAAAATGTTCATTACTTGATTTGAAAGTGGCAAACTTCTTTTTCTGTGACTCCTAGCTACCCTCCATTTCAGGCAAGCGTTTCCTGCTACCACCTGTTCTTTTGTTCCGGTCGCACTCATCAACAAGCTGAAGTTTTTCGAAAAGGTTTTTTGTTTTCCCACCTCGTAGCAGTACCTTCTTCCTGTTAGGTGTTCCTCAGAAGACAGATATAATGTGGCCGCGATTCAACATACAATGTGTGTGTGTTGTGTATGTGTGTGTGTGTGTTGGGGGGGTAGACTGATGACACTTTACAAAAAAATATGGACCACACCCTTTATGATTTGTGTGTGTGTGTTTGTGGGAGAAGGGGGAGAGACAATTGACTTTCTCATAGGACTGAAGTAAGACTCACGATCTGTGCCTGATTTGGGGGAGTATCCATGACAACCACCTTAAAGTCACAACTATGGAGGCTCCTCTAGGACAAAAGTCCCGAGCTCAGGAAAAAAAACAGCATTCCAATACAGGCGGAAGAAGTACTTTATCACAAAACTTATTTCAAACAAATTTTTCTTAATTTTTTTATTAAACTGTTTTTTTTTTTTACAGTGCCCATTTTCTAAGCGCAAGAATACCCTCCAGGGTGGGCAGCATTGTGCTATACCAGACCTTCCAGGGGCTATAAGGCCTTCCTCCTGCAGCATTGGGCTTCATTACACCCCTGAGCAGTCTGGTATAGCACAATACCGCCCACCCTGTTGGGTATTATTGCTTACGTTGTCATTCTGTATACGGGACTCCTTGCAAATGAGCTTGCTCGATGGACTTTTAACATTTCACAGTAAACTTGAACCTGAACTTGTTCTGTCATCGTGGTTTCTGCTTCTTGTATTGTTGAGGCCCACAAGTGGACGCACACCTCGTGTTGCAGGTGCTGGTCCATTGGTGGTCCTACCATCTCAAAGTTAAGCTTGATCTGCGGCTTTTGCTGCCTGCTTGCTGCCACAGGGTATTACTAGGAAGCTAGAGGTCATTTTTTTGGTACTCTCACTGGTTACATGCTATTGATGGTGTCTACGTCCGTGCCTGTAAGAGCTCAGCTAGAGCACATCCTCCATGTTGCTCGACCAGCCTCTCTTGTACCTGTTGGGAGTGGACATGGGTTAGGCACATTCAACATGGCAACATTATGTGTGTGGCATTGGTGTTTGTACTGTTACAGCTGGCTCCAGATGTACACCAACTTGGTCTTGGCGTCACCAGGCTATCTGTCTGCAGAATGTCATTCACTTCCTCCTCATTCTTGGTATCTGGAAGTGGCTGCATAATATCTGGGGCAGGAAATATAACACTAATATGTGGCACAGTGGCACAGTATTTGTGGATGACTGTTTAAAACAATTAGAAAGCCTCTTACCAATGCAATACAGTATATCAAAAGCTAATAGGATGCAGGGATATACTGTATCAGGTGTCATTTCATTAGTTGCAACAAAGAGATGATATTGCCACTGTACAGGTCATTGGTTAGATCACACCTGGAGTACTGAGTGCAATTTTGGAACTGACAACTGAAGGAAAACAGGGGAAGTTTGAGAATATTTCGCAGACAGCTACAAAAATCCAGGGGTGTCAGGGCAAGAACTACCAGGAATGATTGGGCAGTTTTAACATGTACACACAGGAAGAAAGGAGGGAAAGCAGGACATGACAGAAACTAATGACGCTTGGAACTGGCCAATTCTGATCCAGTTTTTGGATATAGGATTTTAGTAACTTCTGAATCCTAATCCAGTTCCACTTCAAATCTTATAAAGAACTGAAAATTGGATTTAAGATTCGGATTTGAAATTCTAAATCTTAAATGCCTATGTAAAAATAGTTTTTAGGATTTAGGATTTTTGGACTGTAAATCTGAAAATCATAAATCTGAAAACTGGATCAGAATCTGAGAATTCTGATTCTGTTCAGTTGATTCCAGGCAACCCTAACAGAAACCGACAAATACTTGCAGGGACATAACAAGGTGGGTACCTCAGAGTTATTTATGTCATGGTACAACACAGCTACAGGGGGATAACCTTAAACTATCACTCAGAAAATTCAAGATAGATGTCAGAAACTGAGTGCAGCCCCTCTGGTGGGAGCAGTGAGGTTAGCTGTGGATAGGGATGGAGATGCTACCACAGGGGTTACACCCCAAGGTCAAAGAATCAGGCAAGCAATGGTGGTGGGGAAAAAATATATTGAGAAAAAGGAAGATAGTGGATAGGAGCCACAAACAGTCTACTCAACAATGTGGTTCCTGCAATGACTGTCTTGAGGTTCGCACCCAAAATGGCTTAGTTCTAAAGTAATGAAAGTAATGAAAAACAAAAAGGAGGTAGAGGTTGTAAAAAATTCTGCAGTGGCTGTGTAATGCTGCTTAGGGTCAACAGCTCAGGATCAATGGACTATTTTTTTCTGTCCTTTACCATCTATGCTCCTGTGACTAGCTCTGTATGTTCATAACTCACCATAGTTTGTGTTGACACCATTCTGGCTATATACTATATCCTCAATCAGGGTGAGTTCAGGCACATCATCAGGATGCTTGCCACCTGTGGCCTGCTGAGCCTGCTTACTGAGGGCAAATGTATGCTTCACAATGGCACAGAGGTCCTACCACTTATGATTTATTGCAGCAGTGGTGCAGGGTGTGCTACTAACTGCATTTACAGCATAGTGGAATCTCTCTGATCCTTGCTGCTTACACTGAAACATAGAATTTACCAGCAGATAAGGACCGCTTGGCTCACCTAGTTTGAACATTTTTCCCTGCCTGTACTATCACTGCAGATCCTACTTGATCTCCAGCCCATTCCCCCTTCCCTGTCCCTAAGATTTCTTTATGCCTATCCCATGCATTCTTGAACACCACCACTGTTTTCACCCCCACCACATCTGCTGAAGACTTCCAGGAATCCACCACTCTTTCTGTGAAGAAGTACTTCCTCACATCTCTCCTGAATCTACCTCCCTGCAGCTTCTTATTGTGCCCCATTGTCCTTGAGCACATTTCTGAAAAATATTTCCCTCTTGTACCTTATTTACCTGGTGAGGTATTTAAAGGTCTCTGACTTATCCCCCTTCTCTCTCCTCCCTTCCAGTGTGTACATATTTAGGTCCTTAAGTTTCTCCTCGTAGGGCTTCTGATGCAGAACCTCCACCATTTTAGTTGCTCTGCTTTGAACCACCTCCACTCTGCCTGTGTCCTTCCGGAGATGTAGTCCCCAGACCTGGACACAGTACACTAGGTGGGGTCTTACTAGCGATCTATACAGAGGCAATAGCACCTCGCTCTCTCTACTAGTGATATCTCTCCCTATGCACCCCAGTATCCCACTAGCCCTCCCAACTGCCTTATCACACTCCTGGCCACCATTAGGTCATCTAATCTGACCACCCCTAGGTCCCTTTCCTGCTTGTTGATCATCAGTACTACTTCTCCCATTTTGTACTCTTCCTCTTGGTATCTATGCCTCAAGTGGATTACTTTGCACCAGTTTGCATTGAAACCCAGCAACCATACCATTGACCACTTCTTGAATTTTCTCAGGTCTCTGTTCATCCTTTCCACCCCCCTAGAGTGTCAACCCTATTGCAGATTTTGGTGTCATCCACAAGGAGGCAGACCTTCCCTCCAGCTACTCTGCAATGTCACTTATAAAGACATTAAAAAAGGGGTGGGCCCAGCATTGATTCCTGAGGCACCCTGTTTTTCACCTTCCGTTCCTCTGAGTGAACTACATTTACCACCACCCTCTGTTGCTTATCCCTTGACCAATTTCTTTCTCAGTTTACCGTCTTTGAATCCACTCTTAAGCTACCCAGCTTGCCTACTAACCTCCTATGTGGAATGGTGTCAAAAGCCTTACTGAAATCTAGGTAGGCCATATCCACTGCTTCACCTGATCTAATTCCTCGGTCACCCAGTCAAATAAATCTATCAGATTTGTTAGACATGACCTCCCCACTGTGAATCCATGCTGCCTCAGGTCTTGTAACCAAATGGATTTAAAGGAAAACTGCATGTTAAAATCAGGAAAATATATGTATTACTACCAGTTTTGAGTTCTCACTTCATACCGGTGTTTTGTTTCTACCTAGGCTGTGAGAGGAGTTTTTTCTAATTTTCCCTGGGTGTTTCACGGCGTCTGGGGGCTGCCATTCAGGTTTGTTTTACTGCATCTTCTCCAAGTTAGTCTTCCCAGAGTGTCTTTTGGTTTGATGTCTAATAGCCCCTACAGTAGGCCAGTGTCTTGTTACAGTGTCTTGCTTAGCCACAGCACAGAAGAACACTGCAGCCAGGATTTACAGTGCTATACAATATACTATAGAAAGTTACATGTTTAAACATACCCCCCCAAGCAGAACACAGCTGGATAAGGTACCAATATTTAGGAAACTTGTCATACTTACCTAGAGTCTAGCAATGTGAATCCTGGATGCAGTGTTCTTTCTCTGCTGTGGCTATAAGACACTGTAACAAGACACTGGCCTGCTGCAGGGGCTATTAGACGTCAAACCAAAGGGCACTCTGGGAAGACTATCCTGGACAAGATGCAAAAAAGCAAGCTTAAATGGCAGCCCCTAGAGGTCATTAAAATAGCCAGGGAAATCAGGGAAAGTTAGAAAAAACTCATTTAACAGCCTAGGCAAAAACAAAACACTGGGATGAAGTAAGAACTCAAAACTGGTAGTAATACATATATTTTCCTGTTTTTAACATGCAGTTTTCCTTTAAGATATTCCACAATCCTTTCCTTCAGCAGTGAGTCCATTAACTTTCCCACCACTGAAGTCAGGCTGACTGGCCTGTAATTGTCAGCCTCTTCTCTGCCACCACTTTTGTGAAGTAGGACTACAGCTGCCCATCTCCAGTCATTTGGAACCACTCTTGTTTCCAATGAGCTGTTAAACAGGACTGTCAGAGGTGCAGCCAGTATCCCCCAGAGCTCCCAAAATACTTTTGGATGCACCTCATCTGGCCCCACTGTTTTGTCCACTTTCAGATTAGTGAGTCCCTTAATGACACTCTCCTCTGAATCAGACTAGTATCCACCTCTCTCCCTCTAGTACTCCTCTTACTTTTTTGTGGCCCCTTCCCCTTCTCCTTCCTCTGTAAACACTGCAGAAAAGTATTTGTTCAGGATGTCTGCTTTTTTCTAGTCCCCCTCTTAATTTTACAATCGCACCCCTGGTCTTCCTCCTTTCGATTACATACCTAAAAAGTATCTTGTCCCCCTTCCTCACTGCCTGAGATATTCTCACTTCAGTTTGTGCCTTTGCACTTCTTACTGCTCTCCCTGCTTCCCTCTGTTTCCCCTGATACACCTTCCTATCTTCCTCCCACTGCATCTCGTTATACCTTCTGAATGCTCCTTTTAACCTTTACCTTTTCCGCTACCTCTTTTGACAATCATAGCGGTCTCTTTTTCTTCTTGCTTTTGCTCACTTGCTTGATGCCAAGGTTTGTTGCCTTCCCTATGGCCCTTTTTAGCTTTATCATTGTTCCTCCACCCTACCTGGGTCATCCACCTGCCAGATCATCCCTGAGGTATTTGCCCATCTTTTGAAAATCTACCCTCCTGAAGTCCAGGACCCTTGCCCTTGTATGTTTCAATTCCCCAGCCATCCTTATACTGAACCACACTATACGGTGATCACTGTTCCCCTGGTGGCCTCCTTCCATGATGTCTGCAACACTGTCTCTGTTAGTGAGTACCAGGTTCGGTATTGTCCCATCACAAGTGGGTTTACTGACTAGTTACCTGAGAAACACCCCTGAAAGGAGTCCAGGATCTTCCTGCTTCTAGCTGAAGCCAGAACTGGGAGGTTCTAATCTACAGCCAAGAGTTGAAGTCTCCCACTAGCAGCATCTCCCCCTTTTCTGCCATCTTGCCGATAGCTTCCACCAGTACTTTATCTAACTGCTCCCCCTCTGCTGGAGGTCTATAGACCACTCCAGTGTCAACAGAGGCTCCATTCCCTGTCTCTAATGTGACCCATAGTGCCTCTGCTCCCCCCTGTATTTCTTGTATCCCTGTTGCTTTTATGCATTTCCTCACATAAAGCACCACCAACCCTTCATTTCCTTCCCACCCTGTCCCTCCTGAGCAGAGCAAACCCTGGTATGCCCATGTCTGTACACAATATCCAGGTCAGCCTCTGTTATTATGGCTTCTAGATCAGGAATCTTATTTCCTAGACTTCTACCATTCGCACACATGGCCTTCCAGATTTTCTTACCCCTCTGCTTGTTACCCCCTTTTTTCCTTTTTGACCTTTCTCCTTCCCACCTCTCTTTTTAATGGTTCTGTTCCCATCCCCCTTCATTTCTACCACCCTGTTTACTTTAATAATTTTCACCTTGGAAGACTCCAGTTCCCTCAGGTTCTCCCTACTTTCTACTTCAGCCTGTGGGGAGGGGTGGGCAGTTACTGTCTCTCCAATTTATTCTGCTACCTCTCTCAACTAGTTTAAATGTTCATCAAAGTGACATCTAAACTGTTTACTGAGGACTGCTGTTCCCCTCCCAGATGGATGCAGGTTATCACCCCTGTCAAGGCTCTTATTTCTTCAGGTGGATCCCCAGTCCCAAATTTAACTAAACCCGTCCTCTTGGCACCATTCCTTCAGCCATGAGTTGAAGATCTTGGTGCAGAGATTCCTCTCCTCCCACCCGTCATACACGGCAGCACCCCAGTGAAACCAATTGAGTGTGCTACTTGTCTAAGTCCTCTTCCCAGCTCCTTAAATTCCTCCTGCACTATCCCAGGTCTGTCCCTAGCCAGGTCATTAGTCCCCATGTGGACGATGACATCCAGCTCTGCTTCCCATCCTGCTGCCATAGCAGTCCTCTGGATCTGCTTCCCACCCCTCTGGGCCATGGTGGTGCTTAGGTGCCTAATCTCCCCCCCATTCCTATTCCCATATCTATCCCCCATCACAATCGAGTTCCCTACCAGAAGTTGTTTCTTCCATCTCTGGGGTTCTCTTACTCCCTCCTTAGGGTCTCCGCTCCAGATAAGCCCACATCCTCCCCAGCCACTACCACAGGTGCTTTTCCTGGCTGTCACACCTCACCAGAGCAGTGTAGGAATTTTGTAGTGGTACTGGTTGAGGAATGTGCCTCTGACTCACTACTCCCACCATTCCAGTGCCCACTGTATACCAGCCATTCCTCCTTCCTCACATACTCTGGGGTAATGGTGTCAGACTTGGTGGATCCTGGGTGAAGGAAGAGGTTCCCTGAATCCTAGGCAACTCAGCCTGGAGTCGAGCAACCTCCTTATTCAACCCAGAAAGGTGCATGCAGATGGGGCAGCAGTGCAGTCTCCAGAAAGTCTCTGAAAATTGCTGCCCCGACACAGTAGTTAAACTGGAAATGTCTAGGAGGTAGAACTGTAATATCTACATCTATAGGAGGTGGAACTGTAATATCTACATCTATAGGAGGTGGAACTGTAATATCTACATCTACAGGAGGTGGAACTGTAATATCTACATCTACAGGAGGTGGAACTGTAATATCTACATCTACAGGAGGTAGAACTGTAATATCTACATCTATAGGAGGTGGAACTGTAATATCTACATCTACAGGAGGTGGAACTGTAATATCTACATCTATAGGAGGTGGAACTGTAATATCTACATCTATAGGAGGTAGAACTGTAATATCTACATCTATAGGAGGTAGAACTGTAATATTTACATCTATAGGAGGTGGAACTGTAATATTTACCTCTATAGGAGGTGGAACTGTCATCCCTATGAGGTGCAACTTTCCATAGTATTCAATACAGAAATATGTCAGAGGAGGTGGAACTGAGTTCCTGTGAGCTTCTGCCCAATTTAACCCCATCCACAGCCATGCACTGCACCACTCCTAGCAGTCCCAGCTACTATACTCCCTATGTGTTACCTGGAAATACTTATGTACCCTTACCCCTGATACAGTGTTCCTAGCTTCTGCTTTTTACAGCTGCAGTGGGTGTAGCTCTGCAGATGTCTTGTGAGCATAGTGGAGAAAGGAAGCTTTCCGGATACCAAACGAACTTGTTAAATAGTGGAGGTGAATGGCAATCACTGTGCATTTACCACACTATTTTGTCCATCAGTGCCAGTGGAACACAGCACTGTATGCCATGTCCAAGATGCCAGCCAGAGTTCTCTGCACATGCCTGACAACTTGTGCATGCACACTGAACTCTGGTGGCAAAAAGGCACAGCCTGCCATTTCCAAGATGGCCACTGGAGTTCTCTGTGCATGCACAGCAACTAATGCATGTACACTGGGCTTCAGTGGCCATCTTGGAAATAGGAGACTGTGCCCAGAGTTCAGTCTGCATGCACGAGTCATCACACATATGCAGAGAACTCTGGCCACCATCTTGGACATGGCAGACAGTGCCTTGTTCCACCCACAATGTTGGCTGCAGCTGTACCAGCTCTGGCCAGAATTCGTTTTGTGTGTTGCTACTTGTGTTCCTCTGTACCTCGTGTATGTCCCCTTTTACTATTACCCTAGATAGGTGTTGCTCCTATTCCCAATTTAAGCCTACCCTTTATCTTCTGCCCTTCCCAGCAGTGACTGCAACAAAAAAGTGAACAGGTGCCTTACCTTAGTTAATTGTTCTAGTCCCCCACTTCTCCACTTCCTTCTGATGATGCCTGCCAATGCCTAAGACACCCATCTTATACCTGTTCCACTCCTTTGCTATTCCACTGTCTTGCTGGACATGCACGTGTGGGACACGCTAGGAGGGAGTCCTTTTATAGTGCTCTTGTAAGAAAGGGTCTGGATGATCTTTTTAAGGCACTGGACCCATACAGAGTGTGGTAGCGGAGGTGGATCTCCATGTCCTCTATTGCCATATCCTTAGTAATGAAGATAAGTTATAAATTTAGAAGTACCACCCAATCTCTATGCTTCCTGTAATGTCTGCTTTACTTGAAGTGTTAAAGTAAAACCAGTTGCTTTCGTTTTACTATTTAAATTCATACTGATCCCAAATGTAGTCAGGTATAAGAGCCAGCAATGCAGCCATCTCAGTATTATCTAAACTTACAAATGACACCTCTATGGCCATTGACAATGGCACAGTGAGTGGTTTAGTCTTATTGGAGCAGCCACAAGACTTCAGCTTGGGCCACCTTGATAGTGTAGCAGTGATGGGCACTGCTTGCTATCATGTGGGACAGCAGGAGGAGGAGACTCAAGGATCAAGCATCCACAAGGATTCTTTCCTGCTTTGGGGAGGGTTATTAGCAAGGGCACTGGAAAACTGCACCAGCAATTTTATTGCAGAATACGCAGTTTTTACCATTCTCTGCAAAAACTGACATGTTATACAATTTCTTGAAATTTTTGAGTTCTTACCAAGAATTGTGTAAAAAGCATTAACATTTTAAATTAAAACTCTCAAATATATTGAAAGGTTTGCATGCAGACTTGGGTTTGGCCAAAACAATACAGTGCAAGGTGGGGAAGGGTTTTATGTGACACTGCTTTCATTTGAATCCTTATCTGGTTTGGTTTCAAAATCCACTGTTCAAGCATAAGTATACTAAAACACTTAACATTTGATTTGTGTTGAAGCAGTTTATCAGAAAACTGTCTGTTGCCACAGAGACTGAAACAATATGTGGGAGAAAAAATGCAAATGATCCCTTTCACCTAAATGGGATGCTAACTACAAAGTCTTTTTGTCTTTGCTGCTTAATCTGTGGCATTTATGCATGATGATTCTTGTCTGTTATTAAATTGTTTAGCCACACTGCCTGGTTCATTTCTGGTTTTGCTGCTATTGTGCTGATTTTCTTCTTGTTACAGTGTATTTATTCTTCAGCTGCTTTTGTATCTGCAACTAGTTTACCCTTTGCACTGTATATTTGACTGTTTTTGTATTATGTTTCATTATTATTTGTGCGATTTCTACTTGTTACATTGTATGTATTCTTTCAACTACTTTTGTGTGTGTGACTAGAAACAGACATAGAAAGCTGATGGCAGAAGGAGACCAAAGGTCCATCAAGTCTGCCCGTGAGTTCCCAAGACCCTAGGAGATCCTGGGACCTAGCCCATACTTTTACCAGCAGATTTAGTTTGAACATACTCTTTATCCCAACCCCATTTGAAGTCTGATACAGTCTTAGCTCCCACTATATCCCCAGGCAGCCTTTTCCATGGCTCCACTATCCTTTCTGAGAAACAGTGTTTCCTCAGATCCCTTTAGAATTTCCCACCCCTCAGCTTCCATCCATGCCCCCTTCTATTTGAGCTGGATGCCCTGGTGAATAGTTCAGAGTAGGGCACTGCATTCATTCCCCTCATGTACTTGAAGGTTTCAGTCATATACCCCCTTTTCTCCAGCAAATACATGTTTAATTCCTCAAGATGCCCTTCATGCGGTAGCCCCTGAAGCCCCTGTATCATTTTTGTCACCCTTCTCTGTATGATTTGTAGTCTGTCCCTGTCCTTTTTAAGGTGTGGGCTCCAAAACTGGACACAATATTCCAGGTGGTGTCACCAAGGATCTGTACAGTGGCAGTATCACATCCCAGTACTTAGTGTTGAATTGTCTCCCTGTACACCCCAGCATTTTGTTGGCCCTACTATATGCTGCATTACATTGGCTGTCATAGGATGTCACATATGATAACTCCAAGATCTCTTACCTCTTGTGAGGCACTGATCTTGACCCCATTGAGCCAATAAGCTGTCCTCAGGTTATTTTTGCCTAGATGCCTCACTTTACACTTTTTGGCATTGAACTTCCGCTGCCAGACACTAGACCATTTTCCCAACTTTTTCAGATCTTTCTGTAGGTTCCCAACTGCTTCCTCACTGTCCACCCTACTACCAAGCTTAGTGTCATCCGCAAACAGTGCAGTTTTGCCCTGGATACCTACTCCTGTGTTGCTGTCTGATGAACACATTAAACAGGACTGGTCCCAAGCCCCAGCTCTGAGGGACCCCACTCGACACCTCTCCCTCCTCTGACTTCTCCCCATTGACAACTACTCTCTGCTTCCTGCCCCCAGCCAGTTATCCACCCAAATTACAATGCAGTTTGTTATGCCCAAATCCTTTAGCTTCTTCAGCAGGCGGTTATGTGGCACAGAATCAAAGGCCTTGCTGAAGCTGAAAGAGAGGAGGTCCACTGAATGGACCCCTATCCAAGTCCCTAGTTACCCAATAAAAAAACTTTATCAGGCTCATTTGGCATGACCTGCCCACTACAAAACCATGTTGTTTGTCATCCTGAAGGCCATTCTTACTCAAGTATTATACTAGGTCTTGTTTAATCAGGACCTCCATTTGTTTTCCTAACACTGATGTGAGGCTAACCGGTCTGTAGTTATTGGCTTCCTCCTTGCTTTCACCCTTATGTGGATGCACCACATTAGCCCTCTTCCAGTCCCCTGGAATGACTCCCGTCTGAAGCAAATGATTAAACAGATGCACCAAGGGGTCTGCTAACTCATCTGCCAACTCTTTTAGTATCCTTGGATTTATTTCATCTAGTCCAGGAGATTTGTCTTGTTTTATATGCCTAACCCTGCCTGAGGTGATAATTTGTGGGGCACCCCTGCCTTGAGCTGTAATGCCACTGTCAGGCATTGGGCCACTATGTTCCTGGGTGAACACTGAACAGAAGTATTTGTTCAGAATGATGGCCTTCTGTCTGTCTTCTTCCATGATCTTGTCCTCATCTTTAAGTCTAACTAACCCTCACCATTTCTTTTTCTTCTCTGGTAAATACTGAAGAATTACTTGCTCCCCTCTTTGACTCCTTTTGCTATCAGAAGTTCTGCCTCTGCCTTTGCTTGCTTCACTGCTGAGTTAACCTCCTTATTCTTCTGTACATAATCTTCCCATAGGTCATTTCCCTGCTTCCTTTTGAAGTTTAGGAAGGCCTCTCTCTTGGCCCTAATGGTCATTTTAGTTGGACTAGTGAACCATATGTCGCATTGGTGTCTATTCCTTTTTGTCACAGTCTTTATGCATATCTTTGTGTCCTCTAAGATGGCTTGTTTAATTGACATCCAAATTTCTTCTACTTCTAACTGCTTGTGTATCTTAGAAAGTTTATCTCTGGCTAGATCCCTCATTTTGTCAAAATTAGCCCCTCTGAAATTTAGGACTTCTGCCCTGGACTGAGATTTGACCTCCCTCAGGGATAATTCAAACCAAACAGAGTTGTAGTCACTGTTAGCCAGCAGTTCCCCACCCTGACTGCCCCAATTGTTTCCAAGTTGGTGAGAACCACATTCAAGATGGTGTCCTGCCTAGTTGGATCCGTGACTAACTGCGTGAGAAAGCAATCCTGTAAGACTTCTACTACTGATTGATTCCTGACAGATCTAGCCATTGGGATGCCCCAGTCTACATGAGGCATTTTTTGGTCCCGTACCACCACTAATTCCCCTTTCAGTGATACTCCTCTAATTTCTTCCAATGCTCCCTGTCCTTGTCCTCCACTTGACTTGGAGGCCTATACACCACCCCGATGTGGATCCTCTTCCCTGAGGTTGAACTAAGCTGTACTCACAGGGGTTCCACTCCTTCTTTAAGTCTGACATCTCGTGCTGAGGCCTCTATTCCCTCTTTAACATAAAGCGCTACCCCCATTCCTCCTAAAGAGCCATAATCCAGAGCCGAGAGATCCCAACCATTGTTTTCTTTTTCCCAGGTTTCTGTGACAGCCACCAGGTCCATACAGAACTCTGCCATCCATGCCTGAAGGTCACCTATCTTGCTACCTAGGCTTCTGGCACTAAGGCACACCCCAGTCCAAGAACCAGGAGTTGAAGTGTTTCTTCTACCTGCTGGTCTGTTCCTGTGTTTCCTGCTTTCCTTCTTTCTTAGTCCCCTTTCTGGTCCTTTAGAGCCTTTTTTCTGCTTACTACGATTGAGTTTGTGATGTGATCTAGTAAATCTTGATGGTGGTGAGTGGCAGCTAAGTTCCCATCTTCTATGTTATCACTGATAGGTTTCCTAGCGCCATACACTCCCTTGCCTGGTTTAAACACTCGAGGTGGACGTTGAACGTCTGTTCCAATGCACTCGTTCCTTGTTTAGGGACTAGTTTACCCTTCACATTGTATATTTTACTGTTTCTTTGTACCATGTTTCAAGATTGTTTTGTGACCTGAACTCTCCCGGGTCGTGCTTAAAACTATGTATATTTATTGTTTAGTGCACCTACTCGGTTATCAAAAAACAAATAAATAAATGAATAAATAAAGTGGAAGGGCAGGTATTTCCTTGTAAACATGCTTTCATTTACACTAGTTTTGATTTAGACATCAGAGGATTTTGGATAGCCCTGCTGATTACAAACTTGAATAGGCTAGTTGGTGACAGTGTTTCCACTCTTAACAATCCACAACATAGATATTCACATACAAAGACTGCAATAGAAACTTGACTAAAGCCTGAGAGCAAACTTATAAAACACATAAAATGTATCTGAACATTTGCCTTTAACTAAACAAGATCATTGCAGGCAGAGTAAAACAGAGGAAAATTACAGGGTACCTTGACTACTGTATAACGCAGTAAAAATATATTGGTATGATTTAATGTTTTAATATGTGATTTTAGAACTGTTGTACAGTACATACAGTGCAGTGCAAATTATGAACAGTAAACATTTTAACATCTTTTTTTTTTACAAAACTCGATTATCCACCTCTCTGTCTGCTTATTTTCTTTTTCTTACACCAAAGTGGGTTAATAATTGACAGAACTATTGATAAGGTTTCATTATTCCACATCTAGAAGCAGACAGAATTTGTTGATTCAAGAATGGATGGGACAGACATAAGGCAATTCTGGTGGAGGTAGGAGGTAGTAGGCTGTTGGTTAACTAGGATCTGCAGCTTATCCAATAGGTAGGGAAATGGGCAGAATGGGTGGGCCAAGTGATCCTTATTTGCCATCAAAGTCTCTATTTCTGTGTTTCTATGATTCTGGATTTATGAATATTGATTTGCTGTGGCTGACTAAACAGAATCTATTTAGCACTGTATGAGGCAGATGTTTTTAGATTTTTTGAAGGTAGGCAATACATCGATCAATTTAGTATTCATTTTAGGAATACAAGCTTTCCTTCATGTTTAAAACATATTGAAGGGGCAGTGTATTCATTTAGCAGTTTATGCTGACTAATATGTATTGCAAAAAACAAAATATTTATTGTGGAGCACTCAGGGTGTATAGTAGCACTCCCACAATTTCCTCGCAATTTTTGCAAAAAATCTCCACAGTTTTGGGTCATTTTTTCTGCAGTTTTCCAGTGACCCTAATTATTAGTGTCTCACACTGTGACTCTGCCAGTTGATTGACTACAGGTGGAAGTGCAGCTGGAAGCACTAGTCTAGAAGGGAGGGACGCATCCCTAGCATATCAAACTGCTAACTCATGACATGCCATTGTATTCCTGTGGATGGGAATCTAAGGAACTAACAAAGAGTGTAAAAAGGGTGAAGCTGTCTGGAAGATGACGTCGCCATCCTGAACCTGCCTCTAGTTAGGCTGGCTGGGACAACTGGTGCTCCTACCTAGAGTAAATGTAGGGGGCCCTACCAGAGTGGGTGAGAATGGGCTGTTAAAAGAATCCCTCTCTGGGCTGAGGGAGGAGGTTGCCAGACTCAAGGCCAAGTTGGCTTGGGTATCAGAGGACCTTCTTCCCTACCCAGGGACCACCTAGTCCACAGCCATTACCTCAGAGGTTGGCCAGAAGGAGGAGTAGCTGGACAACAGTGGGCTCGGGGCGGGTTAAGGTGGTGGAGCATAGGCACATCATACACTCGGTTCCACTGCAGAACTCTTATGCTGCACTGGCAGAGCAGGAACATCCTACAGAGACACCCAAAGTAGTGAACAGGGTGGATGTGGGGGTCCTCCATAGTAGAGACCCCAAGAAAGGTGGCAGAGGTCCCCAGAGGAGGAGGAAGTGAATCCTTGTGGGTGATTCTATAGTGAGGGGATAGAGTTGGGGACATGTAAGGATGAGAGGAAGGTTTGGTGCCTTCCTGGTACCACAGCTTGCAGAGGTGGAAAGAAGATCCAAAGTATCACTGGGGCAGCAGGCAGAGAGCTAAACATCATTATCTAGCTGGGGACTAATGACCTGGCTAGGGATGAGCCAGTAATAGTTCAGGAATAGTTCAGGGAATTGGGAAGGGGTCTTAGGCAGGTGGCATGATCTGTGACCTTCTCAGAAGTGCTACCTGTCTATGACAGGGGACAGGACAAGATTTTGTGCTCCTAGAACTTCATTACATGGTTGAAGGAATGGTGCAGACAGGAGGGTTTTGGCTTCATTGTGCACTGGGGCTCCACCTGGAGGGATAAGGACCTGTACAGTGGTGACAACCTGCATACATCCAGGAGGGAAACTGTGGTCCTCAGTGAATTGTTTAAATGCTACATTGGTCAGCATTTAAACTTGCTAAGAGGGGAGGCAGAAAGATGAAGGGAGACATAAACTGCCCCCCCCCACAGGCAAATGAGATCATCAAGGGGAAACCTGAGGGGATGAAACCCCAAAAAGAACCATATAACAAAGGAATCCAGGGCATAGAAGGCAAGAGTGGTGGTGTGATAGATAATGGAGGAAACAAAGGAAGGCAAATGGGAAACAAGAGGGGAGGAGTGGCAGCACAATCTGGAGAGCCATGTGTGCAAATACTCGAAGTCTAGGCAAGAAGTCTGTAGACCTAGAAGCCACCATGGCAGAAGCAGACCTGGATATGGTTGCTATTACCAAGTCCTGGTGCAATGAAAACCAGGGATGTGACCATGCCAGGGCATATTCAGTTCAGAAAAGACAGGGTAGGTAAAAAAGGGGGCAGAGTGGCTCTTTAAGTTAGGGACAAAATAAAAGCCATGGAAATACAGAGAGAGCAGGGAGGAGCTGAGGTACGGTGGGTCACCGTGGAAACATGTAAGGGGGCTACTATTCACATAGGAGTGATCTACAGACCTCCAGCACAGGGGGAAGAGGTGGATACGGGTATGATGGAAGCCATCCAAAGGATGACATGTGAGGGGGAAGTGTTGCTGGTGGGGGACTTCAATCTACCAGACGTGGATTGGAGCCCACCAGCTGCAGCAACAGTCAGAAATAAGGATATCCTCAATTCCATGAAAGGGGCATTTTTCAGGCAACTTGTTAAGGAGCCCACTCATTGGGGGAAGGGGATACCAGACCTGGTACTGACAAATGGGGACAGTGTTGCTGATGTCACTGTGGGTGACAGCCTGGGATCCAGTGATCACCGTACAGGATGGTTCAAAGACGAGGGTCCTGGACTTCAGGAGGGCCGATTTCAGGAAAAAGGGAGAATGCCTCAGGGATGCCCTTGCAGGGATAGGGGATCTGGGGGGAATAGAGGAACTATGGGGAAAAATAAAGGGGAGCATTGAAAAAGCAACAAATCTTTGTATCAGTGCAAGTCGTAAGAGGGAGGTAATAATCCCTCTTTACAAGACACTGGTTAGGCCCCATCTGAAGCACTGCATGCAGTACTGGAGGCTGCACCTGCACAAATACATTAACAAAATGGAGGCAGTCCAGAGAAGGGCAACCAAAATGGTTCAGGGACTGCATCAGAAAACATATGAGGACAGATTAATGGAGCTCAATATGTATACACTAGAGCAAAGGAGGGACAGAGGTGATATGATTGAAACATTCAAACATCTTAAGGGCATTAACAAGGTGATAGAGTCTAACATGTTTCAATATAAGAAAAATAGCAGGACAAGAGGACGCAGCTTGAGATTAGAGGGCGGCCGATTAAGGGGTAATGTGAGGAAATTATTTTTTCACAGAAAGGGTGGTGGACGCATGGAACGGCCTACCTCAGGAAGTGGTGGATATGAATACAGTTCAGGGCTTCAAACAGGCATGGGATAGGCATAAGGGAGCAATAGAGATGAGTATGAGTAGATAGGCCATTGACAGAGCCTATGGCACATTCATAAGGTAGAAAAATGGGCAGACTAGATGGGCCTTGCTGTCCTTATCTGCCATCATCTTCCATGTTTCTATGTTTCTATGTTAACAAGTGCAAGAGAAAAAAAGAGTCTACTATGGTTCTCTAAAGACGTAGCAGAAAAAGTAAGAGCAAAAAAGCTAGCATTTAGAAATAAAAAAAGACACAGAAGAAGGAGGATAGGGAACATTACCAGCAGAAACAAAGGGAGGCAGGGAAGGCAGTTAGATGCGCAACGGCACAAACAGAGGAGAATATTGCCCAATCAGTAAAACAAGGGGATAAAACTTTCTTCAGATATATAAACAAGAAGAGGAAGACCAAAGGGAGAATAGTAAGGATAAAAGGGGAAGAAGGGGTTTGCCAGGAGGAAGACCAAAAGAAGGCAGACATATTGAACAAACACTGTTGTTCGGTATTTACAGAAGAAGTGGTGGGTGACAGGCCAAAGACAAGGAACAAGGGCATAAATGGTAGGGAAGTGGATACCAGTCCTTTTAAAGAGGAGAAAATCCTCAAGGTACTAGCACAATTAAAAGTAGACAACACAATGGGACCTGATGGGGTGCATCCCAGGATACTGAGGGAGCTCAAAGAGGTGCTGGCTGCACCTCTGACAACTCTATTCAACTTATCATCAGAAACAGGGGTGGTTCTAAGGGGTGGAGGAGGGCAGATGTGGTCCCACTTCACAAAAGTGGGAACAGGGAGGAGGCAGGAAATTACAGACCTGTCAACCACAGTAGGGGGCAATGTAATGGAAACACTGCTGAAGGATAGGATAGTGGAATGCCTTGTAACCAGTGGATTACAAGATCCAAGGCAACATGGTTTCACAGGGGGAGGTCTTGCAGACAAACCTGATTGAGTTCTTTGACTGGATGACCAGGGTAGTGGATCAGGGAGGAGCAGTAGATGTGGCCTACCTGGATTTCTGTAAGGGCTTTGGCACCATTCCAAATAGAAGACTGGTGAACAAGCTGGCCAGTCTGGTAGTGGGTCAAAAAGTTATAAACTCGGTAAGAAGTTGTTTTAGCTACAGAAGCCAGAGGGTGGTAGTAAATGGTGTCCACTCTGAAGAAGACAAGGTGACCAGTGGGGTGCCTCAGGGCTTGGTACTAGGCCCAGTCCTCTTCAATGTCTTTATTAGCAACATTGCGGAAGGGCTAAAAGGAAAACTATGCCTATTAATGGATGACATAAAAATACGCAACAGAGTACACACACCAGGGAGGGTGGAAGAAATGAGGGATGATTTGAAAAAGTTGGAAGAATGGTCAAAGGTTTGGCAGCTGGAATTCAGTGTAAAAAAGTGCAAAATCATGCACTTGGGGCACAGAAACCAGGGAAATACGTACCAATTGGGAGGGGAAGTAGTGGCAACCACCAAACAGGAAAGGGACCAGAGGGAAATCATTTCTGATGACCTGAAGGTAGCCAAGCAGTGTGATAAGGCAGTGAGGAAGGCTAGCAGGATGTTTGGGTGCATAGGGAGGGGTATCACCAGTAGGAAGAAGGAGGAAATATTACTGCTGTACAGATCACTGGTAAGACCCCACCTCGAGTACTGTGTTCAGTTCTGGAGGCCTCACCGCTGGAAGGACATTGATAAGGTGGAGGTGGTAGAAAAGAGGGCAACCAGAATGGTGCAGGGCCTGCACCAAAAGCCTTATGAGGAGAGGCTCAAGGAACTGAATATGTACTCTCTGGAGGAGAGGAGGGAAAAGGAGGATATGATAGAAACATTCAAATACCTAACAGGTATTAATAAGGTACAGGAAGGTAGCATTTTCCATGGAAAATGAAGCTCAAGAACAGGGGGTCATGCTATGAAGTTGGGGGGGGGCTTCGAGGAAATGTGAGGAAATGCTTCTTCCTGGAGAGGGTGGTGGACACCTGAAACAGCCTTCCAGCAGAGGTGGTCAGTGCCAAAATGATGATGAGATTCAATCATGCATGGGACAGATACAAGTGGACCTCAGTAGTAAGGCAAGGGGAGGAGATGACCGGAGATTGAGTAGGGTCTGCGGTGGCACAGTAGGCAGGGAAAACTGGGCAGACAAGGTGGCCAAAAGGTCCTTATCTACTGACAACTTGTATGTTTCTGTGTTTCTATGTCTCTATGAGTGCTGTACAGGTGTTCGATTTCAATTTGCATACCCCAGCAGAATTCAATGAATGACTGTGGGGTATTGAAAGAGGTCTAATAGGCCCTGGTGAAAGATGAAGAGTGCGAAAAGTATTTGGCTAAAACAAAATAATGCTTTATTAATGGATAAACTGGCTCTGCTTTGACACTTTGGCCAAAGACACTATGGGTCCCTGGTACTGGGATTTAGCAGGTTACAAGTAGGGGTAAAAGGCACCCCTCAGCCACCCCATGTTCTCCACAGTCAGTCTCCGTCTCTTCCATCCTTCCCTAGTTTTCCTGTCAGATGTCTGAAAAAAACTCAGTCATAACCTGGCACAGTGCCAGGAGTCTGATTTTTTGTTTATAAAAAATGTCTGGTGATGGAGGGGGAGGAAGGTAAATTACCAGGGTGGAGGAAGTGGTGGTTATGGGGCTATCTCTGGCCACCTGCAATGGGCTAAAGTCTTTGGCCTCTGTTCAGCAACATGCGTAGTATACTGCACACTGTCTAACTGCCTCACAGAGGGCTGTATGCATGATTCACATGCACATTACACCTAAGCAGGATCCATAGCCAGGGCATGCAGCATGCATAAGCATGGACTGTGCACACCCCAGGGAAGCTCAATGTGGGGACATGTCGAACGGCTACACCCTGCACGCGTGGTGTAATGTGTATGTATAGTACAGTTTATGCCAGAAAGGCACATGTGCAGGCCTCAGAAAAGTACAGGCTCCTGCTGTAAATCTTGGGTCGTGGCCCAGTAGCTGCCGTCACACAGGGACTTACCTGAAAGTGCACTGTGTTGCTGCCCCCAGTTCACACATGCCGCAGAGGTGCAGGGATGTGACAGCTGGACCCATACCAGTCAATGTCCCCCGTGCGATAGTGCCATGTTCAACAGCCACTGCGGGCATGCCTAGAGAGGCACGGCATGTGATGTAGCTGTGGTAGAATTTCTGCACCACACAGTATGCAGAGCCATAATGCAGGCTGTGAGTCTCCAGTACCCTGTGGTATGACCTTCGGTCCTGTCACCTGGCACACTTGCCTCATGGTGCTGTCCACAACAGAGTACCGATTCCCCTCCTCCTTCCCTTGTCACCAAAAGGATGCCACTATATGTGGCCGCACAAGTGGCCTGACCATCCCTGTACCCACATAATAAAGCAGATGACACAGTAGGCTGCAGAACAGTGCAATATTTATAAGTACTCAGAAGGCATCAGCAAGGCCATAACAACAGCATCACACATAACATACTCCTATAAACATACTGCACAACAGGGGAGGTGTCCCTAATAGTCTGTCTAGAGGTATATCAAAAGCAAATGTCCAGAATGTGGCTGGGGGCCCCCTGTAAACATCCTCCCACACCAAAGTGTCTCGGCAAGTCATCCTGTAACCTCAGCATCTCCAGTGCCATAGGCCACACCCGATAGGGTGCAGTGGTCCCACCATGGCTGGCAAAAAATAGTAACAGGGTCCAGCTTGGGGCAGGGCTTGCTGAATGAGTGCATGACATCCAACACATACTCTGTTCTGTGTCCCTCAATGTCCTGGAACAGTACAGTTTTTTCATTATGGTTAACCCCTTGTAGATGGTGTCTATGAGGCTCCCGGAATGCACCCGGGCCTCCAGGAGATACGTCAGTGCAGAGTCCTTCCCCAGTCCACTCTTTGCATGGATCTTTTCTAGGGCCACCTCATACACTCAGACCTCTCTGTTCCTTTCAGTTTCATCCCAGTGCACCTTCAGAAAGTAGGGATATTTGTTTGTTGGGTTAATCCACCATCATCCAATGGCAAATGACCCTCTGTGCCTGGGACCACTTGGGAATTGGTTGTACATGGCCCTGTTGTGCCTGCCTTGGTCATAGCCATGGTCCCTTATGGTGCTGGGTGAGGTGGATTGTTACCTTGTCTGCATCCCCCCAGTGGTGGCCATTGCAGGTGGTGCTCCTGTGGTGTCATGTTTTCCTGCCCTCGATGCACCATGTTTCCTAGCCCGATGTTGCCTTGATGTCTCGTAGGAGGTGTCACTATTGCAACAGTCCCAGAGATCATGGGGCCTGCTGTCACTGTTGAGGCTTGAGGGGTCATCTGTGTGTCTGTGTTGGCTTTACACTGCTGTTGACCGGGTAAGGAAGGCCCCATTTTAGTGGCACTCTGTGGCAGTAGCCACCCCTCCAGCTCCATTCTCTGGTCACCAGGGCTAACGTCCCAACTTCTTCCATCTCTTCATTGACTCCCTGAGGTGTAGACATCTCAGGGGGTGGAGTCAGTAGTGGTGCTGTGCCCTGCATTGCAAGGGCCCTGCCACCTGCTACAGCCATTGGCCTCTGATGCTCCATGTACCCCAATGGGATCTGCCCTGGACACAGTTGCTGTCATCTGTGATGCCCCAGAGGGTTTCTGTCACCCTTTACATAAGCTTCATGTAATGATATTGGGGCCCCTGTGGCTACACATGTCGCAGCAGGCAAACACCTGTGGGGTAGGGTCGTGCTTGTCTCCCTCTGCAGCCGCCATTTTACTGTTGCTAGGGGTACAGTCGCTTCATGTGTGTCTCCACTCCCGGCCATTAAGACAACCTATGTAACCTGCAAACAAAACACACTGATTAGTTTCCATTCCATTATATAACGTACCCTGCCTTAACACACTTACATAATCTCTGGCCCTATATTCTATTGTTAGTTAGACAGGGCTGCTGGTGCAGTGCATAGCCATGTATATCTGTCTGTTAGGGTATGCACCCTCTCCATTTTGCAATAAACTTTGTATCTGCCCTATGTCCACCCATTGGGATAGTTATCCTGTGCTCCTTATCCTTTGGCTGCATCTGTGTGGGATGCTGTGTGCGATGCTTGCACAGGTCCCTTTGTGTCCCTTGCTGCCACACACCCCACCACCTAACCACTTCACTGGACATGTACCACAGGCACTATCCCTTACAGCCCTGTCCATTCATGTGGAGGAAGGGGTACTCACCAGCAGTTATCCATTGCAGGAACAGGTAGGTTTCACACATCCATGGTGGTCACAGTATTGGGGTCACCCTGGGGTATATGGATTACTGACTGGAGGGGCTGTTCGAGTGTTTTCTGCAGTGTGGCAACTGTATGACTCCTGACTCTGGGCTCTATTTAGCTCCCTGCTTGCACCCACAATGTCAGCACAACTGCATGAGCCAGCTGGCTCCCTGTACATACCACACCCCCACTGGGGTGGCCTATCATAGGCAGGAAGCCATGGTGGGCGGTAATGGTATCTTCATACTGAGGGGGTACTGCATGCTCGTGGGTATGAGTTCTGCTCCCACCCAATCACAGCTGTCCTCTTTCAGAGTGATTTACATGGTGGGTTGCATCTTACTTGTGTTGGGTGGGAGCCTTGAGCTGTGGTGGGCATGGTGGCAGTGACACCATGCCCAGGACTGAGGTGCATGGGCAACACATTAGACCAGAGATTTGCAACCTTTTTGTTTGCTCAGATTGCCCTGTGTGAACATCAGTATTATCAGGGACCCCCTGCTTGCAACAGCAGACAGAGGGTTGGGGAGGGAGGTGGAGAGTACGTTTCATACCAATATAAATAAAAAAAAAGCATCAAAGTAAACATTATCATTGCCACCTCACTTCCCTCACCACTTGAGCCATCAGGTCTGCTGCCACTCTGCCATGATCCCAATCCCTGCTGCTGCCACCAAACCCAAATTAAAGAAATAAGGGCTTAAAGTATACATGGAATGCCTAAAAATAAGCTATGTTAAAAATGAAAGTAAAGTTGCTGTGCTGCCACCTCACGGTATTTCATGACTTCCATTTGACATCCTGTTTTTGTGTCACTGTTAATCTACAACTGAAGATCAAGACTGAATGGCTTAACAGTGGGCTGAGAACAGAGGCTTAGAAGACACCATGAAGTCTGCATTTGGCACTGGTACCAGAATTGAACCACGGAAACGTGTTGATGGGGAAGAACTTCACGAAGTGCTGCCACTGCTTCTCTCATTGCCACTTAGCCACAGGGTCTGAATATATAAAACATTGGGGGAAATTCATAAAGTAAGTCTTAATAACAAAGTCAACAGCTGTAAGTATTCAATTGTGTAATTGTGCTCATGCTCTGAGGTATTTATCACCTGCAGTTATCATCTGGCGCAATTATACTGAGTCACCTGAGTCAATTATTGTGGGCTTTCTGCTCCACTGGCTTTGTGATCCACTTTTCTTTTCACATTTAACATTTCTGCTATGCACTCCACAGACCTCTGACACCTCGCTTGAGGGCCCCCTGGGGGCTGCAGACACCTAATTGAAAAACCCTGCATTGGACTGTACTGCACTTCAGTACCATGACATGTACATAATGTCCCCACACACACTTTTTGTGCCCACACTAGACAGGTAACAACAGTACTGCATGGACAGTCTATGCCTGCATGGATGATCAATGCCTACATGAGCGCTACACCTGCGGGGCATGGAATGTCACCATGGATGTCACATCGCTGGCCTAGCACCCATGGCTGCAGCCATATACATTATGCACCACTGTTGCTATGCTGACACCTCCACATGCACAAATGTGCATCAGGGTGCCACGTGCCCATGGTGGTGCAGATCACCATATGTGGTGGGATCAAGGGGTGTTCCTGCTTCTGGTGGTCCCTGCTATGCCACACGTGTCCTAGTATGCCCCTACATCCCCCTTTCTGTCTGTGTATAGAGCCATTGATGAATACCACATAATTTGCGTGCCTCCACCACTATGATCAATTTGGTCTAAATGGCAATCTTCGTGGATAGAGGCCATTATTTTTAATTAACTGGTTGAAGGTTGAAGTGATCCTAAAGTACCCCAGATGTTTGGCTGGGTTGAATTGAAGGTAAACTCACCCGATTTCAGTGCATTTATGAAATACAAATTTGATATCTGCTCATCCTTAGACGGGGGACTGAACTGAAGCCAAATCTGCCAGTTTTCATATTTCCTAATCTCACTTCGAGCACTGGAAGGGAGATGATGGTGCCATAACTTTACCACATCATTCTACTAAGACCTCCAAGAGCATTTGAGGCCTCAATTCCCTCTCTCTCACACACAGTTTTTCACACCCACACTATGGCTAACCAGCTAGCACATAAAAGTGGTGATCGTGCGATCCACTCCAATTACAGACCCATTTCCATCCTTCCCTCACTATCCAAAGCACTGGAGTGAATTGTCTCTTATCAACTAGTGGACTACCTCAGTAAGTACAACATTCAATGCTCCAAACAACATGGTTTCTGCAAGGCCCACAGCACCACTACAGCACAACTCGAATATATGGATTATATCCATGAGGCGCTAGATACCGGCCATCTAGTGGAATATATATATATATATATATATATATATGTATATATATATATATATATATATATACAGTATATCACAAAAGCATTTGACACAGTTAATCACCATGCTCTTCTCCAAAAACTACTCACTCTTGTGCTCTCACCAGTTGCCACTCTGTGGTTTAAGAGCTATCTAGCCCACAGGACACAACAGGTAAAAATACACATTATACTCTCTGATAGCAGGAAGGTGTCTCTAGGTGTTTCACAAGGCTCCACCACCCTGGGACTCCTCCTTTTTAGCCTGTTCCTCAACTCCCTTTCTGGTGTCTGCCCGGCCAAAATGCTTCTTTACTCAGATAATGCGGTCATCTTCTCTAGTAGCCCATTTCACCTCAATAAAAGTCTCCAAGAGTACTTCACTATAATTGAGCAATGGTTCAACCATAACAAACTCCTACTAAACTATAAAAAAACAAAATAATGCTGTTGTCCAAGCCGCAAAACAAGAACAAATCCAGCCAACAAACAGTCAACTTGAACCACTTGACCAAATAAACACATTCAAATATCTAGGCATTACCCTTCACAGTTCCCTGTCCTGTTCCCACCAAATAGATCAGGTAGTGAAAACTGTGAACTCCAGAATCGGCCTACTTTGTAGACACTGGCATTGCATGACAGCTGAAGCATTGTCACTAGAAGTCAACAGCTCTGTACTTTCTAGCATTGACTATAGCCTTGTGGTGTACAGTACAACTACTGAAACTGCCCTGAAACAAGTAAAATAGCACTAAACAACACCTGTATACTGGTCCTAGGTACAGGACACTTCACACAAACATGTGACCTGTATGCCCAGATTAATTGGCTTAACCTCCAGGTGAGGATAAAGTACCAGGTATGCCCCCTTGGTAAAAAAAAAAAACACCCCACCAGCATTACAGAAACTATTTAAACCTGCCTTAAACTCACATCAGACCAGAGGAAAGATGAGAAATGCCCTACACGTTCCTTTTCATCACACAGAACTAGCTCAACAGTCATCCTCCTATAAGGCTCCACTATGGCTCAATGAGCTCCCAACCCCCATAACCAACACTCTGAAGCTTGGGCCTTATAAAAAAGAACAAAAAAAAATATCTGAATATGAATATATATGTGATTTCAATAGCTGAGTCTTATTACTTCATCCCATTCCTACCCTTTGTCACAGATTCACTCAGCAGGTCAGCCCTCTACTCCCAAAGTGCCAGCCTCTGAGCGTAGCCTTGTGAACAGTGAACAGAACAAGGCAGCCCTCTTGTCTGTTTTGTGGATTCGAGTCACCTTAGTCCCAAGTTCTGGAGGGATTCAAACTTGTTAACCTCTTGTTAGCATACCCAATTGTAAGGCTCAGATAATTCTGTCTTCGGGGGCCAGATATCTTTGCCTACAGGCACCTAACCAGGTATTATAAAATTAACCCTTTTTGAACTCTATGTAAGACCCAGAGAAACTCTTAAACTGTTTCCCAGTTTGGTACACCCATAAACTCATGCACCATGTCAGCTTTAAAACCATCTAACTTCACTTAAAACCAAAGAAATGTTTCATGGCACACCAGGCAGTTTCTGTTTTTAAAATATCTCTTTACTAAACAAAAGGTAAAATAGTAAACAATAATATGCAGAACTCTTATCACAAAAACATACAAGTCATTAAACAAAAAGGTGTAAAAGTGGCACTATATTTCTTATCCACAAAATACTTATATTCTAAAGGCTTGATGTTGCTGTTTAAAAGTCAGGTAAAAAAGTCCTTCTATGAAACCAGAATCATAGTTTTAAAAGCTGCTTTCTCCAGCCCCCTGTATGAGGTCACTGTACTTCCTCCCTATCAGGATATTTTTACTAAAAATGTATCTCTACAGGAAACAGGATCCTTATGAGGAAGTAAGATCCTGTTTTGCTCAACATAACATCAATTCTCAAATGACACCTCTTTAATGAAAAAGGATCTTCCTGATCTTCACAGATTTCAAAGCCTTTTTAATTTTGCATAGAAGTGTCATGCCCTGCTTTCCTTTTCTGTAAACGTTGTGAAATGGATATGTTCTTTCATGCCAACTCGGCTACTGATAATAGAACTAGCTAAACAGGATGTCCCTGATTTAGGTACCTTTTAGCCCTGCAATTATCTTGGCCTTGCAGGTGTTAGATTTTTTTATCTAAGTTCCTGTGTCATCGCACATACTGAGATCTCAGGGGAATGTGTGTGTGAGTGAAGGAGGTCACTCCAAGCACACTGGCATTTCCCACAGACAAATTCAATACCACATTTCTGTTATTTTTAAGAAATTAAAAAATGATACAGCACTCAGAGCTGGCTGCCTATGTCACACCCTTCACCACTCTTCCACTCCCTCCTCTTCACCCTACTCCCCCCTGGCCCCACCCTCCACCCTGCCTTCATTACTGTCCTCCTCCCCCACTTTCCCCATCCTTATAAACTCCTCTGTGCTTTCATCCTACCACTACTCTCTCTTTCAACATCCTCTCTCACCCTCCCTCCTTCCCATACCCTCCAGTCACCAAATCCCTTACCCTCTGTTTACTCCTCCTTACTGCTTATGACAATGCTCACATCCTGGCTGTGCTCCAACCTTCAGCTCTTTGCCTGTCATTCGCTCTCCCTTTGATCTGCGAATAAAAAAAAAGATTGTAAATTAGATGTCATGTAAATGCAGTTGTTGTATTATCTGTATCTATTTATACCAGAACTATGTATTCCCTCTGTATATGGTGTCTTGCTTTGTACTACTGTTATTCTTCATCCTTCTTGACGTGGAACCTTTGTAAATGAGCTGCTAGCTCAAAGGTTGTTGTCCAAGACAATAAATAAATAAATAAAATAAAAAAAAATTAATTTTACCTATAATAGATTATGGGTGTCACATGTGTAGCCATACAAATACAAATGTACTACATAAACTAGATATTAGTAAATATAGATTGGCCAGATTCATTCTTAAATGTGAATATAATACACATCACTGTCTGATGCACAAAAGATTAGACTGAGTAACGCTGGAATAAAAAAAAGGATCTGGGCAACCTCAGTGTATAGACTCTTCAAAAATAATAGGCCTTCTAAATTACTGGACAAGCTGGTCAGACCAAACCATACCTTCCAGTTAAGAACTAAAGGGGCAAGAGAACTGGTTGTGCCAAAAGTGAGAAACAATTATGGGAGAATGGCATTTCAATACAAAGCCGCTAACACATGGAATGGGTTACCACCCCAACTGTGAAAGCTTGAAATGTCTGTAAATACATTTAAAACTGCAGTGAAACATGAACTGTGCCTCAGGTGCACATGTAACAGATGAATTGTACCTAAAGTCAGATATAAATTTGATGTATATTTAATAACATGTTAATGAATAGATTGTCTAACTTCTAAACATATGTTTTAAATGCTTTGTAATGTTTCTATGTGCAACTTGTAACCTAGAAAGTAACATCAAACAGGAACACCTTGTAAATAGGGTATATATAGTGCTAATAGTGTGTTTTTCTCTAAACTCCTGTATAAATAAACGTTTTTGCTTACTTACTTACACCCCTCCTGTGTGGCATGGAGGGCTCACACTTGTAGGAACAGCATGCCATGGTTGTCAACATTTTTACCAGTTCTGCTGGGGTTAAAGGAGATATGGCATTACTAGACAAACTACATTATCCCATAATCCCTTGCTTAAATGGAGTAAGGAATACCTAATATAATACTGGCCTATGCTCAACCAGGTGGGATTTATGCACGCAAGGCATGTATCCCACCTGTGGAGCTCCTCACCTGCGGACAGGTGCGCACCACTGGAATTCTGCAGTGGCCATGACCTGTCTGTAGGCAAGCCCCCATGGCATGCAGCACTCTGTGAGGTGGCTGGGGTGGAGTCACAGACCCAGGCAGGCATCCAATTGGATGCCCATCCCAGGACTAACAGTGGATCCCTTGCGTGGTGGGGGGCGCACTGGCTGCACTCCCCCATGGATGTTCACACAGCTGTCAGCTGTGGAGGTGAGAGGTGGGTAGTGCCACCAGCTGTGAGGTTCCCCTGGTCAACTGGGGAGGTATGGGGTTGGTGCCACAGGTATGTGTGTGTGGGGGGGTTGTTTGCACCAGTCCACCACACCACCTGGTGCACGGGGAGCCACAGAGGCAGGCGGGTGACGGGGGTACATGAGGTCTGGGGGCCAGCGCCTCCATATGTATGTGTGTGTGTGTGTGTGTGTGTGTGTGGAGGGAGGGACTTGGCATGCACAGGAATGGTGGGAGCTCGGCAGGGTGTTGGTTTGGCAGCCCTGGGCGGCCATTGGATGTATCGGTGGTGGTCCCCTCTTGGTGTTGGATGGATGCATAGGGCACATAGAAGACTTAAGGCAGGGTTTACCAGGCATAGCGGCTGCCGTGCTACACACCCAGGTGTGCAGCACTATGCAGCTTTGTGAATGCCGTGTATTGCTGGCACTCCTCCTGCCCACCCATGTGCATTGTGGTCCACACGGGTGGGGGATCAGGTGCGTGAGGGCTGTGTGCCCCCCTTATGCATCCTGTGTAGGGGGTACAATGGGTGCAGAGTGTCTCTGTGCCTTACATATGCAGCGCAGATGGGCTCCGTGCCTTCAAGCATAGAGCCCATAGTGAGTAAATGTCTAGTGGCTTACAACATTTGTATTACCTTGTCAGTGCCTTTCATAATTTATCACTGTCTGTTGTGCAATTCCATGGTAGCTTTACTGCTCCGCAATGGTATTAAAGTTAATTTTTACAATATTGCTTGATAGTATAGTCACCTTATATACCTCTGGTGATCTGCCTAACGTACTCCATATATGCACTAATGCATGCAATTTCTGTCCTTTTTCACAGGCCAAGTACAAAATAACTTAGTATAAAACACATTTCAGTAAAGGAGCATTTGCAGTATCAGGTCCAGCGTTGCTGAATGAACTTATCAGTGTTATCAGTTTGACCGACAGTGTGCTTCACATCACAGAGAAGGGGTTTCAGGAGAGAGTGCAGGGATCACGTCCTATATCAGGCAGGGGCCTGGATTCTACCAGGCAGGATTGAGGAGGGAAGGAGGTCCATGACTCACAAGGGACACCAGGGGTGAGTTACCGATTTCTGTGGGGGATTACTTAACTGTGTTTTCCTTCTAGGTGTGTGGAAATCTGTGGAATACTGTCAGGGTGCTTATTATTTACTATTTGCACTGCTGGCGGGTGAAGCCTGAGGGAAGGCTGCTCATAGGTACTACAGCCAAATGGGGGTTTTTAAGGGCTGATTGGGGAATAGGGTGCACTGTATTTGGGCTGTTCTGGGTGTGTGACCTGATTTTTTAATTTTTTGCAGTAGTGGAGGTAACTCCCACCATCCCTCCCCCATCCCGCCCACCTCAAGGTCACATAGGGTGCCCTCTGGAGGACACGGTGAGGCTTCGTGTTGGGGACAGAAGAGGTGGAGCAACCACTGCCCATGCTTTACATAGCTTGAGTAGGGGAACCAGTCATATCCTCACTTAGGACTATCAAGAGGAGGCAGTTGGGGTAAAAGAAGGCACATAGGGGAGGTACTAGGGGAAGGTGGTAGGATGCACAGAGATATACTGGGGGAGGAAGGTCCAAAGCCGTAGTAGAGGATGGAATATTTAAACCAACATGTGGCAACCTAAAGGACGGTGGGGGACAGAGATACAGTATGGGCAGTGGGAGGTGGACCATTGAAGATACATGGGGGATGCAAGTGGGAAGTGGCAGTATGGTCAGATGTAATTACTGCGGCATGGCCATATTCCTGGGAACAATGTGGAATACAGGGGGGTGTCTAGTCTGTGGACAACCTGGGCAGCTGAAGGAGGAAATGTAATGGCTAAGGTGGGTATTGGGTATGAGGAGTGGAGGTGGTTGGGCTGAGGAGCAGGCTAAGAGAGGCTTCAGGGTCTGCCAGGATGTCAGGGCAGCAAAGGGACCAAGGCAGGATGCTATGCCAGGGGTGGCAGGAATGGAAGACTTGGAGGGTGATGGGCAGAGGTGATGAAGGGGGAAATGAGTCAGGTTAGAAAAGAAGAACAGGGGGCAGGAGAAGGTTCCAGAAGGCACTATGGGCAAGGGGTGTGACAGGGCTGAATAAAGCCCTGTCCCAGTTGTTATGCAGAAATTGTTTCAATGCAAGGATCTGTTCTAGTTTCTCCTTTTCTGTCTCTTGTCTGTCTGGTTGTGCAATCAAATTTTCTCATGAGACCTAAGACTTGATCACCCCGATGGTCTTGCAATTCTCTGCCTCTTGCTATCTCTCTATCCTTACTTGCTGTTCTGTCTTTTCTTCTCCCTTGCATATCTGCTGGTATAAAAATATATGAGAATCTTTTTGTGGAAATGTAATTGATACTGGGATCCCTTTATTTAAAACTGTATATAGTTGTACTGTTGAAATGATTGCAAAGCTAAAACTGTATATAGTTTTACTGTTGAAATTATTGCAAAGCTTCTATTATCCCTAAAGGGGTTAACCTGAGATGCAATTTTAAAGCCTTTTACAGAAGATGTAAACAAGAGGTCAGTGCTGGGTCACAATGTTGTTTTTGCTGCACTTGTTGAAACTTACAAGAACACTATGTGAGAAGCATGCTGTTTTCTTAACGAGCGGGGATTACAAAGACTTATAAAAACAGAGCTGCAATTTCTCACAAGAGAAACACAGAGACTGAGACTAGAAATTGAGAAGAAACCCAGATGGACTTTCTATGTTTATACTGCCTTTGTAAATAGTTATACTGAACAATTTTATTTTTTTTTATTTTACTGTTAATAATAAATCACTTGTTGCAAATTTTACAACTGCTCCTGATTTTCCTATGCTTCCTGACCTGTGCCTCAATGACAAGGGGATAATAACCTCTAACAGGTTCACTGTACTGTGGGATCTGAAAGACCAAGAAGAGGCTGTGGTGCCCAAGAAGCAGAGAGTGAAGCAGACAGAACTGGGTAAGGGGATCTGGAGAGAAGGGAGGGGAGTTGGGGAAAGAGGAACATCTGGGACAGGGAGACAGGAAAGACAGATGGAGGGAAGGACCATAAGGTAGGTGAGGAGGGAGCAGATCAGGAGGGTAGGGGGAGAGGAAACACTATAATTCTAGGTGATTTCAATCTACCTGGAAAAGACTGGAACACACCAGCTACCACCTGTAGGAGGGAACAGGTCCTCTTGGATGCTTTCCAGGATTGTTTCCTAACACAGGAAGTCATGGAGACAATGAGGGAGGGGCCATACTGAACCTTGTACTGTATAATGGGGAGCATGTACAGGAGGTGGAAGTGAGGAGACCCCTTGCAGGCAGTGACCACTGCATCATCTGTTTTTTTGATCTGCATGGGGAAGGAAGCAGACACAACTAAAACAAGAGTGGTGGACTTCAGGAAGGCTGACTTCAGCAAGATGGGGAGTGTAGTTCAGGAGCACCTAGCAGAGCTCCATCCAGAGGTGGATGCGGGCCAGCAATAGGCCATCATTAAGACAGAGATAATAGAGGCCACCAACACTTGTACAAGGAATTGAAAAGAGCATTCCAGAATCAAGAGACCTCGCTGGTTTGGTAGAAAAGTGGCTGAAAAGGTAAAAGAGAAGAGGACAGCCTTCCTGAAGTGCAAGCGTACCTCAAGGGAGGAAGACAGGGAGATTTACACTGTGAAATCTAGAGAGGTAGGGAAAGAGGTCCAGGCAGCCAATGCAGAGAAAGAACTTAGACTGGCTCAGGGGATTATGGAAGGAGAAAATGACTTCTTCTGATACATTAAGGAGAGAAGAAGGAGAAGGGATGGGATTGTTAAGATCAAAAGGGAGGAGGGGTGGGTAGAGAAGTGAGAAACAAGCGGAGGCACTAAATGAGTACTTCTGTTCTGTCTTCACCAGGGAAACCAGTGCGCCAATGCCACGGGGGAGGATTTGGGTGCCCCTTGGGGGGGAATGAGTATGGGGGAGATTGATGTAGACAGAGTATTAAGAGGACTAAGGGAACTGTGGCTGGACAAGACACCTGGCCCAGATGGGATACACCCAAGGGTCCTTAGGGAACTGGTGGAGGTATTGGTAGCACCACTGACAGACCTGTTTAACACCTTGATGGAGATGGGGTGTGTATCTCAGGACTGGGGGACAGCTCATGTGGTACTTCTTCACAAACGTGGACCCAGGGACGAGCCAGGTAATTACAGGCCAGTTAGCTTAACCTCCATAATGGGTAAGTTAATGGAGACTGTTCTAAAGGAAAGGCTGGTGTTCTTCCTTGAAGAAAATAGCCTCCAGGATGATAGACAGCATGGGTTTGTCAGGGGAAGGTCAAGTCAAACCAACATGGTGGATTTCTTTGATTGGGTTACGAGGACCGTGGACAAAGGGCAGGCGTAAGATGTACTATACCTGGACTTCAACAAAGCATTTGATTCAGTGCTGATCTGCAAGCTGGGAGACCTGGGATTAGGGAAGAAACTGCTGGGGTGGGTCAAGAGCTGGTTATGGGACAGGAACCAGAGGGTGGTAGTGGTGGAGGGGGAGCTATCCAAACCAAGGCCTGTAACCAGTGGTGTCCCACAGGGCTCAGTGCTGGGACCAGTGCTATTCAATGTGTTTATAAGTGACATTGTGAAGGGGTCAAGAGTGAAATCTGCCTGTTCACGGATGATACTAAGCTCTGTGGGAGGGTGGACCCAGAGGAGGGGAGACAGGATCTAAGGAAGGACCTAGCTATGGTTGGGCATATGGCAATTGGGTTTCAATGCCAGGAAGTGCAAGGTGATGCACATGGGAAACAGAAACCTGAAGACTGGCTACTGGCTGGGGGGAATTCAGGTGGCAATATCGGAGGAAGAAAAGGACCTGAGGATAATGGTCAGGGGGACATGAAACACATTGCACAGTGCCAAAGGGCAGCAGCCAAAGCAAATAAAATGCCAGGCTGCATCACCAGGGGAATCACCTCCAGAAGGGAGAAAGTTATTCTCCCACTGTACAGGTCACTGGTGAGGCCGCACCGGGAGTATTGTGTTCAGTTCTGGTGCCCTTACCTGAAGAAAGATATCAAACTGTTGGAGGGGGTCTAATGGAGGGTAACTATAATGAGCCACAGCACTGGGGACAGAAATTATGAGGAGAGGCTGGGGGTGCAGAACATGTACTCCCTGGAGGACAGGAGGGAGAGAGGTGATATGATTGAAACCTTTGAGTATCAGGGTGAACACAGAGGGCATCTTTAGCTTAAGGATGGAAGGTACAACAAGCTGTCATAGCCTGAAATTGGTGGGGGGCAGATTCAGAAGGGAAATGAGGAGGCACTTTTCCACAGAAAGAGTGTTGAAGGGGTGGAATGAGTTGCCAAAGCAGGTGGTGGCAGCAAGAACAGTGACCAGCTTCAAGAGGGGGTGGGATGGGGTAAAGAAGAGAGTTAGGATGGAAGGGTGCTCTGGTGGGTGAGAGTTGCACATTGGGAATGAGATGGGGGATGTACAACTCCAGGAGGAGTAAGGGTGGGGATGGGGGGTCAGCTCATTGGTATCCAACCAAGCTGCACACTTGAGCGGACTAGATAGACCATCAAGGCCTGTTTCCGCTGGCAATTTTGTATGTTCTTACATAATACTATCTTTTGTCAGTATTTTTAGACATGCTAAGTGTAACTAGCCTAGCGCCCCTTTCCAATGGTTGAGCCAGTTACTAAATGGTTATTGGAGTTTGTGACAGTATAAAGCTGGAAAAACCAAAGCTCCAGTTAGACTGCAGCAGAGCTCTAAATCATTCAAGTGATAGGCATACAATGTTCAGTGTTAATTTGTAAAACCTCCACCAGCCCCTTGTTTAACTAGAAGGCACACCTCTCCAAGTCTAGGGGAAAAGAGAGGGGTGGGGGTATATTGTTTTGCCACCATAGACAAGGTGGACTTAGCCTGCTATACAAAACAGACAACCAAGGGTGGCAACTGCCTGGCACACATCTGGTAGTGACCAATTGCCATGGCCAACAACCCGGGTCCCTGGGAGAAAACATTTGCTCAGGACTATGCTAGGTCTGCACTTCTGGACAGGGGCACCCAAGTAACTCCAGACACAAGGAAGCAATAACATCACTGTCCCAACCAGGTTGGGATTCTAGAGTGTGGCTTTTATTCATGTAACAAAGTACGAATAATCACAAAGCAAAGATGGACCCCCATGGGGCTACACACACTTGTAATGCAGATTACTGAGGTACAGACATTCCTGAATTCCCATTTAGCATAGAATGAAGAAAACATACACTGGTAAACACATTGGTTTCTACTGGAAATTGGCACATCCGGCCAGGTACTGGTACATTTCCCATCGACTAGGCACACGCGGTCAGTACTAGGACACTTTCCCATATTTCATGAGGAATGAAGGTGGTACACACGACCACAAAAGAGCACATACAGGCTCAGAACTTTCAGAACCCACTGTAACCCCTCACCCATGCCTTTTTAGCAAAATGACAGGTGGCATGCTGTTGAAGCTGACAGCAGTACCTGGTGGGGACTGGGTTCGGGGAGGATGAGGTTACTCGGCACAGGGGGCCTAGGTTTGACTACTCTGCACAGGGGCACCCAAGTAAATCCAAACACAGGAAGCAATAACTGTAATGTCCAGAACCAGGAATGGGATTCTACAGTGTGGCTTTTATTCACATCCAAGCTGAACAAACAAAGCATAGACGGACCCCCACGGGGCTACATTCCTGGTAATGCAGATTAGAGACAACAGAACACTTTATCACTATTTCCAGCCCTCAGGCTCTGAACCCACCAGGCACACAGCCCAGACTTGCACGCAGCTTAGGGTACACAGCCCAACTTGTACACTACTTGGGTTTTCCCCACTGGCCCGGCTCCCCCGCCGGCAACTTGATCCGCGGTCCATTTTGGGAATGAACCAATTGTCCTGTTGTGGCTCCCCAAACCACACTAGAGCCTTCGACTCCTAGAGGGAATTTTCCTTCCAATCCCACATCTGGGTACTTCCCTCATCACTGGCCAAGTGTCTGAGGCAAAGTAGAAATCCACAGAGCAAATCCGTAGAGGTGGACCTGGTCACTAAAGATAGGGGGCCCCTCATCTCCAGCTCCCACAGCCCATACCTGCCCATTTCTCTGGAAACTAAACAATTCCTTTACTGAAAACTTGAAAATGTAGATTCCTGGGTAGACGTATGTCACATCTCCTCTACATATCATTTTCATCCCAATAAGCTCTGGACTTGAACCTACTTTTACTTTGTTGCTTAGCCTATTACTCTAGGCCTCCCACTATCTCAGTAGTTCAATCCCCACATTGTCACACAAGTCCCAGGGTGAAAAACATAGGCCCTTTCAGGAAGAGCAGACACTCACCCTCCGGTTGCAGGTGCCCCACAGGCGACTCACAAGTCTTCTTGTTCCCCAAAAGAAACTCTGGAACAAATAGGCAGCTTCTCTATTAGTAGCAGAACTAGGGGGTTGTCCCAGGAATTTGCAGGGAACCCTTTCCTGCCCCCATCCCCGGAGGGAGGGGGCACTGAAACCCGAATCAGCGGTCTCCACCACTTCAATTATCTTCGGTGTCTCTCTTTTGGTAGAGACACACACCCTTTTTTACCTAAAAGTAGCCCTCTGTCAGGGCTGAGGCTCCTAGAGCCTGCACTGAGCTGCTGTGCTGCTTTCTCAGCAAGCTCCCAACACCAGCTCCACACAGAATCTGTTCAAACCTCCCAACATTCTATTCCAACTCCCTTGCTGCAGATTCCAATGTGGCTCATGCAACTGTGATAGTTCTATGATGATGTCATCCCTCAGTCTCAGCTGAGACTGAGAACAGAGTGAGACAGTGTGAAATCCATTTAACTGGAGTTTCACCAGCTGCCTTCCCTGCCTACGACTAGGTCTTACTGGGATTCTAGTAACCCCAGGCAACAAGGGGGTTGCACCACTATACTGGAGTAAACTGAACAAAAACAGCCCGCATCCAGGGGTAAACACTCTTCTCAGGCATTGGCCAAACGCACTGAAGAAAAAGTAATAGGTGCCCTTCAGAACCCGTAGAGGTAAACTGGTTACTCCAGATGGGGGGGTCTCCCACCTTTTGTTTCCAAGCTTATACTCAGCCATTCATCTGGTTAATAACACCACACACTGTAAAACTGTAGATGTTGTCGTAAATGTATATCACACTTAACATACAACACACACACCTCAGGGGTGCCAGAATTAAAAAGTTCTGTACTTGGACAGCCACATACAGGACTCTAACGTAGGCAGACACTTGTCAATAGAAGTACTGGGTGGACAGGGTCCCTTTTTCAGAGAAAATTCACCTCAAGGAAATGCAGGTACTCCTGGTTTACACAGAAACTCAAAGTACTCACAACAAGTTGTCTAAAGGCAGCTTCTCAAAAGTCCAGGTTGGCACAGGGGAAACCATTAAACAAGGTCTCCACCACTTCTACACAGGAACTGTTGTCGACCACTAAGGTGGGAAACACAAAAAAAACTAACAAACTGATAGCTCTCTGACAGAGCTGAAGTGAGGAGCTGCCTAACTGTAGCCTCTTCCTGGAACTCCAACTACAGACTCTCTGAACATTCTAAAACTAGCTCTAGCAGCTGCTAGCTAGTGTGGCTTATGCAGTTGCGATAGTTCTAAATGACATCATCCACCCAGAGCTCAGCAGGGACTGAGAACAGAGTAAGACAGAGTGAAATCCATTTAACTGGCATTTCACTAGCTGCCTTCCCTGCCTGCCACTGATTCTAACCAAGATTCTAGTAACCTCTGGGAACAAGGGAGTTACAAATGATAATTAGGGGCCCTGCAGGGAGAGCATATACAAAAGGAGACTGGCAACATTATTTTTCAGTTAAACCACTAAGAGCCTCATGGGATTTGTTATGTGGCAAACTAAACACCCCAATAAATTGTTTTATACCAAGGAAAAAGAAATATAATGAAACAGGACAAATGCCAGCATGTATGAATAAAAGGATTAGAAAAATGATTATTAAGAAAAACAAGGCCTATAGGAATGCTAAGATTAGTAATGACCATGGAGGATAGAGCCAGTACAAAACCATCCTTAAGGAAATGAAAATAGCCACAAGGAATGCTAAGAGTGATTATGAAAAAAAAAAACCGGCAGTACAAACTAAAGATAATCATAAGGCATTTTATGGTTATATAAATAACAAAAAAGGAAATACAACAATGGTAGGACCATTAGTCAACTCAGAATGTATTGGTCACAGAACCCAAACATATGGCCGAAATACAGAATTGGTACTTTACCACAGTATTGAATGACAAACAAAATGATATAAAGTGGGTATCGGATTAAAGGAAATTACCAAGTCCAATCACTTTAGATGAGGCAGTTATAAAGAATGAACTGCAAAATTTGGATCCAAATAAATCCCCGGATTCTGATGGCCTTCATCAGAGAATCATTAAGAAGCTGGCCACAGAACTAGCTGGTCCATTAGCACACATTTTCCAGAAGTCTATAGATCAGGGAGAAGTGATTGATTCCTTGAGGTCTGACACAGTAATACCATTACATAAAAAGAGCATTCGGCCCAGGAGCTGCTTGGGGACCGCCCGCCCACCGAAACACAAGCCTGTCCTGTAACTTAGGGCATTCAGCCCAGGAGCTGCTCGGGGACCGGTCGCCTGCCGAAACACAAGCCTGTCCTGTAACTTAGGGCATTCAGCCCAGGAGCTGCTCGGGGACATGACCACCAGCTGAAACACAAGCCTGTCCTGTAACTTAGGGCATTCAGCCCAGGAGCTGCTTGGGGACCGCCCACCCACCGAAATACAAGCCTGTCCTGTAACTTAGGGCATTCAGCCCAAGAGCTGCTCGGGGCCTGCCCGCCCGTTGAAACACAAGCCTGTCCTGTGACTTAGGGCATTTAGCCCAGGAGCTGCTCAGGGACCGCTCACCCACCAAAACACAAGTACGGAACAAAGGAAGAAACGGCTTGCATTCCACGCTTTCAAACTTGGCGCCTTTTTGATTCCTGTCTGTAACTATTTTCCTCTGCCTGTATCTCCGTCTCGTAGCTCTCTACGGCCACCCCATGTAGCACTGCATGGCAGACTGGTTTGTTCACTGTGCTGCTTGATTATTGTTGATGCAGGCTTTTAACTGGAGTTTAACTTTCCCCTTGCGACTGGCAAATCTACCTGCAGTGCAGCACAGCCGCGGGAGCTTTATGTTACTCCACACGCATAGCTCCTGGCAATTTCTTTGAAAACCCAGCAAGGTCCTTAATTTAAGAAATTGCCTACTGCTCTGCTGGTGATACTGCACAGGTGAAAACTAAAATGTAAACTGTAGATTCAGCCTAAACCGTGGGAGCTGTGCACAGAACAGACAACCCTATACTGTCCCCTCAGGAGCTGATTTTAATTGAGCCCTTTTTGACTAAATTAACCTATCTATGTCTTTAGTTATTCAGCATGCCACGGCTCTATGCTAATGTGACCTCCCATTTGACTTTTGTGTAGGGAAACATTCACCCCCACCCCCACTTGTTAGCAAGTAGGCAAGTAAAATTAAAAATTCAAACAAGAAAAGGTTTTCAATTTTAAACAATCTCCCACCATTCTGGTTAAGTGGGACGGCTGTGTTTTGGTACTGCAGGGCTCGCTGTACTAACATCTAAATTAGGAAGTTGTTTAGGCTGATCACATTAATAATGTTATTTGACTGTACTCATTCTAGAGTGAGATTGTGTTTAAATCCAATGTTATCTCAGTTGTGCACTGTGCAGCAAATGCTTTAACTTCATTTTGAAGTATACATTGTGAGTCTAGGCTGTTTCTTTATACCCACTACTCTCCAGTTCTCTAACCTGACCCTCTTCTCCTTTCCTGTTCTGTGTGGTCTGTAGCCCTGTGAAAACTCTCGACTCCAGCCCTACTTGTCTCGTTGTCCTCCTTATTTGTCCTTCCTTTCTCTTCTTCTGAAGAAACCCTGTATTTCCCCTGAAATCTGTCCATGCCCCGGTTACATCCCACCTCTTTTGTGTCATGACTCACCTACCTATTTAACTTTCCACAGCCTGTCCTGTAACTTAGGGCATTCAGCCCATGAGCTGCTCAGGAACCGCCCGCCTGCCGAAACACAAGGTACAGAACAAAGGAAGAAATGGCTTGCATTCCATGCTTTCAAACTTGGTGCCTTTTTGGTTCCTGTCTGTAACGATTTTCCCCTGCCTGTATCTCCATCTTGTAGCTCTCTATGGCCACTCTGTGTAGCACTGCATGGCAGACTGGTTTGTTCACTGTGCTGCTTGACTATTGTTGATGTAGGCTTTTAACTGGAGTTTAACTTTCCCCTTGCGACTGGCCAATCTACTTGCAGTGCAGCACAGCAGTGGGAGCTTTATGTTACCCCATACGCATAGCTCCTGGCAATTTATTTGAAAACCCAGTGAGATCATTAATTTAAGAAATTGCCTACCGCTCTGCTGGTGATACTGCCCAGGTGATACCCCGCCCACCCAGGCTCAGCATTTACTTATACAGTGTCAGGTTGTCAATTTTATCCTGACGTCTTAACAGGCCAGTTTACCATTTGCTCCTTATAGTGTATCACCACTAGAGGCGTCTGCTTTTCTCTAGTGCTCATTTTCCAAACCTGGAGCTTGTTATCAAGTTCTGCACAATAGGTTAAACGTGTTTCTCTTATACTTACACTTTCTGGCAACAATTACTGTGTACTTCCCTTCTTTTTGGCTTCCATTTCTGGAACAGGCCACAATGGCACCTAATAATAACGTTCTGGTCTCTCTTGTGACCAGTCTGCTGCTCTGCTTTCTTACTAGAATATCCCTGCTACCATACTCCCATAGTGGAATTGGTCAAATTGAACAGAACAACACATTCAAGTTCTCGAACATGCTGGTTAGACATATTGTTTACCCCAATCTCACTCCACTAATGATCCCTTAATTTATCTACTACCTGGTGACTGCCTATGTACACCGTAGACTCTACTCTAGAACCAAACTGCATTCTCCTTTATTCATCGCAAGCTCTGATGTCTCATACTGATTGCACTACTGCTGGCAGGAGATGTGGAATTGAACCCTGGTCCCTTACATACCCAGCCATGCAATAATGTCTCCTGGGCTTCAAACTCTGGGCTCCGGATAGCCCATCTAAACATTAGGAGCCTCATGCACAATTTTGCTGAGTTGGAGGTATGGGCTGCCACCTACAACCCTGACATTCTGTGCCTGTCTGAGACGTAGCTTAAACCATCCACCCCTGACTCTAGCTGCTCTTTACTAAACTATAGGCTTCTTAGAAATGACAGGCTATCTACAAAGCGAGGAAGGGGAGTGGCACTGTACTATAAAGCTCATCTAAATATCGTACAGAAGGCCAAGCCAAATTCCTCCATTTGTGAAAACATTCATTCACTTCTACGATTGGGTGCAAAAAATCTGCACATAACCGTAGCATATAACCTGCCCCAGGGAGGTCTCACTGCTTTTGTTAACTCTCTGAAGGATACGGTAAAACTAGTAGGCCTAAATGAAGTGCTTATTCTCCGGGACATGAATTTAAACTGGCTTGGACAAACTCATAGCACACTTCTATCTCTAATCCAAAGTTACAACCTGCATCAAGTTATAACTGAGTCAACAAGGATCTCTACTAAAGCAATGTCAAGCACACTGCTAGACTGGGTGTTAACAAATAGGGCTGATAGGGTTGTGGATGCAGGCACTCTACTGGATGCTATATCAGATCACATCCCTACTTTTTGTGTGTGGCAACACTCCAGCTCCCAGTCCCTGCCCCCACGCTACCTCACTTTCAGGAACTATGCTAATCTGGATCAGGGGAAGTTCTTGTATGAAGTTTTGACTATTGACTGGTCTTATATTTCACAGTCCCATGATGCACAAACAGCTCTTGACTACTTTCTAGACAAATTTAGTGAAGTCCAGAATAGACATACACCCCTTGTGACCCGATGGGTGCGTGTGACACCTACCAAGTGGCTGCACAAAGATCTTTTGACTGCTTTGCATATCAGAGATGAGAGTTCAAAACGTTTTAGAAAATCAGGGCTTACAACTGACTACCACACCTACAGGACTCAGAGAAGTGACTGTAAAAAGCTGATCAGGCTTGCTAAAAGCACATATTGTAAGGGTCTTCTGCTTGAAGCATCAGGTGACCCCAGGAAATTCTGGACACATGTCAAATCATTCCTAGGCACAAAGAAAGCACAAATAACTGACGAAATGCTCATTAAAGGAGTCCACTGTAACAACCCTGGGACAATTGTGGAAGAGTTCAATAAGCATTTCTCTGACCTATCCAGCTTTACATCTGTCTTTTCCCAAGGTCAGTCTCTTTCACTACCCACCCCATTACGCCCTACTCTACTTCATCCCCGTTCTACTTTAAGGCGATATCCAAATCAGATGTCCTGGGTCTGCTCAATACCATATCTGACAACACTAGCATTGGCTCGGACGGAATCGAACCAAACCTTCTTAAACTGGCAGCGCCTTTCATTGCCCAAACATTAGCAAGGATTTTCACCCTCTCTCTCTGCAATGGTGTTGTCCCTGATATCGGGAAGATGGCCAGAATCACTCCAGTCTATAAGAAAGGTGATAATAGGGAAATAACTATCAACCTATAGCTATATTATCGGTATTGTGCAAAATAATGGAAAAGTTAGTATCAACCCAGGTCACCGAATGTATGACAAAGTATAACCTTCTCTCGCCTATCCAATATGGATTTTGCAAAGGTCATAGTACCACCATGGCACTACTCCACCTGGTAAATGATACTCTAACTGCTGTTGACAATGGACACCTCACAGGGGCTGTTTTCATTGACCTCACAAAGATCATTCTCTTCCTTTAGATAGTCTCTTAGCCCTTGGTTTCTCTCAAACCTCGGTAGCCTGGTTCAATAGCTATCTATGTGAGAGAACTCAGTCTGTTAGATTTAACTCTGCTGTTTCCAGGTTGATGACCGTTAACCTAGGTGTTCCACAGGGATCAATTCTAGGTCCCCTTCTCTTCTCTATTTTTATTAATAACATCTCGTTACACATCCTTGAATGCTCGGCTATACTGTACGCGGACGACTTGGTCTTATACTGTAGTGATAAAAATACACACCATATCAACTTGACCCTCACTACTGCTTCCAAATCTATTCAATCATGGCTCTTCCAACACAAGCTCATCCTTAATGCTGAAAAAACAGTTATGATGCTGTTTGGCTCTGCATCTAAATTAAATAACAACCGGGATCTCTTTAAAGTCGCAGGGCAGGATGGGATGACTCTGATTTCAGTTCACTCGTTTAAATATCTAGGAGTACTACTTGATGAGAATCTTAACTTTGACAAGCATATTACGTCTACTTGTAAATCAGTTAATGCTAAAATTGGTGTAGCCTATAAAACCAGCTACATCCTAACGCAGCCGGCAAGATTAGTCATAACCCAAGGGATCTTACTCCCATCTTTATCTTACAGGGTTGTCACTTATATCAATGCATCCGCAACTCTCCTAAGGAAGTGGGATACCATCTACAACAGCATATGTAGGTATGCCTCAGCTTCTCTCTGGTCAAAACATCACTGTTTGCTTTACGCTGATCTGAACTGGCTGCCCCCTTCTGATACTCGTACTCTCACTCTTGGATCACTGACCGATAATATCATTAGAACAAACATCCCAGTCTCGCTGGCCTCCCTATTAACTCTGCTGCCCCCCTCCCATGGCCTCCACTTGGCCAATAAAGGATTGTAGAAAACACCAAGATGTAAATCCAACAAAGGCACACATGCCTTTTCTTACTCAGTGGCCAAACTATGGAACTCCCTGCCTCTTGAGATTTGCCAAACCCCTACACATACCCTGTTTAAAAGTAAGCTTCGCTCCTTCCTATTTAACCATGTCTCCTGTACCTGCTTCAAACCCCCTTGAACCCGGCACAAATTTCCCTCTCCTGCATACCCCTAACTGCTATATACTATTTCGCTGTCTACCTCTTCTAGCTCGGACTATAAGCACTTATGTGGTATGCTTTGTTATCTGTGTCAAACTGCTCTCAATCCAGTGCTTTGATAAAAGGAATAAGTTTAGTCACTAGGACATATTACTGTTATTCCTTTTGGTCACGCATGCCGGCCACTTGTGAAATCTCTACATCTTTGAAGAACCTCTAAAATCAAAATGTATGTATTCTTCTTGCTTATATTGTGTAATTTTGTTTCTTGTGCTGTATTTAATGTAGTCATTTCCCTGTTTTGGCAAAATGTATGTATGGCAAATGTATGTTTCTCAAAGTTCTCCTACCCACTGTAACCTCCCGGGTCGTGCCTGAAAATAGTCACGTGTTGGCTATGGTGCTTACCCGGTTAACAAAAACTAAATAAATAAACAAGCATTTGTCAATGCCACATCTTTGCTTGCTGATATTAGCATTGGAAGTGCAGGAGTTAGACAGATGCAGAATAGGAATGGCAGTGAAGTATTGAACTCACGCCAACCCCACCTCCACCCTGCAGAGATGGACAGGCATTGGAGTGTGCCTGTGGGTCGTCGCCCATAATGCTCATGCCACGTCACCTCACCTCTATCCTGCAGACACTGACAAGTGTTGAGGTGTGCCTTGGGGTGTTCGGCTTTACAGTCACCCCATTCCATAAGGACATACGATGAAATGGGTGCAGCATAGGAGAATGGGGTGAACTCTGGGGCCGAAGAGTCCAAGGCACACCTTGATGCCTGTCACTGGCTTCAGGGTGGAGGTGGGGGTGGAATGGCATGAGCATTACAGCCAGCAATCCAAAGGTACACCCCTGACACCTGTCAGTCTATACAGGGTGGGACGTTATGGTTAGAAACCCTAATGCCCTAGGCATTTGTTGGTATTTGCACTACAAATTTTCAACAAGGTCTTTTTGTGACCCCACTCCATGAAAACATTTGGAACCTCTGCTCATGAACAGTGGCACTGCTATTTTGTGAATCTGTCCCGAACGTTGATTACCCACAGCGACCGTGCCATTCTGAGCCAGATGTGCAAAAACAAAGTTCGGGCAGGATGTGAAAAATAACAGCTGTAACATTCATAGGGAGATGTGAGGAGATGGCAATGTTGAAAATCTGGAGTGAAAATATTAAAAGTGCTCAAACTTACGAGCATACTTGGAAACTGCGCAACACAAGCTCGTAACACAGAAAGACTAAAGGAGCTTAATATGTATACTCCTGAGGAAAGAAGGGAGAGAGGGGACATGATAGAAACTTTCAAGTACCTCAAGGGAATTAACAAAGTCCAAGAGGGTAGCATCTTCCAGAAAAAGAGATGTGCAAGAACAAGGGGGCACAATTTGAAGATAGAGGGGGGACGGGTCAGGGGTAATGTGAGGAAGTATTTTTTCACTGAGAGGGTTGTGGATGCATGGAACAGCCTCCCTGAGGAGGTCATGGAGTCAAGAACAGTGGGGAACTTCAAGAATGCATGGGACAGGCATAAAGCAGTCCTATGGGTGGGTAAGAGGAAGTAAGCCGTTGATTAACTAGGATCTGCAGCTTATCTGTTAGGTAGGAAAATGAGCAGACTAGGTGGGCCAAGCGGTCCTTATCTGCCGTCAAATTCTATGTGTCTATGTTTCTATTTAGTGGAATTATTTCACCAAATTTTCAACATAGGCATTTTGTTACCTCTGCTCATAAACAGTGTCACTATGAATTTCTTAATCTGCCCCAATGTTGATTTCCCACAGCGACCGCGCCATTGTGTGCCAGATGTGCAAAATCACATTCTGGGCAGGATGTGAAAAATGACAGCTGTACTGTTTATGAGGAGGTGTGCAAAAATGACAATGCTGAAAATCTTGAGTGAAAATATTACAAATTCTCAAAGTTACAAGTGTGCTTGGAAAGTGTGCAATGCACGCTCATAACATAGTCATTTTATGGACTTTTGTCACCAGATTTTCAACGCAGGCATCTTGGGACCTCCACTTATGAACAGTGTCCCTGTGATTTTCTTAATCTGTCCTGAACACTGATTTCCCACAGCGACTGCGTTATTGTGCGCCAGAAGTGCAAAAACACATTTCGGCCAGGATGTAAAAAATGACAGCTGTACTGTTCACAAAGAGGTGTGAAGAAACGCCACTGTTGAAAATCTGGAGTGAAAATATTACAGATTCGTGAAGTTACAAGTGTGCATGAAAACTGCGCAAAGCACACTCATAACACAGTCATTTTTTGGAATTTTTTCACCAAATTTGCAACATTGGCTTTTTGAGAGCCCACCTCATGAACAGTGACACTGTCATGTTGTTACTCAGTCCTGAAAGGTGATTCTGCGCAGTGACAGCGAAATCACCTTTCGGGACCAAATAACCAGATGACAGTGACTGAATTCATGAGGTGGGGGTCCCAAGAACCCCATGTTGAAAATTTGGTGCCCAAATTTGCAAAAATGGCTAAGATAGCCACCTAAGTTGAAAAAAAAACATTTATGCCACTATACAGCTTACCAGCATTTCTTCAGTTCACGGTTGGCTTTGAAGAGTGCAGATGTGTTCCCGCTCCACCAAGATCATTCGCCTGGCTCAGGAGGTAAGTATGGGGTGAGGGTGTGTGGGAGGTCAGGTGCACAGAGGGTGGTGGGGTTGGGGGGAGGCACCGAGATAATGAGGACCTTTTTTCTTTTACAGGTTAAAAAAACATTGCAGGAAGGTTTTTCCTTTACATGTTTGTTTTTGGTACACTGGGGTGGGCTCCCAGTGTGCCACCTGTATGTTTTGGGGAGGGGGGCTGAAGCTGATGGGGATTGGGCCCCCTGACTGCACAGAAAATGGGTCTGTGTTTGGGAGGGCACATGATGCCGAGGGGGATTGGGCACCCCCTCAGCATACAAACCTATTACATGGACATTATGCCAATGGGGATTGGGCTCCCTGTCGGCAAATTAACTGAGGATGGGGCATGCTGACAGGGGGATTGGGCACCCCCATCAGCTTCCATCTGGACTGTGAGAGGCAGATGGCAACAGCTGCTGCCATGTTTATTGAAATGAGACATCAGACAAGGCAAGCTGTGATTCGCTGCTGGAATCATGGACCGGCCCAGCAGCAAAAACAGCTGATTGTTAAATGACGGTGCACTCCCTGATTGCACCGGTGAATTTCTTTCAAGTTGGTGGCATGCTGCAATACTAGTGTCATCAACAGCATGCTCCTCTATTGGCACCACAGAGACCAGCCCCAAAGAGCACTGCCAGCATTGGCCACAACACTGCCACAACTCCACAACCCGCTACTCCAGCAAGCTGCCGCAACATGTTTCTTGCACATGTGCGCAAGCAAACATAAAAAGGAATCCAGTAATTATTGACCTGTGAGTTTGACATCAGTGCTGCCTAAGGTGCTAGAGGGCACTATCAAAGACTATACTGGTATACATATAGCAAATATACATTTGGAAGATTAGAAACAACATGGATTTACTAAGGGCAGATTCTGCCAAACAAACATGTTGGAATTCTATGACAAGATAAGTACAGTCATGGTCCAAGGCAAGTCAGCAGTTGTTGTATTTCTAGATTTCACTAAGGCTTTTGACAAAGTACCACATCAGGAACTGATAGCAGTGTTAGTGGATCTGGGCCTTCACAGCTGTATTATCAATTGGATTATATCTTGGCTGTCTGATAGGAGACAAAGGGTATGTAGACAGGGGATTTATTCTGAGTGGGCTGAGGTTATGTGTGGGGTGCCTCAGGGCTTGGTCCTGGGTCCATGTCTGTTTAATCTTTACATGGTCTCAATGAGTAATGAAGTTGAGGACATATGGTTATCTATAGTCGTGGATGATACTCAGATGGGGTCAGTAATTGAAACAAACGATGATGCACTCAGACTTCAGATTGCACTAAAAACAATTGAAGAATGGGCTGCAAAAAAGAAATTGGTGGTTTTTTTTACATTTCTTTTTCCATCCGGTCGTGGCCAACGGAGCTTCTCTCAGGCATCCTGCCTGTTCCTATCCGCATGAGGTCCTCTCAACCCTAAGCCTCATCTCCCCCCCCACAGCTAGTATCCCTGGCTTAACCCCTCCAGGGTGGGCCACCCTTCCTTGTTGGGCGCTGTTAGAGACAGACCTTGACTGAAGGTGAGGACCCGGGTGGAGGAACTGGAAGGCTGGGAGAGATGGATCTAGTGGTGGGCATGGGAGTCAGGTGCCATCGCCTACCCTCACAGAGCTGGGTTTTCCACTGTTCTGGTGAGCTCCCTGTCTTCCCTCCCCCTTGCGTGGTGCACACCTGATGTCATAGCACTCGACAACCCTGCCAACATCAGCCACGCTACTATATGTGCTGTCTACATTCTGCAATGCCCCTGATCTCCACTGGGGGCTGCTGGAATGCCAGACAAACCCCAGCCCTCCCCCGGGGAGAGTAGAGCAGCCCAGTGGGTGCTCGATCCTCACCTTCCCCAGCCAACCCCCGGCACCCGAGCTCGCTCCTGAACTCGGGTCGCCGGCATGGTGCGAGATGTGGTGTCCAGCGCCTCAACCCTCAACACCACCGGGCCAGCTGAAATTGAAGTTTAATACTGAAAAATTCAGAGTTGTGCATTTCAGTAAAAAAATTATCCAGGTGGATTACATATTAAATGGCTGCTTATTAAAGGTGGTTACTGAGGAAAGAGATCTGGGTATTACCATCTCGAACGACCTCCAATTTAGAACCCATCATCATAAAATCATACATAGAGCAAATTGAATATTAAATAGCATACCAAGACATATCTCCAGCAAGGAAAGGGAGGTCATTGTGCCAATGTATGTATCCCTGGTCAGACCCCATGTGGAGTTTTGTGCTCAGGCCTGGGCACCCTACAGAAAATCAGACATCCAAAAGATAGAGCGAGTTCAGAAAAGAGCAATGCGTATTATTAAAAACCAAAGGGGCAAAAGCTACAAGGCCAGACTGCATGATTTGGATATGTTTACACTAGAGTATAGATGATTATGGGGGGACATGTGATTGCTATTTAAATCTATTTCAGATGACAACTTGTGGTATTTGTTGGGAATGGAGCTTAGAGATCAAACATACAACACACGAGCCCATCCCCTACAGCTCTTGTGTGATAAATGTTAATTCTTACAAAAGACAAAAACTAGACTAAAAGTAACTAGTTACAAACTAGTTACTTTTTGGAACTCATTACCACTGGGGGTAGTAGCTAGTAAAACCATCAAATAATTTAAAACTAGATTAGATAATTATTGTATAAGGAACAACATCCTAATTTATGGATGAATCTTTGGCAAGCATTATGGACAGAAGTCTTCTAGCTCTGTAACTGCCTATGCTACCAATGTTACCTAAGAGGGAGCTAGAAAGTACGGAGTATGTCTTGGGAAAAGCAACCTGAGAGAAAACCAGAGAACGCAGGGAGGTATTCCATAGAAGCAAAGCAGAGAGAAGATTTAGAGATAATAGAAACAAATAAAAGCAGTGAAGACAGAGCGAATTCAGGTCCTTTTGTCACACATCATGAATGAAAAAGAATATGCTAGTGATGGGAGGTGAGGAGTTCCCCATGACAGAGCTGCTGTAGACCCTTGCAGGTGTACTCCAGGTTCAAAGATGGTTGGAGGATGGTGTCCTGCGGACGTGTAACTGTGCAAAGGGGGATGGAGACAAAGAGAAAACCTCCATCAACAACTGATAAGTAGCTTCTGTTGCAGAGGTCAAATTTGTGTGCCAAGCTATGCCAAAAGAATGTTTTCTTTGGCCAGAGGGGTCCAAGAAAGTTCACACACCGTGAGCTGAGACTAAGGTTAGGATGCAAAGGGAACCAGAAGGGGTATTGTGAGGTATTCTCTGGGGAAAGCTAGAGCCTAGAGTAAGCTTGCCAGCCAGGAAGTGGTGACCCCAACCCAGGTTTGGAATGTGTCTCAGGTGAACTTGTGGATTTGAGTTTTCCAAAGGTATAGTGCAACAGCCCATAGTATGTTGTGTTGGTAAACAGAATAAAAGAATGGAAGAATGGCCAAGAGGGCAGCAGTGATTGTAAAAGGTATAGTATAAGTTCTGAGTAGCCCCCCAGTGTTTGGGGCAGATGTAAAATGTAACATGTCAACCTTGGGGTTTCTCTCCAAATGTGAGTATAACAGTTTCTCCATTCAGGGTGGATAGAGTTACGAGTGGCGGACCATGGGAAGAATGATACATTGTAAATGGCCTTATGGGTCTAACCAAACTCCCAGTGGCCCTAGTTATAGCTACAAAAGCTTTTTAGTGGTGGGGCATCACATTGGGAAGCAAGGAAGTCTGCTGGATGAGGTATAATGCCTGGGGTCAGAGTCCCAGTTCCTGCCACAGATGGCAGTTTCAACAGAGAGGATAGTGTCTGTATTAGTTAGCTATGGCTGTGTACTGTAACAAGAAAATGCCTCTCTGTAGTCATAGGGAGTGTACTGTGCCCAGTATGTGAGACCTTGCACACTGCATTGAGAGATAAGCAAATAAGTGAATGACATGGAAGTGAGAGTAAGAGAGACGTTGGAAAAAATGTTGCAGTATTTAAGAGTCAGCTGTGATTCCTTAGCAAGAAGCCTTGCAGGAGCTCATCTAGAACTTCTGTGTAAATGGGAAGTTCAACAAGAAGCTGTAACAGTGTAGACCAGTGCCCTCTCCTCTGTGCATCCCTGTTATGTTGTACTTTGACAGTAGGGATATGTATTGAGTAAAGTGGGTACTTCAGTATAGGGACACTTAGGAGATATTCCTTAACATAGAATCTGATGGCAGATAAGGACCGCTTGACCCATCTAGTCTGCCCATTTTCCTACCTAACAGATAAGCTGCAGATCCTAGTTAACCAACAGCTTACTTACTCCTACCCCCCACTAGGACTGCCTTATGTCTGTCCCATGCATTCTTGAATTTCCCCACTGTTTTTGACTCTACGACCTCCTCAGGGAGGCTGTTCCATGCATCCACAACCCTCTCCGTGAAAAAATACTTCCTCACATTACCTCTGAGCTGTCCCCTCTATCTTCAAATTGTGCCCCCTTGTTCTTGCACATCTCTTTTTGAAAGATGCTACCCTCTTGGACTTTGTTAATTCTCTTGAGGTACTTGAAAGTTTCTATCATGTCCCCTCTCTCCCTTCTTTCCTCAAGGGTATACGTATTAAGCTACTTTAGTCTTTCTTCGTATGTCTTCTGGTGCAGACCCTGCACCATTTTGGTTGCCCTCCTCTGCACAGCCTCCACTCTGTCTATGTCTTTGCAGAGATGAGGTCTCCAGAACTGCACACAGTACTCCAGATGGGGTCTCACCAACTGTCTGTACAGAGGGATAACAACTTCCTGTTTTCTACTATTGATGCCTCTTCCTATGCATCCCAGTATCCCCCCAGCCTTCCTTACTGCCTTCTCACATTGCTTGCCCACCTTTAGGTCATCTGATATAATTACCCCTAGGTCCCTTTCCATTTTTACTGTTGTCAGTATCTCACCCCCCATTGTGTACTCTTCCCTGGGTTTTGTTTCCATGCATTACCTTGCACTTCTTTGCATTGAATCTGAGCTGCCATACATTTGACCATTCCTCCAACCTTGCCAAGTCCTTCTCATCCTTTCCACTCCATCTTGTGTGTATCAACCCTGTTGCAGATCTTTGTGTCATCTGCAAAGAGACATACTTTCCTTCCAGTTCCTCTGCAATTTCACTTATAAAGACATTAAAAGGACCGCCCTGTACTGAACCCTGCAGTACCCGCTAGTAACCCTCCTTTCTTCACTGTGCACCCATTCACTACTACCCTTTGCGTCCTGTTGTCTAGCCAATTTTTATCCAGGCTACCACCTTGGGGCCCACTCCAAGGCTGGCTAACTTGTGTATTAATCTTTTGTGTGGGACAGTATCAAATGCCTTGCTAAAATCTAGGTAGGCCATGTCCACAGCCCCTTCCTGGTCTACTACTTTGGTCACCCAGTCAAAGAAATCTATTAAAGTCATCTGACACGACCTTCCCATCATGAATCCATGCTGCTTTGGGCCCTGTGCCCCACTGGCCTCTAGGTACTCAACAATTCTTTCCTTCAGAAGTGATTCCATCATTTTCACTACCACTGAGGTCAAACTAACTGGTCTGTAGTTTCCTGCCTCTGTCCTGCTCCCACTTTTGTGAAGAGGAATCACATCTGCCCTCCTCCAGTCCTCAGGTACCAACCCATCCTCCCATGATTTGTTAAAGAGAGTAGTCAGCGGTGTCACTAGTTCTACCCCTTAGTTCTTTTAGAATTCTTGGGTGAATCACATCGGGCCCCATTGCTTTGTCCACCTTCAATTTTATTAGTTCTTTCAGAACCCTTTCTTCTGTAAATGGACTGGTATCGACCCCCATCTTCAGAGTGTTTCTCTTGTTTGGTTTAGGTACCTCTCCCTCCTCTTCCTTTGTGAATACTGAGCAGAAATATTCGTTCAGTATCTCTGCTTTTTCACTGTCACCCTCTACCCACATTCCCTCCCCTTTATTAAGCCTCAGTATCCCTCCTTTGGTCTTTCTTCGCTCCCTAATGTACCTATAAAAGGTCTTATCCCCCTTCTTAACAGAATTGGCTATCCTTTCCTCGGTTTGGGCCTTTGCTATTCTGACTGCCTTCCCAGCCTCTTTCTGCTTTAACTGATAAAGTTCTCTGTCCTGCTCCTTCTGTGTTTCCTTATATTTCCTGAATGCTATCCTTTTCTCCTTAACCTTCCCTGCCACCTCTTTTGAGAATCATAGTGGTTTTTTCTTTCATTGTGTTTTATTGATTTGCTTTACACAAAGGCTTGTTGCCTCTGTGATGGCTGTTTTGATTACTCCCCATTGTTCCTCCACCCCTCCTTCTTGCCTGTTTGCTAGTGCTTTTCTAAGGCACTCTCTCATTTTCCCAAAGTCAGCCCTCCTAAAGTCCAATACTCTTGCTTTTGTATGGCTTGACTGTATGGCTGTGTTTATCGTGAACCACACTGTCATACAGTGACAGTAAAAGAAGCAAAGAAGCAAAGATCCCTATCTCTGTTGTCATTGTCAGTAAAGATCCCAAACTGCTTGACTCTAAGACGGGTGTGGACGTTAGAATTACAAATGCCAGAAATGTTATGGGTAAAAGTAATGCCTTTGGGGACCCTACAACTATTCTCCAGTGCCTGGAAACTTTCATATACCCTGGCCAGTTCTGTACATCGAGTGGTGGAGCATGTTATACCCAGCATGTGGGGAACTGCTTACATTTGTACAAAATATATTCATGTGTAGATTATACTAAATGTTTTATTTTTAATTGTATTTTGTGATGTTCACCAGGTGTGGTTGAAAATTGAGGCTTGTAATCCAGTCCACTTGCCTAGTTTAACAAATTGTTATGCCCTTTACCCCTATCATATGGCTAGGGTTTTCTCCCTGCAGCTTACTGTAATTAGGATCTGCGGCAGCTCAGTAGGCAGAGACTTAGGGCAGACTGATCGGGCCATGAGGTTCTTTTCTGCCGACAGCTTCTATGTTTCTATGTCTATATGTACAGTTACCATGTTTCTTGTGGTTATAAGAGTGCATTCTCGAGTTCTCTGGGTGAGAGAATTTTAGAACTATTTGCGCGAGACACCATCTTGTGTTGATAAGACTACTGGGAATGTTTAGAAATAAACAGTTCTGATTGGCTAGGAATGATGCCATGACTTATAATCTACTTTATTTACAACAATATATACAGATGTCACTGTAGGTGAACATGGCACAGGTACAGTCTTATAGCTTTCAGTATAGACTGCAACACACAGGCAGTAGGATACAAGCTTGTCTGTTGGCACACATACCTTGAATCATCTCTTTCTGTCTCTCTCTCACCTGGTCTTCTTCCCTGGGTTTGTTTACAACCATTGCTTTACAACTTGCAAAGCAGATATCCTTACTCATTAAGGGTCATTCATCAAGAACCTTGGCAAGCTGTTATCGCAGACAAGAGCCTTAATTAGCGAACAAAGAAATGGGGCCAGATGGGATGCATTTAACGGTATTGAGGGAGCTCAGGGAAGTACTGACTGCACCTCTGACAGTCCTATTTAACAGCTCATTGGAAACAGGAGCATTTCCAGAAGACCAAAAGAGGGTGGTTGCAATCCCACTTAACAAAAGTGATAACAGGGAAGAGGCTGGTATTAAAGGCCAGTCAGCCTGACATTAGTGTTGGGAAAGTTGGTGGAATCACTACTGAAAGAAAAGATTATGGAATATCTTGAATTCAGTGGGCGACATGACCCAAGGCAGCATGGATTCATTGGGGGGAAGTCCTATTAAACAAATCGGATTGATTTCTTTGACTGGGTAACCAAAGAATTAGATCAGGGTGGAGTGGTGGACATGGCTTACCTAGATTTGTTAGTTTTCAATGCCATTCCACATAGGAGGCTAGTAAGCAGGCTGGTAGCTTAGGAGTGGGTCCAAAGTAGGTAAACTGGGTAAGGAATTGGCTAGGGGATAGGTGACAGAGGGTGGTAGTAAATGAAGTTCACTCCAAGGAAGAGAGGGTGACCAGAGAGATGCCTCAAGGATAAGTGCTGAGACTAGTCCTCTTCAATGTCTTTATAAGTGACATTGCAGAGAAGCTGGAAGGGTAGATCTGCCTGTTTGCGGATGACACCAAAATCTGCAATAGGGTGGACACTCTGGGGGTGGGGGGTGGAAAGGATGAGCACACACCTGAGAAAACTCAAGGAGTGGTCAAGGGTATGGCAGCTGGGTTTCATTGTGAACAAGTGCAAAATAATGCACTTAGGGCACAGAAACCCAGGGGCAGGGTACAAAATAGGAGGAGTGGTACAGACAACTGCCATGCACGCAAGAGACATGGGGGTAATCTTATTGTATAACCTAATGGTGGCCAGGCAGTGTGACAAGGCAGTTGGGAGGGCTAGTGGGATACTGGGGTGCATAGGGAGGGGTACCACCAGCATACAGAGGAAGGTGGTATTGCCTCTATATAGATTGTTGGTAAGACCCCACCTACAGTACTGTGTCCAGTTCTGGAGACCACATCTCTGGAAGGACATAGACAGAGTGTAGGCAGTCCAGAGGAGGGCAACTAAGATGGTGCAGGTTCTGCATCAGAAGCCCTATGAGGAGAGACTTAAGGACCTAAATATGTACAGCCTGGAAGAGAGGAGGGATAGGTGGATACGATAGAGACCTTTAAATAACTCACAGAGATACATAAGGTAAAGGAGGGAAGTATTTTGCAGGAAAAAAAGGTTCTAAAGGATAAGGGAGCATGATAAGAAGCTGGAGGGGGCTAGATTCAGGAAAGATGTGAGGAAGTACTTCTTCACAGAAAAAGTGGTGGATTGCTGAAACAGTCTTCTAATGGAGGTAGTGAGAGAGAGAGAAAACAGTGGAGGAGTTCAAGAGTGCATGGCACAGGCATAAGGAAATCTTAGGGAAAGGAAAGGGTGGGTGGGTGAGTGGTCCGAAGATCAGGTAGGATCTGCAGTGATATTGTAGGCTGGGAAAAATAGGCAGATTAGTTGGGCCAAGTGGTCCTTATATGGCAGCAAATTCTATGTTTCTAGTTACATGGCTGTTTTGACTTTGTTGTAAAAATCCCTGAATCAAGCTACATAGGTCACATCTGCAAAGCATTAGCCGGTTAAAAATCCATTCATTTTCCCTGCAGAAACAATAACCACACCACCGGCTTAAGGGTTATATGAGCGTAGCCAAGAAAAACTGGCAACATTTCCTCATGATCCCTGCAAGGATCCTCCTTGAGTGGGGTTGCACCTATAGCATTCTCCCTCTAATTCCTCCAACTTCCTACTGCCCTCCATTCTAGACACTCTTCTCTTTCACCTTCCTGTTCCTTGTCTCTATCTCCTTGGGATCCTAGGCAGAAAAGGTTGGGCTCCTTGGAAACTAGAGCTTTCTAATTCAGCCCTACCCTTGCATGCCCCACGTCCCCAGGCTGTGTCCCTAACTGGTTTACCTGCTCAATAAATTCCTACCTGTCCTTCACTCCTGTCTCAGATTGGATAGAACCACATCTCCCTTCCACTCCACCCAGTCACTGCCAACTGGGGCATTTGACTTTCAGTTAGGAATTAGAGAAGGGAGAGGAAACCCTGCTTCTCTGGAGGGAGGGTGGGCTGCAGTAGCCAAAGACCCATCCAGTTCAATTTTTTCCTGGAAGATCAATTAGCTGGTTAAGAACCCATTCATTGCCACCATCCCCCACCCCACCGCCAAGACAATACCCACACCAGCTTATGGGTTAGGTGACCAAAACCATATGTTTATTGAAGGTATCCAGAGCAGTACATATGCCAGCTTCATGCACAATGGGGAGTCTGGTCAAGGAACCCGCACCATAGGTGCAATGTTCCAAAGAAGATCCCAGAACAGAAGTCCCCTTTTTGCTGCCCCTCCCCCATCTACTGGTAGGGCAGGAGAGGACATGAGCTACTCCAGAGGCCTCTGAGAGAAGGGAGGAGTCTCTGCCCACAATGTCTGGTGTGGCCTTGTGATCTCCCCCCTTCTTCTACCATGGATCAAATGCATGCAGTGCCAGGCGATGCCCCCTCTCCTTCTGGTGGCAGCTTGGTCTGTCTCACTCACCACATGCCACCCCCATGATCTAGACTCCTCATCCACCACCAGACAGACCTTTCTGCCAAGTCTGATCCCTCAGTATGACTCACTAGCCACTCCTTCACTACTCCTTGGAGCTGACCCAACAGTATGCTCTCTTCTACATCTGCTAGGTGTGTCCGTTCTGCTAAAAATCCCATGTGCCTCCTGTGCTGTACCCCTTTATGTCACTGCTGATACCTGTTATGCCCTAACTTTAGGCCCACATCTCTGTATTGATTTTTCTATGGGTGGTTTCCATTGCTTGATCACTCATGGTACCTTCCATACTTGAGAGTCGTGTCTCGTTTAGCATGGCCAGTTACATTTTTCATTTGTAACTTGAATATTTTCTAGAACTGGAGTGAACAGTAATTGCCATTTGTCTCACTAATGCAGAAAAACACGGACACTGGCTTTGTATTAGCAGAAGGGGTAGACCTTGATGTGCTGTCCAGTTGTCTTCCACTGCAAATGCTTTTTATGTTTTTGTTAAGACACTACATATTTACTATAGATGACTGTCCATTCAGCAAGCCTGGCTCTTTTCATCTTTTACATATCACATTTTTGTGTGACTGACCTTTTTCTTCTAACTTGGTTATTAGTGACCTTTATATGTTTTTTTTTATTAGATGTAGTTGTAGTTACACAGAAGTTGAAGGGTATTGATATACTATATACCATGTGGTGTTTGCACAGGCAAAATGCAGTGCAGTACAGCATTATCCTTACAGAAATAATTATATGAAATATTTTCATGCTGCGCACATAAAACTACCCATGTGACATGCATGCTGCAAGCATGGTTTAAATGTTAAATTGGAACCAATTGCATGCATGTGGCATGCATGCAGCAAGCAAGTGTGGAAAGCATGCTTTTTATGTTACATTGGGACAGACTGCATGCAGTGGTCACTGATAACTGCACATATAAAAGTTAAGTGACTTGCTCAGGATCACACAGTACACAAGTGGGGGTTGATGAGATTGAGACCCAGGTCTTCAGGTCTCCTGGTTTGCAGTTCAGTGCCTTTAGTCACTAAACTATACTGCTTTCATACATATGGCTCACTTGTACATCAGTAGAAATCTGCATACATCTGCGTGCATGCGGCATGCTTATAACCACTGATATAGTTTTTAGTTTTCTTGTCCCCCCTCATCTCAGCTGCATAGCTGAACTGTGGCACACATACCAATGGAAACACATGTGGTTCTTCCCACCCCAATACACACACTTACCCTCTAAACTACTTAATTATATATGTCTGGCCTGTACTCCTACTATTTTCTCTCCAAAGTTTTGAATGCTTCCACACAAACACAAAAGTAGCAATAACTTGACACCCACCCACTCAGCCAGTCCTCCGCCCCCATGCACACAAACTGTAGCAGGTGTGACCATGCTGCTACAGACAACCCACCAAGTATAGATGTAAGTTGAGAGTCTCTTATCTGAGTACTAGGGAGCCAGAGGTAGGAGTATTTAAGAGATGATGTCCATGGGTGAGAGTGCTGGGGTGTACCACCTTGAAATGACTGGAGCTATTTTTTATTACTATTTTATACATTATGATGGTGAGTTGGAGAATAATGAAGGTCACTGTTCTACAAACAATGCCCTTGTTAGTCAAGCAGTTGCCTTTATTAATCTCCAACTCTCCATCAATATTATATAAAATAGTAATAAAAAAATACACTCATTCATTTCAACGGGGCACGTCTCTGCACTCTCCCTTGCCCTGTGTCATAATGTGCCTGAGTGTGGGAATGTGGAGGTCAGCTTCACTGGGGGGGGGCACAAGCCTGACTATAATAGGGCTCCAATAGTCTGTGCATACCATACCACTCAACTGTCCCTGAATGCAAGGGGCAGCCCTCATTTTACCCCTTAAAACTGCTCTGACCCTCATCCATCCCTCATAGAAAACATGTTGCTCACACAGAGGATGTCCTGTAAACTTAGACTTTATGGCAGGGGCACCATTTCAGATTTCAGCAGGGGGGAAGCAGACAACCAGTGGAGGCCAGGTGCTAGCTAGCCCCTAGTCAGCAAGCTCTGGAATGCCTCTAAAAGGTCAGACTTATTTGTTGTGACTGAAAAGTGATATGCAAATCAGGAAAAATTAAAATGTATAAGATTCATCTGTCTACACCCCGGAGCAGTGCATCAGATTTGGGCTTAAACCCACCCAGTTACTAACCAATTTTTTTCCTGGCTGAAGGTCTGAACCCCCGTAAAAAAAACATTGTCCCAATTGCTCTCCCCAATGCCATTCTATTCAATACCCATCCCATATGGGTCATGAAGTCACCCAAAGGCACAGAAACATGAAAAACACATCAATATTTCAGTCCTTCTTCCTTCCCCAATCCCACTGTAAAATAATTATTTACTTTTACTTACCCAGCCAGAACCTGCAATCTAGCCCAGTGTGCCACCTGCTCAGTTTTCAGTCCACTCATCCTTCATCCTTCTTCCAGAAGCTGGATGCTAGAACCAACCATCCCAGGTCCCCAACGTGTTCTGCAACCAAATCACCTCTGCAACCAAACCCACCCAACCTGTGTTGCTTGCTTCTTGCTTGGCTGCTGCTGCACTACACTGATCAAGGCCTATGAAGGCCACCCACACTGCTGTCACTGTTGCTGTGAGGCCTATCTTGCTGCCATGGGAGGGCCTGTGCTGTTTTTTTTTGTGAGGCGAGCCTAGTGGAGTAAGTAGGCAGCCTAGTCTTGAGTTAGCTTCTAGCTCAACCCAAGCTCCTGCAGCCACCAAGGGAGATGAGGACTCACTAAGAGTAGACCAGCAAAAATAGACCACCACAACACTGCTATTAAGAGTTCAGTGCTCACCGACTCCTCCAAGTTGTAGTGTGCAGCCTGTCTACTCTGTGGGGAGAAAGACAGTGTCCCACTCGCATGACTCATGTGCTGTTGCTTGGTTGGAGCTCCTCCATATCACATGTGATGGTGCCATAGCTAATAATAGGTGGAGAGACAGGACAACACAATACAGACACAATTGAGTCAGGAGTGCACCTGCAGTGTGAGAGCAACACAGGCCAGGGGGACACTTATTGTGCAAAAGATTAAATCCAAATTTAATGTCATTATTGCCACACCATAAGAACAACCTAGGCACAAATGCGGGGGGGGGCGCAACTGCACTTATCTGCCCTACCTAAATGGCACCCCTGCTTTATGGTGGAAATTAATTATTTGGGGCTAACATCAGTACAAGTAAATAAAATAGTTTCCACTGTGTTCTGAGGTACTGCATCTCCATGTTTCAGGATGTGTCCTGATCATTGTGAGGGTTAGTGCCCCTCATTTTGAGTGCCCATGTCCCTCATTTCAGTGGCAAAATGTGAGGTATGATGCATGCCTCCAAGACCCTACTCAGCGTAAAGAGTGCTGAGCATGGCCATAGTGTATATGCTCCATACAGAATGACAAAGGGGAAAGTAAGTAAGTAAGGTTAGCACCTACTTGGTTTTTGACTGAATAGATTCAGTTTTCTAGGTCCAGATTGGGTCCTCCTGTTTTCACTATTGCAAATTCGGTTTTTATGGTGGGTCAAGCAGCACCTGTGAGATCCTCCACTAACTCCGTTTCATTTTCTTCTCATCTGACTGTAAGTAAGTGTCTGACATTTTAGTGTGATTGCTTGCTTGCAGTGCATGCTAATCAGGAAGTGTCTTCAAGTGCAGGGCACATAAAGGAGCCAAATGTGTCCCTGTCTGCCCAGTTGTCACCTCTAACTTCACACCAGCAAATTAGAAGGCTATTCTGGGAAGGGTAACCAATACCACCTTAATCAACACCTTCATTTTTCTGAAACTCTTAGACATTCAGAAAGGCATCACATTCATACCTCTCATCCTTTTGTCACTGAAATGAGGGACATTGACATTTTTGGACACTCAAAATGAGGGACAATGAGGAACACAGACCCTCAGAACGAGGGACCCATCATCAAACATGGAGATACAGGCTCAAAACACTGTGAAAACCATAGTTTTTACTTGTACAAAGTTAATGTTTGATTTACTATTTTAGAATATTAAGAATTTGTGCTTTAAAGTCTGAATTTACAGCACATTTTCTGTGTGGGCAGCACCTTTTCCATGAGAGACCAATGAGGGACAGAGCCATTTTAAGTTGTAAAATAAGGGATGTCTCTCGTAATGAGGGAGACTTGAGAGGTATGATCACATTATGGTTGCCTCCTGTCCCAGTGTGGACTGTATAATCTGTGTTTCAGAAACCTTATCTGCTAATCCAGTTTTATTCAGAGGCAGTACTTTTTCAGTCATTTTCAATGCTCACATACATGTAAAACAGATTCTGTTAAATCATTTACTATTTTACTTGCATGTTCAGATTACAAACAAGTTCTGATGTTATGCAGACCTTTGTTTGTATACCAGTCAGTCTGAGAGGTGCAAAGTAGGGCTATTAAGACCACTAGCAGCAAATCAACCTAATCCTTTCCAGGCTGCATTGTGAGTACAGCCTTTGACTGCTGTGATAAGGAATACTTTCGTACCTTTAAATGCTCACCAGTTTTTCTTTTAGAGTCTGTCCTATATTCTAATATGTGTTATCCCTTTTGTTGTTAAATTACTAATCTAATATTTTATTCCATTTCTAGCAATACTACACCCCTCTCCTCAGTAGTTATTGCTGTCAATTTTCATACTACCTGGATATTCCAGAATGACCATTCCAGGCCTTTCAGAAGAACAGCACAGAATAGTATGGCTAATATCATGCTAAGGCACAGCAATGAGAAAAGGAAGAGAGAGAGAGAGAGAGAGAGAGAGCAGTAGCTAATGAGGTGAAAGGAACACAATCTAGATTTGAAGGCACTGCAAATTTAAGTAATTTATCAAATATTTCTCAATTTTTTTTACCAGTAGAGACAAACTGACACTTGTTTACAGGTGCAACCTGGGAGCACAAGGAAGTTAAGTGACTTGCTCAGGGTCACACAGTTTGCAAGTGAGGGCTGTGGGATTCAAACCCAGGTCTCCAGGTTTGTAGCTCAGAGCCTTAAACCACTGCACTATACTGACTCCATGCTACATATTACATATCATGCTATCTGCTATGTATGACTGACATGGAAAAAATAGGGTACTTAGCATAGATTAGTTCCTACCACTTTTACAAACTTATCGGACATTACAAATAACTTTAGAGTTGGAGTAATGGGAGGGGCAGTAGCACATCTTAAAATGGCAGATGCTATTTGTAATTACATCTTAACCCACCATTACTGGTGTAGTTTATTTATTAATTTATTGAAAGAGTTTTACCAGAAAAGGCCACCTGATAGAAAATAGCCTGTTGTCAGAGGTGTCCTTGAGGTCGCTCGATGTGTGAGCTATGTACACAGGATGCAAAGTCCCCTGAATCCCCTCTCTAACCCCACCCAATGTTAGCACACACCAAAATTTAAAATATTGACTTCCGGTGATGCAACGGATGGGAATGGCAGCCTAGCTCCCCTCCTCAGTATCTCCAGCACTTAATCTGTTTGAAATCGGGCACGGGGAAAAAACATCTAAAGTTTAAAACTTATTCAGTAGCTTGGTATTGGGTTGACAAGATGGGCAGCACAAAGAAAAAAGGTCTGCCAGGTCCTGGAGCAACAACACCCACGGGTAAAGCAAAATCTGTAGCGGGCCTCAGCCCAGCGCCCTCACAGTCCTCGGTCCTCTCGGGGGGTCGGGCGAGGATGACTCCGGATCCAACTCAGGATCAACTGGTACCAGATTGGAAATGAGGAAAATGCTTAAGTTACTACAAAAATTTGACCGCACGGTCTCCGATATCCAGTGGGACTTTAAGAAACTCAAAGCTAGGACCACAACAGTTGAACAACATGTGGAGGCCCTACAGAATGAGCATATGGCCTATGGTTGATCACTCGCTTTCCTCCACCGTAGGGGAAAAAGCCCTCTCTCTCTCAAGGCAGAAGATACCGAAGCCCACTCTAGGAGGAAGAACATTAAAGTGGTGGGCATCACAGAGGGAGTCGAACAGGAGGATATGGTGGGGCATGTAGAGAACTGGCTCCACAATGAACTGCAGCTTGAAGAGGGTTTCTCTCTTGATATAGAGAGATCCCACAGGTCGGTAGCCCCAAAGCCTGAACAAGGGGCCCCACCACGGGCTATCCTAATAAAATTTTTGAAATGCCCCATCAGAGAAAGAATTCTCCAGCTTGCATGGGCCAAGAAAGATTTAAATTTTGATGGTACCTGTGTTTTCACTGATCAAGATTTTCCTCCCACCATGGTTGCAAAAAGAAAAAAAGGTCCTTTATGTGGTTAAGCAACTAAGAATAAAAGGCACCAGAGCCCAACTGCGGTACCAGGCTTGGCTATGGGTGGAAACTAAGAATGGCCCCAAAGTATACAACTCTCTCTGGGCAGCATGTCAATTTCTGACCTCAGGAGTTATTGCCCTACCAGATATGAAGAAGGAGGTGGCCAAGAGCGAAGTCGAGCGACTTCTTTTGTCACTTGCCCCCGGAGCAGCAAAATCCCTGAATCCTGATGCTATTTTACCCTTGCATGTGGACCTGTCCATATGGATCTCTAGAGCAAACCCGACTTGAGCCCACGAGGTAGGGCGGGTCTGACCCATCTCACTGTAGGTACAAAAGTTTGGCAGCAGTTACGTTTTGTTTACCTTGCTCAGTTGTGACTCTATTTTCTCCAGCTTGCAATTGGGGCTCAGCTTGGTTTGGGTTGGATTTATTGGAGGTCCTTGCACTTTTGGATCGGCCGGTCCTGGGATGTGTTTGCTGGTTTGACCCTAGGAACTCTTTTCTTGGGTCCCTCTGCTCTCAGTTCGCACTTCCTTTTGGGTTCGGACTGAGGCGGTGCTTCCTTTTATGGCTTCCCCCAGGTGTTGTTATTCATGAAAGCTATGGTGCAGCAGTGTCCCAAGAAATGTGAGGGGGTCCCAGAGGATTAGTTGCCATCACACTATCATCACGGGTTTTATTCCAGACTGCCAGGGTACTTTATTGGCTCTATTAGCTGCTCGGGACAGGTGAAGGTGCAGTATGTTTAATTTAGTGACTCTGGATGCAGACCACATAGGCTATGTTCACTTTTGTCTGTGAAGAAATGACGAGGGGCTATTGATCTACATCTCTTCTGGACCCACCCTTGGCAGTTGCTGGTGGCTGACCTCATGGGCACCCTGACAGTGGATCAAGATCTCAAACTAGGATACCAAGATTTGGACTGTTTAAGAACCCACAGCAGCACAGGGGACATTCTTTAACTATTTATACGGTCCTCTCCACTTTCCTCCCATGCCATGTGCTGGTCTTTGGAGGGAGGGCAGGCAGGAGATTGTTCTCAACAGCCTGTCATGTTGTGTGTGTACCCAGGCACCAGCACCCTGGGTTTTGATGGGCCCCAGTGCAGTCTATTTGGTTATATCTTAGAAGCTGAGCGAGGGTTGTATTTGGACGCCAATGGGGGATAACAACCCTGATTATGGACAGTAGGGCCCTCTGGTTTACAGGTCCACTATCATATGTCCTGCAGGGAATGCTTTTATTTTTTAACATGCCTGAAACACCATTCATAATTTGTGTTTTTGAGCGCTGGAGGTGGGAGTAGCTACTCCAGCCCCTTCAAGGAAGACTTCCATACCGAATGACAAGGGCACAGGCCCAGGGGTTTCATACTGCGTGTGGTACCCCTGACCTTCTCACCCTACTAGTTAGGGTGTTGTTCCCTTTAAGGACACAGTTCTCTATCCACTTAGACAGGGAGATGTTCTCTCTTGAAAGGGGTGTCCTGGCAGGGCCTTTTGGAAATGCCTTTGGTCAGTCACTGACCGTTGCCCTCTGCTGTTTGAGAGGACAGTTCAAGTTTATTATGTTGGTTATGATATTAGACGGTTCTGGTTATTCTTCTTTCTGGTTTTTCTTGTCTTTCCTCTTTTTTCCTCCCCACTTTGAGAAAGGCTTCACTTGCATTGTTGCATAAACGGTATGATTATATATATGAATATGTTCCATTAGGATTTGACTCATTTTTCTTATTATTATGGCTACCCTAACACTTTGTTCTTTGAATGTAAAAGGGATTAACAATGTGGTGAAACGCTCAAAAATTTTGGCAGAATTACAGAGGGACAACTGTGACATCGCTTGCCTGCAAGAAGTTAAATTGTCGGTTCAGGAGCATCTGAAATTGCACATTGCTTGGGTGGGCATGATATGTTCAGATGAACACCCTCAGTCAAAAAAGGCTGGGATGGCCCTTCTGTTCTGTAGGGGCATGCCATTCCAGATCCAAAAGGTGACTAGGGCCGGAACAGGCCACCTCCTGGTAGTATCGGGAATTTACGGGGGTAGACCCTTGCATTTGGCGGCAATATACGCACCCACTTCCCCCTCTGGGGAATTTTCTAGGAATTTATTCAATGAGCTAGCTAGGTTACCCCCTGACCAAATTATATGTATGGGGGATTGGAATTGTGTGGAGGATGTGAACACGGATAGAAGTCCTGGTAAAGGCCCAAGTTCCAAAGCTTGTTCCCGACTATTAAAGACTCTCTGTTTGGAAGCAGGGATGGCTGACCCTTGGAGGAACTTTAACCCCACTGTCAGGAACTACACATTTTTTTCTCCAGCCTCGAAGTTCTACTTGAGACTGGATCGTTTTTATACTCAGAGAGGGTTACTCCATACTTTTCATGAGATCAGCATTCTCCCTACAACAATTTCTGACCATGCCATGATCTGAGCTGAACTATGCTAGGGGAACTCTGGGAGAAATGGGTGTTGGAGATTTGACCCTGGGTTAATTAATGACAAACAATACATTATCTCCACCAAACAGGTTATACAGCACTACCTTGAAGAACATAGTGAGCAAGACTCCCAGCCTAAGTTTCTGTGGGATGCATTGAAAGCAGTCATTCATGGGCACACCATTGCTTTTGCCTCCTACAGAAACAAGCAGCACAGGGCCAAGACCCAGGAGGCCTTAAATAAGATCCAGGATCTGGAAGGGGAGCATAAACGTACTAAATCTGAAGCTACCCTTACAAAATTATGAGAAGCCCAATCTTTTTATGACTTCCTCCTACAGTGGTGTGTGGAGAACACGCTGAGGTATACAGGGCAGCGATATTATGAGAGGGGGGAGCGGGCCGGTAGGCTACTGGCACTGAGACTCTGGAAACGGGAGGCAGAGAGATACATACCTCTTATCTGCCCTGTCTCTCCGGACCCCCCTCCCAAGACCCAACCCACAGAAATAGCAGACGAGTTCTCCACATTTTATCTTCTGTGCAAAGGGAAGGTTTAGAGGTGCCCTTTTCTACAAGAGAAGTGCAGCAGGTGATTAAGTCTTTAAAATCAGGTAAGACCCCGGGTCCAGAAGGTTTCACATCAGAATTTTATAAAGGTTTTGCCAAAGAGCTAGCCCCCCTTCTCACCAGGGTTTGTAATGTGGCACAGGAACCCGGGGCCTTGCCTGATACATGAGGTGAGGCCCTCATTTCAGTGCTCCCCAAGCTGGGGAAGAATCTTACCCAATGTTCTAGTTACAGCCCAATATCGCTTTTTAATCAGGGTGCAAAAATCTTCACTAAAGCTGTCAGAGAGAGACTTCAAGCGATTGTCCCTGCCCTGGTACACCCCAACCAGATGGGCTGTATACGGGTCAACACATCCAGGACAACATTCTCCTTTTGCTGAATGCTCTCTCCACAGCTGGCCCTCCCCTTGGTGGGCAACTTAGGGAAGTGTTGTCCCTTGATGATGAAGAGGCCTTTGATTGACTAGATTGACAATACTTGGATCTCGCCCTGGGGAGCTTCGGCCTCAGAGACAGATTCAGGACCTGGATTCATAATCTGTTTAGTAACCCCTGTGCTAGGGTCCATGTGAATGGAGTCATCTCCCCTCCTTTTAAGATACAGAGGGGGACCAGACAGGGCTGTCCTCTCTCCCCCCTTTTGTTTGCCCTGAGCTTGGAGCCATTGGCAGCCTATATCAGGCAAACAGACATTTCTCAGGGAGTCCATCTTCATGGCACCGAGGTTAAGATTTCAATGTATGCGGATGATACACTTCTATACATCTCAAACCCCATCTGTTCCATGCCTAGAATTTTTGAGCTTTTAACAACTTTTGGGGAATTATCCAGTTATAAGGTAAACCCGGGAAAATCAGAAATACTCCCAATTGGAGGTCAGAGGGGGGCACCTCTTTCAGATTTAACAATTAAAATGGAGTGGGGTGGGTTTCAAATATTTAGAGGTTTAGATCCCTAAGAACCTTCAAGATATTTATCAATTAAACCTTTTAAGGTTGCTGCAGGAGGTACGGACAGACTGTAACAGATGGAGGGAATTACCACTCTCTTTATCTATCAGAATAGAAAGCATTAGGATGAACAACTTACCCAGATTTTTATTTGTTTTCTGCCCCCCCCCAACCCCATTCAGCCCTTCCAGGACTTTTTGGAAAGATGTACAATCTAATCTATCCAAGTTTGTTTGGCTGGGTAAGAAACCTAGAGTCAGATGGAAGGTACTGATGGCTCCTAAGGATAGGAGTGGCCTTGGCCTTCCTGATTTGCAAAAATACTACTGGGAGGCCCAATTGCAGGCCTTGTTACCCTGAACACAAGGTACCCCTCCACAGTGAGCAGAGTTAGAATCAGTTTCCTCCCCTCTATCTAACATATTGGACTTACTGTCCTTGGACCCCTCCCAGATTAAAACTTTTGGAATTTGATGATCTCCTAACCAAGGTAATTAAGCTAGCCTGGCAAGAGGCATGTTTGAAACTAAATCTCCCCCCTTCAGATAGGCCCTTCCACTGCAATCATCAGTTGCAGGGACTTCATCCCTCTTAAGTGGGACCTAGCATTTCATTGCTGGTCAAGGTGTGGATTGCATAAGGTGGGGCAATTTTTTGATGGCAATTCATTGAAATCTTTTCATCAGTTAAAACTGGAATTTAATCTCCCTCAAACAGATTTTTTTTGTTTTCTTCAACTCCGGCATTATCTCATCACAACTGAGGCAAACTGCACCATGGCTGCTTCAGGGAATTCCCTCCGAGAGTTTATCCTAGCCCTAGCCTCTACTCCGGGGCCCCAGCAATTAGTCTCCAAAATGTTGCAATGTATGAATGCAGCAGAGAAAGACCAGGTGGTTAGAATTAAAGAAGCCTGGCAAGCAGAGTTGGGGGTTTCCCTATCTTCGGGGGAGTGGACTAGTATTTGGAAGGGCATCCACCTCTCCACTGCATCCTTGATATGGAGGGAGTTTCATTGGAAGGTGGCAGTCAAGTATTTCAGACCCCCAGTACTCACTAAACATTTTGAGCAACATAATTCAGATCTATGCTGGAGAAATTGCCAATCCATTGGTACTTATTCTCACATTTTTGGGGAATGTGGAATCATAGAGGGTTTCTGGGATGACTTACATAGAGAGGTGGTGGGGATTTTAGACTCTCCTTTCCTGAAGCATGCACAACACTGGCTTTTCATCTTGCCCCCTCCTTCTTTAAAATACAAGCCACTACGATATTTGTTCCATATTTTGTGGTGACAGCCCTCAAAGCAATCACCTTATGTTGGCTCATCCCCACTAGGGTATGGGATATGTACCAGGATTCTGGAGATGGAGTACCTGACTGCCAAGCTTAGACTGTCCATGGAGAGATTTAAAGGGAGGTGGCTACCATTCTTTTATTACATGGCTTCTAAGGAAAATAAGAATGTACTAGATATGTTAGCTGCATATTCATGATGAGATGGTAGGGTAGTAAGACAGGGTGGACCCCCGAACTTGGAGTATTATTTCCTTTTCTAGTTTTCCTGGGTTCTCTGGAATTTGTTCTCCTCCTACAGGTTTGGAGGACCCTATGCCTCTCTCCCTCCTTTTTCTTCTTTCTTTTTCCTCTTTTTTCCTTATTAAATGTACTGTTTGTGAATGTTGTATTTTATCTTTTTTTTCTATGCGGTGTACTTGTTGAGTATAAATTTTTGTAATTGTGTGTAAAGGAAAATTCGTCAATACATTTCTATTTAAAAAAATGTAAATATTTAAATCTAAATTAAACAAACCAAAATAATAATCATGATGTAATTTAAAGAAGTTGTATGCAATGCAATATCTGCAGCAATTCTGAATAAATCAAGTGAATCAGAGTCCAAGCGATGCCCTCATCAGTCATAAAAGGGGCAGGGATAGGGGTGGAGTTTGGGAGTGTGGTTTTGTATTTGGTTTCCATCTCATCCAAAGGTGGCAACCCTATAACTGTCATGGAGAAGCACATTTGTAGCATTAAATATGCAAATGGTGATTTACATGACCTAAAACAAAAAGGTTAGGCTTCACAACACAGAGGCCCCTCTTTGCACATCTGGAATGGGGATGTTGGTTGACTATATTCTAGGCATTTAATGCAGTAAGCAAACAATACTTTACAAATTAATGACAATGTAATGATAAAAATCAAAAGCCATTAAACAACTTGCAAAAGGATCAGAATTAATGAGTATACCTAATTTTAATAAGAAATAAATGAAAAAGATATTTTACTGGCTCTAATTGCTATCAGTAGTATGAGAAGTAGAACCTGATGTGTTTTAGATAAGATTTGCAGCAGTTTAGCTGCTGCACACATGACAAGTGTGCAACATGTGAACCTGATGTGATTATTTAAATAATGTTCACATCAGCTTAACTACTGTACTCAGGTCAAGCATGCAACATGTGAACCTGATGTGATTTTTAGAAGATGTTCACAACAGCTTACCTGCTGCACACATGTCAAGCTTGCAGCATGCGAACCTGATGTGCTTTTTAGACCTGGTTCGCATAGGTTCACTTTGTGTATGCGAGCTGCATGCAAACATTGCACAATTAAACATGTGGCATGCATTCTACATGTACGCAACACACTTACATTTCTGTAGTGCTTGAATAACATGTATTTGCCTGTGCAAAATCACAGTTTGACTGTGCCAACACTGTGGTATACCACAATACCATTCAACTTCTGTGAAACTACTTTTGTATCACTTCTGTTTTTAAGTTTACAAAATCATTTGGGGTCCGCTAAGTTCCAAAACCTGTGTTTGGATTTGTAGGTGACTAGACAGATCTGCTGCACTGGAATTTGCTTAACTCATTCACAGAAAAGAAGCATCCCTGTGAAGTTGTCTGCCCCCTTTGTAGGATCTCTGAAGGAAAGAGAAAAATAAATTCACTATTGTACCGGAGTCTCTTTCATGCATATTTACTATTGTAACACCACACCACTGGGTATCACCATTCTGGCAAACATTAACTGCACAGTGTACTAAGTCCTTGTCAGGATTCACAACATATATCTTCCTGAAAATACAAAACCGTAAGGCTCCTAGCAGGACGTAAACTCTAGGTCCCTTGCACTCATAGCTAGCAACATCTTCTCCACTGCACCACCAATATGCAGTGTAGAAAAATGCATCTCTAGTACACAGGTTAAGTAACAAGCTAAGATAAAGGCACATCAGACCTTTTGGTTTTGAATCCAGGCAATGCTTTTGAGTAAAAATTATCAAAGGAGTCACCAGGGGACTTTCTAGGGATGTTAACAGTGATAAGTGGTTCACATCTCAATAATGTACTGTAGCTTATGAGGCGTGAAATGTTCTTGTCAGAAACATGAAGTATTAATATAATTTGTAGGGTTACAAGCCCTGTTGTTATTGAGACTATGGTCCTTACAAGGTGCAAATATTCCCTGGTCCCTTTCCAGGAGACCTCTAAATGAAACATAGGAAAATAAATAATTTCACTTTTGCAGTTACTCCCCTTCATATATATTAACTATTCTGAAACTGCTACATCATGCTGGGGGAAATTAACTTTAAAAAGCTTAAGTAAAACTTAGCTTAAAAAAAACCTCTCCATAAAGTATTAAATCTATGCCAGGATTTGATCCTTGATCCTGGCCTTTGCTTAAAAATAAAAATTAAATGCAATGTCTCTAGTATAAATCAAACCCCTGTTCCCTTACACTCATTTCTAATTGAATTTTCACTGCACCACCAAGTTGTACTGGAAATAATAGCAGCTCCGGTGGTGTAGAGGTTAAGTAACAAGCCAGGAAGCAAGAATACTTGGTTTCCCAGGGTAAAATCCAGGTGGTTTCCTAAGAGCTGCACAATCAGGCAGACTTGCTAGACCTGTGGGCCTTTTTCTGCTGGTAATTTTATATGTTCATAAATAGAACTATCGAAGGTTCCCCCGGGTACCGCCCTGGGAACATTTTTATAACGTGCACCCTGTTTGCCTGCTAGGTTCCACTGAGTACTTCTCTGGAAATGTTTTTTTTTATAACATGCACCCTGGTTGCCTGCTAAGTTTCCCTGAGTACTTCTCTGGAAACATTTTTATAATGTACACCCTGGTTGCCTGCTAGGTTTTCTGAGTACTTTGCTGGGGTCATTTTTATAACGTGCACCCTGGTTTGCTGCTACATTCCCCTGAGAGCTTCTCTGGGAACATTTTTATAACATGCGCCCTAGTTGCCTGCTAGGTTCCCCTGAGTACTTCTTTGGGAACATGTTTTTTTTTTATAACATGCAACCTGGTGGCCTGCTAAGTTCCCCTGAGTACTTCCCTGGAAACATTTTTATAATGTGCACCCTGGTTGCCTGCTAGGTTTTCTGAGTGCTTCTCCTGGAACATGTTTATAATGTTCACACTGGGTGCCTGCTAAGTTCCACTGAGTGCTTCTCTGGGAACATTTTTATAACATGCACCCTTGGAGCCTGCTAACATCCCTTGAGTCCTTTGCTGGGAACATTTTTATAACGTGCACCCTGGTTGCCTCCTACGTTCCCCTGAGAGCTTCTCTGGGAACATTTTTATAACGTGCACCCTCGTTATTTGCCAGGTTCCCTTGAGTACTTCTCTGAGAATATGTTTATAATGTGCATTCTGGTTGTCTGCTAGGTTCCTCTGAATATTTCTCTGGGAACATGTTTTTAATGTTCCCCCTAGTCGCCTGCTAAGTTCCCCTGAGTGCTTCTCTGGGAACATTTTTATAACGTGTGCCCTGGTTGCCTGCTAAGTTCTCCTGAGTACTTCGTGGGGGACATTTTTATAACATGCACCCTGGTTGCCTGCTAGATTCCCCTGAATACCTCTCTAAGAAATGTTTTATAGCATGCAGTCTAGTTGCCTGCTAGATTCCCCCGAGTACTTCTTTGGGAATGTTTTGATAATGTGCACCATGGTTACCTGTTAGATTCCCCTGAGTACTTCTCTGTGAACAATTTTATAACATGCACTCTGGTTGCCTGCTCGGTGCCCCCGAGTACTTCTCTGGGAACATTTTGATAACGTGTACTATGGTTGCCTGCTAGGTTCCCCTGAGTGCTTCTCTGGGAACATTTTTATATTGTGTGCCCTGGTTGCCTGTTTGGTTCCCCTGAGTACGTCTCTGGGAACATTTTTATAAGGAACACCCTGGTTGCCTGCTAGGTTTCCCTGAGTACTTCTCTGGGAAAATGTTTATAATGTTCACCCTAGTTGCCTGCTAAGTTTCCCTGACTACTTCTCTGAAAACATTTTTATAATGTGCACCCTGGTTGCCTGCTAGGTTCCCCTGAGTACTTCTTTGGTAACATTTTTATAACATGCACCTTGGTTGCCTGCTAGGTTTCCCTGAGTACTTTTCTGGAAACATTTTGATAACGTGCACCCTGGTTGCCTGCTAAACTCCCCCGAGTACTTCTCTGGGAACATTTTGATAACATGCACCCTGGTTGCCTGCTAGGTTCCCCTGAGTACTTCTCTGGAAACATTTTGATAACATGCACCCTGGTTGCCTGCTAGGTTCCCCTGAGTACTTCTTTGGTAACATTTTTATAACATGCACCCTGGTTACCTGCTAGGTTCCCCTGAGTACTTCTCTGGGAACATTTTGATAACGTGCACCCTGGTTGCCTGCTATTTTCCCCTGAGTACTTCTCTGGAAACAGTTTGATAACGTGCACCCTGGTTGCCTGCTAGGTTCCCCTGAGTACTTCTCTGGGAATATTTTCATAACATGCACCCTGGTTTTCTGTTAGGTTCCCCTGAGTACTTTTCTGGAAACATTTTGATAACATGCACCCTGGTTGCCTGCTAGGTTCCCCTGAGTACTTCTTTGGTAACATTTTTATAACATGCACCCTGGTTACCTGCTAGGTTCCCCTGAGTACTTCTCTGGAAACATTTGGATAACATGCACCCTGGTTGCCTGCTAGGTTCCCCTGAGCACTTCTCTGGGAACATTTTAATAACGTGCACCCTGGTTGCCTGCTATTTTCCCCTGAGTACTTCTCTAGGGACATTTTGATAACGTGCACCCTGGTTGCCTGCTAGGTTCCCCTTAGTACTTCTCTGGGAACATTTTGATAATGTGCACCCTGGTTGCCTGCTATTTTCCCCTGAGTACTTCTCTGGAAACAGTTTGATAACGTGCACCCTGGTTGCCTGCTAGGTTCCCCTGAGTACTTCTCTGGGAATATTTTTATAACATACACCCTGTTTGCATGCTAGGTTCCCCTGAGTACTTCTCTGGGAATATTTTTATAATGTGCATCCTGGTTGCATGCTAGGTTTATCTGATTACTTCGCTGGGGACATTTTTATAATGCGCAGGAAGTGGGGTACAGCTGTTCCTCCAATGTTGATTGGGAGTTGTAGAATACTTTTCCTGATATGGGCATTCTTTCTGTTCCATACAAATTTATGTGTCATGAAATGTAACTGTCTAAAGTGAGTTAGAGGGACATGAACCAAAAGGGATTGGTATAAGTATAAACATTTCAGAAGATAGACATCTTTACAGTATTTATGCGCCCAAGAAGTCAGAGTGCTGGGGCCTTCCACCTTTCGCATTCATACGCTAGCTTGTTTAGAAGAGACTTATAATTCTTATTTTGGTATACCGTTCGAACATGACACAAATACTGTGAAGACTATTACAGTGACAAACTTGGCAGTTCATTGTTATGGTCTGTGGTACACCGACACTGCTGTCTCTGGTGACTTTGCCCCTTTTCTAACTCAACTCCCACTCAGAGTTGATTATTTTAAAATGCTGGGGTGCGGGGGTCAAAGCTCCCCACAAAAAACACTTTGTTTTACTGATGGCACAATGCCAACTGTTGGCATTGTGCCATCACTGTTATGCCGTTCGACAAATTTACTGTCGAACCAGCTTGTTGGAACCCTTATTATACAGCAGGCTTAATTTTGTGGGGATGACTACCCCAAGGTATTTTATTTGATTGAACAAATGTAGGCCAATTGTATTACCAACTAGTTGCACCCTACACAATTTCCCCACTGGCATTACCTCACTCTTTGTCCAGCTCATTTCATGTCTTGATAGGGCACCATATTCTTGCAAGAGGGAGTGTAGTGCAGGTCATCTCATCGGGGGGGGGGGGTTGTTGCAGGTATAGAAGTAGATTGTCTGCAAATAGTGCTGTTCTATGTTCATGGCTCCCCATAGCCTTCGGTATCAGGGTTGGTCCTGATGGCAGCTGCTAATGGTTTGAGGAAAAGGATGTAAAGCAGTGGTGACAAGGGGCATCCCTGCCTGGTATCTCAACTAAGGGAAAAGGATGGCATTAGGGAACCATTAACAATTTATTTGGGCCACTGGGGATGAGTACAGGGCCTGTATCTAACTCCAACCGAGGACCCAGGCTGAACCATTTAAGCACCTCAAACATGTACCCCCACTCCACGTTGTCAAAGGCCTTTTCTGCATCCAGGGCAAGGAATGCTGCTCTGTATCCTGCTGATATTCTTGACCAATTATACACTATATCCAGGGTCCCACATATATTATGCTTCCCCTGCCTTCTAACAAACCTGGCTTGATCAGTATGGATACTGAAGGGGAGAATGGACTCTAGTTGGGATGCAATAACTTTTGCCACAATTTTATAGTCAGCTGTTAGTAACAAAATAGGCCTATAAGAGGAACATACAGTAGAGTGGGGTCCTTGCCTGTTTTGGAAGCACAGTGATAGTGGCAGATTGCACGGAGGGGGCAGCACATCAATCTCTAGGCTCTCTTCCAACATATCCATCAGGGGGTCTAGGAGCTCTGAAGAGAAGGTTCTGAAAAAGTCAATGGGGAGTCCATCTGGACTTGGGGCCTTCCTGCCTCCATGGCTCTTTATTGTACAAAGGACTTCACCTTTAGTTAGTGGGGAATCTAGCTATGCAGCAGCCTGGGGTGTCAATGGACCACACAGAGGCATTTGTGAAGAAGTCTTTGAACTTCTGTGCAGTGGGGGAGACGTCCAAAGTGTAAAAGGTATCACACTATGAGCAGAATGCCCCTCCTAATTTTCTGGTGTTGGAGGTTAGAGTCCAGTTGTGTCTACTATTTGGGCAATTGATTTCTCCCATTCCTTCTTGTGCAGCTGCCAAGATATTTCCCTGCCCTGTTCCCAGCAAAGTACAATGCTGCCTGGGTCATAATTATGGATCTTTCAATATTCAAGCTGCTGAGGAAGTTGAATTTCCGTTTTAACTTTCACAGGACCACATATAGGTGTGCAATGGGCAGAGCCATGCGTGCTCTTTCACAAGGCTTAATTTTAGTAATAAGTTTAGAGAGCTTCTGTTCTTTTACTTTTTCACTGTGGGCTGAAAAGGCTATAACTTAGCCCCTTATGAAGGCCTTCAGGGCCTTCCATTGCATGCCATTAGAGGTAGAGTAGAGGACCAAGGAGGTGCAGTTGATGTCGCCTACCTTAACTTCAGCAAAGCTTTCAATACTGTTCCACACAGAGCTTTGATTAATAAGCTGGGTAGACTTGGGGTGGGTCAGAAGTTGGTCAACTGGGTGGCAAACTGGTTGGTGGGCAGAAAACAGAGAGTGGTGGTAAACAATATACAGTCAGAAGAGATGCAAGTCACAAGTGGGGTACATCAGGGATCAGCCTGGGGCCAGTCCTTTTCAATATCTTCATTAGTGACATTGCAGATGGACTGGAAGGTAAGGCTTGCCTGTTTCCAGATGACACCAAGATCTGCAACAGAGTAAATGATCCAGATGGGGTGGGCAGAATAAGAAGAGATCTGGAAAAACTGGCAAAATGGTCAAAAGAGTGGCAACTGGGATTTAATGCAAAGAAGTGCAAGATCATGCACACAGGGAAGAGAAACCCTGAAGCTACCTATAGGTTGGGAGGGTAGTTGCTGACAGTCACAAGGGAAGAAAGGGACTTAGGCATCATCATCACGGATGACCTGAAATTATCCAAGCAGACCACTAAAGCAGTAGGTAAGGCTACAGGGATGTTGGGGTGTATTAGTAGGGGTATCACAAGCTGTAAGAGGTAGGCAATAATACCCGACAGGGTGGGCGGTATTGGGACATACCGGACTGCCCAGGGGCGTAATGAGGCCTGACACTGCAGGCAGAGGACCTTATAGCCCCTGGAAGGTCTGGTACTTCCCAATACTGCCTACCCTGAAGGGTATTATTGTGCTTAGAAAATGGGCTAAATGTAAAGGTTTTTTTTGTAACATTTAATAATTAAAATAATAATAAAACATGACTACAAATTAACTTAAAGTTGCTTTGTTAGTAAAGTAGTCCCTCTACTGGTATACTAACCAATACTTACCAGTAGAGGCACTGCAGCATTACACAGTTGTTTTATAACTTTCTTGCTGCTGTGTACAACATGTCCCTTCTTGGCTCTGGAACCATCAACCCCCAACAGCTCACTTGCATTCTTTTGTTGTTGTTGCTTCGTGAGACCCTTACTTTTGAATATTTCACATTTGTGCTTTGGGACACTGGTGACTGGCAGTAGGAACGTGATCAGAGAAATGGACTGCAGAAGTTATTGGTAATGTCATCACTGAAATCACTTAAGAGAAGTTGCTTTTTGTTTTAAAAACAAACACGTGCAAATGTTTTCTTGGAACTGCATTGGAGTCCAGGTGAGCCAGGGGCAGAGTTTTACATAGTGCTATATTTGCGAGTAGCACTGAGCACACCACGTGCTAGCGCTACACATTTAAAAAGAAAGAAAACTTTTTTTTGTCCTGTTTAGGAGAACTGTGACAATATTGGCAGTGTCTCGTTATGGAGGGTGTCCATGTGTTTTCTGCATGCAATCCTGTTGGTGGTAGTTGTTTTTTATTTCAGGAGCAACACTGTGGGAGTCACCATTGGCAGGGATCACACTGTTTGTGTGTGGGCAGCAAAGCAGGGATCATTCTCTCAGGTGATGAACTGTATTTGATAAAGAAGGCTGGTGTGAGGTAGCTAAACCCCCCCCCAATACACACTGAAGTCTGTGGTAGGAATGAAGAAACACAAGGGCAAAGGATGTAACCTATCTCTGCCACTCGTTCCTTTGTGGTAAAACAGACTGTGATATCTCTGGCAGCACTACTGTGCATGAGAACACCAATATTTTCTTCATTTTTCATACCGCAGATGGACGTCCGTGTGCAGTATGAAAACCAAGGAAATACTGCTGTTCTCATGCTCAGTGGCTGTTTCAGTGATAACGCTCGCTGTGTCTCACTACACTCAGCAGCTTTTAGCATCGGAGTGAAGCGTTTAATACGCCATGCCATTTAATGGCAAAACAGTTGTTTTTTTTATCTGGGTCGTGGGAAGAGAGCAGCTGTCAAGGCTGAAAGAAGTAGTGTTGTGGGCAGCTGTACTTCTCGTTAAGCCAGAGAAAAAAACATAGTGGGTTTTTAAAATTTTCTAGGGTGCTTTCAGCCAATTAGAAAGCAGGCTAGGCACCTCTAGAAAATGTTACACTGTGAAGTGGCACTTGGACCGGCTCTTATTTTTAGCTGGGCATCTATTGAAAAATAAATGCTCAGCTTGGAGCCTGTCTCAGTCAATCAAGTTTCAGAATTAATTCTTGCCATTTTCTAAAGAGGTAATAATCTCTTTTTACAAGACACTGGTTAGGCCTCATCTTGAGTACTGCATGCAGTACTGGAGGCCGCACCTGCACAAGGACATTAACAAAATAGAGGCAGTCCAGAGAAGGCCAACCAAAATGGTGCAGGGACTGCATCAGAAAACATATGAGGACAGATTAATGGAGCTCAGTATGTATACCCTAAAGCAAAGGAGGGAGAGAGATGATATGATCAAAACATTAAAACGTATTAAAGGCATTAACAAGGTGAAAGAGTCTAACATGTTTCAATACAAGAAAAATAGCAGGACAAGAGGACATAGCATGAGATTAGAGGGAGGTTGATTAAAGGGTAATGTGAGGAAGTTATTTTTCACAGAAAGGGTGGTAGATGCATGGAACGGCCTACCTCAGCAAGTGGTGGATATGAATACAGTGCAGGGCTTCAAACAGCCATGGTATAGGCATAAGGGAGCAATACAGATGTGTATGAATAAATAGGCCATTGACAGAGTAAAGGCCTATGGCACATTCATAAGGCACAAAACATGGGCAGACTGGATGGGCTTTGCAGTCCTTATCTGCCGTCAACTTCTATGTTTCTATGTGTCACCCTGCTTATTGAGCTGCAGGAATTTCCTGAGGCCTGGGACATAAATGATTTGAAGGACTGATTTTTCAGCAGGAGAGGGTCCAATCTCTGTGGGTGCCCTGCTGAGGCAACCCCATTCAAGGAGAATGCCGTATTTAGACAGGCATGATCAGAAATTAGTACAGCGAAGTAGGTAATGTTGGAAAGTCTAGGAAGAACACTTGCACTGACCAAGATGCGATCCAGTCCGGCATAGGAGTGGTGGGAGTGGGAGTAGAAATTGTACTCCTTTGTCATGGGGTGGCAGAGTCTCCAAGCACCTACCAGACTAAACTTTGCTTTCAAAAAAACCACGGGCCCAGGCATTTCAGGAGAGTGGCACAGGGCTTGGGTTAGACAGGTCCAGGACTGTATCTCCAATGAAGTATGATCACCCCATAACAGCCAGGAGCCGCAGAAGGCAGCCATGTTCACAGTCAGCTTCTGAAAGAAACTGGGGTCCTGTTCATTTGGGGCATACACTGTGGCAGTTGAGTATGTCTTCCCTCCAGCCAAGGTGATTTGGGCCAGGGCATACCTACCCCCGGGTCAGACAATGACTTATGAATTGTGCTCTGCACTCCTGGAGGGAGCCAAGTGGCCACTCCTCTACCCTTCACAGAGAAACAGGAAGCAACCATTGTCCTTCTAGGCAGCCACTAGTATTTTCAAACTCTTGCTTGCTCATATGAGTTTCCTGCTTAAGAAGGACCTGTGCCTTTGACCTCTTCACCATTCCCACTACTTTTCAGCCACTGATCACATTATTTAGGCCATTAGCATTCCACTTGATATAGTAATGTCACTGGCTATTAGAGTAGGAAAGGGTAGATGGCTTGTGAGCTGAAGCACAGCTCAAGCCACCACAGTTTGGACCATTGTGCATTATAGAGCAAGGATTTTGTACTCAACCCAACAGTAACTGATCAGCAAAAAACATTTTCCCCTTCCCTCCCCCACTACCCACCCCACACACACATTGAAACATTCTTCCACCAGGCCCACTCTTCCATCCTGGTCTTACATATTTCCCCTCTCCTCCTGATACCTAGCAACCCTGACAACTCCATCTGGAGTGATCATGTGTAACACAGTGAGAATAATGAAAACAATCAGACCAATTGCCCTCTCCCCCACTTGCCAAGCTTGAAAAGGCTCAGCAGTGAATCCCCGGCAAATGAATAGCACAAGTTATCTGAGTAACTCTTAGTGAAGGGCACATCAGTATGGGATGCCAAACTGGTAAAAAAAAATGATAACAGCTGAGGTAATCCATTAGTGGAGGCGGATGGTGAACTTCCCCCCTTTCTATGTCAATTAGCATTAACGAAACAGAACTATGTAAGGCTAATATCTGTAACTCCATCCCTCCAATCAGGCTCTAGTTAGCTAGGCACTTTGATAATGTCACTGTTTTATGCTTTGTCCCATTATTTTACAGTTTAATAGCTGTCTGTATCCTCCCTACTGGTAGAGTCTCACCATTGGCCAGTTCCCCTTGTATCAAGGTGTGTGGTCAGAATCAGTACCTGGGAGCCTCCAAAAGTTCAGAGAAATAGCAAAGTGTTCCAGGATGCAGGATGGTTCACATGATTTGAAAGGAAGCTGATTTAAAAAAGGGTACGAAAAGCATCTGGGACCATCCTGCCAATAGCAAGACAGCATGTACAAAGCTGGGAAAGTTGTTGTGAGCTCAGTCACATGATCTGGTACTGAATAGGCTGAACTGGCATGGCATGAGCATGCTTGTTCATGATGGCATATTTTAAGAGGAAGCAATTCCCCACCATGGAACCTGCTGTTACCCCATCCCTAGGCACATTCAAGCTGCCATAGTGCCATTTTAGTGGTGTCAGCAGTGGTTTTCATCACGGAGTAGCACTTCCTCCAGTGCAAAGCCAAGTCATTACTCAGTGCAGTAAGCCTATGAAGTGGGACAATTGGTGCTCATCAAAAGATTTACAGAGCCCATGGACTTCAAGGCATATTACATGAGGCTGAGTGGTATGGACCACATGGCCCACTCCAGATCTAAACAGACTTTACAGAGCTGAACATAGCCTGAGACAGTAGGTCTAGCAAAATCAAATGTAACCGTCGAATACACAAGATGAAAGCTAGATGGAAAAGCATTCATTTGGTACTCAAGCTGTATGCACCCACCCTTAGCTCATGCCCGCCCCTTCAACACAGGCACTAAATTGGGATACAGTCTGCATTCCCTGTGAGGGACAGAACAGAAGACAGTAGTGTGGGCACCAAGTTAATTGGGGGTAATTAGGAGGACTGAGCACTGTGGCAAATTATGTCTGGCTAAGTGGACTACCAGAGTCATCTGTTAGTAGGGGCAGTACTTCTCACCTGAGAACCAGCATGACATTCTCCTAATCAATAAGTATTTTGGCATCATTGGGATCTGTAAAAAGTCTGGTCAGTCTGCCAGGTCTGCTGATCTGTAGCTTGGCCAGGTACAGTATCTAAAAGCAAATTCAGAGCTCCTGTTATAGAGTTTGAACTTTACTCCATTTAATTTTTATTGTTTGGTTTGGAGATCCCAGCTGTAGTCCTGGAAAATTGAGACTCTCCTTCTTTCAATCAGGATTAGTCCCTGAGATTTTGCAGCTTAACATTACCTTTTATTAGTGTAATGGCGGCATTTAATAAGACAGTGTCTGGGCCAGTCTCGGGTCTTAGCTTCAGACCTGTTATGTGGGCATATTCAACATCAGAATTCAGGGTAGATTGTGGGTCTATTTTCAGGTGGCTCACCAGCCATGTGTGTAACTCTTTTTCTGGATCTTTGCCCCTCATGCCCACCAGCAGGCCAACGAACCAGAGATATGACCAACTTGCTCTATTTTCTCGGTCATCTGAATGGGTTCAGAGGTCTTCAAAGGTCAGCTTCAGGTTACTGCCATCCCGTCTCATTTTGCTGACGGTGTCCTTGAGCTCCACTACCAGCTTCTCCAATTCATCAATATAGGCGGTGTGACCTGCAGTGGTTTTGGAGAGGCTGAGTACAACATTTTGTATCTGACCGATCTGGGCAGTCAGGCTGGTGAATCCAGCCTTCATTTCAGTCTGAATATCTGCAAGAGTGGCTGGGATGCCCTCCAATGCTTTCTCCAGCTCCGACATTGCAGTTTCACTTTTAATTGCTGCCAAGGCCTGTGATCAGGTATGGACCTCGTGGTGTGGGTGATGTTCTTGCGGCAGTCCTAGTGTCTCAAAGGTGAGTTTACGCTGTCTTTTTTGTTGCTTGCCTGATACCATGGAATAAGAGGTATTGGTGGGTGAAAATTTTAAAGCTATCTGTTTTATTTTGCCTGCACTTTAGCCGCTAAATATGAAGTGCCAACCAAACAAAAAATCTGGCACCAGACTTCATGGTCACATTCTGGATCCTGGGGTTATGGTATGATTTGTATGCTTTTAAATGCTTTAATAAACTAATCTTGTTAATATCGACATGGAGCATTCATTAACTAACTTAGAGCTTATTTTAGCTAGGGTTTTTGGTTAAAAGGTAATTTTTATATATCAAACAGTATCCTATGGTAGCACTCATTTCCTCATCTTATACAGGGCATTTTCATGCAGTATGAAAACCTTGTCAATTTTTATGAAGTCTAAAACACATATGACTAAAGAAATAGCTTATTAGGTTCACTTTTAACATGCTTACAAAGCTTTCTTATTCAGTATTCAAGGGCTTCATTAATTTTTAATGAAGCTTAATATACAAATGGCTATTCAAAAAAAGCCCTACCAATTTTTTGCTTTTTAAAAAATTTCCAGCAGGGTACGTCCTTTAGCTATTATGCCTATACCTTTATATTCTATAAGTTTTCTATGCCACATAATTAGTGTTATCCTTCATAGACCTGCACCTTCTATAACGCAAATGTGCAACATCTGGCTGCATAATGTCTGCCCATTGGTAATTTGAATTGGTCAGTAGTCTTGCATGAGACAACAGACTTGGGTAATAAGTTCCATTCAGCAACAACTCTTTGGGAGAACCAGTTACCCTTTTTGTTGCTCTTATAATGATCGCCTTTTAACTGGGCATGATGCGTTCTCATTCTCACCTGTTCAGGTTTTAAATTAAGTCCTAGGCATTCTTGAATATCATCATTTTTTTTCTTTTCTTCATATTTTTTTCCTCCTTTTGAGCCACCAGACTGCCTACCTGTATCACTTCAGGCATCCCCTCAGGTCTCCGGCCACCATCTCCTGGGAATCCATCGCTTCTATGTGGGTCCCGTGGTTACCCCTGTGGTTGCCCTCCTCGGCGGGGTGGAGGGGAGCTCTCCCCTAAGCTCAACCCCCAGAGACAGGATCCAGTGCTGCATACCCACAAAGCCAACTGGCCTCCCCACTAGAAACGGCCTTTAAGCCACCACATCTGGTGCCCTATGTTTCCTGTTTTTCTCCCCCTTTCCTGAAGTCTATGGCATGCAATGACACCCAAGAACCCAAGTGTGCATGCGTCTGCACACCCCCCTGATCCTGGCATCCTGCCACAGTACATCCCCTCAGATCCTGCCCATGCTCCAGTGATCCCAAGCCATTGCCAGGGGCCACCCAAGCACCAGCAGCAGTACACCCCCCTCACCAGAGAAGGAGAGCAGTCCTATGGATGCTCAATCCTTCTCCTCCCCTGCTGACCCCTGATGGCCCTGGCTCATTCCTGAACCCGGGTCATCAGCATGGAGTGAGGTGTGGCGTCCAGCATCTCAACCCTCAGCGCTACTGGGCCAGCTGAATATCATAATTTTTAAATGCAGTATGCACCAAACACATATCTCCCCTGGTTCTTCTGTATTGAAGTGAAAAAACACCCGTGTCTTTTAGCATTTCATACCCAAAACTGGGCAGTTTAAATTGGAACTAAGAAAATATCTTGCCCCCATCTCCTTGTACATGGACAACATAGACCACCCCTCCTACCACTCTCTCTGCTACCACCACCCCTCTCATCCTCTCCTCTTCTTCCACCTCAACATCCCCCCACCTTCCCCCACTTCACTTCCTTAACATACCCTCCCACTACCAACATTTCACTCCCCCGCCTCCCCCCACTTGTTACTCTCTGCTATTCTGCACACCTTCTACCACTGTGCATTGTATTATTACTTTGATATAATGTTCTTAATGTTATGCTGTCGTAATGTTATCCTGATGTGGTGCCTTTGCAAACAAGCTATGCTTAAAGGTGCATTCCCAAACTTGAAACAAAATAAAATAAATTAAATTAAATTAAATTAAAAATGCTGGTAGTGGTGGTGGTAATGTTAACAATATACTTTTTGAATTTTACCTCCACAGGGGAAGTTACAGTATATGAAGACATGGAGGATATGAGCCTCTTAAAGCTTACATCAAAGAGAAATAAACTCTCCACAAATTTTTGAAAAATGTGTTGTTTGTCAAGTAAATCAACAGAATACAAAAGCTACCAGTGCTAGACAGAATTCTGTGATTCTGGCAGCAGAAGTCAGGAGAGATGAATTGTATTGGTGGCTACTGGATGATTTTTCTAGTTTACATGATGTGCCACCAATACTCTATCACAGGTGTTGCTTTCAGAAATACACAAGCAAGTCAAATTTGGCACATGTCAGCATTGTATTCAACCCAGGAAAGGAAACAGACTCTGAATCCGATCAGACAGCATCATGTTCACCTGCTTCTACAGCCACCAGAGCAAGCACGCCCTCTAGCGATTGGTTCTGTTGCATTGTCTGCTTGAGAAAAACACACAAGAAAGACAAGAAACGTCATAAAATTGAAACGTTTGAGAGAGCAACCAATTTAAGGGAGGCAGCACTTCAAAGAGGAGATGATGACATGTTGCACAGAATATCTGAGGAAGACTTGATTATGAAGGATGCAGTTTATAACTCAACATTCCTTTCTTCCTACAGTACTTGAGTAAAATGAATCTGAAAGCAACACCATCTAGTTCCACTGCAACAATACAGTCACCTTATGACATTGCACATTATCAACTGATTGAAGAGATAGACAATGATCTTATGTACAACAAGAAGGATCTTCTCCTGTCCAAGCTGCTACAAAGATATAAAGCCCTACTTCCCTCAGATGTAGTAACTGAAAGCTATTCCAGCAGCAAATTACAGACAAGATTAGAAAACACTATAGTTCTGCAGTTTCACTCCATGCACAGCATGGACAAGGCAAGTCTACCATTGTTATTTGGTGTGCAATAACATTAGCTGATGCTATCCAACCTGCTAGTAATCTGAAGCAGAAACTTAAGCCATCCAAATGTTTTGTGGATTTTCTTCTGGTGAGTGAACCTGATGAACAGCTTTCAAATGAACAAGTGTTTTTTACAGAGACATGGGAACAGAGAAAACTGTTATCAAAGACTCAAAGAGAAACAGCAAGATTCTAGGACTGACAAGAAAGAAGCCATCTTTTGTCAGATGGACCCTCACAAGACATGTCCTGAGTGAATATGCAAAGCTATGAGAGAAAGAAGTAGTCTATCAACAAGTAGTAAAGACAAAGTCCACAAACAAGTCCTTGCCCCAGCACTGAAGAGGGATGAAGAGCATGATACAGCCCTTACCAACCATGCCATCAACAATATGACAAACCCATTTGACCCTGAATCACACCCTGAGGTGCTTATCAACATGTCTACTGGACTACATGTAACATCAGATGTACAAGAGTCTCTACTGAAAGTAGCAGATGTGGTGAAGAACAAATTGAGAGATTTGTGAGAGGGCACTTGATTGTGATGGCGCACATAGCTTCTTCAGCCCCATCAAAAAATCTGGCATTAAAACATTTGCTGACATGGCCAAAAAGATCACATTTAAGTCTGGCAAGGGGGGTAGGGGGACAATCACAGAAGCTATCAGTCCAGAAATTGCTTTCTGCAGTGCCCTGTTCTTAGCAAGATGCAGGGAAAATGTTTCAATGGCAGCAGTTCTTAGTCACCCAATAGGAAATGTATATATCTCCCTCTTCCATGCTGATGGAACAATGAGAAAAACAAAGCTGAATTAGGGCATCAGCAGGAAGCTCAAGCTGAAAGCATCCATGAGCTATGAGAATGCAACAAAGAAACCACAGTGTACATCAGAGATGCCATGGCTGTCATTCAAATGATGGCTAGAGACAAATTACACACCTTTGATAAATTGGCTGCTGAGAACTTGAGGCAGGTCCTAAATGGATTTGACAAAGCTAATTCTGTAATCAAAATCTTTGACAGATATGATGATAGTAATTCTGTGAAAACTGCAAAAAGACAGCACAGGACAAGACAGGATCTAAGGTTGGATGCAAACAATACCAGGTGATTGGTTGACACCCTGTGCCTCCATAGAAAAAGTTTCTAAACATAGCATCCAACAGGTAGTCCCTTCAAAATTCCTCTGTGAATATTTGGTTCAAAATGCACCTGAGAGTGTAGGAGCTCACCCAACACAAACAATCCTTGCTTGAGAATTTTCCAATGGAGAAGTAGCAAAGTCCATCACCAGTATAGGTGTTGAAGAAGCCCAAGACTTGTACAGTACTCAAGAGGGAGCAGACACAAGGATGCTTTTTCATGCTGTATGTGCAAATATGGCTTTTGGGTGTCTTGGTGTCAAAGGAACCATAGTAATTAGGTCACCTGATACAGATGTTTTGGTCCTTGCTGTTCACTACTTTCCAAAAATGGAACACATAATAACATGTGGATAGAAACAGGCACCATTACCAGCACAACTGACAAGTGTGGCTTCATACCTATGTATGCAATTTGTGATGCATTCACTCATGACTTCTGCAACATGCTTCCTGCTGTACACGCAGTAACAGGATGTGACTCTGTGTCATCCCTATTTGGTGTTGGGAAACAAATCTGTGTTTAATGTTGTCAAAACAAAGGGAGCTTACCCCTTCATAGATTTTGCCAAACTGGGAGTGAATGATGGACAAGCCACAATTTCTGCAGCAAGGAAGTTAGTAACAGTTCTATATGACCAGTGCAAGAAAGAAAAAGAGATCCACAGAGACCTGAATTGCTTGTGCTTCAGTCTAGCCATCAAAAAGGCACTGGCAAAATGCCCACCATGTGAAGACAGTATTGAAGAGCATGTCAAAAGAGCATCTTGGCAAACAAATATTTGAATGTCTTCACACATAGGTAAACCAGCTACTGGATCACTATTGCAACATGGATGGAAAAATGTGGATGAGGAACTACTTCCTGTATTCTTCAAGGGCCCCATGGTATCTGAGTTTCTACAAGACCATATTTGTGCCTGTGCCAGTAGGGGTTGCTGCACAATCAACTGTGTCTGTAGTCACAACAATATTGCCTGCACAGAACTGTGTACGTGCCAAGGCAATGAAGATTGTGGTAACCCACACATTCTCAACAGAGATCATGATGATGAACAAGATGATGATGATGATGTTGACTAGAAATGTCACCAGCACCATTATATTTCAATGATACCTGTATAAATTTATTATTAGATTTTGTTTTATCCTTTAGATTGTTGTTGTGATGCTTTGAGGTCACAAAGAAACCCAATGTTATGTCTTGAAATAATACATAGTGTCATGAAACTAACAGAAACTAATGTAAATATATCAAAGTGGTCATTCTAATACATTGAGGGTGTCATTGTTTAGCCCCGTTTCTATGGTAACCACACCACTTGACAGCTCCACATCATACCTCATCTTAAAGTAGACACAATAAGCTTTCAAATTATGTATGTCATGCTTGTGTATAGAGAGAGTACATTAAGTCGACCAAATTGGTGATGTCTGCCACTCACCTAATTTTTACAGTAAAGAAAAAACATAACAAATTGCTTACACTTCAGCATCTTCCCCCCTCAAAAAAACTTCCAGACACATTCAAACACTGCAAGTGAAATGTAATCTTCTGGAATGAAGATTGATTCAAGCTACAAAACAAAACACAGCCTACACTTCAGCATCTTAGTCCCATTCAACACCCCCCACAAAACCCACAGACATACTCAGAAAGTACAAGTGAGACCAGCCTGGCAGCATAATGGTAGAGCTACCACTTGCATTACCAGTGACCTGGGTTCAGATGTGGACTCAGGTCATCAGGGACCATCTAGAGGGAGGAGGATAGAGTGTCCTCAGGACCACTTTCCTTCTCCGGGAGGGAAGGCAGCCATCCACACTGCAATACCACCACCTGGGTGACCATGGGTGGAGGTGCAGCTCGAGGATGTTGAGGGAGGGGAGAACATTGGCTGAGTTCCAGGTTGGCTGGTACACCTTGGTGTAGTTGTGTCCCTTGGATCTCCCAGTGAGCTGACTTCCTCGGGAAATGGGAGAAAACAAGAAAAATTCCCCACAACCAAACCTGGTGATGGCCTCCAGTATGTAGCCTGATCACTCCAGACAAATCCTGGGCTCCTGATGAAGACTTCCAGCAGGTGGGGGAGAGGAATGGGGAGCCACTCCCTCCCTGCTGGGGCAGTCCTAGGCAACATAGAGGAGGCCCAGGGAAGAGGTTCAGCCTGATGCCTTGGAGGATCTGAGAGAGAAGGTAAGACTGTGGTGAACTGAAGGAGGCATAAACACATACTATTAAAAAAAAAAGAAAAAAGGAAGTATGATTAAAATTTAGTCTTCATACATAAAGATTGATCCAAGCTGAAAAAGAAACTTGGACAACACTTCAGTATCCAGCATCTTCTCCACCCCTCAAAACCTACAGACACATTCTAACACTACAAGTTAAATGTTGTCTTCCTGCATGAAGATTGATTCATGCTGCAAAAAAAAAAACTAGCCTGCACTTCAGCATCTTATCCCCCCACCACCATCCACCCCACATACACAAGCCAAAGACATAATCAAAGACTGCAAGTAAATTTAGTCTTCCTCCATCAAGACTGATTCAACCTAAAAAAGCAAACAAACAAAAAAAATGGCTTACACTTTATCATGCTACCCCCTTCCCCACCACAGAACACAGACACTGAATCATTGATAATAAGATATATTCTTCTTTCATGAAAGCTGGTTGAGTTGTAATAAAAAGGAAAGAAAAATGCATAGACAAATCCATAAGTACATTTTGATTCATGTATTCTCAAATCTTGCAGCTTATCAATGTCATCTTCAGTAGGAAAAAGGCTGGCATAGAATAGCAATAAAAGCTGACTCTAGAAGCCCATACACTACTGTTCAGTGGACATTTTCTTTGACTTTAGATGTTGTGGTGCAACCTGTGCACTGGTTTCAAACAGAATTGAACTTTCCAGTTCAGTATAACAACTACAGACTTTTCTTCAACCCCCCCCGTTGCCTAATTAACCTTACAATAGCTTTGAATAATTGAAAGAAACACTTCTCTTTGGGTGTTCAACTGTATGAAAATGCTATTTACCTTTGATGTAGTCTTTTGTTTCTGCAATAACGCTTGTTCTAGAGCCAAAGATATGCCTATGTATTGTTCCAGCCAAGAAGAACAAATTCTGGTCAGAACCAACATGGCTGCTTCAGAGCGACAAGTCTGAGTGAAAAACTACTCGAAGCTCCTGCCGCAGTTGATGCTGTACTTGTTCCAGTTTAACCAATCAAGAGGAGCAACAAGCATGAGACTGCAGTCTAGGAGCAATACCAATTTGTTGAGGTAAGAAAATCCAGACTGGATCAGTACCCTCAATGCAGGCACATTTTAAGAAGATACAGCCAGGGCCACTGGAAAATTGCAGAAAAAGTTACCCAAAATTGCAGAGAATTTTTGCAAAAATTGTGTGGAAATTGTGGGAGTTCTACTATAGCCCTTGAGTGCTTCACAATAAATATTTTACTGTTTTCTGCAACATGCTGTATAGCAGGAAATACTAGCTTTCAGTTTATTTTTGCTATATTAGCTTAACTGACAAAAGTGCTAAAATAAGCTGATCGCTAATATTACAGGGAGCATAGTGCTGTAACTGGACATGAAGCTGACATGCTAATTCAATCAGGTGCTAAATAGTACTGCATCCCTCTCCATGCTAAATAAAGAGGGTGCTAAAATAAACTGCTATATAGTATATTAGCATAAACTTAGTATTACCACATAAACTTAACATTAGCATTACTGCTGTATCATTTGTTTATGTAACCTGCTGAAATTGTGTATTTACACTAATTGCATGTACTCCCACCCCCTTCCCTTGGGTCGCACCTGGAATCAAGCCTTGGCTCTGTGTGCCTTCCCCAGTTACCAATTGTTTAAATAAATAAATAAAATACAAAACTGCTAAATGAATACACTGCCACTTGAAGATGTTTTAAACATGAAGAAACACTTATGTTCTTATAATTAATATTAAATTGATAGACATGTTGTCTGTCTTCCAAAATTTAAAAACATCTGCCTCATACAGTGCTAAAAAGATTCTATTTAGTGAGTCACAGCAAATCAATATTAAATAAATCCAGAATAAACAAATTCTGTTTCTGGATGTAGAATAATGAAACCTGATCAACAGCTATTTACAGTGCTCTGTCAACTATTCACCCACTTTGGTGCAAGAAAAAACCAGGTAGAGTGGTGAATAATTGAGTTTTAATAAAATATTGTTAAAGTGTTTAATGTTCTATATTTGCACTGTAGGTATTGTACACTAGTTTTGAAATCACATATTAAAACACTAAATCTAAGGGTTAATGGGGCTGGCAGTATAGTGTAGAGATTAGAGTAATGAACTGTGAATGAGCTGGATACATCCAGCAGACCTAGGTTTAATTGCCACAGCCTCCACTTGCATACTGTGTGACTCTGAGCAAGTAACTTAAACTTCGCAGCGTTCCTGGGTCACCGGTGAACACAGGTATTTGTGCCTAGTGGGTCTTACCTAGTTATCAAAGATTATAAAAGAAATACCAATATATTTTTACTGCATCTTACAGTAGTCAGGGTGCCCTGTAATTTACCTTTGTTTTACTCTGGCTGCAATGATTGTGTTTAAATAAATGTTTAAATACATTTTATGTGTTTTATAAGCTTGTTTTCAGACTTTAGTCAGGTTTTAATTGAAGTCTTTGCATTTGAGCATCTAGGTTGTAGCTTGCTAAGCACATAATCACTGTTACCAACCAGCTTATTCAAGTTTATAATCAGTAGGGCCATCCAAAATCCTTAGCTGTTTGAATCAAAAGTAGTCTGAATTAAAGTATGTTCACAAGGACAAACCTGCCCTACCACTAATAAAAAGGCTTCATAGTTAGCACCCCATTTAGATAAATGGGAGTATTTGCACCTTTTCTCCCACCTGCTGTTTCAGTCTCTGTGGCAACAAAAAGTTTTCTGATAGACTGCTTTAACACAAATCAAATGTTTACGTGTTTAAGTGTACTTATGATTGGCCAGTGGATTTTGAAACTAAACCAGACAAGGATTCAAAGGAAAGCAGTGTCACATAAAACCCTTCTCCACCTTGCACTGCATTGTTTTGACCAAACCCAAGTCTACATGCAAAATTGTCAATATATTTGAGAATCTTTTATTGAAAATGTTAATACTTTTTACACAGTTCAAAGTAAAAACTCAAAAATGGCAAGAAATTGTGGGATATGTCAGTTTTTGCAGAGAATGGTAAAAATTGCAAATTCAGCAAAACAATTGTGGGTGCAATTTTCCAGTGCTCGTGGTTATGGCCAGACAGAGAGTGTACTTCATTTACCTAGCACTTAAGACATAAACTCAGTTATGTTCTTTGTCAAGGAGCCCCCTGCTGAAGAATTGAGTTTGAGTCTGAAGCACCAGGCAAGTGCTGCACTCTATGTGTGGCTGTAAGTACTCTCTCTATGGCTATAACATAATAATATGTTCCTACAATTGAAAGTACTGATCCAATCTGTTTTTTTTTACCTCTACAATTTGATGTTGCTCCTGGAGTGTTGTCCCCTGCCTGCTTTTATAATATAAACACTCCTGGAGTAAAATATCCAGACCCTGAGCCACTCAGGTGGAGGGGCCCCAAAATGCTGTGAGCTTTTTCAGATTTTGTTTAGAATAATATAATAGAATTGACATATGCTTGCAGGTACAGTTACTGTGTCTCTTAAGGTTATAAGAGAGCATTCTTGAGTTCACTGGGTGACAGAACTGCAAAGTGAAGCAGAGCAGTTCTAGGACACAAAGGGCTTGAGCTGAAGCACTTATAGCCACAAAGACACATGGGAACTGTACATATAAATGTATTATAAATCATGTCAAATATTTCTGCTAAGAAATGCAACTTGAATTTAAAATACAACTATTAGATTTTGTGGAAAATTAGAGAACCCTCTGTGTGATGAAATAGACTACACTAACTAAACTTAGAACTGTAGCATTAAAACTGCATGAGCTATTTTATGGGAAAAAATTGTATTTGAAATGCAAGATAAACAATCCTGATTAGCCAAGAGTGATGTCAGAATATATAATTTTGTGTATAAAGGATAGTGGATGGCCAGCCATGCAAACCAAGCCTGTGGTGTTACCAACCTTGAGATTAGTCAGAACCCTGCTGGCAATGCAGGCTTACTGTGCATGTGACTAGGCATCCACTGTTTTATACAGCATATTTTTTTATTTTTAAAAAATACATTGCCCCTCCAAAACACGCATACAAAAAGGCACATAAAGTGGGGAAATTTTAAAACTAATAAACCCACCCTACAGCCAACTGCTAAAACTCTGTGCCATGCAACTGACAGTTTATGTGCTTTTAAAATCATTTGAAAAAAACTTACTTCATAAAAGAGGAAGACTTCAGTGATGAGCAAGAGCAAGATCTGCACTTATGTGCTTCCATTTAAATCAACATGGATTCACACAACTCCATTATAGTGCAGATCCTGCTCATGCATGTTTCCCAGTCCCTTTCATTTTTGTAAGTAAGATTCTTTCTAAATGATTTTGAAAGCAAAACGCTATCAGTGGCACTGTGTGGAACATTAGCAGCTGGGTGCAGGGTGGGTTTATTAGTTAAAATTTAATTAAAAAAAGAAGTTTCTGTGTTTGAGTCTATGTGTGCATGTGTGGTGATTGGAGACAACAATTGTGAGAACAGAGCACAGGTGGCATTGAATTTCCATTCTTATTAAAAAGTTATTAGCATTCTATTACCTTTCACCTATGGTATCAAAGCTTTTCAGTTTGGATGGAAAGCCATGCAGAACAGAACCTAACTATGTAATATAGTGCCTTTCATACACACTGTAACCCTAAGTGCTTTATGAGCATCAAGTTACATACAGGCAGTAAGGGGTTGTGTGCAGCACACATACAGTACAGAAGCCACTGAGTACACTCATTTGATACACAGAGGCATACTACAATAAACCAGTGGTTTTCAAACCACACATCTGGAGGTCCACACAGTGCAGCCACCAAAACTTAGTGGTTGTCTTGCTCTTTAAACATTTTTTTATCCCATTCCCTTAGTACAACTCATCTCTTTTCCCACACAGTGCAGTACATAGCAAATGAAGTTCCTATTGTCTTCTCTCTTTTGCAGGAAAGAAATGGCCAAAGGCTGACATCAGCACAGTAGTAGAGCTACCATTCATAGGGCCAGCAGCCTGAGTTTTGGAACAGGCCAAAGTCATTCAAGGCTGGACAGGGCATGGAGGACCAAGTGTCTAACAGTGCATTCCCCTCCTCCACAGTGGGACGGTCTCTGTCTCTGCCACAATGCTGCTACCTGGGTGACCACAGGTGGAAGCAGATCAGAGGCATAGTGGGGGGGGCAGCTGCTGGGATCACAGCAGGCATGCATATGCACATACTGCTGCTCTGGCCCTGTGTGTGGATGTCCCAGGGATAGGGAGAAAACAACAAAAAATGTCCACAGCAACAGTCATAGATGATTCCCCAGTATATCTGGACTCAACACTACTCCAGCCATGCTGCCTGACACAACATTAGAGATTTGGGGAGGTTACTGCCTACTCCTGTCCCTGTCTGTGGTGCAGTGCCATGGCTTGATGGAAGTGATATATTGTAGTCAGAGGTGATAGAGGTCTGGTACTTCTAGGCAGCCCAAAGAAGAGCTGCACTTGAGACTGGAAGGAACATAAAGTGGAGGTTAAACAGGCAATGGGGTGTTGACCATTTGCATAGTGTTTGAATAACATTTAATTGGTGAGGAGGGGAGAATTAGGAAGGTGCAGTCCTCCTGGACTACCATGTCCCCACAGAAAATTAAACAGAATTTCATTGAACACCACCTGATGCCAGTGATGACCCACTGCACACTGTAGAGGGTCCAAGGACTGGGAGGCTAGAGAAGATGGGGCCAAACAAGGTAGGATATGTGGTTTGTGGATAGGCAGAGAGGCCACATAACTGCTGTCCTTGAGCAGGTGTAGCTATTGCTCCCTCCACTGGTCCTATGCCTTGATGAGTGTGTGTCAGTCAGATACTGATATATACCCCCTGGCAAGCCACTGTCCTACCTGCCTGCATAGAGAGGCATGCTGGTCAGGCATAGAGTACATAGGGGGAATACATGAATACTGTGGATGCTGTTTAATACCCGGATGGTGGGCATGTGATGCACAGGGGACACTCAATGGCTTTTCTAAGACATCTGTGTGCATGAAGGGCAGCAAACCATTTGAGGATTGGGTCCTGAATATACAAGCTGCTGCATATACACAAAACATGGTAATGTAATGAGATACATACTGTACATTGTACTATAAAGATATAGCTGTTAAGCTTCATCAACTAGAAATAAAAAAAATAAATGTGGAGGTGCACATTGAATAGCATTACAAAATAAGAGCAGTGAGGAATACTCTATAAATATGCAATGCCTTTATGGGTCTGATCTGAACAGGGAAATGCAGCAAACAACTGATTATTACAAGTTGCAAGAAGACTGAAGATAAACCACCAGGATAATCAAGGATTAAAACTAAGTTTCTCCCTATGTAAATTGAGGGATAGGGTGGGTGGGGACTGTGCTACAGGGCAAATGCACATGAAACAGCTAGAAATTTCAACACTAAAAAAAGAAAGTATGAGGCATGCAGCTTCATTAACTTAAATAATTACTATAAATATCTTGTTTAAAAGACACATTTTCCAATAAATGAACACTGTAGCAGCTAGAAGTGGCAGGCTGTAGCCAACAGAACAGAAGAGATGTGTGTGTGTGTGTGTGTGTGTGTGTGTTGCGTGTGTGTGTGTGTGTGTATTTGTGTGTGTACTCCAAGGTCTGCAGTGGCTGCCGGTCTTCTAGCAGTTCACTTTAATGTCAGATTACTGACCTATAAAGCCCTGCATGGCCAGGGACCGAGTTATCTGCAAGGTCTTCACCTCTAATACCCCCTCTAGTCTCTGTGCTCCTCCAATGAGGGATTGCTGGATTTTCCCAGGGTTCGACTTAAGACATCTGGTGCTTGTTCTTTTGCTTTTGCATCTCCTAACCTGTGGAACTCTCTACCTCATTGGATAAGAGAGTGCCTAACTGTTAAGAGTTTTAAATCTACATTAAAAGCTCATCTTTTTAGTCAAGCTTTCCCAGACTCTGATTAGCATGGATAGTTTTAACTATTTGACTATTTATTTAGTGCTTTTATCTAATTTTATGCATTCTTTTTATCTTATCGTACAAGTGCTTTGATCTATCTGGAACTACGCTCTTTAGAAATAGTGATTGATTGATTGATAGTGACAGAGAGAGAGAGAGATGAGTGAGCAATGAAATAGTGCAATGTAGTGTAGGCAGCAAGGGTTGCAGGGGGGCCAGACACAAACACACCAATGTCATAAATGGAGAGAACGCACAGATATGTGACTCATTTCAAGTCAAAGTACTACCATGGAAGAAGACATTCTATGTATCTGGTCACATGCTTCCACAGTCTCTTCTCTCTCTCACATCATAGCAATACATCAGCATGGCTCCACCCATACTGCTGTAAAAATGAAGAAGGCCTTCACCAGTCTTTTAGCTGGCCTCCTAGTAATCCACATTAGGTAAAGGTGCCCAAGTGAAAAAAATAAAATCTTTGCCCATCTTCAAAAAAAATCAATTTATTAATCCACTAGGGAAAAAAAACCTTCACTCATCTTCAAAATAATTGTGGCTCCTATTACTCCACCAAGAAAAGAAATAAATCTTCACCCATCTTCAGAAAAAGAAGACCTCCTTGTAATCTGATGCGGTAGTGCAGTAACAACACAAAGCAAAAAAATTCAAAATCTTTGACTGTATTCTCAAAAAACAAACTCAGGCCTCCTGTTAGATCTCATAACCATGTGGCGGTGAATAAAGAAATCCAAACTGAGGTAGGACATTCCCTTGAGAATTGGACTCCCATTAGAAGATTTTCTGGTGACCAGAGATGACAACCTGCACTCAGATTGCAGCTTCCCTCCAAAGACTTCAACTTCACCAGTGCTGAACAACCTCCTACTGCTACACTTGACCCAATGCACAGACTCATGCTGAAAACCTTAAGCTGCTCCATCGAAGACTTTTACTTGACCGTCGCTAGAGTCTGGTCCCAAATGCCACCATTCTACTTAAACCACACACAGATCCTCCCTGCACGACATCCCACTGAAGAATGACTGCGCACATGCTCAGTGCAAAAGGAAGCACCCTCTCTTGTCACAGCCAATGGGAATCACTGCTCAGAAAGAACCCAGCAAACCACAGATGATCAACTTTGGTAGCCAACCAAAACACAGATAATCTGTGATTGGCATTACAAATGAATACAGGCAGCTCTGATGTAAAATTTTAAACTAGTACCTAGTGTAAACAGGTAAAAGTGGCAACAAATACTATTTTAAAGTACCAATTAAACAAGTCAACTGCACAGTCTAGCACTCCTCTTACTGTATACATAAAATATTGATATTGGCTTACCATAAATATCAGAAACATGTTTATTCATTGACCTTGACCTCAGTGACAGCTGCTACAACACTTGTGAGGTCACTGAGGTCAAGGTCAATGAATGAACATATTTCTGATAGTTATGGTAAGCCAATGTCATATTCCCTATACATGTATTTTTTGCAAAAAACTACATTAATGCACCAGTTAGGGTTCAAGTTAATGTGACAAAAGTAGGGAAATGTGATGTTAGGATTTCCAACTCTAACTCCCCACCTTGCACCTTCCAAGCAGAAAAAAGAAAAAACATTAGAGTTCTGGGTTTCTGGAGACTTAGTGAATCAGTGTTGGGGTCTTCCTTGGGGTTGTCAACCCTAATGCATACCCCTCCCCCAAGCCCGCAGCTTCCTGTCTGAAGCACAAGGTACTACTCCAAGCCAGCACCTCATACTGACACACTCTTCAAAGGTAGAGAAGTATGTCTCACTACATGTTGTCAATACAATGTGTTGTAGCTTTCTTCATGCAGGGTCTTGCAGACCCTGCATAAAGAAAGGATATTACATCTGTCGTTGTTTGCTCAGGGAATGGCATGGGCATTAGAGCTAACAACCCCAATGAAGACCTCACCACTGATTCACCAAGACTCCGGAGACCAATAACCCTAATGTTTTTTTCCTTTTGCTGCTTAGGGTGGGGGGGGAGTTAGGTTTTTTTTTGGAGCCTTAATGCCACATTTCCCCTACTTTTATGGCATTATCTTAAACCCTAACTGGTGCATTAATGCAGTTTTTGCAAATAATTTCATTTGCTTTTGAGATAGTGGAATCGTGTCCTTATTTACTCAGGTCCTTTGGGACCTGTGTGAATACATGCAGATGTATGGGGCCCAAGGGAAGAAAGAGAAGACTCTGTCCACCTATGGTAGGGGAACAGATCTCTCTCCAGGTTTTTCTGATGCAACAATAAACAGCACTGTTACAGCTACAGAGTGTCCTAGTAATTTATGTGTTCTGGTATGCAAGAACCTTTCTGAAACCAGCTTATGATACAGCAGGACCCTTCTGGGCCCTACACTTCCATGCAGCAATGGATGCCAATAATTCATGGGGCTGTGTAGTGGACTGCAGAAGTGCAGGGGCCTCAGCTCCCTGAGCTTCCATGTGGCTGCAGACACAGATGCACAGGGCAAAGAATCCATCTGTCAGCTAATGTACAAGGTCTTCTACCACCCACGGGTGCAGACATGCAGGCCGTATGCCAAATGAAGAGTTCTCTTCACTATATGGTTCCTGGGCCCATATGAGCAATCCTGCAGCTTTCATTTCCTGGCTGGGGGGCATCACATAAAAGCACCATTCTCCTACCCTCAACCCATCCAGTTGGGTCACTGAGCTTGCCCCCCAAACTCAGCTCACCAGGATGGGATACCAAAGTATACTTGCTGGGGTCAGACTGGCACTACATACAAACTTTCTTAATAATTGTAATTAAAAAAAAATTGACTCCAAATTTTCAAGATCGTTGCTTTATGACTCCCATTATAAACATGACATATGGCATTTATAACATAGTCCATCAGGTTGACAACTATATTTGGCCACCGCAATTATGGCATAGCAACAAGGGTGACAGTGAAAGGGGAGATCTTGATTTTAGATCGCCCCTCACTCTTGTTGCCCTTTGCCCTCACTCAGTTTCCAGCCTCTCCAAGGCATGCCTGCCCCAGAGGAGGTTATATTTAGTTCTGTGGATTGCAGGGGGAAAGCCCCTAACAAATGCTGATTGTTTCCTGGGAGGACACTTTGGCGCTGTACCTCCCAGGAGACCAAATGCCTGGTGCTGCAGTACTTGGCGACATTTTGCCAGTGCCATAATCAGCATCGACAAAATGTATGTTGCTGCGGGTTGGTGGAACCCACTTATAATATATTAGCTAGATTGTCACTTAGCACCAGAAGTGGGAAAACACATATTGTCCAGGATTTAGAAAGTGACACCTGCCACGCTTATGAGGTGGCATGAAAAAATGGCTATGTCTGAAGTTTGGGGTTTAAAAAAAATTGAAAAGAAACAAAATTATGAGTGAACGTTGAAAAATTGCAATATTTGCTCATAACTAGGTCATTGTAACATATCTGCACACCAAATTTTCAGTATAGCCTTCTTATGACCCCATCTCATGAACCCAGTAGGTGAACATTTTCAAATCCCCACTGAAAGGTTACTCCATGCCACAGCTGTGAAAACACAATTTGACCAGGATCTCAAAAACAACAGCTATGACATTTATAAGGTGGTGTGAAAAAATGGCTATGCTGAAAATTTTGGGTCAAAATATTAAAAATAACCAGTTATTAGCAAGCATAGAAAAATTTAAATGTACGCTCTGAACTTTGTTGTTTTTGAATATTTTGACCCCACATTTTCAATACAGCTTTCTTATTAGTTATTTATTTATTTATTAAATTTTGGTGACTGGGTAAGCTCACTGAGGCCCAGAGGTCCCTTTTTCATGGGCAACCTGGTATTACGAAGCATTGATAATTTAAACAGTATGATACAGTCAGTACAGGTTACATGTGATGCAAGCAACATACATCATGGTAGCATACAGGAATGTAACAGAACACTGGGAGTGACAAGAAAATGAAAAAGAGGAGAGGGGTGAGCCACATTGCTGATACATATTCCTTGACCTAGTAGATACACACTAGAGGTAGTATAGGATGGGGAGATTAAATTGTCCTTGGGGTGATCCCAGGAGCCCTTACAATGGCAATTGGTAGTTGCCACCATGTGGGCCTTAAGCCTAGTGCAGAAACTTTTGATAGAAGGTGCTTTCTGCACCCCAGGAGGGAGAGAGTTCCACAGGGTGGGAGCAGTGTGGGCGAATGACTTACCCCTCACCTTGGTTCTTACTCTGGGGACAGTTAGGAGACTGTGATCTGTTGTGCAGAGGAGCCGGGGCTTGGTCTTTAGCTCAATGAGTCCAGAGAGGCTTGGCAAGGGAGTTGGGCTGACTAACGTGAAGGCTTGGCATAGCAGAGGGTACTGGAGATGAGTGTCCAGTATGGGCCAATTTAGTAGGAATAGGGTGTCACAGTGGTGGTTCCTGGGGTTTGTCTGGGTGGTGAATCAAGCCACCTTATTATACAGAACTTGGAGTCTGTTCATCTCAAGTCTTGGCAGTCCATGAACGACTGGGGCCACGTAGGTGATTGTCAGGAGGAGGACGCTAGTGGTGATAAAGAACCTTGCTTCAGGTATCAGCTGGTCTTTCAGTTGGTAGAGGGTGCCTAGTTTCCCATGTAAGGTTTTGGTGACTTGGTCCACATGGTTCTTGAAGGTGAAACCCTGGTCTAGGATGAGGCCAATGTATTTTAGTGATGCCACTACCTCTAGGCTGCTACCAGACACAGACATCAGGTTTAGGTGTTGTTTTCTATCATATCCAATGGATCTTGGACCAAACAGCAAGGCCTTGGTTTTGTCCATATTAAGGACTATTCTATTCTTGACAAGACAGTTCTTGTGGAATCTCAGATCACCTTGGAGTAATGGGCTGAGGCCACCCAGATTAGCAGAGGGTCAATAGATGATGGCATCGTCCACATACTGGACAACAGAGCTCCTACCACAGTGATCACTCAGTTCATTAGTGAAGAGGGAAAAGAGGAGGGGGCCGAGTATTGACCCATGCAGCACCTCCTCTTTTAATGGGAGCGGGTATGATATGGCATCTTCCCACTTTACCCTCTGTGTGTGACCGGTTTAATAGCATTTGAACCACCTTAGAGCATGGCTGTCAAGGCCTATGCTGCCCAACTTGGCTAATAGCTGATTGTGGTTGACCAGGTTGAAGGCCTTGGATAAGTCAAATAAAGACCACACTAGTAGGGGTCCCCTTGTCCAGTTCTCTGAGTACGTCCATTGAGAATTTGGTAAGGGCAGTATCCATCCCATGCCTGGTTCTGAAACCATGCTGGGAGAGTGCCAGAAGTTGATGGGTCTCCAAGTAATCTTGGAGTTGCCCATAGACCAGCCTCTCTTGGATTTTTGACAGGATGCAGAGCAGGGAGAGTGGCCTATAATTGCAGATAGACCCCTGACAGTCTCCCTTGTGGATTGGGACCACATGGGCCTATTTCCACTGCTCAGGGACTGCGCCCTCCTTCAGGGACCGATTAATGAGCCAGGTCAGGGGTCTGGCCAGGGCCGGGGCACCTTCCTTCAGCAGCCTGGGGTGAATCCCATTGGGTCCCCCAGAGCCCGAAGTTTTTAGGGTCCTTAATAGTGAGAGAACTTCTTTTGGTTTTACCAGTCTGAGATGGAAGGTTGGGCAGTCAAGGTTAGGAAGTGACTGAGTGCTAGTTTTTGTATTGAGGGGAAGTAGGCCAGCCAAGTATGAGTCCAGGTTAGTGAAGTGAAGGTTGAGTGAAATGGCAATATGGGGGTCATCATGTAGTAGTTGTCCGTTGACCTCAATGGGACCCAGTTCGGTCTTGCCATTCCCATTTAGCAACCCATTAATGTGGGCCCAAAAAAGTCTAGGGTTCCTTAGATTCTTTTTCTGAAGTTGCATGACAAACTCCCTTTTGGCAGTTTTGATGGCCAGTTTGAACCTGTTTCTGAGTGTTTTGTAGCTCAAGAGGTCAGCAGGTAGGGAGGAGTGCTTTTATTTTTTCCAAGCCTTGTCACAGTTTATCATTAGGGCCTTCAATGGGGGGATGATCCACTTCTAGCAGCTTCCCTTGGTACAGAGTTTCTTCATAGTGGTGAATAGGTTGGCTGCCATGTTCAGTGTTCTTTGGAAGAAGGCAACTGCAGCATCCAGAGAGGGGAGGAGTTTGATTGGGCTTCAGTCTAGGCTGCTAAGGTAGTTGGAGAGTTGTTCGGGTATGAGGTGGGTATAGTCCCGAGCAGCAAGGATTCGTGGTCAAAACCTAGGCACCCTATTTTTCCAGATGAAGAATACGGGGGAGTGGTCACTCAGGGCATCAGCTAGGGTGCCAGCTGCCTGGATGTTACAGGGGTTAGTCACTAGCGCTGAGTCAAGGATGGAGTGATTCCATTTTGTGGTTCAGTCTTGTAGGTCCAGAGATTACCTGCACAAGGTTTGCTTCTTGAATCAGGCTTTTAAGAGATTGGTTTGCTTTCAGGGCTCAGTTCAGGTTGACGTCCCCCAGGATGAGTAGTTCAGAGGAGACCTCCTTGCCTATGTCCTTTAGGACTGCCTCAGGGGATAGGAAAGCATTCTTAGGGGGAATGTATACACACCCAATGGTGAGATACTTGCAGAGACCAAGGGTGATGCGTACGAAGACTGATTCGCTGTCAGTGCAGGTACAGTATTATACTGTAGGTTAACCTGCACTGAGTTCAGGGTGTCTTTTTTGCATAGATTAAAACTCCTCTCCCTCTTTTGTTTGCTCTGTCTTTTTGGAAGGAGTGGTACCCAAGGGCAGCGACCTTGTGTGACAGGACTTGAGGTTTGAGCAGGTCTCTGATACAGCCAGGACATCTGGATTGTACAGCTCCAACCAGGCTTGTACTTCTTGCATCTTGGGTTGCAGACTGCATATGTTCACGTGCGCAATCCATATGTCCTTCAAGGACACCCAGTGTGGATCCTGCAGGGAGGATATCAAGAGGTTGTCAGGAGGGGTTTCTGGGTTCAGTTGAATATCTCCTATGAAAAGCAGGGGGGGCAGCAATGAGGCAGAGTGAAGGGGGGCTGGGGAGAGGGAGTAGGTCAATTCAGAGTGTTCATTTTGCACAGAGGATAGTTGAGTACCAGATGCCTTTCTTGGTAAATTAATGGGCCATCAGGAGCGACTGGACACTGTTTTGTGGGGGGAATAGCCAATGGGAGTATGGAGGGGGTATCAGGCTGTTGGGGTCCTCTGAAGCCTGGGTCACCCATGCAGATAAAGCTGTCAACATAGAGGAGGGACAGGATATACATGCTGGCCAGGAGTAGCCCTCTGTTGGGCCAATAATGGTAAGGTATATCTTGATTTACAGACATTCCTATAGGTGGGGGGACCTTTAAGCAGGAGAAGGAGAAATTCAGGTAGCCCTAGTCTACTATCTTAGCAACCCTGGAAAAAAGTGTTGGTCAGAATTTCTACAGCCTAGCTAACCCTTCTGAACTCTGTGTCCCCTGTAAGAGCAGTCTTATAAAACAGGAGTGTCTAGCGGCTTCTGTGTTACCACCTTTTGACTAATAGTGGATGCTGCTCATCCCCTGTGGGAATCTGACCAAGTCGTGAGCAGCAGATTAGGTTAGCAATTCGGATAATGGTGCTGTGTACTTTCAGTTTTTAGTACCTCCTATTTACTAGTGGATAAAGCAAGATTTTAGTACCTCCTATGTACTAGCAAATCAAGCCAATAGCCTTGTGATGGCAACCAGCAACCATATAATAATTCGTACAAGCTCTATCTAAGAGGCAGTAGTGATATGCTAAAGAGATACAGTATTCTATCTAAGAGATTGCACAGTGGAAGTCTTGATTGAATTATATTTTGAAGTCTGTTAAAGCTTATAATAATTTGTACAAGATCTGTCTAAGAGGTAGTCAAGAAATGCTAAACATGGCAGGAATGAAACGTTAATCAGATACTGTATTCAGTCTAAGATTTTGTACAGTAGCAGTCTAGATTGTATCATATAATAAAGTCTGTTAGGGCTTGCGACAAACCAGATTGGCTCCAGATGCAAGGTAAGTGTGGTTGGGGAGCATTTAATGGGAGGAGGGAATGGGGTGGGTGGGCAGGCCAAAAATCCCTCTGTGTCCCTCTGCAGCTTCAGGGACTGAAATTCTTTTGAGGAGATCCATCCGGCTCATGGAAAGGTAACTGGCACCTCAACTCTGAGGTACTCTGCTTGCTGGAAAGTGTCTGTGGCAGAAGGGGAATGAACAGCCAGAGCTGCCTACTCCTCCCCTGAAGATTAGTTCATGTGCCACCATCTGGATTGTGCTGTCTGCTGGTGCTCGGTGGCAGCCTTTTGTCCAGGCTGCCAAGCGTCATGGAGCTATGGACCAATACAGCACGGATGGCAGCCTTTTTCAAAATTTGACACCCAAAAGGTGAGTGCAGGGGCTCCAGAATTCTTTGTGTCCCAGATCAATCCTGCTACTGCTGAAAATCCCTCTGTGTCCCTCTGCAGCTTCAGGGACTGAGATTCTTCAGGGGAGGTCCATCTGGCTCACGGAAAGGTAACCGACGCCTCAACCCCGAGGTACTCTGCTTGCTGGAAAGTGTCTATGGTGGGGGGAAATGAACAGCCAGAGCTGCCCACTCCTCCCCTGAAGATTAGTTTGTGTGCCACCACCTGGATGATCCTCCTTCATGAACAAGGAGAGTGAAAATGTTCAAATCCAGCCCGAAAGGTGATTTCACAAAGTGACCCCAAAATTGTCTTTCAGGCCAGATTTGCATACTTCTACCACCACTGGTCATGAGGTGGGGTCCTAGAAAGGCCAAGTGGAAAATTTGGTGTCAACATATTAAAAAATGACTGCATTATGAAGGAAAGTTCAAATCTCATTGAAGTGCATTAAACCAGTCTTACCTTATTTTCTCATATTGCAGTCCCCAGTTCCAGCATCAAGATGTGTCTTCAATTGGAGAGTGGATCTACACTGTGAGAACTGTGCAGGTGAGTGTGGGTGTGTGGGTGGTGGGTGGGTGCTGAGTGGGAGGTAAGGGTGGGTGGGGTCAGATTGATGAGGAACCCTTTTCTTTTTTAAAGATAAAAAAATGAGGGAGAGTTTTCTTTATTGCAGAGGGACATTCCAACTCTGGGGACAGGGCACCCCAGTGTTTGGCTAGTGTTCAGCAGTACTGGGGTGGGCACCCTGGTGCTGCCTCGCATATAAAGGGAATATGGGCAGATGCCCTGGGGGGGGTGAAGTGAAGCAGTACCAGGGGTAGGCACCCTAATCCACTTACAATATTAATAATATAAATTATACATGGTAAAGTGGGGCATGTGACCTGGAGGAGAGGGGGAGAAGGAAGTGGTACATTGGGTAGGCAACCCAGTCTGCTAATTATTTAGACAGGAAGAAAGATAGACTGCTAAAGAGACAGAGAAAGACAGAGACAGCAGGGGAATGCTGGCTCACTGATTCAACTGAAGCCAGCTCCACAACTCCAGCTGCAGTTTCAGAATCCAAGAAAGTCCTGCTGTTCTCATACTGAGAATGTTGGTGAATTGTTCTTTTTTACTATGCTAGGTACCATACCTCTCAACTGTCCCTAATTTTCAGGGACGTCCCTGATTTTACCTCATAATTTTACTCTGTCCCTCCTAAAAATTGTATTTCCATGACCAAACAGTAGGGGCTGTAAGCACAAAATAATGTTAAACATTAAAGTTGCAGATTTGTTCTTCCTTAGAAAATGCATTTTACACTAAGCCCCTTATTCTACCAGGTTCCTGAGTAGATATCACCAATTTTGAAGATGTGTCCCTGATTTTGATCCTTTGTCCCTGATTTTTGTAAGCCTTATCCCTGATTTATGAGGCAGGAGGTTGAGTGGTCTGCTAGGTACATAGGATTTTCTGATGTCCAGAAACATGTTGTGGGATATGTTCATTTGAGTGAAGGTGTATGGGGGTGTGTGGGGGAGTGTGGGGTGGTGAGTGTTGAGTGGGAGGTCAGGGTGGCGTGTGTGAAGGTGTGTGTGGGGTGCCAAATCGGCAAGGGACTGTTTTTTTTTATAGGTTAAAAAAAGGGGCACTGTTTTTTTTTATTGCAGGGACAGTCTGACACTGGGGATTGGGCACTCAAGTGTCAGGCTGCTGTTCAATGGCACCAGCATGGGCACCTTCATGTCAACAAGCATATAAAGGGAAATTGGGCAGGTGACCTTGGGGGTAAAGAGAAGTGGTACCAGGGCTGGGCATCCTGATTTGCTTATAAAAAGTATAAATTAAACATTGGGGAGGATGACCTGAAGGGGGGGAGAAGGAAGCAGTACTGGAGGTTGGCACCCCAATCAGCTACTTAGACAGATAGATAGACAGAGAGAGATATAGATAGATAGATAGATAGATAGATAGATAGATAGATAGATAGATAGATAGATAGATAGATAGATAGATATGGAGACAGAGACAGAGAGAGCAGGGGAAATGCTGGCTCACTGCTTCAACTGTAGCAGGTAGCATGATTCCATCTGTGGCTTCAGAATTGAAGAAAATCACACTTTTCTCATACTGTGAATGTGGGTGAATGGCTCCTCTTGTTAAGATGGGCAGCAGGATTTTTGGGTGCCCAAAAATATTATTTCCAGGGCAGTTTTCAAAAAATAAACATCGGAATCTAGCTAAACAGGTCCCATTTATCTAGGTCCAGGTGTTTGTTTTTTGAAAATATATAATTTTTATGTATTTTCAATGTTCGTGAGTTACAAAAACAAGATGGCGGCAATCCCAATTGGTATTTTTTCCACTCAACAAGTAAATCATGAAAAGAAGCAATCACAATCTTTTTTTGTTACCATTCACATTTATTGGTTATCAAAAACATTCTTATAACAGTGAAACCGTATAATATTTTTTCATGAAACATTCAACAGGCACACCCTTGACACAGGCCCCTTCACCATTGAAAATTTCATCAAAAAATTGCATGCTATCTATGATGTAGGTAAAAGCAAAATAAAAACACAATGTTAAGTAAAGGAAAACAAAAAGGTTTTTCCCCATTTTTGGCACTCCATACCTCAAAAACTGAACAAGGTGCCATCACAAAACCTTTTGGAGGTAGAAGACTTGGTTTGCTGGCCAAGGCACCTAGCTTCACCTGAGCTCTTTCCTTCTAAGACTGCTTGAAAGGCAGAGTAGAGAAACTTACCAGAGCAAGGGAGAAGGATTAAGACTTAGTTTGGCTAAGCAGATTTACTGTGTGGTGGTGTTTTGATTTTTTACTCACAGGGATTGCTACTGTTTGTTGCTAACATTTCATTGCTTTATTTTTTTCTGATTCAAATTGTTGTTGCTGGTATACCTTCTTCTGCATTATTACAAGGTGTGCCTACAGGTGTGTGCTAACAGATTACTGCTGTAATCTTCTGATTCAAATTGTCTTTTGCAAGGTATATCTTCTGTTACTGCTTTATTTTCTCTGGAGCAAAGTGTTTCTTACAGGTATATCTTCTGAAATTATTACAGGTGGTGCTTTACAGGTTTTACAGTTTTATCTAACATTAGGATAAGCTTTCAGGGTTACTGCATTTGTTGTTGACTGATTGTTTCTGCTCTTACCTCCTTGTTCTTTCGTCCGTGGTTCTTCTTTTAGGCAGGAAGGGCCCAGCCACCCACCCCATCCCCAACCACCCCACGCTACACTCCTTTTATAGGGTACCACAGTTGTGACATTTCCTGTGGCAGAGCAGGAAGGGATCAGTGGGGCCTCACAAGGTGATCTCATTTACAGGGTATTTAGTAATTTAACTTGTTATAACAAGTTAAACAAAGCACAATTAAACCATTACTTGCATTTTTTTTTTTTTTTTCCTTCTAATTACTCTGACTAGGTTACAAACCCAGCAACTTATTTGGAATGGATTTCATTAACTGCAGGTACTGTGGAACAATTTTCAGAAGGACAGTCGACAGGATTTAGGACACTGTCCCACATGCTGGGCCTTGAGATCTTAGGTCTCAGCTCCGGGCAGCATGGGCAGAGATTGCACGCCTCAAATTTCATATTGAAGAGGAAATACATTATAAGAACCACCCGCCATTTCCCCAGCATCCAACAGAAAAACCTCGACCGCAGAGGGTAGTTGGTCCAGGAGGTTGGTAGGTGGTTAGGAGGAACAAATCAGGTGCCCCATCACTCTCTGCTCTCCAACACATTACCTCCAAAAACCATATAAACACTACAAACAGGTATCTGCCTCTATCTCTGAAATCAAATAAAGAGGCAGAAGACACTGCAGAGCAGGACACTGCGGCACAGGAGATAGCACAACAATACTCACCCAAATCAGGAACCAAAACTAAACAAGCACAAAGGAAATCCAAAAACTTCTGATCATAGGAGACTCCATGATTCGGGGAGTTGATACCCATCTCCAGCCAGGGGTGATGGTCAGATGTCTCCAGGTACATCAGCATGGAGAGACACTGACCGCATTGCTAAAATTGTTCACAAAGCAGGAGAAAACATTGATGTCCTAGTACACATAGGGACTAATGATCTCGCCAGCCGGTCAGTTGTGGAGACCAAGGAACACCTGACTAAGCTGGGTGACAAACTATCATCTATTTCGTCCAGCATCTCCTTCTCTGAGATCCTGCCAGTCTGGGAGAAGGGAGCAGATGGACGGAAGGTCAGAGAAGGGAGATAGGGAGCTAAACATGTGGCTCAGGACTGGTGCCAGGAAAAGGACACAGATTTGTAGGAACTGGCAACAGTTCTGGGAGCGAAAGTTCTTTAAATTTGATGGACTGCATCTGACTAAAGAGGGAGTCAGTGCATTGGGGCAGAAGTTTGACGTCTTTGCAGAATATTTAAACTAGCAAATGGGGAGAGGGGTGCAGCACCCCATACGTCAAATGGGAAGAACACCCCTCCCCCCTCAGCTACTGGTCAAACAGGAATTCAGCGTGTTTGCCATTCATTTGCATCACCAGGTAAGAAAAAAGGTTTGTCTCCCCATACGATGCACAGGGGTAATGCCAAACTTCACCCAACAACTAACACACCAAAATCTGGCCAATGGAAAATCATGTACACAAATGCTCACAACCTGGGAAATAAGATCCCAGACCTGCAGGCAATAATGTCAGAGGCTAAACTGGACATAGTAGCAATTAGTGAGACATGGTTTACCAGTAACCACACTTGGGAGACTTCAGTACCTGGCTATGTATTGTTCAGAAGAGACCGAGGTGCAAAAGGGAGGAGTGGCCCTGTATGTCAATGAAAATATCAAAGCTACAGAAATTCAGAATACACATAAAGAGCCAGAAGAACTGTGGGTCACCCTGAAACAGGAAATGGGACAGCCATAAGAACTGGGGTTGTCTACAGGCCCCAGACCAGAGGGAGGACATAGACACATTACTGTTAGAAGATATACAAACATGACAGCTAAAGGAGGTTCTGATAATGGGAGACTTCAACATGCCAGATACAGATTGGTCAATACCAGCAGGAACATCTGCCAGAACTAGACTCATAGTGGATTCCCTGCAGGGAGGGCCTCAAACAACTGGTACAGCAACCCAAAAGAGACAGGGCTATCCTAGATCTAGTACTGACTAACAAAGAAGGGATCACAGATCTCCAGGTAGAAGGTCACCTGGGGGCCAGTGACCATCACATGGTATGGTTCAATTTGGCTACTACATCTAAATCATCCCATTCCAAGGCAAAAATATGGGACTTCAGAGGAGCTGACTTTGATAAGATGGCCAACAGAGTTAAGCTAGCCCTGGCAAAAAGAAACACAGGTGAGGAGGTACAGGCAAAGTGGGCAAGCATTAAGGATACAATACTTGAAGCAACATCCCATTGTGTCAGACAGAAAAGGAAGTGCAAAAGAAGAAGGAAACCACTTTGTTTCTCAAATACAGTAGCAGAAAAGGTCAGAGCCAAAAGGCTGGCCTTCAGGAAATATAAGGGAACACAGCGGGATGAAGATAGGGAGGCATACCAAACTGCCCTAAGGGAAGCAGGGAAGGCAGTAAGGCAGGCAAAGTCCCAAACTGAGGAAACACTAGCACGAACAGTAAAAGAAGGTGACAAGACTTTCTATAGATACATTAGTGAAAGGAGAAAGTCCAGAGGGGGTATTGCTAAGCTTAATGGAGAAAACGGAGCATGTGAGGAGGAGGACCCTGTAAAGGCATTTATCCTAAATAGATACTTTTGCTCAGTATTTACTGAAGAGAAGGTAGGGCAGGGCCCACAGCTCAGCATCATGGACACAGGGGGGAGGGAGGTGAGCACTACTCCCTTCACAAAAGAAAGGGTCCTACAAGAGCTTGCTAAGCTCAGGGTGGATAAGGCAATGGGACCTGATGGCATACATCCCAGGGTACTTAAGGAGCTAAAGGAGGAACTAGCAGAGCCATTAGCAGAATTGTTTAGTGAGTCTCTGAGCACAGGAGAGGTCCCAGAAGACTGGAGAAGGGCTCATGTGATCCCGCTCCACAAGAGTGGTATAAGGGAGGAGGCGGGGAACTACAGACCAGTCAGTCTTACCTCAGTAGTGGGCAAGATTATGGAGGCACTCCTTAAGGAAAGGATAGTGCAACACCTGGAATCCATAGGGGCACAGGATCCAAGACAGCATGGGTTTACAAAAGGAAGGTCCTGTCAAACTAATCTCATAGATTTCTTTGACTGGGTAACCAGAGTGGTGGACCAAGGGGGAGCAGTTGATGTCGCCTACCTTGACTTCAGCAAAGCTTTTGACACTGTTCCACATAGAAGATTGATAAATAAGCTAGGTAGGCTCGGGGTGGGTCAGAAGTTGGTCAACTGGGAGGCAAACTGGTTGACTGGCAGAAAACAGAGAGTGGTGGTAAATGGTATACAGTCAGAAGAGATGCAAGTCACAAGTGGGGTACCTCAGGTATCAGTCCTGGGGCCAGTCCTATTCAACATCTTCATTAGTGACCTCGCAGATGGACTAGAGGGTAAGGCTTGTCTGTTTGCAGATGACACCAAGATCTGCAACAGAGTAGATGAGCCAGATGGGGTGGTCAGAATGAGAAGAGATCTGGATGAACTAGCAAAATGGTCAGAAGAGTGGCAACTGGGATTTAATGCAAAGAAGTGCAAAATCATGCATAGGGAAGAGAAACCTGAAGCCACTTATAGGCTGGGAGGAGTTGCTAGCAGTCACAAAGGAAGAAAGAGACTTGGGCATCATCATCACTGATGACCTAAAATCATCCAAGCAGACCTCTAAAGCAGTAGGTAAGGCTAGGGGTGTTAGGGTGTATTAGTAGGGTATCACAAGTCGTAAGAGGAGGTAATAATCCCTCTGTACAAGACATTGGTTAGGCCCATCTGGAGTACTGAGTGCAGTATTGGAGGCCACACCTTCACAAGGACATTAACCAAATTGAGGCAGTCCAGAGAAGGGCAACCAAAATGGTGCAGGGACTGCATCAGAAGACATATGAGGACAGATTAACGGAGCTCAATATGTATACCCTTGAGCAAAGGAGGGAGAGAGGTGATATGATTGAGACATTTAAACACCTTAAGGGCATAAACAAGGTGAAAGAGTCTAACATGTTTAAATATAAGAAAAATAGCAGGACAAGAGGACACAGCATGAGATTAGAGGAGGCGATTAAGGGGAATGAGGAAATTCTTTTTCACAGAAAGGGTGTTAGATGCATGGAATGGCTTACCACAAGAAGTGGTGGCTATGAATACTGTGCAGGGCTTCAAACAGGCATGGGATAGGCATAAGGGAGCAATACAAATGACTAAGAATAGATAGGTCACTGACAGAGCAAAGGCCGATGGCACATTTATAAGGTAGAAAAAGAAATGGGCAGACTGGATGGGCCTTGCGGTCCTTATCTGCCGTCAACTTCTATGTTTCTATGTTTCATGTCTTGAGACTCTGACAGTATGATCAAGCACACCCAATTTTGTTATTTCATCAAACAATGACAAAGTTATTAAGGTGCAAATATGGGGTTTAACATAAAACAGCCTACTCAACCCTAACTATAGGGGCGCTATCGTGCCGTATAATAAAAGGATTATGCAATGGGAGCCTATGGAATAACTGATTTATTTGCACAAGAGCAGTTTGACCTCAGGTTACCTCACAAGTGGCGTAAACCGCAAATGGTGTGCCCGAGGTTAAACTGTGCGAGTGCAAATAAATCAGTTATTCCACAGCTGTCCCCATTGCCTATTTGATTTATGCAAGTGGAGGTACTTTTGCTTTTAATTGTTTTTCTTTTTTTTAAGTAGAAAATATAGAAGACTTTTTTTGTACTCTGCTGTATATTCATCATCTGTCTGTAAAGGTTGTTATGTGTTACCAAGAAAGTGGCATGTTGCTGTGATGTCCTTATATCCTGACTTTCATTTCTATTGGTGGAGCTTTTGGGTTTTAGAAATTTTCAGGACAAGATGGCATATGTTCTTAGTGTGCAGGTTGTAGGAGCCCTGAAGTCTTGGGGCTTGACTTTCAAAGGGTCTGGAATGATGCAAAGTGCATCAAACAGAAGCAACACAAGGGGCACTCTGTGTTAGACCTTATGCCATTCCAATTTTTGCATGGGGCATGTGTTAAACAGGGGTCAATATGCGCCAAAGTGGCTTGTGCCCCCACCTGGGCATGCCAAGGCAGAAAGAGGGCTTGCACCAGGACCCTGATGCACCATCCTCTTAAATGGGATTTTCAATGTGGACAGGTCCCCTCCTTGCTTAGACTAGGTCAGGGCCAGTATAATGGTTGCTGTGGCATAGAAGGTCCCCACGACAAACAGGCAGGCATGTGGTGGTGGTGGTGCATTGCAGACCACTGTCCAGGTATGGCAGGGCAGACACTGCTTGGGGGAGCCTGACAACTGTGGCCACCCATACCTAGCCCATACCGTACATGATCATACAGTACTGTGGGTGTCAGGCATGGGCTATGGGGTTCCCAAGTAGTGGTGGGGGTATGGAGCACTCTGTCCCCATCAGGCCTGGCATGGGCATTGTGGAGAATAGCAACTGTCCATGCCATGGGCTGGTTCCCACCCAATATGTGCCACATCTACCATCAGTCCCATCCCAGCTCCCTGTAAAGCAGCACTGGGGAGTCTGACCCTGATTGGGAATCAGTGAACATCCATCACTGTCCCACAGATACTGTGCATACCTACCATCCAGCCCCTTTGTCATGCTGGCCTCAGTTCCCCAAGAGCACACGGTGGGAGAGGCCACCTGCCATAGGACATAGATGCCACCTGGGCATGACCACATGTCAGTCAGAACTGCCAGACATTGTGCACGGTGTGCTGTATGCCATGGGGTAGGAGGTGTCGATGAGTGAACTTGTTCTCAGATGCTTCCTGAAGACTGCACAGTCCACATGGCCCCTGTTGTTGCCCCATAATAGCATTCTACACAGGGGCACTGTGTAACACAGTTCTGGAGGCTGTAGTTTTAATTGGCACACTGTCCCAGGGCAGTGGTGCAGCATGCATCCCTGCCACTGCCCCATTAGCATGGACGGTGGTAGCCAGCTCCACGATGGCCACTGCAACAGCTGGCAACAGTGTAGCAGGGACTGCAGATGGTCAGCAGGACACATGTGGGACTACACGAGTGGGGGAATGTGCTCATTCCTGGGGTGTAGTATGCTGTGCCAGCCACAGTATTGTGGCCGCTATTACTATAGCCCTAATGTGAACTGCCCTGGTGAGGGTCAAGTCACTTGGTGCAAGTGTTATCACTAGCTACCACCACCATTTCCACCCTGGTTCTGCTGTGGCAATGCAGCTGCATGTGGCAGAGCATGTGTAGTAGTACTGTGGCTCCTTGAGTGCTTCCCCTGAGGTTCAGGTCCACTGTCATGGACCGTGATGGACAGTGGGAGGAACTCACAGAAATGTCACATTATCGCACTCTGGGTACCAGGTCCATGGACACTCATGTGCCCACTGTAACAAACCCAATCCTGGGGGCTGGGTCCATTGAGTTCACAGTGCCCTCTCCTAAGTGCAACCCATGACAGGGGGTTAGGAAATACCCTCTTAGAGTCCTTTTAGGGTGCTCACTGATTTCACCATTGAACACTCACTACGAGGACCCAGGGCTTCCTTTCTCTGGGTAAGGGTAAAATACAGTCTCGAGCCTGTAGTCAGGTAAGAACCCTCTTTGGTTTCTGTGCTGTGGGGGAAAACCCAGTTGTTACAAGACCTTTGGGGCTGCTCTCGTAACCCTGATTTTGTCTTTTCCCGCAGGGATGCAGGAACCTGAATCAAACACCTTAGATCCCCTACAGAGACCTTGTGTACTTTTACCCTATTTTAGGGCCCCAGACTCCCTTCCAGGATCTTAGCTTTGGAAGCGTGTGGCACCTTAGCACTAAACAGGCATATTACAGATTGAATAAACCTTCCCAAATCCTTCACGCACAACAAATCACTCCAAGGCAGTAGTACTTTAAAATAAAAGCAAGAGCTTTTACTGATTATGTAAATAATTACCATACAAACCTACAGATAAATGATTTAGATTTTTGAATACAGAATAACTACAAAGAAAGTTGCAAAATGCATACAAAATGAACTAGTGATTTAACTGGATAATGTCTACCTTTTCTGTAGAGAATCAGAGTCCTGAAAATAAGTGGGTTTTGCAAAGTCTCTTTCTCTCTGTTGTGTCTGAGTCCCAGCTCTTCTTGCAGTGGTCTTCAGTGTGTCTGGCAGTCTTCAGCGTGTCAGAAAATTCAGCAGCTGCCCAGAGTCTCTGTTTAAGAGTGCTTACACAGCCCTTTTGGATTCACCCAAGAATTCTAAAAGAACTAAGGGTAGAATTAGTGACACCACTGACTACCCTTTTTAACAAATCATGGGAGGATGGTATAGTACCAGAGGACTGGAGATGGGCAGACATGATTCCCCTTCACAAAAGTGGGAGCAAGACAGAGGCAGGAAACTACAAACCTGTTAGTTTGACCTCAGTGGTAGAGAAGAAGATGGAATCACTTGTAAAGGAAAGAATTGTTGAGTTCCTAGAGGCTAGTGGGGCACAGAACCCAAGGCAGCATGGATTCACAGCAGGAAGGTCATGTCAGATGACTCTAATAGATTTCTTTGACTGGGTGACCAGTGTAGTAGACCAGGGAGGGGGAATGGACATGGCCTACCTAGACTTTAGCAAGGCATTTGACACAGTCCCACACAAAAGATTAATATACAAGTTAGCCAGCCTTGGAGTGGGTCCCAAGGTGGTTGCCTGGGTTAAAAATTGGCTGGACAACAGGATACAGAGGGTAATAGTAAACAGAGTTTACCCTGAAGAAAGAGGGGGGTTACTACTGGGGTACCACAGGGTTCAGTACTGGGACCAGTCCTCTTTAATGTCTTTATAAGTGACATTGCAGAGGGACTGGAAGGAAAAGTATGTCTGTTTGCAGATGACACAAAGATCTGCAACAGGGTTGATACAGAAGGTGGGGTGGAGAGGATGCAAAGGGACTTGGCAAGGTTGGAGGAATGGTCAAATATATGGCAGCTTAGATTCAGTGCAAAGAAGTGCAAAGTAATGCACCTGGGAAACAAAAATCAAGGGAAAGAGTACACAATGGGGGGTGAGGTCATAACCACAGAAATAGAAAGGGACTTGGGGGCAGTCATATCAGATGACCTTAAGGTGGGCAAGCAATGTGAGAAGGCAATAAGAAGGGCTGGTGGGATACTGGGATACATAGGGAGAGGTATCACCAGTAGAAAACAGGAAGTTGTTATCCCTCTGTGCAGACAGTTGGTGAGACTCCATCTGGAGTTCTGCATCCAGTTCTGGAGACCCCATCTCCGCAAGGACATAAACAGGATGGAGGCTGTGCAGAAGTGAGTCACTAAAATGGTGCAGGGTTTGCACCAGAAGACATATGAAGAGAGATTAAAGGAGCTTAATATGTATACACTAGAGGAGAGGAGGGAGACGATAGAAACTTTCAAGTACCTCAAGGGAATCAACAGAGTTCAAGATGGTAGCATCTTTTGGAAAAAGAAATGTGCAAGAACAAATGGGCACAATTTGAAGACCGGGGGGGATGGCTCAAAGGTAATGTGAGGAAGTATTTTTTCACAGAGAGGGTTGGAGATACATGGAACAGCCTTCCTGAGGAGGTATTAGACTCAAAAACAGTGGGGGGATTCAAGAATGCATGGGACAGACATAAGGCAATTCTAGTGGGGAGTAGGAGGAAGTAGGCTGCTGGTTAACTAGGATCAGCAGCCTATGCATTAGGTAGGGAAATGGGCAGACTAGGTGGGCCTAGTGGTCCTTATCTGCCATCAGATTCTGTGTTTCTGTGTTCTATGTTTCTGCAGTCTGCAAAACTGGCCTGTGATTGGCTAGTGGCCTTAATATTTCCAGGTCCATCTGTTCATCTGTAGGTCAGGAGAGGTCTCTCTTGCTCTTTCCCAAAATTTTAAGTGAACCAAAATTAACAGTATTTTGCTTTCCCACAGTCCCACCTCCCTGGGCTTGCTTTGATCTGCATTACCTTCCTGACACATATTAAATGAAAATAGGCTCTGGTAGTTGGTAGGAAATTTAACAATAGCTTTCTAGTCTGGGTGTTTGCAAAACCCTGCTCTAAAGCTATTTCTCTTTGAAATTCAAAGTATTATAAACAGAAGAGATGGCCCTTCCATCTCCTGTCATTTATGGAATCTTCCCCTTTGATCAATAACTAGGAAATTCCATTCCCCTATTGAAATTAATTCATGTTTACCTCTAAGCAAGCCTTTGTCCTAGGCAATGGGAGATGTCAGACACTGAAGTACACATCAACTTTTCCCAAGTACCCTTGCAGTAAAATGAGCATCTTTTCTGACAAACCTTATGTCCTGGCCTTTTGGGAAATTAAACATAAAGAAAATTACAGAAAAATATGATAGCAATATGACTAGAGTGGCTAAATCACCACATCCACCTCAGCATACACTCACCCATCTGTGTCAAAGTCATCCACCACCTGCCACTGCCAGCATACCTTCCTTCAGTAGCACAGGGTCTACACACCACCCAGTTGTCACCAGCAGGAGTTGCCTTGTCAAACACAACCCCTGCTGTGCACCGCCCTTTTGATGCATGAGACTGCTTGTGGTATCTTTGGGGACTTTAGTTTCAGGACCCATATTCTACCAAATTCCTGTGCAGGGTTCCCTGGCACACCAACGTTTGCCACAAGTGGTTCTTTGGCAAACTCTGCATCACTCCAGTGAGGTTTTGAAAATCGAGCCCCCACTGTCAGCTCCTTCTAATAGGCAGCTGGCATCAGAGAGTCACTGTTATTTCTATTTTTTTTTAATAGTTGTATGCTTTTGTGCACTGTAGTTCTTGAGAGAGAGAGAGAGAGAGAGAGAGAGAGAAAGCAGTGCAGCAGTTGTGGACAGAATTAGAACAAGAGGTGCGGTATTAGTTTTAGTGAGAGGGACAGCAGTATATTTAAAATCCAGAAAACAAAAATGTCCTTTCATTTTGTTATTGCTAGCTATCTCCGTTTGCCACTCCACTCCATTACAGTATCTGCACTGGAAGTCATTTAGGCTATTGAGGGGGAGAAGGTGACCAGAAAAAAAAACAAATATTACATTGAAATGTTTGGTTGGTTTTAATTGAGCAGCAGGGCTGTAGGTCTGAGCAAGGGTGTTATGAAACTGACGGGCAGCAACAGACTGGAGAGAGAGAACTCTCAACATTTGTGAAGAATCTATAGATACTAAAAAAAGATATACAGCTGATTTTCATTTGGAGAGGGTGCTGGAAATGAAGTTAAACAGGGAGTGGAGGAAGTTATGCAGTAAAAGTGAAGGGGGGAGTGAATGAGCAATGAGCAGTTGTCTGGAGCTGGAAAAAAGGAAAGGAAATTGTTTTGCTTTTTTGTTGTTGTTTTGCTGTGCGTGTGCTTTAGCTACTAATTTACTGGAGAGCTGATGGTGAAGTTAGGATAGTTAGTATTAAATTGTATGAAAGGCCTAAGGTCAGAGGTTTTGTGAGAAGGAGGGACTGGGTTTTCAAAGTGAAACTGAATTCCTATGTACCAATGAATGTATGAAGCTGGCAGGGAAGTGAGGAGTGCCTTTCTGAACAAGAAGAGTTACATCAAGGTATTTCTTTTTTTGTTAAAGATTAAATGAGCAGTGGTTTCTTTAGGGAGGAAACTTGCAGAATGGGTGGGCTAGTTTAAATAAATATGGCAGTGCTGGGGAAAGCTGAAGCACTGACAGCATGTAAGATTGGGTAAATCTGAAAGTAAGGGATAGTAGCTCCAGAGGGCTGGGGTGGGGCAGCTCATGGCATAGAAACCCTGTATGTAAATGGATGGTGACATAGTATCTGTGAAAAAATAAATGTAAGGTTCTACATTTATTTAAATGTTACTCAGATAAACAAATGTATCATACTCCATTTATGTCCACACCTATTGCATATATATATATATATATATATATATATATATACACACAGATATAAAAAAAACTGTGTTAATGCTTCAGTTAGCGTTAAATCAACAAAGTAGGGAAATGTGGTGTTAGGGTTTTCAACATGCTTATTCCTTCACAGACCCACAGCTGAGGAGAGGGGCCATTTTGGGACCGTGAACCCTAACACTCACCTAATTATCCTATGCTGTAACCATGTCACCTTATTTTCTAATGGAATGGGGTGTGTGGTAGGGTTCATGGGCCCAAGACAGCCCCTCCCCCCGGTTGTGGATCTGTGCAGGGTGGGAAATGGGGTGTTAGGGTTGAAAACCCTAATGCCTCATTTCATTTCACTGCTTTTGTCACTTTAATCTCTAACTGATGTATTAATATAGTGTTTTGCAATTTATGTCCTTACATTTTGAGACAGTATATTAGTATCTTTATTTTACTGTGGAAGCGCAAGGTCCTTTGAAGCCTGCACTCCAATCCCCCCCCCATAGATGTGCATATGTATGTAGGTGTGAAAGTGCAGGGCCATATATGTCAAACAACAGTAACCAAATTGTTAGCATAGCCATCTTATTACCCCACCTCGTGTACCCTGGTACAGAGAAATTGTGAAATGTAAGGCAAAACATAATTATGCGCAACTGCAATGCCATTCTGTGCTACAGGTGTGAAAACACATTTCAGGCAGGATGTGAAAAATGATAGCTGTGCTGTTCATCAGGTGCTGTGAAAAAATGGCTATGTTGAAAATTTGGCAGCACATTATTGAAAAGTGCCAAAGTTATGCATGAGCGTAGAATAAATTCAATGAATGCTCATAACTCAGGCATTATCAGTAATTTTTTCACCAAATTTCCAACATGGCCTTCTTGGGACCCCACCTCATGAACACTGCACTGTCATTTCATTAATTGGTCCCAAAAGGTGATTTTGCACAGTGAACATGCTATTCCGTGCCACAGGTGTGAAAGCATGTTTTGGGCAGGATGTGAAAAATGACAACTGTACTGTTCATGAGTTGGTGTGAAGAAATGGGCATGTTGAAGATTTGGCGGCAAAATATTGAAAAGTACCAAAGTTATGCATGTGCATAGGAAAAATTCAATGGATACACATAACTCAGGCATTTTTTTTTTAATTTTGCACCAAATTTTCAACATGTGCTTTTTGGTACCCTACCTCATGAACACTGACACTGTCATTTCATTAACTTGTCCTGAAAGGTGATTTCATGCAATGACTGTAAAATCACCTTCTGGGCCCAATTAAAGAGATGACAGTGACAGTGTTCATGAGATGGGATTCCAAAAAGGCTATGCTGAAAATTTGGTGTAAAATTTCCAAAACGTGGCAAAGTTATGAACCTAAGTTCAAAATGTCATCGACAATTATACGGCACTTATCTTTATTCCTCAGTTCATGGTTCAGCCTTGAAGAGTGCAGACGTGTCCCATTCCACAGCTGATGACAGCCCTCGACCTTCAGTAGCAAGTATAGGGTAAGGGGGGTGCGAAGTGGTGGGGTGCTCAGTGGGAGGGTCAGGATGGGGGAAGGAGAGGTGACAGGGATGATGAGAGGCTGTTTATTATTTTTTTCAGTTTACTGAAAAAATGTAAAAGACATCGGGGAACTGTTTTCTTTTTTTCAGCTGTACACAAAAAAATAAAAATTTCAGGACACTGGGGGTGGGCTCTCCAGTGTCCCACACTGCTGGGGTGGGGTTTTAAATGCTGACACAGGGATTGGGCCCCCAATATCGGCACATTATTAAAGCAACAGGCTGCGGGGGCAGCGGGCATCCAATGCTGGGGGGTGGACATCCCATGTTGGAATGTGGAAAAGTGAGCAGTTGATGACAATGGGAGGGTGGGGGTAACTAGACAGCAGGGAATGGGGACAGTCATCTGGGAGTGTGGGGTTCCACTAGGCACCAGGGAAAACATGGGCTGCAGAACAACAGCTGCAGGCTCCTCTCGCTAAGTTGGGCACTCGGGATTTTGGATGTCCAAAAAAGGTATTTCTGGACATTATTTAAAAAAAACTATGGTCAGAATCTAGCTAAACAAGACCCATTTAGCTAGATTCTGGTGTTTATTTTTTAAAATGATAACATTTGTGTGTATTTCCCATGTGTTTTAGTTTATGAAAAAAAAAGAAGATGTCAGCTCACGAACAAGATTTTTTCCTCACGAGAAAAGATTGCAGGTCTTACAAAAAAGGAATGCTCTCACAAGACTCAATCCTTTCTCACGAGACCAAATCCTTTGTTGAAAGAAATGCAGCTAGCCAAAAGACTGGAATCTTCAGAAAAGTCCATTACATTATAATGGAAATTGAAAAACTTAACTTTGCAAAAGATGAATATTATCACACCAAATTTTCACTGTCTGTTCTGCTACCAAAGTTCTTTATACTCTACAAAAATCATGCATACATTCCACACTGTCTGGCAGCAAGGCGATGAGGAACAAACTGAAAAAAAGGAAGATTTAAACTTTTTTCAGTATCCAGATCTCAGGAGTTGCACATCTGATCAGAATAAAACTTGCCACATCAAGAGATCTGCCCCTCAGAACAGTGCATACCAAATTTTTTGCAAATCCATTGAAGGTTATTAAAGATTGCAAAGTTATTAAAGTGCAAAATTTGAGGATTAACATGCTACTCAACCCTAACTATTTTAGTTGTTAAATTTATTTAGTTGTTTAACCAGGAGTGGCACACTAAGCTGAAAGCTTTGTTACAGGTGTGACCTGAGAGCACAGGGAAGTTAAGAGACTTCCTCAGGGTCACATAGTAAGCAAGTGGAAGGTTGTGGGTTTCAAACCCAGGTCTGGTCTGCTGGATGTCATCAGATTTGCAGCTCAGAGCCTTAAACCACTGTGTTACACTGCCTCCAAGAGGCAATAGATAGATAGATAGATAGATAGATAGATAGATAGATAGATAGATAGATAGACAGATATATTCATTGCAAAAACTCTGTTAATGTATCAGTGAGGGTTGATGTCACAGCCACAAAAGTTTGGAAATTCGATGTTAGGGTAACCCCCCAACACCCCACCCCCCCATCCTCCACACACCAACAGATGTCGGGGTGTGCCATTGGGTCTTCAGGCCCAACTCTCACCCCATTCCATGTGCAAGCAAGCTGACATGCTACAGTATAGGAGAATGGGGTGAGAGTTAGGACTGAAGACCCCATAGCACACCCCAACATCTGTTGGTGTGTGGAGGATGGAGGGGTTGGGATGGGGTGGTGGGCTGGACTGGTCTCATTCCAGGAACCCCATGAAGAAAGCCCCTGCATGCTGGGCTCCATTTCAGCCCTCAGGCAAAAGTGGATCTGGCACTAATGCCATGGGGCTGTAGGATTGTGTTTGAGACAAACCATGGCGTTTCTCTCCCTGGTATAAGCCCACTCCACAGCCTACTCTTCATCCAGTCCTGTCAAGTGTTGGTCCAGTGGACGGCATGAAGTCATGTGTCCACCCACATCATCCAGTGCACTAGCAGCCCATTCAGGAGGCACTGCTACAGCAAAGGAGATGGTATACTTGTCCCTGAGTTTGACTGTTGTCTCCCAAGTACTACCTAGACTCCAGTTGCCATATTTTAAGCTACGCATTTATCACAGCTGATCCCTGGCTGTACTGTAATCATACCAAAACTAGCTTCTAAAGTGCCCCGTTGTAACTGTTGAAGGTGGACCAGGATCTATCAGAAACTGGCAAAATGCTAGATAACATCCTAATGTGATGCTGTTCCTATTGAGTTACCATTCATTATGCAGCCTAATACAATGCAGTTTTTTAATAACTGGCAATATAAATCTACCTTAAGAACCAGTTTAGAAATGCAATTACATACTTCAAGATGTGCATTAAAGGAGAAATGCACTAAACCTGTTAATAATTGTTTCTCATAGAAGCTGTTTTATAAGTGCTGGTTCCAGTTCTTTTATTGCTCTATCTTTACTGGTCTTAAGTAAACTCAGTGGTTGTTTCTGATTCATACAGGGGTAGTAAGTGCCATTTTTAGAACTCAGTGAAGCAGGTCATGGCCATTTGAAACAGAAAATTCCATAGTAGAACACAGAAGCATTGTGCCAACAGTCTTCAAGGTTAGCAGGAACATAAACTACATCATACAGTTCTAAAATGGTCTTTAGCAGCAGAGTTCAAATCAGAAACTCACATAGAATTTGTTCAAAGGCACAGATAAAGATTGCCAGCTCTGCGGGTGTAGTGAGCTGAGGCGCTGATTACCACACCACCTGCTGCACTGGCAACTCGGGTTTGGGAATCCAGGGATGACCAGGGGCCAGCTGGAGGAGGGAGGAGTGAGGGTCCAAAGACAACTCAGGTAGGGGACAGTGTGTGCAGCTGTATGGCTGCCACCTAGCAGAGTCTCTTCACATAGAACCATAAAAGGTGAGCATGAGGGTGTGGCCAGCCTGTCCTACTAGTCAGGGGAGTCGACCGATAGTATGCTTGTTTTTTTTTTTTTTTTTTTGCTATGGAATGGATAAGCAGAATTAAGTTTTATGCTAATATTATTCACACAGAAAAACATTATTGCACATTTACTTAAAATTTCTATCCTTCAAGCTAGCTCATTATGTCCCTAAAAGTGGACTTTATTCATAAGATTTATAGGATATACAAGTTACATAGACTTGCCTCCTTAATGCTTGCAATTTTTTTTCTGTCAATATTAATTTCTAAACCATGGATGTTTTAGTATGGTAATATTTATCCAGACCACGCTTGAAACAATCCATTGACCCACTCATTACTAATTGTTCTGGTAAAGTGTTCCACAACTTAACATCTCTCTGGCTAAACCAATTCTTTCTCCTTAGTTTCCTCCATTTACCTTGGTTTAATTGTAATTTGTGTGCTCTTGTTTCATGCAAGCTATTATTCCTATTAATAGTCAATCTTGCCTTAAGTGCTCATCCCTGAATGCCCTATAAATCATACACATATCACCCCTAATTCTGCGATACTGCAATGAATAAAGATTTAGATTTATTATTCTTTCCCGATATGTCACATGCTCTTGACCTGAAATTCTCTTTCTGGCCCTTCGTTGTACTCCGTTCAATCTCCTAATATCTGCTTGTCTATACAGTGACCAAACCTGAGCACAATACTCCAAAAGAGGCCTCACCAATGCACTATACCAGGGCACCATCACCTTCATGTCTCTGCTACCAATGTGTTGTAATATACAGTTTAATACCTGATTCGCCTTTTTAACCACTAAACTACAATGTGCACTAAATTTCAAGTCATCTGTTATTCTCACCCCCAGGACTTATTTCCTTTTAATAGGAGAGTCCCCAAGTCATTTATGAGGAGAGTACATGCTGGCAGTCAGGTTAGACTGTGTGAATTTTGAAGTACTATGATCCTAATAAGAAACAGAAATTAATTTAATGTTACATTCACATGAAGCATGAAATAAGTATCAGCATTCCATTTTAATTGGATGCTAATTTATGATACCATGGTTGCAGTTTTTTGCAGATTTTTTTACTGTGAGAGCCTAGAGAGAATATAAAGCCTGTGAAGATATTGTTACCAAACAGGCATTTGGTTTTAACAGTGAAGTGAGCACATTGTATTTTTAATCTGACTACAAAACATAGCTACTTTTCAGTAGTCACTATACCATATTTTTTTAAAATGGACTAGCCTTCACTCGCATATGCTAGATACAATGAAAGTGGTACTGAGTCTATCAATAGGTATAAGGTGTCACTGAAATATTTAAGTGCAAGTTATTAAGACGTGTCATATTTGGGGCATCAGCATCAGGTGTTTCATGTGAGGTTAGTGAGAATTATTGTGTTATTAATGTGGTCTTTTTTTTTCATTTCTGTTTATCGCCCTGCAGTCCAAGGCATCCTTCCGAGGAACTCTCTCGGCTGGGGCCTCTCACTCCCTTCCTGAACCCTCGCTGCCATTATCCTACCCACCCAAACAACTTAGTTAGGCCAGTCCCCCAGCAACCGGGTACCCCTGGGGGAGGTCCTCCCTCCCTTGGCGACCTTACAGATTCAAGAGACCTACCGGGCCATCGGGTTGGCACCTGAGGAGATTCCTGGTGCACTGGGCTAGCCTTGGGAAGTGAGCTCTGCCTTGGAAGCCCTCTTCATCTCTGCTGGTATGCAAGGGGTATTTTCACTTTTTCCCATGGATCCTCCTCCCCACGAGTGCGATGTGCAATGACGCCACAGTGCACGGCAATCCTGCTAATGTCTACTGCACTCTGCCCACCACATTTGCTGGCAAGTCCTGTAATGCCCCTGATCTCCATTGGGGGTCACCAGGATGCTGAGCATCCCTGTATCCCTCCCCCGGGACAGGAAAGCTGTCTCTGGATGCTCATCACCTCTCTCCACTGCCGACCCCCAGCGACCCGAGTCTGTATCTGAGCTGGGGTCTCCAGTGTGGCATGAGGTGTGGAATCCAGTGCCTTAACTCTCCACACCACTGGGTCAGCTCCAATGTGGTCTTTTTGTCTCTTAATTGGTCAAGCACTCACCTTTGCTTTGGGCCAGATGAAGGGGCATGGCCCTTGAAATGTCTCTTGAGGGTTTCTTGTGTGGCAAGTGAACAGCAAAGTGGAGGAAGCCCCTTTATTGTGTTACTGATAGTCATGGCTGGTCAGTAGGACATCGCCAAGACAAGCACTTCTTTAATTCTTTTTAAGGAAGCAGGCCTTCTGGTACTAGGTGATTGTTGATACACTGGTAGTAAGTTTAATGTTAGAACTTAATGATGCAGGTTATGTCCCCATGAACTGATGAATTCCATAGAAGAGCACAGGTGCATTGTACCAACTGTGTTAGAGCTCAGTAGGAACACAAACTATATCATACAGTTCTAAAATGCTCTTTAGCACCAGAGTGCAAATCAGAAGCATCCACAGAGATTACTCAAAAGCACAGGTAAAGATTGCAGGCCCTGTGGCATAGCGGGCTGAGGCACTGGTTACCACACCACCTACTGCACTGGCCACCCCGGTTCAGGAACAGACCAGGGCCACTCAGGGGCCAGCTGGAAGAAGGAAGATTGAGGGTCCACAGACAGTTGTCATCCTTTGGGGAAGGAGACAGCACACACCACTGCTTGGCTGCTGCCTAGTAGACACTAGGTAGTACAGCAATGGTCACTTCTCAGAGGGATGGATGCAGGTGCCAAGTGTGTGCAGCATCTTCACATTGCACATCCATGCCATGGCATGTGTGCTGACCTCAGGGAATGGGGCAAAAACAAGGCAGAGAAATCCAGCCACCCAGGATGATGCCTGCCAGACCACTGCAGGCTCTACATCAGCAACCAGGTATTGGCTTCTACCAGGTAGGTTCCCCAGATGGAGGGTGATGGGGCTGGGCAGGCCATGGGCTGAAGGAGGCTGGTGGTGACAAAGGGTCTTCAACGAAGGATGAAAAAAACAAGCCAGTAAAGATAAAACAGTAATAAAATGTGAACCAATATTTGAAAACATATTCAACAGAAAATAACAAGCCTGTTTTTTTAATTCAGTTCTCCTTTAAGTTACATTAATGTGCTACCTAATCACTTAAGGCACTCTGTTTTCTTTTGTGCCTCTGCACCTGGGGTGTTCATTAATTAGATTAATGCACATCCTGTCATGTGATATTGCTTTGTTTACAGAAACCTTGAAGATGTTGGACTCTGAGCTGCAGAAGGAAGTTTCAAGGGGTGGAGTAATATATTAGGCTGATGGAAAACAAAGGAGTACAGCTTGGTGGCGCTGCCATTGTATCGCTCACTCCAGTTATGGAGATCATTCCTCTGCAAGAACATCAAAAGTGTAGAGGCAGTAAAGAGGAGGGCAACAAAAATAGTGAAGGGGTTGCATGAGATGCCATACAAGAAAATTCTGTGAGAACTCAAAATGTGCTCCCTAGAAGAGATGAGACTGACAGGGGACATGATTCAAATCTACAAGTACCTCACAGGAGTGAACAAGGTATAAGTGGGTGGTGTATTTCAAAAAAAGGAAGACACTAGAGCAATGGGGCATGCAATGAAGATATGGGGGGAAGATTAGGAGAGATGAGCGAAAGTACTTCTTCATGGAAAGGGTGGTGGATGACTGGAATAGCCTGCCAGAGGAGGTAGTAGGGGAACTTCAAGCATGCATGGGATAGGCACAGTGGTGTATTAAGTAGAGGAATGGTGGAGGGAGTGACTCAAAGGTCCTTTTCTGCCAACACAATTTATGTTTCCATGTTTCTTACTCATACAGATGTTGTTAGATATAATGTAAAATATCACTATGAATTCCTAACTTCTCTTGGATTGAAACAATCATTTTTGGGGGGTAACACTAAGGGAAAGCCTGAACGTAATTTTGCCTGGTTAAGAATAAATGTGCATATAAAATATACAGTACATGTTAAATGTTAGCTGAATATGTCAGTGAGGCACAATTAATAATTGCATAATAAAACTGATAGCCGTTGTGCTGTTAATATATATTAATATGTACTTAGCAACAGTACACTTACAATTACACAGGTAAATTAGTATGGTGGGTAGCGTGGAGGGGGATAGGGGCCCTTGTAATGTGACTTGCCTGCCTTGAAAAGTCCTTACAAGGGATAACAGCCACAATAGCGGGGGAAGAAAAAGTGGGATGAAATTACTAACTGTCCTCTCCACTCACTGTTGTTTATTCTCCTTTTGTCTTGCAGATCTACAGGGGTTATTAATCAAGAACCCTTTAGTATCAGTTGTGATATGGTGAAACGTGAACTATTAAAATTAAGTACATCTTCTGCTTCAGGCCCCGATAATATTGACACGATTGTATGGAAAAATCTTTCAGATGTGATAGTAGATCCACTGATTAAAATATTTAATAAATCACTTGTAACTGGTGTGATACCCTTGGATGGGAAAAAGGCTATGGTGGTGCCAAGTCATAAAAAGGGAAACAAATCAAGTGTGACAAATTACAGACCAATTAGCTTGACATCTATTTGTTGTAAGATACTGGATAGATTAATTAAAAATAGTATCAAAGAGGACATAATAAGACTAGGCTTGCAGGATATATCACAACACGGTTTTAGGACAGGGCTCTCCTGTAATACAAATTTATTAGCCTTCTGTAACCATGTTAGTCACAAACTAGATAAGGGTAAACCAGTAGATGTAATTTTTTTGGATTTAGGAAAGGAATTTGACATGGTCCCCCATCATAAATTAATTAATAAATTAATGAAACTTGGTTTAAATATAAATATTATAAGGTGGATTGGAAATTGGTTATCGGACAAGACACAAAGGGTGCGTATCAATACAGTTCTTTCTGAGGAGGGGAGGGTGGCCAGTGGGGTTCCCCCAGGGATCAGTGTTGGGCCCATTATTATTTGGATTATACATCAGTGATATGAGTAAGGGGTGTACTCCTACATAACTAAATTCGCTGAGGATACTAAAATTGGGGGAGAAGTTACAACTTTAAGCGATTATAAGGAACTAAGGAATAGTTTAAACAAAATAGAAGATTGGGGCGAACATAATGGTATGAAATTCAATGAAAATAAATGTGCGGTAATCCATTGTGGAAAAAATATTCCTAAATATTCATATGCTCTCAATAACAAGATAATAAAAAACAGCACTTGTGAAAAGGATTTGGGTATATGAATAAATTCTAGATTATCCTCAGATACACATATTGTTAAAATAATAGGAAAATGTAATAGCATCATCTATTCTATTAAAAGAGCCTTCATATCAAGGAATAAAGAGTGTGATCTTAAATTGTATAGGACTTACGTACTCCCACATCTTGATTATGGATCTCCGATTTGGAGTCCATATTTAAAGACAGACATATCTAAGGTGGAAAAAGTTCAAAGACGACTGACAAAATCAATAAAAGGCTTAAAAAATACGGAATATGCAGACAGATTATTAAATCTTAATCTGTACTTCTTGGAAACAAGACAAATTAGAGGAGAGACTTATTGTTTTTATACCGTATCTTGTAAGATAAAACTTTAATGTCACAATGTAATATAACAAGTATTCATAAAACAGTAAATTCTAGATCACATAATAAACACATTTTTTATAAATAGGGCAAGAACTACTAGGCATATGAACTTCTATAATATACGTACACCCTCGATATGGAATAATTTGCCAAAAAAAGTAGTGGAAGTAACATCATTTGACTCATTCAAAAATGAGTTAGATAAATTTTTGTCCTTAAAATAGTACAAGAAACATCAACAGAAAAGCCCACTTGGAGTGGGAGACAATTAAATGGGCCTAAGGCCTACTTTGTCTATACATACCAAGTTACCATACGGTCACCACCTTTGGATGAGGTAAAAACTGGATGCTAAACCACAACCCAGACTCTGCCTTTGGCTCCACCCCCCCTTTTTATGACTGGCTAGTACATCACTCCTCCTCCAAAGCCATTTGTAATGTTGGAATAGAAATTACTAGTGACAGGAAATTATTTTTATATTATTTATTTTATTTATTTATTCAGTTTTTTTTTTATTCTTTGACAACCAGGTTAACTCCCATAGGCCACATAGCCCATTTTACAGGAGTGACCCAGGAGCACAGGAAGGTTAAGTGACTTGCTCAGGGTCACACAGTATGTAAGTGGAGGCTGTAGGAATCAAACTCAGGTCTGCTGGATATGCCAAGCTCATTCACAGCTTATTGCTCAACCCTCTGTTAAACACTTTTCCATTTTCCTTTCCATGTCAGTCATGTATTCTGTTATGTTTTGACCAATGTTTGATAACTTAATTACTGGTGCTTGTGGTACCCTTAATACTGTACTGTTCTCCTTTACCTCAGCAGCTACTGTTGTTTCCTTTTCATATTTCCAAGACATTCCAAAATTTCAGACTAGGGTTGCCACCTATCTGGTTTTTGACTGGATAATCCAGTTTTTAGGGTCCTTATCTGGCCATCCTGTTTTGGTTAAATGTAGTTTGTTTTTGGGCTATTTTGACTGTTCATGTACTCTTAAAACTGATGTATTAAATCATTCACTGTTTTGGCTGCATTACATGTCCAGGTTACAAAGAAGTTCTGATGTCACACTCATTCAGACCTGCCTTTGTTTGTAAAACCAGACTGTCTGAGAGGTGTAAAGTATGGCCATCAAGATCATTAGCAGTAAATTAACCTAATATTTTCCACTCTGAATTTTAAGTATGTTCTTTTACTGCTATGATAGGGAACAGCTGTGTACACCTTGATGTGCCCTCATGTGTTTCTTTTTGTTTGTCCTATATTCTGGTATGTTTTAGGCCCATTTTTGTTAAATTAATAATCTATCTTTTATTGCCTTTATCACCACATTTGCTCTCATTTTTTGTATTGCCTGAACAGTCCATGATATTAGCTACAGTTTTACAGGCCATTCAGATAAACAGCATGGAATGGTTTATCTGAAATTGTAGAAAGTCTTAGAAATATGAAAAGAAGCAGCAGTGGCTGCTGAGGTAAAGGGGGACACAGTGCAATATTAAGGGTACCAGAAGCACTGAAAATTAAGTTATCAAATTGGTCAAAGCATCAGAATACACCCACACCAGGTACTTGGGTTAATATCTCAATACTGACACTGCAGTGCAGCATAACGGGGTTGCTACACTCCTGAGGTGACGTCTTTCCGATGAGACGTTAAACCAAGGTCCCATCTGCCTGGACTGGTGGTAGTTCAGGTGGATGTTAAAGATCCCATGGCACTTCTCGAAAAGAGATGGGGAATTTTTTATTGGAACAAAATAATAAAGAAAAACAGTGGTACGTCATATAATCCATAATAAACAGAAACTGAAAAAGGCAAAATATAATACAATCAAATCAACTCCCCCTTACCCATCAAAAGATGTCAGAAAAAAAGGAAAAAGAAATACATCAAATCATTAAAGAAGTATATCAGGCATCATGCATGAACATAAAATTCCTCAAGTAACACCTTCAAATAGAATTATGGGAAGGGCTTGTCACCAAAATGCCATTAAAGAGGGAGACAATGATTGTTTTTCAGTAACATATATAACAAAGATACTTCTCTATTTATCTGTTCTATCAAACCAGCTAACAATGTTTGTTTTTGTTGGAGAAAAAAAGGCATCTGCTTTGCCAGATACACCATTTGAAAATGGCACAGATAACTCTAAGGGTACATGGATAAAATATCCCACATTTAACACCATATTTCCCATGTACCAACTCAGTATAGGACATAGTAGCTAACACAGGTAAAGACCATTTTTGAGCCAACTGAGACCATAAAGAAGCAATATAAGGGAAATCACAAAAAAAAAATGATGCATGGTTTCCACTTGACAAATACAGGCATCTCTAATGCAGACTCTTTCCTCCAAGCTTTTGTGAGCATGATTCTCCTTGACATTCAGTCTATTGTGACAGCACAACCATAAGGTATCCCACATCTTCTGTGGGATTCTGCTGTCTAGCAATTGTTTTGTGAAATGCTGTTCCTCCACAAGTAATGGACATGTAAAGCAGGGTTCCGTTAAGAAATTCTGTGTAAGCACTGATGAATAAAGAGATTTCCGATTTTGCGAAAATGTTAAATGTGATGACACCTTCCATTGTTTTATTTTTTTATAAAATTCAATAAGATACCCAGAAGTCCCAGAGGGGATATTGATAAAGGGTTTCCATTGTGTCGCTCTCCATTTATCTGAAAAATACGTGGTCCTGGAAGAAAAACTTGGAATCCAAGCATCTCTATGGTCAGCTAAACTAGGATAAATGTTAGAATGAATAAATAATGAAAATAAAAACAAAACTGGATTTAGCATATTTAAACCCCCCTTTTTAATTGGCCAGTAAGTAACAGATCTCCTAACTGGATTTAGACGACTGCCCCACAAGAGCTGAAAGCCTAAATTATACATATGGGCTTCCAATCTGAGGGGAGGAGAAAAGATGTAACAGACTAGTAAAAAAATAGGGATAATAAAAGTCTTAAACATATGAACCCTCTTTTGCCATGACATAGGATAAGATTTCCATTTATTCGCCTTACCCTCAGCAATGGAAAGACATTCCAACCAATTTCTTTCTGCAGCCTGTGAGCAACCAAAATAAAGGCCAAGAACTTGAAAACTGTGGGGGTAAATACGAATTCCAGCAATCTCCTCCAGTCCAAAATGGAAACGTTCATTCACAAATGTTTCTTTACTTTTATGAGTGTTTAAAACTGATCCTGAAATTAAATAGAAGAATTGTACAATATGAAGGGCCTGTACCCCAGACTCATGATCCTCAACCAACAGGCAAAGATCATCTGCATATGCCATCGCACTGGGCAATTCTACTGCAGCAGTATCCTTTATATGTTGAATAGTGACCTCACAATTGAATCTTCTGAGAAGAGGGTCAATGGAAAAAACATATAGGAGGGGACTGAGTGGACAACCCTGTCGTAACCCCCTTTTAATGGGAATGTGAGATCCTTTGACGCCATTAATTACAGGAGACATCGTGGCATACTTATAAAGGATTATTTATTTTGATCCATGAGATAAATTCACATGGGATGCCATACTGCTCTAATACTGCAAAAAGATAGGCATGGGGAACCCGATCAAAAGCTTTCGAATGATACAGGGTAAGAACATACCCACCTGTACTATTTCCTTCAAAAACTTCCCATATAAGTTTGAGATTGTTTAAAATAGAGCTATCTGGAATCGCACATGTTTGAATATAAAAAATTAAGGACTGGGCTACTTTAGACAATCTGTTGTTTATAACTTTACATAATATCTTCCAATCAGAGTTCATAAGACTAATAGGTTGCCAATTATCCAAGTTTTCTTTATCTTTATTTTTGTATAAATAAATTAGGTTACTGTCGGCAAAAGAAACTGGAATTGGTAATATGCCTTAAAGGATAATATTGAAAACTGCCATTAAATAAGGTAACAGTACAGTTTGGGCCTTTTTATAAAATTCATTAGGGATACCATCTGGCCCTGGTGTCACATTATTTCTTAACTGATCAATAACAGTGCTGACTTCATCTACCGAAATTGGTTGTATCAAATCCTTAGTATCATCCATAGATAATTGTGGGATCTCTAAATGTTTAAACCCCCCCCAGTCACATGGATGAAACTCCTGACCATATAAGTTCTTTGTGTGAGTGGAGACTAGTTGTAGAATTCCATAGTTATCCAAAATCCTAATACCATGTGTAACTAGAGAAGGCATATATTTTGTATGTACTTGCTGATTGCAACCATCAAAAGGATTAATGACTTTGGCTGGCCCCTTACACCCATATTTTTGTTCTAAAAATAGTTAAGTGGATCTGTTGTACTGGCAAGCATACATATCCTTTTTCAACTGGTGAATCTGTGAGGAATAGTCTAGATTAAATTCTGTCTGCCAGGAAAGCTGCTTTTGTAAGTGTTGTCTTTTATCCAAGTAAGTCAAATATTGTGTTCTAGAACAGGATTTTGCTAATCTTTGACAAAAGTGTTGAATTTCAAGTTTTGTTTCTTGCCACCAAAAGGTGGGATTATCAAACAAATCATATACAGACAACTTGTCCTGTAGAACCATGCATAATTCCTGCCAATCAGAATCATTACCTAGAACTGTAATGTTCATTTTCCAAGAATGAAATGATTCTGGCTTATTAAGGGAGTGCTCAACAGACAAAACAACCAAACTATGGTCTGAAACTTCACAGGGAATTACAGTGTGTGTTAGACCAGGCAGCCATTTTGAGATTAAAAAATAGTCAATTCTAGTGGAAAATCTCTCATGATGAAATATATGCCTAGGAGGTTGAGACCCAAATGTAGCCCCATCAATGAAATTTGCTGTTCTATAAAGTGAAATTAAGAAATTAGAATCAGTATACAGTTTTGGAGTCTGGCCAGTTTTGTCTGAAAGTGTAAGAATACAATTAAAATCCCCCCAAAAAACTACAGATTTATAGGAAAAAAGAAAGGGTTATATAGCTTTTAGGGTGGCTACATGCTGGGTCTTAACCTGCAGATTATAAACATTAATAAAGCGCCATTCTTAAGCCTGTACAACAGCATCTAATATAAGAACCCAACCCGGAATTAAATCTATAAGTCTAAGAATCTGAACTTCTAAATTATTAAAAAGAATAGCCACCCCAGCACATGCATCTTCTGAAAGGGACCAATAAGACAGACCTCCCCTCCAGTCTGAGGTAGCCTAACTAGTCTCTCTAAGGGAGTGAAGTCTGATATCTTGTAAAAAAATAACGTGAACATCAGAAGTTGCTAATATAGAAAAAAATGTTGCGTCATGTTTTGGGAATCTTTAAGCTATTAGTATTCAGAGAACCAAAAGACAGCCCATCAACCATTTAAAAAAAGGGTCAAGACTTCTTTTTTCCCTTTCTAGGAGACTTCATTTTACATCTTTTTTTTTTTCTAGAAGCTCTAGAATCACTAGACAATTGATCAGAGTCAGTAAATAGGTCATGTTGAGAGGAAGCCACAGATGAGGCATCAGAATCTTCCTCCGTCTCAGTGACCTGTTTCCATTTATGCAGAGGTGCAAATTTATTCCTGGAAAGAAAATCAGGTTCTGAATGATCTTGGGTAGTTTTAACCCCCTTAGTAGACTTACTTCGGGTTTGTCTCCGAGTACCTATCTCTACCCAGTCTGAGTCATCAGGTGGAGGCACTACATTTTTATGACCAACCTGAGCGGGCAGGATAGAAGTACTAGGCTCTGGATCAGGAACAGCAGGCACCATCAGAGCCAGCAAATCAACAGGAGGAGATAAAGTTGTCCCCTCATGAGAAATGTCCAAAGCAGACTGGGATTCGAGGGGTTCTGAATCAGAAATCTCAGGGGCAGGGGCAGGGGCAGAGACAGGAGCTGAGGACTCAGTGGAGATAAAACTAAAAGACTGAACAGGCTGCAATACAGGAAGAGACTGAAACTGAGGCCTGGCCTGTACATTCTGTTGGGCCTTGGAGACTGTGTCATCCTGATCCTCTTGTGGTGTCCCAGGGTTATTATGGGAGGCCCAGGGGCAATCGTGGTAGGAATGGGACAGATCCTCACATAAATTACAATAAATAGGCTGAGGGCAAATAATACTGGTATGACCAGAGCCAAAACATAGAGAGCATTTAAGTTTATCACAAGCATTGCTTAAATGTGTTTGTGCTCCACATTGAAAACATGATTTGGGTTGACCAGGATAGAAAATAAAACCCCTATCCCTACCCAAGTAGAAACAATTAGGCAAGTGATGAATAGTCCCATTAACTTGAGGGAGCCTAACTTGTAGCCCCCCTTCACCAGTCCATAATTGTTCTGAATCAATAATTGATTCTCGTAAACCCTGAACAGTACATTTGGAAGATAACCATCTTATAATGTCAGTGATTGCAACACCTTCATTTTTTAACAAAACAGTAACAGTTTTAATTGCAGGCTTTGTTAGTGGAATAGCAGAAAAAGTTGCTCACAGAGGAGTATATTTGACTTGCTGGTATCAATGCCAAAAAGTTTCCAGTCCCACGGATATTTTAAAACTTAAATCAAAATTATTATCTCCAGAAGTATGGATGAGGGCATACATTTCAGATGGTAGAAATTGCAAACTGTCCTTAACCAAAGTCTTTCCAACAAACATCCGGTCAGGAAATGTATCAAGTCCAACCCTGTATCTTAATCGCACTGCATTCCTCTGTTTGGCCTGTTTAGGAGGGGTATGGAACAAACCAGCATAGGTTCTGCCCCCCGATGATTCCCAGGTTGCCCAAGGGTTTTTTCTGGATGTGTATTATTCCCAGCCTGTGGTTGCTCCCCATGCCTTTCTTGACTCCCAGTTTGATGCTATTCACTGTCTTGGCCTGTAGCATGAGAAGGGTTAACAACAGGAGGTAAACCCTGAGCAACATTATCCATTGCTGCAGGAGGTAGGCCTCCCTTGTCCAAACCATTACATGGTAGGAAAACATTCTCCCCCTCCCTGCCTTGTAGACCAGAAGTTTCAACTTGAGGGTCGACCTTAGGCCAGACAGGGTTTTGGGTTAAATGAAGCTCTGGTGGGATTTCTAAAGGCTCAGACATATCGATTAGTTGTCATGAGACTCCTTATAAGCATGTTTTGGTGAGGACCAGGTATTAGTAACAGAAGATTTCTCTCAACCAACCCCAGCCAAGGTATCAGCAATAGTAACACCAGTAACAGAGATATGTGCATCATAATTCGGAGAGGGGAGCCACGCCGCTGGGGCAGAGGCACGAGAGACACATGAAGGTGCGGGAATAACAGGGGAACACTGGGAGTTAAGAGACATATCTTTCACTGTCTGTTGCGCAGAAAGAAAGTCAGTTCTAGAAGGAAAATCAGTACCTGTAATGGAATCCTCAGTTGAAGGTAAACGAGGAACAGCAGGCTGATCTAGGTGTGGCTGGAACTGCAGAGCTGCCTCCTCTGTAGATGGAAAAAGTTTAGGTAGCGGTTCCACAGCCAACAATAAACCCATAGACATAGCACAAATATCCGAGGAACTGGCAAGTAGCAATGTGTGACCATGTTGGGACTCTAGGCACTCACCAGGAATGGAGATAGAACTGCCAGTCCCCATAGAGACATCTGATAGTGGAGCCGCAGAGCCTTGCAAAAGCCCGCCGAAAGTCTTTGATGGTGCTGCATCATCTCGCAGCTGATTCATGTCAAAAGCTGACTGTCCCGCACTGACAGAAGGAGCTGAAGGCAATAAAATGGAGGCTTGAACATCGACACAGGCAGGTGTTGTACCATTAAGCACCACAGTAGTGGGAGAAACTCCCGCACATTTCTTCAGTAATAAAGCAATAGCAGGATAGTCCACACTCGCACTAGAACTTAAGGGAGAAGAAACTGAAGGCAAGTCAGCCGCATAATTTCCTTCTGCCGTGACGGTCTCTTGCAAAATCAAGGTAGAGAAGGAGACCAACTCCCCCACCTCCAGCACATCTGCTCCATCCGGTACCAGACTCTGAGTGGACATTACAGAGTACAGCCAAGCCCCCTACAGACAGAGTAGGGTAATTTCCCCAGTGCCCTGGCCAAATTCCCTCCATTCACTAAAATACCACCAACTGCTTAATCTGGTTCTAGGTCAGTTGGCATTCATCTGTATCCCACTCCCCCGGGTCATGCCTGAAAATAGGCAGAATCTGCCTATTGCACTTACCCGGTCAACAAAAACTAACTAAATAAATAAAACATGACTGACATGGAAAGGAAAATGGGAGAGTGTTTAACAGAAGGCTGAGCAATAAGCTGTGGATGAGCTTGGTACATCAACAGACCTGAGTTTGATTCCCACAACCTCCATTTACAAACTGTGTGACCCTGAGCAAGTCACTTAACCTTCCTGTGCTCCTGGGTCACTCCTGTAAAATGGGCTATGTGGCCTGGGGGAGTTAACCCAGTTGCCAATGAATAAAAATAAATAACTGAATAAATAAATCAAATAAATAACAGTATAAACATGATTTCCTATCACTAGTAATGTTTATTCCAACATTACAAATGGCTTTGGAGGAGTGATATACTCGCTAGTTGTAAAAAGGGGGTGGAACCAGAGGTGGAGTTAGGGGTGTGGTTTTGTATCCGTTTTTTATCTCATCCAAAGGTGGTGACCCTATTTCAGACACACTATTCCATGCTGTTTGTCTGAATGACCTGTAAAAGTGTAACTAATATCTTGGAATGTTCAAGTAATACAAAAATGAGAGCAGATGCAGTGATAAAGGCAATAAAAGTTAGATTATTAATTTAGCAAAAATGGGTCTAAAGCATACCAGAATACAGGACAAACAAAAAGAAACACATGAGAGCACATAGAGGTGTAAAAGCTGTTTCCTGTCATAGCAGTAAAAGACCATACTTAAAATTCAGAGTGGAAAATATTAGGTTAATTTACTGCTAATTATCTAAATGGCCATACTTTACACCTCCCAGACAGACTGATTTCATAAACAAAGGCAGGTCAGAATGACATCAGAACTTCTTTGTAACCTGGTCATGCAATGCAGCCACAACAGTGACTGATTTGATACAGCAGTTTTAAGAGTTTATGAGCACTCAAACAGGCCCAAAAACTACAGGTAATCAAAACCAGATGATAGGATAAAGACCCTAAAAAACAGATTATCCAGTCAAAAAATGGATAGGTGGTGGCAGCCCTAACTTCTACATCTATTGAACTTCATGCCATTTGGTAGGAATAAGATCATTGCCTTCCATGGATTTCTTTGATATGTACCCCCCCCCACCCCATATGGGACAGTTAGTTGCACCCGTCTTCTCCCTAATGCAGGGTTTGTTCCAGCCATGGTGTGTTTGGAAGGTATAAATGCCCTTGGTGGGAACAGCATGACAGCATAGAATAGAAGGGTTTAGAAGAATCCATCTCATGGTATCAGCTGTAACTGGTCAGGGGAACCTGCCAGGCTCAGGGTGGCGTAACTGGTCCTGAATCTGGAGTGTGGCAGAGGTCCCCCATTGGGTTTAGTCTGTGGTTACTGATGGTGGAGAGAGAGCACCATCTATAAAGGATGTTGATAGTCTTGTTAAGGCAGTTCCTTCTCAAGGTGTTTGCCTGGTTGGCTGCACCGTTGTCCTGTCTGAGAGATCCCAAACTAATGTTTGCCTGCCTGGTAAGCTGAAGAAGTGATATCTGACATCTTTGGACCAGATACCCAGTGGGATTGTGAGATGATGAAAAATTGGGTGAATGCCTTAGGGATGACCTGGTAGGGAGGATGGCGTGGGTGGGGTGGAGGAACAGTGGACAAAGCTAAAAGAGAGCATTATAAAGGCAACAAACCTCTGTGTCAAACAAGTGATAAAAAACAAGAGGAAAAAGACACCGCTATAGTTCTTGCAAGAGGTGATTGAAAAAGTAAAGACTAAAAGGGTAGCATTTAGAAGGCATAAGGAGATGCAGAGGGAGGAGGTTAGGGAGGTGTATCACTAGAAATAAAGGGAAAGCAGTAAGGAATGCAAAGGCACAAACTACTGAAAGAATATCCCAGGAGGTAACAAAAGGGACAAGACATTTTTTTAGGTATGTAAATGAAAAGAGAAAGACCAGGAGTGGGATTGTAAGATTATAATTATAAAGGGAATGCAATAGTGGTGACTGTGCAGAGAGGGACCAGAAAAAGGTAGACAACCCGAATTAATACTTTTGTTCATTGTTCATAGTGCAAGGAGAAGGGGAGGACCACAAAAAAGTAACATAAGTTTTTGAAGGAGGGAGGTAGACACTAGTCCTTTTTTAGAGTAGAGAGTCCTGAAGGGACTTGCTAATCTGAAGGTGGAAAAAGCAACTGGGGCCAGACAGGGTGCATCCAAGTGTACTGAGGGAGCTCGGGGAGGTACTAGCTGCACATCTCACAGTCCTATTTAACAGTTCACCAGAAACAGAAGTGATTCTGGAGGACTGAAGGAGGGCAAATGTAGTCCCCCTGCCCAAAACTGGGTAGCAGGAAGGAGGCTGGCAATTATACACCAGTCAGCCTGACATGAATGGTGGGAATGTTAATGGAATCACTGCTGAAGGAAAGGAGTGTGGAATAACTTGAATCCAGGTTATAAGACCCGAAGCAGCATGTGTTCACAGGGGGGGGGGAGGTCATGTCAAATGAATCTGACAGATTTCTTTGATTGAGTGACAGAAGAATTAGAGCAGGGTGGAGCGATCGACATGGCCTACCTAGATTTCTGAAAGGCTTTTGACACCATTCCACATAGGAGATTAGTAAGCAAGCTGGGTAACTTATGAGTGGGTCCAAAGGTGTTAAACTAGATATGCAATTGACTAGAGTATAGGCAGCAGAGGGTGGTGGTGAACAGAGGGAGGGTGACCAGTGGGGTGCCTCAGTGATGGGTGCTGGGCCCGTTCGTCTTTAATGTCTTTACAAGTAACATTTCAGAGTACCTGGAAGGGAAGGCCTACCTCTTTGCAGATGACAACAAAATCTGCAATAGGGTGGACACTCTGGTTGGGGTTGTGGGGGGAATAGAAAGGATGAGCAGAGACCTGAGTAAATAACAGGAGTGGTTAGGAATATGATAACTAGTTTTCAATGCAAAAAAATTGCAAAATAATGTAGTTATAGCTCAGAAACCTGGGGGCAGAGTACAAAATGGGTGCAGTGGTATTGATGACTACCAAGCAGGAAAGAGACATGGGGGTGATCATATCTGATGATCTAATGGTGCCAGGCAGTGTGACAAGGCAGCCGGGATAGCTATTGGGGTGCTGGCATTTCTTAGGGAGGGGTATCACCAGCTAAAAGAGGGAGGTTTCTTTCCTCTGTATAGATTGCCATTAAGACCGTGTAGGGAGACGAGGTGGAGGCTGTGCTATTTATATCAAAGACTCCCTTCCTGGTGTAGCCCTCCCAGCCCCTGTCCTTAACCTTAGGGCCCAGGCCCTTACCCTAAAGCTTACCCCCGACCCCTCTAAAGGCTCCCTCTTTCTAACCTCAGCCTATATTCCCCCAAAAAATCAAACTCAGGCCCTGGTCCCTCTGATAGAGTATCTTGCCTCTCTACCACATTCCCCTGAGCATATTCTCCTGGGTGATCTAAACATCAACTGGCTTAGCCCCGCATCCTCCTCCACCTGCGACTCCTTTACTGCTATTGACCTAACGCAACTTGTTACCCAACCAGCAAGAGTGAACCCCACAATGGGGTCGAACACTCTTCTGGATGTAGTTCTCACCAACCGACCTAACCAAGTTTGCAATCTACAAGTCCTTCCAGATGGAATCAGTGACCACTCCCCTATTCTTTTCCATTGGATTACGTCCTTAACCAAACCCACTTCACAGGCCACCCTACGGCGGCAGTTGCGACCAGGTGGGCTGAGAGGCCTGAAGCAACTTCTAGCCCAAGTTGACTGGTCTCCCATTGAGACCGCCCCTAACCTTGATTCGGCCCTGGCCTTCTTCACCTTAATGTTTAACAAAGCTTGTGATGTCTTCGCACCCTTAACCAAACTCCATTCCAAGGTACACCATACTCCCTGGGTCACTCCTTCCCTATTCCAACTCCTTAGGCACAGGGATAAACTGTGGCACCTAGCTATGGAAACTGGCCGCCCTGCCGACAGACAGGCATATGCTGCTGCCCGAAATAAATGCACCTGGACCATACGCAAAGCAAAGGCCGATCATTATCGGGCCTCACGCTCCTCGTCCTGGGGGGATGCTAGAACCTTCTGGGATAACATCAAACAACTAAATGGTGGTACATGCTCTCCTCCACCTTACCAAATCAATATTGAGGGTATTATCTCTACTGATCCTACCCTCATTGCTAACCATCTCAATAAATCCTTTACTGACCTTAGCTCTCTACTCCATAGCAACTTTTTTGACCCCCCCCTCACTCTTCTGACCCTGCTCCCTCACACGCATCTTTCCACTTCCACCGGGTTACTGTCAATGAAGTCAGACCGTATCTGACTAAGGCCCTAAGAAGCAACACCATTGGCAGTGACTCCTTGGACCCCAGACTCCTCAGCCTGGCATTGGACCAGGTCATCGCCCCAATCACTGGCATCTTCAACAAATCACTCTGTCTAGGGCAATTTCCATCAGCCTGGAAAATTGCCACTGTCACTCCCATACATAAGGGTGGAGATAGGGCTCTTTCCGGTAATTATCGTCCCATCTCAATCCTCTCACCACTCTCAAAAGCCTTAGAAAAGTAGTATCCTCCCAAATATCTGAGTTTCTTACCACATACAGTATCCTCTGCCCTGAACAACACGGCTTCCGTGCTGGGCACAGCACCAATACCGCCCTCATCGAGTTTTCTAACCTCCTCCATTCCTCCCTGGACTCGGGCTCTCTTGCTGGTGCAGTGTTCATCGATCTGTCAAAAGCCTTTGACACCGTATCCCATCCTCTCCTGCTGGATGCACTCAGCCACGCTGGCTTTGCTGCAGGACCTGTCTCATGGTGCTCCAGCTATCTGTCTGCCCAGTCCCAGCATGTGAAAATCAATGGCACCCTCTCTGACCTCTGCCCTATCCGATCTGGGGTTCCCCAAGGCTCTATTCTTGGGCCCCTGCTCGTTTCCCTTTATCTCAACACCCTGCCAGGTGCCTGTACTGGTAAACTCCTCCTTTATGCAGATGATGCTGTTATCTTCGCTTCTGACCGTAACCACACCACCCTCCAAGATTCCCTGCAATTATCCTATAAAGATGTGGAAGCCTAGTTTAAAGAACATAGACTGGTTATCAATCTTAAAAAGACCAAATCTATGATCTTCTCCCACCCCCAAAACAAAGCTAGTAATTTCCAACTTCAAGTGTTCGCCAGCTTTATGTTCCCACTCGAACAAGTTTACAAATACAAATACCTTGGGATAACCTTTGACCCTGCCCTCACGTTCCATTCCCATATCTCCACCTTAGCCTCCACCACCAATATTAGGTTGGGAATCCTTTACCGCCACAAACACTGTCTCTCCCCCGATGCCCTCTGACTCGCAGTTATGTCCTCCATTCTGTCACTTGTTGACTATGGCTTACCAGTCTATTGGGCTGCTGACCAGACCTTGCTAAACAAAATCCACTTCACCTTAAATAAGGCCTGTCGACTAATCTTAGGTGCTCCTAGACTTACACATACTTGCCATCTTTACTCCCAGGCTAATCTGCTCAATCTTGACGAATGTCTTAGGTATCAAACCTGCATCCTTACAAAAAAAACTCTCCTTGGGCTCTCTCCTCCTGGTTTGACTGCCGTTATCCACCATGTTAACTCCCTAGCTTCAACACGGTCCTCCTGTAAAACCAAGTTGAAGGTACCTAGGGCAAGGACCTCTCATGGACAACAGGCTTTTCACTACCGTGCCCCTTCTTGGTACAATTCCCTCCCTGCCAGTATCTCAGACACCCCCACAATCTCTTGCTTTAAAACTACCCTCCAGAACCACCTTTTCACCACTCACAGCTGTTGCTGTTTCTAAGCTATCTTGCTCACTCTCTGACAAAGCCCCCTATTGGCTGCTCAAGTCCTCTACCTTCTCTACCCTTGGTTCCTGTTACCTCCCTGTTGACTCCGTTAAAACACACTGTATTGATAAGCTATGTTTTTCTGATGTTCTAGTTATTTCCCTGAACAATGTTAACTTCACCAACTCTGTATGTGGTAAACTGTTGATCTCATTTGTCCTCCTGTATCCTCAAAAAAAAACAAAAAAAAACTGTACACTGTTTCTCTGTACTAAGTTGTTATCACTATATTGTCTTCTCTGCGACGATGTACCTTTGTAAACAAGCCTATGGCTCAAAGGTTGTAAACTGATGCTTAATAAATAAATAAATAAAATAAGAACACCCTCACAGAATACTGTGTCCAGTTCTGGAGACCACAGCTCTGGAAGTACATAGACAGAGTGGAGGCAGTTCAGAGGAGTGCAACTAAAATGGTGCAGGGTCTGCATCAAAGGCCCTACAAGGAGAGACTAAAGGGCTTCAATATGTACACCCTATAAGAAGGGAGGGAAGGAGGATATGATAGAGACCTTTAAATACCTCACATGAGTAAATTAAGTGCAGCAGGGAAGTGTTTTTCAGAAGAAAAGTGCTCAAGAATAAGGGATATGCTGTGAAGCTGGAAGGGTATAGATTCAGGAGAGATGTGAGGACGCATTTCTTCACAGAAAGAGTGGTGGATTCCTGGAACAGCCTTCCAGTAGAGGTGGTGGGGGAAAAAACAACAGTGGAGCTCAGGAATGCATGGGATAGGCACAAGGGAATCATAGTGGATAGAAGGGGGGATGGAGAAAGAGCTGTATGTTAGGACGGTCTGCAGCAGTAATGTAGGTATGGAAAACTGGGCAGACTAGGTGGGCTAAACAGTCCTTACCTGCCATCAAGTTCTGTTCTATGTTTCTAGGTGAGTGTGTGATGTGGGAAGGTTGGGAGGTATTGGGTTCTATCAAATCCACAGAAGTACTCTGTCTGGAGCTAGTTTCATGCAACTGCCTGTTGGAGATAGGGTGCTGGATGAGTTGTTAAAAGCAAGGCCCAGTGCAAGGCCCAGTGATGAAGGGACTAACATTCTGGTGTAGCAGGAATCTCTGTTCATGTGTCAAGCTTGAGTCCCGCAGAGTGTAGCCCACTATTCCAACTTCCCAAACTAGACAACTGCTACTAGATTTGATTAATTTATCAGGGAGCATGCTCCTTTATGGAGAGAGGGCATCCCTGAACAATTTGGTCAGCTATACAGTATGTTCTATCATGATGCGATGTGATGTGACTTTGTTGATTTTTTATATATACCGTAAACAGTAATAATGTTTTATAACCCAAATAAACTGCATTATGTGATATATGTGAGACAACACTGTGAATGATCTTTGGCTCAGTTGGCAAACAGATCTCAAGTTTATGTACAATAAACAAACATATACAGTATGATGTGTGATTATATCTTACAAGGCCTGTACACTGACATGTAAATAAACTGTTTCTGTTAAGTTGCAACTTTAAGTCTAGTGTGCTCTGTTTGTTCCTGATGTTTGTGATAAACAGAGAAGGGACTGAGGGATACATCAAACATCAAAAGGGATGCACAAATGGACAACTCTGTAACATATGTGCTAAGGTTCCTGGATGCTTCCTGCATCATTGGACTTGATATTCCATCTGGGGATGGAAATCTCCGACATGGAGGTGTTGGCTATCGGTTGGTTTGACCATCACACCCTGAGGTTCAGTTTTGTAGCCCTCTGAAAGAGGCTTGCCCCTAAGGAGATGGTACAGTTCTGTCCTATCAGAGGAGTTACCTCGGAGGGCCTAATGATGGAGTGGACTTCTCGGGATTGCCAATGGATAGCATTGACCCAGGGCCCCTAGTGCTGGCCTATAATAGGGCAGTTATGGAGGCTCTCTCGATGTCATTGTGCCAACTCATGTTTGCCCCTGCACTCTTCACCCAGGGGCTCCATGGTTTACTGCGGAGATACTTGGGTTAAAGAGACTGGGTCAAAAATTGGAGAGACGCTGGCGGAAAACTCACCTGGAGGTGGACAAGCTTAGTTTGTTGGATCATTACAAAATCTACCAAGCAGCAATTTCCCATAAGAAGGCAGAGTTCCTGTCCAGAGAAATTGCTGCAGTGAGGGAATAGGCCGGCCCAGTTCTTCCGGACTCTGGACAGACTGTGCAATCCAGCCTGTCTTCATGCCGGTCGAGCATTGTCACAGTTACAGTGTGAGGAGTTTGCATTGCTCTTCACTGATAAGGTGTCCACCATCAGGGATGAGATCAGCCAGTGCCTTCTCACTGGGTCTTGCATCAGTCAGCCGAGTGGTAATAATGCCCAGTTGACTTGGTTCACCTTTAGCCGACCGGCAGTCATGGATATAGTGAGGATTGTCCAGACTTTGCATCCAACCTACCGTAGTCTGGATCCGGGCCCTACTCATCTACTAGTGGGTTGTGTAGAGGTCATTGGCCCGATCCTGACTGGGATAGTGGTGCATTCATTGGAGAGAGGGATCTTTCCAGATCGCTTAAAGGAGGCAGTAGTTCGCCCTCTTCTGAAAAAACCCTTCCTTGATCCCGACTGCCCAGCAAACTACATACCGGTCTCAAACCTTCCCTTTTTAAGGGAGGTTATCATAAAGGTGGTCATTTTGCAGCTAAAGGATCATTTAACCACCACTGTATCGATGATCCTCTCCAGTCTGGCTTCAGGAAATTGCACAGCACTGAGACAGCTCTTGTATGGGTACTAAATGATCTCCTGATGGCAAGATATCGAAGAACTTGTTCCATGTTGGTTCTCCTTGCTCTCTCAGCAGCATTTGACACCATAGATCATGGAGAGTTGCTCGAGCACCTGTGGTTTTTCTGTGGACTAAGAGGGGTGGTCCACAGTTGGTTTCGATCTTTCTTGAGGGCAGGACCCAGAGAGTGGTGTTGGGTATTTATTCCTAGGCCTATCACTGCCTGCCCTGTTGGGTGCCACATGGTTCGGTGTTGTCTCCCATGTTATTTGCGGTATATATGCTCCCACTGGGGGACATTATAAGATGGTAAGGGCTGAGTTTTCATTGCTATGCTGATGATTCTCAGCTCTACATGTCTTTTGTGCATGGGCAGGAGTCTGATTCAATCAGTGTTTAACAACTGCCTGCTGATGATACAGAACTGGATGAGTACCAGCTGGCTTAGACTGAACTCAGGTAAAAAGGAGGTATTGGTGGTGGGCCCAGGGGTGAGGATGCTAGGTTCATGGGTGGGGAAACCCTTAGGTTTATTTCTGGGGTGGGGACCCTGCTTATGGCCAATGGCCAGGTGCATAACCTTGGTGTTATGTTTGATGAGGGCCTGACCCTGAGGGCACAGGTGTCAGCTGTAGTCAAATCTTCCTTCTTCCATCTAAGGAATATAGCATGAGTGAAACACCTGGTCCCATCTGAAGATCTTCCTATCCTGGTCCATGCCTTAGTTGCCAGTCATCATGATTACTGCAATGCTCTCTATCTAGGGCTGCCAGGAGTGGATATCCGCCACTTGCAGCTGGTGCAGAACACGGCAACCAAGTTGTTGACTGGAAGTCCTAGATCCAGTCATATAACACCTGTGCTGTGTGAACTGCACTGGCTGCCTGTACAGTGGTGGATCACCTTCAAGGTCATGTTGCTGACCTATAAAGCCCTACACGGGTTGGGACCCCACAACCTGAAAGAACTCCTGTTTTCTTACTGTCCCTCCCACTCCCTCTGATTCTGATCTTCTGATGAGGGATTGCTAGAGATTCCCAGGGTAACCCTGAAAACATCTGGTGGAAGAACTTTTGTTTTTATGGCACTTACCCTGTGAAATTCTCTACTTCATCAGATATGTGATAGTCTGACTGTAGAAGGGTTTAAAAAAACCTTGAAAACTTTTTTATTTGAACAAGCATTTCTGGAAACTTAATGTCTGTGATGTTTAAATGTGTTTTAATTCTATGCATTTTAAATTTATTGTTATGTTGAAAATTTTGTAAAGGCGCCCTGAGATCAGGAAGGGTGCCTTATATAAATAAATTTTACCTTACCTTACCTACCATCTCTGCCACCGGACCATATATTTGATCCCTGCCCTGTGTAGTCTCACTGAATTTGTAACTGTTGTATGTTCAAAAACGTTAATAAAAATATAAAAATAAAATGATAGCATGTTTGTATTGTCATATAAAAATATATCCTTTAATCTCAAACAAGTAGATATGAGCTATGCTGTTTTAATGATTTTATATCAAGTATTTTTTTTTTTACAAATACAGATCTTGCTTTGGGCATTTTACTTCAATATTTCATATGGTCCTGTAAATAAAAGGATAAATAAATAGCTAAACAAGTAATTGCATTATATTGTCCCACTGTTGCTCAGAAATAAACTAACATGTAAAAGCTCAACCTATTCCAGTTAGGTGGTACAAATTAGTATTGAGTGTACCCAGTAAGGCAATGTTATTAGAACATTTCCTGGTATCTGAACATAGGGTAACAGATTAGAATGGGTACATAGTCCATTGCAGAGTGCTCCCTAGCTACCTGTGCCCCCCAATTTGAAAAAAAAACAAACATTTTCAGTGTCTTGTATAGCACCACTAGCTCATCTCAAGTCCTTCTGAACACCCCCCCCCCCCAACACACTTCTGTGCAGAAGAAGGAGCCCATCCCTGGGTCCACTCAATACCCACTGACTAGTTCATGCAACATGGTAAGCTCATCCTCTGTGCTGCTGATCACCTCAGACCCTCCCACAATTTTGAGTGTGGCACCAGGAGCCTATGAATAACGCCACTACCTCCATCAATTAGTTATGATTAGTTAATGTGGCACTAGAAGGCAATCTCCCATGACGGCAAATGCTCCAGGCTCTCCCAAAGGTTAAGTATGATAGTGGGAGCCTATTTGTAGTGCTGCTAAACACCCTCAGGTAGTTGATGCAGCATCAGGAGGCTGTCTTTGGTGCTGGGTAACATCCCAAATATCTGGTGGCAACTGGTACAGCCCCAGCACTTATCTCCTTTACCAGACAATGACTAATTTCTCATTGTTTTATCATCACAAATCCCATTATTGCCATTAGACACCAGGGGTTGCTTGTCATAGGATGGGCTAAGAAAGAGTGTTCCTCTGAAGGACATCAAGGATTGCTTGGCATGAGATAAAGTAAGAGAAGGGATGCCCACTGGACATCAGAGATCACTTGGCATGGGATAGGGTGATGAAGGATGCCACAACCAGACCACCTCCATAATAAGTGTGCACCACAGAACCAGCTGTTGGTGGTGCAAGTCAACAATTGTTCTAGTTAACTTCTTTTAATACTTTGTTTCTCCATCATCTCTGGTGCAGCCCCGCCTGCTCACTTGCTCCCCCAGCCCCATCCTCACCATCCGTGGTACTTATGGGAGACTTCAACATGCCAGATACAGATTGGTCAATACCAGCAGAAACATCCACCTGAACTAGACACATAGTGGATTCCGTGCAGGAGGAGGGTCTCAGACAATTGATACAACAACCCACAAGAGACAGCCAGGGCTATCCTGGATCTAGTACTGACTAATGGGGAAAGGATAACAGATCTCCAGGTAGAAGGTCACCTGGGGGCCAGTGACCATCACATGGTATGGTTCAATTTGGCCACTAGAACTAAATCATCCCATTTCAAGTCAAAAATATGGGACTTCAAATGAGCTAACTTTGATAAGATGGCCAACAGAGTTAAGCTAGCCCTGGCAAGACAAAATACAGGTGAGATGGTACAGGCAAAGTTGGCAAGCATTAAGGATGCAATACTTGAAGCAACATCCCACTGTGTTAGGGAGAAAAGCAAGAGCAAAAGAAGGAAGAAACCACTTTGGTTGTCAAAAACAGTAGCAGAAAAGATCACAGCCAAGAGGCTGGCCTTCAGGAAATATAAGGGAACACAGCGGGACGAAGATAGGGAGGCATACCAAACTTCCCTGAGGGAAGCAGGGAAGGCAGTAAGGCAGGCAAAGGCCCAAACCGAGAAAACACTAGCATGAACAGTAAAAGAAGGGGACAAGACTTTCTATAGATACATTAGTGAGAGGAGAAAGTCCAGAGGGGGTATTGCTAAGATCAAAGGGGATACAGGGGAGTGTGTGGAGGAGGACTAAGGAAAAGCATCTATCCTAAATAGATACTTCTGCTCAGTATTTACTGAGGAGAAGGTAGGGGAGGGCCCACAACTTGGCACTATGGACACAGGGGGGAGGGAGGTGTGCACAAGTCCCTTCACAAAAGAAAGGGTCCTACAAGAGCTCGCTAAGCTCAGGGTGAACAAGGCAATGGGACCTGATGGCATACATCCCAGGGTAATAAAGGAGCACAGGGTGAAACTAGCAGAGCCATTAGCAAAAACTATTTAGTGAGTCTATGAGCACAGGAGAGGTCCCAGAAGACTGGAGAAGGGCTCATGTGATCCTGCTCCACAAGAGAGTAAGCAGGGAGGAGGCAGAGAACTACAGACCAGTCAGTCTTACCTCAGTAGTGGGCAAGATTACGGAGGCACTCCTTAAGGAAAGGATAGTGCAACACCTGGAATCCATAGGAGCACAGGAACCAAGACAGCATGGGTTTGCAACAGGAAGGTCCTGTCAAACTTATCTCATAGATTTCTTTGACTGGGTAACCAGAGTGGTGGACCAAGGGGGTGCAGTTGATGTCACCTACCTTGCCTTCAGCAAAGCTTTCAATATTGTTCCACATAGAAGTTTGATTAACAAGCTAGGTAGGCTCGGAGTGGATCAGAGGTTGGTCAAGTAGGTGGCAAACTGGTTGGCAGGCAGAAAACAGGGAGTGGTGGTAAACAGTATACAGTCAGAAGAGATGCAAATCACAAGTGGGGTACCTCAGGGATCAGTCCTGGGGCAAGTCCTCTTCAATATCATCATCAGTGACATTGCAGATGGACTGGAGGGTAAGGTTTGCCTGTTTGCAGATGACACTGAGATCAGCAACAGAGTAGATGATCCAGATGGGTGGGCAGAATGAGAAGAGATCTGGAAAAACTGGCAAAATGGTCAGAAGAGTAGCAACTGGGGCGTAACGCAAAGAAGTGCAAGATCATGCACATAGGGAAGAGAAAACCAGAAGCTGCCTATAGGTTGGGAGGGGAGTTGCTGGCAATCACAAGGGAAGAAAGGGACTTGGGCATCATCATCACAGATGGCCTGAAATCATCCAAGCAGACCACTAAAGCAGTAGGTAAGGCTAGAGGGATGTTGGGGTGTATTAATAGATGTATCACAAGTCGTAAGAGAGAGGTAATAATCCCTCTTTACAAGACACTGATTAGGCCCCATCTGAAGTACTGCGTGCAGTACTGGAGGCTGCACCTGCACAAGAACATTAACAAAATGGAGGCAGTACAGAGAAGGGCAACCAAAATGGTGCAGGGTCTGCATTAGAAAACATATGAGGACAGATTAATGGAGCTCAATATGTATACCCTACAGCAAAGGAGGGAGAGCGGTGTTATGAATGAAGCATTCAAGCATCTTAAGGGCATTAACAAGGTGAAAGATTCTAGCATGTTTTAATACAGGAAAAAAAGCAGGACAAGAGGAAACAGCATGAGATTAGAGGGATGCCGATTAAGTGGTAATATGAGGAAGTTCTTTTTCGAAGAAAGAGTGGTGGATGCATGGAACTGCCTACCTCAGGAAGTGGTGGATATGAGTACAGTGCAGGGCTTCAAACAGGCACGGAATAGGCATAAGGAAGCAATACAGATGAGTATGAATAGATAGACCATTGACAGAGTAAAGGCCTATGGCAATTTATAAGGTTGAAAAAATAGGCAGACTGGATAGAAACATAGAAACATAGAATTTGACGGCAGATAAGGACCGCTTGGCCCACCTAGTCTGCCCTTTTCCCTACCTGATGGATAAGCTGCAGACTCTAGTTAATCAACAGCTTACTTCCTCATACCCCCCACTAGAATTGCCTTATGTCTGTCCCATGCATTCTTGAATTCTCCCACTGTTCCCGACTCCACAACCTCCACAGGAAGGCTGTTCCATGCATCCACAACCCTGTCTGTGAAAAATGCTTTCTAACATTACCTCTGAGCTGTCCCCCCTCTATCTTCAAATTGTGTCCCCTTGTTCTTGCACATCTCTTCTTCTGAAAGATACTACCCTCTTGTACTTTGCTAATTCCCTTGAGGTACCTGAAAGTTTTTATCATGTCCCCTCCCCCCTCCTTTCCTCAAGGGTATACGTATCAAACTGCTTTAGTCTCTCTTCGTATGTCTTCTGGTGCAGACCCTGCACCATTTTGGTTTCCCTCATCTGAACAGCCTCCACTCTGTAAATGTCTTTGCGGAGATGGGATTTCTAGAATTGCATGCAGTACTCCAGATGGGGTCTCACTAAGGGGATAACAGCTTCCTGTTTTCTACTGTTGATGCCTCTCCCTATGCATCCTAGTATCCCCTCAGCCCTCCTTACTGCCTTCCCACATTGCTTGCCCACTTTTTGGTCATCTGATATAATTACTCCTAGGTCTCTTTCAATTTTTGTTGTTGTTATTAACTCACCCCCCGTTGTGTACTCTTCCCTGGATTTTTGTTTCCCAGATGCATTACCTTGCACTTCTTTGCACTGAATCTGAGCTGCCACATATTTGACCATTCCTCCAACCTTGCCAAGTCCCTTTTCATTCTTTCCACCTCTTCTTGTGTATCAACCCTGCTGCAGATCTTTGTGTCCTCTGCAAAGAGACATACCTTTCCTTCCAGGTGCTCTCCAATGTCACTTATAGACATTAAAGAGGACCGGTCCCAGTACCAAACCCTGTGGTACCCTGCTAGCTACCCTTCTTTCTTCACTGTGGACTCCGTTTACTATTACCCTTTGTGTCCTGTTATCCAGCCAGTTTTTTATCCAGGCTACCACCTTGGGACCCACTCCAAGGCTGGCTAACTTGTATATTAATCTTTTGTATGAGACTGTCAAATGCCTTGCTAAAATTCAGGTAGGCCATATCCATCACCCCCCCCCCGCCCCAGTCTACTACTTTGGTCACCCAGTCAAATAAATCTATTAGGTTTGTCTGACATGGCCTTTCTGCTGTGAAACCATGCTGCATTGGGTTCTCTGCCCACTGGCCTCTAGATACTCAACAGTTCTTTCCTTCAGAAGTGATTCCATCATTTTCCCTACCACTGAAGTCAAACTAACTGGTCTGTAGTTTCCTGCCTCTGCCCTTCTCCCACTTTTGTGAAGAGGAATCACATTTACCCTCCTCCAGTCCTCAGGTACCACCACATCCTCCCATGATTTGTTAAAGAGAGTAGTCAGTGGTGTTACTACTTCTACTCTTAGTTCTTTTAGAATTCCTTGGTGCATCCCATCAGGCCCCATTGCTTTGTCCACCCTTAGTTTCAAGAGTTATTTCAAAATCCTTTCTTCTGTGAATGGACTGGTATCGACCCCCCATTCAGAGTTTTTCTCTTGTTTGGTTTAGGTACCTCCCCTCCTCTTCCGTTGTGAATACTGAGCATAAATATTCATTCAGTATCCCTGCTTTTTCACTGTCACCCTCTGCCCACATTCTCTCCCTTTTTTTAAGTCTCTATATCCCTCCCTTGGTCTTTCTTTGCTCCCTAATGTACCTATAAAAGGTTTTATCCCCCTTCTTAACAGAGTTGGCTATCTTTTCCACAGTTTGAGCCTTTGCTATTCTGACTGTCTTCCCTGCCTCCTTCTGCTTTAACTGATAAAGTTCTCTGTCCTGTTCCTTCTGTGTTTACTTATATTTCCTGAATGCTATCCTTTTCTCCTTAACCGTCCCTGCCACCTCTTTTGAGAACCATAGTGTTTTTTCTTTCATTTTATTTTGTTGATTTGCTTCACACAAATGCTTGTTGCCTCTGTGATGGCTGTTTTGATTATTCTCCATTGTTCCTCCATCCCTCCTTCTTGTCCATTTGCTAGTGCTTTTCTGAGGCACTCTCTTATTTTCCCAAAGTCAGCCTTTCTAAAGTCCAATACTCTTGTTTTTGTATGGCTTGACTCTATGGCTGTGTTTATTGTGAACCACACTGTTTGGTGGTCACTTGTTCCCAGATGGCTACCCACTTCTAAATCTGAGATCCTTTCTCCTTTCCCATTTGGGAGTACCAGGTCTAAGACTGCTCCCTCCTGAGTGGGTCCCTACACTAGCTGTCTGAGGCATGCCCCTGCAGGGCATCAGGAATGACCCTGCTCTTGGATGTGCCTGCAGCAAAGGTACTTCAGTTAACATCTGGCATATTCAGGTCCCCCATCAACAATATCTCCCCTTTTTCTGCCATTTTAAGAATGCCTTCTATCATGTCCTTGTCCATTTCCTCCCCTTGAGATGGGGGTCTGTATACAACCCCCATGCAGATTGTGGTGCCATTTCCTGTCTCCAGGGTGACCCACAGTGACTAATCAACTTCCTGTTTACTCTTTAGTTCTGTTGCTTTAATCCCTCCCCTTATATAGAGAGCTCCTCCTCTTCCTCCTCTTTTTTCCACCCTGTCCTTCCTGTAGACTGTGTATCCTGGTATGTTAATATCCCAGTCATGGTTCTCTGTGTGCCACGTTTCAGTGACTGCCACAATATCCAGGCATCCCTCTTCCATCAAGGCCACTAGTTCAGGGAGCTTGTTGCACAGACTGTGAGCATTGGTATTCATCACCTTCCATTTTTTTTTTATGGCCTTAGCCCTTTTAGCCCCAGCCCTGTCCTTACTGCCTTTTTCTGCATTTATCCCTGTCCTGCTCCCTACTGACTTCTCTACCTTGGTGTTTACCTCTCTAACTACTGTGTTTTGTGGGGGGAGGCTGGAATTTCCCTGCTCCTTTTTAGTGCCTCCCCCTTTGGATAGTTTAAATGCTTGCCAATGAAGCATTTAAACCTGTCACTTAGGATCCTTGTTCCCCCCAGACAGATGCAGACCATCACATCAGTATGAGCCTGTATCCCTCCAGGTGGCTCCCCAGTTCCTAATGAAGTCAAAACCCTGAGCTCCACACCAGTTTTTCAACCATTCATTGAATCCCATGGTGAAGAATACCCTAGCATCATCCTTGCCATAGGCAGGCAGCACCTCCGCGAAAGTTACCATACATGCTACTTGTCCAAGGCCCCTCCCCAACTCCACAAACTCCTCTTGCACCACTCTGATCCCATTCACAGCTAGGTCATTTGTGCCTAGGTGGACAATAACATCCAGCTCCCTCCCTTGTGCAGCTGCTCCCATGATCATGAGGATTCGCTTCCTGTCCCTCTGAGCAGTGTCACAAGGCAGGCACCTTATCTCCTTATCCTCTTCCTCCACCACTTCTACCCCCCAATGATCGAGTCCCCCATCATGAGTTGTTTCCTTCCCCTGTGGGGTCTCATGCCACCCTCCTGTGGGTCTTCTTTGTGGAGGTTCCCAGCATCCTCCTTGGTCTCCACTGCAGATGCCTCCATAGAGGAACCACTCTTTGCCAGAACAGCATATGACTTGTGGAGAGGTACAACTGGAGGGATGCACCTCTGTTCCACCACCATCTCCCTCCCTCAGCCCACCTTGGTCCAACTGCTCCTTTTTCTTGGCAACCTCTGAGGTAATGGTGGTGGTCCTGGTGGTCCCTGGGTGGGAGAAGAGGTTTCACGAATCCTAGCCAAGTCAGCTTGGAGATGGGCAACCTCCTCCCTCAGACCAGAGAAGTGTCTGCAAACAGGGCAGCATCACAGCCTCCAGAATGTCTCCCAGAACACTGCTGCCCCACAGCCATTGCATTGCATTGGATGGGCCTTGTGGTCATTATCTGCCATCAACTTCTGTGTTTATATGTTTCTATGTACTCATCAAGGGGGTCCACAGCTTGCAGCTCCTGCAGCTGTGGTAGATTCTATCGAGAGTTACAGGAACATCCACCTTTGTTCATTGGGTACAGTATGAGTACCGGCCAGTGGGTTTGGTAGGGCTGAAAAGATGGTGGCATCATTCTGTGCAATCTAGGGTATTTCCTATTTTCCAGGAGAATTGCAGACAGGGAGGAAGGAGACATGGGAATACTGGTACACATTGGAACAAACAATCTGTCTGACCAGATGATGGAGGATGCAAAATGGAGTATCGAGAAGCTGAGAGACAGGCTTTCAACAATTGTGACCACAGTAGTCTTCTCAGAAGTCTTGCCTGTATGGGGTAAAGATGACACCATGGAAATAATTAGACTGGAGGAAATAGATGAATTCAACAACTGATTGAAGAGCTGGTGCCAAACAAGAGGCTTTCATTTTATCAGATCCTGGGGGAATTTCTGGGCTAGATCACTCTTTAAATGGGACGGACTTCACCTCACACAAGAGGGAACAAGAGCACTGGCCCTTAAGATCGAAGTATACTTGGACCATTTAAACTAATCAGAGAGGAGGCTAAGGCATGGAAACAGGTAGTATGCCTTGCCAAACTCTCCCCCAACAGGAAAACTGAGAGCAAACATAAGTGCACAATCAATCAATCAATCAAGCAATCAAATCTTTGTTTAACCAGGTGATCATCATTGAGCAAAACTCATTTTCAAGATGGACCTGGATAGCTTTGAGATCAGTGTACAATACAAATAAGACATCAAAGTTTACAATGGTTACAGTATTCAGAAAGCGTGTCAACTAGAGAGCGGTAGTATTAGCGAGTACAACGCATTTGGTAAATGATGACAGTATATACACAAAAGCCAGCACAAGAAACTTAAGCATAATTACAGGTATATTACAACAGATGTCCACAGCATATCTCCAGCAATCAAAAAACTAAAATAATTAGTAGGACTAGGAGAGCACAGCAGGTGAAGAAGGGGCAAAGTACCTTGAGGGTAATAAGGAAGGAGGGAAGGGAGAGGGTGAAAAAAGGTATAAGAGCAGTAAGGGTGGGGAGTATTAAGGGGTTAGGGGCCAAGGTGCTGAAATGGGGTATAAGTTTCAGCAACCATAGATTACTGTTTCTGCCTAATTACTGGTAGGTAGGGCAATGACGCATGGCTATGGGAATCAAAAGTATTTAGGTATCAGCACAATGACCAAAAATAAGGTATTTAGGAGCTAAATGTGAGAAGATGGAAGGGAACAAGTGGGCAGGGGTGGAAGCAAAGAAGCCAGATAGGATATAGGAGTGAATTACCTATAGCAAATGGGAAGATTACGGATGAGGAAAGCATTTGCAGGATTCCTTAAATGAACGAGCATATAGAGTCTTGAAGATAGACAGGTTGGTAGGAATGATGAGTTTCAATGTTTTTTGCAACTTATTCCACAGAACAGGCAGCACATAACTTATGGTGGCCCTACCAAAGTGTATTTTTGCCTTTGGTACTTTCAGCAAGATATAGGTGGTACTTCTTAGTGCATAAGTACCTACCAAACTTAGCGGAAGGCAGTCAAAAATGTACTGGGGCAGTTTTTTGGTAATAGCTCTATAAGTCCAAAGTGCAGCATTTCTTTGGTGACTATAGAGTAGGGAAGACCACCCCAAAGCTGCATATAGTGAACAGTGGCATGTTGAGAAGGGGAGGCCAGTGATGAACCTTAATGCTCTATGGTAGAGTATATCAAGCTTAATAAGCATTGCCGCAGGACCCTGGCTATAGAGGAAGTCAGCATAATCTATCAGTGAAAGGAAGGTAGTTTGGACCAACCTCATATTTGCTTCTTTAGTAAGAAGGTGTTTGAGCCTAAAAAATAGTCCAAGTCTCTGTCTTAGTTTTTTTTGTCAGTTCCTTGATATGGTAGGTGAAGGATAGTCAATTGTCAATCCAGACTCCCAGGTATTTGAAGTTTGCTGCATATTCTAATGGTTCACCAAGTAATGTAGTAATCGGTGGAAAAGATCCAGAGTTGGTTGGTTTTGGAGCCTGAATATAGGGTGAGAACAGCATTGCTTTCATTTTTTAGCATTTAAAAGCAGCTTTTGTTTTATGAGCTGGATCTGCAGCTGGTAAAGTCAGATTGGAGGTCACAGTATGCAGCCTCAGGTGTTGGTCTGCTTATGTACATCACTGTATCATCAGCAAATAGTTGTATATTGGCATCTTTTATGCTCATATCAATATTATTGATGTAGATTGCTAACAGCAAAGGTCCCAGGATGGACCCCTGTGGCACTCCTCACAGAAGAGGTTTGAGAGGTGAGAAATCACCTTCGGCCTTTACTTGCTGTAGCCAGCCTATAAGGTAATTGGCAAACCAGCTCAAGGAAAGTTGGTCCAGGCCAATGTTCAGAAGGGAAGAGAGAAGTAAGCTATGGTCCACAGTATCAAAGATCTTACTTAGGTCCAGAAATACTGCACAAAGTTCCTATCATCTAGGTCCCGTTGCCAGTCATTAGTCATCTTGGCAAGGGCTGTGATTGTACTGTGTTGAGCTGTGAAGGCTGACTGCAGTGGGTTTAGCAGGCTATTGGATTCTAAGTGGTTCTTCAGCTGGGTATTTTATTTTTTTAATTTTATTTGTTTTTGGTAACTGGGTAAGTGCACTAGGCATATGAATGCCAATTTTCAGGCACGAACCAGGAGAAAACAGTTTAAATACATACAAAATACATGTGACGCAGCACATGAAAGCAGCACAGTTCAGAGAGAATAACAATATTTAGGGTATGGAGAGACAATAGCTTCAACCAAAAATGATAATGAAAAATGTTACAATAATATGCAGATTATAATACAGGTTGGACAAGTAAACACAGGAAATTCAAAACAGAAAAGGAAACAGGCATTGCAAGTGACAGCATATAAAACAATACAATAAGTGTCAAACTGAGTGGTTAATGAGCAGGGGAGAGGAAGGGAGAGTGGTAGGAGGGAGAGAAAGAGAGGGAGGGGATGAGAGAGGGGGCATGATAGGGTATGAGAGAGGCGGGGAAGAGGTGTCAGAGAAGTGGATTATCTAGAGAAACAAATAGAGGGCAAGGAGAAAATAAAGGTTCAAGGTGGGTTAAAGCAAGTTCACGGGTTAGCAGCACGCAGATGCTCACGGTGACATTTCTTAAAGCTAGCATGAGTGGTCACTTGATGGATAGAAGTGGGTATAGAGTTCCAGTGTTTTGGAGCCGTGAAAGAGAAAGCGTGTGCACCCATGTTGGATGTACATCTTGGAATGTGCAAAAGGGCTCTGTCAGTTGATCATAACCCATAGGCAAGAGGTTGTGATTCCAGTACCAGTGAGTCAGGACTGAATATTCGCAAAGTCCAGGGCAATAGGGTGGTTTAAGTCTGCAACAGTTCTAGCACTGTGGTAGATAACTAGATCATCAGCGTAGAACAAAGATGAGCAGTTCAGTGCAATTAATGGGATGTTATCAATGAATATATAGAAAAGCAAAGGGCCAAGTATGGAGCCCTGGGGTACTCCAACATGGATAGATGAAAGATCAGATATGGCTGAGTTGAAAACTACAGCTTGTTTTCTGTCCAACAGGTAGCTTTCGAACCAGGCCACGATATCCAAGGAGAAACCAAAGGAGCGTAGTTTTGCAAGAAGAAGGGTATGGTTGACCAGGTTGAAAGCCTTGGTTAAGTCGATGAAAACCGCACCTGTCAGGAGGCCCAAGTCCATGGAGATATAGATGTCATTTGTTAGTGTAAGGAGGGCAGTGGAGGTGCTGTAACCTTTGTGGAAGCCATGCTATGAGCTGGAAAGAAGGTTATATTTCTGGAGATATTCTATGGATTGTGTGGCAACTAATTTTTCCAGGATTTTGCTTAGTACAGAGAGTATTGCAATGGTATGGTAGTTCTTAATTTCTTTAGGAACACCCTTTTTAGGAATTGGGGTGACTTTGCTATTTTCTAGATATTTGGACTGTACCACAGCATAGAGACAGGTTGAAGATTTTGGTTAGAGGAGCGGCTATGAATGGGGCAGCAGCTTTCAGGAGCCTGGGCTCAAGACCATCCGACCCTGGGCTGGTACTATCAGGAATGGAGAGTAGCAGTGTTAGCACTTCTCCTCTTGCAATGCTCTGAAACCTGAAAAGGTGGGGTGCAAGAGTGGAGGTTTGGTATTGCTTTCGGGCGAAGCAGTGTGTGCAGAAGGGAAGGAGGTCAGGTAGTTTGTTAGATCTGAGAAATGGCGATTGAAGGAGTTGGCTATAGTCACCGGGTTGTTGCAGTGTGTGCCATTTAACAGCATGTCACTTGTGTGGGCCTTGAGATTAGCTTCCAGGAGAGTTTTTATGGTGGACCAGAATTTCTTAGAGTCCCCTGAGTCCTTTGTTAGCAGGTCCCTGCAGAAAGAGCTTTTAGCTAAGTGAATGTTCCTTTTTCAAGCATTTCTCAGAGAACGGTAGTGGTTATAGTCGGTTTGAGTCCCTGTAGATTTGAAATGCCACCAAGCTTTGTCCCTGGCCCTTATTTGGGTTAGTAGGTCTTTGGTTAGCCACTTTGTCTGGGTTCCGTGAAAACGACAAGTGACACGTGGAGCAAGGGTGTCTTGGAGTGGACAGAAGTGGGCAAGGAAGACGTCTAGGGCCATCTGGGCATAAATTGAGGTGTATATGGGAGCCCAATCAATCAATGAGAGGTAGTGTGTAAACTGTGTTGGATTGAACTTGGCTAGATTGTGGAAGGTAATGAGTTTTGGAGGTGGAGAAGGTTTACTGGTACAACGCCAGATGCAATAGATTGGGGAGTGATCACTGATTGGATCTGGAAAGGTACCTGCACTTATTATGCTGTCAGGATGGTTTGTAAGGACCCAATCAATAAGAGTGCTTGTCCAAGGGGGAGCCATGATCCTGGTTGGGTCTGAGATCAGCTGGTGAAGGTTGTGACCTTGTACCAAGGTGTGAGAGGACTGATTTGATTTACTAGTCCAGTTTAGGTTTAAGTCTCCCAGTATATGGCCGATGGTGCTGTCTACTTGGGAGAGGAGTTCTTCAAGACCCTTACTACCCCCAACAGGAGGGTTATAGGCATAACCTATGTGTAATTTCTTTGAGCCTAGTTGTAATATTGCATGGAGTGCTTCCCAGTGAGATAGGGTAGGTAGCACATTTTGGGATAGCAGCAGGTGATATTTATAGAAGATGGCAACACCACCTCCACGTTTTGATGAGGGCCTATCTTGTCTGATGAGATTATAGTTGGGCAGTGAGAGGGGATCAGCGGTGGAGGGTTTTATCCATGTCTCAGACAGGCAAAGGATATCAGGGTGGTTTTAAACAACCCATGCCTCAAGTTCAGTTAAATTGTGAAGGAGGCTCCTAATATTCATGTGTACAATGTGGAGTCACTTGGTGTCATGCCAGGTTATACTGTTTGGAGGGAGGTTAATTACAGGCCCTGGGTTTAGCTCAATATCCCTTGCTAACAGTAAGGCTAGGAATAGAAGGTACCATAACTTACGATGGATGAATGGGGTGGGCAGGGTTATGTTAATCACAGAAGATTTATGCAGAGAGTAGGCTAAGTGGTTGATGAGCTTATGGGGAATAAGAAGTGGGAAGGTGTCTCATTGCCATTAAAGAGGCATTTGCACAGTGGAGAGCTTGGAGTCGACAGTGTGGGTGCAACAATGTTGTTTACTTGGGAGGTGGTATAAAATTTGGACCGATAAAAGGTTAAAAAAAATAGAGACTAGGAGAAATGTAGTACATGGTTTAATGGCCATATTGAAATTTATTGAGAGTGTCATTTGAAGTGGGACGTTTGGGAAAAAAGGTCTCAAGAAAGAGGAGTACAGGATTAATTTAGCTAGCAGGGTTTGATCTGGGAGCTTTGAGTGAAATGGTACAAATTTCAGGCACCCCATAGCTGTCAGGAAATATAGTCTGCTAATGGCAAAGTGAGGAGGTAGTTAATTTTGGCTGGGGAGTGGTTTCAGTATCTCTCGCCATATAGTTGGAGCTGGCTAAGGGTGGAGTGGTGGGGGCGGGTGGGGAGCAGTGCAAAACAACTGCAGGGAAAGCAGGACTGAGCAATCTGTATTTGGAGTGCAGTTGTTCTGTACTCATATGCTATTGACTGTATGTGCTTAAATAATTGGGCACTTGGCACCCGGCAAGTTTGGAGCAGCTCTTACAGCTGAAAAATCAAGTCTCCCTCCTGAGTTGCAGGCGTTAGAGACTGCACATTACTGGGAGCAATTTATCAAATTAAATTGCAGTCTCCTCCCCAGCTGAAAATAGCGCTATAGAGGAAAGTACAGTTTAAGCCGCGGCTTCAAAATATATTTGCAGAACAAGGGAAGCAACTCGAATTACAGCGTTTCATAAGGGGATAAGCTAATAAAATCTGTTCACAAAAGCTCGAAATAATCAAGGAACAGAATTTAGATTACACTCCTGGCTGCTGGCTCAGCAGTAGCCTTTTCAGCTGCATTAATTTTCTGTTAGATGCTTCCTATGCTATTTAGTGGCCAATAGGCAGGTTAGGGGTTTAGACGTGAAAATTTCAGCACAGGTTTACAGGACCGATGTTTGCACAAAATACAGTTTTACACTTTTCGAGGTTATAAAGCCAATCGGCAACTCAAAAAATATATTATGTTAGTAGGCACTTCAGACAGATGAAACTGCGCGTGTACCAGCCTAATTAAGGAGGAAATAAAAATTTTGGTTTTGGCGCCACTTTCAAATACAGTGCCCTGGTTGATGCACAGTGTAAAGTCCACACACAAACACCTATTAAGCACTAAATTACACCAATTAAATTTAAGCAACAACCGGAGTGGTTCTGTGTGTCCTTGCAGGCATTTCGGTGGTTTGAGAAAATGGGCAGAGAGTCCAAGAGGAAATATGGTGCCAATTTCAAAATCAAGACAGTCAAGACAAAGGGAGGCAAGGCTGTGCATTGCAGTTCACTTGATGAGATTACCTTTTGGTCAGGGAGCCTCAGAGTCATTGGTGGGATAGCTCCAGGGCAGAGGTGCTCCCTCCTATAGCTGAGGCTTTCAGTCAGGAAGCCTCAGAGTCATTGGTGGGGGAGCTTCAGTGCAGAGGTGCACCCTCCTGAAGCTGATGCTTCGGTCAGGGAGCCTCAGAGTCATTGGTGGGGGAGCTCCAGTGCAGAGGTGCGCCCTCCTGAAGCTGATGCTTCAGTCAGGGAGCCTCAGAGTCATTGGTGGGGGAGCTCCAGGGCAGAGGTGTGCCCTCCTGTAGCACAATTTTCTCCAGTAACTTGGACAGTATTAGAAGAAGAGAAATTGGTCTGTAGTTGTTTAGGTCACATGGGTCACTAGATTTGAAGATAAGGATGACATGGGGTGTTTTCCAAATGGGAGGTAGGGTGCACAAGGATAGAGATAAGTTAAAGACATGTGTGATTGGCACAGCTAAAACTTGGTAACCAATCTTTATGAAACACGGGTCTATAAAGTCTGCTCCAGTGCTTTTTTTGGGATCCAGTTGTAGTATAAGGTCTTCAATCTCTTTCAGAGTAGCAGGCTGAAACATGAAGGATGGTTTGGGGTCGATGGATTCACGATCTTGCACACTAAGTTGTGAGCATAAGGAACAAGCAGATGAGTTGTTAAAGGCAAGCCCTGTGGTCATGAAGTGATCATTGAGAGCAACAAGGATGGATGGTCTATCAGAGATAGTGGAATTGCCAGACATAAGTTTTGCAGGTAGAGTTTTTGGCGGTATGACCTGATAAGTCCTTGATTGTCTTCCAAAATCTAGAAGGGTTGTTAGAGGCAATTTTAAGTTCAGCACGGTAATAGCTAGCCTTAGCCTCTTTGATCATCTTGGTGCAGGTGTTCTGTGCCCTCCTAAACATACAGAAGTCCTTTTCAAGCTTAGTTTTGCACGCGGTTTTCCAGATCGAGTCCCTTTTCAACATAGCATCCTTCAGCTCCGGTGAGAACCATCAGCAGGATTTATTCCTCACCCTAGTTTTTTTCTGTGGTGCATGTCTAATTAGTGCCTCAGTCACTATTTCATAAAAAATGCTGTAAGCCCCACTCACTGTCTTAGATAAGTAAAAGTCCTGCCAACGCAAAGAATCTCTTAGCTCAGTGATGAAGGCCAAAGGATGAAAGTTATGTCTGCATGTCTTAAGGGTAAACTTAGATGAAGGCATAGTCATGGAATTTGATCTTACACAAGCAATAAAGTAGTGATCATTGATATCAGAGAAAAAAGTGGCAGCATGTGAGAATAAATGGGGCCTATTTACTAAAATGACATCTAGCAATGTAACGTTGTTCACATTCTTTTTATTAGGGTGCGTAGCTTCATTGGTAAGTTGTGACAATCCAAGGGAGCCACAAAGTGATTCTAGTGGTGTAGCCACATTGGAAAACCAGTCTAAGTTAAGGTCCCCTAGTATGGTAACTTCTGGGGGATCAGGTCCTAGGATATTACTTAAGTGCTTTAGAAGCTGAAGTCCAGCATAGGGGGACCTATAACAACGAACCACACAAAGTGAGATGGAAGAAGGGATCCCAACTTTTAGGGACAGGCATTCGAATTCGTTTGGGACAGAGGTTGAGTCCAGAATAGTGGCTGAGAATTTATCTTTGACATAGATGGCCACACCACCACCTTTGGCCTTTCTGTCAGTTCTAAATATAGAGTAGTTGGGAATCTTCACTTCATTATCTGGCATGCCTGCTCTGAGCCATGACTCTGTGACTACCAGAACATCAGGTGTTGTATGACATATCCATGCCTGGATAGAAGATATCTTCTTTAGCAGGCTACAAACATTGACGTGCATAAAGCTCACTCCTTTAAGGCTAGGCATGTCAGAGGAAGATGCAGTGGCTGCAGGAGGGCCAGGGTTAAGTTCAACAATGCCTGAGCACAATAACAAGAGGAGCAGCAGTTTCCTGATGGCACAAAAGAATAATTCACAATTCCTGTTCCTTGCATATTTGCAGGGATTAATGGACATGGATGATGGAGTGCCACAACATGGGCATTGTTGCCCTAAAGCTGCTTCAATTAACACCCTAACTGCAAAGATTAAAGTGGAGAGGTTATCATATGCAGAGGAAGACATACCCTGTATAGGCAGCACGGTATGCGTTCCTGCATAGTGGGGTTTTTGAGTTGAGAGCTGGAGGGAGGGACAGTAATGGGTACATAAGTACTGTATGCTGGAGCTAGAGCTCATGGGGCAAGCAGGTGAGGCATTGTCCTCTCTGATTTAAGCACACTGCATGAGCAGGTATGTGTCAGAATAAGCAAGTAGGATAAGGGTTGCAATAGAGAACCAGCAACAACCCCTCATATATAAGCCATGAGACGCCATTCTCAGTATCAAATGATGGCAATGGTATCTGTCCATAAAAATATTGTGAAACTATAACCCTGTATTTTCTCTTCTTAACACTTCATGATCTATGATAAGCCAGATAGAAGCTAAGCCTCTGACAAAGCCAGATCCCTATATCTGGAATTATAACCATGTATTTTCACTTCTTAAAACACTGCGTGATTTATGACAAGCCAGGAAAAAACTGAGCCTTCGACAAAGCCAGATCCTTATAACTGGACAAGGGTAAGAGAGTATATTAAATTTAATGAGCTTGCTATGTAGAAACACACAGCAACTTGTAATTGAGAAATGGCCCTGATAGTACACAAATCATATTAGTACAAAGAAAGCATACAACAAAGTGCCAGCATCAAAAAAATGACCCAAGGAACAACCAGCAGGAAAAAGGGAAACAACATCACCTAACAAGCATCATGATGCTAGCTCATGGTGAGGAGTCTGCCTCAATGTTAGGAGCCTGGGCAACAAGATCAGTGATGTCCAGGCTCTAGTGGCAGACACAAAGATTGATCTGATAGCTATTACTGAAAGCTGGGCTGTAGACAACAACTAATGGGACCTGGCCATCCCAGGTTACACACTCTTTAGAAGGGACAGACAGGTGGGGAGAGGCGGGGGGGTTGCACTCTATGTGAGGGAGGGAGGAAGGGCATTGAAGCAATGGAGAATGAATTCACCAAGGCTAGAGGAGGGGTTTGGTGTCACTCTGGGTCCACTTAGCCACCAATGCAGGAAAGAAATTGTGCATGAGTGTGATATAAAGACCCCCAGGGCAGGGAGAGGGGAAAGATGAACAATTAGCTGAGGAGTTACAACAGGTGGCTGGTATAGGTGACATAGTGGTGGTTGGGGACCTTAACCTGCCAGATGTGGACTGGAATATCCCAGCAGTCAAGAGCTCCAGAAGCCAGGCTTTATTGGACACATTCCAGGACTGCCTGCTGTCTCAATTAGTGAAGGACCCGACCAGGGGGTTACCATCTTGGATTTGATCCTCACAAACTCTGAAGAAATTAGATCAGTGAGGGTGGAAGAACTCTTGGTAAATAGCAATCAGAATACAGTCTGGTTTGAAATAACCATGGGCGTTACAAAAACCACCTCAATCACAGAGGTGCTGTGCTTTCAGAAGGCTGATTTTGGTAGATTGAGGCAGTTAGGGAGGTATAAGTTAACAAACATCAGAGACAAGCCAGATGTGGAGGAAGTGTGGAAAGATATTAGGGATACTGTTCTAGAGGCAACACGACTCTGCATCAAGACTACAACAAAAAAAATAGGTTTAAGCGACCTCTGTGGCCCCCCTTCCCAGTAAGAGAGGCAATCAGGGCCAAATGAAATGCATACAAATGGTTCAGGCAACATAAAGAGGACAGGGAGTGGAAGGATTGCACTCAGAAAAGTAAGGAGGCCAGGAAAATAAAGAGGGAGACCAAGGCAGCAAAAGAGCTGCAAATTGCTCATGTAGTCAAATCAGGGGAAAAAAAAACTTTTTCTGCTATAAAGGAAGAAAGGAGGAGGACTTGCAAGGTTAAAAGTGGGAGAAGAGGCTCTGGAGGACAGCGGACAAAAAGCAGAGGCCCTAAATGAGTACTTTTGCTCAATATTCATGAAGGAGAATCAGGGCCCACTGCCAGACAACGGTATCAGAGCCGAGACCAGAGAGTTCAGAGAATGTGCACCCAGGAGTTCACCACAGACAGGGTCAGGAAGGGCCTTTCAGACATCAGACCCGACAAGGCCACTGGCACTGATGGTTTACACCCTAGAGTGCTCAGGGAGCTTGCAGAAGAGCTGGCAGCAACTCTTGCTTACCTATTCAACAGGTCACTGGAGTCAGGGATAGTTCCAGGTGACTGGATGGTGGCTGGTACCACTGTGCAAGAGTGGTGATAGAGAAGATACAAGTAACTATCTCTGAAATCAAACAGAGAGGCAGGAGACACTGCAGAGCAGGACACTGAGGCACAGGAGCTAGCACAACAAAACTCACCCAAATCAGGAACCAAAACAAAAAAAGCAAAAAGGGAATCCAAAAAACTTCTGATCATAGGAGACTCCATGATTCGGGGAGTTGATACCCATCTCCAGCCAGGGGTAATGGTCAGATGTCTTCCAAGTACATCAGCATGGAGAGACACTGACCACATTGCTAAAATTATTCCCAAAGCAGGAGAAAACATTGATGTCCTAGTACACATAGGGACTAATGATCTCGCCAGCCGGTCAGTTGTGGAGACCTAGGAACACCTGACCAGGTTGGGTGACAAACTATCATCCATTTCATTGCATCTCCTTCTCTGAGATCCTGCCAGTCTGGGAGAGGAGGCAGATGGACGGAAGGTCAGAAGGGAGATGAGGGAGCTAAACACGTGGCTCAAGGGCTGGTGCCAGGAAAAGGACACAGATTTGTAAGGAACTGGCAACAGTTCTGGGAGTGAAAGTTCTTTAAATTTGATGGACTGCATCTGACTAAGGAGGGAATCAGTGCATTGGGGCAGAAGTTTGACGTCTTTGCAGAATATTTAAACTAGCAAATGGGAGAGGGGTGCAGCACCCCATACATCGAATGGGAAGAACACCCCTCCCCCCTCAGCTAGTGGTCAAACAGGGATTCAGCATGTGTGCAGTTCATTTACATCACCAGGTAAGAAAATAGGTTTATCTCCCCATACAATGCACTGGGGTAATGCCAAACCTCACCCAACAACTAACACACCGAAATCTAGCCAATGGAAAATCATGTACACAGGCAATAATGTCAGAGGCTAAACTGGACATAGTAGCAATTAATGAGATGTGGTTTACCAGTAACCACACTTGGGAGACTTCAGTACCTGGCTATGTATTGTTCAGAAGAGACTGAGGTGCAAAAAGGGGGGGGAGTAGTGGCCCTGTATGTCAATGAAAATATCAAAGCTACAGAAATTCAGAAAACACATAAGGAGCCAGAAGAACTGTGGGTCACCCTGGAAACAGGAAATGGGACAGCCATAAGAACTGGGGTTGTCTACAGGCCCCCAGACCAGGGGGAGGGCATAGACACATTACTGCTGGAAGATATACAAAACATGACAGCTAAAGGGGAGGTTCTGATAATGGGAGACTTCAACATGCCGGTTACAAATTGGTCAATACCAGCAGGAACATCTGCCAGAACTAGACACATAGTGGATTCCCTGCAGGGGGAAGGCCTCAAACAACTGGTACAACAACCCACAAGAGACAGGGCTATCCTAGATCTAGTACTGACTAACAGGGAAGGGATCACAGATCTCCAGGTAGAAGGCCACCTGGGGGCCAGTGACCATCACATGGTATGGTTCAATTTGGCTACAAATCATCCCATTCCAAGGCAAAAATATGGGACTTCAGAGGAGCTGACTTTGATAAGATGGCCAACAGAGTTAAGCTAGCCCTGGCAAAAAGAAACACAGGTGAGGGGGTACAGGCAAAGTGGGCAAGCATGAAGGATGCAATACTTGAAGCAACATCCCATTGTTTTAGACAGAAAAGGAAGTGCAAAAGAAGAAGGAAACCACTTTGGTTCTCAAATACAGTAGCAGAAAAGGTCAGAGCCAAAAGGCTGGCCTTCAGGAAATATAAGGGAACACAGCAAGATGAAGATAGGGAGGCATACCAAACTGCCCTAAGGGAAGCAGGGAAGGCAGTAAGGCAGGCAAAGTCCCAAGCTGAGGAAACACTAGCACGAACAGTAAAAGAAGGTGACAAGACTTTCTATAGATCCATTAGTGAAAGGAGAAAGTCCAGAGGGGGTATTGCTAAGAATTAATGGAGAAAAGGGAGTATGTGAGGAGGAGGACCATGTAAAAGCATCTATCCTAAATAGATACTTTTGCTCAGTATTTACTGAAGAGAAGGTAGAGCAGGGCCCACAGCTCAGCACCATGGACACAGTGGGGAGGGAGGTGAGTACTACTCCCTTCACAAAAGAAAGGGTCCTACAAGAGTTTGCTAAGCTCAGGGTGGACAAGGCAATGGGACCTGATGGCATACATCCCAGGGTACTTAAGGAGCTAAAGGTGGAACTAGCAGAGCCATTAGCAGAACTGTTTAGTGAGTCTCTGAGCACAGGAGAGGTCCCAGAAGACTGGAGAAGGGCTCATGTGATCCCGCTCCACAAGAGAGGTAGCAGGGAGGAGGCAGGGAACTACAGACCAGTCAGTCTTACCTCAGTAGTGGGCAAGATTATGGAGGCACTCCTTAAGGAAAGGATAGTGCAACACCTGGAATCCATAGGGGCACAGGATCCAAGACAGCATGGGTTTACAAAAGGAAGGTCCTGTCAAACTAATCTCATAGATTTCTTTGACTGGGTAACCAGAGTGGTGGATCAAGGGGGAGCAGTTGATGTCGCCTACCTTGACTTCAGCAAAGCTTTTGACACTGTTCCACATAGAAGATTGATAAATAAGCTGGGTAGGCTTGGGGTGGGTCAGAAGTTGGTCAGCTGGGTGGCAAACTGGTTGACAGGCAGAAAACAGAGAGTGGTGGTAAATGGTATACAGTCAGAAGAGATGCAAGTCACAAGTGGGTACCAGGGATCAGTCCTGTGGCCAGTCCTCTTCAACATCTTCATTAGTGACCTTGCAGATGGACTAGAGGGTAAGGCTTGTCTGTTTGCAGATGACACCAAGATCTGCAATAGAGTAGATGATCCAGATGGGGTGGGCAGAATGAGAAGAGATCTGAATAAACTAGCAAAATGGTCAGAAGAGTGGCAACTGGGATTTAATGCAAAGAAGTGCAAGATCATGCACATAGGGAAGAGAAACCCTGAAGCCACCTATAGGCTGGGAGGGGAGTTGCTAGCAGTCACAAAGGAAGAAAGAGACTTGGGCATCATCATCATCGAAATCATCCAAGCAGATCTCTAAAGCAGTAGGTAAGGCTAGAGGGTGTTAGGGTGTATTAGTAGGGATATCACAAGTCATAAGAGGGAGGTAATAATCCCTCTTTACAAGACACTGGTTAGGCCCATCTGGAGTACCAGAGTGCAGTATTGAGGCCACACATTCACAAGGACATTAAACCAAATTGAGGCAGTCCAGAGAAGGGCAACCAAAATAGTGCAGGGACTGCATCAGAAGACATATGAGGACAGATTAACAGAGCTCAATATGTATACCCTTGAGCAAAGGAGGGAGAGAGGTGATATGATCGAGGCATTCAAACACCTTAAGGGCATTAACAAGGTGAAAGAGTCTAACATGTTTAAAAATAAGAAAAATAGCAGGACAAGAGGACACAGCATGAGATTAGAGGGGGCCGATTAAGGGGGAATGTGAGGAAATTCTTTTTCACAGAAAGGGTGGTGGATGCATGGAATGGCCTACCTCAAGAAGTGGTGGCTATGAATACAGTGCAGGGCTTCAAACTGGCATGGGATAGGCATAAGGGAGCAATACAAATGAGTATGAATAGATAGGTCACTGACAGAGCAAAGGCCGATGGCATGTTTATAAGATAGAAAAAGAAACGGGCAGACTGGATGGGCCTTGCGGTCCTTACCTGCCGTCAACTTCTATGTTTCTATGTAACTATAGGTAACTATAGGCCATTCAGCCTCACATCAGTAGTGGGTAAACTTATGAAGGTTCTTATCAAGCAAGATCTAGTGGAATACCTCGAAGTAAATCACCTCCAGCACTGCAAACAACATTGATTTGTGACGGGCAGGTCATATCAAATGAACCTAATTATGTTCTTTGATGAAGCGACCAAGGAGTTGGACAGGGGTCATGCAGTGGACTTGCTTTACTTTGACTTCAGTAAGGCATTTGACATAGTCCCGCATAGATGCCTCTTAAAAAAGATGAAAGACTTTGGGGTAGCAAAACAGATAGTAAAGTGGGTATGGAGTTGGCTGAGGGACAGAAAATAAAGGGTGGTAGTAAATGGGGTGAGATCTAAAGAGAGGCAGGTCACTAGTGGGGTGCCTCGGGATTGGTCCTGGGGCCGGTCCTCTTCAATGTATTCATTAGTGACATCAGTGAGGGCATAAATGGCAACATTGACTGACTTGGTGACACTGAGGGTTAAGGTGCTGGATGCCACACCTCATGCTTTACCAGAGACTGTGTTCAAGAATGACATCAGATTGCCGGGATGCCAGCATGTGGGGGGGCAGGATCGAGCATTGGCTCTCCTCTCCCAGGTAAGGGGTGGGGTAGCCTGCCCATAGTCCCGCTGTCACCGAATGGAGGTTTGGTGCTGAAGCAGGTGGTTAACGGTGTGACTGGAAGGGAGGGGTGTCCCGAACAGTGTGTGTGTGTGTGTGTGTGTGTGTGTGTGTGCCCACACGCATGTGCTACATCAGGGACGCTTGGGTGTATGGGCTAGGAGAAAACCCGCAAAACCCCAGAAACTACATATGAAATAAATAAATAAATAGCAACATCACCCTGTTTGTAGATGACACAAAACTCAGCGGAAGAGTGGATAGTATGGAGGGAGTCAGACAACTACAGGAGGACATTAAGAAGTTGGAAAGGTGGTCACAAATATGGCGATTAAACTTCAGTGCTTAGAAGTGTCAGGTGATGCACCTGGGTAGGGCCAACCCCAAGGTAGAACACTGGCTAAACAGAGTCCAGCTGAGCTCCTCTGCTGGGGAACATGATCTGGATGTCATCAATAGGGATGACCTTAAGCAGCAAAGTCAGTGCAATAAGGCTTGCAGCAGGGCTAGCAGGGCGTTAGGATGCACTGGCCGGGGATAGACAGCAGGCATAGTGAGGTGATAGTACCACTTTACCGGTCATTAGTGAGGCCTCATCTGGAGTACTGTTTACAGTTCTGGAGACCTCCCCTAAGAAAGGACATTTATAGATTGGAAGTGGTCCAGAGAAGGGCAACAAAAATGATACATGTCCTTCAGGAAATCACCTATGAAGAGAGTTTTGGGGCTCTGAAATTGTACTTGCTAGAGACTAGGAGGGAGAGGGGGATATGATTGAGACTGTCAAGTTCCTTAAAGACATCAATAAGGTGCCAGAAGCACAGCTTTTACCAGGAACATCAATTCTACTACAAGAGGGCACAAGTGGAAATTGAAGGGTGGAGTGTTCAAGAGAGACATCAGAAAGTATTACTTCTCAGACAGGGTGGCAGGACCTTGGAATAGATTGCCACTCGAGGTGGTGGCTGCAAAGTCAGTATCAAGCTTTAATCATGGGTGGGACAAGGACTGGGAACAAACACATGGCACTAGCAAGGGCTAGACTGGGTGTCTAGGAGAACAGAACATTGGTACTCAATAGGTCCCAGGATACCTCGCTTGGGCAGACTCGATGGCCAAAGGTCCCCTTCTGCCGCCATCTTCTATATTTCCATGTTTCCCTCTGAGTTTCTCCTTGTTCTCCTTGGATGCCAGCAGTGTAGGTGCCATGTGTGCCTAATTTTATCCATGTTACTGATAAATACTGGTAATCAGCTGTAAACCAGTGTCCCTGTTTGTGGGGTCCCACCTCCTTGCCTAATCAAATTAAGTTTCTAGCATCTGTAGAGGGGTCATCCCCTGGAAGTGTAGGGGAGTCTGTTGGCATCTCTGAGGAAACAAAATGCAGTCCCTCCAGTGACAGAAGGTAAACATGGGAAATGGCTGCATTATGGTCTTACTGTCCCAAGCAAGGCATAGAAAAGCAATCTGCCACTCTTTCTTTCTTTCTTTCCTTCTTTCTTTCTTTCTTTCTTTCTTTCTTTCTTTCTTTCTTTCTCCAGGAAAGGCATAAAAAGCAGAGATGCTAATTTCCAGATGCATCCTGGGGGAAATGGAAGGGGGAAAAGCAAAAAGTATGTAAAGCAATTGTAGCAATACACAGTTCAATAGTATACAAAATACAGGAGTACAAGTGTTAAGCAGGTAGCAGAGTTACAAGGGCAGAGCACCATGATCTGTGTTACAGTACATGATACAGCGTGAAAAAACTGATGAAAACTGATGAAACTACAGTGCACTCAGGATATACATTTGGCAAGCAGGTTTACAGAGTCACGATCTACAAGGCAATAACAGGAGGGGGAGAGAGTTTAATGGAGAAATTGGGAAGAGAGGGCTAAGGGAGGGGGCAGAGGGGATTAGGAACATCTGTAAGAGGGGGAGATGAATGTATGGAGCAGGGAGGAAAGGGCATGGGGGGAGGTAGCATTACGGATAGAAGGGGTAAGTGCATTCCAGAGTTTTGGGGAAGAAATGGGAGAAAATTGCCTGGCTGGTGGAGATGGTCCTAGAGGGGATGGCAAAGGTGTAAGAATCAATGTTTTGAAGTGAGTATGATGGGGGGGGGAGAAGTGAAGTAGGAGGGCAGAGATCCAAACCAGAATTTAGCTATGAAGCTGGCACAGTGGTCAAGGTGTCTGTCTTCAAGGGAGGGAAAGTGAGAGAGATTGACAGAGGACACAGTGGTGACTATGAGGAGGATGCAGTCAAGAACAAAGTGGCAGCATGAGTGGAAAAGGGTGTCCAGTCTGGCTAGAAAAGTTCTTTAAACGGCATTGTAAACTACACTGCCATAATCGAAGATTGAGAGGATAATTTTTTGCACAAGTACACAGTGGAGTGGCAAGGGAAGACATCCACGATTCCTGTACAGTGCACCAAGTTTGGAGTGCAGTTTTTGTGGATGGCATCCATATGTCCAGAAAAGTCAAGGTGTTGATCAAGCCAGACCCCAAGATACCGGAAGGAGGGGAGAGAAGGAGAACCTAGACAGTCTCTGCCTTGTGCCAAAAGACATGGAGGCAGTCTTCTTGGTGTTCAGAAGCAGCTGATTTGAGTATAACCAGAGTTGAAGCTTATCAAAGTCAAGCTGAAGTTTGGATGCTACATCAGAGGGAGAGGGGCCAGAGGTATACAGGACACTATTGTCCGCATACATGTGAAGAGAGGTAGAGGAGCAGACAGCAGGGAGGTCATCAAGGAAGATAGAAAATAGAAGTGTGCCAAGTATGGAGCCTTGCGGGACACCTGTGTTGATGGAGAGGGTGGGAGATAGTGAGTCGCCAATCCTGACAGATTGGGTCCTACTCTCTAGGTAGGAACAGATCCAGCTGGTGGCAATGGCTGACAGCCCAGCTGCAGAGAGTTTATCAAGCAGGAGGGGATGGGAAACCATGTTGAACGCCTTCGCCAGGTCGACAAAAATGGCAGTGTTAATGAGGCTGTGATCCATGCCTGAGAGGATGGAATCTGCGAACCTAAGGAGGGAGGTGGTGGTAGAGTGGTGCTTCTGGAAGCCAGACTGGTAAGAGGTGAAAAAAGAGGAGGAGTTGAGGAAGAAAGAGAGTTGGGACAGGAAGATGTGCTCCTGTAGTTTGGCAAAGATGAGGAGAAGTGAGATAGGCCAGTAATTTCCCGGGGTAGAGAGGTTGCCACCTTTAGGGAAGGGAATGAAAGTGGCATGCTTCCAGGCAGCAGAGACAGAGGCTAGAGAGAAAGAAAGGTTTAGGAGGGAGGCAAGAGGAGTGGCGACAGTGGGAGCAGACTGGTAGAGAAGTTTAGAGTCCAGTCTTTCCAGGTACTTGCCCTTGTTAGGGTTTAGGGCAAAGACAGCTTTGAGGGCGGCTGAGGGGAGCACAGGGGAAAAGAAGAAAGAAGGGGATGAAGGGAGGGTACTTTGTGAGGATGTAAGGGTGATGGAAAGGGAAGAGGGGGGGGGGGTGGAGGGAGAAGAGGAGGGAGGAGATGCTGGAGGTGAAGAAGGAATTAACCTCAATGACCACAGAGAAGGGGTTGGAAAGGGAGGTGTCACCCACTCAGAGGACAGGGACAGGGTTGAGATGGAGAGAAGAGGTCATGGACCACCTTCCAAAACTTGGAGGGACATTTGATTTTTTTTTGAAACTCATCTTTATTCAAGTAAGAAAGTGCAACATTGACAGAGTTCAACCAAGACTTCATATCAGTGACTTGGTAAAAAACAAAATCTTAATAGTAATTAAGTATATATAGTCTGGTTCCAACCAAAGTAGCTTTGAACTACAAATTCTGTCACATTTATCAATTAATAAAAGTTCCAAATTTATAAAACTATTATTATAAACTTTTAAGCCCTTAAATAACTCAATAGGGTAGGAAAACAGATATTCTCATTATACCCTGGGTGGCCATTTTGCATCAAGAGAATCAATGGATGGTTCGGACTTCATACAGAGCTATTTGGTACAACAAGTTAACACACAAAAAGACAAACAAGCCTGGATTTCATACAGAGTTAAAAACATGGACATTTTGAACAAGTCGTAATATGACAACATTAACATCATGCGAGGGGCAACATTTAGTTTCTCTCTTTCATTTATTTTCTAAAATCGCATAGGGAAAGTGGTGGTGGTGAGGGTACTGGGCTAGAACCCTTATACAATAGCAAGGGATGTTTAATATTTGATTGGAAGGTGGTAGAAAAACACTCAGCCTTTGCGAGTCTAACAGCCCTGGTGCATGCATGAGGGAGCGGCATCTTTGGAAGTCTGCAGGGAAGCCAGTAGTTTTATACACCTTCCAAGCCAGATCTCGGGCACATAGGCATGCCAGCAGTTTGGGTGACTACAACAGACAATCCCTTAAAATGGCAACAATAAATGCTAAATTAATAGTTACAAAGGGTGAAAACATATCATACCAAGTGGAAAATGAGGATTGTCCATTTATTGATTTATTTATTTTGTTAGTACATTCTGATGTCCTTGTAGAGACAGGAAGATTCTGCATTACTAGAGGGGTGTGAGGATTTTATGTATTGTGATTAGACCCCTTTGAAAATATAGGTTCATCACAAAAATCATTCCATTTGTGTTTGCTGTGCTTTTGTATGAACCAAAAATTCCAAATATTTACAAATTGTCTCAACATTTTAATAAAACATATTTCCATTGACATAGTGTATCTGTGCAATTACTAAATCAATATAGTACATTTTCACTGTATTGATATACGTACCAAAGTAATTTCAGATTTTCAATATAATAGAAATACAGTACGATATTATATTTATTTTATTTTATTTATTTAGTTACAAATTGGTTACCAGGAGAGGCACACTGAGCTGAGATTCATTTCCAGGTGTGCCCAGGGGAGGGAGAAGGGGAAACCACAATTACAAAGATTACAGCAAATCAAATGATGTAATTACAATGACTATGACGATAAAGTGCAATAGTAGAGTACAAAACAAACAAGAAAGCAAGATCATTGCATATCTTGATATTGATATAATAGTGCATTTCCTGTATATTAATAAATTGAATGTATATTGATATGGTGAATTAATGTACATCTGATACATAGCTGTTATTAAAAAAAAATAATGAGATGTGGCTGGCTGCCAGCGCAGCGGCAAGGTATCCGCTTCCAATGCCGACATCCCGGGTTCAGCAACGGACCTGGGAGTTGGAGGGCCAGCCAGGTGGAGAAGGATTAATTGTGCAAGTGGTGTCTCTCCTTCTCTGGGGGGGGAGGTGGGAGTGCCCTGCACATTAGCAACCCCTGGTAGAGGCTGGGGGATCTGCGGAGACTGGCGCCACATGAGACAGGAGGTGGGACAGATGTTGGGCATGCCCATTGATGTCATTGCACATCCCACCTCCAGGGCAAAGCAGCATATAAAAAAATCCAGTCCCACTCATGAAGCCCCTGCCTCTGCCACCATTCCCGCTGAGACTCATGTCTACTGGGGGGGGTTCCCCCGCTCCCATGGCCCTGCCCTGGAGAGTAAGCCTGGGCTAGAAGACCATGTTCCTTGGGGAGGGGGTACCCACCTGGTGGCCCTACCCAGGGAAGTAAGCCTCTGCATGGGGTGGCATGCTCTCAGCCTCAGCCCAGTATGGGCAGGGGAGAGGGGCACTGGGTGAAAAAAAATAAGATTATAGTCCTAATTTATTTATTGATTGATTTTTTTTTTGACCAGGCAAGCCAACTGGTACCCAGAGTCCCTTTTTCAGGATGACCCGGGATTAATTACAAATATACAGAGAATACATATTTCTAATAGAGAATTGTTCATATCATGAATCACAGTGACATCTATAGTATGTAATAATCATAAAGTAACAACAGAGGGGAGGCACATACATTTCTGGAATGGGGAGCCAATTCTTAATGATATACATACAGTACTGTATGTCTAGTACAGGTCAACTTGTTAGTTACAAATACAAGGATTTACAAATTACAACATTGTATTTTGGTTCCAAAGTTAGCGTTTATAAAGATAATGGTTAGGATTTACAAAATGTCCACTCATATTTACAAAGCAGACTTTCTGCTGCACGTTTGGACCACCTGTTGGACTGCCTAGCAGTTTGGATACAATCCTGATGCATGCACCATTATTTTGATTCAAGCTGCTGCAAATTGTGGAAACTGTCAGAAAAAAAACAAAAACCCAGAACCCTTTGAAAATAAGGCGCCAGAATTTTGGTGAAATAAGGCAGACTCAGGTGGAAAATACATTTGTGTCTACATCTGCCTCTTTGAAAATCTCCCCACATTTCTTTAAAAAGGTTTAACTTTGGAATAATAAGGGCACATTTACTACATGGATATACAGTATTAATAATATCATATGTCATAGGAAAGACGTTTTAAAAAAAATAAAGTTTGACAAATTTTAAACCTTTTCAGATTTTGCTAAATTAATGGTCAATATCAAATAGGGTGTGAGAAAGACACATAACTTGAAACATGGTGGCACATCAGGGGCAGGTCTAATGGAGCAGTTAGACCATGGCATCCATATCATTTGTACTATGCAGTTTGTACTGATAATTGTAGATTAAAGTTTTCAAGAAAGAATGGAGCCTGCACGATCTGAATTTTTTCCAGAGGATGTGCAACCATGGTTTGTTGCTTGGCAGCGAGTTGGTTTCTGTTGCATTATTTTTCCTTTGGGCTACACTCCTCAGATGTGACCAGGAGCTCCACAATTTCATTGCACAGTTAGCTGACAGGAAATACTTTTATTTTACGCAATAAGGTACAATCAGGGATTCGTTAATATTCTGTTGATCAGCCAAGGGTGCTAGCCCTGAAAAATGTTCAGCACAGGGAATCAAACCCAGGTCCATGCTCAACTGCTGTCCTGGTGCTCTGTGACTATGCTATCATTCCACAGAGTGGGACTGAAGGTTTCTAGACAGATGCAGGCTACTATAACAACATAAAATGCAGTGAGAAGCAAGGCATTTGATACAGTCCCACACAAAAGATTAATTCACAAGTTAGCCAGCCTTGGAGTGGGTCCCAAGGTGGTAGCCTGGATAAAAAAATGGCTAGACAACAGGACACAAAGGGTAGTAGTAAATGGAGTACACAGTGAAGAAAGGAGGGTTACTAGTGGGGTACCACAGGGTTCAGTACTGGGACCAGTCCTTTTTAATGTCTTTATAAGTGACATTGCAGAGGAACTGGAAGGAAAAGTATGTCTCTTTGCAGACGACACAAAGATCTGCAACAGGGTTGATACACAAGATGAAGTGGAAAGGATGAGAAGGTATTTGGCAAGGTTGGAGGAATGGTCAAATGTATGGCAGCTCAGATTCAATGCAAAGAAATGCAAGGTAATGCACATGGGAAACAAAAACCCAGGGGAAGCATACACAATGGGGGGTGAGATACTGACAACAGTAAAAATGGAAAGGGACCTGGGGGTAATTATATTAGATGACCCAAAGGTGGGCAAGCAATGTGAGAAGGCAGTAGGGAAGGCTGGGGGATACTGGGATGCATAGGAAGAGGCATCAATAGTAGAAAACAGGAAGTTGTTATCCCTCTGTACAGACACTTGGTGAGACCCCATCTGGAGTACTGTGTGCAGTTCTGGAGACCCCATCTCCACAAAGACATAGACAGAGTGGAGGCTGTCCAGAGGTGGGCAACCAAAATGGTGCAGGATCTGCACCAGAAGACATACAAAGAAAGACTAAAGGAGCTTAATATGTATACCCTTGAGGAAAGAAGGGAGAGAGGGAGCATGATAGAAACTTTCAAGTACCTCGAGGGGAGTAACAAAGTCCAAGAGGGTAGCATCTTTCAGAAAAAAATGCAAGAACAAGGGGCACAATTTGAAGATAGAGGGACGGCTCAGAGGTAATGTGAGAAAGTATTTTCACAGAGGGTTGTGGATGCATGAAACAGCCTCCCTGAGGAGGTCATGGAGTCAAGAACAGTGGAGGAATTCAAGAATGCATGGGACAGACATAAGGCAGTCCTAGTGGGGAGTAGGAGGAAGTAAGCTGTTGGTTAACTAGGATCTGCAGCTTATCTGTTAGTTAGGAAACTGGGCAGACTAGGTGAGCCAAGCGGTCCTTATCTGCTGTCAAATTCTATGTTTCTATGAGAAAGAAAACATGTTCAGCACTGGGATTAGAAACCCAGACCCCTTTCCAGCTACAGTCCTGGTGCTCTGCCACTGTGTTATTATTCCAGAAAGTGAGAAAAAGGTTTAACAATATGGAAAGGTTGGTCAGGTGTTTTAAAGCAGAGCTGCTGCATCTGTATTAGCAGTCTTTTCCTTCGATACTTCGGCTCCCAGAAGGACATGAAAAAACTGAAGATCAGTTGTAGCATGAAATAAGAATTTATCTCATTAAATGTTTACCCAGCAGTGCACAGCACAGCTCCCATTCTAGCCATTGAAGTGGGAGCTGCACTGCTGGGCAAATATTTTATTAAATAAATTCTTAATTAACCGTACAACTGCTCTACAGTTTTTTCATGTCCTTCTGTGAGTCTAATGTTTGAAGGAAAGAAGACCAAAGGTTTCTTGATAGAAATGTATGGTAACAACACAAACTGGAATGAGAAAGAAAAAATGTTCAGCACTGGGAGTCGAACCCAGGCTCCTTCCCAAGCACTGTTCTGGCACTCTACCACAGTGCTGTTGTTCCACATAGTTAGCTTGAAGGTTTCTGGGAAGAGGTGCATACTAACAACATTAATTGCCGTGAGAAAGAAAAAATGTTCAGCACTGGGAATTGAACCCAGACCCAATCCCAATTATTGTCTTAATGTTCTGCCAATGTGCTATTGTTCCACAAAGTGGGACCAAATGTTTCAAGACAGAGCTGCATGTACTATCATTCCACACTGTGGGACAAAAGGTTTCTAGAGAGAGATGCACGTAACAATGTAAATAGTAATGAGAAAGAAAAAATGTACCAGGCTGGTAATTGAATCCAGGCCCCAACTATTGTCCTGGTGCTCTGCCATTGTGCTATCATACTACTTGAATAAACAGAGGGTTTCTAGACAGGAGATGTATGCTGCAACAAAGAACATCCTATATTCAGTGGACCCCCCAACACACACACACACACACACACACACACACACACACACACACACACACACATACACACCTACAGTGTAGTTTAGTAGTGAGCTGTCTGTCAACTTGAAGTAATGCTTCCCACCAAGTTGTATTCAGACCTAGACAAGCCTCAGGTGGAACTAATTAAGCTGACTGCAATACACTGTTGAACTAACATTTCAATATTCTGAAAGTCTGCTATTTAGCTCTGCTGAAATCTATCACTACATCAGCAATCACATCTAACAATTTTCTTTCATGTAACATAAATTATTATGGGAAAAAAATAAATGTGCAACACTGGGGATTGAATCCAGACTTGTATAGGTCTGAAGCACTATGCCAAAACCTAAAAGCCCTGTCACTGACGTCATCAATGACATCATGCTGTCTAATCAGTCAGACTGAAAGTAAACTTAAAGGGGAACAGTCGGCACAAAAGGCCCCTGCATGCAAGTGTGGGGTTGCTCCCAGTGTGCACTTTGTGGGCAAAAACATTTTGGTTTACTTACTATTTACTGTAGTATAGCAGATTATATCAGACTAATTTTGCTTAGTTGTAGACTGACATCTTCTTTTATTACAAATCCCAGAATCCCTTGCAGCTGACATTAGAGCTGTAGGCAGCAGCTGGAGATTCAATAGCCTCTAGTGCATGTTAGAGCTTTTATAATCTCTGATTAGATATTTTCTAGGACTTATTTTCTCCAGGGGCTAAGTACAGTCCTCTGTGACTGTACATAGCCCAGGGAGGACAGCAGAACCAGCAAACAAAAGAGCAGAGCTTATATAAATTCTAACATGCACTATAGGCTATTGAATCTACTCACTGCTGCCTACTGCTCTGATGTCATCAGTAGTGGATTCTGAGATTTGTAGAAACAGAAGATGCCACCCTACAACTAAACAAACATTAGTCTGATACAATCTACTCCACTACAGTAAACAGTAAGTAAACCAAAATGTGCACACTGGGAGCAACCCCACACTTGAGTGTGGGAGCCCTTTGTGGTGACTGTTCCCCTTCAAACTTGACTAAATGTAGAAAAGAACACACATGACTACAAAAGGTGAGTGTAAGTTGAAGGAAAACTACAGTCCCATATCTTCTAAATGGTATTTGCTTCCATGTGAACAGACAACTCTTTTCATGTAGCTGTTAAAAATGTATGGAAATGCTTTAGTCTGTTTCACTGTTAATACTAGGCACAGTTATTGTCCTGACAGGTTCCATTTGGTGGTTGTTGAAATCTCATTGTCCCTGAGAGCTACATTAGCATATGAGAACATGATGTATAATCTCCCGTTAATCTCCCCAGTATGTCTGTCTGCTTAATTGGTCTTCAAAGAAACAAGCTTCAAGGAAACAAGCTCAACGAAGGTGTGAAATACTACATTTACCTTCAGTGAACTTTGCAAACTATCTGAATTATAATCAGTTTTTCCCCTTTAAACTTCATTCAGTTTATGAGTTTCCAGATAGTTTTTGCAGGGTATTTGTTCTTTCAGCATAGAGATACATGGTATAAATGGGTGATCTAACATCATGTTCTCATATGCTAATGCAGTTCTCATGGACAATGAGATTACAACAATCATGAAATGGAAACTCCCAGGGCAGTCACAAGGGGCTACCATGAGCAGTGAAAACAAACTAAACCTAACACATAAAGCCCTAACAGCAACATGAAATGAGTTGTCCGATGACATGGAAACAAATAAAATTTAAATGATATGAGAGCATAGTTTTCCTTTAAAGCTTGCTGGTGCCTGAAAAAGCATTGGCTGATGTGAAACAAGTCAGATAGATCAACTTGCTTGCACTCTGCAATGAAGTTGTGGAATTACATTGACTAAATAAGCAATGATACACAACAGGGCATGTGTTATAGGGTAATTACCACACGCCCCCCCCCGTGGGTTGGAGGCATGAAGTGTTAGCCGAGTGACCTTCACCCATGGGGTGGAGGGAGTGCTGTAATTACTCAATAACCACAAGCCCTTGAGTGTGTTATTGTGTTTATAAAATGGGACCAAAATAATAAAAACCACAGAACTAAATACATCTTTAAATTAAGAATACATAAATCTTCCTCATTGGTAAGTTAGTTCTCACACTGGCTGTGCTTCCCCAGTCAAAGAGGTCAAATTGGCTCACATGTAAGTCACTCATGGTGTTAGTTGAATTGTGTCTTGTTCTTCCCATCTGTCACTGTTACTGAGAATTCTGAATCAGTGTAGTAATATTTATTTTTTTGTTTTCTTTTTGCTGTTGCCCCACGCTCCCGTAAGAGCTTCACTGGCTCTGCCACCAACCCCCTCATGCTCAGGGTTACCCCCCCTGAGTGGGGCCACTGAAGTAATCACTGGTGGCTTAGAGGGAACAGCAGCAAAGCCAGCATCATTGATGGAGCTGGCATTTTTTTCCTTGTTGCTGTAATCCCAGGGGGCAGGAACGTGCAATGATGACCAACATCCTCCCTGCCCCCTGTGCATTATGGTGCCCATCGCAGTGGATCCCCCGGCCTCTGCCAGGGGTCCATAATGCACCAGACACTCCAACCCCCTCCCCCCAGAGAAGGAGAGCAGTCCACTGGACACTCGATCCTTACTCTTCCTGGCTGGCCCTCAGACTTTCCGGGTCTGTTCCCGAACCCAGGTCATTAACATCGCAGAAGGACACAATGCCTCTGCACTAGCAGGCTGGCCACTTAGTGATATTTATATGCAGTTAAATCAGCCTAGAAAACAGGTTCCAAGACTTGCAAGGCACTTTCCAGACATGTGTGGTTACTGGTCAACCACTACTTACCAATCAGATCACTGGATTTTTGTTGCTCATTTTATAAAAGGCAGTTTTTCACAGTTGACAATGCTGTTTGAGGAGCGTATGTCAACAAGGTGTTGAGTGTCTTTATTTTACATTCAATCTGCACTATATTTAACCCCACTCCTACCTGAACCTAACAACTGATTTTGACATTTATAAAGTGGTGTATGTCTTTGTTTATTTATGGATTTATTATGCCATTCTTGCCAGAGGTTTCTCAAACTCTGTTTGTGTTTAAATAGCGCTATCGGAAGCCACAAATTCTTTTAAGGTAGGGACCTATTATTAAAAACAGCTAGTCATGTGAGGAGGCTCTACCTGCATAATAATTACTCACTGTGTGAAAATGGTACACTTGCCTATAGATGGCTAGCATATCCAATGTGCATGTAAAAAACTTGAGGAGCCCCCAAGATTCTCATTAAAGGAAATTCATTTATTGACTCCTTCTCAAGTAAAAAAAGATTTGGATAACATCATAAGTAAATTGAACAAACAGAGTATACAGTGCAGTTGTGCAGAGAGACATAAATGGATCAACAGTAACTAACTTTTCACCACATTTACAGAGGGCTTCATCAAAGCCCTTTTCTGAGGGACTAATATATATATTTTTTTGCCAGGCCTCCCTCCAGGAGACTTAGCCCAGCTCTGCTCACCACTCCCGCATGCCCCAGGCTTACCCCCTGGGGTGGGGCTGCTGGGTGGGCACCCCTCTCAGTGGAAACTGGGGTAGGTGAGATCCAACTTGTCCCAGGTTAGGGCAATGGGAGCGGGATCCCCCCCATGGACATGGGTATGCAGTGGGATGGCAGCGGGGCCAGTGTCATGATCAGGGACCAACATTTTCTTTTTCTGCTGGGATTCCATGGGTGGGGATGTGTAATGATGACTAGCATCTGTCCCGACCCCTTGACATATGGCACCAGCTGCTGCAGTACCTCCAGCCTCTGCCAGAGGTTCACAGTGTGCAGGACACTCAACCCCGCCCCCACAGAAGGAGAGCAATCCCCAGGATGCTCAGTCCTTCTTTCCCCAGTCAGCCCTCTGACTCCTGAGTCCATCCCTGAACTCGGAATGTTGGCACTGCAAGCAGATGCCAATGCCTTGTGACTGTGCTGGTGGGCCAGCTCTGGGACTATTATATTTATTAAAGATGAATGAAGAGCTGATGAATATCATTAGCCAGTTATAGCCATTCATTTTAAAGCTCCTTTGTATAATTGAAATTATGTACACAAGATCACACATAAATAATGTAAATTTAGTTACATATTACATAAGGAAAGAAATAGTGTTTATGTATTATGGATCGGAAGATACTTGTAATATTCTATCAAAGAGAACCCTAACCTTTCTTTCTGGTTTATTTCAGTCTATATCTGTGGAATAAACTTTCTGCTATAATCAGATTATGTGGTTTGTTTTGCAGGTGATGCATATGTGGGCAACAGTGTAGGCTGCTGTACAAAGGTGCCACTTACTATTTCATCCAGAATGTCCCTTAATTCCACAGTCTCATGGATCACAGAATATCCAGTTGTCCCATTGATAAACCCCTTCATTATCATGCACATCCTTGTTTAAAACACATAGCTTTAACAGCAAGGGTTAATGGCCACTAGGTACAGTAAGAAAATGAAATATGACTCTTTGGAAACTAGTAAAGTAAGGTTATCAAAGTCAAACATTTATTTATTCAACTAGAATTCTGCACACCGGAACTTCTTCATTTAGGTGCATCACATATTTAACAAGAGGGTTCCTGAGGACATTACAGTCACAGATTACCTAGTGATAAAGTCATATTGCATGAATTTAATACATTAAGTACAGGATATTGCAGAGGGTCTGGAAGGGAGGGTTAGCCTATTTGTGGACGATACAAAGCTATGTAATAGGGTAGATACATAGGAAGATACAGAAAAAATGAGGAGAGATCTGAAGAGGCTAGAAAACTGGTCCGAGGAATGGCAGTTGGGTTTTAATGCAAAAAAGTACAGGATTATGTGCCTGGGGAGAGGGAATCCTAGGGTTGAGTATAAACTAGATGGGGTAACACCGGAGGCCACCAAAGAGGAAAGAGATCTAGGGTAATCATAGAAGACAACCTCAAAGTGGCTAAACAGTGCAACAAAACAGTCAGAAAGGCTAACAGAATACTAGGGTGCATAGGGAGGGGTATAAGTAGAAGGAGGGAAGTGGTGGTACCATTGTACAACTCTTTAGTAAGGCCTCATCTGGAGTACTGTGTTCAGTTCTGGAGGCCCCATCTTCAAAAAGACATGGACAAGATGGAGAAGGTACAGAGGAGGGTGACAAAATGTTGTCTGGATTGCAGCATAAGTCATATGAGGAGAGACTGAGAACTCTTAATATGTACTCCCTGGAGGAAAGGAGAGAGAGGGGGGGGACATGATAGATACCTTCAAGAATCTGAAGGGGATTAATAGGGTACCAGAGGGGAGCATCTTTCACATGAAGAGAAAAAGCAGAACAAGGGGGCACAGCAGGAGACTAAAAGGGGGAAAACATAAGGGGAACTTGCGGAAATTCTACTTCCCTGAAAGGGTGGTGGAGAGATGGAACAGTCTCCCCCAGGAAGTGGTGAGGGTGGCCACAGTTCAGGAATTCAAGAATGTGTGGGATAGGCACATGGGAATTATCAAGCCAGGGCAAAGGGGTGGGGGGACTTGTCATAGCATGTAGAGTACCTTAGGTATTAGAAAGAGGGATAGGACAGACTGGATGGGTCACAAGGCCCTTATCTGCCAACATGTATCTATCTATGTATCTAAATAAGGACATGGTTCTTCCACCTCAGAGCCTGCACCATCTAAGAGACCTGCCTGCCCTACAGAAGATCCAACATGGTTAGGGACTTTTGCAGACAGATCTTGATCCACAATTACCACAATCCCAAGAGAGACTGCTAATCACAGCTGGGATAGTCCATCACCCCTCTGTGGGAGGTGACAAGTATCACACATCTCTCTGGGTCACTTAACCAAATCTAACTGAACTCTGAACTCTCATTCCCTGTGAAGGCTTTTATGACAGCTTGGTAACCCGTGCTTTAAGGTGGCTCCCCAACACAAGGTGTGTTGCACATATATTATCAACTATATCTCAGAAAGGTACATTATTTGAAGGCCCACCATTATTCTTCATTCCTTAGCCGATTGCAGGTGACCCATCCATACCAGCAGCTCAGACATCAACATGTGCAGACCTATGATGCAACTGCAAAAAAGATGGACATGTGACATATATTAGCCTGGTAATGATGGCCAAGATAGTAACAAAGACCATCAGTCTTTTTGTAATAGTATCTTCACTAAGAAATAACATGGCCAGGTGAGATATATTGGTCCAGTCTGTGGACATTATAAAATGAGTCCTAAATATTGCTCCTGAGCAAAAGTAGGTGGCCAAGAACTGAGATAAAACATCTTAGATCCCAAAGAGTACTGTACAGGGGATAGTTCATTTATGCTACTATTCTTCAACTCAAAAGTATCAATAATGAAGAAAGAGGCTTATTTTTTTCATCATGGTTAGAAAAATCATGTACAGTCCTATCAGACCTGCTGAGGAAAGGAAAGGAAACCCAAGAGTGAAGAGAGTATCACTTAATGAAAGCCTTAAAAATAATGGTGTGTCTACAACAATCAGTACTGCAGAACAAAAGTGTATCTCACATGCTCAAATGTAGATGGTCACATGCCCATCACTAATAAGATACCTAGGTGTGCCTGACCACTTGTAATATCCTATGGCCACATAGTGATTGAGATCCATGGGATCTCATATATGACAAGAATGCTAATTTGCCACAAGAATAGGTCAGTCTGCTTTTGCCTATCATGCTCCCAAATATTAGACTTGCCAGTGTATGCGCTCCTGTATTTAGGTATCTCTTATTACTGCCACCATTTGTGGAGTGAAACTGTATCACATTATGCTCTTTATGTACTGCTGTGATCCCTTACATTCTGTGACTAAGATTGCCACCGCATTTGCTATTTATTGTATAGAGGGTGGTCTTGGTTGTAAAATGGATTGAACATTTCCTGCTTCTTAATTGGCTGAATAAGCTCTGAGACTCCTATGTTAATTCCACAGAATTGCACAGGTTGGAACAAGTAGAAGCAGTGGAAATTGGTATTTGGGCCAATTACATGCAGAATTCATGAGTATTTCACTTATCACTGATTGCCATCACAAATATGGCAGCCGCCTTTACTCACTGAAAAGTTTCAACAAGGCCTAAAAAGTAAATCACCCTTACATGGACAAAAATTAAACATTCTTTTCTCTCATGATACCCTCCCTACACACACAAACTGTTTTAAATACCATTTTTTAATTGTTTCTCCTTTTACTCACATGTTAGGTACAATAAAACACTTCAGATGTCAGATGTCTTGGATTAATGCACTTCCAGGTGCTAAAGACACTCAGTGCATGTGTCTCATGCCTCATTATGCAGCCATGTGTGCATTAAAACCAGACAACAAATATTGCGTCATATCATATCACTTACTTACACCGGAGTTGCTGCTATGCCTATTGTGGTCTGCTTTTTGCTGTATTTGTCAGTTTTATTAACCGTGATCACATTATCCTTTCTTGTATTGTCATATTACAATTTTTTGTATTGTAATGTTGACATGTTAAAGAAGGAGTCTGGCCAAAATTTTTGGCATCAATAAATTCAGAATTTGGATCAGCATATTCCCAATCAGCTTAGTGCCAAAAATGAGATCTCTAAGTTACCGTGTTTAAAAATTACATGTCATTTTGTTACTCTAAATTCACTGCCTGTTCATAACAGCCTGTTTCAGTGAACGGCTGATGAAATCATAACCAGAACTCACAGCCTAGTCCTCCCTGCAAGCTACTTTAACAGACTTGTTTCTCCACAAGTTACATAAAACTGCAGTTGTAGTAAACATCTGAAAAAGGAAAGCTGACACTGCGTGGGTCAGGGCATGCATTAAAGTAATGTGCAGATGCAAGGTACAGAACTTAAGAATGTGACAGGGGTTGGAATGCAACAGCAAACATGGCTTTAGAATGACAAACTTGTGTGCGATTTTTAGAATACTGCAGGGATAAAGTTTTAAAATGCCATCAGGTTGCAACTGTGGAATGCAGTAATGACACAATCTCAAAGTAGCTAGGACACACAATTTTGGAATGTGGCAGGGGCACTAAAATTCATACTGCAGAAATGTCATATATTTTTGGAAAGTGACAGAGATACACAAGTTTGAAATGCAGGAGACACATAGTTGCAGAAGTTGGCAGGGATATGTAATTTTGTAAAGGGTCATGATACATAAATTTGGCATGTGGTGGTGAAACACAATTTCAACATGTGGTTGGGATGCTTGATTTCAGGTTGTGATAGCAGCATGCAGTTTCAAAAAGTGGTGTGGACACATAATCAATGTGGTTGTGATGCAGATTCAGAATGTGGTAGTCACATGCAATTTCAGGATGAAGTAGGGATGAGTAATTTTAGAATGTGATTTGGGCATGCAATTTGGGAATGTGGCAGTCACTCATTTTCAGAATGTGGTGGGAATGTCCAGTTTTGGAATACAGTGGGTATGCACATTTTCAGACTGTGACAATGACAGGCAATTTTTGAATGTGGAAATTTACACGCAATTTCAGAATGTGGCAAGAAGGTACAATTTTAAAATGTGGTGGAGACATGCTATTTCAGAAAGTGGGAGTGATGCACAATTTCAGAATATGGCAGTGACACACAGTTTTGGAACTGGCAGTGATATGGTTTTGGAATGTGGCAGTAAGACACACTTTTGCAATGTGGTGATGCACAGTTTCAGAATATAACAGTGACACACAGTTTCAGAATGTAGCAGTGACGCACAGCTTCATAAAGTGGCAATGATGCACACTTTCAGAATGTGGAGGTGATGCACAATTTTAGAATGTGGTGGTGATGCATAATTTCAGGATGTGGCAGTGACATACTATTTTGGAATGTGGTAGTGGTGCACAATTTTGGAATGTGGCAGTGGTGTACAGTTTCCAAATGTGGTGGTGATGCATAACTGCAGAATGCAGAGGTGATGCACTATTTCGGAATGTGGCAGTGATGCAGTTTTAGAATGTGGTGGTGATGCACAGTTTTGGAATGTGACAGTGACACACAATTTCAGAATATGGCAGTGATGCATAGTTTAGGAATGTGGAGGTGATGCACTATGTCAGAACATGGTGGTGAGGCACAGTTTCAGAATGTGGTGGTGGCACAGAGTTTTGGAATGTGGCGGTACCACACAGTTTTGCAAAGTGGTGGTGATACACAATTTCAGAATGTGTCAGTAACATAATTTTGGAATGTGATGGTGATGCATAATTTCAGGATGTGGCAGTCACATAGTATTTTGGAATGTGGTAGTGGTGTACAGTTTCCAAATGTGTGGCGATACACAACTGCAGAATGTGGATGTGATGCACTATTTTGGAATGTGACAGTGATGCAGTTTTTGAATGTGTCAGTGACACACAGTTTTAGAATGTGGCAGTGATGCACAGTTTCAGAATGTGGTGGTGATGCACAGTTTTGGAATGTGGCAGTGACACACAATTTCAGAATATGGCAGTGATGCATAATTTAAGAATATGGAGGTGATGCATAATGTCAGAACATGGTGGTGAGGCAGTTTCAGAATGTGGTGGTGGCAGAGCATTTTGGAATGTGGTCGTAGGACAATTTTACAAAGTGGTGGTGATACAGAATTTCGGAATGTGTCAGTGACATCATTTTGGAATGTGGTGGTGATACAGTTTAAGAATGTGGCATTGAAACACAGCTTCTGAATGTGGAAAGGATGTGCAATTGTGGAATCTGGCAGTGATGCACAATTTTGGAATGCGATGGTGATGCACAATTTCAGAATGCAGTGGTGACACAATTTTGGAATGTGGTGGTGACAGAATTTTAGAATGTGGCATTCCAACACAACTTCAAAATGTGACAGAATGTGCAATTTTGGAATGTGGTGGCGATGCTCAGTTTTGGAATGTGGCAGTGATGCACAGTTTTGAAATGTGGTGGTGATAATGCACACTTTTGGAATGTCACAGTGATGCACAATTTTGAAATGTGACAGTGACATGCAATTTTGGAATGTGGTGGTGCCACACAATTTTGGAATGTGGTGGTGGGTGCACAGTTTCGGAATGTGGTGGTGATACACTATTTTGGAATGTGGTGATGACACAATTTTGGAATGTGGTGACAACACAATTTCAGAATGTGGCATTGAAATACAATTTTGGAATGTGGCAGGGATGTGCAATTTTGGAATATGGTGGGGATGAGCAATTTCAGAATGTAGCGGGAATGCATCATTTTTTAATGTGGCTGGAATGTACAGTGTCAGAATGTGGTGGGGATATGCTCAATTTTTAAATATGGTGGGTTCATACAGTTCTGGAATATGGCAGGGACAAGTAAATTCAGAATAAAATGGTGTGTTCTGTCATTTTTATACAGTGTGCATCCCTACTGTATTCAGAAATTGCCAGTCCCTTCCAAATTCCTTGATGCATGTCCCAGTTGCAGTCTGAAATTGAATGTCCGGCTAGATTTCAAGATGGCACATCCCTGCCACATTCCAAGATTTCATATCCCTCCCCCAACATTCTAAAATTGTGCACCACCTCGACATTGTATACTTTGGTTCAGCACTGCATTCCAAAATCAGCTCCTGCTGCGTTCCAAAGTACAGCACCATGCATCTGAACATTCTGGAAATGCAAGCACTGCAGCCAGCCCTATGCCAGTTTTTTGAACATTTTGAAAATGCAAGCACAGCAGCCAACCCTACACAGGTAACTGCTACTGTTTCTTAAACTTTGGAGAAATAGGTCCTATTAGGTTGCTGACAGGGAGGACTAGGCTGTGAGTTCTGGTTATGACATCATCAGTGGCTCTTCACTGAAACTGTTTTTTTTTTTTAGCGGGTGTGAAATCACAGTTACAAAATAGCTCATAACTTTGAAGTAACCTAGAAACCTAATTTACGGTATGAGCTTTATTGGGGGTAGGCTGATTCTAATTCTGTAATTTAGCACTTTTGGTTGGACTCCCTCTTTAAGGCCATCTTGGCTTTTCACCCCTACAAGAATGTGAACCCTGATGGTCTTGATTCCAAACTCCTCCATCTCTCCATCGCTGCCATTATTCTTATTATTATCTATCTTCTCAACCTCTCCTCCTTAGTTTCCATCCCTTACACTTGGAAACAGACCACAGTCACCCTTTCCCAAAGGGGGCTGATGACACCTCCCTGGACAACTACTGACATATTTCCCTGCTTCCCACTCTAGGCAAGATCCGAGAACACCTTGTGCTCTCTCAACTCTCTCCTTCCTTGATTCATCCTTCTTCTTCATCCCTTTCCAGTGTGGCTTCCAGAGGACCCATTCCACCTCCCCCCTCCATTTTACTGGCTCCATGCTATCCGGCATGGATTAGGGCTGGCTACCTCCACCATTTGTGTTGACTTGTCCAAAGCCTTCAGCTCTGTTGCTTACTTCCTCCTCTTCCTCCTGGACAAGCTTAAGGCTGCAGGGCTCTCTGACTCCTTGATTGATTGGTTCTGCTCCTACCTTGAGGGCAGGTCTCAAGCTGTCTGCACTGGAGATCCCTCCCCCATTCGCTATCAGCTCAGACATTCCCCAAGGATTCGTCCTTGGTCCAATATTCTTCTTTATCTTCCTGAATGATCTCCATACTGCCTTCTCCCCTGCATCCATCCATATCTATGCAGATGACACAGCACTCTTTGCCATGGCTTCTCTACCTCTGACCTCACAGCCAGGCACCAATTGGACTTTACTAACATCTAGCACTGGTTCCTGGCAAATTGGCTGTCACTCAACACCAAGAAAATGGTCTCTGTGACCTTTAGCACTGGGCAGAGGCTTACCAGGCTCACCTCTTTTTACTCCTTCCATGCGCTGGATTGTGCAGCAATTGAGGATATCCCCTCATTCAAGTACCACCAGGTCTGGTTGGACCAGCACCTCAATTTTTCAGCACATGTGGATGCCATCCACAAGGAACTGCACCCCAAATTTTGTGTGCTTTACAGGAATAAAGGGTGTATGCTGCTTTCTGTATGTCAAAAGATCATTTTTAAGATGATACTCCCTATCTTCTACTATGGTGACATAGTATACAGTGATGCTTCCTTCCAAGTCCTCCTGGTCAGACTGGATCCCCTCTCACTACTTTTGCCACTTTGCTCTGGACTTTCCTCACCACACCCGCCACTGCTCCCTGTAGTTGTCCCTCTCCTTCCCTTACCTTGAGGCCAGATACAACACCCAATGTGCTTCCTTCAACTCTAAAGATTGGCTTGTCTCTCTCTCTCCCCTTGTACCTTGCTACCCTCCTCTTCTTCACTCACCCATTTCTTATCCCCTTTGCAATTCTGGCTATCATTCTCTTGCACTACCCTCAAGGAAATCCAGTGCTGGTTAAGCTGCCTTCTCCTTCTGTTTTCCCAGTCTATTGAGTTCTCTCCCCTTTACTATCTGCTCTGTCTCTTCTACCACTCACTTTCCTCCCTCCTCTGTGACTTCACTACTCAATCTTACAATTGCTCATGATACTGGTCCCTCGGCTGCTGCCCACCACCCTCCTTCCTCTGCCCCCCTTCACCCTACACTTGCATTAATTCACCCTCCCCAGTTGGCAATCTTTGATCCCATATTTACTCAGTATTGCTTCTGCACTCTCAACCAAACAGAGACCTGGGCAAGATCAAGCAGCATGGCCACCGACTAGGAAGATGTGGTTGCAGCAGACGGAGTCCAAGCCACCTCACTTTTAAGAGCTGATCAGCAGTTTGCAATTAGATATGAAGGTGAGCTTCACAGCAGGAATGCACAACTTGCTCACCTTCAAGGCATAATGGAGAACTTAAGCAAAACTTCTGTGGCTATGAATTGCTCTGGGTTTCGACCCTCCAGCTCCTCTGGTAGGCCAATGAGTCTGATGTTCTTCCTGAGTACTCTATTTTCTTGAGCATCAATCTTCTCTTTAACTTGCTGACTTGTTTCTCGAAGCCAGGATTTTTTTCTGTTTCATTCTTGAAGCATACCATCATACCATTGACTGCACTTATTCTGCTCTCAGCTTCGGTTAGTCAACTGGAGTGGCTGGCAGAGATTTTGCTTAAGGTCTCTATTATGCCTTGAAGGTGAACAAGTTGTGCATTCCTGTTTGTAAAGCTCACCCTCATCTCCAATTGCATACTGCTGATCAGCTCTCAAAAGTGAAGTGGCCTGGTCTCCAACTGCTGCAACCACATCTTCTTACTTGGCAGCCATGCTGTTCGACCTCATACAGGTCTCTGGTAGGTTGAGAGGCTTCATAGTGGCAGGAAAATTCAATTTCTGCTGTCTCTTTTTCTAGACATGCCCCTTGTACCAGGCTTTATGATGCTATAATTTCCAGCTATTAAGAAGAGTGGATACTGATGATATTAGGGAGTTCAGGATCACCTTGTAAAGAGCTCAGCCATATAAACATAGAAACATAGAAGTTGATGGCAGATAAGGAGCGCAAGGCCCATACAGTCTGTCCATTTCTTTTTCTACCTTATAAATGTGTCATCGGCCTTTGCTCTGCCAATGGCCTATCTATTCATATTCATCTGTATTGCTCCCTTATGCCTATCCCATGCCTGTTTGAAGCCCTGCACTGTACTCATATCCACCACTTCCTGAGCTAGGCTGTTCCATGCATCCACCATCCTTTCTATGAAAAAGAACTTCCTCACATTACCCCTTAATCAGCCTCCCTCTAATCTCATGCTGTGTCCTCTTGTCCTGCTATTTTTCTTGTATTGAAACATGTTAGACTCTTTAACCTTGTTAATGCCTTTAAGGTGTTTGAATGTTTTGATCATATCATCTCTCTTCCTCCTTTGCTCTAGGGTACACATATTGAGCTCCATTAATCTGTCCTCATATGTTTTCTGATGCAGTACCTGCACCATTTTGGTTGCCTTTCTCTGGACTGCCTCAATTTGGTTAATGTCCTTGTGAAGGTGTGGTCTCCAGTACTGCACACAGTACTCCAGATGGGGCCTAACCAGTGTCTTGTAAAGAGGGATTATTACCTGCCTCTTCCGACTTGTGATACCCCTACTAATACACCCACCGTGTTTGCCAGCTTGGCCACGCCCCTCTACAATTTCAAGTTGACTGAAACTTATTTGTTTATATTGAAACACAAAGATGATGAAGAAGCAGTAGAAGAATCAGCATTTATAACGCTTTTATTATACATTGTGTCTCAAAGCACTTTACAAGCAATGCTACACTGATAGTGAAGTGAGCGAACGTGTAGTGGCAGTCATTTTGCACATCAATCCCCACACACAGCCTTGGACAATTGCTTAAACTAGTTTTATGGGATGAGGAATGTTGGCTATGGCTCCGGGGAAACTCACATACTCTTGTGAAAAGTGCCATGGGTTCTTTTACTTCCACCTGGACACCTGCCAGGACAGCACCAGAGATGGGTAGAAGGGACCTCGGTTTAACATCTCATCTGAAGGATGACACACCCCGACAGTACAGCACCCGCCAGTGCTGCACTCAGGTGCCAGCATTTAGACATGAGCCAATCCCAGTGTGGGACTGGACTAGAACCCACAACCCTCTGGCCCAGAGGTGGATATACTACCGACGGAGCCATGCTGATGCCTTAGGAAATTGTGATGGCAATAGTTACCAGTCATGCTGGTCGTGGTCAACCACAGATAAAAAAGTGCTGACGTTACTAAAACTACTCATATTTTACTAAATGTTTAGTCATGATTGAATGTGGTTAGACATAGGTAATAAGAGGTCAGGCCATGCTATCATCTCATTTTATTATCCATGGCCAGCAGCCAGATTCCAGAATTACTAAGTTATTGTTTAAACTGTTTTGCATGTGCCATAAAACTGTTACATAACAACTATTGCATTTAGAAATGCAGACAAGCTCTTCTACTGGATACAATGAGTGGGCCACTGTGGCAATGTGAAGATTTAAGACTTCCTTCCACTCTGTTGTCAGTCTATGTGAGTGTACTTCCCCTGTCAATTCTTCAGGGTGTACCTCCTAATGGAGAGTTTCATAACAAAGCGCTGCATGTTTGGGCTGCACTGCTATGTGCTCTTTTAGTAACACACTGTAGTAACAAGTATTTTAAGGTTGAAAGGGGCTCTAGGTCCATCCAGTCCACTTCCCTGCTTCATAAGCAGGGACCAACAAGTATGCTGTGATTGGTCAGTGTCCCCCCTATAACAGCGATGTTAGCCCCACACAACATTACTGTATGACGGTCAGGTACCCATGACCAGGGCCACTGGAAAATTGCGGAAAATTTTACCCCAAAATGCAGAGACTTTTTTGCAGAAATTGCAGGAAAATTGCAGGGATTCACTGTTCATCCCCACTGCCCCCTAGTAAATCTTTTGTTGTTTGCTGCAGCTTGTATTGATCACATGAATTGTTAGATAAATGTATTGCCACTTGTAAATGCTTTTAATATGAAGAAATGTGTGTGTTTTTGAAATGCACTGCAAATAAATCATTATGTAGCATATCTTCTAAAAATCAAGACAACTAAATCATACAGTGCTAACTAGATTTTATTCAGTAGTTTACAGTTAGTCTGTACTGAATACATCCTTAAACAACATATTTTGCCAGTTTCTAGGTGTTAAATAATGAAGTCTGTTTAAACTACTTGCTTTGGTGCAAGGAAAAAATAAACAGATAACCGGGGTGCCTAATAAAGGTCTAGTAAGAAAAATGTTTATTTTGTTAAAATAATTACTGTTCTTAATCAGCACTGTAAGTACATTTTAAAATCACATGCTAAAAGTATCAAATCATACCAGTAGCTTTTCATTACATCATACAATAGTTTTCAATACATTGTACTTTTGTTCTACTCGGTTTGCAGTGATTTTACTTGAGTTGCAATTATTTTGTCTATTTGAAGGTAACAGTTTAACTATACTTAACTTGTTCAGCATGTTTTCAGAAATGTTTGCTTTTTGTAGGCTTTGTATGTGAGTATGCAGAAGTGGCAGATTAATATGTAAGGAATCGCTGTCACCAACCCCTCAGAAGCACATTCAAGTTTATAATCAGCAGGGCCACCCAAACTCCTGACACATTTGAATCAAAATCCTTTCAGATTGAAAGTATTTATACAAGGCAAATCTACCCTACCATTCAAAAACAAGCACTGTGGTCAGTGCTTCATTTAGGTGAATGGGGCACTTTGCACCTCTTCTCACACCTATTGTTTCAGTCCTTGAGTCACAAAAAGTTCTCTGATAGTCTGCTTTAACACAGATTTTAAGTGTTCAAGTCTACATATGCATGAACAGAGGATTTTGAAACCAAAGCAGGGAAGTGAAGCACATGAACGCAGAGTCACATTTAACCCTTTCTCACCTCCCACTGTACTGTTTTGGTCAAATCCAAGTCTGTGTACTAAATTGTTAGCATATCTGAGTAGATTTCCTTGATAATTTAAATATTTTATACAATTTCAGTCAAAAATTCCATAAATGTAAGAAATTGCAAGAAATTGCGGATTTTGTGTGGAGAAGGGTGAAAATTGTGGAAATTGTGGAAAAATTGAGCCCGCAATTTTCCAGTGGCCCTGCCCATGACCTTATTCATTACATGTCCATACACTAAACATATCACTACATAGACCCACACACAGATGCCATGAATATTCATACAGACCTTTACTTTACAATGTTAATCAAGCGGTCTGTTGGCAAGATGTTTAGCAAGCCTCCCACAACCTTCACAGCACCTGGGGCAACAGCTGCAGTAAGTGCTAAAAAACAAACAACAACAAAAGAAAAAAAAAACAGTCATTTGAGTTCTGTGCTTTTCAATTTTTACAAACTGGAAGTCAAAATGAAGTCATAGCATGGCACCAGGCAAACTGGGCAATCCATGTTCCAGTGTGACTGCTAACAGAAAAACAAATTCATCTATCTTTCAAAAGTATTGAGACACCAACACTGAATGTTATTCTAAGAGAATTTCATTTTCATTTTTCATTTTTAATTTTTATACTTGTTAGCAAGATGAGCAAATTGCCTGTTTTCACAAGCGACAAGTTTTACATACAAACATATTGTCAAGCAGGACATACTATATAAACAAGATAAGAACTATACATACATATGGTAATCAGTATCTATTGGAAACATAATTCTGTGAGTCAGTCCGAAGCAGCAATGGTAAACCATGTAGCATTTCTACTAATTATGTGGGACTTTGAGTCAATATCAACAGACATTTCAATGAGCACCCCTTTTAGTCGTGCCTTCAGTTTACAGCAGATAACTACTTTTTTTCCTCAGTGGGTTCCTCAGCTGTGAAAAGAATCTGCACAGGGTGAGTCAGGATAAGTGTGCCACCACCTCTCAATCAGTGTTACAGATCTCTAGAAGTTAAGAGATTCTAAGGAACTGAACCCACAAACTGTTTGGCTTGTTCGCAGAGTATGTCTTGAAGTGCAATTACACTTCACCCAAACCCCCGGAAGCTGTGAGAGGCAACATTCACTAAAAACAGACTCCTCTTAAATCATACAAGATGAAAATGGTCTGCAATATGGCACACTCTTTCAATGACAAGACCAACAAGATTTGGCTGGTGTCAACAAGGCTGGTCTTACTTTTTAGGGCTGGTCTGCATAGTAGTCCAGTTCCAACTGCGATCAAACTCAGGAAGTGTTTTGCAACTTTCCCATTGAAATGCGCTTGGGGGACTGGGACATGCCTTTTCTGGCCATCCATGAGTGAGTGAGTGAGTGTGTGCCTTGCCATTGCTCCTTGCAGCTGCTTGTAACCATTACTAACATCATATTGGCTACAAGGAGAACAGTGCATGAGAGCTGGAGAACAGTATATGAGAGCTGCAGAACAGTGCATGACAGCTGGAAAAGCAAGTGGCAGCCCTCTTAGGAACATAGAACTTACTGTAGTCTCACAAATTACTGAAACTGCATCCCCCCAAGCTTTGTTGCTCAACAATATGTTATGCCAGTTCATGGCTGGTATGTTTATGGCAGGAAAACTGGGTGTAAATCACAAATCAAGCCATGCTAGGACAAATCATACTCTGGCTTAATCTCTCTCTCCCTCTCTGTCAGCAGAGGAGCAAAGTAACAGCCTGAGAAGCCCCCACTATAGCCTGGGTCCTGAACTGATTCCCACTCTGAGTGTCTAGGTTCCCTCCCAGCTCTGCCATCCATCGGTCCACAATCCCACATTTCCACTCTGGGCAGCTCCACTGCTCCTTCTGTTGGTCCTGGGAGTCACTCCCAGGGTTGTCTCTACCTGCTGGTCTGTAGTCCCAGATTCCACACTGAGGATCACTGCTTACACATTGCATTGGGCCTGATCCACATTGCCCCACCCCACCAACAGGATGTGAGAGCAGGATACCCACCTCTGGTGTCATCAAACATTAAACTGACAGTGGGATGCCCATCCCTCAGTGTCAGTACCTGAAATAAAGAAAACCATAACTCATAGTCTTTTCTTTTAAACCTGTGAAAAAACAGGTCCCTCATTAGCAAAGGTAACTCCCCACCCTCGGGTCCCCAACACTGACTACCCTCTCAGGACCCACCACCATGCACTCCTCCACCCCTAACTTACCTATCCAGTGGGTCCAGCACTGCCTTTTGAATGCCATACTGCTTCCAATGTTAAGCTTGAATGGACTGAAAACAAGATAAGTTTAGTTAATGAATGTTTAATGTGTTTTCAACTTTCACTGATAACTTTGTCATTTTTTAATATTTTTGCCCCCAGTTTTTAACATGCCCATTTTTTGCCCCAACTCATAGACCAAGTAGGTGACATTTTCAAATCTTCCCCAAAATGTGTTTTCAGAGCTGCTCTGTGGAATCATGTTTCAGGTGGGATTTAAAATTGTCTACCTATCTTGATCATGAGGTGGGTTCATAAAAAAACGTTGTTGAAAATTTGGGGACAAAATGTCAAAAAACAACAAAGTTATGAAAAAGAATTCGATCTTTCTAATGATTACTCAGAATTTTGTCATTTGTGCAGATCTTTGCCTCTCAAATATTCAACACAGCCCTTATTGTACCCCACCTCATGAACATGAAAAGTGCAGTTTTTGAAATCCCTTCCCCTCTGTAATATGTTGTTGCAGTCACACCATGAAATCACCTTTCAGAAAAGATTGAAAAAATTCCACCTATCTTAATTTTTACATGAGGTCACAAGAAGACTATGGCCCAGATATTCAAACTATGCCCAAAAAGTGCGCAACAGCAGGAGCAAGTGCAAGTCTTTTGCGCCCATGTGCAAGAGACGCGATATTCAAAAACGGAGCAGGCCAAATTGCACCTACAGCTGACGACCAAATATCACACCACCTGTGACATAGCACAACTAGGGAGGGGAAGCTGAGCAGATCTGAAGCGCCATAACGCAACAAGGGATGTTCAGCTGAGCAGTCCAGAGGCGTCATAGCACAACCAGGGAGCCCCCCAGCAGCAGAGCAATGTAACTGCACAACCAGGCAGGTAGGGGCACACCAACCATGCCAGAGATGGGCACAGGAACACACAGCAGAACAGATATTGTCCCCCCACACCCCAAGCACTGCACAACTGGGGGAAGGCTGGAATAACCACTGGCCCATGGAGACAAGCAAACAACCCATAGCTGGGCCATGGTGCCCCATCACACCTACCGGCAAGCTGTGACTGGCACACAAGGAGGGCATACCACCCCATGCCACACCATCCCCCCAGTGCAGAGCACACCCTGCACTGTGACCCCCAGACACCCCCCCATGAGCAGTGATCACCACTGCAGGAAACCCCATGCATGCCACCACCCCACTGTGACACTGCAACCCTGTGCACCACAGAACCATGCAAGCCAGCCCCATCATGAGCACCCATCAGCGGGTGGCAGCACACAGAAATGCAACAACAGCAGACACAGTGCCACCATACACAGTCCCCCCGTGGTACTGCTGAGAGACCAACCATGCGTTGGCACAAGAGGTACCCCACATGGGACAGGGTGTGCCCTTGACAAAACCACCAGTGGTACAGCACCCTGCAGAGTAGTCTAGTGACACACCCTGACCCATCACTGGCCACAACAGCCAGCACAGCCACCCACAGTGGTGTGTGGAAGCATGCACCACACCAGATGCCACACAGTGTATGGACAGACACCCACCCATACGCAAGGGCACATCAATACAGGGATGCAGTGGTGGGGCAACCAAGCCCCCATTGTGGGCCCATGTAAGCTGTGTACATACAACCCATAGTCCTCCATGGCACTGGAGTGCCAGCCACCCTGCGCAGGAACTGTAGACCCGTACACCACCAGCAGTCGCCTGAAGCACAAGTCACAGACAGTGGGGCACATCCCCTGCAACACACACAAGGCACAGCATGGGGGTGGGACAATGACTGAGGTGCCCACAGTGCCACCTGAGCCAGGCATGCACCACACCAGTGACAGGGGCAACCCAGCAAAGTGATGGGTACAGTGGCTGCCCTGCAGGGACTGCCACCACTGACATGCCAGCAGACCATGCAGGTCACCGACATGCATGTGTGTCAGCTGCACAGGCCATGGACGGTCCGATGGGTGCACCATGGACACCGAGCACACACCATGGACCACTGCACACAGTCATCCAGTGCACAGAGCACAACACACATACCACAGACACTGACTGATAGCTACCCCCACACCATAGTCACCTCCACACGGACACACACACACATACCCATGACTGCACCACCCCTGATGCCATGCACACCACTGCAGCTGAGCACCTATAGCCTGCTGAAAATCAGAGACCACCACAGTATTCATATCAAAATTAAATGTATTGCACAAATATAAAATTCAACTATTTACAATATTACAAAAACTATATACAAGGTTGGGGGGCCACAAACAAGGTGGGGGTGGGTAGGGGGCAGGGGTGAGCAAATTGGATGGGAAAGGAGGGTGTGAGGCTGGGTCCAGGGGGGTTGGGGAATACAGGGACTGAGAGATCCCTAGCAGGAGTGCTGTTCCCCGCTCTGACTCCTCCGGCCTCTGTGCCTCCTCAGTACCCCAGTGCTATCTATCCACCTGAGGATGTCCAGCGATTCCCGGGCCAGCTGTAGTAGTTCCCGTAGAGCATCCCTGATGTCCCGTAGATAGTGGGTACCTAGGACAAGGGAGCACAGTCAATAGGTGTGAATGCACAACCCCATACAGCCCACCCACTGTGCATGGCATACGGCCATGGGACATACCACTGTGATGGTGTGTGACCACCTGCAGTGACCACATCCACAGGACCTGCCACCCAGATGCATACAGTCATGCAGAACGCTGCACACACCCACTGGCCAAGTCACGCACAGCACCACCGTGGCCATTTAGTGACATGGCTATGTGGTGCAAAGGTAGTGGCACAACCATGCACCTGGTGCATGCAAGGACCACCATTGACGCACTCCCAGACATGCATTGCCACTGGACAGTGTTGACTGTAACAAGTTGCGTGCATGGCAGTGGTGTCAATGAATGCTGGCCATGCCCCGCAGCCCACCCTGTTGCACAGCATGCAATAGTAATCATGGATGTGTGGCACTCACCCTCATTGGGCAGGTCAGGCGGGCGGTGATGGCCCTCACCCCGCCTGGCTACACCATCTTCCCCCCTCCGCTGCTCCTCTCTCAAATGGCATCGTTCATCCAGGCCTGTGGGAAAAACAAGGAGAGAAGAACATCAGTACAATCCCGAAGCAAAGTCCCCCTGTCCCAAGGTGTGTGCCCTCCCACCCAGCCAGACCCACCCACCCCACACCCTGTGAACACCACCACAGCCAACCCCAGACAGTCCCTCACCTATGTGCTGGGCACATACAACACTGTTACCCATATGGATGATAAAAGTGTGTTGACAGAACCCCTACCTGGATGTGGCACCATGCCCCTCCTGGCACATGCCCGCAGTTGTGCCAGTAGCTCTGGCTCCCTCCTCCGCAGGTCCCCGTAGCAGTGCCTGCACTGCTCTGTGCTCCTCCCCCATCTGGTGGCCTCCTCCAGGGCAGTGGCCACCTCCTGCCACACCTGGGTCCTGGCCCTGTCCAAGGGCGCCTCCCTGAAAAGAGGCCCATGGTGTGGCTCAACAATTGCCACCAGATTCGCCAGCTCAATCGCAGACCACTGCGCTGCCCATCTGAGTGTCATTCTTCCAGTTATAGTAGGCAATATGGCGCTCTACAGCACGGCTCCCCACATGCAGATGCTGCGTGGTACAGTGCTGCCATTCCCTATCGCACTGTTACCGAACAGCGTGATAGAGGTGCACCCATGCCTCACACATGGTGCCTAGGTGGCAAAGGTCAGGCACAGGGTCAAGGGTCTCTGGTGCATGGCCATGCACAGCGGTATTGGAAGACAATGTATGTAGTGTGATTGGGTGCCTGTCTGCCAGCGCCATAGCGGACTACTGAGCAGTTGGGCCATTGCGCCTATGATGGCCCAGTGCCACAGCACCATGTAGTGACCATTGCTATAGCGCCACTGGCACAATGGTGGCCGTGCCCTGCATTGCCTACTGTGCTCAGCACATCATCAGTGTGGCAGATGCCTGTGTCAGCAACCTGGGCATGCACAGTGAGGTGTACTATGCACGTACAGAACTGCGCCATTGGCTCAGCACATTCAACACAATTGTGCAAAGCGCAACAGCGCGATATTCAGCCGTCATATGCAAATCATCTAATCAGCCATTCAATGGCACAGCACTGCAATTTGCATCTACTTAAAGTTGCTCCTCACCTCATTTGCATGGATTGCGCTATAAAAGTGCGACAATGTGCTGCAGTGGCCATAGTCGATTACTGCAGTCTATTGGTGAGTTGCATGCTGTTTAGGAGTGTGGACTGTGGATTCAGGGACATGCATGGGACTGCACAGTCACAGGTAATAACTGCCATTCCTACAGGCTACATAATGACTGAACAGGTTGTTGGAGAGGAGGAACACAGTGGTGGGAGGAGGAGGAGGCCTAACTTTACAAAGGCTGAAACCGAGGCCCTGTTCGAGACCCACCTGGATGAAGAGCCACTTCTCAGTGGACTGTGGGGAACACCTCAAGCCTGTGCTGCTGCATGGGAGGAGGTGGCACGTGCTGTGAACCTGCATGGCAACCACCAGCGCTCCGTGCAGGAGTGTAAGAAAAAGATGGACACAGACAGGAGGAGGATAAAGGAGAAGGTGGCTGCCATCAGGGCAGCACATGCTGCTACAGGTGGGGGACAGCCAGAGGTGGTACAGCTGACCCCACAGGAGGAGACACTTGCTGGAAGCATGCAGCGCAGTGCCATTGAGGGTGTTCTGGGTGGTGGCTTCCAGACGGGTGGTGGCCCATAACTGCATGGTAAGTCATGGTCTGTCTATGGGGGGGCAGGGTAGGTCACACGCACTAACATGACTTTGCTTTCCCTTACAGATCCTGGGTGTCTGCATGGGTCAGCAGTGGTGGGCCTGTCCACTGCGGACAGTCAGCTGGAGTTGGAGGAGGGACCATCCACCTCCACAGGTATACGTGGATCACTGCGACAGTGGGGCCACCTGGCTGTCCACACTGATGTCATTGTAACAGGTGTGGAGGAAGCCCTGCCTGTGTCCCAGTGTGCTGGCATCCACGGATGCCAGCATGCTGTGACTGTGGTCGGTGCAGAGTCCGTCACCAGTGATGATGACACGACCGTCATGGGCAGTGACACGTGTGTGCCATGGGATGGCCACGCAGCAGGGCAATTCATGCCCATGGCTGTGAGTGGTGCTGCTGTGGAGGCCTGCATGTCAGCACAGTCCCAGGTTGTGTCTGTCAGCACCAGTGGGGCAGCACTGGTGTCTGTTCAGGACAGTGGGACTGTTGCGGCCACTGCGGCAGCACCACTGAGCCCTGGGAAGCAGCAGCCAGAGGGGCAGCATCAGCAGTCGCCCAATGGGCTTTGGGGTACCAGGTTCAATGGCGGTGTCTGTGCACCAGCTGTGGACATGCCCAGACCTGGTCCTGGTGCGCAGCACCCACCCTTATGGGGTGCTGATCATCAGGGCCATGCACACCCTGAGGGACAGGATGCTGAGGAGGCTGATGACCTCTTGGGCGAGTACACCTGCCTACAGCAAGCATCGGTCCAGCAGCAGATGCGGCTTGCGAAGTCTGTGGATGCACTGCATGTGGCTCTGGAGCGGGCAGAGGATCATCACAGCAGGGACACCGCACTGATCCTGGCATGGATGGACCATTTGCAGGAGGATGTGACCACTGCCATTGACAGGCATGCACAGGCATTCATTGCTGTCATGGCCACAATGGGCACACAGTCAGGTGCCCATGCAGCACGGACACCATGCAGTGCACTATCCACCCCTGTTCCTGGCATCGTGTGACTCCCACCCTGTCGATGCCGGGTTCAGCTGTGGGCACCCCGAGCACTCCTGGTGCAGGCATGTTCGGTGTGCTGCAGACCCCTGCATGAGCACAGTCGTGTTCACACAGTGGAACCTCTGGGGGACCATCGGTGCCACCCAATGAGGCCAGTGGTCAGCCTATCAGTGCTGGTGGGTCTCGGCGGGGCTGCCCACACATCAGTGGTGGCCGTGGCACTGTGTCACATGACTGACCTGTCTCCCAGTGTGGTTACTGTCTGGTGCTGCCCTGTGTGCATTGTGTGTTTCAGTGGGCAGTGCATGGGTGGGTACCCGGCCCTGCACGCGGACACACAGTCCACCTGCACACCCTCCCAGCTGCTGTCTGCAGTTGCATGTGCATGATGATGCCTGCATTGTGCTGTACACCAATGTGCAATGGTGCTCAGCATCTGACACATGGACATGGACAGGCAGTGGGCATGGTGGCCTGTGGACATGTGTTTTGCTAGGGTGTGCGTTCTGGGTTGGCGTGCCTCCTGCCCTCTGTGCACATTTGTTGCATTGTGTGTGAGCATGTGTGTGTGTGTCCATCTGCATGGCATGTTAATCCTTACCCATCCCTGGTTGTGTGTGTGCTTCTGTGCCCTGCCACTTCCCTTGAGGGCATGCACCCCTGGTGTGTGTCCATGAGTGTTTGTGGGTTGTGCCTTAGCCACTGGTGGTTGTGCATGGCCCCATGACTTACCTGGGTTGGCTGAAGTGCTCCTCTGCGATGGTGTCCCGGTGCAGCTGTGCCAGCCAGAGCAGTCGGGAGTCCCATCGGCCAAGGGGGGCTGCCCATCACCATCATCACCGGCATCCCCATCGCTGTCTCCCTCTTCGACCTGTACGGCTATCCCACATTCATTGGCCATGTTGTGCAGGATGCAACAGGCCAGGAATTGCCTGCAGGCCTTTGAGGGGCTGTACTGTAGGGCACTGCCAGAGGTGTCCAGGCAATGGAAACGTGCCTTCAGCATCCCAAACACCCACTTGATGACATTATGTGTGGTGGCGTGTGAGTCATTGTAGTGTTGCTGCGATGGGGTCATGGGCTGCCAGTAGGGTGTGAGCAGCCAGGGACTGAGTGGGTATCCACTGTCACCTGTGTGTAGAGGGCGGAGGTTAGGTTTGTGATCAGCATCACCCTGCCCCAGGCCATGTAGGCCACTACCCATGCCACCTCTGGCCATGCCCCCAAGGCCCTATGATTGTCCATGTGGTTTGCATACTCACCGAGTAGGTGTCCAGTGGGGATGTCCCCACTCTCAATTCTGTGGCACAGTGCTGACCGGTGCCAGATGAATGAATCATGTGCTCCCCCAGGGTGCATGGCACAGACATTGATTATGCGCCCCCTAGCATCGCACACCACCTGGCAATTGATGTTGGCATAGCCCTTGCGATTTATGTATGCAGCCCCCTCTGGGCCAGGTGGTGTGCGTATGGCCACATGGCTGCAGTCTATTGCCCCTAGCATGCCAGGCATATGTGCTACCCTGTGGAACTCCTGTATGTTTGCTGTGTGCTCCGCCGCTGTGCTGGGGAAATGCATGTACTCCGCAGTATGTGGCAGCAGTGCGCTGAGAAATTGGGTGAGGTGGCGTGATGTGGCCAACTGGGTTATGCCTGTGGTGTCCCCAGTTGGTCTCTGGAAGGTACCCGTGGCGAGCAAGCACATGCAGGCTGTTACCTTAGTCTCCACTGACAGGGCATGGCTCCATCGTGTGGGTCCTTGCATCACATCACTGCACAGCTCACAGAGCTGCCTCAGAATTGCCCTGTTCAGGTGGTACTGGCCCACAATCTCAGTATCAGTGTACAGCTCAAAGCTGGTGTGGGCTCGGTACTGCCTGTTGGGGGCATACCGCCGACAAGGCCCTTCCACGGTCATGACCCCCTGCCGCCTGCCTTCTCACCCCCCTCATAACGGCCTCCATTTGTAAGGTGGCACTGGCCATGTCCCTGGCTTGTGTTCACACCCCTGGCAGCTGTTGCTGTATTCCCCCCGCTGTCCTGGCTGCTACTTCCCCTGCACCGGGTACACCTGCCTGTGCTGGCCTCTGTGCTGTGTGGCTCCCCACACCTTCCCTGTGCCTGGCTGTTCAGACTGCTCTTTCCCTGGCCTGCCCTGTTTGTGCCTCCTGTCCTGTGTGTCTGGCTAGAGTTCTGCCTCATGTAGCTTCTCTGTAGCATTCTTGTGCCTCTCCCTTGCTCCTTTTTATTTTGGCTACTTTCCGCTATGGCGCAACTTCTGCTTGCTCCCTATTGTGCATGGCGCAAGTCGTTGAATATCGCACTGCTCCATTTATGCATGGTTCCTCCCCCTTCAGTTGCACATGCCTTCATTATCATTGCGCTGTTGCTCAGCAAGATTTCGGGGGCGCAACTGCCTCCTGCTGAATATCGCAGAATGGTGCAATTTTGGACTTGCGCAGGTGCAACCCTATTGTGCATGGCTCAACTCTTTTGAATATCTGGGCCTATGTTCAAAGTTTGGGGTCAAAATGTTAAAAAACAACAAAGTTATGAAGAAACATTTAATTTTTCCAACATTTACTCATAACTTTGTAATTTGTGCAGATTTTGGCCCCGGATGTTCCATGCAGCCTATTTGGCACCGTACCTCATAAGCATGACAGGTGTAATTTTTTTTAAATCTCCTCCTGAAACATATTTTCACAGTCACACTGCAACATTACCTTTTAGGTGAGATTTAACAAATGCCACCTATCATGATCATAAGGTGTGATCATAAAAAGGCTATATTGAAAATTTGGGGTCAGTATGTCAAAAAACAACAAAATTGTGAAGAAATGTTGAATTTTTTTCAATGTTTACTCATAACTTTGTCATACATGCAGATTTTGTCCCCAAAATGTCAACATAGCCCTTGTGTTACATTACCTCTCTTCATGAACATGACAGGGGTCAGTTTTCAAATCCCCTGCAATACATGTTTTCCCAGTCACACTACAAAATTACATTTCTGATGGGAATTAAAAAATTCCATCTGTCTTGATCATAATGTGAGATCATGAAAAGACTATGTGGGAAATTTGGGGTCAAAATTTTGAAGCCAACTGGAAAGAAGATATTGCTTTTTAGCAAGCCCATCCTGGGTAAATATATTGTAAAAATTGATAAAAACAGGCAGCATAGAAACATAGACAATGACAACAGAAAAAGACCATTGGTTTATCCAGTTGGCCCATAAAACCCTAACAAACTCGGAACCTATTATTCATACACCTCCACTGAAAATGAGATATTGCATCTCTGCTGTACTGTCCTGGGTACATACAGTCTAAAAATGTGTAAAAGCAGGACACCATTGAAAATGAGGAGCCCACTGAAAATAAGATACTGTATTTCTTCTGGTCCATCCTGGGTAAATATACAGTAAAAATGTGTAAAAGCAGGACTCATGTACCACAGAACATCACAGAAATGTGCATATGTGCTGCTCTATCCTGGGAAAACTACTAGAACCCTCCTTTCAGCTGGACTATCCTGGGTGGATACATCATAAAAATGGGTAAAAAGCAGGGCCCTACTGAAAATGAGACAGTGCATCTCCACTTTGATATCCTGGTTAGGTACAGTGTAAAATGCATAAAACCAGGACCCACTGACAATACGGTATCTGAGCTGTGCTATCCTGGGTAAATACAGTGCAAAAAATATGTCAAAGAAGTACCCTGTTTGAAAATGGGATAGTGCATCTCACCTGGTCTATCCTGTGTAAATATGTAGTAAAACTGTTTCAATTTGCCTGTGCAAGTGATTTCGTGCTTGTGTAATGTAGATCAACTTTAGCTGTTTGCTTCTCTATCCATGAGATATACCACTCTGTAGGGGTATGAAGGCATGGAACCCTAGGGGAGTATTCCACCCCTTGAGGTGCCGCGGCAGTGATTCCCTTGGCTAAAGGTACTTCAGGGAGAAGCCAACGAGAGAGAGAGACAGAGGTGTGCCACTGGAGGAGGTGGAGGGGTGGATGGAGGGGCAAGGAAAAATGCTTGTGTGTGGAGTGAGGAAAGCAGCCCTTAAATAGCCAAAAGTGGGGAGTGGCCAGGTGCACCACCCCCTTGAACTACAAGCTATAGTTTTCCAATTCAATGTGCCTGTGCAACTGGTTTCATGCTTGTGTAATGTAGATAAACTTTGGCTGTTCACCCCTATTTCCATGGAATATACCACCCTGTAGGGGTATGAAGGCAAGGAACCCTAGGGGAGGGTTCCACCCCTTGAGGTGCCGCAGGAGTGATTCCCTTGGCTAAAGGTACTTCAGGGGGAAGCCAACGAGAGAGAGAGAGACAGAGGTGTGCCACTGGAGGAGATGGAGGGGTGGATGGAGGGGCAAGGAAAAATGCTTGTGTGTGGAGTGAGGAAAGCAGCCCTTAAATAGCCAAAAGTGGGGAGTGGCCAGGTGCACCACCCCCTTGAACTACAAGCTATAGTTTTCCAATTCAATGTGCCTGTGCAACTGGTTTCATGCTTGTGTAATGTAGATAAACTTTGGCTGTTTACCCCTATTTCCATGGAATATACCACCCTGTAGGGGTATGAAGGCAAGGAACCCTAGGGGAGGGTTCCACCCCTTGAGGTGCCGCAGGAGTGATTCCCTTGGCTAAAGGTACCTTAGGAAGAAGCCCAGAAAGAGTGTTGAGCAAAGCATACAAGGTAGTAAAAGTGTATTGGAGCTGAGGATCTGAACATAGGTCAGTTGGTAGTATGGGTTCAGTTGGTAACATGGGTCAGTTGGTAGTATTGTTTGAGTAGAATAGGCAGGAAATGACAGGTGAATAGTGACCCACTCAGAGGTCCAATAGTAAGGCATGGAGGCCTGGTTTCCTAGGGAGAGAGAGAGAGAGAGAGAGAGAGAGAGAGAGAGAGAGAAGAACAGCCAAAGGGGGAGATGGGACACTTACAGGACGGCCACCCACTCCATCCAACAGTGGAAACCTACCTAAGTGACCTAGGGATTATTGCCTAAGGCTAACTAAATATTATGACCTCTTTCACGGAAGAGAGAGGAGAAAAACCTTTGAGGAGGAAATCTCTGGGTATCCGAGGCCTAAGTCACCTTCCCTCCAGGCTCGGGATGTTTTTGATTAGTGATGGCACTGCTGCTGCTGCAATTTGAAAACCCAATCAAAGGGGTGGAAAATATTCCAGTCTGAAGGAAGGCTCTCACACTATCCCTCCAATGGGAGCGCTGTGAAAGGCTGCGAGCGAACTCTGCAACACAGATCCTTCAAGGCGGGATGAGGAGAACGATGACTGCTGAGGCACGCAGCTGGCTTACTGATCTAAAAACAAACTAAGTGAAGCAGATGCAGTCATGGGGAGAATAGTGCAGAAGGTGCCTTAGGCAGCTGATGCTGCAGCTAAAGGAGAGCAATATTTCCTCCCTTCACAGGTTAGTTAAAATTCGACATCAAGAGGCACCACTGTGCATCCACATTCATACCTAATGGCTAAAGTTCTACCTGGAGTGAGGCCTTTCCCAATATGGGCCAGGAAAGAAAGGACTCCACACCGGACATCATGCGCTCAGGATGCAAACTAGGGTGCAGAGTGAGACTGTCGGCTGTGAGCGATTTCTAGCCAAATTGATGGGCATGGTTGGCTAATCTCATGTACCAATGGAGCAGGCCACACAAGATACTGGAGAGAATATCAGGTACTAAGCAGCAAAAGAAACACAGTAGGTATGGTACAGGTAGCAATAAGTAGCAAGGTAAGCATGTGAAACAATGGAAGTGCTAAGTGTTGGAGACCATACATAGGTCAGACATGTTTTAAGCAAGGTTCAGTGCAAGGGAACCTGGGCCTTAAGCGGTGCAAGGCTAGTCAACGAGCCCATGAATGAGTGCCAAATAAAGGTGGCAAAGACTTGGAGGAGTTTAGTGGCAGAGGCAGTAGCCAAACAAAAGGTAATTAGGCCACATGGGGCCATGGCTTTTCAACAAAAAAAAACAGTCCCCTGCCATGGGAAAAACAAGGAAGCAAAGGGGAAGGGCCATGACCCACATGCAGATTTTAAAACTAGTTTACAGCAACAGCAATAGTTGGGCTGGCCTCCAAAGTATAATAAAGCAGGGTGCAAAAGTAATTGAGTAGCATCCAGCAGCAATTAACTATAGCTTGTAGGGGCAGCAATCTGAATGAACAGAGAACTGTAGGGAAAGGCAACGCACTGAAGACAGCAGCAATATTTGCTTGGTATAAATACAAGAAGCAGGACTGAGTTCCATGGGCTATGCTGCTGAGGTTATAGTGAAGCAGTAAAAGAGCAGTTGTTAGTTAGGAAGCAAAGCTATGAACCAGGTGTAATCAAAGAATGGTAGATAGCATAGGAGAGCAGAAGCAGGGAAGTAACTTCTGAGCTGAAACATACAGATAATGACTGAAGTTGCACTTGAGGTTTTGCTGAAATCTGGTGAGTAAATGGGAAAATGTGCTGTGACTGACACCAGGAAGGGACGCATGTGGTATCATGCACACTCCTGTCCCTTGGCGTCATTGCATGTCATGGACATCCACCGGGGGAAGAAAAAGGAAAATATGGGCACCAGTCACAGCGGCTTGATGGCCGTATCCAAGGGGGACTTGCTCGGTGCCAAGGGTGTGCAGCTTTACTGGATCCTGTCTGGGTGTGAGAGTGCGAGAGGAGCTCTCCACCTCCCCACCAAGATGGGCAAGCCATGGGGGTATGCCACAGGCCTGAATATGGAGCGGGGGGGGTCCTTGGGATGGCAGCAGGAAACCTCAGGAGGATGCCTGGAAGTGTGAGGTAAGCAGACTGGTGGCCAGGGACAAAAGTACCAAAAAAAAAGAATTGTAGTTATATGAGGACCACAGCCAATGTCAGCTTTACAGATTTTTTTTACATAGAGTGCCCACTGGTCGATTTTTGATGCTGCTTTTCAGTTATGCTCCCTTCACTGTACACAGTGGTTCAAATTTACCCAATGACCGACAAATAGTTTCATCCTCCAGCATCAAACTTACTTCTAGCCCTCCTCTATATCACCATTTTTTTCTTTAATCCTCTGATGGCTTGGGTTGGATACACATCAGGTAGCTGGAGAAAAAGGGCAGATTATTTTATATTCCCTAAGGGGCTGGATTGGGCACTGCACCTGTCAGACAGTTGGGGGAAGAGAGACAGATGTTTTTTATTCTTTGATGGGCCAGGTTGGGCATCAGGCCTATCAGGCAGTTTGGAGGAGGAAGGCAGAATTTTTTATTGCTTGATGGGCTGGGTTGGGGCTTGGGATTGGTCAGACTGGAGAGGAGGGGCAGACAGATTTTTTGTATTATTTCCTCATGGACTCATCAGATAGTTGAGTGGAGGAGTGACACATTTTTTATTATTTTACAGACTGTGTTGAGCACTGGATACATTAAGTAGCTGGGAGTTGGGAAAAGATTTGTATTATTCCCAGATGGCCTGGTTGGGCACTGGACATTCTGCTGTGCAGCAGGCTAGGATGGAGCCTGCACAGTAGTGTGATCCCTATGTGTGTATTGAGAAGAGTGCAGGGCTGAGACTGAACACTGAGAGAAGGAAAGAGCAGTTGAGGGACAGTAGGGCAGTGGAGCGGGGATTATTGGCACTTAGGGTTATAACCTCAGAAGTGAGTGCCATTTGTCCCCCTCTGTCCAGTCTCTCACACTAGTGCACTGCAGGAAAGAGTAGGCAGAGATTCCTGACCAGGCTGGTAGTGTAGCAGTGCAGCAGCAGCAGCCGCAAACCTCCCATGCAGTGTTTGAGAACCTCAGTGCAACCTGAGTGGATGGGCATGGAGAGAGTAATGTTTTACTACCCCACATATTCCATCTTCTGCTTTGCTGCTGCTCCTGCTTATCTCTGTTTGGCATTATACAGGGGCTATTTTGGGAACAGGATCCATCAGGAAGTTGCAGGGAAGGGACAGATTTCTTTTATTCCCTCATGAGCAAGGTTGGGCACAAGACTGATAAGACAGTTGTGGGGGAAGATGGACATATCTTTTTTAGTTCCCCGACAGGTGAGGTTGGGCACCTTTCGTGTTAGGTTGTTGGGGATGGTCAGATTTTTTTTGTAACCCCTGATGGCCCAGATTGAACACCGGACCTGTTTGATTGTTTGGGGGGGGGTTGGTATTTTATTTTTCATATTCCCTGGCACTGCAGGTTGGGCTCCAGACCTGTCAGGTTGTTGGGGGAAGGAGACAGTTTTTGTATTCTCTGAGGGGCTGAGTTGGGCAATGGACTCGACAGGCAATTTGGGGAGGACAGATTTTTGTATTTCTGGATGGGCTGAATTGGTCACTGAATCTGTCAGCTTGTTTGTGGGAGGAGGACATATTTTTTATTCCTTGACACGCTGGATTGTGTACCTGACCCATAAGGGTTTGGGGAGAGAGGGACATTTTTTTTTTTTTAATTCCCTGATGGGCTAGGTTTTGTATTGGACCAGTTAGGTAGGTAGGGGTGAGGGCCAAATTTTTGTTATTTCCTGATAGGTCAAGTTGGGCACTAGATCTATTCAGTTGTTTGGGAGTGGGACAGATTTGTTTTATTTCCTGGGTTGGGCTGGGCCCTGGACCTGTCAAGTAGCCTGAGGAGGGAGACAGAATTTTTTATATTCCCTCATGAGCAGGGCTGGTCACTGGATCCATCAGTTAGTTGGGAGAGGGCACCAGATTTTTTTGATTCCCTGTCAGGCCAAGTTGGCCACCAGAAATTCTGTTCTAATCTACAGTCCCTATACTACCTGTATGGAAATCCAGTGCCTTGTAGAACACTTTGGGATAAAGTGAGTATGAAAGTCAAGATTTAAAACTTAGCTCTATTGTATTCTACAGTCCATACACTACCGGAATATATCTCCTGTTGTCCTGTACTTTGCAAAGGACCAGAACTATTACATCGTTGGGGAGAAGGCCAGATGTCAATTTTTACCTGGTGAGCAGGATTGTGCATCTTATTATTATTATTGGGTTGTTGGGGGTGGAGATTTTTTTTTTAATTTCCTGGAAGGAAAAGATGATAAATTAATATTGTCCAAACCTGCCATTTTTTCCAAAAGACTTCTTCTGAAGGTGCTGTCAACCAATGGCGGTTGCCATGGGGAAGGTGCTCCACTGCTCAGCATGCTGGATTAGCGTGTGCGTGACAATGTGAGCCATATGTGTGTGTGTGTGTGTGTGTGTGTGTCAGGGAGAGTGCAGAGTGGAGACTGACCACTGAGAAAAGAAATGACAACGAGTGAGGAACAATCAGCCGGCTGAGCCAAGATCATGTGCACTTAGGATTGCATGCCTTGGAAGTGTGTGCCATCAGTTCCCCTGAGTTCAGTATCCACTGCTAGTAATCTGTAGGCCATAATTGACAGAAAGGCCAAAAATCACTAGCAGCAGCAGTGCAGCAGCAGAAGAGGACTTTTTTTTTTTTTAAGTTGGTTGAGCACGTGCACAAACCAACGTATTGTTGCAATACGGGATTTTGGGGAGGGGGGGTGTTGCTGCCAAGCCCATGCAGTACACAAAACCAGGGGCTCACAATTGTCTTGGCAGTCTACACCAATGACTACTTGGTATGGTCCTGATGCAACTCTCTGCTGGGTGGGCTGAATGGTCATGCACGTCAAAGGACCAAAGCCGCTCCAATGAGAGAGGGCTTCGGTCCTTTGAGTACATTCTCAGTCCGGCCCCCACCCTAGAGAGAGACACAGAGTGGTACAACAAGACTGCTCATAGACTGAGGCAGCAGCAGGATGGAGATTGGAGTGACCGTCGGAGTCAAGTGTTGACACTGGAACTTGGAAGCCGTTGACTTTTTTGCCCAATGGAACACTGAGCTGACACAGAAGCTCTGTGTGCTGTCTGCTGTGCCTGCTCCCCATCTCACTGCTTTTACTTCTCCCCTTTTCATGTCTCCTCCATAGAAAATAGCTGACGCAATTTTTTTCCACCACATCTGCAATGAAATTGTAGCGATAGCGGAGACTGTCAGGTCAGACTGGCATGGTGGAAGACACCGGCAGCAGTTGGAAATCAAATGCTGGAGTGCTACAACTCTGCCCTTCCCTCACCTGCTGTCCTCACTGGCCCTGCCACAGTATAAGCAGCCCAGTCCTGGCCCTCACTTTCCCCAGTAGCCCCAATACAGCTGCAGTTTGTCTTCCTCCTTCCACCGCTCTTCGGTGTCCCTGATTCCTGTGACCCGCATCACCATACGTCCAACCCATGACCAGCACACAGGAGAATGTGATTCCTGAGGTAGGTGTGAAGAGAGTCAGGAAATTGATATGAGGCTGGTCGATGCAATGCTGCAAGTTGCAGCTACTATTTGCGATTTGTGGCATTCTATTAACCTGCTGTGAAGTTCACCTACCCAATGTTACTGTTTACTTAAGGGGCCTGTAGCAGTGCACAGTGGAGCAGTTGTCAAGGTTGGAGCTCGGAGGGAAGTTGGTGTGGAAAAGGACTGGGAGACTAAGCAGCAGAGTGGAGGAGAAGATCCGCAACTAACTAGAGCCAGACTGACCACCAGACCATCCCATTTGAGTTGATTATACAATTGATCCAGCAGCAACATGACAGGAGGTAGGTCTCCCACTATGTCCCTCCCAAAAATTAACATTGTCTGCCCTTAGTTTTAGCCACTGCCAGCTAGCCCCCTTTATTTCATCCTTGCTTGTCTAGACAGCCTTAGCTACAATAAATATAAAGTTCAGCCACCAACTACTTTCCATCCAGTCCTGATCTGGCCAATTTTTTTTAAATACCTGTCCCAGACTACACTCACCATTGCACTTTTTCGGAACAATGTCAAATTATTTAACAAGCAACCAACGTTAAGCATTGACAAATTCTTGTTTTTATTCCATGACAGGCTCTCTGACAGACTGGGCTGGCTACCAGACCCATCAAGTAGTTTGGGGGAGAGAGACAGGTATTTTTTTCATTCTCAGATGGGTTAGGCACTGGATCCATTGGGTTATTGGGGGAAGGGGAACAGATTTTACTTTTCCCTGATGAGCTAGTTTTGGTCCCTGGTAGTTGGGGAAGAGAAGGTACAGATTTTTCTATTTCCTAACAGGCTGGGTTGGGCACCAGATCAGTCAGATAGCTGGGGGAGGGGCCATTTTTTTTATTCCCTGATGGAACAGCTTGAGCTCCAGATTCATCAAGTAGTGGAGGGGAAAGGACTATTTTTTTTTAAATTACTTAATGGCCCAGGTTGGGCACCAGAAATTCTGTTCTAATCTACAGTCCCTGCGCTATCAGTGTGTAACTCCCATGACTTGTTAAACACTTTTGGATACAGTGAGTAAGAAAGTCATAATTTACAGGTTTATTGTATTCTACAGTCCATAATCTACCTGAATCTCAGCTCCAATGCTGTGTAAAGCACCAGCCAGAAACGTACTTCGGTGGGGAGAAGGATGGATTTTATTCATTTCCGGAAGGGCTGGGTTGGGCACTGGATCATCAGGTTGTCAGAGGGAAGGGAACAGATTTTTTTTTTCAATTCCCTTGTGGGTTGGTTTGTGCACTGGATCCTTCAGATTGTTGGGGGGGGGAGGAACATTTTTTTTATTCTCTGATGTGCAGGTTTGTGCACTGGATCTGTCAGGTTGTTTGGGAGGGATGATTTTTTTTTTAATTCCTGGCAGGCTTGGTTGTGTATCAGACATGTCAGGTAGTTGGGGGAAGAGGCTAGACTTTTTTATTCCCTGGGAGGGGAGGATGGGAAATTGGTGATGTACAAACCCACTATTTTTCCCAAAAGACTTACCCCTCTGACTGGTGTGTCAGGAATATGGGGGGCTGATTTTTTTTATTCCCTGACAGGCAAGGTTGGGCACCAGATCCATCAGATAGTTTGGGGAGTGGCCATATTTTTTTATTCCCTGATAGACATGTAAAGTATTGCCGAGGGATATATATATCTATATTTTATTCCCCTAATGGCTAAGGTTGAACACCAGAAATTCTGTTCTGTTCTACAGTACAGTCCTTGCACTACCAATACTGTATGTAACTCCTGTGCCTTGTAAAACACTTTATGATACTGTGAGCATGAAAGTCATGTTTTAAAACTATTGTATTCTACAGTCCATGCACTACCAGAATCTAATTCCTGTACTTTTTATAGCAACAGACCTGTAACATAGTTGGGAGGAGAAGAACGGATTTTATTTATTCCCTGATGGGCTGGGTTGGGCACTGGATCATCAGGTTATTGGAGGGAGGGGGATAGATTTTTTTATTCTCTGATGGGCTGGGTTGTGCACAAAATCTATCAGGTTGTTGCGGGTGCCATTTTTGCTGCTCCTTAGATGTTTCTTTTTGTTGGTCCTTACGAGTTTCTGTTTACTGAGTGGTTTACCTATGCCGAATCGACAACACTGTTGTCGAAGTTCAGCATGGCGAGATCCCCAATGTCAATAGGCAAAATTTTGCCTGTCCAACACTGGTGTGTTTCTCTCGGGGGGGGGGCTGTGCCCCCCACCCCCCCTTCTTAAAGTACTTAAAGTAAGTAACTCTGTGTCAGAGTTGGTTTGAAGGGGGGGCAAAAGATGGCAAAAAGGGTGAAATTTTATCCTCGGGTCCCTCACAGCGACAATCTCGAAACCTGTCAATATTGTTGCTGTGAGGGATTTCGCCACCTGAGTTTCACTGTTTGGTCAGCAGACTGACTGGGCACACCAACAGTGAAGTGGTCTTTGTTTTGCACTGCTGTAGGGAGGGGGACATATTTATTTTATTCTTGGATGGGTCAGTTTGTGCACTGGATTCATCAGATTGTTGGGAGGGAGCATATTTTTTTTTATCCCTGGCTGGCTGGGTTGGGTACCAGTCTCCAGACTCATCAGATAGTTGGCGAAGAATGCTAAATTGATGATGCCTACATCTGCTGTTTTTTCCAAAAGACTTCTCCTCTGATAGGCGGTGTCAGCCAATGGTGGTTGTCCAGGGGTGGGTGCTTTCTTGCCCAGCATACTGGGTTGGAGCTTGCATGGCAGTTTGAACCCTGTGTGTGTGTGTGTGTGTGTGTGTGTGTGTCAGACAGAGTGCAGAAGTGAGACTGCGTACTGAGATAAGGATAAACAATGAGAGTCACGTAGCAGAGCCAGGATACATGGCACTTGTGATTACAGCCTTGGAAGTGTGTGCTCTCGATTTGGTCTCCCACACTAGTGTGCTGCAGTGGGAAGAAAGAAAGAAAGAAAGGCCAAAACTCACTAGTATGCAGCAATGAAATGTGACATTTCTTTTATTTTCTGACAGGCTGGGTTAGGTACCGGACACATCAAGTAGTTGGGAGAGAGGGTCAGATTTATTGTAATTCCCTGATGGGTCAGGCATTGGACCTGGCAGGCTGTTGTGGGAGCGGGACAGATTTTATTTTTTTTCACTAACAGATCAGGTTGGTCCCTAGACTCATCAGGTAGTTGGAGGGAGGAGTGGGAATAATTTTTTTCTTGATTTTCTGATAGGCCTGGTTGGGCACTGGACATGTCAGATAGCTGGGGGAAGGGGCCAGATTTTTTTTATACTCTAGGAGGGCAGGATGGTAAATCAATGATGCCCACAGCCACCATTCATTTCAAAAGACTTTGCTTCTGAGGAGTGCTGTCAGTCAGTGGTGGTGGCCTAGAGGCAGGAGTGGCACTGCTCAGCATGCTGGGTTAGAGCATGCATGGCAGTGTGAACCCTATGTGTGTGTATCCAGAAGAGTACAGAGCTGAGACTGAGTACTGAGAGAAAGAAAGACAGTGAGAGAGGGAGAGTCGGATGGCAGAATCGATATTATGGACAGTTAGGATTATAGCCTTGGAGTTCATGCTGTCAGCCCCCATTGGTCCAGTTCCTCACACTAGTGTACTGTGGGCCAGATAGGCAGAGTAGACCAGCCTCACTGATAGCAGCAACAGTGCAGCAGCAGTGGGGGCCATTTTTTTAATGCTTTGACAGGATGGATTGAGTACAGGACCCATCAAGTAATTTAGGAGAGAGGACCAGATTTTTATCATTCCTTGATGGGTTGTGCACTGAATCAGTCAGGTAGTTTGGGTGGGGGACATATTTGTTTTTATACCCTAATGGTCTGAGTTTGTTCCTGGAATCATCAAGTAGTTGGAGGAGGAGGAGAGAGTACGTTTGTATTCTCTGATAGGCTAGATTGTGCATCAAACCCATCAGATAGTTGGGGGGAGCTTTGCAGTTTTATATTGCCTGACCAATTGGGTGGGGCTCTGGACCCATCAGGTACTTTGGGGGCAGGATCAGATTGTTTTATTCCCTGATGGGTTGTGCATCAGATCTGTCAGGTAGCTGGGGGAGGATGAAATATATATATTTTTTACTTCTCTGAAGGGCCTATTTGGGCCCTGAAATGAACAGATAGTTTGTGGTAGGAGAAGGGAACAGTTTTTTTTATTCCCTGATGGTCCAAGTTGTGCCTTGGACCCATCCAATAGGTGGTGGAGATGTGCAGTTTTATAGTGAAAATTTAGTAGCACCAAAACTCTCAGTTTTACATAGGTTATTTCATTTTTTTTAAAGTCTAGCTTTCCATTCACAAGGTTGCGTGAACTGACAGTTTGTTAATACTTCCTGTCTGAGCTCATTCATAGTCATTCTTATTATCACAGTGGTGGGGGTCTAGGCTAAACAACCCAAGGACTTATTCAGTGTATCACCTAGGTCAACTGCATGTTCTCATGAGATTCCCTACTTGCCCATCAGGCTCTCATGCACTTTCCTTCTTGCAGTCAATAAAAAGGTAGCAAATTGTTACTGACAGCTGCATGGAGCATTAGAAATGCACACCACTCACTCATTGACAGCCATAAGAAATCATGTCCCAGCCCCCAAGGCATTTCAATGGGAGAACAAAATGGTACATTTCTTCCCTGGTCAATTGTACATAGTCCTGAGTCATCTGGTGTTATATTATTATCTGCATATGTTTACTATGAGCTAGGATTTTGTATTTATCATATTGTTATCCTATTTTGTATCATAGGGGCACGTTAGTACCCCCATAGATAGAGTTCAGAAGAATGTTTAATGTTAAACCCCAATTGTTGCACCTTAATTACTTTGCTGTTGTTCGAAGAAATAACCCAAAATTTGGTAAGTAATACATTTTATTGTTCGTTCAAAGACCATTACATAAATAATTACAGATTTATCCTCTAAAAAACATTTATAAATACATTAAAAAAGAAAGATTGACAACTTCAATCAAGTTTACAATATAATCAGGAGTACAAAAAGCAGAATATTTCCAATCATCATCTTCCCTTGAGTGCCTAATAAAGTGCTATTTAAACTTTCTTCTAACACCAGCACTTGCTCTAAGATACCCAGTTACCTTGCTAATAACATCGTCATCTTTTGATGTGAACATTACATTTAACAATACATTTTTGTCTGTAGTATCAATACCTTTCCAGATTGGGAGAAGCCATCTCATCCTGGATTTATTGTTCCAAGAGCAATCAAAGACAACACAACCCAAGTCTTCTCTCCCTTTAGTCATACAGGTACATAAGGTGTCTCTAGTATCAACTGATTTCTCAAATCTTGCTGTTAACACTTTACTCAGAAACTGTTCTAAACAATATCTAGTAAATAATTTTCTAAGTTCTAGATCTATCAAAAAGTCCAGATAGTATTTAAATCTAGACTGACTGTCATACTGAATCAGCCAGAGTGAAATTTTTAGATAAGAAATGGTGACACAATCATCCAACCTGGATTGGTTAAGGATTTTTTTTACAGTACGCCTTGTATTTTAAATTTATACTAATACCCTTATCCACATATTTCTGTACATGAGTAAGATTGTACTTGAGAAATACTGCTTCAAGATTTTTCAGCCAGTTAGATTTTTTTACAGCTTAAGCCATCCCATTTTCTTTTCTCTTTAAGACATTTCTGTGGAAGTCTATTTGAATTAATCTGAGTAACATTTATCCAATAGGCAACCAATTTAGCTATGCATTGTGGATCAAGGCTTGCTAGGCCTAGTTCAGCCCACAAAATGGAAGCAGGAAATGAGTTTCCCACAGTGAGTGATGTACATAAAAGTTTATTTAAAGGGGTGTCTATGGTCCCAATTTTGTTGGGGCCCCAAATTTCAACTTGGTACCAAGCTTGAGTCACATATTTCGCTTGTATTGCTTTTAGCAAGGGCCTTACACTGTTGCCCCCAAATTTATTATTAAATCTGGCTAAGGTTCCAGCAGTCTGTTTTAATTTTATCAAGAATGTTTTTATGTGCTGAGTCCACTGGCAGTTGTTTGCAAATGTAATGCCAAGATAGGTATAGGTTTTAACAGTCTTTAACACCTGTTTCCTCACCGACCAAATATCCTTTATTTTATTAGAACCAAAGACAACAATCTGACTCTTTTGTTTTTATTCATTTGTAAGCTATATTAGGAGGTAAAATCATTTAAGATATTCAGCTTTTTCTGGAGCCCTGATTTAGTTAAAGCTATCAAAGCCAGGTTGGTCTATATAAATGCTAAATAAGACGGGAGCTAAAACACATCCTTGCCTAACCCCTTTATTTGTAGTAAACATGGATGATAGATGACCATAAGTGCCAACCCTAATCTGGGCCCAAGTATTTGAATAAAGGTTTCTAATAGCCTGAATTAAATCTGGATGAAAACCTTTCTTAGCCCTAGTTTGCCATAATTTATATCTTGAGATGTTATCAAATGCAGAAGTGAAATCAATAAAGGTCACAAATAACTTTTGTTTCCTAAGTATAATGTACTTCTCGATTAAATGTAATAACGTAAAGCAATTATCTGATGTGTTATACCCTGCTCTGAAACCTGCTTGGAATTCTGAGATGTTCCCTATCTGTTCTAACTGAAAAATGTGTTTATTTAGAAGAATTTTAGCAAATAACTTCCCACTGATATCCAACAAAGAAATGGGTCTATACATCTTTGGGTAGTTTTTATTGCCTTTTTTAAAAATAGGAACAATAATGGCTTCATTCAAAGAAGGCAATACCCTGTTATTAGCTGTGCATCAGTTAAAGAGCAAGGTAAGTAGTTCAGACCAAAGAGAGGGAGCAAGTGAATGACTCTGTGGAGGTATTTGATCTGGACCTGGAGCTTTTTTCATTTTTAAGCTAGTTATTACAAAATAGGTCTCTTTAATAGTAACTGTCAATGATTGAGTTTTATTAATTGGTTTACACCAATTACTTAACATATTGACTAAATCTGAATCATAAAATAACTTTTCAAAATGCAAAACCCATTCTTCCAGATTTTTATATATATAATGATTTTTACTATTATCAGTACCTTTGGCCACTAGGAGCCAGAATGTTTGACAATCATTATGTTGCATTGGTGTAAGCATCTGTTCCCATTTTTTTCTGCTTACATATCAGAAGTTCTTTATAGGCTGATCCTTTATTATTTAGTTCCCTATATGTGCTCTTAGTGTTACAAGATCTAGTGATCCTAGTTAGTTTTGTCAATTGGCGCTTATACTCTAAACAACTTGTATTAAACCATGTATCATAAGGAAGGTGATCAGTCCAATTCTTGTGTTTTCTTTCCAAAGTCATGGGATAGGTAAGACAGTCCCTAAGCTTATCAACACAATCAGTCACCAGGGTATTCAAGAATTTGAACGTCTGCTCATTTTTGGGGGTATTATCAAGTATGATTCCAGTTCCTTCCACTAGTGGCACCAGCATATCGAATCTACCTGGATCCCATCTAATTTTTGAATGACCTCTAATCTCAAAAGTGTTCACTGGATATGATATTTCGGGGGGGGCTTACTCCCCAAGTCAGGATCACTGGTGAGTGATCACTCTCACTTCTAATAGGAATTGATACGGAAGCCCATATTTCCATACTACCATTCCAACAGAGTAGATCTAAGGTGGATGCACCCAGGGAATTGCTATAAGTAAAATTCCCCAGAGAATCCCCTGAAATTCTGCCATTTAAGGGAGCTAGATTAAACTTTTGTAGTAATTCTACTAATATTTTCCCTGAGGTATTCAATCTTTGATCCATTGCATGCTTCTTAAAGTCAGATACATCACTATGTACCCAATTGTAGACCTCACAGTCCATATAACCATCAAAAGTGCCAATACAACTGTTAAAGTCACCACATATCAAGATGTTATCACATCCTGTACTAGACCAACTGGAGTATACTAGATGTTCTAACTAATACCAGAGTTTTGCAGAATAGTATTTGGATTTTCAAGGTGGAATATAAACATTTATTAAGCAGAATGAGAAGTCCTTGTTGTGGACTAAAAGAGCTTGTGCAATTGCATTGCTTGCTATATGTGAGACTTTGAGGTTATCATCTACTTTAGCCCAGATTACTAACCCACCTGAAGGCCTACCAGACTTTTTTTCCCCGGATCTGAAAACAAACATACCCATTTAGAGAGACATCCATGGAATCTAAATGCCATGTTTCTTGCAAATAAATAGTATGGTGCAAGTTTATAAATGCTCTCCAGTCAGTGTCAGAAAATTTTGACACTAATCCTGAGATGTTCCAAGAAATGAGGGCCCAATTGTTCATATGAAAGCTATTGGCCAGGTTTGTAGTAAAAGTAGTGAGTCAAGATTCAGACAATGGCAGAGTTGCAAATCTGTTTTTGGTAGATATGTTAAACACAGTTTGAGATTCAGCACGATTGGAATTGTTACACACCTGATTTACATTAACTGCTTCATCTGTTCTAGATTCTCCATTCATTTTCCTTACTGTATCCACATTGTCCCATTCCACAATATGAATACCTAGACCATCCAGAATTGTCAAATGTCCTGATAATTTGAGAAAAGCCTCTTGTGAAAGGATATTGATAAGTATCTGATCACTATCAGTGTCTCAGCCAAAATGGCCTATCAGACTGATGTCATCAAGCAGCTTAGGTATAACAAGAACATGCTTGAAGAGATCCCACAGAACAATCTTAAGCTTCTGATTATTTTCACCCCTGGCCCTTTGTATACCAAAAATTGCCAAAGTCCTACTTTCCTATTTGTTGATTTGAGGAGTGGGCTCACCACCACCAGGGCTATTTCCTGACAGAGCATTGGAATCCAAAATATGTATCCCAATTTCATCTAGGAGTATAGCCTTCTGCAGGATCCTGTCCCCCATGTCCTTAGTTGGCAAAAGAACATCTATTTGGGAGGCACCAGTATCATGGAATCTGCTGGCTGCTCTAAAAATTTTAAGCTCCTCAGCTCTAATTTGTAAGAAATGAGTAAACAAGTTCAAAACAGCATTTCTCAGCTTTTGATAATTTTCTAAAGGTAATAACTTGAAACCAAATATAGAAATCTGAACATGGGTCTCCATACTCCTAGTCCCCTGTGGATTTAAAAATAGCTAATATCATAGCCCCTGTCTCTTAGGACACAATATCTTAGCTACAAGTGATTTGCTAGATGAGCTGAAGTACAGAACAAGAAGATGCACTCAATACCTTGTGCATCTCTATCATTTCAGACTTGAGCAAAATCTTCCTCAGCAATGTGTAGACCAGAGGCTGCCAGCAAAAGGTGCACAATCTTGGACTTGTTATCTGCATATGACAAGTTCTTATCCCATTTTAACCCATAGAGACACAAGATTGCACAACTGTCTGAATCTATTTTTGCTTGAGCCATTACTGACTTAGGCTGAGTAGTTGCCTTATTATTATAAAAAGATGATTTCCACTTTCCCATTTCTTGGCTTAGTACTATTATTTCACTCTCAAGCATATTGGAAGTTTCAGTGACCTGTGCTAATTCAGTATTACAATACTGTAGACCAGATTGTTTATCTGTTTGGACCTCTATTTGAACCTCTGGTTCAAGTACCAGGACCGATTGTCCGGACTTTTCAGTATTATTTTGGGCTCTTCTTTTAGTCTCCAGTGCAGAATTTGGCTCTTGTATATCTACCATTTTTCTAGTCTGATCACCCTTATTTCACTCTTTTATGGTACTAATCCTTTTACCCTTCCCCTTCCTTTTACTTTTATATTTTGAGGAGTTAACCACATTAGTGTTTTTACATACGTCTCCCACTTTTCCCTTGCTCTTTACTTTCTTTGTCTTAATACTGTTTTTAGCGGGGTTTTGGGAATCGCCAGTGAAGAGAAATCTGGTTGCACTTGCTCTAAAATATCCAAAATAATTGAGGGTGAGTGAGGGGTGTTTGGAGCCAATTTCTTAAGAACAGATAAAATCTCATCAAGCTTAAAACTATTAATTGTAATGCTTTGTTTCACTGTCTCTATTTCATTTTATATGCCAATCATTTGATCCAAAATCATTAAGTGTGCTGTGTGGGGATCTTTAACAAATCTTTTAAAATCCTCACTTCATGCAAAAGGATAGGAGGATGCTGGATATATCAAATCTTTATGATTATAACTTCTAGTCTCTACATCAAGTCTTTTCAGACCTGAAATAGTAGCATGCATCTCTTCCAATACTTTACCCATGCCTGCATGTGTAGGGTTTAACCTATCTAACCTATCTGCATTTCTAGTCATAATGGGAGTGTAATTCTCTAGAGAAAACACTAGAGGACAGGACTCATTAGACATGTCATTATAACCATTTGATACTACTGGGGAATGAGGAAGTTCAGTACAGTGATCTTCTAGAGACCGTTCCATCTGTTTCTGGAAACCAGTCTTACCACTCCGAAAAGTGATAGGTGTTTTAGAAACAGAATTTTGCTTTTCTTGGGGGGGAGTTACTATTTAACATTATTTTTGGTGTAGATGATGATCTAGATAAACTAGAGACCTCTGGTGGGTCACAAGATTGTATAACAGTATTCATACTGGTTTCTAGAAGAGATTTTTGAGCAGAGAAATTATTGTTTATTTTAGTTTGTCTAAAGTTAATTTTGGAAGCTTGTTCTATTTCCCTGCTTGCCTCCCTATTAGGAGGCAACAGGGGTCCATAAACCTTTCACACCTTTCACAGCTTTTTTCCCCTGTTTCTTACCTATTCTCTGGCACTTCTTTGTTTTACTCTTCCTCACCACTTCAGTAAACTTTTCCACATGTTGATTCCTAGCCTTATTTAATTTTATACTCATAACACTCCCATTCTTACTACAAGCATTCAGCTCTGATATATACGTTATATTAGTTTCAAGAATTCCTGCTATGTTCAATATTATTTCTTCCTCTATGGCTGCTAGTTCCATCTCTAGATCTTGTTTTCTAGTATGCACCATACTGATTCCTGACTACTACTTGATGAAGTGTTAATTATAAAGTGCAATAACAAGGGAAGATAAAAAGAACAGAAAGATGTTCACTCAAAATGCAAAAGAATTAAAGGCAGGAATAATAACATCTGATCCCAGGCTACTTTTCCACTGCTTTCGATATGGAAGATCAGAGTCCAGAGTCCAGAGTTCAAGACCAAAGTTTATATTACAGCTAAGATACAACTGCAATTATAAGTCACCCTTTATGTTCTTGATGTACTAGGGCATCACAATGGAACAGATGCAACTCTAATTAATTAGCAATCTGAAAGAAGTTCATCCAGGCCTTCCAATAATACCAACTAAAACAAAAGGAGCTGGCCCAACGCTAGCAGCAGGCAGGTAAAAGATGGAGCATTAAAGGATCTTCACTGAAAGTTATTTTAAAATCTTTCAACTTTTAACTTTTTAACTTTCAAATTCTCCTACGGCTATACTAGACCCTTGCAAAAATACGCATATCAAAACATATGGCTTAACAGGCTTCAAAAAAGAAAACTTCTCCTTCAAATTGGAGATAGTGTTTCCTCAGTCTATTCACCAGTCACTATCTTCCCTTTATAGTACGCCAGTTGAACCTTCAATCTCCTTCTTTGTAAGTTGATTTTTTTCCCTGTTTTATTAACTTCACCACTTTGTTGCTCACAGTAAATTGATCAGAGCCAGCTCTCTTAAATGGCAGCGTAGTCAGAAAAGCAGTTACTGAAGAAAGATTCTCTGGACTTCCTTTTTCAGCTCCCCATGGAGTTTCCTACTCCCTTCCCTCACAGGGGACCTCCTTCACTGAAGGACTATCTTGCCTGTGGGGGAAAGCAAAGGACAAAGCAATGCTAGGGAAAAATGTGGAGCACAAGAAGGTCCAGAAAGGACCTCACCTTACAAACAAGAAGGTTAGTGCAGACAGCATACAAACATATATGCTGTCAGTAACTTTCACAATCATAGTCACAATACAATAAATATGTGAAATGCTGTGCTAGGCACTATCCAAACAGATAATGGCAACGGTGGTTTATTAATTGTAAAATGTAAGAAGGCATGTCAGGTCCCTGCTAAGTAATCCAAGAGCTCAATGTGCAGTTCCATGTCTGTCTTCCCCCTAGATGTGGTTCCAGAGGACTGGAGCCCCAAAATTTGGCATGCCAGACTGTCAGTGTCTCAAGACGTGAAAGGTTTTGTGATACCATCTTGTTCGGTTTTTGAGATAAGAAGCACCCAAAAATAAAAAAAAAAACAACAACTTTGGTTTCCTTATACATAACATTGGGTATTTTTTGCTGTCACCTACAGCCTAGATGGTTTGCCATTTTTTCATGAAATTTTCAGGATTGGAGTGGCCCATGCCAAGGGTGTGCCTTTGAAAGATTTTGTGAAAATATATTATATAGCTCCAGAGTTATAATGATTTTAGAGTTAATGTCCTGACACGAACAGTAAAAAAACTATCTTGACTGCTTATTTTCATATTTTCATGATTTATCTCTTGTGTTTAAAAAACAATGCCGATCATCATCTTGTATTTTCTTTTTCACAATTTAAACATTGGTATTAAGAAGCTAATACTGACATAAAATTAGACCCCAAAACCTGTATCTTGCTAAAGGACAGTTCTTTAGTTCAGTTCTGGAATTTAATTTTAAAAACTACCACTTATCTTTACTCATCCGGATTATCTTTATTCGTTGCTCAGAAACTTATCAGTTACAACATGTAATTTTACTATTCATGCAGAAATTTACCAGTTGCGACATGTAATTTTACCGTTCATGTGGAAATTTACTGGTCGAACCTACTCATCCGGATTACCTTCATTCGTTGCTCAGAAACTTATCAGTTGCAACATGTAATTTTAACATTCATGCAGAAATTTACCAGTCGCAACATATCATTTTCAGTTCATGTGGTACTTTATCTGTCACAACATGTAATTTTATCATTTGTCCAGTAATTTGCAACAGGTTTTCATTATTTACCATTCAAGCAAAGACCCCAAAATCTGTATTTTGGTAAAGGACAGTTCTGTAGCTCGATTCTGGAATAAAATTTTAACAACTACACCCCAAAACCTATCTTTACCGTCATGATTACTTTCAGTCATTCCTTGGAAATTTACCAGTCATGACATATAATTTTACCATTCATGCAGAAATTTACCAGTTGTGACATACAATTTTACCATTTGTGCAGTAATTTGCAACAGGTTTTCCTTATTTAATGTTCGAGCAATACTATTTAGCAACACCATTATAAAATGGCAAAATAACCAAAGAGGGAGGTGCAATCAGACCCCAAAACCTGCATCTTGGTAAAGGACAGTTCTTTAGATCAATTCTGGAATTTAACTTTAACAACTACCCTCCAAAACCTATCTTTACCATTGTGATTATCATCAGTCATTCCTTGCAGATTTACTAGTTACAACATATAATTTTACCATTCATGTGGAAATTTACCAGTCGCAACATATAATTTTACCCTTCATGCAGTAACTTGCAACTAATTTTTCTTATTCATCATTCAAGCAGTACTATTTACCAACCTCATTGTAAAATGGCATGATAAGCAAATACTGAGATACAATCAGACCCCAAAACCTGTATTTTGGTCAAGGACAGTTGTTTATCTCGATTCTAGTATTTAATTAAAAAATATCATCCCACATTTATTTATATGCATTAAGATTACCTTCAGATGTTCCTTGGCTATTTACCATTCCTGAAGCAATTTTATCCTGTCATCTGCTAATTTGTGACTTGTATTTCTAATTACCACTCAAGCAATACTATTTACCAACTGCATTCAAAATGCTATAAGAAGCAAATATTGAAGTACAATAGGACCCCCAAACCTGTATTTTGCTAACAGGAGTTGTTTAGCTCAATTCTGGTATTTAATTTGAAAAAAATACCTACCCAAACCTACTTTATGCATCAAGATTACTTTTTGCATTCCTTGTATGTTTACCATTCACAAAATGTAATTCTTATCTGTAGTCCAGTAATTTGCAACATGGAGGCACAGAAGGCCCTGCGCTTCTGCAACCACATAGATGAGGATATTATTCTATTATCTCAACAAGAAAGGAAATTCTTTGCAAAAAACTGAGTTAATGTACCAGTTAGGGTTCCGATTAAAGCAACAACAGTAGGGAAATGTGATGTTAAGGTTTCCAACACTGACTCCCCATCCCCAACTCCAAAGCAGCAAAAGCAAACAACATTACAATAAATTACGGCTTGGGTCTTCCTTGGAGTATTCAACCCTAGTGCTCACCCCATTCTCATATAAAACATAGAAATGTAGTCTTCCCTGCCTGAAGAACAAACAGCACATCTGACCTTGTTAGCTCAGGGAATGGGGTGAGCATTAGGGTTGAGAACCCCAAGGAAGACCCCACCACTGATTTGCTGTAATGCCTTTTGCTTTTGCTGCTGGGGGGGACAGTGCTGGAAACCCTAACATCACATTTCTCTACTTTTGTCACTTTAATCTGAACTCTAACTGGTGCATTAATGCAGTTTTTTGCAAAGAATATTTATTATGCTTACATTTTTTGTAAACTGAATTGAACTGAATTTATGTTTAACTTGTATTATCTTGTACTGGGTTCCCATTGCAAATGAGCTCTGCTCTATGGGTCTTAACCTTGAATATACAAATGAAATGAGTTCTTTTGGACTATGGGCAAATAGTCAGACTTTGGTTGGACTGGTTCACCATAGTCTGAAAGGTGCACACTATGCAAAACAGTCGATCCATGAACTACAGTGCACCTGAAACCGTTAACAAGGCAGAGTGTGAGTCACAGACTCATTTTGCTCCTAGACTCAGTTTGACGATGTGAGCCAGTATGAAAGCTCACCCATGTGGCCATTGGTCTGTAAGGTAGCTCAGACAGGGCTCTCTGATTAATTTCTAGTTGGGTAGCTAGGAAATTCTTCAAAAAAAGGCAAACAAATCTTCAGAAGTTCAGCCTACCCTCCTGCAAACAGCAGGGCTGCTAAATGGAGGATATTTAGGTAGAAAAAAGAACCAAAAAAAAGTGAAAATACTCAGGCCAAGCCATGTTTGCAAAGTGGCAGGCCTCTGGGACCAGGGACTTGCCTGAAAGGAGACTGAAACTGGCCTCTGTAGGTGTGTGCTAGGGCAATGGGCAGATGGGGCATAAGTTGGCAGTCTGCCAGCATCCACTTGCCTAATCTAAATATCATTGGCAGTGAAGCACACATGTTTTTTTCATTGTAGAACTAGCATTTTAGCAGGGCATACAGACAAACTGTCTGAGGCCCCTGCCTGAAGCCTGAGGTGTGATTTTTTTGAAGTTACTTTTACTGGGCAGCACATGTGTGCCACTAGAGGGCAGACTAGGTGGGCCAAGCGGTCCTTATCTGCTGTCAAAGTCTATGTTTCTATGTTTCTGTCAGCATGCCAATGCTTGGCCAATGATAGTTGGCACCTTGGTGGCATCCAATAATAAAATTTAAAGTAATTATTTTTTTCTTGTGTCCATCTTCAAATTCTTCATGTTCTCCAAGTTGTAGCCATTCCTTCTTCCTCCTCCCCCTGAGTTCTGACCTGAAGCAGTCTGTGTGAGTTTGGGCCTGAGCTGTACTTTTGCAGTGTGATCTTGGCAGTGGGCGGCAGTTATTACCAACTCAGGTCAGCAAAATTGTGAGACTACTCTATACCTAGATTTTGAACTAAGCTCAGGGAATATACCCTTGCAATTTCCATTCCATGCACCTGGAATGAAATACGGAAACAATTAAATTTGAATGTCCTTTTACTTATCTCCCGGTTTAAGATTGTTATTGATGGATTGTTACATAGCTAGTGTGACTGTTAAGGGTGAACTGTATTTTTATTTATTTTAACTTTGTACTGATTTTTTTTATTGTATGTGATGTCATAATTTTTTTCTTACTGTATTTCATGTACTGTTTTGTATCCTATGATTTTGGATGCAATTGTATAAGAGAGTTTACTCTCAACTTGCTTTCCTATAAATGACTGATGATGATGATAATGAAGTGTGTGCCAGATGGAAGTGAGCTGGTTCCTGGACACTGGTAGCTGGCACCTTGGTGGCATCTCATTAAAAAAATTAAAAGAAAGCCAGTTCTTTTTCTTGTGGTATTCACTTCCCCCAAGATGCAGCAGTTCCTTCCTCCTTCTGAGTCCTGAAGCAGCCTCTGTGTGTGTCATCTTGATCTGTGCCACTGCAGTGTGATCTGGGCAGTAGGCAGCAAATGTGTGCCAGCTGGCAGCAAGGTGGCACTGTTCCTTCCTCCTCCTGACTCCTGAAGCAGCCTGTTTGAATATCATCCTAAGCTGTGCTGCTGTAGTGTGATCTGGGCAGCAGGCAGCAAGTGTGTGGCAGCTGGCAGTATGCTGCTGCCTGGCTACTGGCAGTCAGTCCTTGGTGGTATAAGTAAAAGTAAAACAAAATATCCACATTCCCTAAAGTTGCTAAAGTGCCTTCCTCCTTTGGAGTCCTGAAGCAATGTGTGTGTGTGTGTGTGTGTGTGTGTGCGCGCGTGCATGCGTATGTGTGTGTATTTGTGTGTGTATGTATGTGTGTGTGTGTGTGTGTGTGTGTATGTGTGTGTGTATATGTGTTTGCGTGTGCGTGTGTGTGTATATGTGTGTGTGTATATGTGTGTGTGTGTATGTGTGTGTGTATATGTGTTTGTGTGTGCGTGTGTGTGTATATGTGTGTGTATATGTGTGTGTGTGTGTGTGCGTGTGTGTGTGTGTGTATATGTGTGTGTGTGTGTGTGTATGTGTGTGTGATCTTCAGCTGTGCTGCTGCAGTGTGATCTGGGCAGTGGGCAGCAAGTGTGTGTGCCAGCTGGCAGTGAGTTGGTGCCACTGGTAGTCCTTTAAGGCATGCCAGAAAAACATTTTAAAGTAAAGGCAGTTTATTTTCTTGTGGCATACTCCACCTCAAGTTACTGCAGTTCCTTCTACCTCCTGAGACCTGAATTAGTCTGTGTGTGTGATCCTGGGTTGTGCTGGTGACTAGTGATCTGGGCAGTGGGCAGCAAGTGTGTGACCCAGCTGTCACCCAGTTGGTGTCTGGCAACCGGTAGCCCTAGGTAGTATTCCATAAAAAAGTGACAAAAGAAATAAAAAAATACAATTAAAAAAGTATTCCCCAAAGTGGCCGAGTCCTGTAGTAAGGATTAGGAAATGGAGCAACAGAAGGAGCAAGGAGATGGTGTCATGGAATCATCCAATCGCATCAAAGAAAAACCAAAGTGGAGTGGGCTTGGCCATAGACCCTCTGCCTCAGTGGAAACTACAAGTGTAGGGGAATATAACAATAGTTGAACTATCTATAAAATATTACACATTATTGGACCCACTCACAGTGGAACTGCATGGGTTGCAAAATAAGCAATTGTAATGATACAGGCAGAGGGGAAGGAGCACAGTGATTTAGTGAAGTTTGGGAACAGAGATACAGATCATATTTATACAGTATATCCAACAAAACTGATAGCAACAGCAGCAGTTCTGAGGAGGAGGAGGAGGAGGAACAGTGATTTGGTGAAGCTTGGGAACAGAGATACAGATCATATTTATACAGCATACCCAATAAAACTGATAGCTGCAGCAGCGGTTCTGAGGAGGAGGAGGAGGAACAGTTTGAAGTTGAACTTGGGGTAGATGCACGTAAGAGATCAAAAAAGACTGAAAGTGGTGGTTAAAAAAAGAATGAAGCAACAAGGGGAAGAAGAACAACAGCAATCACCTAAAATGACAGCAGATAAAATCACATGCAAAACTGGTGGCTGAGGACACATGGTAGAGGAAAAAGAACCATCCCCCGAAGAACTGGTGGAGGAAAAAGAGGAGGGTGATGTACAAGCAGGCTACAGTATCCCACCCCTTAGGCAACAGCACAGAGTGTCGGGAGGAAAGGCCAAACTGGTGATGTCAGTGGTGTGGGATTTCTTTCGAGTGGCCAAAAAATCATGGACACATCTAGTGTGTCTTTTATGTAAAGACAGGCTGAGTTGGGGTAAGGAGGGAACAAAGCTGGGAACATCTATTATGAAAAGACACTTGCTGAATTCCCACAGATCACAGTATGAGAAGGCATGCCAGCACATGGTGTCAACAACAGCAGCACCGGGCAGTGAAGCTGATGATTATAATGATAATGGGCAGAGGGTAGAGAATGTAAGCAGACCAGGCAGACAGGAAGAGGAAGAAAGCAATTCAAGGGGTAGCCAATGCACAACTCCAACATCTTCCATTCATTATTTCTTTAGCTCATTGACACCTCCAAGGAGCTGCAAATCCCCATTCACTTCCACCCCTAGTGAAGGCAAAAATTGTTCAATGTGCTTAAGCAACTTAGTGCAGTGTTGTGCTTATACAACTTGCTGAATAAACTTTGTTGTGGCCGTTCTCCTCTCTGTACCTCGGGAATACCACCCTGTAGGGATGCAAAAGGCAGGAACCCTGGAGGAGGGTTAACTTCCATCCCTACAGATGCCATGGGAAGGAGTTCTTTAGGCTAACAGTAGCTTAGGAAAAGCCCCCAAGGAGAGAGGTTAGCCACTGGAGGAGGTGGGATGATAGTGAGGCAAAAAAAAAGCTTCTGAATAAAGCAGGAAGGAAGGGTTTAAATAGGTAAGGCGGGGTGGCATGGCTGTTGCTTCAGCCATTGAACCACAGGCTTACAACCTGTCAATTCAATGTGCCTACACAGCTTAGTGTGGTGTTGTGCTATGCAGCTTGCTGAATAAACTTTGTTGTGGCTATTCACCTCTCTGTGCCTTAGGAATACCACCCTTTAGGGATGTTGAAGGCAGGAACACTGGAGGAGGGTTCCACCCTAGAGTTACTGTGGAAAGGTTTCCATTAGGCTAAAGGTAGCTTAGGAAAAGCCCCCGAAAGAGTATAGATTGGAAAGCATTGCAGAGGTAACAAGTTGTTTAAAACGCATTGTGGATGTAATGAGTTGGTATTGAGATTGAAATACAGTATATACATGGTCATCAGAGATGAGGGTAGTAGTCAGAGATAACTGAAATGAGTAATGGTTTGAACATAGATTGAATGAATTATAAAGAGAGGGCATGACTTCCCAAGGAGAGAGAGAATGACAAAGAATCCATCTCCATCTAACAATGGAAACCTACTTAAGGAAACTAGGGAATATACTATGACCAACTGACTACATAATGTGACCTTTGGCACTAAGGAGAGGAAAAGCCCCATATTAAGAGGAGGAAGCCTCTGGGGATCCGAGGACTAGGTCGCCTTCCCTCCAGGCAAGATGTGTTTTATTTAGTGACAGCTCTGCTGCTGCAGTTTAGGAACTGAATATGAGGGAGAAAATACTCCAGTTTGGAGGAAAGCACTCATGATCCCTCTAAGGGAAATGCCAAGAAGGGTTACAAAAGACCTCTTCAACAACAGGAGCTCTGAAGGTTGAGCGGGACCCCCAAGGTGGGAGGAGGACAGCAATGACCACTGAGGCATTCATCTGGCCTACCGACTAAAACAGACCGTGTGAACCAGAAGCAGTCATGGGAAGAATAGAGTAGAGGGTGCCACCAAACCCAATTTGGACAGCTAAAGAAGTGCTCTTGGGCATGAGGCCCCCATCCCTCATAGCTGAAGTCTTAAATTCTATATTGAGAGGTGCCATTGATGATGAAAATGGTTAAAGCTCCACCTGGAGAGAGGACATTCCCACTATGGGCTTGATGAGAAGGACCCTGCCCCAAGGTTCACATGCTCAAGATGTGGACTTTGGTGCAGAGTGAGACCATTGGCTGCAGAGAAGCCCTGGGCCATAGAAAGTAATGGTCATGGTTGGCAAGCCTCCAATTTAAGAAGGAGAGCAGACAGATAACTATGAAGTGGTACATATGAGGTGGCTATGCAAAGCTAGCAGCCATCAGTTAGGTATTGGTATATAGTATGATTGTCTGAGATGATTGATAGATACAATGGCCTGATACGATTGGCAGATGAGACTGATGGAAAGGAATGCTTAATATGATTGAGTGATAACAGCAGAGCCAGTGAAAGCTAGCCAACCAGTGCCACTATGGAAGCCAGATTATTGGCATCATGTAATGTAGGTGATTGAGTAGTGAGAAGCTGTGAAGCCATTAAGCAGTGAGAGGCAGTGATGCCAGAAACTGATTCAATGAGGTTTAGTAAATTGAATTGATGAGGTTTATCAGTGATTGCTATGGTTGCAGCATAAACAGAGAATTGATATGGGTGGCATGAATGCCTTAAATGCCTTAAGGTGGAGTTAAGTTATTCGAGTAAAGAGCATTTGCAACATGGTAATGGAATGGAATTAAAATCTTGAATTCCATGCAATGAATATTGTGCAAGCCATGTCAGCTACAAGGCTAATATAGTTATGCATAGATAGCTGGGAAGCCATGTAGGCAAAGGAGCAGGATTCATTTAACTCCGATAAAAGCATGCTTCTGTTATCTGGGGCCATGATGCTTCATCATGACATCACAGTCCCCCACCTTGGGAATACCAGGGAAGTCATGAGCTGAGCACCATGAGACCAAACAGCAACTATAATGTTGGTAGGGTAAAACTCACCAAAAATATGAAAGTCAATGGACATGTTGAAGTTTCAGTATGGTAACAGTCAGAAACAGATTGCTGAGGTTTTGGTAAGAGTATGGTCAGAAATGGACTGCCAGGCCTTTGGTAAAAGTATGGTCTGGTAAATGTCTGAGGTTGAAGATTAGGTAGCAGGTTAGTAATAAGGAGGCCGGACGAAGCCAGTGGCCTGGGAGAAGCAGGAGGCTATGCTGAAACAGTAACACATGAGCCTGGATAACACAAACACAGGGAGTGCAGGGAGGAAGCACTGAGTGAGTAAAAGCAGAGATGCAGAACAGATACGGTATAACAGGGAGCCAGTATTGAGAGAGGCAGGTGTAAACAATTAAGGTGATGAGCACAGGGACTGCATGGAAACAACAATTGGAACAGAGGGCACACAGGTAACAAGAATGGATTAAAGAGAGATTGTATGGAACATAACAAAGCAAACAAGGGGCACTAGAACTAAAAGCCCCAAAAGAAAACAAAGCAAACACAAGCACCGGAGCAGAAGGGAGAAACAAACTACTGAAAGAGAAGCAATACAGACTGCAACGAGAGGCAAAATACTGAGCCAGAAGCAGAACTATACACAAAGATCTGCAACAGGGTTGATACACAAGGAGGCATGGAAAGGATAAGAAGGGACTTGGCAAGGTTGGAGGAATGGTCAGAAGTATGGCAGCTTGGATTCAATGCAAAGAAGTGTAAAATAATGCACCTGGGAAACAAAAACCTAGAGAAAGAGTATACAATGGGGGGAGGTAGTAACAACAACAAAAATGGAACGGGACCTAGGGGTAATCATATCAGATGACATTAAGATTGGCAAGCAATGTGAGAAGGCAGTAAGGAGGGCTGGAGGATACTGGGATGTATAGGGAGAGGCATCTCCAGCAGAAAACAGGAAGATGTTATCCCTCTGTACAGATAGTTGGTGATACCCCATCTGGAGTACTGCATCCAGTTCTGGAGACCCCATCTCCACAAGGACATAGACAGGATGGAGGCAGTCCAGAGGAGGGCAACTAAAATGGTGCAGGGTCTGCAAGAGAAGCCATATGAGGAGAGACTAAAGGAGCTCAATATGTATACCCTTGAGGAAAGGAGGAGAGGGGACATGATAGAAATTTTAAGTACCTCAGTGGAATCAACAAAGTCAAAAGGGTAGCATCTTTCAGAAAAGAGATGTGCAAGAACAAGGGACGCAATTTAGAAGATAGAGGGGGGGACAGCTCAGGGGCAATGTGAGGAAGTATTTTTTCACAGAGAGGGTGGTGGACGCATGGAACAGCCTTCCTGAGGAGGTTGTGGGGTCTAAAATTGTGGGAGAATTCAAGAATGCATGGGACACACATAAAGCAATTCTTGTGGGGGGGGTAGGAAGAAATAGGTTGTTGGTTAACTAGGATCTGCAGCTTATCCTGTAGGTAGGGAAAGTGACAGATTAGGTGGGCCAAACAGTCCTCTTCTGCTATCAAAGTCTATGTTTCTATGTTTCTATACAAACCAGGCAGAGAGTCCAGCACAGCCAGTAGGTTCCAAACACAAGGGAAGGTAGGAGACAAATAATACATGGGGGGTAGAGGGAGACAGAGTCCAAGGAAAGGTCTGGCCCAGAGAGAGGATGGACAGAGCCTCCAGCTGCAAAGAAAAAAGCTTCTGCATGAAGCAGGAAGGAAGGATTTAAATAAATCAGGCAGGGGGGCATGGCTGTTGCTTCAGCCATTGAACTACAGGCTTACAGCCTTTCAGGAGCCAACAGTCACATTCAGGAAAAACAAACACTCAACTGTCATTGATCAAGCCCTTGGAAATGGGCCAGAAATGTAAAGCCAACAGACCAGAGGAGAAAAAGTTAATGAGCAATTGTGGAAATACTAGCCACTGACTTGCTGCCATTCTTCTTTTTGAGCAATGGAGGTTTTCTTTTGCTAATGCAGGTTGCAGTGCCATGGTATCAGGTGCCCAGCTGTACCTACTTTTCCACAGTGGCAATTCCTGATTTGTGTTAGAGTGTCTTCGCATTCTTCTAAAGCATCATTTGTTCCAACAGTTCACATCACCACTGACATGTGGACCAGTGGTCAGACTACTGATTACATGGCAGTGCGCCCTTCTTCATTCTCCTCTCTTCTTCATTCTCCTCTCTTCCTCATTCTTCTCTGGGTTAAGTGCCAGCAGCAGTAGCAGTAGCTGCAAGTCACCGGTGCCTTCCAACCTCCACAAGCAGGCAGTTTTATGTAGTTCTGGCTTAGACAATGACCATTGTGCAAAAGTCTTGTTACACTTCCTTCAGCAGAAGTCTGATAAGTGGCTGACACCACACTCATTAACACCAGGCTTTATAGTATAAGATAATGAAAATAACATTGTAAGGGTAGTTGACAATGGAGATTATACTAATGTTCCATGTTTTGCTCAATGTATAAATCTGGTAGTTAAGAGATTCCTGAAGGAGGAAGGCACCACTGTGCAGATGTGCGTACAGTAGTTGTGGCTGAAAAAGTTTTCAGTCATTTTAGGCATTCCGGAAAGGCACAGAAGCTTTACTGAAACAGCAGCAGAATCACGTTCCCCTCCACACCTAAACAAGATGTGGCAACAAAATGGAATTCCACCTATTACATGATGCAATAGCTGCTAGAACAACATAAGGCTATCTACCAGTATGTCTTTGAGCATGGTATTGGCAAGGGAGAAATAAACACTAACCCAAATCAGAGGCACCTGATGGAGACTCTGCACTGTGCTGAAGCTCTTTGAGGAAGCCACATGAGTGGGAAGTGCTGATGCAGCTGGTCTAACCCAGGTACTCCCCCTCCTTAACCTTTGACTTGTTCACATGAAAACTCAATATGAGGAGAAGGAGGATAGCACTGCTGTCAATTTAGTAAAAAGGATAAGAACACATTTCTAGAATGACACAAATTTCAGAAATGTGTAGAGCTGACCGTTACATTCTGGTCACTCTCTTGAACCCTCCATTCAAAGACATGTTTGAGATATTCTTTGATGCACACGAATGCAGTAAGGATCAGCAGTCCACTAAATCCTGGCTTATAGTCTAATCTCTGTATGTATTGTATGGTTCATATCAAGGCCAGGAGACATGCAGAGCACAAGTACAACACTTATCATCACTTGTAATCACACTGATAGGCCAGGTGGAGGACAGGAAAGAAGGATCCCAATGTATTTCCACTGCTACTACTGAATGTCACTGGAGTCACTCATGTTTGTCTTCAAGTCAGCTAAGACCTAGTGATGCTGCTGCCCCTTCCCCAGAAAGACAGCCACTGATGACTAACCACTTTGGGAACAACTGTCTGACTGTGGCTTGATAAACAAGCATTTGTCAATGCTGAATGTTTGCTTGCTGGCATTAGCAGTGGAAGTGCAGAAATTAGATAGATGCAGTATAGGAATGGCAGTAAAGTACTGAACTGATGCCAACTCCACCCCCACCCTGCAGAGATGGACAGGCATTGGAGTGTGGCTTTGGGTCATCGCCCATGATGGTCATGACATTTCACCTCACCCTACACTGCAGACACTGACAAGTGTTGAGGTGTGCCTTGGGGTGTTTGGGCTTTACATTCACCTCATTCCATAAGGAAACACCCTGAAATGGGTGCAACATAGGAGAATGGGGTAAACTGTGGGGCCAAAGGGTCCAAGGTGCACCTCGATGCATGTCACTGGCTGCAGGGTAGGGGTGGGGGTGGAATGGCATGAGCATTACTGTCGACAGTCCCAAGTCACAAGCCTGATGCCTGTCAGTCCCTACAGGGTAGGGCGTTGTGGTTAAAAAACCCTAATACCCTGGACATTTCTTGGTATTTTTACTCCAAGTTTTCAACATGGGATTTTTGTGACCCTACCACATGAACAGTGACACTATCAGTTTGTTAGCTGAAAGGTGACTTTGTATAGCGACTGTGCCATTTGGTGCCACAGGTGCAAAAACACATTTCAAACAGGATGTGAAAAATGACAGCTGTACTGTTCATGAGGAGGTGTAAACAATGGCAATGTTGAAAATCTGGAGTGAAAATATAAAAAAACTGGTGAAGGCACGAGTGTGCATAGAAACTGAGCAACACACACCCATAATGCAATTAGTTTGGAGATTTTTTACAGCAGATTTTCAACACAGGCATTTTGGGACCTCTGCTCATGAACAGTGTCACTGTGATTTTCTTAATGTGTCCCGAACACTGATTTCCCACAGCGACCGCGCTATTCTGTGCCGGAAGTGTGAAAACACATTTCCGCCAGGGTGTGAAAAATGACAGCTGTACTGTTCATAAGGAGGTGTGGAAAAATGCCAGTGTTGAAAATCTGGACTGAAAATATTACAAATTCTTGAACTTACCAGGGTGCGTGGAAACTGTGCAATGCACGCTCGTAACACAGTCATTTTATGGACTTTTGTCACCAAATTTTCAACATAGCCATTTTAAGACCTCTGCTCATGAATGGTGTCACTGTGATTTTCTTAATCTGTCCCGAACATTGATTTTGCACACCAACCATGCCATTGTGCGCTACATGTGCAAAAACACATTTTGGGTGAGATGTGAACAATGACAGTTATACTGTTCATAAGGAGGTGTGGTAAAATGGCAATGTTGAAAATCTGGAGTGAAAATATTAAAAATTCTCAAAGTTACAAGCGTGCACAGGAACTGCACAACACACCCTTGTAAAACAGTCATTTTAGGGAATTTTTTCACCAGACTTTCAACATAGGGTTTTTGGGCACCTACCACATGAAGTGTGACACTGTCTTTTCATTAATTGGTCCCAAAAGGTGGTTCTGCACAGTGACCTCAAAATCACCTTTTGGGACCGAATAACCAGATGACAGTGACTGAATTCATGAGATGGGGTCCCAATAACCCCATGTTGAAAATTTGGTGCAAAAATTCAAAATAATGACTGAGGTATGAACTAACATTGAAAAAAACCCTATTTATGCCATTATACAGCTTACTGGCATTTCTTCAGTTCGCGGTTGGCTTTGAAGAGTGCAGATGTGTTCCCGGTCCACCGAAGATCATCATACCAGGCTCCAGAGGTAAGTATGGGGTGGAGGTGTGTGTGGGGAGGTGGGGTGCACAGAGAGTGGGCACGGGTTGGGGGGGCAAGAGAGTCAATGAGGGACCGTTTTCTTTTGTTACAGAGTTTAAAAAAAAAAAAGATGCTGCAGGACTTTTTCCATACTGGGGTGGGCTCCTAGTGTGGCACCTGGAAGTTTGTTTGGGGGAGCAGTGGAGCCAATGGGGGATTGGGCACCCCCATTGGCTATACAGTGTGCAGGGGAGCATATGACGACATGGGACTTTTGCCATGCTGGGGTGGGCACCCAGTGTGGCACCTTCAAGTTTTCTTTTTCCGGGGGCACTGGACTGAAGCTGATGGGGATTGGGTACCCTGTCGGACATAGAGTGTGCTTGAGGGGGAGTGTGCATGTACCGAGGGGGATTGGGCACCCCCTCAGCACACAATAAATGGGGGGGCGCATCATGCCAGAAGATGCAGCGGTGTACAGCTGAAAGAGAATGACTGCTAAGGTGGTGACATTTACGCAATTTGCATACTGCTGACAGCATGGCAGTATGCAAATTGCCTACATGTTACCACCACTGATTATAGCAGTCTTTCTCTTTCAACTGCACACCACTGCATCTGAACTGCTGTCATAGACAGCTTGGACATTCATTGGTGCCCTGCTGCCCCGCCTGCAAAAATGATCAGGGCATTGGAAGCAGGGGTGCCACACCTACGAAAACTCGTATGGTGGCACTATATTTCTTGCACATACGTGCAAGCAAACATAAAAAGAACAGCAAGTCACCTTCTAACACTGTGGTGCCTGAGATTCCAACAAACAAAATGGTGCAGGATTATCTGTATGAAAATGTGCCACTAACAGAAGGAGACAAGTCTCTACTGTACTGGTACCAAAAAAAGGACAATTTGGTCCACTTTGACACAAGTAGCTATAGAACACCTCAGCTGTCCACCTGCAAGTACATACTCAGAGAGAATTTTCAGTGCTGCAGGCAATATTGTCACCAACAGAGAACATGTCTTTTGACCCAAAAAGTTGAAATGCTCACTTTTGTTAAATTTAACCTGCCCCTTTTTCCAAATCCCTTTTTGCCACGGTTTATGGATAATCAGTCTACTACACTTCCAGCTGGGCTAATGAGAGAGGATGACAAGGTGGCCGGGTAGGGCTTCTGTGTCCATTTTTTAAAAAAAAACAGTAGCCTACACACACAGAGGGATGCTGTACTTCTGTCTTCACTCAGTCTTCTTCATATTAACATTTTGTGAATTTCTGGCAGATCTACATAGTCTGAATAAATTTTTGGGGCAGTGTTGCCCATGAAACCAGTGTGCACAACATTTATCCATGGCATAAAGGAAGTTTTGTTGATATGTGACACTGTCTCAACCGGCACTCAGTTTCTGGAACCATTAGCCCTCGCTGTGGGATGCTACACTGTTGTCTTCACTCAGTATTCTTCACAAAATGTTTTGTGAATTTGTAACAGGCCTACACAGCTGGATGAATAATTCTGGGGCAATGCTGCCCATGAAACCAGTGTGGCCAAGGCATTACAGGAAGTCTTGTCCACATGTGGCACTGTTCCAGTGTAAACACAGTTTTTAGAACCAGTAGCCTACAGATACATAGGCCTTACAAACACTTTTATTTTGAGCAGTGTTAGACACACACTTTTGTTTACTAGCATTGTCCTTGCTTTGCACTGCCTGAATGGAGACCATTGTTGGAACCAGAAGCCCTCAATGCTGGCCACTGCATCATCCTGCTTTTTGGGTACTTCATTGGCCCAGTGTATTTATGTTATTTCACTTTTATCCTATTTCTTAATGCTTTTCAAGGGCTGAACCAGTGTAAACTTATTTGTCAGTAAGAGAACCTCTGCAAACATTATGTGGTTCAGCAGTCAAAGTTTGTATGACCGAACTTCAATAAGTTTCACAGCTCTACTAGCTAGCATGCTTCAAGTACAGTACCTGTAAGTTAGTAGGCCTGCAAACAACCTATACAAATCACAGCATCAGGGTGATAGCAGTGTAACTACTATCTGATGCTGGGTTGTGGGTCATAGAAATGATGGTTCTCACAGTCCACAAATCTGAGATGATGTAAGGAAGCAGTATAGCACAATGGTCTAAGGCTCTGAGCTGCAAATCTGGTGACATTCAGCAGACCAGACCTGGGTTTGAATCCCACAGCTTCCACTTGCATACTGTGTGACCGTGAGCAAGTCACTTAACCTCCTTGTGCTCCCAGGTCACTCCTGTAAAAAAGCTTTCAGCTTAGTGTGCTATACCTGGTTAAACAACTAAAAAAAAAAAAAAAAAAGCTACCGAGGCCCAAAGCTTACTAGTTGGCTACACAGGAGCTTAATCCTTTCTGGCCAGAGACTTGGATTCTTGACTAAACCACATGCTCACCACTCAACACAAGCTGACCAGCAAAATGAGCCACTTCCTGTGACACACACTGCACCACCAATGAATTGTCAATCACAGTGTAAGCTGGGCACACCAGGGACTAATGAGAGCACTCCTACAACAACAAAGGAAACTTTCAAGATGCTGACAATAAACCAAGGCAACTCCATGTGTGTGTGTTTTAAATTTACAAGTAGTAAAAATTATCTCACCTTTTGAAAAAGTTAAAGCTGAAGAGTTAAATGTTATGGAGTTACATAGAAACACAGACAATGATGGCAGAAGACCAGAAGCCCTTCCAGTATGCTCAAGTTCCCTATAATCCCTGGAACCTACTGTTCCTCCGGGGTACTAACCCTGCCTGTCCTCTCTCTATTCTCCTCCTCCTTGGCTCTGTCACCCCAAGTAACTAATATTGCCGTCATTATGTCCCAGACCTGCTTGAATCCACTGACTGTTTTCACACCCACCACCTCAGCTGACAGACTGTTCCAAGGTTCCACTACACTTTCCATAAAGTAGTACTTCCTCTTATTGACATGAGTTGATATGCTGTTAATGTTTTAACTGATTATTTCACTAATTCAAGGGATTTAAATTTTTGCAACTACTATTTAATGTCTTAATATTTAAAATCTATTTAAAAAGCAACTGTATTAAGATTTTGGAACAGGACTATTTTTTCTGTTGCCTAGCTTTAAAACAGTAAAACCATTTTAGTTGACAAATTTGACTTTATCTCTTTATTTCATTATCATAAGACACTTTGTAATCACAATAATACACACAAGGGTGTGTCATGCAGTATGACATCACTTCTCAGGTGTTGAACACACTCTGCCAACAGCCTCATGCTCAACCACCCAAAGTGGGACTTTATCTCAGCACAACATATACCATGTCATGCAGTACTACTTTAGCATACAATGGGTGTCTTCACATAGTAAGACAGTAATTTAAGGCATGCAGAGAGTCTTGGTCCATCATATCCCCCTACCTTCACAAGGATGGATTAATTAAGTAAGCTGTGCATTACAGAGATTTGCCACCCACCCTACCACCCAGGATGACAAGCGATTACTTTGGTGAGCAGAGACTTATTCAGGCTTACCTTAATGTCCTGTAGTGTCTTCATGTCCACTGTCTCTGCTGGTGGGCTGTTCCATGGGTTCATTATCCTATAGGAGAACACTGCCCCTGAATTTACTGTCTCTGAACAGCAGTGTGTGTCCCTGTGTCCTGCTGAAGAACACCAGATTAAACATCTCTGATCATATCAAAATCCTTGAGTAAGCAGAAAACTTCTGAGCATGCTCCTCTCAGCTTCCATTTCTCCATGTAAACATGTTAAGAGCAACACACAGTTTACGTGCTTCATCTCGGTCACTAAATTTACATGCAAGCTAGAAATACAGTTAGAAAATGAATCTGATTACCTTCATTTTTGATCAGATTTCATGTTGGAGTAATCAGAAATCTTTGCAGAGTCACCAGTTCACATGCTGCTTCTTCGTATTTTGAATTCTTTTGATTGAGTTTGTTTCTCACCCGTCTCCACATGCGCTGATTATTGTTATTGTTAATGTGTGACCAGAGGTTGCCATGGAGATGGGTGATGCTCACACTGCAGTTTATAGACAGGCTTGCAGTCTTGTAAAAATCAGAATCTCAGGTTAAAATCTTGAGGTAAATATAAAAACAAGTTTTCTTTTTTGTTTATTTAATATGTAGACAGTGCAAGCAAAGTCAAATGATCTCATTAGTAGAAATAGGAACTGCCAGGATGTGTCAGGCAGTCTAATTAATTAATGAAAACAACATGTAATAGCAAGAAACCCTTAGGGCTACAAGAAGCTGTATTAATCGGGTTTCGTTCTTGGAGTTTAACTGGCATTACACAACACAGGTGTAAAGCAATCTTGAAATACACATCTGCAATTGCATTATCCTATATATAATAACTGGCCATCAATTTATTTCAATGGTGATGGACGGTTATTATTATTATGGATTACGGCAAACACGTACTCTTAACAGAGCAGCTGCATTTGAAACTGTGTCACTCTCTTGAGCTCAGCACAAAGGAACTGAAGCTTTCTGAGAAATCCCATTCAGCCACGCTAAATAGCAGCCCTGCAGCAACAACAATAAGTAAAAGCTGCAAACAACAAACACAAATGTAGAAATAGCTATATAAATGCTAAACTAACAACAATCACTGCACTACCATAACTGTGACATCTGCCACCCACGAGACATGCTGTTTGTGTTTCTAGTGTGACACTGCCTCACAACTGCCAATTTAGTTTTTACATAGAGAGCCCAACAGTGGTTTGCTCCTTGTACCCCCCCCAAAGAAAATAACATACCAGCCAACAACAGACCATCACAGAACTACACAAACTGAAATCCAACTGTCCAGCTGTAAAAACGGATGCAAGTATTTTCCCAATGGACCTCCACTAACCAAAGATACAAAAACCTCATCAAATCATTAATTCTTTCTAGTAAGCCATTAACTTTAGAAATGGAAGCACATTTTTCTCTGGGGCTTTGCCAGACCACCACTGCTTTTTTGGGGGGAGAAAAATTTGATGGCCAGTAATTATATAAAATAAATCATGGGATGATGAACATTTTTTGAATTTAATACACACCCTCAGTGTGTGATGCTTGATAAACCCCTTGAGCTTTGCTGTCAGGGTTTATGTAGCATCACACACCCCACAATGTACAGCATCCCATGTATTATTCTATATATCACAATACTTAATCTACAGAAGTATATCACACACTCAGAGGTACAAATAATAAGCAGTCTGAAATAAGAAGAACAATAATATTGGCTCTAAGTGATTTGGGTTGGGTCTCATCTGATGGTAGGACATTGTGGTGCAGGAAAATACCACAAGAACTGCAATATTTCTCATATGGTCAAAAAATGAGTCATATACAGTATATTAAGAAAAATAATTCATATAATGTATGTATTGAAATGTTCATTTGTGATTACTGAACTGGAATGATGTTTAGATTTGATATTTACCCATCCCTCCACCTGCCCATGGTGGAATGGTACTCAGCTGACACCTTGTGCCTCTAAACACAGGGTTTGAGCATGGAAGCACTGTGGTAATTATCCACTGACCAAATGGCATGTTATATGTTACTGCTAATTGAAGTTATAGTTATTTTCATGTCAATTGTATTATTCTCTTACAGAAATAAAATGAACTATGAGCACTGACGCAGACTCGAGTACATCTTCTGCAAGGAGTTATTATTGGATGGATGAAGAAACATGTGTTTTGATTAACAGTTTAAGAGATAGACATTATGAGACAGTTTCATGGTCAGAAATCCCAAAATAGTGATATTATCTACAGAGTCGCTGAAAAAATGAAATCAGATGGTTTCCTTAGAACCACTGATCCTTGCAGGATCTTTGGCAGACCTATTTAATGCCTCACTACATTCAGGGTATGTACCTCAGGACTGGAGGATGGCTTATGTGGTGCCCCTCCACAAGAGTGGCCCCAAGGATGAACCAGGAAACTACAGACCAGTGAGCCTCACATCCATTGTGGGTAAGCTAATGGAGACTATCCTGAAGGAGAGGATGGTGGCCCTCCGAGAGGCCAAAGAACTACAGGACAGCAGACAACATGGCTTCATTCGGGGCAGATCCTGCCAAACCAACCTGGTGGAGTTCTATGACTGGGTAACTAGGCAACTGGACAGGGGCCATGCAGTGGATGTCCTGTATCTGGACTTCAGTAAGGCATTCGACTCGGTGCCATGTGGAAGGCTGGGAAGTAAGTTAGTAGGCACAGGGGCGGGTGCAAAGTTGGTGAGATGGGTAGGAACCTGGCTTCAGGGTAGGCAACAGAGGGTGGTGGTGGGTGGGGAGCTCTCACACCGAAGGGTAGTGACGAGCGGTGTTCCACAGGGCTCAGTGTTGGGACCAGTGTTGTTTGGGATATTCATTGCAGACATATCATGGGACATCAAGAGCAAGATCAGTCTGTTTACTGATGATACCAAAGTAGGAGTGGTGGTGGATGACCTAGGGGGATGGCAGGGGTTGCAGGATGATCTGGCAAAGTTTAAAACCTGGTCAGACACCTGGAAACTGGGGTTTAATGCCAAAAAGTGCAAGGTGCTGCATTTTGGGATGAAGAACCCAAGGAGGAGTTACCAGCTGGGGGGAGTGCAGCTAGCCCAGACAGAGGAGGAGAAGGATCTGGGGGTGCTCATTACGGGGTCAATGAACAACTCGGCACAATGTAGGAAGGCAGCTGCAAATGCCAACAAAATGCTTGGTTGTATTGCAAGGGGTATATCCTAGAGGAGGGAGGAGGTGATTCTACCACTGTATAGGTCATTAGTTAGACCGCACCTGGAGTACTGCGTGCAGTACTGGGGCCGTATCTGAAGAGGGACATTAAGTTGCTGGAGGGGGTGCAGCGCAGGGTGGCAAAGATGATCAAGGGGCTGGGGGACTTATCATACGAGAGGAGGTTGAGGGAGTTGAACATGTACTCACTGGAGGAGAGGAGGGACAGGGGGGACATGATTGAAACCTTTAAATACATGAAAGGAATAAACAAGACAGGTACAGAGGGTCTGTTCAAAGTAAGGGAGGGGAGGGACACCATGGGCCTTGATATGAGACTGGAGGGAGGAAGGTTCAGGAGGGAGATGAGGAGACACTTTTTTACAGAGAGGGTGGTTGCTGGGTGGAATGCATTACCTGCAGAAGTGGTAACCAGTAGAACAGTGGACTGCTTCAAAAGGGGATGGGACAGGACAAGGGGGAGGGTTAATGAAGGGGAAGGGCAGAAGGGAGGGGCAACTGCAGAATAAGGGGTGCTAGCTACACATTCGAGCAGACTTGATAGACCTCTAGGCCTTTATCTGCTGGCAAGTTTCGTATGTTCATATGTTCATAAATGGACGCTGGTAAAATCACTATATTTTAAAGCCAAAAGAAACAACAGTACAAGTGGTGCTTCCAGATAAGATTTCCAGTTTTTTGAAGAACTAAGTGACATAATGGGTCACACACCTCTGAGTGTACTTCCATCAAGCTCTATTGATATATGTTTTCCTACTGGTAATGCATTGGAGAGTAGTACATTCATTTATGAGAACACTTCAAGAGAGAGCATTACTGGTGACTAAAAAATTATTACAATATTGTACATATGCTATAGGAACACTATGATATAAACCACGAAGTACTGTACTGCAGTCAGTGGCAGTTCATACAATGGGCGGTGATGGAGATGAGAAGAGGGATGTGCCAGTCAGTGTATAGAACTGTTATGAATGCAGGACACCAAGTTAACTCGGACTGACTTGACAAACAATGCTTCTAGTTCCCATATGGAACAGGATATTTCTAGTACCACTAGGATCCAGGGCTTATGTACGCCATATGTAACTAGAAGATTCCCTTGTTGAGCTGAGAGTTGAGGCACTTGTCGTCGCACCATGCTCCATGCCTGTGACCAGTGTTTGTAAATGAGCATGGATTGCTGGTGGACAGGCAGGTGTGGGTGCATTAAACAGCTAGTGTTGCCAAAACAGACAGATAGGAAAATAATACAAATTTTAAGAAGTAGTCTGTTGCAACTTTTTATTTCTGAAGTATTTTTTTTTTTCTTTTGCTCATTAGAAAGTTTTCTATGAGCTAATATTGTACTGCATGTGTAGAACAGTTCTCAGCCTGGCAGCTGACATATCTATGTCTATCCCCCCACTACATCATCAACATCATGACCTCACTACAGTGACATCATAGCTGACTGACCTGGCAGCTACCAAGTAGCTGCTTCTAAGCAGCAGTGATGTCACACTCAATGAGCTCACAATACTGATGATGTAGTTGGGGGGGGTGGAACAGAGGTAGATATGTCAGCTGCCAGGAAGAGTACTATACCACACATTACACCTACTAAGATCAGTTGAACAATCTTCTAATAAATCAAAGAGAAACAAAAAGTACCTCAGATGTAAAGCATAATAATTGACTGCCTTTAAAAAAACTAATATTAGTTTTAGGCAGTACACTAGCTCTTTAAATGTTTGAGTGCCACAGGTACCTAGCAAAATAACTGAAGTTAGTCCTTTAGGGGGGTGGTAGTGGAAGAGCATCATCGTGTTTTTAACCTTGCTGAGTGGGGGGAGGGGAGAATCTTTTGGAAGGGGGACAAGAGGGCAGCCTTTAGGTAATACTATTGTACTTATAAGGAAGAGGATATGGTGGATTATGTCACTATGTCGAGAGAGGTGAGCAGGTCAGTAAGGTAGGCAAAAGCCATGAGATTGCTATAGCTAGCCCAGTGGATAAACGTGGGTGAGAAGACATTTTTCAGGTCTATAAAGGAGAAAAGACACATAAGGTACAAGACTGTAAGTGCAAAAAAAGAAGGGGGTTGGTCTGGGCAGAGTGGACTGAAGAAAAGGCAAAGGTACTCAGAAGGTGCTTCTGTTCAGTATTCAATTTGGAGATGAACGGACCCATATCACGAAGGAGTAGGGGAATGGGGACTGGTGGGGAGATGTCACAGATGGTGAAATTCAAGCAAACTTGGCACTCAATGGCATAAGTGCCCTAAAGGTGGCTAAATCACCAGTGCCAGATAGCATGCACCTAAGGGTCCTCAGAGAATTGGCGGAAGTTCTGGTTTGTCCCCATGGAGAATGGTGCATGTGGTGCCTCTCCATAAGGGTGGGCAGAGAAATGAACAAGACCACTAGGGGGCACAACCTAAAGCTGGTTGGGAGAGGGTTCAGGAGGTTGATGAGAAGGCACGTTTTCACCTAGATGGTGCTGGCCAAATTGAATGACCTGTTTAAAGAAGTGGTAGCTCTAAAAATGATGGATATCTTTAAGAGGGGTTGGGACAGGTTGAGAAGAAAAATTGTGGTTAGAAGAGGACTGAATGGGGGGGAGAAAGGGGGAAGTAGAGGGAGATCAAAAAGGAAATGGGGAAGGGGCAGTTCCCTTTGTAAATACATAGAGATCTATACAATTGAGCAGACTAAATAGACCATAAGGCCTTTATCTGCTGACATGTTCGTATGATTATATGTTCATAAGTTTGTAGTATGAATCATTATCATATTATATCATAATTATACCTAATTTGTGATCATTACAGTTTTTAGAAAATGTGTCTGAAGATTGTGCATCTCATGGCAATGTTTCAAGTGAAATACTTGATGAAGAAGAAATCAATAATAGCAGCCAAGCTCTGGATGAAACCTTAGCAGAGCAGGAACATGAAGAAAGTCAATTTGGAAATACCTTTACAGCAAGCACAAACATATATGTTCAGACACCTTCAAATAATCATAGCAAAAACCTAATTTTTATATATTGAAATCTAATGAGTGGCATATTTCTGTGTACATTTTGAATTACAAATGGCAGTGTACATCCCTGCAATCTGATTGGCCGATAGTTTGTACTATCTGTTGAGTTAAGATAGCACGTGTCAATGTGGAGAGTGGAAGGATCACCTGTACACATTGGTGTGATATATATAGTACAGTGTATATATACATATATATATATATTTTATATGTATATATATATATATATATATCCAGAATTATTGCAGGACTTTGATAAGGTACTGAAGAAAAGAAATTGTCAAGATGGCATAAAAGGGGTAGGTGCTGTTGGTAGTGGGTTTTAATTTGCAAGATTAGGATAAGAGCCTCCTGGATGAGACCTCGTCTGTAATCAGGGACATAATGGAATTCATGCATGGTTATCTAACTAGGATTCTGAAAAAGAAAAAAAATGGTAGCATGCAGATGGTACAAGGAAATGCAGATATTTTTGTGATAGGCTATGCTTTTGGTAGTGAATTGTAGAAAATATGTTATTAGGTTACAGAAGAAGAGGCACCAGAAAACAGATAACAGATGTATTATGGTTTGCCTGACTTCTTCCTCAAAAGTGTTACTTAGTCTCATATGTGTGTATATTTTAAGCAGTAAGGTATGACCAGGGGTTATGTTATTGTTCTAGTTTATCACCTCCTAGGGGTGTGATGTGGCACAAGGCACAGCTAAGTATACTGTATGCATGCTCCCTGCCAACCACTATGGTGGTTGGCCAAGGAGGTGTGAGGAGGGCTCTGTTGGTCACTGTATCAGGGGTCACTGCACATCCTTGGCTTGCTGATAAGGGGGGTGTTTGGATGGGTGGTAGTCTGGGAGCAGGCAGGGAGGGTGGGGTCCAGCTGAACTGCCCAAATTTGCTGATCTGGTGCAGGATCTGGCAGAGGCAACACAAAACCTCCAGCTCTTACACTTGGAGAGAGCATTCTTGGAAGGTGGTGTCCAGATACTTCTGCACACCCCAAATTACAGCTAAGTTCCTAAAGGGAAGTGATTCCTCATGTTGGAGGAAATGCGGTTGTCAAGTAGCAACACATTCTCATATTTTCTGGACTTGTTCGGTCCTGACACAATACTGGACTACTATCGGAGACAGAGTTACATACCTCTTTCCTCTTAGGCACATTTTCACCAGTGATTGGGTTTCTATTTCATTATCCCTGCTGTTTCAGGGATCTACACCAAATATACCTTCTTAATATTTTGTTGGAGGCAGCTAAAAAATGCATAACTAGATTATGGCTCAACCATGATCCTCCCCTCCATCACATCCTGGGAGGACACAGTATATGATATCTATAAACTAGAACATATGGCAGCCAGAATTCAAAATAAGGTCCCTGGACTAATGAACTGATGGAATAGATGATTCCTACACATAGCACAATTTAGACTGGATCAGATACCATAGCTTCTGGGGGGAAATGTGTTATGGGGAAGGTCCCGGTGGATGGGGTCATGCCAGTCTGTATTCTAAATTACCTATCCAGTTGTGCTACCTAACTCTCCTCTCAGAGACCTTTCACAACCTGGTTGGGTGGTGATTCCATCTACTCAGCACTTTGGGGAGTGGGTGGACCCCTGGGTCTCTCTCCTTAGTAAACCCCTGATTATATAAATTGAAAGTGCAAATTGATGTTTGAATACCTGAGCAAAGTTGTAGACACTTAGGAAGAACCAGGTGTGTTGTTGGACTCTCCTAACCCGGAGATGCTCTTTTTTTTCTTTCTCTTTTTAACACACCTATATCATGATTTACTTACATACTTGTTTATTAATTTTTCCTATTCTTTAGAGGTTTGCCTTCATGCTTAGTGAACGCCTTACTTTACAGCTGTAACTGATTTCCTGTAAATATGAACTGTGATGTCAATTAAGTTAACATCTGAAATAAAAAAAAGTTTAAAAAAAAATTTGCCGATCTACATGTCAATAGGTGTTCAAGGGGAGTTGGCAGGGGTACCATTGGATGCCAGGGTTATTATAGGTACTACTGGATTAGGTGGAGGGGTGCTACTAGCCACCATAGATATGGCATAGTTATACAGGATGGGGGCTCAGAGGGTGGGAGGTGCCACTGAACACCAAGAATCATTTATGCTAACTGAGATGGGTGCTTAGAGGGTGGGGGTGCCACTAGACACCAGGGAAACTGTGATATGCACCAGGGATCGGAGGGTGAGTGGTGTTACTGGATACCAGGGAATCATCTGAAGTAACTGGGATGGGGGATCGGAGAGTGGGGGTACCACGATACACCAGAGAACTGTGATGGGTGATCATAGGGGTAGGGAGTCCCACTGGACACCAGGGCAATAGGCTGCAACAAAAGGACATAGCGTTTCACAATGAAAATATGCATGTAACTCAAAAAACCTTTTCTCGTAAAAAATAGTAAAAAAATAAAAAGTAGCAAGGAGGTCAATAAGGTCAATGTGGCGGCTCAAGGTTGCTAAGCAACCAAAACACTGTGGGGATCTGATGCACCTGGGAGGAGTAACACCAGTCACATGCTCTCTGGGATGCTTCTGATTGGATATACAGGGAGAACACATCAACTCTAACTCAGACAGATATTTTCTACTAGAGTTGATCTTTTTTTCCCTGCAGAACTCATCTGTTCATGTTCTTAGTAGTAGTAGTAGTATTAGTAAAATCTTTACTTTTAGTTAGGAAAGAATATCTTTTACACCATTATGACAAAGTCCTATTCACAAAGTGCTCCTGAAAGCTATGGAATAAAACTTCAAATATACAAAAGACTTAGCGTACATCATATAACATGCTTACAGTTAATTTCATATTACATTAGAGCTACTAAGTTACATAGACATGTACAAAATTAACATATACATGTTCAACAATCATGTGTGCACAAAATAAATGAGACTTAATCAAAGCATCTACATCGGGTTGTCAGTTCTTGTTTTAGGGCAGTATTAAATTGACTTTTATTATCATATAAATTTTTAGTTGCAATACTCAAATCATTCCATGCTTTTATGAATGAGTATAAAAATGCCATCTCTCCATACCTAGTTCTTGGAGTCCTAATACAATAGTCTCTCAGTTGGCCATTTTTCCTAAGATTGTGTAAATAAGTAATTATTTCCATTTATCTATTAGATATGTGAGGTTTCTAGTAACCATGGTGTTTCTCATTTGTTTAACTAGGGATCTTTTAAACGTATTCCCTATTGTAAGCCAATTTAGTTCTACAAACATGTCACAATGATGGGTCCATCTATCAGCTAGTAAAACAAATCTTTCTAGTTTTTTATATATGACTTCAACTTTTTTTTCTCTGGGTAGTAGTGGCATGTCCATAAATATGGATCCCATAGTCAATAATAGGAACCAACATTTGATTAACTAACAATTGCCTCATAGATTGATCCATACAGTGTTTAGTCCATCTTAAGGCCCTCAACCTACAGCTGATGGTTCTGACTAGTGTATCTATATGATAATTAAATTTCAGATCACTGTCAACCCAAATACCTAAGTACCTACTGTATATTCACCAATTTGTTGTATTAGGTCACCTGCTATGGTTTTTATATCCAGTGCTGGGGGAGAAGATTTATTTTTATAATAGCTTAAAAACAACATTGATTTAGATTTTCTGCCATTCAGGATTAGGTTTGAATTTTGGAACTGGTCCTGGATGGGCAGAACTCCCTTTTTAAATCTCCGTTAATTTTATCTACATCTGTTCCCATAGTAAGGAGTATCATATCATTTTCATATAATCTAGCCACAGACCTCTGAACAACAGTGGGCACTTGACTGGTGTAGATCAAGAACAACAGGGGCCCCAATATTGACCCCTGTGATACACCTTGTTGAACATCAAGTTGGAAGGAATACACTCCACTCACTATGGTGATATGTTTCCTCCCCATTAAATAAGCCCTAAATCAACCACAGGTCTCCTCAGAGACCCCTATTTTTCTAAGCCTATACAATAGGGTCTTATGATCTAGCATATCAAAGGCCTTTGACAAATCCACAAACACCATGCCCACTGAGTCACCACAATCCAAAGATGTTGCTACAAGATCAGTAAGATCAGTGAGCATGGTGCCCATGGAATGTTCTTTTCTGAACCCCGACTGGTGACTGGCCAGCAAATCGCACTCCTTCAAGTACTTATATAACTGGCCATGCACCAGTCTCTCCAGAAGCTTTGAAACCACTGGTAAAATAGCTATGGGCCTATAGTTAGATGGATTAGTTGTTTGCCCCCTTTAAAAATCAGAGTCACTTTAGCCTCTTTCCATATAGTTGGAACTATTCCCTCTTACAGGCTCCAATTAAACAATCTCGTCAGGACTGGAGCGATTATACTTGAGTCATCCTTTATAAACCTAATTTCAGTATTGTCATTTCCCAGGGCTTTATTAGTTTTTAATTTCCTAATTATATCCTTAACTTCCTTGAATGTTACACATTTAAATCTAAACAGTGGGATAGCTAAATTCTCATTAGACTAATGGTAAAAAATGTATTTTTATGACTGTGAGTTTATTCTTAACTTTTCCTCATTTTCTTTTAGCCCAGCTACAACAGGAAGATTAATAAATCATTCATTCAGGGAGTTTGTTGAAGTTTTATTATTCTGAATGACCCCATCTTTTACAATTTGCGTTGTGGGACAGGCCTGACTTGGGTTTTCCAAAGATTTTAATGAAGTCCAATATTTTCCTGTACCCTCAGTTAACTCTTATTTTTATAATATTGAGGCTTAGCTTGTTTTATCTTTATTTTTAGCTCATTTCTCAACTTCTTGTATTTTGTCCAGGCCTTTGGTGACAAAGATTTATTTGATTTTTCCAAATCCTGTTCTTGACTCATTTCTTTTTTTTAACTTCTCTGTAATCCGTTGTAGGTGATACTTTCTCTGCTGGATTTTATTATAAGGGGCTGAAGCTTCACATGCTGACAAAAATAGATTATTGAATTCCTGAATTGCTCCCAGTGTAGGGAGCAAAAATTAGGACACATGTGAAGACATAATCACTTGCTTATAACATCATAACTTGTTTACACATAAACTAGCCAGATGTCACAAGTGGAAGATTATGATTTCAGGTACAGAAAGAATGAGGGAAACATTATGTCGGCTGTACACCAAGCATCGTTCTTGCACAATTAGTTCATTATTGAGGAACAGGAATGTATGAAAATCCAAAGTTAAGAAGCTATGAGATTTGGGTCCTGCTGATGGCAGCTTTCATTCAGGTGCATGAAACTGGAACATGCTATGGAACAGCAGATCTGACCATCAGAATGTGGTTTTATAACACAATGATTTATTTGTAAGTCAGTATGGGTGGCAGCGCAAAACAGTGAAACAATAGTGCTCCATAGTGCTGTCAAATGCAAGTACCATGAGCAATGCTTGGTAAATTATTTTTTTTTTGGTGGTAGGGAGTCTCTTGTTCCCATTTGCAATAGAGGTGCAATGAAAAATGGAGATACAAGTGTTAGAAGGGTGAAAACGGGGTTCCCATAAACTATCAGCAACTCTGCAGCTATGACCATGTTGCAGTAAGCGTAGCTCTGGCAGTGGTTGAAACTCTGCAGCTGTGCTGGTGGAGTTTGATTTGAGAAATCCTGCCAGTGGGATTAGGGATGAGATGAGCTTTAAAAAAAATTCAGCCCTGCCTGCCGGAACTGTCTAATGTTAAAAAACAAAACAAAAGGAGGAAAGCACTGGAGATATCAGCTGGAACAAGGTAGTTACGGGCCAGCGTGGAACAGTTATACAAAAATATTAGATTGCATGATGCAGCAGAAAGATTTGGAGCAGGAGCTGCATATGTACATGACTTGCAATCCCCCTTGTGCTGCATGCATAGATAAAGAAAGGGAGCAGACACAAATTGAACTAGAATTATTGTAACTTATCCCCCCCCCCCAAAAAAAATCATTTAAGTAGCTAGGTGCAATAAGGAAAAAAATGAGAGTGATTTCCCTTGCTCAGTGAAAAGTCATTGCTTTTATTGGGGCACATCGGGGTACATTGGACTGATTTAATTGTTGAAAACAATCAATAATCTATTTATATATTTAATTTTGGTAACCAGGTAGGTACACTGAGACCATTGCAGTCCCTTTCTCAGGAGTGACCAGGAATTAATTACAATTAACAAAATCAGTTTACAAAATCAGACAAAGTAACTTTCACATCACAACATACAACAGTAATAAACATCAATTAATCCAAGCAAGACATTTGTGGGTTATAGCAGTTGGATACACCATAAGAACAGAAAATACATAATAATATGTACATTCATAGCGTATTATATGGGTTGGCCAAATAAGACAAGGCAAATTCATTAGGCATGAGGCACTGCAGAATTCTTCATCTAATTGGCAGGAGCACCAGGGTAGCCGTGCATTTGCTCATCATCCTGAGTACAGATTTTTGTGATATCAGCAATAACAAGTGCAGCGGTTCAGCTCCAACAGGTTAGTCTTTACTCCCTTCCTAAATCCCCCAAGTGAATTGCATTCCTGGTGATTACTTGGGAGTGCATTCCAGAGGGACGGGATGTAGGAAGGAAATGACCAGAGTCCTTGGAAAGACCTTACTTTAGGGGCTTGAAGGAGCTGATGGTTGAAGGACTTAAGTGTCCTGCTATTCTATTTAGCAGTTACCGTGTCAACCAGGCTGGGGGGGGGGATTGTCAAGCCTGAGTTTGAATGCTAGGCACAAAGATGAACATATTATTTTGCCTTCTAATGAGGGCATTTAAGGAGTGTTGTACATGACAGTGATGCTCCAGGCAGGGTGGGGCACCTGGTGTGAATCGGCTTATCCTGTGATACATAGTTCTAAGCCTCTGCATTTCTGTAAGGCAAGGCAATTTTATCAGGTGCTCATTCCCGGAGGCTCTGAGCACCTTAACAGTATTCAATACAAAGAAAACACATTAAAATAAAATAAAAATTCACATAAATAAACAATATAAAAATAAATTCAGCATCTTTAAAACTTCAGATTGCCAATAAATAGACTGGATCAAACAAATAGAATTCAGCAGTCTACAAAAGCCAGACTGAAAAGGTGGGCCTTCTGCGCACGCTTGAAACCTCAATCGAGGGGGCCTCTCAGACAGCAGATGGAAGTGAGTTCCACAGGGTCGGCCCAGAGACACTTAAAAGCCCAGTCTCCTGAGGTTCTGAGCTAAACCCAAGGAATGTCCAGGAGGCCCCTCGAAGAGGAGTGGAGGGAGCAAGCAAGCAGAGGTCACTGGTAACAGGAGCTCTGACAGGTAACCAGGACCCAGTAGATATAGGTCCTTAAAGGTGAAAAGATCCACCTTGAAAAGGACCCTTGCCTGACCAGCAACCAGTGCAGGGCATGCAGGACTGGGGTTACATGACAAGACCTAGAAAGGCCCATCAGCAACCTGGCCTCTGCATTGTGCACCAGCTGCAGTCTGCGAAGGGTCCCTCCTGTGACCCCAAAGTATAGAAAATTGCAATAGTTGAGCCTAGAGGTAACAAAGGCATGCACTAGTGTAGGCAGATCCTCAGGCAGAAAGAAGGGGTTAATCCTGGCAATGTTCTGTAAGTGGTAAAAACCACTTTTAACCACAGATGACACTTGATCTTCAAGGGTCAATCTGCTTTCAAGATCACACCTAGATTTCTCATCCTCAAGGATGCCACCAATGGAGCAGCCCCAGGAAAAGGCATGTGTCCCCTCCTGGTGGCAATCCATCATGTTTGCTTTCAGGCTCAATCACCAGTACCTCCATCTTGGCCGGGTTTAGTCTCAGCCAGCTGGAAGCCATGCAATCATTGATTTTAGCCAAACAGTTGTTAACCACGTTGACAGCTCCAGATGTTCCAGGGGCAAAAGAAAAACACAGCTGGGTATCACCTGCATAGCAGTGAAACTCCATGTTGTATTGTCTAATGATCTCACCCAGTGGCAGCATGTACACCACAAACAACATTGGTGACAAGATCGAGCCCTGTGGTACTCCACAGGACAGAAGCATTGGGGAGGAGGAGAAATTCCCCATCACCACTACCCGCTGCACCCTGTCCAAGAGATAGGACTCAAACCACTTGATGACAGTACCAGTGAGTCCACAAAACTCACAGAGCCGATCAAGAAGCATGACGTGATCCACGGTGTCAAAAACTGAGGAGAGATTGAGGCGCACAAGAATTGACCTGTCTCATCTACCTCTAGCCCTGAGCAGATCATTATGCACTCTCACTAGAGCTGTTTCTCTGCTGTGTCTGGCCTGAAAACCTGATTGAAATGACTCATATATGTCAGAGGACACCAGGCAATCCTTGAACTGCTATGCCACTAATTTCTCTACAACCTTGCTCAAAAAAGGCAGGTTGGAGACTGGATGGTAATTTGCCAGGACATCAGGGTCGAAGGAGGATTTTTTGAGGAGGGGCCTCACCAGCACTTTTTTCAGAGCCACTGGGAAAACACCCTCTGCCATCAAACACCTGGCAATTCGGGTGAACACTGGGCCTACAGCCTTGACACATCCTATTAAGAAATGCGTCAGGGCCAGGTCCAGTTCACAGGTTGCATGCTTCAGCTCTAAGATCACCTTAGTCACTTCTGCCACCCCCACTGACCTAAACTCCTCCCAGACAGACAGAGTACCTCTGAACCTCTCAGTCTGGCCACTGTGAGGTGATTGCCTCACTGGCAGAATCCCCGACTGGATAACTAACACCCTATCTGAGAAAAACAGAGCAAACTCTTCATATGACGTGGATGAAAAAGCTTTCTTTGGCTGTAGATAGACAGGATGAATAAGTCTGTCCACAGTTCAAAAAAGCTGAGAAGGTCTATTTTTCCCACAGCAATTTCCCTGGACAGTAATTCTGCCTTCTTATGGGAAATTGCCCCCTGGTACTCAACATAGTGGGCACACAGGGCCAGTCTGTCTGCCTTCAGTTGGGTCTTCCACCAGCAATACTCCAATCTCTGACCCCTGATCTTCATCACCTTGAGAGCCCCATCAAACCAGGGGGATCTCAAGGGAGGGGATCTGGGTCATATATGAACTGGTGCGAAGGCATCCAGAGCTTCAGAAACCATCCTATTATAGGTGACCACTGCCTCTCCAATGCCGATCGCACATACCGCATCAATCCTAGATAGGTCATCCAATGCCAACAGTCCCTCTGGGTGCAAGACCCTTAAGGGCTGGTAGCTGACCACTCCACAGGGGGAGGGACTTTCGGGGGAGGGCCCAAATGTGAACTCCATGGTACAATGATCAGACCAAAAGACCTGATCAATCTTGAGGTTGTCAATCTCAAGACCCAGCTGGAACACCAGATCTGTGTGTGGCCATGCTGGTGGGTAGCAGAGGCAACAGCCTTTGACAGGCACAGTGATGATATCAACTGGAAGAGGTCGTAACCGAAACACGAGGATTCGTCATCGATTCAGGCATTGAAATCCCCCAAGATCAAACACCTGGGGGACTCCAATACCTGGTCGATTATGAAGTCTGCTACCTCCTGCAGGAATTCTTCCCCAACCCCAGGAGGGCAGTAAACAAGGAGAATCCTGCAGCCTGCACCTGAACCACCACACAGAGAGATGCACTCAAAAGATCAGGTGTTACCAATTGGGTGTACCATGAAGCCTGGGCTGGATCGAAAAACAATGGCCACTCCCTCACCTCTGTGATCCTTCCTCAGGCAGTGCATAATGGTATACCCGGCGGGGACAGCAGCCTCTAAAACTGGGCCTGCATCATCTCTCAGGCAGGTCTCTGTAATGTAAGCAAGGTCAACAGAGGAAATCAAGTCCACAAAAATAGCGGTCTTGTTCCTAATTGACTTGCCATTGCATAGCACTGCTCAAAGAGGATTAGAGGATGTGGATGGTCCTCTAGTTACCTGCCCACTCAGTCTGGTGGGAACCCTGGGTTCAGAAACCAAACATGTCTGGCATCTCCCCTGGCTACATTTAAACCCAGGGCATCTCCTGCACCGGACAACCTTAATGCTGCGACCAACCCCTCCTCAGCTGCCCTCAGTCATCGACAAACCACTCGCCTCCTTATAATCCCGACCTCCTTGCAGTGCCTAGCTGCAGTGTTAGAAATAGGGAGGTCGGTGAAGGGGTGTAGGTCATAAAGCCAAGCAGCAGCATAAGAAATCCAAGCTGTGCTGTGGCTCCAACACATCTCAACTTGGAGTCCAGATAGCAGGGGAAAACCCTGTTTAGCACTAAATTTTAAGTACAGAATGATTCATACACCAATTCCAACTAACGCAATATCTAAAGTTGAAATAAAACCCTAGATAACCAGCCAACTAATACAGAATTATAACAAATAACAATCCTAGCTACTCACTCACACATCAATCATTCAATAAATACAATAAGTCCCTACACAAATACTCATCAAACGCACACTATCTAATCTATAATGATACCCCACAACCCCCCACCCAGAAGATACCTGCAATACCAGCACATTTTTGAAGTCCAGGAGAGGAAATGAGCGCTAACTAAAAATACAATGCCCCTTCCAAGGCGAAAGTTCACAAAATTTCACCAGCACAAAGAAAAGATGGAAGTTCAGTAGAAGTAAAGGCTTCAAAGGAAATCAGGTCTTATTCAATTCCCAAAAACAGCTTGTTCTCACCAAGATGTCTGGTAGTCCCAGGAATTTTAGAGAATATCCACTTAGGCTAAATTTCATGGAGAATATTCTCTCCCGGGAGGGACAGGCTTAAGATAATATAGAGCAACCCCAATAGAACTCTCATTTCTGCTAGAGTAGGAAAATCAAAGCAGACATGGAACAGACTCACCGTCTTCTTAGTCCAGCTTCACCCCTCTGCACTACTCTCACCAGCGCAGAGGGCAGTCTGGGTATTTTATCCTTGAACTTCAAATTTCACCCGTCAAAGAGAGTTCAGGGATTGGATCCACCACAAAACACTGCATCTGGGTTTAATAGAATGGGGCCTGCATTGCCACACCATGGGCTCCATCTATACAGTAGCCCTTGAAACAAGTTTTAGGAACGCCAGTCGATCAGAATCTGAGGACCCTCCAACAACCCAGACAAAACCAACCTCAGTAAATCTTCACCACTATGGCAATGGAAGATGAAGCTTAACTGGGAAGTTTAAAACAGTTCCATGGTCCTACGGCACACTAGTCCCTGCAGAAGCCATAGTCCGCACACTGGTAGTTCCCTCCATGGCCAAATTTCTTCCCCTCCCAGGAGTTTCTCACTTCAAGACAGAGTTTGTAAGCACTCAGACCTGACTAGAAAACAAAAAACTGGCTCCTAAAATAACTCACTTACTCTGTCCTGACTATAACTAAAATTCCCTAACTCACATCTAATCTAAAAAGATAGCAAAACTCGAACTTTCGGACATGGGGCAAAAACATCATGGATGTCAAGCGCTACCAAATTCAAACTTTCCTGCAATAAAAAAAAAACAGATAGGCAAAAGGTAGACAGAACGGAGGATTACAGCTCTGTTCAGAGCTCTTACAGACAGCAGCTCAGCAACGCTGCCATCTTGCCATCCTGTACTTCTTACTGAATATAGAACTGGGGAACCATATAACAAAGAGGGTAATAGGGTACCAGTAGCTTCATTTAGACAGGAATCCTTTGTGAGGAAAAGGCTTAGGCAATATAGAAGACCTAACTTCTGGTTCAGGGACTTGGTTAGCTGGTCAATATGTACCTTGAAGTTGCAGTATTGAACTAGAATAACTCCAAAATACTCAATGGAGTCCACAACCTCAACCCTTGAACTATTTGTGAGAGTGGGTGACAGTAGCTGTGATTTGTCATATCCTAGACTTTGTGGACCAAACAGTATGGCCTTTGTCTTTTTGCTATTTAGAACAAGTTTATTGGCTACCAGCCAACCCTCAAGAAGTAGTAGGTTTTTCTCAAGTATTTCATTCAATTGGTCAGTGTCCTGGGATGTCCCATATAATTGCATCATCCACGCACAGAGTCAAATTTGCACCTCCACAATGTTGTGGAATATCATTTATAAATAGGGAAAATAGTAAAGGACTCAAAATAGACTTCTGGGGGACCCCATCCAGGATCTGACATTTCTCTGATAAGGAGCCATGCCATCTGACGAGTTGAGACCTTCCATGAAGGTAGTCTGAGAACTACTTTGAGGTCAGGCAGTCAAGGCCTAGGGATTTCAGTTTCATAATGAGCAATTGATGGTCTACCAAATCGAAGGCCTTGGTGAGGTCAATAAAGATCGCTCTGGTAACAGGCCTTTATCTAAGGCTGATAGATGTCAGTAGTGAGGCTGACCAGAACTGTGCTTGTTCCATGGCTTTTCCTGAAACCATGTTGCTGAGCCCTGAGCTGTTACTAATTTGTGTTGCTAAACATAGTCCACTACCTGGTTATACATGATCCTTTCTAGAACTTTACTTAGGATGCAGGATACACATAAGAGTAATATATATTACAAAAAGGGTAGCCAGACTGTACAAGGTGTGTGCATATGCCATGCTGTACCAATAGTACATGTGATCATCATTCTGTTGTCTGAAAGAGGTGTGCTGACTCCCACAGGATACAGGAGCAAGGGAGCAGGGATTTGTGAGAGAGACGGCAAGCATCAGTACAGAAAAGGAGATGACATACACGTGAATAAAGGTGTTTCAGTTCATGATAAAATGCTGAATCATGTCTACAACACTGAAGACTTTCTCCATGTATTGTTTATTATGTTTGCCAGCTGCTTCTAACCAATCTCAGCTCCCTTGTTCAAGTGTCCCATGCAAGTCAGTGCACCTATTTCAAACAAAGGAGACTGATGGCATGAACTATTAAGGCATAATTTTCTTCTTATAACCCCACCTCATGCACATAAGTTGGGTGAACAATATAAGATACCATGTGTTGCTATTGGGACAGATATATAGATAGATAGATAGATAGATAGATAGATAGATAGATAGATAGATAGATCAATAGAAGGACAGACAGAGACAGACAGACAAACAGAAAGACTGACAGACAACCTTTACAAACAGCCTTAGGCTTTCAAAGTAAAGATTTCTATAACTGATACCGTATTAACTCATCGACTTGCAGTCTCAACTTCTTACTCTGCATGTGTCTTTTATTCAAAGACTCAAGTGTCCCCCCCCCTGCCCTTGCCCTTACCCTTAACCCTAGGGCCCCATCCTACCACCTCAGGCCCGGGACAACCCAAGAACGTCTCATTCCTAGGACCCGCACCCTCACGGGTGATCGGTACTTCCACATTTACGCCCCCAAACTTTGGAACTCGCTCCCAGAACTTGTCAGGGCCTCCTCCTCCCACCCAAGCTTTAAAGCCTCCCTCTGGAATTTCCTGAAACCTTCTCCCCTGCCCCTGCACCTCATAATCCTTCTCCATGGGTGGGGGCCTCTCCCTCCCCCTCACTACCCCGCCTCTGCCCTACTCGCACTTGTCCCCTAGCTCCGGCCCAGCAACCAGGCCCATCCCCCCCCCCGCCTTTGGCACCCTCCTGCTTGCACTTACCATTGTCACCGCTTCTGTTTAAGCATAGTGTTTTCCTTGTCCTAGAGCTAGCCTTGTAATGCCTGCTGTGCTAGGTTACCTTCTTGTCTCCTCAATCTGACTAATTATGTACACAACCTATCTGCGTGTTTGAGTTATTTTCCTAGGTTATTACCTGTATTTCCTCCCATGTACTTTCACAATTTTACTGAGCCACTATTGTAACGCCTGGCTCTTCTATGGATTTTTTCCCTACTCTGTAATCTATTAATTGTATGATGTCTGACTCCGGTAACTCTCCCGGGTCGCACCCTTCTCTGTAACTGTGATGTACACCGTATGATACCTGTAACCCTCCCGGGTCGCACCTGAAAATAGACACATGGCTGTCTAGTGTGCTTACCCAGTTAACAAAAGCAAATAAATAAATAAATAATGAATGACATAAAACAAGACATTATAGTTGGTCCAAAGTGTTCCTGAATATTGTCAGAAATGGAGAAGGATAAATACTGTAGCAACAAACAGTGTCGCACATTTTTTATTCATTGTAAAGTGAAAAACCTATCTGATGTTTAGACAGACCACTCATCATCCTGTCTGATATGGGCCATCTAAAGCAGTCATAGTAAACTTGCTTTGATGTCTGCCTACATCTGAAAGAGACAAATGCATTTCAATAATAGGCTGGGCTCAGATTGTTTTGTATATGCTCTGTGATGGTAATAAAAATAAAATTCTTCCCATTATTGTGTTGCTGCAATCACCCCCCCCCCCGAAAAAACATACTAGCACTTACCCCCCTCCCCCCCACATACACATGCAGGAATCTTCAACACAGTAAAGTAAGAAAATAATATGAAAAAGATGGAAAAATGGTCAAAATGCACATTAAAATAAACAGGCCCATTGAAATGAATGAGCTCCATTCATTTCAAAGCAGTGCAACATGGCAGTCTCTGCTAAAGGCTGGGCACTGATGATACAAAATAAAAAAAGTAAAAGGTGAACTTCAGAAGGAAAAGGGAAAAAATAATCTGATATGAAAGTAAGGGGATAACTGGTTGATATTGATTACACAGAACAAAGATCCTTGTATTCTAACCTCTGCATTGTGCTCTATGGCACTACAATAGTCGTTGCACATCTGACATGAATGGACATCACTGGTCCCACTATCGCAGATGGGGATAGCATGAATTGGCTGTCAAGTCCAGTAATAGGCTAACATACATAAATAAGGAATGCCAGATTCATCAGAAGGATGGTGAGAGCTCTTATTTTTGGCACTCTATGTGATGTGGAGTTCACTTACAATCATGCAAAGTTTACCTTAGTGTTGGGGGCGGGATAAATGGACAGACTACCTGACACTAGTGAAGAACTTACAACACATAACTCATACCAAAAAAGTTAAATATGTCTGTAAGACAACAAAAGTGAGCATACTAAGTGACACTGTACGCTCTAACACAATCCATCAGGCAGTGACATCCTTCAGCAGATTGCTATGCAAGTTCATCAGATTAGGTGACAAATAGTAACAGAAAAAAAATAACACTGTAATTCCAATTGTTAGACATAACCACCAGTAAATCTTTGTTTTACAGAACACCACGTGTTGTAAGTTGAGTAGTTTCTCACATTGCAGTCGCCAGTTCCTGCATGAAGATGTGTCTTTGATTGGGAGAGCAGATCTCAAATCTGTGACCTATTCAGGTGAGTGAGAGTGTGTGTGGGGGGGGGTGTACTGGGGAGTGTGGAGTGGTGGGCGCTGAGTGGGAGGTAGGGGTTAGGGGACTGATCAGCAAGGGACTGTTTTTGTTCGCATAAAAGAAAAAAATTAAACATCTAGGGATGGTTTTGTTTTCTGCAGAAATGGACAGGGCAGGGGGGTTGCCACTAGACACCGGGGACAACAGTTGCATGGGGGAAGATGAATGGGAATGGGGGAGAGGGACCACTGAACTACCAGGGCTTAATTTTTTTTACCGTGGATGGCGATCAGAGAATGGGGGAGAGACCACTGGACTACCAGGGCTTTATTTTTTATTACTTGAGATGGCAACTGGAAAACTGGGAGGAGGAGGAACCACTGGACTACCAGGGCTTTATTTCTGAATTATCAGGGATGACGGTAGAAGAATGGGGCACGGGGGAGGAACCACTGAACTACCAGGGCTTTATTTTTTATTGCTGGGAACTGCGATGGGAGAATGGGGAGGGTGAGGGACCACTATACTACCAATGAAAAATATGGGATGACAAGATACTATGGAAGTTTGAACTATTAATGAGTGCAAATGGTTATTTACCATTCAAACAATAAAGTTTGAATGGTCAATAACCAACCAAACGGTAGTTACTTAGAAAGGGACAGTGGGCATGAATTTTAGTTTAAAAACACATATTATATACTGCTTTTAAGGCACACATCGAACTAAGCATATCACTGAGACCTAAATACAGGTGTTGTGCTTTACTTACCATGCAGTGGTTATGTACAACAGCATTTTGAAATCTGTTAAAAAAAGATGGCTGACATCTCGAACAGTGTTTGTCTGAGAACTGACAACTGTTCGAACGATTATTTACCATTCAATCTGTTTTTGTTTACCTGCCTGTCTTGTGGCTATTAGGCTATTACAAAAATCATTATAATTCAAAAATGATAATGTGGTTTTTCACAAAACCATCCACAGGCACACCCTTGGCACATACCCCCAATATCCATGAAAATTACAGATGAATATTTAATTCTGGGTGGGCTATAGATGATGGCAAAAAAATCCCATGTTGACCTATGGGGAAAAAATTAAATTTTTACTGTTTTTCCCCACTTTATATCTCAAAAACGATACAAGATGTTATCACGAAACTTTCCAGATCTTGCGACACTAGCATAATGACCGTGCAGCCCAGTTTTTGGGCTATTTCTTTAAAAAATGCTGACGTTATTAAGGTACAAAAATTGAGATTTAACACTAAAGTGCTGTACCAACCCTAACTATAGGGGTGCTACTGCACCACTATAATATTATAGTGGTGCGGTAGTGCCACTATAGTTAGGGTTCAATGATCACTTCTATGTTAAACCCAAACATTTGTACTTTAATAACTTTGCAACCATTTCACCGATTTTCATGAAAGTTTTCATGTGCCATTGGAGACCGAAGATCTCTTGATGTGGCAAGTTTTGTTCTGGTCAGATGTGTGGGTGCGGAGATAGAGATTGTCAAAAAATTTGAACAGTATCATTTTTATGCAAACTCTTGGCTTGGGTGTTTGGCCTGAAATGTTTAGGGTATGTTGGGCTTAGGTCAAAGATGTGCTTTGTAAGCATTAGGGTGACAACCCAAAAGTCACACCCCTGACGACTGTTGGTGCATGGAGGGTGGAGGTGGGGTGTTAGGGTTAGAAACCCTAACTTCACATTTCTCAACTTTTGATGGTGGGATCCCTAACTAATACATTTAGGAAGTTTTTTGCCAAGAAGACATATATTTATATTGATATGTATATATGATAGATAGATGGATAGATAGATAGATAGATAGATAGATAGATAGATAGATAGATAGATAGATAGATAGATAGATAAATTGCAAAAAAAACTTTGTTAATGCACCAGTTAGGGTCAAAGCTACAAAAGCTGGGAAATGTGTGAATAGAGTTTATAATCCTAACACCCCCCTCCAGGTAGCACACCAGGTGTGGGGTGTGCCTTTAGGTACTCAAGCCTAAAGCTCACTCCATTCTAGTACACTGTACACATCTGACCTTATTTACAGATGGAATGGGGTGAGCGTAGGCTTAAGTACCCCAAGGCACACCCCACACCTTATGTGCTGCCTGGATGGGGGGTGTTAGGGTTTTAAACCCTAATGCCACATTTCCCACCTTCTGTAGCTTTGACCCTAACTGGTGCATTAATGAAGTTTTTTGCAATGTATTATACTGGCGCGGTTGTGCATGTATATTAGGGTTCAATGGTCACATCAATGTTAAACTCAGAATGTTGAACTTTAATAACTTCTCAACCATTTGACTGATTCACATGGAATTTTGCATGCTTTTTTGAGGGACCAAATATCTCTTGAAGTAGCATGTTTTATTCCAGTCTGATGAGCAGGTACATAGATATGCAGTGTCAGAAAATGTGAAAATGACCACTTTTTGTTACATTTTTTGTCACAATACTGCACAGAAATGGCTTGGGGATTTGGTCTGAACTTTTCAGGGTATATAGATCTTGCATCATGGATGTGCCTTATGAAGGTTTGGTGAAAAATACTAATTTATTCAAAAGTTTTTAAATTTCAAAGTTTTCCATTATTTCCTATGGGAAAAGTTAGATGTGCCATGTGAAATAGATTTCTTGATCGCAAAGAAGGATTCTTTATTGTACTTTGCACTTTTATAACTGCAGCTGTTCTTGCAATGTGCATGAAATTTGGTATGTGCCATCGGGCACCAATGATCTCTTGATGTATTGTTTCATTCCAGTTCGATGTGAGGATGAGGAGATATGGATTCCAAAATGTGTACATTACCATTTTTTTTTCAAATTCTTTCTTCACTTCTATGTTAAACTGAATATTTTGTGCTTTAGTAATTTTGCAACCCTTTAGGCAATTTGCATATAATTTGGCTAGCCTCATTAAGGGCCAAAGATCTATTGATGTGGCAAGTTCAGTTTCAGTTGGTTGTGCAGGTGTTGAGATACGGGGTCCCAAATTGTGCAAATCACCATTTTTTGTCAAATTATTTCTTCACCTATGTTAAACTGAAAAGTTTGTGCTTTAATAACTTTGCAACCATTCAGGGGATGTGCATGAAATTTAGCATGTCCTCAAGGGACCAAAGATCTCTTGATGTGGTAAATTGTGTTTAAGTTAGATGTGCAGATGTGGAGATATGGTGTCCCAAAATGTGTAAATCACTGCTTTTTGTCAAATTCATTCTTCACTTCTATGTTAAACTGAATATTTATTTTATTTGTATTTTGGAAACCGGGTAAGCCCACTGAGACCAGAGATCCCTTTTTCAGGGGCGACTCGGAATTAGTTACAGGGAGAGACACACAGAAGCACTCTTTACAGAAGAGGACTCATACTAGCACTCTATACAGTAGTTACAATAATTAACACAAACATTAGCAAGGGACGACCCAGATACGTTACAGAGTAAGACACATAATCGCATTCATTACAGAGCAAAGACACATACCAGCATTCTTAACTGTAGTTACAATAATTGCTCAGAGTATACAGTAGCATCCAGTTATAGCGGTAGTAAGCTATTATTAGCAATGCATGATGTAAGATTACACTTCAGTTTAGTCAGCAATGTGAGACAGTCAGGAAGACGTCATATTAGATACATTTTGTGCTTTAAAGGAAAGCTGTCCTCAATTTCATCTCCCTGCCCCCAAAAACACCTCCGATTAAGCTTTTGTGGAAAACCTTTAGTCTATGTGCTATTCTACTTTTTAAAATTTTGTAAAGTCTGGGAGCAGGGAATATGCCGGACACGGCATGGCTCCATTTACTATAAAAGTGCAGCAGTGCACTGCTCACTTCAATACATTTGTATTGAAATGAGCTGTGCAATGCCGCACTTTTACGGTAAATGCAGCCATGCAGCGTCTGCCATATTCCCTGCTCCTGGACCGTACAAAATTAAAATAAAGTAAGTAAAAGCACATAGACTAACGGCTTTTACTTGCAAAAAGCTTAATTGGGGGGGTAAGCCTTTCGGGGCAGGGAGCTGAAATTGAGGACAGCTTTGCTTTAATAACTTTGCAACCATTCAGGCAATTTGCATGACATTTGGCATGCATTATCGGGGTCCGATGATCTCTTGATGTGGCACATTTCATTTCAGTTGGATGTGCAGGTATGGAGATATGCAGTCTCAAAAAATGTGTAAATTACCATTTTTATCAAACTCTTTGTCACCGTGTTGCACAAAAATGGTGTGGAATTTTGGTCTGAAATGTTTATAGTGTATTGTAGACCATGGTTCTATATAGAAATTCATCCTTTTCAAATTGTTGTTGTACCACAGTTCAAAGGTCATGGAATGTGTATGTACCATTCTGTGGTAGAAAAGTATTCTAGAATCTCTAGAGACTCCACAAGCCAGTTTCATAGTGAAAGAGGAAAAAAAAAAAAACAAAATGCACTCATTTCACATAATACTATACACTATAAAAATACAGGATGAGTAACTTTATGCACAATCAGTGTGTTTTGCCACCTCAGGTTTCTGATTCCCACAGACTTCTCAAGCATTGCTCTCGAGGTCAGAGGGAATCATAACCCTCTGTGACAGAACACACTGGTTGTGCATAGTTGCCCATCTACTATTCTCTATAGGGTATATAGGTCTAGGGTCACAGTGGTACCTTTTGAAGGTTTGGTGAAAAAATATTAATCCACTCCAAATTAATTAAGAGAACAATGCATGACAGGGTGTGTGTGTGTCATGTTGGGATAACATCATGCCTATGGTAGTTGGCATGAGGCCACAGGTTGAGTGCATCCAATACCCCATAAGTGATGTTATCCCAGCACAACACACACCTTGGAGTGCATTATTCCTATTATACATAAGCTCATGTGTAAAACAAAAAAAAAAAAAAAAATACTACATTTAAAGTACATTTTTTTGCTATAATTTTGAATGGGTAAGGTTACTTTATAAAAATATAGTGCCGATTTCTTGTTTCAGCCAATAGGTGGAGCTGCTGTATTTTAATGTGGTTCTGTACTTCCCATATCAATGTTTTGTCAGTGCTGCTAGTCTTAGTTCATGTGCCCTATTTCCTCATTGTTTATGTTATGTTTTGGCAGATGGTTTTGAGTGTTTATTCTTTTCTTTTCTGATATCTTTGCATTTCCCTGATTTGCTGTTCATACTGCTACTGGTAGGAATTGGAGATTGCCCCCTGTCCCCCCGCCCATTATGACCGACCACCTGCTGCTGTGAAGATGTCTGTAAAATGAGAGAAAATAATGCAGGTAGGTGGTAGAGAGAACGTTTGTGAGTTGTTCTACCTGGTGGTGTTTAAAGCACAAAAAAACTGAGCAAACGGACTTGAGTGAGTGTGTGAGTGAGAGCCATGTGGTAGCTGTTTGAAGACATGGTTGCTCACTTACAGTAAAGCCACTCACATGGAGCAGCCCTTTCTTCAGCTGAATTAGTTACAATGAATAAATCAGTACACCTGCTAGGGAAAAAATGATACTTATGTATTTTTTTGGGGGGTGTTTCTTCTCCTTCTTATTGATCCAAATGCAACTGTTGTTTGAGGAGTGAGCATGGCACTTTTGTACTCTGGAGATGCTGACAGAATTGCACTAGGGAAACTTACAAGTGGTGGATCCAGGGCTTCACTTCGTTTTCAGGCATGAACTGTTTTTTAAACTGCAATTCAGTTGTGAACTTGTTGGGGCTATGTGTAGATTGCATAATTAGTGAGGGAGTAACTGAATCTCTGCCCAAGGGATGACTGTTGGCTCAGAGTAGACTGGGCAGAGCAGCTACTGGGCAGTGGGCAGCGATTCATTTTAATGCTGGCACGTGTGATGTGGTCATGTGTGTGCTGGGACTAGATCCATGAAGTTATGCCAGGATAACATCACAGATCCAATCCCAGACTGACCAGTCAGAGGCCAGCATTCTTCCTTGCCATTGTACAATAAATTTTAAAGTTTCTAATTTCCTATAGGAAAAGTTAGAGGTGAGGCTTGAAACAGGATTCTTGATCATGAAACAGGATTCTTCATTACAATTTGTGCTTTAATAACTTCACAACTGTTGAAGCGAGTTGCATGAAATGTAACATGTACCATCAGGGACCAAAGATCTCTTGATGTGACAAGTTTTGTTCCAGTTGGATGTGTGAGTGCGGGCATGTAGCATCTCAAAGAATGTGTAATTTACAATTTTGTGTCAAATTTTTGTCACCGTGTTGCACAAAAATTAAGTAGAATTTTGGTCTGAACATTTTAGGGTATATAAGTTTTGGGTCACAGTGGTGCCTTTTGAAGGTTTGGTGAAAAAGTATTAATCTGTTCCAAAGTTATTACATTTCAAAGTTTCCCACTATTGCCTATGGGAACATTTAGATGTGAGGCTCGAAACAGGATTCTTTGATCATGAAACAGGATTCTTGATCCCAAAACAGGATTCTTGATTACAATTTGCCAAAAAAATAAATAAATAATAAAACTGTTTCTTTGTCAGTTCATAGTAAAGAAATAGTTTGGAATTTTGGACTGACATTTTCAGGGTAGAAAGGGCTTGCTCCACAGATGTTCCTTTTGCTGATTTTGTGAAAATGTATTACTTTGTCTTGGAGTTCTGTGAATTTGAATTTTGGTTGATTTCCCATAAGATAACAACCAGTTCAAGTTTATTGATCAACACATAGGTCATGAAAAAAAATGAATTTAAGACAGTTTAACTAAGATTAAAATAAGATTTACAAGGAAGAATATAAAAACAAAAATACAATAAGTTAAATAGATAAATAGCACTGATAAACATGTAAATGTTTTATAACTCTCTAGTCTATATTAAAGTTAAAACTTTTATGACTCTTATTTTTATTTTTATTTATTTGAAGTATCGGATTTACAACCTTTGCACCATCGACTCATTTACAAAGGTACCTTGTCACATAGAGGACAGTAAAAAACAAAGAGGGTACAATTACAAAGGAATAGCCATCATGTATAGGTTACAGACATTGTTTACAAACATTATATACAGTTTTGGATACAGATATTTACATAAGCACAACAGAAAACATTGTTACCATGAGAGAACATCCGCTACAGTATAATTCATCATATTCATGGGTCAGAGGTGGATTAGACATTGTTGTAAGAGGTTGCAGTCCATAATGGACTTTGTCAGAGGTTTGGGCCCTAGTGGGCATAAGAGCACAGGCTAGTTGCAGTTACAGGAGCGGACATTGAGGAGGTGGCTGCAGAGAGCGACTTTAAAAGGGTCAATCTTGGGAGTGCTAGTGAGGGTGGCTGGGAGTGCATTAAACCAGACAGGGGCCTTGTAGTGGAAGGATCTCTGGGCAAGGGAGGTTTTTACCCTGGGTACCACCAGTATAGCTTTGTCCAAGTTGCAGGTGGAGATAGAGGGGGTGGTAAGTTGGAGAGAGGCAGTGACCCCAGGAGGGAAATGACAGAGCAGAATTTTCTTGGTCAGTAGGCAGGTCTGATAGTGAAGTCTTTCACTGAGGTTGAGGAGACAGTAAGTTATACAGTAAGTTAATTGTGGCTTACAAACAGAGAAAAAGATTGCCTTGAATAGATGCATAATGACCTTAGAATCCGTGTTAAGTTATGGCTGTGTCTATGGTTTTAATTTTATTTTGTCTAATTTTGCTGATTTGGTTAAAATACATTGCCATTCTTAGTATGGCCCAATCATCTTCTGTATGCAAAAGTATATCAGTTAACAGATTTCTATCAAAGTCATTCTAATTACTGACAAATGTACCCAGTCAGTACAACCTCTCATTCTTATACCATTAGCAGTCCCAAAGGACATGTAAAAGATCTTCTTTTAACATTGTACTGGGAAGTTTACAGAGCTGTTTCTTTGTCACTATGGTGTTAAGAAATGGTTTGCAATTTTGCTCTGAAATTTGTACTGAGGGCTTGCCTCACAGATGTGCCTTTTGCTGGTTTTGTGAAAATATATTACTTTGCTTTGGAGTTCTGTGGCTTTACATTTTGTTTAATTTCCCATAGGATAATATTGTAATGTGAGGTGTATGCAAGCGTTTCTTTCTCGCTTCATGCATGGGAATGCAGGCCCCAGAGTGTACTGTGCTCCCACACAGAAATACAAATACTATTAAGGACTATGCACACAAATATGGATAATATTAAGGAGTAATGCATGGATGGCAGGAGGGTCCTGCACTCCCAAAGAAAAAATATGGATACTACTAGGGACTGATGGATGGAAAGCAGCGCAGGGCCCTTCGGCCCTGTGCTCACACACACAAATACACAGAGGAGTATGGAGGGATGGGAGCCCAAGGTCCTGCACTTCCACAGGGAAATAAGGATACAATTACAATCTCTTTAAAAAAATTATGGAGAGCTAAGGGAAATGTGTACACTCAGGAAAGCCTAGGAGGGGGACTTGCCCCCCTCCACTTTGTGTGGCTTGATGCACAGAGTAACATATATGTTTATTGACATTTAAATTCCAGTAGTTTAGGAATTAGGGTTAGGGTTACTGTTATGGTTAAGGAAAATGTGTACATTCAGGAAAGGGTAGGAGGGGCTTTGATCCCTCCATTCTATGGGGCTCTCCCCCAAACAGTTACATAAATTTAGGTTTACACTTAACTCTCAGCAGTTTAGGAACTTGGGGTAAAAATCTGGTTTTAGGATTTCAGGGTATAACCCCATCAATTTCAAGAGAGTTGTCTGAAACTTAGTGAGCTTGTAGTCCAAACAAAGGTACACATGTGTGAAGTTTGGAGAAGATCGGCATTGAATTCTGCATTTGGCACCATGTTTAATTTTGTTAGAAATATCAGGGTGCTGTGGGTATGCTGTGATGACTGTCCTTGGTATTACATCTTAATGTTGTACCACTCATTGAGATCTTTCATTTCATATACTGTATAGTGTTACAGTTAATTCAAAATATTGAGCAAGCTATGGCCTGTGAAAGTTCTGTTATTCTACAGGAATTTTTGTGTTCATACGGATTCGGGTTAGGGTTAGAGTATATATCTGCTGGAGTTAATGGGGGCACATATCTGATATTGTTCAGGGTGCTGAGGTACACCTTCTGTTGTGAGTGCCTCCCATTAAATATAACTTGTTCCAGAATTAGGTTAGGGTTAAGTTGTATATCTGTTGAGTAATTGTGGGCATGTATGTAATATTGTTCAGGGTGCTGAGGTACACTTTCTGTTGTGTGTGCCCCCCATTAAATATTATTTGTCCCACAGTTAGCATTAGGATTCAGGTTCAGGTGTGAGTTAGGTTATATGTCTGTTGGTGTTAAGGGGGGCACATATCTGGTGTTGTTCTGGGTGCTGAGGTACACCTTCAGTCATTCGTGTCCCCCATTAAATATTACTTGTTCTGGAGTTAGGCTAGGGTTAGGTTATAGGTCTGATGGAGCTAATGTGGGGCATATATCTGATATTGTTCAGAGTGTTGAAGTATACTTTTTGTTGTGTGTGCCCACCACTAAATATTACTTGCTCTGAAGTTAGGTTTAGAGATAGCTGTTCATGTTAATGTTACAAAGACTTTTGTGACTTAGGGTAAGAATACTACTAAGGACTGATGCATGGATGCTCCCACACACAAATACAAATACTATTAAGGAGTAATGCATGGATGGCAGCCCAGAGCACAGAGGGCCCTGCCCTCCCAAAGAGAAATACAGATGCTACTAGAGGCTGATGCATAGATAGCAGTGCAGGGCCTAGAGGGCCCTGTACTCCCACACACAAATATGCAGAGGAGTATGGAGAGATGGGAGTGCAGGGCCCAAAATGGCCCTACTTTCCCCCAGAGATATATAAGGATACTATTGCAATCTCTTTAAAAATATGGAGGATTGGGAGCATAGAGCCCACACAAGCAAATAAGCCATTGATTATATTTTCTCAAAAAGTAAGGAAATTCTCTGCAAAAAACTTTGCTAATGCAGCATTAGGGTTCCTTATGATTATACTTTTTCAAAAAGTAAGGAAATTCTCTGCAAAAAAACTTAATTAATGTAACATTAGGATTCCAGTGTCAAAAGTAGGGAAATGACATCTTTGGGTTCCCAACCCTAAGACCCCACCCCCACCCTCAGTTTAAACCCTAACACCCCACCCCCACCCTGCATGCAGGAGCAGATGTAATGGGTGTGTCTTGGGGTTGAAAATCCCAATGCTCATCCAATTCTCTTATTCTGCACCTGTCTTAGCTTACTTACTCTCAGAATGGAGTGAGAATTAGGGTTCACAACCCCAAGGCACACCCTTCACTTCTGTTCCTACATGCAGGGTGGGGTGTTAGGGTTGGAAACTGAGGTTGCAGGTGGGGTCTCAGAGTCAAGAACCCTAAGATGTCATTTCCCTGCTCCTAATGCTGGAACCCTAATGGTCCATTAACAACTTTTTTTTCAGATTTTACATGTATATATATATATATATATATATATATATATGTAGATGTATATAGACATACATTGCAAAAAATTTTGTTAATGCACCATTTTGGGTTAAAGTGACAAAAGTAGGGAAATGTGGCATTAGGATTTCCGATCCTAACACCCCACCCCTACCCTACAGGCTGCAATGGTGTGGGTTGTGCATTGGGGTTACACTCACCCCATTCCATGAGTAAATAAGCTGAGATGGGTACAGTATAAGGGAATGGGGTAAGCATTAGGGTTGACAACCCCAAGGCACACCCCACATCTGTTGCTGCCTATAGGGTAGGGGTGAGGTGTTACTGTTGGAAACCATAATGTCACATTTCTCTACTGTTGTCATTTGTACCCTAACTGGTGCATTAATTAAGTTTTTTTGCAATGAGCATATATATTATAGAGTCACGGCCACATCCCTATATTTAGGGTTATGAAGGCACTTCTATGTTAAACTCAAAATTTTGTGCATTACTAACTTTGGACCATTCAACGGATTTGCATGAAATTTGGTATGCACAGTGGGGCATGGTAGATATCTTGATTTGCCAAATTTAGTTTTGGTCAGATCTACGGTTTTTGCAAACCAAAACACTGCAAAATGTACTTTTCACCAGTTATGTGGGCAGTTTTTTGGATTTTGTCTGTGATGCTGCGTGGCCATCATGTGCAGTGCTACTCTGCAACTTGGCTCATCTGAAAGAGCTTCAGTCAAGCAATATGCCGCTTTTCATTTGGTTAAAAAAATATGAATCCATTCAAAAGTTATTAAACTTTTAAGTTCCCATTATAACTCAATGGGAAAATTTATATGGTTATTTTGCAAAAGAAGAATGGGGTTTTGGCCATTTGGTCCCTCCTCATGATCAAAGAATTTGCAGGCTCACTATAAAAGAATTTTTGATCACGAGGAGTTCTTTGATCGCAATGGCCACCATCTTGTTTTCAGTTTGCTGTCAGAAAAACTCAAATATCTCGGCTCAGAGGTGACTCCTGAAGTAAAACTTAGATGGGTTTTGCACAGGGGGCATCGCTCTATCGAGCCACACCTTTGGTTTCTTTCAAAATGGTAAAAAAAAATAGAGTTTTACACTTTTTTTATTTTTTTGATCATGGCTCACTAATGATCTTTGATCATGAGCCTGCAAATTCTCTGATTGCGAGATTCTTTGACCGTGATCTTTGATCGTGAGGGCAGGACTAGATGGCCACTTGAAAAAATAAATTTTCTCAGCTCAGGGGTGGCTTATTAAAACAAATGAGGGTGGGTTTTGCTCAGGGGGCTTTGTTCTATCGAGGCATGGCTGTGGTTTCACGTATTTGTGCCTAAAAATTGAGTTTTACCATTTTTTATTCTTTGATCGTGAGCCTGCAAATTCTTTAATCGCGAACCTGCAAATTATTCAATCACTAGATTCTTTGATCAAGAGGGTGCAACTAGATGGCCAGGTGAAAAAAAACAATTTTCTCAGCTCAGGGGTGGTTTATTAAGGCAAATGAGGGTGGGTTTTGCTCAGGGGGCTTCATTCTATCGAGGCATGGCTCTGGTTTCATGTACTTGGGCCTGAAAATTAAGTTTTACCATTTTTTATTCTTTGATCATGAGCCTTCAAATTCTTTAATCGCGAACCTGCAAATTCTTTGATCATGAGATTCTTTGACCAGTATCTTTGATCGAGAGGGCGCAACTAGATGGCCAGTTGAAAAAATCAATTTTCTCAGCTCAGGGGTGGCTTATTAAGGCAAATAAGGGTGGATTTTGCTCAGGGGGCTTCGTTCTATCGAGGCATGGCTGTGGTTTCATGTATTTGTGCCTAAAAATTGAGTTCTACCATTTTTTATTATTCTTTGATCACGAGCCTGCAAATTCTTTAATCGTGAACATGCAAATTATTTGATCACGAGATTCTTTGACCGGTATCTTTGATCGAGAGGATGCAACTAGATGGCCAGTTGAAAAAATCAATTTTCTCAGCTCAGGGGTGGCTTATTAAGGCAAATGAGGAGGGGGTTTGTTCAGGGGCTTAGTTCTATTGAGGCATGGCTGTGGTTTCATGTATTTGTGCCTAAAAATTGAGTTTTGCCATTTTTTATTCTTTGAGCATGAGCCTGCAAATTATTTGATCGTGAGATTCTTTGACCACTATCTTTGATCAAGAGGGTGCGACTAGATGGCCAGTTGAAAACATCAATTTTCTCAGCTCAGGGGTGGCTTATTAAGGCAAATGAGGGTGGGTTTTGCTCAAGGGGATTTGTTCTATTGAGACATGGCTGTGGTTTCATGTATTTGTGCCTAAAAATTGAGTTTTACCATTTTTTATTCTTTGATAACGAGCCTGCAAATTCTTTGATCGTGAGATTCTTTGACCATGATCTTTGATCACGAGGGAGGGACTAGATGGCCAGATTTGGAGGCACCAGATAGCTCAATTTTAACTATTTTTAAAATTTAATATCTCAGAAACGGTTTGGTCTTTTAACTTGAAATTTAGAGGGTTTTGACGGGATGTCCTGTAGATGTGAATTACGGTGTTTATGTGTCAGACAACACATTTTCTGAGGCAATATTGTATGGTGCAGTTTACGTTTTGTGGATAGTATTTTCCATTCTGGTACTGGCTTAAAATTTATATGGTAGCTAGCCTTACTGCCATGGATGTACTTTTCAGTTGTTAGGTGTCTAAAATCTTAACAGGTGTGGAACTCTGCCACTCCAATGAATGAAAATCTAAAACTTTCACATGTTATATCTCGGAAACGATTTTGTCTTTTACATTTAAATTTGGAGGGTCTTCAGGAGATGGCCTGTACATGTGAATTATGGTGTTTAAGTATTGGAAATTAATTTGCTGCAGACATATTGCATGACACACTTTATGTTTTACGTATGGCATTTTGCATTGTGGCACTGGCTTCACATTTATAGGGTGACTAGTGTTACTGCCATGGAGGTACTTTTCAGTGGTTACGTGTCTGACATATAAACAGGTGTTAAATTATGCCACTCTGATGACTGACGCATTGCTTTCTTTCAACGTGGTGGGAGTTTTCAGGCCCCACACTCCCACCCATATGCACTCCCAGCAATACATATGATATTCAGTACTTGTACTCTTATCTTATGAATTGCCTATGCTCCCACCAACTAATGCAACTTTGTACTTTTCTACTCTTTCTCAAAAAGTAAGGAAATTCTATGCGAAAAACTTTGTTAATGCATCATTTAAGGTTAAAACAGAAAAAGTCAGGAAATGAGACCTTTAGGGTAGCCCCCCTTGGGACCCACCCATCATCCCGAGATTGACAGCTGACGGGGTGTGTCATTGGGGTTGTGAGGCCTAAATGTGCCCCCCATTCTTCTTTTCTGTGGCTTGTCAATATGATTACATATGGAATGGGGTGACATTTAGGCCTCACAACCCCAATGACACACCCTGTCAGCTGGCAATCTCGGGATGATGGGCGGGTCACGAGGGGGGGGACAACCCTAAAGGTCTCATTTTCTGACTTTTTCTGTTTTAACCCTAAATGATGCATTTATGAAGTTTTTTGCATATACTGTATATATATATATATATAGATTATAGTGGCACAGTAGTGCCACTATAGTTAGGGTTGAGTACCCCATTTAAGGTTAAAATGTGAAATTTTGAGATTTAATAACTTTGCCTCCATAGGACAGATTTGCCTGAAATTTGGCAAGCATGGATCGGTATCCAAGATCTCTGGATCTGCTAAGTTTTCTAATTGTCGGATATACATTTGCAGAGTTATAAAGCAACATTCCATAGCGCATTTACGCTTTTTTGTGCATTCTTTGCTCGTGCCTACAGGTCGCAAGGTTTACGCGACCAGTCTAAAAACTTCAGGAAACATGCGGCCCAGTTCTCCAATGTGTCTTTCAAAGATTTCATGAAAAAATATTAAACAGTTCAAAAGTTATCCAAAAAACAAGTTTCCCATTATAGTCAATGGGAAAAGTTAACAAAAAGTTCAACAGTGTTGCAAATGCAGTTCTTAGTGTCGCAAATTACCCCTGTAGAGTCGTGAGTCAGCCATTATTTTTTCAGTTAGTGGTCAAAGAAATGCTTGGCATTTAAATTTGGAACCCTCTAGGGACACAATTCTTTTTGTGTTCACCTAGTCGAACCCTGAGGATGCTAACCATGTCTTTTTTGGGGGGTTAAACACCCCAGAAATATGTTTTTGAAATTTTTGTAAAAAGTAGTGTCACACTCACAATGCTTTCATGATTTCATTTGCGAAAGTGTCATGATTTGCAGCACTATTTTGAGACACTATGCCCAAAATAACCGGAATTCATTGCCAGCCTGCTGCAAAACAATGGTTTGGTCTTTTGGGCTGAAATTTGGAGGGAAGAAAGCCAACATCCCACAGATGTGCCTTTTGGTGGTTTGGTGACAAAATATTGCAAAGATCAAAAGTTACAGTGCTCTGAAGTTGACACTTTTTCCCATAGACTAGCACTGCGGCATCCGCAGTGCCTTTCGAGGCCTGTATCTCGGAAACGCTTTGAGATACGGACCTTTTGTCAGACAAATGCTTAGTCCCCAACTAGGGGGCTAAGTATAAAACTAGCCAGGAAAGTCATAATGTATATGAAATATTAATTTTTTTCTACGTCGTACAGTTCCTTACATATACATAATTTAGTATCCCAAGTGCTCATTTTCTGCTCAAAGGCCCATTATTATGCATACATTCTTTATATTCACTGTGTTTCTCTATGCAGCAGTTGGTGAAAGAAAGGATGTGCACTTTCGTTACTGTCACAGTTAGCGTTCCCACTTGTGTTTCCGTAACCATTTGCATTAGCGTTCCCGTCTACGCCACCATGTGCGTTACTCTTTGCCTTTTTGTTTGCACTTGTATTTGCATTACTGTTACCATTTGCATTTCCATTACTGTTTCTGTTTGCATTTCATTTTGCATCACAATGTGCATTACCATTTACGTTTGCGTACATGCTTCCGTTTGTGTGTCCTTTGGCGTCATCATTTCTGTTACTGTTAGCATTTGCATTTCCTATTGCGGTACCATGACCGTGCGCATTACCATTTGCATTTCCGTTTGCATTCCATTTGCTTTACCGTTCCCGTGTACTCCACCATCTCCGTTACCCTTTGCGTTTTCATTTGCACTTGCGTTTGCATTACTGTTAACATTTACATTCCCATTACTGTTTTTGTTCGTGTTTTATTTTGCGTCACCATGTGCATTACCATTTGTATTTGCTTACGTGCTTCTGTTTGCATTTTCTTTGGCGTCATCGTTGCTGTTACAGTTAGCATTTGCATTTCCTATTGTGGTACCATGACCATACGCATTACTAGTTGCATTTCCATACACTCTTGCATTTCTGTTTCGTTACCATTCCCATCTACGCCACCGTGTGCATTACCCTTTGCATTTTTGTTTGCGCTTGCAATACTGTTAACATTTGTGTTTCCATTACTGGTTTTGTTTGCGTTTCATTTTGCGTCACTGTGTGCATTACCATTTGCTTTTGCATACGCACTTTCGTTTGCGTTTCCTTTGGTATCATCATTGCTGTTACCGTTAAAATTTGCATTTCCTATTGCGGTACCGTGACCTTGAGCATTACCATTTGCATTTCCATATGTGCTTGTGTTTCCATTTGCATTACCGTTCCTGTCTATGCCACCATGTGCATTACTCTTTGCATTTTCGTTTGTGCTTGCATTTGCATTACTGTTAACATTTGTGTCCCATTACTGGTTTAGTTTGTGTTTCCTTTGGTATCATCATTGCTGTTACTGTTAACATTTGCATTTCCTATTGTGGTACCGTGACCATGCGTGTAACCATTTGCATCTGTACGTGCTTGCATTTGTGTTTCTGTTTACATTACCATTCCCATCTATGCCACCGTGTGCGTTACCCTTTGCATTTTTGTTTGCGCTTGCATTTGCATTACTGTTAACATTTGCGTTCCCATTACTGTTTTTGTTTGTGTTTTATTTTGCGTCACTGTGTGCATTACCATTTGTGTGTGTTTACGTGTTTCTGTTTGAATTTTCTATGGTATCATCATTGCTGTTACCATTAGCATTTGCATTTCCTATTGTGGTACCATGACCATACGCATTACCAGTTGCATTTCCATACACACTTGCATTTCTGTTTACATTTGCATTACCATTCCCATCTACACCACTGTTTGCATTACCCTTTGCATTTTCATTTGTGCTTGCGTTACTGTTAACATTTGTGTCTCCATTACTAGTTTTGTTTGCGTTTCATTTTACGTCATCGTGTGCATTATCGTTTGCATTTGCGTATGTGCTTTCATTTGCATTTCCTTTGGAGTCATCGTTGCTGTTACCATTAGCATTTGCATTTCCTTCTGCGGTACCGTACCCATACGTGTTACCATTTGTGTTTCCATACGTGCTTGCATTTGCATTTCTCTTTGCATTACCATTCCCATCTATGCCACCGTGTGCATTACCTTTTGCATTTTCGTTTGTGCTTGCATTTGCATAACTGTTAACATTTGCATTTCCAGTACTGTTTTTTTTACTTCCTATTTTTCTGCCTTCCCCAGGCCCCTGCACTGTGCTTCTTCAGGAGCACCTGGCATCTGCCCTGGTTCCTTCTGTACCTGGAGCCCCGTGGTGTTCCCCCCATGTAGCCTTGGATTTCCCCACCAGGTGGGAACAAGGTGGGACCTTAGCACCCCGAACTAATGTCACTTCATTGGGGCCACCATGTGGGACAGTCAGGGGATCATTGAGGTCTGTGCTGGTACTCCATCTACCCAGAGTGAAAGAGGTGTTTTTCCCTGTTTTTCCTGGGTGTGCTATGTGCCCTGACATCAAGACAGAGTTCCACTGATGTCTGGCAAAAAAAATCCATTTAATGCATCAGTTAGGGTTGTTCCACAGTGACAAAAGTGAGGAAATTCAATGTTAGGGTTCCCACCCTCTTGTACCACACCCCCAACCCATCCCCACCAACAGGCATCAGGGTGTGCATTGGGGTCAATGGTCCTAACTCTCACCTTATTCTCCTATACTGCACCACCTCAGCTTGTTTTGCACTTGGGATGGGGTGAGAGTTAGGACCGAACACCCCAACACACACCCCGATGCCTGTTGGTGGGGGCAGGGTGGAGGTGGTGTGCAAGAGGGTGTGAATCCTAACATCTAATTTCCTTGCTTTTGTCGCTGTGGAACAACCTTAACTGATGCATTAAATGGAGCTTTTTTGCCATGAAAACTATATATAAATATATTCATTGCAAAAAAACTTCATTAGTGCATCAGTTAGGGTTAAAGTGACAAAGGTAGGTAAATGAGGCAATAGGGTTGACACCCTAACATCCCTCGACACAAACCTAACACCCACCCCACCACCACAGACCAACAGGTGGGCGGTGTGCCTGAGGTCATCGGCCCTAACCTTACCTCATTCCATGTGTAACAAAGCTTACATGATACAGTATGGAGAATGGGGTGAGAGTTAGGCCCAATGACCCAAGGCACACCATCACCTGTTGGTCTGTGGTGGTGGAGTGGGGTGGTAGGCAGTCAACCCTAACACCTCATTTCCCTATTTTTGTCACTTTAACCCTAACTGATGCACTAACAAAGTTTTTTGCAATGAATTTCCTTACTTTTTGAGAAAGTGTACTCTTATTCTTATATAGTTTTGGGAGCACATGGCCATAAGTGCACAGACATTGTAATGAGCTGTCATCTCCACATGGAGTGCAGGGCCCTCTGGGTCCTGTGCTCTCATTATTGCTTAATAGATGGCACAGCAGTCTCATTATTGCATAATGTTAACCATATGTGGGAGCATAGGGCCTGCAACAATCTATAATTATAGTGACATAGCACAGGCCTAGACACATTCCATGTAACCCCTGTATTGCAAATGGTGCAATATCTCAGTAACCATAGCAACCTTTGGAAAAATTTCACTGCAGTTGTTATCATGGTCTGGTAAACTGTACATGTGCTTAGTACACTTAAAGGTGTACTAAGCTGCATTTAGCAAAAAATCTGTATCTCAAATTGTTTTCAAGATATAGGCACTGAAAGGCTTCTTGTTCACCACAATGTTATCCTATGGGAAATTTCTCAAATTCATAATGGCATAACTATGGAACCAATGAAAATGTTTGCACCTAAACAGCATAATTCACATCTGTGGGACACCCCCATTGTACCCTGCAAATTTCAAGCCAAAAGACTAAACCGTTTATTAGCAGTACACTGGGAACGTTTTTAAATTCCTTGTTTGTGAAGTGTCAAAATCCCTGTTCGTGAGGTGAATCCCCATTCGTGAGCTGTCAAAAGCCCCATTCATCAGAATTCCTTGCTTGTGAGATTTTGGCCATCTGGTCCTGATCTCACAAACAAGGATTCTGACAGCTCAGGAAAAGGGATTGGCTCACAAAAAGGGATTTTGATAGCTTGTGAATGAGGATTTTGACAGCTCATGAAAGGGGATTTGAAAAAACAATCTCTTTTCTGAAAGCTGTCAAAATCCCCTTTTATGAGCCAATCCCTTTTTGTGAGCTGACAAAATCCCTGTTCATGAGACAATCCTTGTTTGGGAGATAGGGCTAGCTGGTCCGGAAAGCACAATCAAGGATTTTTACAACTCGCGAACAAGGATTTTGACACCTTGTGATCAAGGATCGGAAGCGAGTGATAAACAAGGATTTTGAAAATAAAAAAGATCTGTTTTTTCATAAAGCTGAAGTAAACCAAAGACATGGGTTTGTACAGGGTGTCGTCCTGAACAAAATCCATACTTCAATTACTGCAGAGCACATCTGTGGGGCAAGTTACAATGTTTTATTTGTGGCAAAAAATGAAAATAAGATGGCAGCTCGTGAAAAGGGGTTTTTTCCTCACAAATGAGGATTTTATAAATCCACATTTATGAGGTGACAAAATCCTTGATTGTAAGACAAATCCTCTTTCGCAAAACATACACCTATTCCAAAGACTGAACTGAGCATGCTCAGAACCTAAAAATTATAAATTAAATAACCTTTAAACAGATTACTATGTTTTCACCAAAACAATGCTAGAATGTTCTTTGGGGAAACCTCTTTCTGTCCTGAAAATTGCAGACCAAACTTCCAAATGGCGTGGACGCAGTGTGATGGGCAAAAATCAGCAAAAATTGCCAAAATAAAGCAAAAAACATTTTTTCTGCCACTTTGCTGCACAAAAACTGCAAATCCAATCAAATCACAAGTTAGCATATCAAGAGATCTACCCCACGGGACAGCACATTCCAAAGTTCATGCAAATCTGTTGGATGGTTGCAAAGTTATTAATGTGCAAAATTTGGGGTTTAACATTAAACTGGCTACTCAACCCTAACTATAGGGGTGCGACTGTATCCTATAATACATAAATATATATATATATATATATATATATACACACATACAGTATAGGGGATACATGATGGGCATGAGTGTGATATGGAAATATTGTCACTCCCTGCAGAGTGAGATATCCAAGCTCACGATGCAGGAGTGACAATATTTGCCATAGCACACGATCTGCCCATCATGTATTCGATATATACAATAGGGCCAAGAGTTTCAGAGTTTTGTTATGCTGTCTTGTGTTCTATTCCTGTTAATGTGTTTGCTCATTCTGTGTGTGAGCTTTTCTGAATGGGCTGGCAGTGTTATAAACTCTGAGAGACACATGAGTGTGTTTTGCAACGCTAAATGAGTTAATTTTAGATAGGAATGAGAAACATACTTTTGTGAAGCTGTATTATTTAGCAGTCTGGCTGCAGTGAAGTTAAACGCATCACAGTAATTGTAATGAACTGAGAGGCAGAGTGTCAGAACAGCTGATACTGTTTTCAGTGGTAATTAAGTTAGCTGCAGGCAGAATGCAGAGTGTTCTGTGAAATTGTGCTCTTTAGGATTCTGGCTGCAGTGAAGTTGAAATTGTCACAGTAATTGTAATGGGTGAGAATCAGAGTTTGAGGAACAAGTGAAAGTGTGTTTCACTGGTAGTTGAGTTAGCTGTAGGCAGTAGTTTAGACTGTTCTGTGAAGCTGTGCTGTTTGGAATTCTGGCTGCATCAAGTTGAGAGTATCACAGTAATGAGCTGGAAGTTGGGGGGGGGATAGGTGTGTTTTGTAATGCTCACTGAGTTAGCTGTAGGCAGCAGTGAGACCTCTCAGGTAGTGCTGCATTTGTGTCTATGGTAACAGCACAGGTGTTTCTTTCATGCTGAGGGGAAAGCTGCCTAGGATGATGATATCAGTGACCTTTTGTGACCTGTGTGTAAATGTCTCATATCATCACAGTAGACCAGAGGGTAAAATATCACACTGCAGTGGATGATACTCTGTTTTATCTCACTCATTTACTCACCCCTATTGTATATATATACTGTATATATATATATATATATATATATATATATATATATATAAATAAGTGTGATAGTGCTCCTATAGTTAGGGATGAATAGCATGTTTAATGTTAAACCTCAAATGTTGCACTTTAATAACTTTGCAATTGATCAATGGATTTGCTTGAAAGTTGGTATGTGCTGTCCCGTAGGGTAGATCTCTTGATGTGGCATATATATATATATATATATATATATATATATATATATATATATATATATATATACACATATATGATATATAATAGTGCAGTAGCACCCGTAGTTAGAGTTGAGTAGCATGTTTAATGTTAAACCTCAAATGTTGCACTTTAATGACTTTGCAACTGATCAATGGATTTGCTTGAACCTTGGTATGTGCTGTCCTGTGGGGAAGATCTCTCAATGTGGCAAGTTTTGTTCTGGTTGGATGTGTGGATTCTGAGATCTGGATAGTGCAATAAGTCATAAAGTTAACACTTTGTAATTTGTTTCTCATTGCCCTACAGCCAGACAGTGTGGAATTTCAGTGGGATTTTTATGGTAGAACCAGCTTGGGTACCAGAACATGCGTGCTTAGTTTTGTGTAAAAATATTAATCTGTTGCAAAGTTATGAGGTTTTTCATTTTCCATTGTTTTCAAAGGCAATATCACTTTTCAGGATAGACGTACTGTATAATGTATTACAGTGGCATTTTGAACTTAGGTTCATAACCGTGTCATTTTTTTGAATTCTTTCACCAAATGTTCAACACGGCCTTTCTGGGACCCCCACCTCATGAACACTGCAACTGTTGTTTTGTTAATCAGGCCCAGAAGGTGATTTCATGGTTACGGTACAAGATCACCTTTCAGGCCCATATAATGAAATTTAACCAACAGTGTTCTTGAGATGGGGTCCAAAAAGGCCATATCGAAAATGTGTTTAAAAAATGTCTAAAAATGCCTGAGTTACGCGTGTTTATTGAAATCTTTCTATGCACATGCATAAATTTGGTGATTTTCAATATTTTGTGTCTAAATATTCAACATAGCCATTTTTTCACACCACCTGAAGAACAGTACAACTGGCAGTTTCCACATCCTGTCCAAAACATGTTTCTGCACCTGTGGCACAGGATGGTGTTTTGGCATGGATTTGAAAATTTTCACAGATGGGGTTATGGGGTAGGGCCACAAGAAGACGTATGTTGAAAATTTTGGGTCAGAATATCAAAAAATGCCAAAGTTATGGCCATTCTTTGCAATTTTGCTATGCCCACTCATAACATTCTGAAATTTTAAATATTTTGACACCAGGTTTTTAACATAGCCTTCTTATTACCACACCTCATGTATGTCACAGTTGTCATTTTTCAAATCCTACCCACAATGTGTTTTTGCACCTGTGGCATGGAATGGCTTTGTAGTTGTGCAAAATTATGTTTTGGCTGAGATTTGAAAATGTTCTGTATCGGGTACATGAGGTGGGGTAATAAGTAGGATATGCTGGCAATTTGGTCTCTGTCATCCTATAAATGGACACACAGAGCCCATATGCATCTATGGAGGGATTGGAGTGCAGGGTCCAAAGGACCCTGCTCTCCCACAGTAAAATAAGGATACTATTATACCATCTCAAAAAGTAAGGAAATAAATTGCAAAAAAACTGTGTTAATGCATCAGTTAGGGTTAAAGCAACAAAAGTAGGAAAATATGGTGTTAGATTTTCCTACCGTAACATCACCGCACCCTGCACAGACCAAGAGGTGTTGGGGTGGCATTGGGGTTGTCAGCCCTGACACTCACCCCATTCTCCTATGTTGTACCCACCCAGCTTATTTTCTAATGGAATAGGGTGAGCATTAGGACTGATGGCCCCAATGCCACCCCTGACACCTCTTGTTCTGTGCAGGGTGGGGGTTAGGGTTGGAAACCCTAAGACCATATTTCTCTAATCTTGTCGCTTTAACCCTAACTGATGCATTTATACAGTTTTTTTGGAATTTCTATGTATCTATCTATCTAGAAGTAAGTGTGTGTGTGTGTGTGTGTGTGTGTGTGTGTGTATGCCCTGGTGTCCAGTAGTACCCTCCCACCTGCCATTCACCCATCCTGGTAAAAACATTGATGCACTGGTGGCTAGTGGTACCCCCCCCACTGCTCACCCATCCTAGTCATGCCAGCAATACCCTGGTGGCTAGTGAATGCCCCATGCACTAAGCACCCATCCTAGTGCTTCTGCAGAGACCCTGAGTGGCTGGCAAAAAAACCCTACTCTGGCCTCCTGGCTTGTATAGTTTCCTGACTCCCTGGTGTACAGTGGCATCCCCCCGTACTCCTGGTACAGGTACCTGAGCCTATCCCTAGCATCCATTGGTACCCCCCCACACACCGACCAGTGCATAGTGGGCCCCCACCCATCCTGCCCACATCCAGCACACCACCCAGCCAACTCACCCATACCTGTGCTGGGGGGGCCATGAGGGGGGCCTGAGATGATACCCAGCACAGTCCTTCTCTCACTTCCATTGCCAGCTGCTGTATAGATTGATAGTGAGTGCACATAAATTACAGTATACTGTACATGTGCTCACTGTCAATCCATACAGCTGCTGGCCACAGAAGTATGAGAAGGGAAGTGCTGGTCTGGGAGTGTTGGCTGGGTGATATGCTGGGTGTGGGCAGGAGTGGGGGCTAGTAGAACTGCCGCTGTGCACCAGTCCATGTGGTGACTGGCAATGATGAGGGGGTACCACTGGACACCATGGATAGGCCAGGAGTCCAAGGGGGATGCCACTGGATACCAGTAAGACAGGGAACTAAAGAGGTTGGAAGGCCAGAGCAGGGAGGTTCTGCTAGCCACCAGGGCCTCTGTCGTAGCACTGTGATGGGTGCTTGGTAAGTGGGGATCAAATAGCACCAAGGCATCACTGGCATGACTGGAATGTGTGAGCTTCAGGTTGGGGGTACCACTAGCCACCAGGGCTTCAATGGTTTCATTGGGATTGGTGAATGGTGGGTGAGTGGTGGGTACCACTAGACACCAGGGCATGCATATACATATAGGGGGTGGGCATTTGTAGGGTGAGGGTGCTGCTAGACACCGGAGCCGACTTTGAACTATACAGGTCAGGTGACCAGGGTGCAAGCATAGCGCAACCCTTTGCACTCAGCTTTTGTGCAGTTTTCAATATCTTGCCCAAGATGTGCAGCCTTTTCTGTTGACAGAATCACAGAAAACATCTATACATGCAAGTGTTGGTATGTGACTTCCATCTATGCAGCCAATGACTTGTGGAAGACCATGATGTTTCTTAAAGTGTTCTGCAGTATTAATTGTGTCTTCGTCATTTGGAATACAAAGAAGCTTTGGCAATATTTTTTGGGTGAAACCTTTGCAGAAAGAATATATAAATGTGTGAACTGTTGCCTTGTGAACACCAAACTGGTTAGCAACTAACCTATATTCTGTGCAACTTCCCAATTTATATGATACTATTGCCAGTCTCCTTCTCAGAGGTATGCGTTTTCTAACATAATCTTCTTGAGGTAAGAGAAAATCTGCTGACATTTCTGATAACTTAAAAAATGAGGCATGTGAAAGGCAAAATGTTCATACCTGTCACTATCAGTGAACTCATTCATCACTATAGTATTCTACAGTCATTGGCTTCTTATTTTCATCCAAACATGTCTTTCATTTCCACTGGACACATTTGCTGTTGGCAAAAAGCATACATCTTTAAAAAACATGTAACTATTGTCCACTATTGGAGGCAGTGTAGTGTAGAGGTTTAGGGCTCTGAGCTGAAAATCTGGAGACCTGGGTTTAAAATCCCACAGCCCCCACTTGCATACTGTGTGACCCTGAGCAAGTCACTTGACTTCCTTGTGCTCCCAGGTCACACCTGGAAACAAGCTCAGGCTTAATGTGCCTTTTCTGGTCAAACAATTTCCCATTTCCCTTTCCTTTCCAGTTAATCATAATCTTCATATTGTTGTGACAGAATGTATAGATGAAGAGAATTCTGTATGTTCATTTTCAACTGTATCATGGTTAAAATATGTAAAGGAGTGTCAGTGGCTCAATAGGTAGCACACTAGCCTCTGAGGCCGGGAGATCAGAGGGCTGTGGGTTCAGTTCCCACATCTGGCACTTGGGTTAATATCCCAGTACTGACACTGTAGTGCAACATGAGAGGGGTGCTGCACTTCTGAGGTGCCGTCTTTCAGATGAGACGTTACACCGAGGTCCCATCTGCTTGGATTAGTGGCAATTCAGGTGGTTGTTAAATATCCCATGGCACTTATCAAAAAGAGTAGGGGAGTTTTTATTAGCACAATAAACATAAAGAACAACACTTGATCACAAAAAAAAAACGATTACTGAAGTACAGAATAACAAATCATATGTTCCTTCCTAAATCCATATTGAACTCTCATTTACATTACAGCATTCCATTTTACATACAAGACCTACTCCTTTATTTATATTTAATAAAATGAAAAAAACCTTTCCACAGTTTCTTCACTGCTCCTGGTGCCATTCTTAACACATCTGCAGCATAGATTTTCTCCAACTCTTTAACTATTAACCTACTAAAACAGATATATGACATTTTCTTTTGATATAGAACCCATTGTGTTCTAGCTTGCCATAAAAAATATTTCAGACATCCTAAAAATAAAGTCAGAGTCCGTTATAAACCAAATGAGCCTATTGGGCTCACTCAGAGGATTAAAAATTCATATGTCATGTTTTTTAGCCACTTAAACTTCCATATCTCCGCTAAATAATCCCACAATCCCAAAGCATAAGAACATTCTAAAAAGAAATGATCCATGGATTCCTCCTTATTTATACACTCTATGTAGGGACATAATCTTTCTTGTTCGGCTTTATATTTAGCATTACCCCTAACATTCAGCCTTCCGTAAAATATTAGCCACTGCACTTCCCATTGATTTCTAGGCAACCTTGGATCATTTAATTGTGCCAAAATTCTGGGGTTTAGATTTAATGGACATTTTTTAAATTCAGGTTCTTGTGGGTATAATTTTTGCATTAAATGGTTGTACAACTCCCTTGTATTAAATGTTAGAGCATCGTTCTGCTGTACTTCCCATTTATACAATTTTTGAGCAGTAGGCCTGAAATGCTCTGGAATCTGTAAATATTTATTCAGTTTTGGAGCTAGTAAAGACCAAGTCTTAAAATATTTCCTCATAATTTTTAAATTCCATGAATTATCCTTTCTTGAGTCTGCCTTTAAACCTTCCTTAATGGAGTTGCATATAAAAAAAAAACATGAGCGTATACCACTGGGTCAATCATCCCTAAACCACCCTGCTTAGTTTTTAGATATGTAAAACCTCTTTTTATCGGATTTAAGCGGTTGCCTTACAACATCTGAAAAAAAAGGCTATATAACTCAGTTTCAAATTCTACCGGTAATGGAAATATCATTGCCACAAATTGTATACTAGGTAAAAGGAATTGTTTTATTACTTGAACTCTTTTGATTTTAGTCATCCTCCATTGCTTCCATCTTATTACTTTTGTCTCAATTTTCTTAAGTACCTTCTCCCAGTTATCCCTAGGTATATTCTGGGACCAAAGTAATCCCAGAATTCAAGTGGGTTTCAGAGAAGTGAATCCTCTAACCATATGTCTGAAATGCTACTTGCCCCAATAATCAGTCCTTTTGTTTTGTTAATGTTCAGTTTAGCATTAGAAACTGAGGCAAAATCCTGAAAAGCATTCATAAAACCCTTAATTTCTGTATTGTCCTCCAAATAGATCACAAGATCATCAGCATAAGCGTGAATAATCAACTGTACAAGATTGCTTTCCTTATGATAAATTCCCTTCCATTTTGGGATGCCAAAACTGTTTGTAAAAAGGGTCTATTGCAAATGTATATAACAGGGGCTTAAAGGCACCTTGTCTGACACCCGTGATTAAATGAAACCCTCCTGCCATGCGCCATTCAAAAGGGGAATACCAACCCAGTATATATAATTTCTCTATAAAGTAACCAGTTTATCGTGAATCCCATAATACCTTAATGTTAAGAAAAGAAATGGCAAATGAACCCTATCAAATGCTTTGTCAAGATCTGCTGCAACCAAACAGCCTGTTAACCCCATCTCGGAGGTATAATCTATAACATCTCTTATTAACATGATAGCAGACTGTATTTTTGTCTCCGGTAAACCACAATACTGAAAAGGTGAAATAGTTTGCTCTGCATATTTTTTAAGTCTTTCTGTTAATATTTTGGCAAATATTTTGTAATCTGTATTAAGCAGGGTGATTGGCCTCCAATTAGCCATGTCTTGCTTGTCACCCGATTTGAAAATATAGGTTAGTAACCCATCCGAAAATGAGGGGTAGATAATATTTTTGTCCAAAAAATATTGGAACAATAGACCTAGACATTGGCTCAATTATTCCGGGAAAGTTTTATACAAATTATGTGAGAGTCCATCTAAGCCTGGGGATATATTTAATTTTAATGACCTAATGGTCTACATAATTTTGTCCTGAGAAATTCTGTCCCATTTTTCTGTTTTTTGGGCCCATTTCAAAGGAATGGGCAACTTTTCCAAGTACGCCTCAATGTTATGATTAGAAATACTGTTTTTTGAGTTTAGTGAATTGAAATGTTCCTTTATTACCTCCCTTAAGTCCTTATCTGTGGTTACAACCCTCCCGTCTGATCTTTTTAATTCTTTCAATCCCAATGAATCTCTTATTTCTTTGCACATTTCAAAGGGGTCCCCTATAGGTGATTTTTTAACTCCGTTGATTAATATGGCCTGCATTGTTTTGCTTCTATCATACTGATACTCCTTCATTTTATTTTTCAATAAAGAGATTTGAGCTGAGTAGTCCCCCTTAGTAGTATAAGCAATGGACAAAAGTCTTTGAAGTTGCTGTCTCAAACTAAGGTAATTTAAAAATTTGCCATTTTTAATCCTTCTCCCAGAATTTTTAAACAGGTTTCTTAAGTCTGATTTTGTATCCAGCCACCATTGACATATATCTGTATATAAAAAAGCTACTGACAGTCTGGCCTTCAACAAATTCCTGGTTCCTGTTTGAATATAGTTCAGTTCCAGCAAAGCACTATTCAGTTTCCATCTATTATACCTTAGTTCTTGCTTTTCTAGAATGGAGAAGGTACTTAACAAAATAAATGGTCTGAGAATTATGAGGAATATCTTAAACGATTCTATTTGGACATTAGAAGAAACAAACATATGATCAATTAGTGAAAAGGATTTCCCTTTTTTAAAGGAAAATTTGTTATTGTTAAAGGAGTTGTTACAACTTACTAACCTAGCCTCTTTAATAATTTTACTTAGAGCGTTAGAATCACAATAAACTTTTTTCCATCTTGTTTCTTTGTAAGATCTGGGACTATGCAATTAAAGTCCCCCCCCCCATAGTACCCTCATTGTCGTGAATAGGAAGGGCTGCACCAACTTTAAACAGTTCACTCTACCAGATTTGGTTTGAGGATTATATATATTTATGAAACGAAACACACACCTCCCCACTTCGTCAAAATTAAAACTCCCAGGTATCAGATCTATCAGATTGTGCAATTGAAATGCAAAGGAGTTAAACAGAATCCTAACCCATCTGCAGCATCCTCCCGAAAGACCAATAGGATGAGCCTCAAAGCCACTCTTTTAAATGATGCCCTGTTCAAGTGAGAACATCCATGTCTCCTGCAAAACCAAATATAGGGAAAGCTATGAAAATAATGAAACAAGGCCTGCCTCTTTGCTTTATTTAATAAGCTATGTGTGTTCAAGGAACCCCAGAAACACTTCATTGTCTTTTAATACATTCCACCCTTTACTTTTCTTTTTTCTTTTTTTATCTTTGTAGTTATCCATAACCTGAGATTTAGATGAAATAGAGGATATTTGCAAATCAGAATCATCCCCTCCGTGTTTCCCAAGATGTAAACAATGCTGCATAAGTATTACTAGTCTCCACTTGAACATCTGGGGGTTTAGGATGAAGATTTCTACCGATCTTCTCTGTGGGATGGTTACAAAGGATTCATTTGATTTTTGGACATTTCTATTTTCCCTGTATTCTCATCAGAAAACAGACAGGGGAATACTTAAAATATTAGAGGCCATTTCTTCCTTTTTGAGTGGTCTTTTGCTTGTATCATCAGTCTGCATTTTTGTCTTACTGTCGGATATTTTTTCCTCTGTTACAGTCTTTATTGAGGTAGAGCCTTTTCCCCTTCCCACTGTTTTACCAATTTCAGGTTTATAATCTGAAGGACTTAGAGTAGAAAGTGAAACATCCTTTATAGAAAGGGATTGTACCATGGCATCTTGCACCTTCTGAATATATCCCTCTGACCCAGTGCTGTTGGATGAGTTATGTGCAGCCCAATGACAGAACTTGAAAACGTGACCTTTTGCTTCACACAAATCGCAACAGGACTGGTTGCCACAAAACATAGTTACATGCCCAACCTCTCCACAGTTATCGCATCTGGGTTGGTCACAGACACTAGACAGGTGGGTTTTTGCTCCACATTTATAACAGGCCCGAGGCTGTCCGCTGTAAAAACATACTCCCCTGTCTTTCCCTAACAAAAAGGAGTTTGGAATATGTTCAATTCCGGCTTCATTTTGCCTTAATTTTACTTTGTATTTCCAGCCTCCTGTCCAAAACTGTTCTGCATCCAGAATGGGCTCAGGTTCACTTAAAACTTCACATCTCTTTTTTAACCAAAATGTGATATCCTCAACCCAAACCCCTTCATTCCTGAACATTACCGTTACGAATTTAATCAAAGGTTAGGACAGTGGTATGACAATGAAGGGGGTCCATATTGTGGAATATTTAACTTGCCCATATCTTAACCAAAAAAGTTCAAGGGCTTGCTGAGACCTGAAGCTGATATCATAATTATCTTCTCCCGAGATGTTTATGAAAGCATAGACATCTTTGGGAGAAAAATGTAAAGAATCTTTTAAACGAACTTTCCCCACATAGTGCCTATCAGGACGTTCTTCCAGCCCACCTTTATATCATAAACGCACTGCATTCCGTCTTGGTGCAGCTTCTCTTTGTACATTTGAAAAAGGTTCCGACATTAAAGGCTTCTTCTCTGGAGTTTTTTTGGGGGGGTACTAGCAAATCCATGGAAACTTCTTTAGACAATGAAACCTTGTCGGAACCAACAAAATCATTAGAAATACACACATTTTCATGTTTCCCTCATTCAATGCTTTCCCTTGCTGCGCTATCCTTGGAGCCCAGTCAGGAGAATTCTGTGAGAAAGGTAACTGATGGCTCCATGTAGGATCAGGCTGCCACCCATCTGAATCAGACCTAACCCAACCAGCCCCACTCAAAGCACTTTCAGGAGACCATAATGTTTGTTCCTTTCTTGGCTCTGATTTTGTTACTAAACCCAAAGAGTTAGCTTTTTCATCATCATGTTTGTAATTTTTCCCTCAGAAAAACAAATTCTGTGACCCCTGCTTGTGAACCTGCACAGATTGGTATACTATGTTTTACCCTCAAAACTTCCCCTGTGCAAAATTTTATCAAGCACAAAACCTTTATATTTATCCAAAGTCACTGTAAAGTCAATTTTAGGCACATAAGAAGTGCTACAACTCTTTCCTTCTGAGTCTGTATTGTTGGCTTGTTTTACCTTCAAATCAGTAGGCTGGGGAGACAAACTTCGCAGGTTACAGAAGCCAACATTAAGTTCCACCTTTTTCTGTTCATTTATCTCGCTAGAAGTGCTGTCCTCTTTCTGAAATGACCGTGGCCAAACTGAGACAGGCAAAACTTTAGGTTTACACTCCATTTCTTCAGCACAAGCAGGTTTAGCAAGCAAATCTTCCTTTGCAGAAAAAAACACAGTACCTGTTTGAAAACTGGCGCCTTTGACTTTAAACTCCTTCTCATTGGTCAGAGACCTATACTCAGACAGTTCCAATCCCTGCTGTCCTTCTTCATTTCCATTAACCCTTCTTCAACCGCTGTATCTTCCATCATGTCCTCCATTTCCTCCATTGTTTTGTTACCAATGTTTACCGTAGTTTCAGGGTTCAGACCCTGCAGCTTCCAAGAAGAGTTTTCTCCCCCAACATTCTGTGTTTTAGGCACATTTAAAATCTCCTCCACATTTATAGAAGATGCCATATCAGGCAATAAATCTTCACTTATCTTGACCATTTCCTCAGAACGTTCCTGTTGTAAATCTTCTGTTGGGGATTCAGTATCAGAAACAATTGTAGACAAAGCTCCGGCTTCAGCCTCTAGCACAACTGGAGTGGGAGATGAGGCAACCTCTCCCACTCTGCAGACGTCCTCCTCCATCCTGGAAATCCTCAGAGTGGCCATTTTGCAAATGACCAGTCCCCCCTACTGGCAGCAAGGCAGCAGCCGAGTAGGGGAATTTCCCCGGTGTCCTGGCCAAATTTCCCTCATTCACTAAAAATACCACCAATAGCTTAATCTGGTTCAAGGTCAGTTGGCATTCATCTGTATCCCCCTCCCCCCCGGGTCGTGCCTGAAAATAGGCAGGATTTGTCTAGTGCACTTACCCAGTCAACAAAAACTAAATAAATAAATAAAAATAAATAAATTATGCTGTTCATCACATAATAAATGGAATCATCTTGACGTGTTTATATCTGAAACAAGATCAATGATATATATGATAATCTAGAAAGTAACTTGATACTAACTTAAAACAAATAGTACAGTGGCCATATCTACCACAAATCATTCACATTATTGTAAATGTAAAAAGTTATACATATAAGGGATATGCAGAGGTGACTTATGTGATACATGATTTCTCTAAACAAGTGCTGTTTGACCTCCAGTAACCTCATGAGTGGCATAAGCCATGAGTAAGGTGTCCAAGGACAGACAGCATGCATATAGATAAATCATTTATCACAGCAAATCACCTCTGTATATAGGTATTTCATTTATACAATGTGTTGGAATCTTTCGTAATCAGTTATTTTGTTTTACTATGCCTCTTTTTGTAGTTCATAGAGTTTGCATTTTTTCTTCGTGAAAAGTTGTTATTGTGCCTTGTTGCTGGGCTGGTGTTCAATGGTGTTGCCAAGAACGCAGTGTGTGGACACCATATTGACATGCTGATGTCATTGCTGCCTGGTGCAGCAATCGGCTTTTGAAAATGTTATGGGAAAAAATGGTGGTGGTGTTTAGCGAGTGCCATGTGTCTGTGGAGGTCTTTTGTACCTGTGTGATGAGGAGCACTGCTTATTCAGTAGCTCTTGTGGGCCATTTGCTGATGTCAATCAGATTTATTTTTAAATGTATTCTTGTGTTTGGCAGTATCGACTGAGTGGATGATTCAAGTGACTCTCATGTTGGGAGGTGCTGTGTAGTCTCAATGATAGTTTAAAGGGAGTGAGTGAGGTTTACCAGTTTGGGAAGCAAAATAATTAAAAAGAATTGCACTTTTTGCATTCTCTTGATAGGAGGTTTATGCAATTTTGTTTGACAAGGGAACAGGTGGTGGTATCAGGCTGGTGGAGTGGGGGAGGTAGCAGGTAGAAGCAGCAGCTATGAGACAGGAAAAAAATGTAAAGGATACTGTAGTTTGGAACAGGGTCTGTAAAGAAGAAAACAAAGGTAAACTGTTTAAAAGTGCTGACAGTTTCTTTGGGAGTTCTTGTGTTTCACAGAATGCAGTTTGAACAATACTGTTGCTGTAGGGTGTTGCTAGGTGATAGCACTAGAAAATGAAAGTGGTTAATGTGTAAGTGGGTCCACACAGCCAAAGGGGTTGGAGGGGGTGACTGGCTGGGTCATGATGACAGTACTACATGAATAAATCAGTGATGACGTAAGTACTATACTAATAGATTTGTGGTCACCGATTTATTCATATAATTGATCTAATAAACTTTGTTTCTCAGCAGTCATCTGAGGCTACCCCTATTGTATGGATAAGGGCTATGGGATGGGGAGCTGTTGGATAAATCATTTATTTTCATGAGTGCAGTTTGAGCTTGAGTATCCTCATAAATGGTGTAAGCCACAAAAGCCCGAAGTCAAACAGCATGAGTGAAAATAAATCATTTATCCAACAAGCTCCCCATTGCACATTTCATTTATGCAATAGACATGTGATTATTTGTTTTATTTGCTGATGTCTAAAATAAGTAGAATAAAAATATTTTTAAGTTTGTGTTTTTTGTGTGTGCTTTGCCCAATTTTTGCATCTTTCCAAGACTGACTGCTATGCTGTTAGTGGTGACACCACATTACAATGGCACATTGATATCAGAGTGGAGCTGCTGATTGGTTGAAGAAGTGGAGCTCACAAAAAATTCAAGAAAAAACTACAGCTTTGATTAGTGAGAGTTTATATGATTAATGAAAGTAGATGCCAAATTGAAAGGGAGCAGCGCTTGTTAGATTTTTAAATTGCTGACCTTCAATTGTATCAAGAGGAATACTGGGGTAAGTTCTGCGGTACTGTTTCATGCTGCTGGAATAGGAGCAAATGTATGAGTGAAATGTGCTGCTAAATTAGGAGTAAGTGTGTCAGTGAGTGGGTGGGGTTTCTTCATTTGAAAAGGACTGAAAAATATGAAAAAATACACTTTGTCAAAAGGTGCTGTATGGCTATGGCTCATATAACAGTCCTTTTTAAATTGGGTTCTTCAAGGCACAGAATGAAACAAGTCAGGTACCCATGACATACTGTATCCAAACAGGACAAAATGAAACAAAGTAGTACAGTGTTCAAATACAGCCCAGTTTCTAATTCATTTCACACTGCTACAGTACATTTCATATTAAACTGTCACACCAATGAGTTGTTTTTGTATTGTTTTCTAAAGCTGGAAGTGCATTTACAACTCACATTGTTTTTTTCCACAATTAACCAGTTCAAAAGTAACACTTATAAGTTGGTTTTGCAACTCGGTTGGAATGCATCTGCAGTTGCCATCACAATACAATAGAAATCCAAGTTGCAACTCTTAGGCAACAGTTTTTACAACATGCTGTACTGGATACAGCAACACTTATATAGCGCATTAAGACATGATAAAACAATGAATTGATAAGACAGTTTAATGTAAATTGTACTGTAGATTATTAACTCAAAGCTAGGCTGATGCAAAGAGGCTACTACATGGTTCTGTCAAAAAAGGGGTAAAACATAATGCTAGAAAAAGCATAAAGGAACCTGCGCAAATGACTATCTCTTCTTATATGGGTACTACAAATGTTGATTCAGCAGACTTTGTGTTAAACATTTGTGTCCACAAAATCTAAATGTCTGTAAATAGCAAATCTTAATAAGAAAAAAAATAATAAGTAGACAACCATTCAAAAAGGAGGCAGAGGACAAAGAGAAGGCATAGTGAATAATGTTTTCCTATCTAGATACAACTATTGAATTCCATCTAACTTTAACTTTAAAGGGGATGATTCCAGATGGGTAAGTCTCGTAAGCCCCTCAGGATGTTCATACCTATGGCCATGCAGTCTGAATTCTTCATGGGGAGGATAGATTTTGTCCACTTTGGGTCACCACAGTACAGAAAGGACATCAATGGAATGAAGAGGGTTCAGCACAGGACCATAACGTTGATTTGTGGGTTAGGAGGCAAGACATAAAAGGAAAGATTGGTCATAACATATTTCGACTAAAAGATAGAAAACTGACAGGAGACTAGATCAGTTTTTCATATACCAAAGTGGATAGACAAGGCAGAATATGCACTGATGTTTGAACTGGTGAGTACAAGTAAGACTAGAGAGCATGAAATCAAACAGGGTTGGAAGGAAAATAAGGGAAACATTAGAAGGCAAAAAGCATTATTTCACAAAGGCTGGTTAACATGTGGAAAAGCCAAGCCAGTGGAAACCGGCACTGTTCAGTCATTTTAAGAACTAGACAGGTTCCTGAAGGAGAGCAGTATTGACGGTCACACATCATGTGTGATAATACCATTCTGGCTGTTAGGATTGGATGTGTCCTTACTCATACTGGGTGTAGACACTGATAAGTGTCAGGATGGGTGAAGAAGATGGACTTCAGACCCCTTCCATTATGACAATACTCTGTTACTATCTAAACCATGGAGATTACTGAACAACAGGATAAATTGGACCTGGGGTGGTGAGCAGAAGCAACTTCAGAAGGGGTCAACAGTGTGGAAGAGCTGCTGACAAGGTGAATAAGATCATGGTGTGCATCAAAAGAAACTTTGTAAACAGATCAAATGATGTTGTATGTTCCACCTACAACAAATCCTGAGTATGATGTACAGTTCTGTTTCCCATATCTTAATAAAGATATCAATGTGATTGGGAAAGTGAAGAAGAATGAACTCAAAGTGGTTGTTGGCTTGGATAACATGGGCTATGGGATGACTTTACTGGAAGAAACTGAACTTTTCTCCATAGGAAAGAGAAGTCTAAGGGAGCTATGATTACAGAATTCACATTTCTGAAATGCCCATCACCATCAACTCAAAAGTTGCTCTTTTGGATGTATAAGGGTGAAAGAACAAGTGGCCGGAGTCTCTGTGAAAGGAGGCAGACGAAAGGGAAATATCAGGAGCAGCTGTTTTAACCCCAAACGTTCATATGTTCATTTGAGAATAACACAAACTGAAATAAAGTATAACATGTACCAAAAAGCAAATGACAGTGGAGACTAATAACAATGTAGCTCAAAATGTTCAAGAATGTGGCCTTTTGACCCTATAAATCTTAAAAGGTTTAATGGAGCTGTAAGCAACTCACCTCATAATTTTTACTGCTGAGTATTACAGTAGTTATAAAAAATATTTTGGGCAGGCTCAGTATTTGTTTAGTTATATTTGATAAATAAGCTAACTACCCACATTTCAATGTCTGATTTCAGTGTTCAGCTATTTTTGTAGCATTATAAACCTGATGAAACTTTTCTAATCAGAATACCCATAATGTTTCCTTAGACCAATTACTAGCCTAAAGATTGCCAATTGTAAACAGTCTGTTGCCATGAGACCAATATTAAATTTACATTTACATGTCAAATAATTGTTCAATGATTTACTGTAACTATGGTTGATAATACCATTATAAAATGGGGAGGGGAATTCCAGCACTCCAACTCACTAATGGCTATGGCTCAAGCCAGCACAGCTAGTGGACAAAAAGCAGTTCTGGTCATCTGCATGACTAAACAAAATGAACATACCAGCATTTCAGAACTCTCAAAACTGAACTGGCAGACATTTTTTCACTATTTTGTTAATCTTTACATCATACACGCTATCCAGCTACACAGACCTTTCCTATTTGTCACTACTGCCTTGTACTAGTAATAATTCAACAAACTTGGGGTGTTCATGTATTTGAAAGTCATTTAACATGTGTGCTTGTAAACTATGTGATGGTACAGCCTCAACATGATTGTTTTAATAATATAGATTCTCCACTCAACACATCTTCTCAAAAACCTTCCTAGATGTCCCCAACACCATTCTTTTGAAGTATCTCAGTATCTTTTCTCTCTGTCTGTGTTCTTTAAAAACATTTTATCTCTCTGAGGAGGTTGCTGGGATTATGACTCTCAGAGGCACTAGCTTGCTCATATTGGGCTCTATGCAGTAATGGGGTGAAGTGGCTATGTACTTGCATCTGGGGCATGCAACCACTCCACCCCTATGCACCCCCTGCATGGGTTGCACAAAGCACATATGCACCCAATCCTCTGGCTGCATGAAGAGCAATGCACTGGGGTGGGCCAGCACTATGTGCCATGCACTAAGGCATGTAGTACTGGCTGCAGGGATGTGTGGGGATGCAGGATACACCAGGGAGAACCCTGTCTTAAACCCCCATGTGCTCCACACACACACACCCAACAGGACAGAGTGAACAGCCCATTGACCAACCAGGGCCACAGGACATGGCCGCCAGATGCCACCAACCCACCCCAGCACACTGCGGTGAGTGTGGTGACTTCCCATCACCTATAACACCCATACCCCTCACAGGGGCACCAGCACAAGGCTGCTACCCCCCTCCCCAGCAGCCCACCCACTTGCTACCAGCAGTACTGTTCCCCCTGCTCCCCATGCCTACAGGTGTGCCCCCCACCCATCCCACTGCACCAACTGGTGTAATCGGAGGGCCAGTGGCATTGCCCTCCCTCAGCTGCCACAGCCCAAGCCATCAGATATCCATGGGGCATGTTGCCAACACATGCCCCACCACACAAGGGATCTGGTGCAGGACCCGGGCCAGGCATCTGATTGGATGCCTGGCTGGACCTGTGACCCCACCCCTGGCTGCCCTGTAGAGTCCCCCACATGCTGCAGGGGCAGGGCCATGGACAGGTGGCCAGTGATCATTAATGCCACTGGTGCACACCTGTCTGTGGGTGCACAGCTATGCGAGTGGGGTAATTGCATGTTGCACATGCCTACACCCAATTGGTACATACAGCCTATTATGATGGCACATAAGTGACCTTGGGGATTGTAGTCCTAGACAGGAATTGCAGTGCTGATAGAAAACAGGTCACTCGCAGAGGTAAAACAGCTTATTTTGTAAGTACATCAAGGGGGAACATTGACTAAAGAACTTTAAAACAAAGGTAATGGAACTCTTAAGGGAGGGATTTCAGCAGATGGGTGGAGCTGGATATATACTGTATATCTACAAATGAAAAAATCACATCTAGGCTTTACTATGAGCTAGCAGCAAAACAAAAAAATTACATCTAGAGCTACAGTAGACGATAGCACAAAAAAAATCACATCTGAGCTATACTATCAGATAGCATTTTTATGAAGGTCCAGGGGACAGCATTATACACATTCTTGTAACAACACTTATACTCAACAAAGCAGCAACCTAAGATACAATAAATTTCAAAAATAAATATGTGGCCCACCTTAAGTCTTGTGTTCTTGGCCAGTTCACCTCTTGTCCCAGGAAGTGTTTGGGGGACAAAATACCTGGGGCTCCAGGTCTTGGCTTTTTGTCAGTCTATATCTTCAGGGGAAAGCATGAAGCTAAAGTGTACAAGAGCAATGGAACAGTAAGGAGAAGGCTCAGGGCCACCTGTTAGTCCACTCCTGTGGAGGTAGCATAGAGCTGAGTGGGTACAGAGTCATCACCTTTGTGGAAAGAAGGGTGAGCCCACATGGGTGTGACTGGTATTGTCACCAGGAGTTTTGCACATATATTTTTTATACCCAGGGAATGTGCATACCTCTCAGGGGAGGTAATGGTTCCAAGGCAGCCACCTCACTTGCTGTAGCAGCTGACTGGCCACACATTTGTTACGGTCTCTTTCAGACACAACAGTGCCTCCCTTGATTCAAACAGGCATTCACTGGATAAACACTGCAGCTATACCTAACCCAAGACCTTTTATAGGTACATTAGGGAGTGAAGAAAGACCAAAGGAGGGATACTGAAGCATAATAAAGGGGAGGAAATGTGGGTAGAGGGTGACAGTGAAAAAGCAGGGATACTGAATGAATATTTCTGCTCAGTATTCACAAAGGAAGAGGAGGGGGAGTTACCTAAACCAAACAAGAGAAACACTCTGAAGACAAGGGTCGATACCAGTCCATTTACAGAAGAAAGGGTTCTGAAAGAACTAATAAAATTGAAGGTGGACAAAGCAATGGGGCCTGATGGGATTCACCCAAGAATTCTAAAAGAACTAAGGGTAGAACTAGTGACACCGCTGACTACTCTCTTTAACAAATCATGGGAGGATGGGGTGGTACCAGAGGACTGGAGGAGGGCAGATGTGATTCCTCTTCACAAAAGTGGGAGCAGGACAGAGGCAGGAAACTACAGACCAGTTAGTTTGACCTCAGTGGTAGGGAAAATGATGGAATCACTTCTGCAGGAAAGAATTGTTGAGTACCTAGAGGCCAGTGGGGCACAGGACCTAAGGCAGCAGGGATTCATGATGGGAAGGTCATGTCAGATGAATCTAATAGATTTCTTTGACTGGGTGACCAAAGTAGTAGACCAGGGAGGGGCTGTGGACATGGCCTACCTAGATTTTAGCAAGGCATTTGATACAGTCCCACACAAAAGATTAATTCACAAGATAGCCAGCCTTGGAGTGGATTCCAAGGTGGTAGCCTGGATAAAAAATTGGCTAGACAACAGGACACAAAGGGTAGTAGTAAATGGAGTACACAGTGAAGAAAGGAGGATTACTAGTGGGTGCACTGAGGGTTCAGTACTGGGACCCGGTCCTTTTTAATGTCTTTATAAGTGACATTGCAGAGGAACTGGAAGGAAAAGTATGTCTCTTTGCAGATGACACAAAGATCTGCAACAGGTTGATACACAAGATGGAGTGGAAAGGATGAGAAGGGACTTGGCAAGGTTGGAGGAATGGTCAAATGTATGGCAGCTCAGATTCAATGCAAAGAAGTGCAGGTAATGCACATGGGAAACAAAACCCAGGAAGCATACACAGTGGGGGTGAGATACTGACAACAGTAAAATAGAAAGGGACCTGGGGTAATATATTCAGATGACCTAAAGGTGGGCAAGCAATGTGAGAAAGCAGTAAGGAAGGCTGGGGGATACTGGGATGCATAGAAAGAGGCATCAATAGTAGAAAACAGGAAGTTGTTATCCCTCTGTACAGACAGTTGGTGAGACCTCATCTGGAGTACTGTGTGCAATTCTGGAGACCCCATCTCCGCAAAGACATAGACAGAGTGGAGCTGTCCAGAAGAGGGCAACCAAAATGGTGCAGGGTCTGCACCAGAAGACATACAAAGAAAGACTAAAGGAGCTTAATATGTATACCCTTGAGGAAAGAAGGCAGAGAGGGGACATGATAGAAACTTTCAAGTACCTCAAGGGAATTAACAAAGTCCAAGAGGGTAGCATCTTCCAGAAAAAGAGATGTGCAAGAACAAGGGGGCACAATTTGAAGATAGAGGGGGGATGGCTCAGAGGTAATGTGAGGAAGTACTTTTTCACTGAGAGGGTTGTGGATGCATGGAACAGCCTGCCTGAGGAGGTCATGGAGTCAAGAACAGTGGGAGACTTCAAGAATGCATGGTACAGGCATAAGGTAGTCCTAGTGGGGGGTAGGAGGAAGTAAGCTGTTGGTTAACTAGGATCTGCAGCTTATCTGTTAGGTAAGAAAATGGGCAGACTAGGTGGGCCAAGCAGTCCTTATCTGCCATCAAATTCTATGTTTCTATGTTTCTATGAGCATAGTTGGGAATGAGCCAAAGGCCGGGTTTCAATATTGTGTTTCCAATGTAACCTAACATGACTAATTAAGCTTTACTTTGCTCAACACGGCTCATTCATGGCATGTATAAATATTGCAGGAACCTGAAGGAAAGCACCACTTTTAGGGTCTTCATTAAGGCACTCACAGATTGACTGCTGTGGCTGGATGCTGATATCAGTATCTGTTCTCACAGTGATATTTGCCATCACTCCTCACCTGGTGAAGACCACTCACTGATGGACATGCTTTGTGTAAATATGCTGTGATGGACTTTGCTTGATCAAGGAACCTTGAAAGGAAGACCTGCACCTGCCCCTCACTCATGAACTTTAGTGGTCATTTAAATTTTTGGTGATGGCACCTCTCTATGACTAATCTCACTGTAACTGTTTATTGTGCCATCTGTGTTATCAGGTATGCTTGGGGGTGTTGTGCTTGATAAAAACCAAGGCTGCATTTTCTATTTCCATCTAAGCAAACCAAGGCTGCATTTTCTATTTCCATCTAACTGCATCTGTTTCTGTCATATGCAGTTTGAATGCAATCACCTTGCTGATCCAGTGAATGAGACCAGACAGCATGGAGAAGCTAAAGTGTAAGTGTGAGTTGATCTCTGCAAAGAGTCCTGTGATACCCAGACCCTCCACACTTCACTACCAGATTAAAGGAACCCATCTGTGTACTTAATATCCTTGCTTAAACAACCATTAACCGACTAATAGGGGACTGGGGTTACAAATACATGGATAGAACTGACTTAAAAAGGTTAGTTAAAAAGGCAGTGCAGGGAGCATTTAGGAGATCAAACAGTTCCTTTTGAAGGTGTATAAACCAGGAAGGGCACTTGAGGTGAAGAGAAAATGTGTTCCAACAATCATGGGCAAGGTAAGAAAATGCAGACCTACTACAGTGTCCCCAAGTCTTGGTTTAAGTAAACTAGTAGGTCCAGGGGGTGAAGGTCATAGTTGTAGCTGGGGGCAATGAAGAGAGAAAGAGACCAGTTGTATGCAGATGCATTCCTTTGTGCACACTTGTGTGGGAAAGTAATCCAGCAGTACTTCTTTTAATTGGAAGGGGAAAGGAAGGCCAGCCAAAGGTAATCTGTAGTGATGTGTGCAAAGGTCATACACAAGGACAAACCTGTGAAGTTTGTTGCATGGGATAGTAAAGTTATACAGTCCTACTGTACAGTGGATGCAGTGCTGAAAACAATGTCATCAGAGTTATACAACGATTATGAGCAAGGCCCCTAGAATTCTGACAGAGGATTTTCTCATAGAACTTGCAATTACAGAGAACTTCTGAGTGCCATAGATCACTCTTCTTGGTGATTTTTTATTAATATTTCTGTTTATACATAGAATCTGGTTCCCTTCCCCTCTTTTTATATCCAAAACCCCACTATATGTTCAGAATGTGATGTTATCATTGCTATAACATCATACATTAGCTAATGAAATGGCTGCACTCTGCAACAGAAATGAACAGTCACTTATCTACCACAGCTCCCACTGCCAGAGACAGTGGCACGGCACATCATGCATGGTGATATTTGCTCAACCTGCACTACAGCCTAATACAATTTTCAGTCTTACATTGTTGCACTAGGGCCAACTTAAACAAAACCTTGTCAATAGCACAGACCTGTTAAGTCCATACCTCACTTTGTACAAATCTATTTGTGCCTTAAAGGTATAGAGATGCCATCTGAAATGAATAACTGGTAAAATGAATTTAACTGTCTAAATTTTTAAGAAAAATAAAGTAATTATGCCCAGAAAAGTGAAATATAATAATGTTTAGACCTGTTGAAAGAATAGACCTGTTAAATAAATAATTGCACTGTACTCATTTTTGCCAGGGTTATTGATTACATATTGTCATTGGTTGATAGAATCACCCAAAAGTTATTGTGAAATGATGTGTACAGGGACAGCTGTTGGGCCAGAGGGTAGCATGCTGTGTTTCCGTGCGGCAACTCAGGTTGGAGATTAGCTCTGGGAGCTGGCTGGGCAGCACAAGGATTGGTGGAAAACATCACTGCTTGGAGACTAGGAAGGTATGGTGCAGTGTTCTGTCACATGGTGGACACATATGTGATGGGCGGAGGCTCTATCTCACAACTGGTTCACATGCATGTCATGGCCTGATGGTATTCATGATGTGTCAGGAAAGCAGGTTGACATAAAAATGAGATTTGCAATAACTCCTCTATTCTATTTCCAATGGGACCTGTATGAATGAGGATGCAAGTTCATGGAAATTTAAAAAAAAAAAAAAAATATATATATACAGTATATACACACACATACACACACACACACACACACACACACACACACACACACACACACACACACACACATACAGTATCTCTGTCTCTCTCACCACACACACACACATGCATATTTGTATGTATGTTACAGATTGCATATAAATATATAAGTGATACACAGTGGGAACCTCATGAGTGGTGTAGAAAGCACATACAAATATATAAGTGATAGACAGTGGAAACCTCATTAGTGGGATAGCATGCATATAGAAGTACCTTGTTTATCACATAAGATCCCCTCTGCATATGTCATTTATGCAACAGGCTAGAACCTTAAGGAGAGACATTTGTTTTGCTTTTCAGGCATAAAATTATTTTATAAGTCTGTTATTTTTTGAACTAGTGTTACTGTGCTTTCCACATCATCTGGATTGCTATAACTACTGCCACGAGTGAGTCAGGATGACAAGCTGACACTGTGATGTGGTAGTTTGTTGGTGCCATAGAACTTCACATAAAATTACAAACCACCACCGCAGAAGTTCTGCGACTGAGTGGCTTCAGTCTGCCACAGAGCTGGTCCCACTGTGCCGCAGAAAAGTAGGCGCCCTGATTATGAGTAGTGAGTTTACATGCCGAAGCACTGAGGCTTTGACTGGAAGAGTATTAGGAGAGCAGCCTTGGTCTGGTCATTGCTAGAATGTAGTTGATGTGTTTATTGTAGTTTAGGTAAGTGATAAACAACATAAATACAAACAACACAGCTCAGGAGACGTAAACTGGAGCCACACTAAAAGGAAACCCAGCAGTAGAAGAAAAAGTGGGCTCAACAGCACAGGAAATAACGCATTTGCAATTCAGCTCCAAATAACAACATATTTTAATATTAAAAGGTAAAGCACCCCCCCCCGTACACCAACATCAATGTTTCACTCTGCCCTAGTGCTTTTTCAAGACATCAGCAGCATGAATAGTTACATATATTTATAGTGTCAGCCCCAGTATCACTTAAAGACATATAGAATAGCCTAAAACATATTTAGTTAATTCCACACCAATAGACAACCATTATCACATACAAGAAAATGCAGAAGTATAAATGATTTCTACATAAACTACTATGATACTGCTACCAACATGCTATACCATTGCAACATACATAAATTGAGTCTTGTAGTGGGGGAGGAGCAGACCACACTCTCTGGAAGATTCTGTGCTTCAGGTAATTCTGTTCTGACTTTAAAGTGAGGTGAACTGGGACTGTGTGAGTCAGTCTTGTAGTGGGGGATTAGCAGACCACACTCTCTGGAAGATTCTGTGCTTCAGGTAATTCTGTTCTGACTTTAAAGTGAGGTGAACTGGGACTGTGTGAGTCAGTCTTGTAGTGGGGGATTAGCAGACCACACTCTCTGGAAGATTATGTGCTTCAGGTAATTCTGTTCTGACTTTAAAGTGAGGTGAACTGGGACTGTGTGAGTCAGTCTTGTAGTGGGGGAGGAGCAGACCACACTCTCTGGAAGATTCTGTGCTTCAGGAAATGCTGTTCTGACTTTAAAGTGAGGTGAACTGGGACTGTGTGAGTCAGTCTTGTAGTGGGGGAGGAGCAGACCACACTTTCTGGAAGATTATGTGCTTCAGGAAATTCTGTTCTGCCTTTAAAATGAGGTGAACTGGGACTGTGTTGCCAGGGCTGATACTCTCATGTGAGTTGGGTGTGGTCCCTAATCCCACCCTCCCCCACTTCTCCCTTCCCAGAGCACAGCTCATTTATAGGGGACCACCTACCCTGCAATTGGAGGAAGAGGCTCCAGGTGCAGCTCATGTAGTTTCTACCCAATAAAGCAGTCACAGGGCAGGGGAAAAGCATAAGTAGGTCCTGAATAGGAGTGCAGCATCTACAGTGAATTGCTGATCAGTGGGACAGTTGGATATTGTGGAAAGCCTTAAACTGGAATATAGTTCATGTAGTTCTAGCCACTGATGTTTCAGTTTAAAGGCTGGGAGAGAGGAGCTTAGGGAGTTGTACACTTCCCCTAAAAGTTTACTGTGTAGTACTGCAGCTAGTAACGGGGGTACCTATTTACTGTGGGACTGTATCTAGGTTTAGTGGGTGTCCTGATTAGTGGGTAGGGGTGTATCTTGGACTAGTGGGGAGTCTGTTGGTTCACCCAAGGTAATCTACATATTTATTTATTTCTTTAGTTATTTGCTTTTGTTAACCAGGTAAGCACACTAGACAACCAAGTCCTTATTTTCAGGTGCGACCCGGGAGAGTTACATAGTATACAGGAAACATAATACAGAGTCAAGGTAACATACAGGAGCTGCAGGCTCCAACAGGTGGGAGGTACAGCTCATGCTCAAACATGGTAAGGCAAGCAGTCAAGCAACAGGTTACAAAAAACAACATAGGGAGTCAGAGATAAATAAATATAAACTAATCACATCTCAAAATGACAATTGGAGAAATAACACAACAAGGTTAACATCAAGAATTGTTGCAGTACAAGTTAGTAATAACCTTAAAAAATAATCGCCTAACATGGGAATTAGTTAATACTATACAGAAGGAGGAGGAGGGTACTGATAAGACAGGATCGCCATGCAAAGAGTGGGACGGTCAGTGCTTTAGCCAGTTTCTCAAGGGGATTCAACAGCAGCCGTTCAGACAGCTCTCAAGGCGGCCCCCCCCAAGAGAGTCAGGAGAGATAGACGGTATGTCGGGTCTATGTGGAACATAGACAGGCTGAAGCAGACTTGAGGAAGCTCCATAGACAGGCTGACTTGGAGGGTGATGGGACCACATGTCATTATGGATGGCATCTTTGGGAGGGTGATGGGGTGCACAGGGTGTGGGGCAGCCATGATACTGGACTGGGCTTGGAAGTTCAGTGGTTGCCCAGTGTGCTACCAGCTAGCACAGTTTAGGGAGGAGGTTGAGGGGATTAGGAGACAACTGGAGGGAGGGGGCAGGTATGATTGGGGAATAGGGCACAGGCTCTCCCATGGGGTTGCACCAAGCACTAGGGGTGGGGGCATAGGGAAAGGAGTGCAGAAGAGTAGTCTGGGGTCACATAGGGACCCTGACAGAGGGGCCCAAAAGGAGGACACTATCAAGGAAGCAGGCAGATATCTGGGGACCCTCACAGAGGGGGGCCAAAGAGAGGACATTCTCAGGGAAGTAGGCAGATGGCTGGAGCTGGACAGAAGGAAGCAAGGGGGGGTGGATCGGACCTTAAGCTCAGTAACTGCTTCAATTCTCTTCTTCTGCTTGGGAATGAGGGGGGTGATGTAGCCATGACAGAGATGATTAGAGATGAAAAGGGAGTGGGGGGCAGGAGGCAGGGGCTGGATAGCAGGAAGAACAGGGAGAACTTGGAATGTGAGAAAATGGGGGGAGCAGGGGATCAGAGCAGGAGGACGAGGGGTAGAGGAAGGACAGCACAAGGACAAGGACTAGTTGGTGGGAAAGGGCAAGGAGAAGGACCAGAAGTACAAGGAGGATACAGTAAAGGGAGCTGAGGGTCTAGGCCAGGGGAGAACAACAGGCAAGGAGGGGCTGAACGGAGACGGGAAGGAAGGAAGGGAGGAAGGAAGAGCCAGGCTAGTTTAGCAGTTGGGGGAAGGACCAGTCACAAGCAGTGATGGGGGGGTAGTGGGGTAGAGAAGGATACTCGAGAGGAGGAGAGGCATAGGATCGGAGGGAGGGTTGGCCAAGGTAAATAAGGAGCGGGCGGCAGGTGGCACCCAGATAGGGGGAGGAGCAGGGAGCCGGCTGGGGGGAAGGGCTGGTAGAAAGGATGAGGGACATGGAAGGGGGGTAAATGGAGGAAAAGGGGCAGTCAGAGTGCTCCTGTTGGATGATTCCATGATCAGGGGTATCAAACGGGATAGGAAAGGGGAAGCCTGCCCGGTTAGAACAAAATGCTTCCCTGGACTAACAGTGCACAGGGCCAAGCATGAGGTATATCAGCTGGCAAAGGATTGTGGAGGTTCTCCGAACATACTGTTCCACCTGGGTACAAATGGCATTTAGGGAAATAGTGAGCTAGAGATACAGGTAAGGTTCAGGGAGCTTGCCAGGGTCTGTCATGATATAGGATGCATGATTTTCTTCTTGGAAATCCTGCCAGTGACAAGGGCTAGTGGGGAACACAAAAGGAAGATTAAGGAGATAAACCAGTGGCTCAGGGAGTGGTGTGGGGCCAGAGCAAATGGGTTGATGGGGGATTGGGGGAGAACTGGGTGGATAAGGGGCTGTATGCTAGAGATAGGCTCCATCTCAATTTGGAGGGGAAGGAAATCCTTAAGTTGAAAATAGAGGGGTTCATTGGTGAAAGGTGGGGTTTAAACTTGAGAAGGGGGGAGGGATGGGAGAAAAGGCTGTCGGGGGGGATCTGATAAAGGAGGGACTCTGCCTCCACCCCCTCCCTGAGGAGCTGGAGGAATGCGGTAAAAGGCTGACTGGCAAGGTGCAGACCAGGGGAAGACGGAATCCCCATTGGAATGCGAGCAGGGGAAATGGAAGTATAGGGAAAGGGTGGAAGGTAGTCCTGCTAAATGCCAGGAGCTTGGGCAATAAAATGCCTGAGCTCCAGGTGATGCTAACAGAGGGAGAGGTGAATGTGGCAGCAGTCACTGAGACCTGGGCCACCACAGGGCATGACTGGAACCTGAACCTGGAGGGTTACACCATGTTCAGGAAGGACAGGGGGAGGGAAGGGGAGGAGGGGTAGCAATAATAGTCAAAAACGCATTGGCATAGGAGGAGTGGAGGAGGCAGAAGGAACTGTGGAGGTGATTTGGGTCACTGTGATAACAAGGGGGGGCCAGAGATTAAAAATAGGAGTGGTGTGTAGACCCCCTGCGCTGGCAGAGGAACTGAAGGAGAGACTGGTGGCAGATGCTGGGAGACACTGCAGATTGGGCAGGGGAAGGGTGGTGGTGTTGGGGGACTTAAGCATGGCAGGAATGGACTGGGAGACAATGACATCCTCAGTGGCCAGGGAACAGAGGTTGTTGGATGTCTTTCAGGATGCGTTCCTAACTCAGCAGGTGGGGGAACCGACCAGGCAGGCGTGGATACTGGTTGTGGTCCTGGCAGACTGTGACCAAATTGGGGGCGTGGAGGTAAGGGACCCATTGACGGGGAGCAACCATGCCAGGGTCTGGTTCTGCATGGGCCTAGGAGGGGTAGAAGGCTGCACAAAGACAGAGGTAACTGACTTTAGGGGGGCAGATTTCAAGGAAATGGGAAGGATCCTTAAGGAACATTTGGATGGGATTGGGCCAGACATGGACGCTGACAGTAGGTGGGAAATGTTCAGAAGAGGGGTGCAGGATGCTACCAGCACCTGTGCAAGAGTAAGATGAACATGCGATAGGGCCCAAAAACCCTGCTGGTCGACCAGGGAGGTTCAAGAGGTGGGGAGGGGAAAGAAGGTGGCTTATAGGCATTTTCAGTGCTCAAGGAGTGAAAGGGATTGAGGGGAGTATGAGCTAATGGCCAGAAGGGCCACTAGGGTGGTGAGAGTGACTAAGGCAAGGAAGGAGCAAAACCTGGCCAGGAAAATTAGGAGCAGGAATAAGGGGTTCTTTAGGCACATTGGGGAAAACGAAGGGTGAAGGGGCAGATTAGCAGGATTAAAACAGGGGAGGGATGGGCACAAGACCCAGGAAAGTAGGCTGAGATACTAAATGAGTACTTCACCTCAGTTTTCACAAAGGAAACTGGGGGGCTGCATCATACATGAGAGAAGATGGTGAAACTGAGGAGGGGGGACCCTACCGATCTGTGGGTCTGGGGAGGGGGGGGCCAGCACTGGCAGGAGGGAGGAAGGCAAAGCAGGGGGATGAGATAGTGGAGGTGGAAATCATGACAGAGAATGAGGGAAGCCCTCAGGTCCCTTAAGATGGAGAAAGCACCGGGGCCAGATAAATTACATCTCAGAGTGCTGAAGGAACTGGCGGATGTCCTGGCGAAACCCCTGGCAGAGCTTTTCAGCATCTCTCTGAGGACAGGGTGGTGCCCCAGGACTGGAAGGTGGCGCATATAGTGTCTATCCACAAGGGGGGATCAAGGGAGGTGGCAGGGAACTACAGGCCCATCAGCCTGACATCGGTGGTCGGCAAGGTGATGGATGGCATTGTCAAGGAGAGGCTAGGGGGGACCTGGAAAAGTCGGAGTGCCTGGATGATAGACAGAATGGATTCATCTTGGGGAAATCATGTCAGACAAACCTTGTGGAGTTTTATGACTGGGTGACGAGTGTCTTGGACCTGGGTAGATCAGTGGATGTTCTTTTTCTTGACTTCAGCAAGGCATTTGACTCTGTTCCTCACGGGGGCATGTTGGATAACCTGGGAGAAATGGGGTGGGGAATCAGATGATCAGATGGATAGGCAATTGGGTCCAGGACTGGGTTGGTGGGTTAGTCCCATTCCCAAGGAGGGTCATTAGTGGGGTCCCTCAGGGATTGATCCTTGGGCCCCTCCTGTTCAATGCCTATGTCTCTGACATAAGGAAGGGTATCAGAAGTGAGATGAGTCTCTTTGCAGATGACTCAAAACTGGGGGCGGTGGTGGATGGGGAGGAGGAGGGGAGGGTGGCCCTATAGGGGGACCTGGAGGCTCTGAAAAGGTGGTCTAGAAAGTGGAAGCTGAGGTTCAATGCAGGGAAATGCAAGGTTCTGCACCTGGGAGCCAGAAACCCAGGCCAAGTGTACACCCTGGTGGGGGGGGATGTTAGACATCTCGATGGCTGAGAGGGACCTGGGGGTGGTGGTGGATGTCAAGATGAACAACACGGAGACTTGTAGGAGGGCAGCGGCCAAGACCAACAGGATGCTGGGAAGCATCGCTAGGGAGAATCACCTCCAGAAGGAGGGAAGTGATACTCCATCTGTATAACTGCTTGTTGAGGCCGCATCTAGAGTACTGTGTGTGCAGTTTTGGAGGCCACACTTAAAGAGGGACATTGAACTCCTGGAGAGGGTCCAGAGGAGGGCAACCAAAATTATCTGGAGCTTGGGGGACAAGACCTATGGGGAGAGGCTCAAAAAGCTAAATATACACATTGGAAAAGAGAAGGGATCGGGGATATGATAGAGGTCTTCAGGTACATGAAGGGGTAAACAGGGAGGAGCAATCAGGGTGCTCAGAGGAAGGAGGGGGGGCAACTAGAGGACATGGGTGGAAGCTGAAGGGGGAGGAGATTCATAGGAGAAAGGAGGAGGTGCTACTTCACTGAGAGGGTGGTGGAGCCATGGAATGTGCTGCCTAGGGGGCTGGTGGAGGAGTTCAAGAGGGGGCGGGACAGGTACAGGGGAAGAGTTCTGGAAGCAAAGTCCAGTGCAGCGAGAATATCCAGGACTGGGAAGGGAGAAGCCAGAGAGGGCAAGGTGGGCAGCAAGGTCAGCTCCCAAGGTGGGGGCTGACCAAATGAGCAGACACGAAAGACCATTAGGCCTATTCTGCTGGCATTTTAGTATGTTAGTATTAATGCTGCAAAGCACCACAAAAAATAACTTAGCCAAATATTATAGCTATTAGCCGTGGGTGCCGACCTGAACTACTACAAATGTAAAACTAAAACTAATATAAAGTGCTACTATCTAAAATACTAATTACAGTAACTATTACACTAATGAGCACAATGTGCAATAAAGTTCATCATAAGATAGCCCAATTAAATAATAATGAATACTGGGCTTAAATATTAGCAAGAAGGACAATTTAGAAAATCATAAGCATTTAACTCTGGCTAAGTTAATGTATACTAAATATTTATAAATATAAATACTTGCTAACTGTAAAAATATAATAACTTTATTTTAATTTAGTCAAAAAGGGCGACAGTTGAAAAACATCATTTAATCCTGGATATTGCCCAGCTTTCAATTTAAACTGCCAGTATGTCTCTCTATGCTGTAGCTTATTAACAAGATCACCTCCTCTTAGTCCTAACCTAACAGTTTCCAAACCTCTACATTTGAAAATATGGCCAGATCCTGCATTTTTAATATGACACATCAATGCATTTTCCATTTTATTTAGTCTAATACATGATAGATGCTCCAAAATGCAATCTTTAAATCTGTGTGCTGTCATGCCTTTAAAAAAACAATTGCAGGTGCAACTCGCAAGATATATAATGGCTTCTGTTGTACATGAGATAAAGTCTCTCATCATGTGGGTCCCCTTCTTATTTGGCAATTGAAAACACTGACCCACTTCTATAAATTTGCATGCCATACATTTACCGCATCGATGGTTGCCAGCAGGAAGGTTCAGTCTATTTTCTCTTTGTGTATTCATATCCATTGTCCCACGTACCAACAGATCAGACAAATTACTGTTTCTTTTATATCCCATCTTGGGACCTTGTTCCACCACATATTTAAGTTTGGGCTCAGCATTTAAGATGTTCCAATTAGATTTTAATATGTTCTCCACTTCACAAGACTGCACACTTTGTCCATCACCAGCACGGCCCCTCCTTTATCAGCTGTCCAGATGATAGGGCAGGGCCCACAGCTCAGCACCATGGACACAGGGAGGAGACAGGTGAGCACTACTCCCTTCACAAAAGAAAGAGTCCTACAAGAGCTCACTAAGCTCAGGATGCACAAGGCAATGGGACTTGATGCATACATCCCAAGGTACTTTAGGAGCTATGGGAGGAACTAGCAGAGCCATTAGCAGAACTGCTTAGTGAGTCTCTGAGCACAGGAGAGGTCCCAGAAGACTGGAGGAGGGCTCATGTGATCCCGCTCCATAAGAGTGGTAGCAGGGAGGAGGCAGAGAACTACAGATCAGTCAGTCTTACCTCAGTAGTGAACAAGATTATGGAGGCACTCCTTAAGGAAAGGATAGTGCAACACCTGGAATCCATAGGGGCACAGGATCCAAGACAGCATGGGTTTACAAAAGAAAGGTCCTGTCAAACTAATCTCATAGATTTCTTTGACTAGGTAACCAGAGTGGTGGACCAAGGGGGAGCAGTTGATGTCGCCTACCTTGACTTCAGCAAAGCTTTCGACACTGTTCCACATAGAAGATTGATAAATAAGCTGGGTAGGCTCGGGGTGAGTCAGAAGTTAGTCAACTGGGTGGCAAACTGGTTGATGAGCAGAAAACAGAGAGTGGTGGTAAATGTTATACAGTCAGAAGAGATGCAAGTCACATGTGGGGTACCTCAGGGATCAGTCCTGGGGCCAGTTCTCTTCAATAGCTTCATTAGTGACATTGCTGATGGACTAAAGGGTAAGGCTTGTCTGTTTGCAGATGACACCAAGATCTGCAACAGAGTAGATGATCCTGATGGGTGGCCAGAATGAGAAGAGATCTGGATAAACTAGCAAAATGGCCAGAAGAGTGGCAACTGGGATTTAATGCAAAGAAGTGCAAGATCATGCACATAGGGAAGAGAAACCCTGAAGCCACCTATAGGCTGGGAGGAGAGTTGCTGGCAGTCACAAAGGAAGAAAGAGACTTGGGCATCATCATCACCGATGGCCTGGAATCATCCAAGCAGACCTCCAAAGCGGTGGGTAAGGCTAGGGGGATGTTAGGGTGTATTCGTAGGAGTATCACAAGTCGTAAGAGGGAGGTAATAATCCCTCTTTACAAGACACTGGTTAGGCCCCATCTGGAGTACTGTGTGCAGTACTGGAGGCCACACCTTCACAAGGGCATTAACCAAATTGATGCAGTCCAGAGAAGGGCAACCAAAATGGTGCAGGGACTGCATCAGATGACATAGAGGACAGATTAAGGAGCTCACATGTATACCCTTGAGCAAAGGAGGGAGAGAGGGTGATATGATCGAGACATTCAAACACCTTAAGGGCATTAACAAGGTGAAAGAGTCTAACATGTTTAAATATAAGAAAAATAACAGGACAAGAGGACACAGCATGAGATTAGAGGGAGGCAGATTAAGGGGGAATGTGAGGAAATTCTTTTTCACATAAAGGGTGGTGGATGCATGGAATGGCCTACCTCAGGAAGTGGTGGCTATGAATACAGTGCAGGGCTTCAAACAGGCATGGGATAGGCATAAGGGAGCAATACAGATGAGTATGAATAGATAGGCCACTGACAGAGCAAAGGCCAATGGCACATTTATAAGGTGGAAAAAGAAATGGGCAGACTGGATGGGACTTGCGGTCCTTATCTGCCGTCAACTTCCATGTTTCTGTGTTTCTATGATAGTCTGATTTTGCTGCAATGTTTTGATAGCCAGTTTCTCTCCCATATTACAATTATAGAACTTTGGAGGATGAGGTTCTTCATGTCATTTTTCCAGGTCTTGTTCACATCGCTTCAAAAACACCTGTACCGTAGGATTCATGGCAGGGATAAATGTTGATTTCTTTTTCCATTCTTGTGCCCCTATGTCCTCAGAAGTCAATGTAGTAGTATCCATTTTGAAGTTAGTAATCATGTCTCCATCTGTAGTATAAAATGTTTTCAAATTAAGTTTTCTCTTCTAAAAAGCTGGACATCCAAAGCTGCACTAAAACCGTCACCCTTGTGATTGTACCTGAAGTCCCCCTCCCACTCCTCACCCTTCTCCGGATTCCATATGATGTTTTGTATTTCCCCCTCACCTGGAGGTCTCCATTCCAACCCCTGTCATTGTAAATCCCCTGTCTTTCATCTGCCCTTGCTTCTAGTTCCCCTCCAGGTAGTTTGTCTGAAAACCTGGCCAGTCTCAGGCTTCTGTGTATCCTGCTGCCTTGCTGTAGTTTTTGACAGAGGAGAATTTGATTTCAGAGCAAGTAGTAGTCTAGAACTTCAGCTTTCTTACTGATAAATCACTTCTATCTCAGCAGGAGTCAGTGCCTGTTTGGATTAAGCAAACAGATACTTTATCAGGAGCAAGGGGTCTCATTTAAGTAAAAAAAAAAAAGAAAATCACTGTGTGTTTCTCTGTTTGAGGAAGGGGGCTGTATCAGCTTAATTTACTGAGTCAGAGGGTGAAACAAATTGGGGTGTGGCTTAGGAGCTTAGGAGTAAAAAAGCAGGTGTCTCCAATTATAGCTTACTGCAGTGGTTTTTGACAGAGGAAAATTTGCTTTAAGAGCAAGTAGTAGTCTAGAACTACAGTTTTCTTACTGAAAAATCACCTCTCTCTCTCAGCAGGACTCAGTGCCTGTTTGGATTAAGCAAACATATACTTTATTAGAAGCAGGGGGTCTCATTTAAGTAAAAAAAAAAGAAAATCACTGTCTGTTTCTCTGTCTGAGGAAGGTGGCTGTATCAGTTTAATTTACTGAGTCATACAGTGCAGCTAATTGGGGTGTGGCTTAGGAGTACAAAAGCAGGTGTCTCCAATTATAGCTTTCTGCTGTAGTTTTTGATGGAGGATAATTTGCTTTTAGAGTAAGTAGTAGTCTAGAACTACAGTTTTCTTACTAATTGCCCTCCTTCCCACTCCTCTACCCCCCCCCCCTTAGCCAGTTCTAATTTTATAGCCACTGGGTTTGACTGACAACAGGAACTTCCTGTTTGGCAGTAGGGAGGGAAGGATCACTGAGACACATTAATTTCATCAATCTTGAAGGAATCTAAAAAATAGCCCCCCCCCGGGCTGGTGGAGGTCTGAATCCAAGCACAGAAGAAGGAGACTACTGAAGACTACAGGAAGTTCCTGTCCCAGAACAATAAGGGCACATAGACAGTAGGAAAGTAGGTGTAAAAATACATAGAGGGAGGAGACAGTACGCATACAAAGCAACAGGAGAGGGGACACAAAGTAAGTCAAGATGGGAGTGGTGCAGTGCAATGGCTGTGAGACAGCAATGTTCCAGGAGCCATTCTGGAGGCTGCAATGCTGCTCTGTTTGCAGGCACCTCTCTGGTCTGAGGGAGGAGGTTGCTGTCTCCAGGCTGACCTGGCTAGGATTCGTGAAACCTCTTCCCCCACCCAGGGACCACCAGGGCCACCACTGCTACCTCAGAGGTTGCCAAGAAAGAGGAGCGGTTGGACCAAGGTGGGCTCAGGGAGGAAGAGGGTGGTGGAACAGAGGTGTATCCCTCCAGTTGTACCTCTCCACAATTCATATGCTGTTCTGGTGAAGAGTGGTTCCTCTGTGGAGGCACCTGCACTGGAGACCAAGGAGGATGCTGGGAATCTCCACAAAGGAGACCCACAGGAGGGTGGTACGAGACCCCACAGGGGAAGGAAACAACTCCTGGTGGGGGACTCAATCATTAGGGGGTAAAAGTGGGGGAGGAAGGGGATAGGGAGGTAAGGTGCCTGCCAGGTGCCATAGCTTGGAGGGACAGGAAGAGAATCCTCAGGATAATGGGAGCAGCTGCATGAGGGAGGGAGTTGGATGTCATTGTCCACCTAGGGACAAATTACCTGGCTCTGAATGGGATCAGAGCAGTGCAAGAGGAGTTTGTAGAGTTGGGGAGGGGCCTTAGACAAGTAGCATGTACAGTAACCTTCTCGGAGGTGCTGCCAGGTTATGGCAAGGATGATGCTAGGGTATTCTGCACCATGGAATTCAATGAATGGTGGAAAAACTGGTGTGGAGCTCAGGGTTTTGGCTTCAATGGAGACTGAGGAGCCACCTGGAGGGATGCAGGCTTATACTGGCACAGTGGTCTGCATCTGTCTGGGGGGACCAGGATCCTAGGTGATAGGTTTAAATGCTTCATTGGCAAGCATTTAAGATAGCCAAGGGGGGAGGCACTGAAAAGGAGCAGGGAAGTCCCAGCCTCCCCCACAAAACACAGTAGTTAGAGAGGTAAACACCAAGATAGAGAAGTCAGTAGGGAACAGGACAGGGGTAAATGCAGAAAAAGGCAGTAAGGACAGGGATGGGGCTAAAAGGGGTAAGACCATCAAAAAATGGAAGGTGATGTGTACCAATGCCCGCAGTCTGTGTAACAAGCTCCCTGAACTAGTGGCCTTGATGGAAGAGGGATGCCTGAATATTGTGGCAGTCACTGAAACATGGTACACAGAAAACCATTACTGGGATGTCAACATACCATGATACACAATCTACAGGTAGGACAGGGTGGGTAAAAGAGGAGGCGAAGTAGCTCTCTATATAAGGGAACGGATTAAAGCAACAGAACTAAAGAGTAAACAGGAAGTTGATGAGTCACTATGGGTCACCCTGAAGATAGGAAATGGACCCACAATCTGCGTGGAGGTTGTGTACAAACCCCCATCTCAGAGGGAGGAAACGGACAAGGAAATGATAGAAGGCATCCTTAAAATGGCAGAAAAAGGGGAGATATTGTTGATGGGGGACCTGAATATGCCAAATGTTAACTGGAGTACCTTTGCTGCAGACACATCCAAGAGCAGGGTCATTCTTGATGCCCTACAGGGGGCATGCCTCAGACAGCTAGTGTTGGAACCCACTCGGGAGGGAGCAGTCTTAGACCTGGTACTCTCAAATGGGGAAGGAGAAAGGATCTCAGATTTAGAAGTAGGTAGCCATCTGGGAACAAGTGACCACCAAACAGTGTGGTTCACAATAAACACAGCCATAGAGTCAAGCCATACAAAAACAAGAGTATTGGACTTTAGGAGGGCTGACTTTGGGAAAACGAGATAGTGCCTCAGAAAAGCACTAGCAAACAGGCAAGTGGGAGGGGTGAAGGAACAATGGGGAATAATCAAAACAGCCATCACAGAGGCAACAAGCCTGTGTGTGAAGCAAATCAACAAAACAAAATGAAGGAAAAAAACACTATGGTTCTCAAAAGAGGTGGAAGGGAAGGTTAAGGAGAAAAGGATAGCATTCAGGAAATATAAGGAAACACAGAAGGAGCAAGACAAAGAACTTTATCAGTTAAAGCAGAAGGAAGCAGGGAAGACAGTCAGGATAGCAAAGGCACAAACTGAGGAAAAGATAGCCAACTCTGTTAAGAAGGGGAATAAAACCTTTTATAGGTTCATTAGGGAGCAAAGAAAGACCAGAGACTTAATAAAGCTGGAGGGAATGTGGGCAGAGGGTGACAGTGAAAAAGCAGGGATACTGAATGAATATTTCTGCTCAGTATTCACAACAGAAGAGGAGGTTGAGGTACATAAACTCAACAAGAGAAACACTCTGAATAGGGGGGTCGATACCTGTCCATTCACTGAAGAAAGGGTTTTGAAAGAACTCTTGAAACTGAGGGATGACAAAGCAATGGGGCCTGATGGGATTTACCCCAGAATTCTAAAGAACTAACAGTAGAACTAGTAACGCCACTGACTACTCTCTTTAACAAATCATGGGAGGATGGGGTGGTACCTGAGGACTGGAGGAGGGCAGATGTGATTCCACTTCACAAAAGTGGGAGCAGGGCAGAGGCAGAAAACTACAGACCAGCTAGTTTGACCTCAGTGGTAGGTAAAATGATGGAATCACTTCTGAAGGAAAGAATTGTTGAGTACCTAGAGGCCAGTGGGGCACAAGACACAAGGCAGCATGGTTTCACAGCAGGAAGGTCATGTCAGATGAACCTAATAGATTTCTTTGACTGGGTGACCAAAGTAGTAGACCAGGGAGGGGATATGGATATAGCCTACCTAGATTTTAGCAAGGCATTTGATACAGTCTCACAAAAAGATTAATATACAAGTTAGCCAGCCTTGGAGTGGGTCCCAAGGTGGTAGCCTGGATAAAAAACTGGCTGGACAACAGGACGCAAAGGTTAATAGTAAACATACTCCACAGTGAAGAAAGGAGGGTAATTGGTGGGGTACCGCAGGGTTCGGTACTGGGACCGGTCCTCTTTAATGTCTTTATAGGTGACATTGGAGAGCACCTGGAAGGAAAAGTATGTCTTTTTGCAGATGACACAAAGATCAGCAACACGGTTGATACACGAAGTGGGGTGGAAAGGATGAAAAGGGACTTGGCAAGGTTAATGGTCAAATATATGGCAGCTCAGATTCAATGCAAAGAAGTGCAAGGTAATGCATCTGGGAAACAAAAACCCAGGGGAAGAGTACACAATGGGGGTGAGATAATAGCAACAACAAAAATCAAAAAAGACCTAGGAGTAATTATATCAGATGACCTAAAGGTGGGCAAAAAATGTGAGAAGGCAGTAAGGAGGGCTGGAGGAATACTAGGATGCACAGGGAGAGGAATCAGCAGTAGAAAGCAAGAAGATGTTGTCCCTCTGTACAGACAGTCGGTGAAACCCCATCTAGAGTACTACATGCAATTCTGGAGACCCCATCTCCGCAAAGACATAGACAGAGTGGACGCTGTTCAGAGGAGGGCAACCAAAATGGTGCAGGGTCTGCACCAGAAGACATATGAGGAGAGTCTAAAGCAGCTTAATATGTATACCCTTGAGGAAAGGAGGGAGAGGGGGAAATGATAGAAACTTTCAAGTATCTCAAAGGAATTAACAAAGTACAAGAGGGTAGTATCTTTCAGAAAAAGAGATGTGCAAGAACAAGGGGCACAATTTGAAGATAGAGGGGGAATCTCTCAGAGGTAATGTTAGAAAGTATTTTTTCACAGAGAGGGTTGTGGATGAACGGAACAGCCTTCATGAGGAGGTTGTGGAGTCAGAAACAGTGGGAGAATTCAAGAATGCATTGGACAGCCATAAGGCAATTTTGTGGGAGGTTGGAGGAAGTAAGTTGTTGATTAACTAGAATCTGCAGCTTATCCATCAGATAGGGAAATGGGCAGACTGGGTGGGCCAAGTGGTCCTTATCTGCCATCAAATTCTATGTTTCAATGTTCTATGTTTCTATATTTCTGCCCTGTTGTACTTGTATTGTAGGTATAATTGGTACTGTGGGGTACATAGGGTGAATGCGATGAGCTTGTACAGCACTCCCTGTATTCGTACATTGTTCTTATGGGGGGGGGGCGGCTGTGATTGCACTACTGTCTGAGCTTCCCTCTGAGTGGCTTCCACTATAGGCCCATTCCCCTGGACAGTCTTTGTTATGATGTGTCCTAAATTGGGAGGATCCCCTGCCTGTTGTTGTTGTCTGGTCTCTAAAAAAGGTGATTGCATTAAAAGTTCTTCACTAGGACCATTTCCTGCATCATTCTGTTCCTCACTATCTAAGCCAGACGTACTTGTGTAGTAATCTGGATCCCTTCTTCTCTTTTCAAAATTGATTGGATCTCACCCTGTTTAGTGCTCCAATCAAAAATAATTCCCTTTTCATAGTCAAAGTACAAGAGGGTAGTATCTTTTAGAAGAAGAGATGTGCAAGAACAAGGGGGCACAATTTGAAGATAGAGGGGGGACGGCTCAGAGGTAATGTTAGAAAGTATTTTTTGGCAGAGAGGGTTGTGGATGCATGGAATAGCCTTCCTGAGGAGGTTGTGGAGTCAGAAACAGTGGGAGAATTCAAGAATGCATGGGACAGGCATAAGGCAATTCTAGTGGGGGCTAGGAGGAAGTAAGCTGTTGATTAACTAGAATCTGCAGCTTATCCATCAGGTAGGGAAATGGGGAGACTAGGTGGGCCAAGTGGGCCTTATCTGCCTTCAAATTCTATGTTTCTATGATTCTACGGCGATCCCTCTCAAACTTATTTTGTTTGATTCTATGTATCCTCTCATCTTGTTTATTTAGTGCAGTACGGAGTTTGGTCTTAAAATTTTCATATTCTGAATGAGTGGAAACTTTATTAAATATTTCTTCATGTCGAATTAACTCATTTTTGAGCTAATTTTCTGTAATTGCTCCATATTTCAAAATGATTTTAATTAAACCAGCTGCTGATTCAAGAAGGTGCACTTGCCAGTCGCATACATTAAAAGCATTAGCAGTGTCAGTGGCTCAGTAGGTAGTACACTCACCTCTGAGGCCAGGAGATCAGAGGGCTGTGGGTTCAGTTCCCACATCTGGCACTTGGGTTAATATCCCAGTACTGACACTGTAGTGCAGCATGAGAGGGGTGCTGCACTTCTGAGGCGCCGTCTTTCAGTTGAGACGTTAAACCGAGGTCCCATCTGCCTGGACTGGTGGTAGTTCAGCTGGATGTTAAAGATCCCATGACACTTATCGAAAAGAGTAGGGGAATTTCCCCGGTGTCCTCACCAAATTTCCCTCATTCACTAAAAATACCACCAACAGCTTAATCTGGTTCAAGTTCAGTTGGCATTCATCTGTATCTCCCTCCCCCGGGTCGTGCCTGAAAATAGGCAGAATTTGTCTAGTGCACTTACCCGGTCAACAAAAGCGAAATAAATAAATACAAAATCAACAATATCTAACCCAAAGTTCAGCTGTTTTACTAAACGTAAACCTCATGGAACATGATGGACTTGAAGATAAGCTTGCATAGTAACTTGCTGCCGATAAAGCCTTCTAATTTTTAAACTCATCCATTCCAGTTGAACATACGCAGTCTTAATATTCATAGTTGCTTCATTCATTTCAATTTCATTTAAATGTGCAGCCTCCACATTCAGCGTTTCAGCTTGTAACAGGGGATTAACATCACCCTGTTTATACAACAAAGTTTCCACCAGTGATGTTCCAGATTTTACAGCCAGCAAAGGGTTTTCACGACTCATTCAATATTAAATAGGGGGGTGCTACTCATGGTTCCTGGCTCTATTATGTGATAACGTTGTAGTATATAGACTGCTTCTTGTCGCTCGCAGCTCATTACAACCAATACCAGATACATACAATAAACACGGTTCAGGCTGGCCCAGTGCTGCTGATGGTTGAGGGGCTGGACGCCACACCTCACTCCACGCTGGTGACCTGGGTTCAGGAACGGGCTCAGGTCACCAGGGGTTGGCAGGGACGGAGAGGGATTGAGCATCCATAGACTGCTCTCCCTCTCCTGGGGAAGGGGCCTCTCAGTAGTCGGTGCTCCAGTGACCTCTGGCAGAGGCTGGGGGGCAGTGCACTGGCACTGTAAGGCAGGGGTGAGCTTAGGGCATGATGCTGGGAAGGAGCGCATGCAGATGCATGCATGCCCCCTTCCATTGGCGTCATTGCATGCCCCAGCCCACGTCGAAGAAAAGGGAAAAAGTATGGCGATTGGTTGCGGTGGCTTGATGGCCATCTGAGGAGCTGGCTGGTCTTGGGGGCACCACCATCCAGATACTGGATCCTGTGTCAGTGGGGAGTAAGGGGGACTCCCTGCTGCCCCACCGCAGGGGGGCAAGCCGTGGGGGTAGATGGCGGTGGAGGCTTCAATGGGGCCAGGCAGAGCCAGATGGCGGGTGAATATGGGTGGATGCCAGGATGTGAAAGAGGGAGACCGAGAGCCACAGGTAAAAAGTAATAACAAAAATAAATAAATAAACACGGTTCGGGAGACATAAGCTGAAGCCACACTAAAAGGAAACCCAGCAATAGAAGAAAAAGTGGACTCAACAGCACAAGAAATAACGCAGTTGCAATTTGGCTCCAAATAGCAGCATATTTTAATTTTAAAAGGTAAAGCACCCCCCGTACACCAACATCAATGTTTCACACCACCCTGGCACTTTTTCAAGATGTCAGCAGCATGAATACTGTAGATTCGTGTATTTATAGTGTCAGCCCCAGGTATCACTTAAAGACATATAGCATAGCCTAAAACATATTAATTCCACACCAATAGACAACCATTATCGCATACAAGAAAATGCAGAAGTATAAATAAATTTGACATAAACTACTATGACACTGCTACCAAAGTGCTATACAATTGCAACATATATTAATGCAGCAAAGCACCACAAAACCCAACTTAGCCAAATATTATAGCTATTAGCCCTGGGTGCTGAGCTGCACTGCTACAAATGTTAAACTAAAACTAATATAAAGTGATACTATCTAAAATACTAATTACAATAACTATTACACTAATAAACACAATGTGCAATAAAGTCCATCATAAGATAGCCCAATTAAATAATAATAAATACTGGGCTTAAATATCCGTAAAAAGGACAATAGAAAATCATAAGCATTTAACTCTGGCCAAGTTAATATATACTAAATATTTATAAATATAAATACTTGCTAACTGTAAAAATATAGTCACTTCATTTTCATTCAGTCAAAAGGGGGACAGTTGGAAAACATCATTTAATCCTGGGTATTGCCCAGCTTTCAATTTTAACTGCCAGTATGTCTTTCTACGCTGTAGCTTATTAACAAGATCACCTCTTCTTGTATGTGATAATGGTTGTCTATTGGTGTGGAATTAACTAAATATGTTTTAGGCTATGTTATATGTCTTTAAGTGATACATGGGGCTGACACTATAAATACACGTATCTATTCATACTGCTGACGTCTTGAAAAAGTGCCAGGGCAGCATGAAACATTGATGGGTGCTTTACCTTTTAATATTTTTTTTTAATGCCTTCTTTATTGTCATTTTTTTTCCACTGATCACTAGACAAACATACACAAACTCCTAGGTTACCCCCCAGGCCCCACACCCCAAAACTGAGTGAGGTAACTATGCACAGCCATTAACTATATACATACACAGCTGCCTTGCACAACCCTCAATCACCCTCTCCATATCTATATTCGATAACAATATGTAGGACAACCACTGCCTACAATAGCACATTTATATTTCAGAGTTTAGACCCCAGATTGACTCTGCGTAGCTGTAAACTGTGCTTCCCCAGGCAGTAGCCCTTAGGGTAGTGCCCTGCAGCTGCATCCCTAGGGAAAAGAGAGAGTCCACCCCCCCCACCAACACTTGGCAGATTCTGTGGGTTCCTGTAACAAATCCAAATAATATTTGGTCAGTGCATATGTTAGGAGTAATCCAATAGGACCCACTCCAGTTATAGCATCTACTCCCTATCTATAGATCTTTAACTATGTACCGTCAGACAGACAGGCCTGTGCCTGGGAGAATTTAGACTGCAACGTACAGACCGCCTCCAAAGTCCTTCATCTCTTATCATAGATTCCTTTTCATCCATTTCGAAGCATTTGTCTTCTAAGCCTACTCAGCGTTTTCAGCAAATCTCCCACCCACTGGTCATATGTATAAATCAGATCATTCTTCCAGTGCCTCAAGACAAATGCTTTAACTAAAGAGGACATTAAAGAAATGTGACCTAGCCGGCCCGGTGGCACTGAGGGTTGAGGCGCTGGACGCCACACCTCGCGCTATGCCGGTGACCGGGTTCGGAGGCGGACTCGGGTGGCCGAGAGGTTGCAGGGAGAGGGAGGATTGAGCATCCCAAAGGATGCTCTCCTCTATCAGGGTGGAACAAGAGCACGCTCTTGTGTTCTGCATTCCATAGCAGCGGTGGGGGCACTGGCAACAGAAGGGGATGAGCAGCTCAATCATCGGTGCCAGGGAGGGGATGTCAGCGGCACATGAGAGGTTGGCGTGCATCAACACGCCACCACTCAGGACATGCGTCCAGCACACGCGATATCTCAGAGGGCAGGGAAACTAGGGGAGAAAAGCGGAAATACCTCTCGGTAGCCCTAGATGATAGCCTCTCAGATACCATCCGGACCACCAAGGAGAAGAACAGACCCCACTGTGCAGGAGGAGAGAGGGAGGCACTCTAGGGGCAGATCCCTCAGAGGTGGAATGAATGGGATGAGAGGAAGGAAGGAGGGGGCCCCGAGAGAGAACAAGGAGGATTAAAAAAAAAAGGAAAGTTAGAAAAAAAAAAAAAAGAAATGTGACCTTTAACAAGTGTACTAGGAATATCGGTCATGTCCCCCAACAAACAGATCTTTGGAACAATAAAGTCCTTATAGTTCACCACGGGGTCCATATTGTGTCTAATTTGCTCCCAAACTGGATAGATTTTGGAACAGTGCCGCATGACATGGAATAAGTCCCCTGGGTTTGCACCACACCTAAAACATAGGTCTGTCTGTCTGAGAAGCCTAGCACATAGCTTAACAGGGGAATAGTATATATTAGAAACTACAAAAAATTGCATGATCTTATATTTAGGAATAGGAATATACCTACTACTCCTCCAAACTTCTTTCCAGTCAGGCCCCTTGGGGATGATGTCCTTTTTATTTTCCCAATATGAAGCTTTTACAAAAGCATCTCCACCCAGAAAATCTAATAGTAGCTTGTAGATCCTAGACAGGGGTCTTTTGGAATAGTTAGCATCTTTAACGCTATCCCAAGTAAACGGGGAGTCCTGCACTCCAGCTCTCCCTTCTCCATTCTGTGCACCATATTAGTAACCTGTATTTTCTTAAAGAAGTTGATTTTCTTGCAGTGATCAGGAAAGACCGGCTTATCCCCTCTTAAAAAATCTGCCCATTTCAAGTTAAGCAATTGAGTAGCCCATTGCCTCCTAATTATCTGCCCCCCAATGAGCATATTTGGGTTACCCAAAACAGGCTGCTCCCTAGAGCCCTTTTGTGCTTTCCTTTGATTTGGGGACAAGAAAGTCCACCAGGCTAACAGTGACTTATAGATTGGGGTTTGCTTTCCTCCCTCTGGTAAATCTACTGGATTGAAAAACAATACCGCTTCTGGGGAAATGTCCAACTCTCTGAGGATCTGTCTCTCAACCTGGAGCCAAGTTGGGATATATCCCCCCTCCTCCACTGGTCTAGCCCATTGCCCCATTATCCCTAATTGTCCAGCTACATAATATAGATGTAAGTCCGGAACTTTAAGACCTCCCATACTATAGGGTAGCCGAAATATATTTTACTTTCTCCTAGGGGGTTTAGCATTCCATAAAAAGTTGGAAATAAGCTTTTGCACTTTGATAAACCAGCATTTTGGAACATTATATGGGGATAAATGTATTGGGTACAAAAGTCTAGGTAATAGGTTCATTTTAATCAAACCTAGTCTCGCTGTCCAGTTTAGAGGGAGTTTATTCCACCTGACCATATCCGTTTTGATTACTGACAATATCTCACCGAGGTTTGCTTCAAGGCTCTCGTCCTCATTAGTTGTGATCCAAATGTCTAAATACTTGATCTTTTTTGGGGACCACTTCAATTGCAGAGGTTCGAAGTCTACTTTGTAAGTGTATATAGTGAGGGGGAGAACCTGTGTCTTACTCAAGTTTAGCTTGTAATTCGACACCCTAGAAAATCTCTCAATTATTTCCAATGCCCTCCTGAAGCTCTTTGCTGGTTCCTGAAGGTGTAGCAAAATGTCATCTGCAAAAACAGAAGATTTTATTTCCGTCTCTCCAATGACAATCCCCTGTATCGCCGAGTCCATCTGGATCACCCTTAGAAGAGGTTCCAAGTAGATGTTAAACAGAATTGGCGATAGGGAGCATCCCTGTCTAGTCCCATTATCAAGACAAATTTCTTTCGACAAATAGCCATTACACAGAACCCTAGCCGTGGGAGCAGTATATAAATTTTTTATGCCTCTAAGAAGGCCCTCCGGGAATCCCATACTTCTCATAGTTGCAAATAGGAAATTATGAGAAACCCTATCGAAGGTCGATTAACGCCATGGGCAACTTAGAGTTAGAGGCCTTATGTAATATATGGTGAAGTTTCCTAAGTGCATCATGAGCCCCTCTACCTGACATAAACCCTACTTGTTCTTGATTAATTAGCCTAGGAGCAATTTTCTAAATTCTATTGGCCAATATCTTCGTCAGCAATTTCAGGTCCTGATTCATCAGGGCAATAGGTCTATAACTCCCAGGGGATTCTTTGGGTTTGACTGGCTTTGGGATGAGTGTGATATAGGCCTGATATAGCAGCAGGTGTGGAACCCCTTCCTGCATAATGTTTGAAAATAATTCCTTCAACAGAGGCAATATAGTTGTAGCATGAGTTCTGTAAAATTGAGCCGTTAGGTCCCAATGTCTTACCTTTCGGGAGTGAATTGATTACCTCTAATATTTCCGAATACAAAATAGGGGCAGCTAGCCACTGAGCTTGTTCTTGATCCAATTTTGGAAGAGGTATGTCCTCCAAAAACTCCATAATATCTCCCTCCCTGACCGAAACAACCCCCTGATAAATCTCCGCAAAGTAGGCCACAAAGGCGTCAACCATTTTCTGGGGCTTTGTTATTATTTCCCCCTGGAAGCTTATCATTGGAATCACACAAGCCGCCTCCCATTCTTTTATTCTATGTGCAAGAAGCCTTCCCGGGGTATCCCCCTGCATTAGATAATTAGCCTGAATCTTTTCTGACCACTGATCTAACTTACCATAGAGAATGCTTGCCATCTCATCTCTTAATTCCTTAAGCTCTAGGTCCAGCCCCTCAGACGTACCCTCTAAGGGAGCCAGTGAGTTGATAGCACCCAGAATAAACTCTTCCCTCGCCCTTCTGATACTATTTCTTCTAGCTGTGAACCTCTGAGCTAAACCAGAGTATAAAACTTTACAGGTGGGCCATCTTAATCGCGTGTCTGAGAGTGTTGGAATTTGGGTCTGAATGATTTCCACTAATGCCTGCTCTAGTCTCGGTAATATATTTTCATCTACTAATAAAGAATCATCGAGTCTCCATCTGTATGACTTCCTTGGGAGAGTTTCCATCATCCAGATCAATTGGACTGGAGAGTGGTCAGATAATATTCTAGTATGAGTGATCAGCTCCCTCACCCCCTGGATTGCTTCTTTATTAACCAAAAAAAATTGATTCTTGAATGAGTTTTGTGTGCCCCTGAGTAGAAAGTCATGGTGTGGTCGCCTTTGCTACAAACCCTAATTGGGTCAACCAGAGCTGCTACCTCCAGGAGTTTAGCCATAGCTGCCTGTGCAGTAGATGGTGGCCGCACTGAAGGGGGCTTTTTATCCACCCTATTATTAGAGCAAAGGTTCCAGTCTCCTGCTAAGATTAGGGGATGTGGCGAAAATAGGGCTATATCCACTTCCAACGAAGCAAAAAAGTCCGGGTTAGGTGGTGTGGGAGCATATATAGAGGCAATCAATATTAGTTTACCCATAATGGTCCCAGTAACATAGATCCCTCGATAGTCTTCCCTAGTTTTAACCTGCAGGACCATAAACGGACAGTCTTTCCCAATCAAGACCGCTACCCCCCCCCGAGGCTTTAGCATTTCCATCTCCAAAAAACCTGTCCTACCCACAGTTTCTTTAAGAGACCCAGCTCCTCCTTTAGTAGATGGGTCTCCTGCAAAGCAATAATCTGAGCTCCCAGCTGATGGATATGTTTTAATATCACTATTCTCTTCCTTCTCCCTCTGAGGCCTTTAACATTCCAAGTAATAATTTTAATTTTGATCATGCAATTTTGTTAATACCCCTGCTTCTTGTTCCACCAGAATCTGCCTTTTGATATATGTAGGTCATGGACTCTCTCCTTTCCCTCTCCCAATAATCCCGCCACCCAATCCCCGATCCTTCGATTGTCCTCCTAACCAGATAGATACATAGATGGGCCATCTACTGAGCGTACCCCCAGACCCTCCAAATCATTACTATCAACTCTATATCTACTTAATTCCCTTAAATGTATGCCCATCCCCCCTCTCGCCCCCTTTAGCTTACACTCATAACTATAACTTTAAGTATACCCTATTATGTTCTGCAGATAGAAGAAAAGAAATTAGTAATAATATCCTGGGGTATGGCAAATACCAATGGTCAACATGGCAAAAAATGAATAGAATGTCCCCTCCTGAAATCTCAGATTCTTGTCACAGTGGGATCCTAAATTAAATCTAGTCCCTTTAGATCTGAAGTAAAGATCAAATACATATTGTAAACCTATGTTTACACCTGAATTAAATTACCACCCAAACTATATTTAATAAGTCCTCAGTTCCGAGTGAGATTAATCCGTCCCACCCAATAATTCTGGCCCATATTAGAATACTAAGGAAATATAAACACAAATAGCCCCACCCCGACCCTAGAGGAGATGCTGCAGAAAAAAAAAGGGAGAAGATATTTTCTTCCATCCCATTTCCTTCTTATCTCTCTCCTTGTCTTCCTTTTACTCTTCATTTCTTCTTTCTTCCTTGTCCCGACTTCTCCCTCTTATATAAAGTTTTCTGATTCATTTCTTCCCTATTGTCCAGCTTTCATTAATATGCCCAGATCCCTAGAAAATACCATGTCTGGTCAGAGCCTTCCTTCATGGGCCATTATCAGGTCGCAGATTTAAACAGGTCTGGGAGCTCCAGTCGCAGTCCCTCTGCCGCATCCTTCGCCGTTAGATACCTCCGGTCCCCGGGGTGTAACTTCACCACCAAAGTGGCAGGGTGCTGAATTCTAAACTTCACTACAGCCAGATAGAGCTTTTTCTTTATTTCCCCATACTCCTTCTGCTTCTCCCGGATCACCGGAGTCTGGTCCTGAAATACCAACAGGGACGCTCCATTCCACTGAAGATTTTTCAGTGCTCTGGCTTTATTTAAAATATGGGACTTCTCTTTAAAGTTTAAGAATCGCATAATGATGACTCTCGGTCTGGCCCCTGGCAGGAGTACCTCTCTGAGAGACCGATGGGCTCTCTTCAGGTTGTATGAGTCCCCATATGGTGTTGGGCCTAAAAGCTTCATTAGCAAATCTTGGATAAATGTAATGCAATCTTCACCCTCTGATCTCTCTGGGAGACCCACCAGGATTAAATTATTCCTCCGACTACGAGATTCCTGGTCCTCGACTTGATCCTCCAACCTTCATACTTGCTTTCAGAGGGCCACCAGATCCTGATCATGCGAGAGGGTTTTACATTCCTGAGAGGCCATAGGCGCCTCCACATCTCCGATTCTTTGAGCTAGTGCATTCAATGTTGGCTTTACAGTAAAGAAATCAGCCACAAGTCCCCGAAGTAAGTTTTTTATTTCTATAATGTCTTCAGGGGATGCCTGACCCCCTCCTGCCACTTCCAAACCAGGCCCCTGGTCATCCGGCACAGGCGATGGGGGTTTTGGGCATTTCATTGCCGGGGCTCGTGCATCCAGGCTCTCGGGAGTTTTGTACTCCATCAGGGGTGTCGTGATCGGCCGCAAGCCTCCAGCTTTGAGTGAAAAAAATTCAAAATTAAGTCAAGCGGTTCTTTAGGGAGAATAGAAGACTCTGGCAGGCTAGACACCCTATTTCCACCACCCCGCAGGGCCAAATATAACTTTATATTTAAAATGTTTCGGTAGGGCCCGGGAGCTCCGCTCAGCACGTCCTTCCCCGATCAGCTCATCACATGATCCCCACCTTTTAATATTAAAATATGATGCTATTTGGAGCTAAATTGCAACTGCTTTATTTCTTGTGCTGTTGAGACCACTTTTTCTTCTACTGCTAAGTAATAAACCACAACAGGGTGTGCATTATAGGACTTTAATGTACACCCAAGGGGTAAATTAAGGCACAGGCCTGAAGGCTGGGTATCCTTATGCCCCTGGGAAGCTAATTAAATTCTTATGATGTGCACCATGGAAAAGTCTATTACACTTATGCGATAGCTATATGTAGTGTTTTTTTGGGAGAAAAATACGATTTGGCAGTTGACCATGCATTTATAGAGATTTAATTCACAGTCTGGTGACGCCTCTCAGCCAATGAAATTGCTAGATTTTTTTCTTGCCATTTCATAAGGAGGAATAATAAACAACAGGGTATGCATTAAAACATATTGATGCTATCTAAGGGGCGTTGTGGGGGCATATGGTACATCTAAATGTTTTATGCCCTTGAGAAGTGCACTGAAATGCTTTGATTAACAATATGGAGTATGTTAGTGTGCTTATAAAATGGCATGATGTTTAAAGCAATAAAATAAAAACTAAAGAAAACAGACTTTCAGAGGTAAAACAGGTTGTCTAAAATGGTTTTAAAAGGGAAGGTTATTTGAAAACTGTATTACGTTGGCCTAGTTTATGTGTATATGCAGTAGATGCAGCAGGTGATTTTGTGTGGTAAATAGGTAGTGCGAGCATAAAATATTATCTGACAAGCAACTATGCATTAAAGAATTTGAAGGCATTGTCATGTGATGTGTTTAAGCCAATCATATTAATTGATTTTACAATGTCATTTTATAAGGATGGTCAGAAAATGGGCTTCAGAATCCTTCTGAATCATAGTAACTTTACTGATCTAAACACACCACCTGCCATTCATTAATGTCTGTCATACAAACAGTTCATAACTATCCTGCCTTAATTCATCCAGCAACAACCTAATTAAATGAAAATAAAACCTTTTCCATTGAAGTAAAACATTTTGCACACATAAAACCCCACAACAGGGCATAGATTTCTTCTAATTAAATATACTTTCTGGATTAATTCAGAGGCACTATGTTACAAAACTCAAATATTCTACCTAGCAACAACCCAACTAAAGGAAAACAAAGCCTTTTTCCATCAAAAAACATTTTCCATTTTATAAGGACAACAACCAACTCCAGGCTAGTCACTCAGCCACTGCCCCTGTGCCTTCCAATGCATCATGGGAATGCATTCATTTTCAAAAATGCATATCCTGTTGTGAGTTATTGTTTACTTATACTAGAGCTTATTAACCCAATTTTGTCTGAAGAACCAGCCCAGTGGGACTGCAGTAGCACATTATACTGCTCACTACGGGAGTGAGGTTTGACGGCTAAGTCAGGCTTCTAGCAGTTGAAATGACACATGCACAATTCATCTTATATTTAATTTTTTTATTTATACGCAAAACTTTAGGGAGGAAAGAAGGTCATCAATCCATCATGCTAGCTCTGTGGGAATAACTCATCACTCCGTTTTTATTTACAGTACTTGTCAAGTCCGAGTTTAAATGTTATTACAGTATCAGCTGATATCATTCACTCTGGAAGTTTATTTCAAGTGTTTGCCACATGTGCTTTAAGGAAGTTTTTTTCTCATATTTCCCTTGAATCTTCCTCCTTTCAGTGATATTGTGTAGTCCCTTGTTCTTTCGTCCTTGTATATCCCGAAGAGCTGCATTTGGTCCCACAGCATTACTTACTGAAATTATTTAACTCTTTCAATAATGTAGAGAATCATATAAGTTTTTTTTACAAGTGTGACCTGGGGAATAGGAACAAGGATACAAGAGGGAAAGGAGAAATGGGGAGAAACAGGTCACAACAAATTACTCACAGCAAAATATAGCAATCATACAAAAGAAACACATAGCAGTACAGCAGTCTTTGGAATTGCAATGCAAATGATTACAGACAAGACACCATCATTGAGAGGGTGAACTCGGTTTAGGCAAGTACAGAAGAAGACAAAGTGCTGCTTCAACTGAAGCTTGGACATGTACAGACTTGGGGAGCAAGCTATGTCAGATGGTAATTTATTCCAAATTTTGGGAAGCATAAAGCTGATTGAAGCTTTACCTGTCCTTTCAGATATTTGAAGACCATTATCGTATCCCAAGCCTTCTTTTTTTCCATAGAAAACAGCCCATATTCTGTCAGATGGTCTTCCTAACCTATGTTCTCCAGACCTTCAACCACTTAGTGTTCTGTCCTCTGCACCTTCTGGATTATAGCAATATCTTTCTTCAGGTATGGGATATAGAACTACACACTGTATTCAAGGTAAAGCCTGACCATCTATGTGCATAAAAGCATTATAACATCTCTTGACCTGCGCACACTGTTCCTCTTCCCACATGCCTTGACTTTGTTTGACTTGCTAACTGTGGCCCACACTGTTGCTCCCATCTAAAGTTGCTGCTGATCAATAATCCCATGTCTTTTCCTGCTTGGTTCCAACAACATCTATACCATTTAGGTAGCATTTTGCCTTCATGCCCTTTCCCCTGTTCATCACCTTGCATTTCTAAACATCTACAGTAAATTCACCTGCCATTTCACTGTTCACTTTCAAGCCTGTCTATATCCTGCTGTATATTTTCTGCCCTCTCTTTCAGTCTAACTACTTTTCCCATCTTTGGTGTCACAGGAAAACTTGAAATTCCTTGACTGTATTTGTTTAAATTTTTGGCTAAATACCACAAATTACCATCAGCATAAAAAAATTGCAAGTGCCAAAAATGTAAATTTATTAGATGTACAAAGAAAAATTCCTCAAGTGGGAACCTTAGATATTGAGATAAACAAGCATTTGTCAATGCCAAAGTTCGTCATTGGAATTGCTGTTGGTACTCACCGATTGGCAGGACTACAGTTCCCAGCAGAAAGAACAAGTAATGCCACAAAGTTCAAATTCCCATTGCAATACACTGAAGTGAGTACCTGTTTCTTCAATTCATGATCTGGCTTTGAAGAATGAAGATGTGTCTGCAGTTCAGAGAAGGTGAGGGCACTGGAGCCCCACCATGGGTTGGGTGTGACATTATGGTTACACACCCTAATGGGGTCAGCCTGATGGTGCTGAGGGTTGAGGCGCTGGATGCCACACCTCACACCACGCCAGTGACCTGGGTTTGGGAGTCAGCCTGGAATGCTGAGGGTCAGCAGGGGAGGGAAAGGATTGAGCATCTGGAGGACAGTTCTCCTCTCCCGGGAGGGACTGGGGTCCCCAGTCGGTGCTCGGTTGCCCTCTGGCAGAGGCCGGAGATGCAGCAAGCGCTGACAATGCAGAAGAAGGAGCGGGGGAGTGGCAGACATCAGCAACATGTCTTGATGTCAGGGTGCCAGCCACTCCCCAAGAAAAACAGGGAAAAACACCCTTCAGCTCTGATGGAGATGGAGCACCGGAGCTTGCCCTCGATCTGCGGCCACCCGCCCAACGCCCTCCCGACTGACGCTACTGCCTGCTCAGGGTGTTAGGGGCCCAGCTCATCACCACCTGGGGGGTAAACCAAGGCTACATGGGTGACGGAGGATTGTCCAGGTAGGGCAGACTGCAGAGGGTTGACTCCTTGGTGTCTCCCGAGGAGACCGGAGCTGAGGGGCAGAGAGGAGGAATAAACATGAGAATTAAAAAAAAAAAAAGAAACCCTAATGCCCCAGGCATTTGTTGGTATTTGCACTACAAATTTTCAACATGGCCTTTTGTGACCCCCACTTCATGAAAGCATTTGGGACCTCTGCTCATGAACAGTGGCACTGTGATTTTGTTAATCTGTCCCAAACATTGATTTCTCACAGCAACCATGCTATTCTGCACCAGATGTGTGAAAACACAGTTCAGGCAGGATGTGAAAAATTACAGCTGTACCATTCATAGGGAGGTGTGAAGAGATGGCAGTTTTGAAAATCGGGAGTGAAAATATTAAAAATGCTCGAACGTACATGCAGACATGGAAACTTCTCAACTCACGCTTGTAACACAGTCATTTAGTGGAATTATTTCACCAAAATTTCAACATAGGCATTTTGTGACCTCTGCTCATGAACACTCTCACTATGATTTTATTACTCTGTCATGAACATTGATCTCCCACAGCGACTGCGCAATTGTGTGCCAGATGTGCTAAAACATATTTCAGGCAGGATGTGAAAAATTACAGTTGTACTGTTTATAAGGAGGTGTGCAAAACTGACAATGTTGAAAATGTTGAGTGAAAATATTACAAATTCTCGAAGTTATGAGTGTGCATGGAAACTATGCAATGCACGCTCATAACACAGTAATTTTATGGACTTTTGTCACCAAATTTTCAACATAGGCATTTTGGGACCTCTGCTCATGAACAGTGTTGCTGTGATTTTTGTAATCTGTTCTGAACGCTGATTTCCCACAGCGACCATGCTATTCTGAGCTGGAAGTGCAAAAACATATTTCAGCCAGGATGTGAAAAATGACAGCTGTTCATGAGGAGGTGTAAAAATGCCAATGTTGAAAATATGGAGTGAAAATATTACAGATTCACAATGTTATGAGTGTGCATGGAAACTGCGCAATGCATGCTTGTAACACAGTCATTCTTTGGAATTTTTGCACCAAATTTGCAACATAGGCTTTTTGGGAGCTCACCTCATGAACAGTGTCACTGTCATTTTGTTAATTGATCCCAAAAGGTGGTTCCATGCAGTGACCATGAAATCACCAGATGACAGACACTGAATTCATGAGGTGAGGTCCCAAGAGCCCCATGTTGAAAATTTGGTGCCAGAATTCACAAAAATGACCAAGATATGCACCAAAGTTGAAAAAAAACAATATTTATGCCATTATACAGCTTACAGATATTTCTTCAGTTTGCTATCGGCTTTGAAGAGTGCAGATGAGTTCCCACTCCACCGAAGATCGTTGCACTGGCTCCGGAGGTAAATATGGGTGGGGGGTGCAGACAGGTGGGTCACAGAGGGTGGGTGTAGGTTGGGGGAGGAGGAAAGGCAGACTGCGAGGGACCATTTTCCTGTTTATAAGTTAAAAAAAAAATCCAACGTGGGAAGGTTTTCTTTTTTTTTTTAACAGGGACTTTCAGTGTGAGTGTTTGCTGGGGGTGCTGTAGCTGATGGGGATTGGGCACCCCATCAACACATACTGAGTATTTGCAGGGGGAAACATAAGCCAAGGGGGATTGGGCACCCCCCTCAGCACACAACAAATGGGGGCACATTATGCTGACGTGGAGTGGGCTCCCCCATCGGCAAATTAACTAGGAGGGGGCATACCGACAGGGGGATTGGGCACCCCATCAGCTTTCATGAGGACTGTAAGAGGCAGATGGTGATAGCTATCTCCATTTGTTTATTTGAAACTGGGAAGGGGCATGCCAACAGCCTGGGCTCAGCGTGTTCGCACTGAAAGCTACAGCAGTGTGAATGCACAATCAGGAATTTAACAATGCAGGAATACAACATCAAAGGACCAAGCTCTGCCACTATTGGTGTGGCTCTGTCCTTTGACAAGTTGGCTAAGTCCACCCCAACAGCTGAAAGAGAGTCATCGCCAGCCTGCCAACTGATTCACCTGCCGTTGACCTGCCCCTTGAAACTGAGCTCTTCATTGGGCACAACCCTGTATAGCACCTCTTATAGCAATGAGTTCATATGCGCCTGTGTGCCACAATGAACTCAAAAAGGAGAGAATACAGAGAATTTATTATGGCCCACTATGGAAAACATCAGAAATTATTATGGGATAAAATTCTGACTGCTGTATGTAGGATAATGATGTGAAATAATTCTGGAGACTGTTGCCTGTGGGACATTAAACAGTAAAGCAGAGAAACACATTCTTCTTGAACCTTAGATATGGGTAAATCATTTCAGTACTTTTCAATCTGTTGAAGATCGCTAAGAATATTATTGCCTTTGTCCCAGTGAATCTCAGAAAGTTTTAGTTGGATAATACAAAAAGTTAGTTCTGCTGTTATTGGTTGCAGCTCAAATCAAGTGCCTGAGCCTGATTGTTTTCCAGGAGATATTTATATGATTGACAGGCCTTGATGAAACTCTATATTGACAGCATTCTTTAATAAATTTATCATGTATAATTTCACTCAAAAATCTTGACCGGGAAATTATATTATCCCAGTTTATAAAAAAATGAAATGGGAGGGATACCAATATGTGCCATCGAAATAGTCTATATGGTATCATGGCTTAAATATTTACAAGATACTTCTAAATAGGTTATTAATTGGGATGAAAAAGAAATGTGATAGCTTGAGTAAACCAAGGGAAGCACTGGCCTAGTGGCGTTGAGGGTTGAGACACTGGACGCCACACCTCGTGCCATGCCAGTGACCCATGTTTTGGAACAGGCATGGACCGCCTAGGTTTGGCAGGGGAGAAGAAGAATTGAGCACCCAGAGGACAGCTCTCCTTCTCCAGGGAGGGTAAGGGAGCTTGTTCCAGCATTGTTCACCTCCTGGCTGAGGCCAGGAGCATGGCGCTGCACTTCAACATGGGTGGAGCTGGGACAGATGCTTGCCGTAAGGCGCCAGTGTCATTGCATGTTTCCAGCTCCAAGGAGACTTACTGCAAAAATCTGCTGGCCCTTGCATATGAGCCAGGGCTCAGTGCCTGATTCTCTAGCTACCTTCAGTTCCACCTCTGGTGGCCCCACTCAGGGGGAGCCATCCCCGGGTGAGGGTCTGGGTTGCAGGCCAGGGTGAGCCTGCTCACAGGGTTTAAGTGCAGCGGGAAAAGTACAGTAATTTAAAAAAAAAAAAAAGAGGAGGGCAACAATTGCTCCCCGAAAGATGGAGCAGCAGAGATATAGGACCCAAAGGGACACAACTATCATGGGGCAGGGGTGCAGAAAAGCAAGGATGGGGTCAAGGCAGAAGAAAAAGATGTAAAATGCAGCTAAGTGAGGGAAGAGGACTGAATATGACAAAGAATGGGGAAGATAAAATGGGAAGAAGACAGTTGGGGAGTTTCAAGAAAAAACACAGGCAAGAACAGGAGGGGAAAACAGGGCAGCAATCAGGGGGAACCAAACACAATAAAAGCAGTGCTCACCACAACACAAAATTGTTTAACAAAAAACTCTGTTTATTGAGCCATTCTCCAAGCTGGTTGTTAGTCCGGTGCTTTGAGGACACACTGCCTCTTCATCAGGGGGTTGAGTTTCATTAACACAGCATATAAATTTATAGTCTGAACTCCTTTAAAGTGACATACACAAATATAAAAAATCATTCCAGTTAAACACATTTTCAACAAAAAAACAACAAAAAATAATTAAATCATTGAAACACTGAAACATATGGGCATAAGTAGAAATTGAGTTCATGTTGTAAAATGACCATATATTATTCAACAATATTCAGTGTATGTCAGCTACAAGGAGGTCCCATAATAATATGCTAAAATGACAAAATTAGGAGTAACCCAGTTTTGAAGACCCTTAAAGTGAAATAAGACCACAAAGCTTTAAATTTTATGGCCCAGGTATTCAAAAGAGTTGAGCCATGCGCAATAGTGTTGCGCCTGAGCAAGTCCGAAAATGTGCCATTCTGCAATATTCAGCAGGAGGCAGTTGTGCCCCCCAAATCACACTGAGCAACAGCGCAATAATAATGAAGGCATGCGCAACTGAAGGGGGAGGTACCATGCATAAATGGCGCAGTGCGATATTCAACAACTTGTGCCATGCGCAATAGGAGAGCAAGCAGAAGTTGCGCCATAGCATAAATGAGCCAAAATAAAAGGGAGCAAGGGAGAGGCACAAGAACACTACAGGGAAGCCACATATGAGAGCAACACACAGCAGGACACACTGGGCAGCAGGGACACACAGGGCCAGGCAGGAAAGGGCACCTGGAAGCAATGGCCACAGGGGAAGGTGTGGGGAGACATTGCACAAGGGGGAGGTACACCACACAGCAGTGAGGCAAGCACAGGCAGGTGTTCCCGGTGCAGGGGAAGTAGCAGTGAGGACAGCGGGGGGAATACAGTAACAGCTGCTGGGGGGGTGAACACAAGCCAGGGACATGGCCAGTGCCACCTTCCAGATGGAGGCCATTATGAGGGGGGTGAGAAGGCGGGCAGCAGAGGGGCTTGGCCGTGGAAGAGCCCATCAGCGGTATGCCCCCAACAGGCAGTACCGAGCCCGCACCAACTTTGAGCTGTACAGTGATACCGAGATTGTGGGCCGGTACCGCCTGAATCGGGTAATCTTGAGGTGGCTCTGTGAGCTGTGCAGTGATATGATGCAGGCACCCACATGACAGAGCCATGCCCTGTCAGTGGAGACCAAAGTGACAGCTTGCATGTGCTTGCTCACCACGGATACCTTCCAGAGACCAACTGGGGACACCACAGGCATAACCCAGTCAGCCACGTCATGCCACCTCACCCAATTCCTCAGTGCACTGCTGCCACATGCTGCGGAGTACATCCATTTCCCCAGCACACCGGCGGAGTGCACAGCAAACATACAGGAGTTCCACAGGGTAGCACATATGCCTGGCATGCTAGGGGCAATAGACTGCACCCATGTGGCCATCCACACACCACCAGGCCCCGAGGGAACCGCTTACATCAATTGCAAGGGCTATGCCAGCATCAACTACCAGGTGGTGTGCGATGCCAGGGGGTGCATAATCAATGTCTGTGCCATGCACCCTGGAGGAGCACAAGATGCCTTCATCTGGCACCAGTCGGCACTGTGCCACAGATTCAAGACTGGGGATATCCCCACTGGACACCTAGTGGGTGAGTATGCAAACCACATCGACAATCATAGGGCCTGGGGGGGGCATAGTCAGAGGTGATATGGATAGTAGCCTACATGGCCCGCAGTAGGGCGATGCTGATCACCAAACTAACCTCCACCCTCTACACACAGGTGACAGTGGATACCCACTCCATCCCTGGCTGCTCACACCCTACCAGCGGCACGCGACCCCATTGCAGCAATGCTACAATGAGGCACACGCCACCACATGTAATGTCATCGAGCGGGTGTTTGGGATGCTGAAGGCACATTTCCATTGCATGGACACCTCCGGCGGTGCCCTACAGTACAGCCCCTTAAAGGCCTGTGGGCTATTCCTGGCCTGTTGCATCCTGCACAACATGGCCAATGAATGTGGGATAACCGTACAGGTTGAAGAGGGGACAGCAATGGGGGACGATAAGGGGCCGCTGGTGATGATGGTGATGGGCAGCCCCTTTGGTGACGAGACCCCGACTGCTCGGCTGGCACAGCTGCACCGGACCACCATCACGGAGGAGCACTTCAGCCAACCAGGTAAGTCATGGGGCCATGTGCAACCACCAGTGGCTAAGGCACAACCCACAACCACGCATGGACACACACCAGGGGTGCATGCCATCAAGGGATGCGGCAGGGCATGGAACCACACACACAACCAGGGATGGGTGAGGTCTAACTTGCCATGCAGATGGACACACACACACGCACACACACACAACACACAAAACTTGCACAAAGGGTAGGAGGCACACAGACCCAGAACACCACACCTAGCCACACACATGTCCACAGATCACCACGCCCACTACCTGTCCATGTGCGTGTGTCAGATGTTGAGCACCATTGCACATTGGTGTACAGCGCAATGCAGGCATCATCATGCACATGCAATTGTGGACAGCAGCTGGGAGGGTGTGCAGATGGACTGTGTGTCCATGTGTAGGGCCAGGTACCCACCCGTGTACTGCCCACTGAAAGACACAATGCACACAGGGCAGCACCAGACAGTAGCTGCATTGGGAGACAGGTCAGTCATGTGACACAGTGCCACGGCCACCATGGATGCGTGGGCAGCCCCCACTGAGACCCACCAGCACTGACAGGCTGACCAGTGGCCTCATGGGGTGGCACTGATGGTCCCCCAGGGGTTCCACTGCGTGAACGCGACCGTGCTCGCACAGGGGTCTGCAGCACACCGAACACGCCTGTGCCAGGTGTGCTTGGGATGCCCACAGCTGAACCTGGTGTCAACAGGGAGGGTGTCTTATGATGCTGGGAATGGGGGGGTGGACAGTGCACTGCATGGTGTCCATGATGCATGGGCACATGACTGTGTGCCCATGTGGCCATGACAGCAGTGAATGCCTGTGCATGCCTGTCAATGGCAGTGGTCACATCCTCCCACAACCAGTCCACCCCTGCCAGGATCAGAGCGGTGTCTCTGCTGTGACACTCCTCTGCCCGCTCCAGAGCCACACACACAGTGCATCTACAGATGTAGCAAGCTGCATCTGCTGCTGGACTGATGCTTGCAGTAGGCGGGTGTGCTCGTCCAAGAGGTCATCTGCCTCCTCGGCATCCTGTCCCTCAGGGTATGCATGGCCATGATGCTCAGTACCCCTTGAGGGTGGGTACTGTGCACCAGGACCAGGTCTGGGCATGTCCACAGGCAGTGCACAGACGCCACCGCTGGACCCTATACCCCCAAACCCATTGGCCGACTGCTGATGCTGTCCCTCTGGCTGCCACTCCCCAGTGCTCAGTGGTGCTGCCACAGTGTTCGCAACAGTCCCACTGTCCTGAACAAACACCAGTGCTGCCCCACTGGCGCTGACAGGCACGGGCTGGGATTGTGCTGACACTCAGGCCTCCATGGCAGCACCACCCACAGCCATGGCCGCGATGTTACCTGATGTGTTGCCATGCCGTGGCATACATGTGTCACTGCCCATGCTGTTGGCAACATCATCATCGATGACGGACTCGGCACCAGCCCGTGTCACAGCATGCTGGCATCCGTGGACACTGTCATGCTGGGACACGGGCAGGGCTTCCTCTGTACCTGTTACATCAACATCAGTGTGGACAGCCAGGCGGGCCCACTGTCGCACTGAGCCATGTATACCTGTGGAGGTGGATGGGCCCTCCTCCATCTCCAGCTGACTGTCCTCAGTGGACAGGCCCACCACCACCCACTGACCCATGCAGACCTCAGGGTCTGTAAGGGAAAACAAAGTCGCGTTACTGCATGTGACCTACCCTGCCCCCCATAGACAGACCATGACTTACCATGCAGTGATGGGCCACCACCCGTCTGGAAGCCACCACCTGGAACATCCTCAATGGCACAACGCTGCATGCTTCCAGCAATCCTCTCCTCCTGTGGGGTCAGGTGTACCACCTCTGGCTGTCCCCCACCTGTCGCAGCTCATGCTGCCCTGATGGCAGCCACCTTCTCCTTTATCCTCCTCCTGTCTGTGCCCATCTTCTTCTTGCACTCCTGCACGGAGCACTAGTGGCTGCCATGCAGGTTCATAGCATGTGCCACCTCCTCACTTGCAGCAGCACAGGCTTGAGGTGTTCCCTGCCATCCGCTGAGAAGTGGCTCCTGATCCAGGTAGGCCTCAAACAGGGCTTCAGTCTCGGCCTTGGTAAAATTAGGCCTCCTCCTCCTCCCACCACTGTGTTCCTCCTCTCTCACAACTTGCTCGGTCATTATTTAGCCTGTAAGAATGGCAGTTGTTACCTGTGACTGTGCAGTCCCATGCATGTCCCTAAATCCACAGTCCACACTCCAAACAGCATGCAACTCACCAATAGACTGCAGTAACCGACTATGGCCACTGCGGCCCAATGTCACAATTTTATAGCGCAACCCATGCAAATGAGGTGAGGTGCAACTTTAAGTGGATGCAAATTGCAGTGCTGCGCCATTGCATGGCTGATTAACTGTTTTGCATATGACGACTGTATATTGCGCTGTTGCGCTTTGTGCAATTGTGTTGAACGTGCTGAGCCAATGGCGCAGTTCTGTGACATGCGTAGTACACACCTCATTGCGCATGCCTGGGTTGCTGACGCAGGTGTCTGCTGCACTGCTGATGTGCTGTGCATGGGAAGCAATGCAGGGCATGGCCACCATTGTGCTGGTGACGCTATAGTGATGTTCACCTACATGGCGCTGTGGCATTGGGCCATCATAGGCGCACTGGGGCAACAGTATGGTAGGCCACTACTGGCTGTGACACACAGGCAGCCAATCGCGCTACATGCATTGGGTTCCAATGGCGCTGTGCGTGTCCATGCTCCAGAGACCCTTAACCCTGTGCCCGACCTTTGCCCCCTAGGCACCATGCATCAGGCATGGGTGCACCACTATCGCGCTGTTCGGTGACAGCGTGATAGGGAATGGCAGTGCTGTACCATGCAGCATCTGCATATGGGGAGCCACGCTGCAGAGTGCCATATTTGCAGACCGAGCAGAGAGAATGGCGCACAGGAAGGCTGCTCAGTGGACGCAGTTGGAACTGGCCAACCTTGTGGCCACAGTGGAGCCACACCATGGACCACTATTCGGGGAGGCACGCCTGGACAGGTCCAGGAGCTAGGTGTGGGAGGAGGTGGCTACTGCATTAGAGGAGGCCACTGGCTGAGGGAGAAGTGCACAGCAGTATAACAGGTATGGGGACCTGCGGCGGAGGAAGCCGGAGCTGCTAGCCCGCCTGCGGGGACGTGCCAGGAGGGGTACAGTGCCATGGCCAGGTAGGTGTTACGTCAACACACTTTTATCTTCCATATGAGTATCACAGTTGTATGTGTCCAGCACATGGGGGAGGAACCATCCGCGGTTGGCTGTGGTGGTGTTATCAGGGTGTGGGGTGGGTGGGTCTGGCTGGGTTGGAGGGCACACACCTGGGGGCAGAAGGGCTTTGCTATGGGATTGTACTGATGTTCCTCTCTCCATGTTTGCACCACAGGCCCAGAGGAACGGTGCCTGGCCCGTGAGCTGTGGCACAATGAGGAGGAGAGGGAGGCCAGGCGGGGCGAGGGTCCACAGCGCCCAAGGGACTGGCCCGATGATGGTGAGTGCCATACCTCCATGATTACTATTGCATGCTGTATAACAGGGTGGGCAGCGGGGCATGGCCACCATCCATTGACACCACTGCCATGCACGCAACTTGTTACAGTCAGCACTGTCCAGTGGCAATGCATGTCTGAGAGTGCGTTGATGGTGGTCTATGCATGCACCGGGTACATGGCTGTACCACTGCCTTTGCACCACATAGCCATGTCACTAAACAGCCATGGTGGTGCTGTGCGTGACTTGGCCGGTGGGTGTGTGCAGCGTTCCGCATGGCTGTATGCACCTGGGTGGGCAGGTCATGTGGACGTGATCAATGTGGGTGGTCACACACCATCACAGACGTATGTCCCATGGCCTTATGCCATGCACAGTGGGTGGGCTGTATGGGGCTGTGCATTCACACCTATTGACTGTGCTCCCTTGTCCTAGGTACACGCCAGCTCCAAGACATCAGGGAGGCACTGTGGGAGATCCTGCAGGTGGCGAGGGCGTCACTACATCTCCTTCGAAGAATAGATGAGACCAGGGTCCTGAGGAGGCAGAGGCAGTGAAGGAGCCAGAGCAGGGAGCAGCACTTCCGTTAAGAGTCCCTCTGCCCCTGATATCGCCTCCCCCCTGGACCCACCCTCACACCCCTCCTTTCCTGTACCATTTGTCCACCCCTGCCACCTTGTTTGTGGCCCTCCCCCCCACCTTGTATATATTGTTGTAAATAGTTACCTTTTATATGCTGTTTTAATACAGTTATTTTGATATGAATACTGTGGTGGTCTCTGATTTGCAGTGGGCTATAGGTGCTCAGCTGCAGTGTTGTGCATGGCATCAGAGGTGGTGCAGTCATGGGTATGTTTGTGTGTGTCCATGTGGAGGTGACTATGGTGTGGGGGCAGCTATCAGTTAGTGTCTGTGGTGTGTGTGTTGTGCCCTGTGCACTGGATGACTGTGTGCAGTGGTCCATGGTGCGTGCTCTGTGTCCATGGTGCCCCTATCAGCCCATCCGTGACCTGTGCAGCTGACATCCATGCATGTCTGTGACCTGCACGGTCTGCTGGCATGTCAGTGGTGGCAGTCCATGCAGGGCAGCCACTGTACCCGTCACACTGCTGGGTTGCCACCTGTCACTGGTGTGGTGCATGTCTACCTCGGGTGACACTGTGGCCTCCACAGTTGTTGACCCACCTCCATGCTGTGGCTTGCGTGTGTTGTAGGGGATGTTCACCACTGTCTGTGACTTGTGCTCCGGGAAAATGCTGGTGGCGTACAGGTCCACAGTGCCTGCGCAGGGTGGCTGGCACTCCAGTGCCATGGAGGACTGCAGGTTGTGTGTACACAGTTTACATGGGCCCATGCTGGGGGCTTGGTTGCCCCGCCACTGCATCCCTGTTTTGTTGTGCCCTTGGGTATGGGTGGGTGTCTGTCCATGCACTGTGTGGCAGCCGGTGTGGTTCATGCTTCCATGCACTACTGTGGGTGTCTGTGCTGGCTGTTGTGGCCAGTGCTGGGTCGGGGTGTGTCATTGGGAGACTGTGCAGGGTGCTGTACCACTGGTGGTGGTGTCCAGGGCATGCCCTGTCCCATGTAGGGTACCTTGTGTGCCAACGCATGGTTGGTCTCTCAGCAGTACCTCAGGGGGGCTGTGCATGGTGGCACTGTGTATGCCATTGTTGCATCACTGTGTGCTGCCACCCACTGATGGGTGCTCATGGTGGGGCTGCCTTGCATGGTTCTGTGGTGCACAGGGTTGCACTGTCACAGTGGGGGTGGTGGCATGCATGGGGTTTCCTGCAGTGGTGGATGGTGCTCCTGGGCAGGGTGTCAAGGGGTCACGGTGCAGGGTGTGCTCTGCATTTGAGGGATGGTGTGGCATGGGGTGGTCAGCCCTCCTTCTGTGCCAGTCACAGCTTGCCGGGGAGTGTGATGGGGCAACATGGCCCAGCTGTGGGTTGGTTGCTGGTCTCCATGGGCCAGTTGTTATTCCAGCCCTCCCCCAGTTGTGCAGTGCATGGGGTGTGGGGGGACAATGTCTGTTCTGCTGTGTGTTCCTGTGCCCATCTGTGGCATGAGTGGTGGGCCCCTACCTCCCTGGTTGTGCAGTTGCATTGCCCTGCTGCTGGGGGGCATCCCTGGTTGCGCTATGATGCCTCTGGACTGCTCAGCTGCACATCCCTTGTTGCGCTATGGCGCATTTGATCTGCTCAGCTTCCCCTCCCTAGTTGCTCTATGTCGCAGGTAGTGCGATATTCAGTCGTCAGCTGTAGGCGCAGTTTGGCCTGCTCATTTTTTAAATATCGTGCCTCTTGCACATGGGTGCAATGGACTTGCGCTTGCTCCTGCTATTGCGCACTTTTTGGGCGCAGTTTGAATATCTGGGCCTAAATATACATCTTGATTGCAAGGTGATCTCACAGTTATGTCTTATGACTCTTTAAAGTTGCTCAGGACATGAACTGCATGTGCCATATCAGAAAATTTATTAATATTAACATTATAAAACTCTGCAATCAAGAATAATCTAATTGTCATGGTGATCCCTCCACAAATTAGAAGGAACACCGGAAAAAGAGAAATAAAACAATCCCAAAAAGGACTGGATCAAATTGCTTGAACACCAACTGGTGTATTAGACCACATGAACACCCATGGGCAAAACAGGGGGAAAGGGGCTGGGGGAAACAAAACCCAAAGGCCAACATTTCATAAAGAAACAGGGTCTGCAAAAAGCAATATCCACATGGCCTATGTATTTTTTTTCCTTTTGTTTAAGCAATTTGATCTAGAAGTAGTGGAGATTGCCCCATGGCAGTTCACACTCCCTTTGTTCTTTTAAGCCTTTAAATATGGTATATGTACTTTTATTGTACATGCCCCCCCCCCCTTGGATTGTTTCTGTGAGGCCAGTTTCCTCTCTTTTTCCTTTTTTGTATCATTGGAATTGGGCCATCTGTCTCTTTTACAATTTTTTATTTATTATGTTATTATTAGCTGCCTCTATGTAGGAGAAAGTGTGTCAGAAAAAGCTGGCTCCTTTTTAACTGTTTATTTATTGAAATAGTTTCACCAGGAAAGGCACACTGAGCAACAAGATGCTTGTCTCCCAGTGCAACCTGGGGGGAGGGGGTACAAGGGGGTTGGATAACAAGCAGGTTATCAACTGAGCAAATAACAGGCAAACAGCAGCATATGGATACAATTGCATTAAACTACAAGCAACAACGCATGGAGTACATTGGATATTGTATGGAACATATAACAATTACCTGACATATAACAGCAATACAAGGGAAAATTTAGCACACAGTAATATGCAGGTATTAGCAACAGGAGACATAGAACACATGATGGTGCAGGACACAAAAGCACAGGATAAAAGTGTAACTAACACCATTATGCACTGTAAGTATTTTTGGGCTTCCTCTGAAATAGTGAAGATGCAACTGTATTAAAAAATATGGTACATTTCTTACGCCTGATGCAAAAAAAAATCAGAAAAGAGAAAAAAAGCTGCTTTAGAGATAATTGATCTTTAATAAAACCTGAGGTTTTGAATATATCATTAAAATGTATACCCCATATTACCTTTTTCTGAATATTATAAGTGGAATAATCCTCTCTGGGTTAGTGCTGAAAAGCTGCAATAACAGCACTTCCTGGGTGATTGAAGGATCTTGGCTGCATCTCTTGCCTCACAAACTACCCAGGGCATAGGCGTATTACACTATTGCTGCACACCCAACTGTGGATTATTCCTTAGTTTATAGTTATGATATTACAAAATATATAAATATCAGATTATTTTAACAGGACATTGTAATAGCTCTTAAGCTGCTCAATAAACAAATTGAACTTAGAACTATATTAAACAGTGTTCAACCCATGACAGACCCTTTTGGGACCCAGCTGGTCACTTGCTTTGTTGTTTATTTAAATTTTGATTTTTAACTGGCAAAAGATGGCTAGAAAATACTTCCCATATTTAGCCTGGTCCCCGAGGGTGGAGTGGTCGATATAGTTGCAAACTAATAAAATAGAGCCAGTCTTAGCTGCTCATAGTATTTTTAATGAAATGGTAACCTACCAACTTTTACAGTTATTTATGACCCTTTGTTTTCTACTACTTAACAAGTTCTGAACCCATCTCATCACACCCCAGTAATACCTAGGTTCCCTAGTTTATGAACACTCCTTTTGTGTGGAACAGTATCCCATGCTTTACTTGAGTCAAGATATATGGGGCCCAGTTTTAAAATGGCCCTGGATCACCACAGGGGACTTGCATCAGGGAGTTGGATGAAAGAGGCGACTTGTGGCAATACTTGCGGTGATCACAATTTTGCAAGGGCACCTGCTGCAAACCCCGACACAAGTTCCTTGTGTCAAACACATCAAGTTAGACCAGCTACCCCCTGGTCTAACGTTGTGCCATTGGGGGTACCAATTTATGGTACTTGCACCACAGCTTTGATGAAAACTGCCATCAACTGTGAAAACTGTCACAATTGTGCCAAACATTATAAAATTGGGCACAGTTGTGGCAGATGTATTTGGTGCAGTTGTGCCAGGCACTGGGTCAGAACATCACCGACAACAAAAGTGTGGTCAAGAACTGTGCGGCAATAATGCCATCAGTTTCTTTTTTTGCAGTGGGCTCCACCCCGCCCCCAATGTGGGGGGCTTTGCACTACTCCTCTACTATTAGATCCTCACTCCAGGGGGTGAGCGGATCATGGATCAAGTAGAAATTTGTGGGACTATGGAATACTGTTTACATGGCCCCATGTAAAAAAAAAACACAACAAAGTCCTGATACACAAAAATCCTAGGAGATCAGGATTAGAACCTTCATCATCACTGCTGTCTGGCCAAGCTGCTCTATGCCCCAGCCCCCCATGCCATGGGAGCAGCTGAGCCAGCCTCCTGGATTCTGTTGCCCTTGTTCCTTGTCAGGACCATGGACAGTGATCTGGGGAGCACTTACTGCAAACGCTATAAATCCCCTCTTGTTGTCGGTGGTATTGCTATCCAGAGTAGCGCTCAGTTGACTGGCGCTATTCTGGTAGCACTATTCCAGCCGAGTACCCTTGTGCCAAACATCGGGGTTGATGCGGGGTTTGACACAAGCTCTGTGTCACCCTTTTAAAATCAGGCCCATGATGTCCATAGGTTTTCACACATCTAGTTCCCTAGTGACATTTTCACAGAATGCACTGAGGTTTGTTTGGGATGATTTCTTCTTTCAGTATACTGTACATACTGGGCTACTGAGTCCAAGCTGCTTTTTTGTAAGTGTTCAACAGTCTTGATTTTTTTATGACTGTCTCAAGCAGCTTTCCAGGCATTGTTGTCAAGCTGAATGGTCTATAGTTCCATGGTTCTGTCTTGAATTTGTTCTTGAAAATTGACACCATATGGAACACTCTGCAGTCATTAGGTGTGTAGTGTGTGCAGTTCTGATTGATTCATTAAATATAATTGCCAATGGTGTAGATTGCTTCTTAGCTAGCTGCTTTAGGATTTTGGGGTGCATTCCATCAGGCTCCATGGCCTTGTTTACAGTTACCATTTTTAGAATTTTCTCAAATTGGTTAGCTGGTACTCGTGTGTCTTGTACTATGTCTTTGTTCTTCCACTTGAACAGCACTTCACTGTGAGATATCACCCTCTCAATTTCCTCTGTGAATAGTGACACAAAATATTCATTCAGGCAATCAGTCCATCCTGTGCAGTTATAGCACTGGTTCCCTGATCCTTTAGTGGACAAACAGTTCTTTGTATTTTGCTCTTTTTGTTTATCTACCCAAAAAATTTCTTCTGATTTGATTAGGCCTCAAGTGCTATCCATTCCTCAGTCACATGCTCTGCCATTCTGATTCTGTGTTTACTGAATTTGTCACTGTACTTTTATCAGTTTCCACTGGTTTCATGCAGTTTTCTCTTCCTGTGCAACTCTTTCTTTCTCCTTAATCGACTTGCATGCCCCAGCCACCATCCACATTAATTTACATCTCTTACTGTTCTTCTTTTGTCACTGTGGGATACATTCTGCTTTAAGCAGTCCATATTATCTTTAGGGTATCCCATTTTTGCTGATATTAATGCCTATGAGTTTGACTTGCCAAGGTAGTCATGCTATGATTATTTACCCTAATTCTTGAATACTGAGGACATTTGCATGAAAATAGGGCCTTTATGTCTTGGACATTATATCATGCTCTTCTGTCTCCCCCACTGAAGTCATAATCCACCATTTGTGAGACCATAATAATTCTCAAGGCAACAGATTGTGATATCAAAAACAGGGGATGATGACTGCAGCAGGGGACAGAAGTAGAAGGCTAAGATGAAATTTGGGAGATGAATATGGTGTTTTCTTACACATATCTCTGGCATTAAAGGGGACACAAAATGTGTGCTAATTGGCAGCAGGTAGCAATATTCCTGTTAACAGAAATTCTATTTAAAAAAATAACTTTAATAGCGCCAAATAATCCATATTATAAAATGGGTAAGAGAAATACTGTACTGTGATTGGTGGAATCTAATCATATGACCATGCTGTTATCCCAGCACAAAAGCATAGGTAAAAAATGCTTAACTTTCTGAACTTCATTACTTAGCCCCAAAATAAAAAATCAGGGAAGACATTTATACTCACAATAAAGCATTCCAGGATGTGCATAATTGAGGGATGATGGCACTTCGCAGGTGTGTAAGGCCCATGGCTCTGCCTCTGGCTTAATTTCTTAAGATGTGCCATTATCCCACAATAACACGTGCCCTGTCATGCCTTATTGCTTAATTATGAAATGGGTGTAAAATATTCAGAAACCTGATTGGTTGTGGAGCTCGGAATTCAGTGCTGATATTCCAACATAACAATACTGGAAAAAGATCCATGACCTCTTTGCCCTGTCCAGCCACTGAGATGTTACTACATGACTGTCTAGAGCTGAAATGTCCATAGCAAACATGGCTGCCCTGCCAGCATTTACAGAGGGCACTGCACACTTTTAACCCCAGCTCCTGCCTCTCAACAGTTATAACAACATTGCTGCCCATCTTAATTTTTTATATTAAATGAAGTACTTTGTTTTAAGTTTGTAGCATCATTCTCTGCCAACCACACATAGCACCCAGATCACTAGCCACTCTCATGAAGCAGTCTTGATGATGGAGTATCAGTCACTTTATCACCAAACAGTACAAAACAAATACCACCACCTCTGTTAGAACTACTGCAGTCCATTTTTTCTTTATTTTTGGTCTCATTCCCTCACAGGCTTGCTTTTACATGGTGCTGGCTCTGGTCCACTGGCTGCCAGCTGCAACAAATTCTGCTCTCCCTAGCCGCCACTGATGGAAGCTCAAAGCTCCCTTATCATGGCTCAGCTAGCCTTAGGTCTCCACTGCCACAGAAACTGTGAAGCTGAACAGGTTGCAGTTTACAGAAAAAAAACAACAACACAACAACAACAATAAAGAAAAGACAAGGAATCACAAAATGACACTGACTGACGGTCAAAATAATGGCTTTTAGATTTGGCCCCATCTCCCTCATGTATCCTGCTCACACTGTCTGCCGCAGATCAGTGCAAGTCATGCCCTCTCTTCTGACTTCAGCCATTGCCCAATGCTGCTAAAATTAACCATTTCCTTATTTTTAATCATTACAGGCCTGTTTATTTGCACTATCTTTAATGTACCATGTTCCGGAGTTGCTCAGCACAGCTGCAACTCTGCTAACTCAGGCTTTGTTGGTTGCCATTACTTTCATTACCGTAATTACAGTACAGCTGCTATACAATGTAGATGCCACCTTCTGGCTAGGTGACAGAATTACAATGTCCAGATATGACTATTTTATGGTGGGGTTTTCAATGCCTATACATTTTTTATAATGTTTCCTAAACTAAATGTTAACAAATATATTTTCTTAAAAAAATACCTAATTTACTAATGAACTTGGACCCATTTCATAATTGCAGTAAGGCACTTCAAGGTGTGCATTGTGCTTGGATAATGACACTTCTGGGCGGTGAAAGCACTCTGCCTTTGGCGTCATGATTCCACCCCACTGAGGTGTGCCATTATTCCAGCACAACACACACCCTGTCATGCCTTATTGCTTAATTTAACTGTAGCTGAATATACACTGATGGGAAAAACTGTGCTTTCCATTTTTTTTATAGCCAACATTCTGAACAGTTCTCTTTTTGAAACCAGTAATTTGGAGTTTTTACTGTCAGGTTTGTATACAGAATAGTAAGCATGAGCTGCTGACCTACCTGAACTTAGAGTTCAGTTCACAAACCATGGTATAGTTAAAATTCCAGATTCTTGGTTTCACGAAAAGAACTGTAACAGAATGTGGCCTGTGAAAACAAAGTTAAGCCAAGTACAGTTTTCACATCACTTTTTGGTTTGGTACTGTTAACTATGGCTCATTTAGGGGTATGAATATAATTTCTGATAATGGTAAAATAACAAACAGCTGCTTGTAAGCATTATAAAATGGGTATGAGAAATACTGTAGTGTGCTTGGTGGAATCCAGTAACATGATTGTGCTATTATCCCAGCACAACAGCACAGGTCAGAAAAGTTTAACTTTCTGAACCTCATTACTTGGTCTTAAAATAAAAAATATCATGGAAGCCATTTTATAATCTTAACATGGCATTCCAGGGTGTGTGTATTTGAGGGATAATGGCAATTCTTGGGTGTGTAAAGCCATTGGCTTTGCCTTGGGCTTCACTTCCCGAGGTATGCCATTATCCCACAATAATGTGCACCCTGTGATGCCTCATTGCTGAAATAATTTTCTCTCCTCTTCAAAGAATCAGGTGACATGTGTAAAGAACATTAATGAAATATATGTTGTACTGTGTCTGAATATTATATTTTTAAAAGATTTCCCTGGATACTGGAAACATGATTTTAATTATTGGTTTATTTTTTACAAAAACTAAAGTTTATGCAACCAAATTAAACACATTGGTTTTAGGGTATCTGCTTGTTTATAACAGCTCCAAAACCATAGGGCCAACTTGGAAAATATATAACAAGTACATCCAATATAGCTTATATTTCTTAGAGTTACTGTCCTTCCATACTTTACTACTTATGAAATGTTCATGAAAACAGGATCTCTCACTTGTTTTTCAACATCTCTTGCTTCCTATCTGCAAGTGATATCATGTTCCTCTGCTTATCACATCATTATCTTATCTACAGTAATCAGTTGTAATATCACTTGTACACATGACAAAGAACATGAGGGAAGTGAAACAGGCACGTGTACCTGATCAAAGTGCTGTCATCTGGCTGGTGTCCACATACACGTAAGCACAAGGAAAAACATAAAAGAATAGCACTCTCACCAAGGCAATTTGAAATAGGAAAGCCCATTTATTAAGACAGCTGTCTAAATCACAGTCATATTCGTAGCAATTCTGCTGTATTAAGAAGCTGTTAGACACTAGTATGGGTTTTTCTACAGCAGCCTACATTACTGAGTTTGCTGTTCTTTTTTGGTTTTCCTTGACAGAGAATTCTATTTTCATGCAAATTACTTTATCCTAAAGATGCAAAAAAATGTTGTAGGTGCCATATTGGTCCTTTTAAAAACAGATCCAGAAACAAATGATTTGATACCTTTTATTGGACCAACATGGATATTACAGAAAAGAACAAAGTGCTTTAGCTTTCGAACCAACCAGGTCCTTCTTCAGAAGCTTTGTGGCAGTTTTTTCAAATATTCCATACTATTAACACCAGATTATATAGAAAAAGCAGAAATAATTCTCATTGGTTTAACATATACATTTGAAACATAATAGAAGATTACGTCAGAGAAGCTAATTAACACCAGTATGCCTTTAACTGAGGAGCCTCAGAAGGGCAAAGGTTATCAAGAATTCTCTACAGCCAGAGAGTTCTTGTCACATAAATTTTAAAATGTCTCAGTATGCCAAGAAAGCATTCTAGTGATAAAAAAAACCTTGGAGTGGCATTCTCTCTAATACATGTAAGATGAGCTTACAACTTACATTCCAATTGTCCTGGTATATTAAAGGACAGATAATGAGAGACAAAATCCTGAAATTAGGTATAACTGTCTATAACAGTGATTATAGAGCTTCTGACAGCAAGAGACAAGGCTGCAGGGGTCATATTGTGTCTGTGTCTGTAGAATAGACTAATTCTGGTGTTGGCTGTCTTTACAACATTGTCTATGTGGCGGGTAAAGGAGAGGGAGCTATCCAGCGTAACACCTAAATATTTAAAGGTATTGACCTGATCAAGTGGCTCCTGCTTGTTGTTCAGGATGGTCAACTGACTAGCTCTGTATTTGCTCTGGCTGTTAGCAAACAACATAACCTTAGTGTTTTTGTAGTTCAGGAGAAGCTTGATTTGAGTATCTGTTAGGTGGTAATAGTACGGAGCAGGGCGAGGGGTGTGTAGCTAGATTTAGTCTTAATGTATTCCTCCCTTTGTTTGCTGTTAGGAGGTTTTTTCCTAAATTTTCCTGCTAGTTTTGTGGCCCCTGGGAATCTCCATATTTGAATATTTTATTGTTCTTTTTCCTACAGTGCCTCCCATCCCATGTGACAGTGGTGCATCCAGAACCACAGATTCAGTGAGTGGTAACTGCTGCAGCAGCAGTCTGCTGCTACTAAAAGTCTGATATTCTGCCCTTAACTAAATAACTCTTCTAATCCCAACCTTTTGTTTTCTAGGTATATGCCTGTGTCTAGCCAGCAGGAGTAAATGTTTTGTCTTTAAAGCTTTTCTTTCATCCAACTACACACATCGATAAGAAGACACACAAATTACCTCAAGTCACCAATGCTATAATTAGTGAAGACTGTAGCTGTTTCCTTACAGAATAGTCCCCTCAATTGTCCCACAGGTGTTTGAAATGTGTAAATGTAGTCTGCATTAGTGCTCACTTACTAAGAAGGCATACTTAAAATCACAGCTGTACTGCTATAAACTTGACACAAAACCAGTTCTTGCCACATTATTGGTCACAAATGCATCACTGTCACATGGGACAGAAGGCACTGAAAGAAAGAGAAGAGCAATAACAATGCAAACGTAAAAATTCCCAGGGGCCATAAAACTAGCAGCAAATTTAGAAAAAAAATACTGACAGCAAATAAAGGGAAGGACAAACTAGAACTACATATACAGATCAAAACACTCTATGCAACATATTTTTGTTAGTTTTGATTGTAGTTCCACTGTAAGTTTTTTATAGTTTTTCTTGTTGTTTCAGAGGCTTTTTGACAGATATGGTAAATGGTATCTTCAAATCCTAGGAATCCGTTACTTATGCTTAACAACTGCAATCATTCCCCTGGAATGAGTCACCCTGGAGCTTTAGAATTTTATGCTAAGTAGAAAATTTAGAATGAAATTCGAACCTTGCTGTGTGGTTACCATCACCCCTGCATTTTAACACCTGACGTATTTCTCTGCCTGCAGAAAGCAGTCACCCTGAAGTCTTCTCTTCACTTTAGAGCTGGTCACAGTTTATTTTTATAAAACACTTACTTGCTGGTTATTTTATCAGTAACCCTGCATTAGTTAGGGTGTATTTCTGTGTTTATGTGATTTTTCTCTAGTTCCATATCAGTTCCCAGGAACCAAAGAAGGCCATTTTGTGGCACAGTTCTCCCCATTATGAAACTGCTTCAATTTACTTTAAAACATTATTTTTAGGCCATCCTGGTGGTGCTGAGGGTGTCACACTTCATGCCACACCAGCGATCCGGGTTCCGGAACGAGCCCAAATTGTCAAAGGGTTGGGATGGAGGGTGTGGAGCAGGATTAAGCTGCTGCGAGGGTGCTCTCCTCTCCTGGGGATGGACAAGGGGCATCCCTGACCCTTGGCTGCCACCTGGTGGAGGACATATGGCAGTTTAGGCAATTGGGAGCCCAGTGATAGTCAGGCATGGGGTGGAAGGGGCCAACCCAGTATCTGGAGTGCATGTGCACCTCCATGTGCGTGCACTGTCGTGTCTGCTGGGGTCCCGGCATCTTCAGGAGAAAACGGGGGAAAAATACAAAAATTGCTAATTAAAAAAAATAAATAAAACATTATTTTTCAGTCTTGATTGTACTACTTTATGGTATTTCAGCAATTTTATTCTTGGTTCCTTGTTTGGGGAACCAAGACAATAAAATTACAGTTTAAACATCATTTGGTGTTCCATTTCTTTTGAGGTTTTGTTTTTTTAAAAACAGAACTGAACCACATTTGTGTATTGTAAACCTCTTTACCTAAATAGTGTCTTTTAGTATTTGAAATGATCATTTTGGGGAGCTGAAATGTTTTCTCATGGTTGTCAGTGTTTGGCATGACTGACAGGCCTAAGAAGAAGATGGAACCCACGGCTTTAAAAATTGTAGAAGTTTCTTTTCAACTCCTGACTAAGCTGTTCTTTGCTATTATAACTGGTTTAACATCATTGTATGCTGATGTTTTTTTTACTTTATTTTGTCTTTTGCACTACATGTATGTTTCCATTGTCCTCCAGGACCACTTCATAAACGAGTTTGTCTCAATGGTGTATTCCTGGTTAAGTAAAATTGAATTGAATTGAATTAAATTGAATTGGAAATGTAGACTGCCACGAGTGGTGTTTGTGGTGCCTGGGTCCAGAACAAAAGTTTGTCAATTCTGAACCTCCCTAAAATGCAACAAAAGGGCTAAGAAATTAGAAGACATTATGGTTTCTCAGTCTCACTCTATGTCATGTAATGGCTTAGATGAGGGTCCAGCCCTTCAAAATAAGCAGCATTTCCTGTCAAAGGAATAGATAACAAAGAACTATCTGCAAAAGATAGTTCAAAAATCACGATGTCTGAAGGTCAGGATAATATGTGACTACTAAGGGTACCCTGAATCCAGCAAAGACACTGGAAAAAGTGCCTCTCAAGGAAAAACAAAATAAAAACATATTGCTGTCCCTCCTCCTGAAGAAAGAAAGGGGCTGACTGTAGGCACAAATAAACTGCCCTCAATAGAGGGCACAGTTAAGGAATGGCAATTTCTCCAGGCATTCCAGGCTATGTAGATTTCATGAATATGCCTGATCCACCTCCCTAGGCTCCTATTCCACTCCCAGCACCTGTGGAGGAGAAGGAGGGAGAACCCACAGAACCAGATGATTCTCTGGAACAAGAGATCAGCTCCCATCCTTGACCCTCAGATGGCTATACCTCTCACTATATTTTTGCATATGGTTAACACCCTCAACATCACCTCAGAACAGACTGAGGAAGATGAGGATGAGGTGGAATTTTTGGATATGACAGGCTTAACTCCAACAAAGAGGTTGCTACTGCCCATCCAGAAATCCCTCAAGAAGGCCCCAGTAAAAGCATGTCAGCACCTACATCAGCTGCTTGAACAGATACAAAAACTGAGAAAAAGTATCAGATGGGCAAACAGTGTTCTGAATACCTGTTTTCTCACCCTGGTCATAAGGGGGTGGTCCAGCCTGTTACTTGTGACAAGACCATGGTGTCCATTTCCTCCCAGCCTCCTGAGAAAGATTCAAAGAAGCTGGGCAGTATGGGCAAAAAAGTTTAAACTTCGGCTTCCCTGCTTTTAAGGCAGGCAGCATACTTGGCATACACAGCTCAATACCAAAAAGCCTCTTTAAACTTCATATTGACAATGAGCGAAAAGGCTACTTAGGACTTGGCACAGGATTTGGCTGACACAGCAAGGGCAGCCATAGATGGCACAAAGTACCAGTTCCATATAGCAGTGGACACCAATAACACGGCATCCAGGTTTATGGTACATGCAATTTCCTTGATTTGCCTGGCTTAGAACTACCAATCTATCCCAGGACACTCAAACCAAGGCAATGGATTTTCCCTGTGAGGGAAATTCACTGTTTGGTGACAAGACGCAGGCTTGCTTGAACAAGATGGATGAGTACAAGACCACCTACAAAAGCTTTACTAAGATGGAAAAAAACTCCACTTCCAATAAGTCTTATGGAAGGGGAGGTAGAAGTAGGGGATACTTTCCCCATGCTTACATCTCCTATGACTACCCCCTCAAAGGGTTTGCTTTAGAGGTAGGGGTAGAAGAGGCACCAGGCATGCAGCTGCATAACCAGCCCCCACAGCTCAGACTAAGCAAATCCCCTGACAAGTCTGCACAGGTTGCCCACCCATTGCCAGTTGGGGGGGTGGATGATGACTCACTGTTTTCAGGAAAGAACAAAAATAACCACAGACAAGTGGGTCCTGGAAATAGTGAGTAAGAGTAAGAGTTTGTTCCTGCAGTTCAGAAAATTCCCAAGACTGCTGAAACACAAACAGTCCCATCCTCACACCCTGACAGTAGAAATTATATTGGAAATGGAGGAGAAAAAAATTGCTGCAAGCAAATGCAGTGGAAAAAGTACCTCCCTCACAATGGGGAAAGGAACTGTACTCAAGATACTTTAGAACTCGAAATTTTCACGCAAATTATGTTTTGCGCTATGAGCCCGACTAGCATTTTAGTGGCAAAGAATATTTGCATTTTTACGATACTGTGATACATGGCTCACTCTGAACAGATGACAGTAAAATAATTACTTAAGTGTGAGTCAGTTTCATTCAGCAGGTGATTGTCTTACAGCTGTCAATTGCCGTGCAACCACAGCAATGCTAAGCACCCGATAATCACAATTACCCGGCTGAATGAATCTGTTCTAATTCATAGTTCATTAACACTTTCATCAAATCCCCCATCAGATTGCACTTCATCTGCCAGAGTTAGAAAGTTCAGACCTGTGAATACGTCTCTTGTTTCGTGGCTTCAGCAAAAGACTCTTACGAGAGACTTTGCTAGTGTAGATCCAGGGAAGCTCAATCAGACAGCCTCTGTATCTTTGTTGGTGGCTGAGTCAGTGGTAAATGAGCATTCTGCATTGCCCCCTACAAAGAAAAGAAAATCAGAGTACAATACCTATTCGCCCACAGTCCAGTTTGAAATAGGCAAGTACGCCGTGGAATGTAGGGTGATGAAGGTTGTTCAACATTATGAGGTTCGGTATCAACATTCAATCAATGAGAGTACCGTACACAAGTTTAAATTGTACTGTCTAGCTGAACTGCAAAAAAACAGCAGACCCCTTCAAGATGACCCCCAAACTTCATAAATGACCTAGGGGGAAAACTACACTTTTATTTGAGGACATTGAGATAGCAGTGAAAAATACGTGGCTTAGGAACAGAGGGGGCTGTTGTGAACGCCCGTGTTGTCAGCACTGTCAACTTGAGTGTCATTAGGGCTCAAACCCTACAGCAGCTTGCTGAATACTGGGGGGAAGGGGTGTCTGTACAGTTCTTTAGACAGTAGACATGGTTGTTCTTAAGCTGAATGTGCTATGTAAAATGCAAAGCACCAAAGTGGCTCGATAGACACCAGCAGATTTCCTTATCAAGAAACAACAGCTCCTATCCCATATACGACAAGCATGCAGACAAGAGCTTATTCCACCCGAATTGCTGATTAACCTTGATGAGATGGGTGTTACCCTTAGCCCATGTTCACAATGGACTATTGAGCTTACTGGGGCTAACCAAGTGGAGGTGTCTGGATTAGGCGACAAGAGACAAGTTACTGCAACTTTAGCCTGTACAGCAGCTGGTTTGCAGCTAGTAAAACATTGCTTTGTTGCCTTTTGTACAGTTTGGTTTTGATTCTGATAAATCAATGATTTTAAAATGTCCTATTTTCTGCATTCGGACTGTCGCCGATCAGGACTCTGAGTTGGGGGGGGGGGGGCTACCTGATTTTAAAATGAGCAAATGTTTGAAGTGTTTACCTGCACTCAGTTTATTAAAACATTCAGTCACACTTCAGTTGCAATGTTCTTTATAATCTTTATGTTGTTTATGTTACAGTACAGTATCTGTCAGCTGCTTTTAATGAGAATGTGACAATAAATGCTACAGTAAAGTTGTTAAGCTGAAAGGTTTTTCCATGGCCAATATATTTTCACTGCTACTGCTCCTAGTGCTTATATAGTGGAAATGTACTGAATGTGGAAATTTCAAGTTCTACAGTACTTCCTGACCCACAAGAAAAATGGTGAGTGGCGACTCATTTTAGATCTGAGGTATCTTAACAAACAAAGAAAGAAAAATTCAAGATGGAATCACTGGATTCAGTGATTCCATCTCTGCAGGAAGGAGACTGGGTGGGGTCACTGAATCTGAATGATGCCTAGTTTCAGATACCATTAAGGTCCAGTCACAGAAAGTGCCTCTGGTTCAGGATAGGGAAATGCCACTACCAGTTTAGAGTACATCTCTTCAGCCTCTTCTCAGCACCCAGAGTGTTGACAAAATTCCTAGCCATAGTGGCAGCACATTTGAGGAGGCAGGGGGTGGTGCTCTTTTCCTATCTCGATGACTGGCTAGTCTCAGGGAAAATCATGCCAGGAGGCCAAGCACTCCTTCCAGACACAAGGTACCTTGAAGGACCTGAGCTTCCTCATAAATGTTCAAAAGTCACAAACTGAACCAATACAGGTTTTGGACTTCAGAGATGCAGAGCTAGAAACCCTGCAAGGGAAGGCAATACTTACCCAGGCAAGGGTGCCACATCTGATTGCAAGTACAAAATCCTTCAAGGCAGGTCAGCCCAGACCTGCAAGGGATTTCCTGCATTTGCTGGGGCACATGGCAACCTCAGCCACAGTGGTACCTGCTGCCAGGTTTCAAATGAGAAATCTCCAATACCACATACAGTAGGGAGCCATTGGTCCCAGAGATGGGACTGACTTTCAAACCTAGTGCCTGTCACAAAGTCTCTGCTTAGGGCACTAGAATGGTGGGAAGAAGAGTGCAACCTCAGAGAGGGAGTTCCCTTTCTTCAACAGTTCTCCTACAGCCATACTCACAACAGATGCATCCCTCCTGGGCTGGGGCGCCCACCTGAGGACCTCAGTGTAAGTGGTACAGTTTGTGGTGTACACAAAAGACTCAGGAGTACATAAATCTCCTTATGCTCAGGGTAATGTACCAGGCAATGAAAGCTTTTTCCTTTCACATAAGAGGTTAGTCTATCCAGATCAGAATAGACAACACCACAACTATGTATTACATAAACAGAGAGGGACAAGATCTTCAAAGCTATACACAGAAGCTATGAAGATCTGGAACCTAGAATATTCCCCGGTGGCTCAGCTTTCAGCAGTCCACCTGCCAGTGAAGGACAATGTTCTGGCAGATTCCCTGAGCAGAATGCAGGGAAATCATGAATGGACCTTGAACTAGCAGGTGCTGACAACAGTGTTCAGAAGGTGGGGTACCCCAGAAATAGACATGTTTGCATTTTGGGAGAACACCCAGCTCCCACTGTTTTGCTGAAGACCTCCATCAATAGGTACAGTCCCAGAGGATGTTCTAGCCCTCAACTAGTCAGGGAAGTTTCTTTATGTCTTCCCACCTTTTCCACTTTTTCTGAGATAGTACTACTAAAACTGAGAAGGGAGTCAGCAACAATGATGCTCATAGCTTCAGATTGTGCCAGGCACATTTGGTACCCCCTACTACTATCCCTCTCCAACAGGCATCCTTTCAACCTGCCCCAGAGATACAATCTGCTGACATTGTCCCAGAGCAGGATAACATTCACAGATCTGAAAACTCTGCATCTCACATCATTGTTCTTGAGGAGCTATAGTTCTCTGGCCTAAACCTCTCAGAGAGGGTTATGGATGTGCTGAAGGTTTCCAGGAAACCAGCAACAAGAAAAACATGCTTCAAACTGGAAAAAATATTGTCTTTTTGGTGCTACCCTAGACAACTCAACCCATTGTGAGCATGTCTAGTTACAGTCCTGGACTATCTAGTCCACCTCTATTCCTTGGAGCTCAGGCCCTCAACCCTGAATATTCATTTGGTAGCAGTGCCAGCTTACACATCAGCTGACAAGGATGGGTCAGTGGCCTCATAACCCATTTTCAAAAGGTTCTTTAAAGGCTTTAATCACCTGTACCACCCAGTAAGGGATCCTGTCCACCTTTGGGACTTGAATCTGTGCATTGCCCAGCTGATGGAGTCTCCTTTCGAGCCTATGGCAACTGCTGTTTTGAAGTTTGTTACCTGCAAAGCAGTTTTCCTAGTGTCACATACACACACACAAACACATATGCCAAAAGGGTGAGTGGGTTGCAAGCCCTCTGCACAGACCCTATCTATATACTGTAGGTAGTCCTAAGAACTAACAGAAAATTCTTCCCTAAAATGGTGTCTGAATTTCATCTTAATTGGTTAATTACAGTTCCAGTTTTCTTTACAGCAAGATCCAGCTCAGGAGAACAGAAACTCCATAGTCTGAATGTTAAGAAAGCTCTGAGCTACTACTTGGACCACACAAAGGATGTAAGATCCATTAATACTCGATTATTTGTCACCAGTATGAAGTGGGAAAAGGTAAACCAGCATCCAAAAGAACCGTTTCTCATTGGATAGTTTCCTGCATACAGTTCTGTTATGGCAAAGCTGGTAAGCTGCCACCTGAAGGTCTTTGAACTCACTCCACAAGGGGCACCTGTGCCTCTGTGTCAGCAGCAAGCGTTGTTTCCCTGCAAGAAATCTGTAAGGCAGCTATCTGGAAAACCATACATACTTTCACAAATTATTACCATCTGGGCACACAGTCCTGAAGAGATGCCAGTCTTGATACTACTGTTTTGCAGAACCATTTCCATAAATAACTTCTGTACCCAGCCTCCAAAGGTACTGTTGTGGAGTCTGCAGTTTTTAAGTATAAGGAAGGGATTCCTGAGGTTTGAAGAAAACATTACTCATCATAGTAAAGTTGTTTCTTCCAGAGGGATCCCACCACTATGCTTAACAATCCCTAATCCCTATTTCCCCTTCCAGAACTGGGAAAAGGGTTCACACAAGAATCAGTTCTTTCTGTTTGCTTGAACATTACTTGTTACAGTGCCTTTCTGTTTGCTTGAACATTACTTGTTACAGTGCCTTTACAATTGGTGCTCAGTGATCTCAGCTGTTTTAAGTATTCGTAGATTTTTAAATTTGTTCTGTCATGTAAAATAGTTTTGCAAACTTTTTATGATTTCCTTTGGTATATCTTTTGATAGCCATTTAGCTAATTTTAGTGGTCACTGATCACCCTAGCTTTACAAATAAATCTGAATTTAGAATGCAAGGATGAGCATGACCACACAGCAGAGTTTTAATTTCTTTCTGAATTCTCTAATTAGCATACCATTTTAAAGCACCTGGGTGGTTCATTCCAGGGGAATGACTGCAGTTGCTAAGTAAAGTGAGGGATCCCTCTCTAAGACACAACCTTACTACAGTGAATAATTTTTTTATATTTTACAGTTGGGAACTAGAATTTCTACGATAGTCACCCCCCCCCCGTTTTTGCCCACTCTGACCACTAGGAGGCATTATTGCCACTGCCTCCAACCTACCCTTCTCCTTGCATTTACACCCATTTCTCCTGCTTGCTACTCCCTCTCCCTGCCTTTCCTACCCCACCCCCTTACCTAGGCCTGCCTCTCAACCCCCCACCAGTCTTGAACCTGGTACCCTTTGCATGGGAGTTCATTACTCTACCATTGTGCTAACAAGGCCACCCTACTAGCAACTGCCCTTTGGCTCCCTTTATTGCTCCCCCTGGCCCCACCCCTTGCTGGACTGCTTGCCATGGCCCCTCTCTCCCATACTGCTCCATCCATCTTACCACCCCATCACCCTTCTCCTCCTTGCCCTACTCCCCCATCTACTGCCCCCACAAATCTACCCTCGATTGTTCTCTCTCTCTCTCCCCTCAGTTCTTTCACTTTACCATCTCTCTTACCTGCCCCTACCACCTCCCCACCCCCGACTCACACCCCACTCCCAGACACCCCAACCCTGACTCCCCTGGCACCCCCTTTTCCTGTCTCTTCCCCACCTTCGCACCCTATCTATCCCAACCTGGCCCCCTCAGCCCACCTACCCCTGTCTCACTATCTCTAGCCACTGTAGGCTGCTGCGACATCTGCTCCTCATAACACTTTCCCCTCCTCCTCCTCCTTAAGTCTGGTAATATCCACCCAAGCCCCAGTCCCCCTCCTGTCCCCTCCCAATGCTGCTCCCCTTCTTCTGGACTTTGCATCACCTCCATGAATATCTGGACCAAAAAAAGTTCACTGACCTCCAGGTATGGATGACCCAGCATCAGCCAGACATCCTATCTATTGTGGAAACCTGGCTCTCTAAATCCACCCCTGACTCAGCTATCTCTATCCCTGGTTACACCCTATTCTGGAATGACAGAGTCTGTAAACATGGTGGTGACTGTGTGATCTATCTCCATGACTCCATCCAGGGGTTTGCCCTCCCCCTCCCCCAGCTTGAAGCTGGTGCCCAAGCACTATCACTAAACATCATCCCGGCCCCTCCAGGGCCCCGCTGATCATAACCTCCATCTACATACCCCCACATGGCCAGAAACTTGCCTTCCAATCTCTAATGGACTATCTCTCCCGGCTCCACCCCAAGTTAGAGCAATTAACTCTTGGGGACCTCAACATTAACTGGCTCTCTCACTCTGCCTCCCTCTACAACAGTACTGTGACTCTTGACCTTGCTCAACTTGTCACCCACCCCACCCACATTAATCCCTCCAATGGTATCGCCACCTTACTTGACCTTGTTCTGTGCAACCACCCCCACAAAATCACTGATACCACAGTTCTCCTTAATGCTCTAAGTGACCACTCCCCGGTGCTCTGCACTTGGTCATGCAAGATAAAGAAGCCTGCCTTAAAAACTGTTCTCCGTCAGAAGCTCAAACCCGGCAAACTGGGTCCACTAAAGAACTATCTTGCCCATTGGGACTGGACCCCAATAAACCACGCTCGAGACATTGACACTGCCATTAACTATTTCATCTGCTCCTTCAACTCTGCTGTGACTTATTTGCCCCCCTCACCAAACAAATTATCAAAGGTCCTGACACCCCCTGGATCTCTCAGGCCCTACTTAATCAGATGCACCTAAGAGACAACCTCTGGAAAAAAGCCCTAGACTCCGGCAAGCCAGCTGACAGGCAGAGTTACCGGGCAGCACATAACAGTTGCACCTGGGCCATCTGAAAGGCTAAGGCAGAATACTTCAGAACCTCCCTTACCTCCTCCTGGGATTCCGGCCACAAATTTTGGGACAACATGAAGGCCCTCAATGATAAAACCACTGCCTCTCCCCCCACCCAACTTAACATCAATGGATCCATCTCCACCGGCCCTCAACTTGTTGCGGACACCCTCAACTCCCCCTTTTCGGACCTTAGCTCTGTGCTTCCACCCAACTTCTTTGAACCTGACACTAGCCCTCACCCCCCCTTCCTCACCCTCCATTCTACTTCCAAAGCCTCACTCCTCAGGAAGCCAAATCCTATCTCCTTAAAGCACTAAGTGATGCCTGTCACAGTAGTGATACCCTTGACCTCAGACTCCGACGTCTGGTAATCCTCAACTACTCTCTCTGTCTTGGGAAGTTCCCTATCATGTGGAAAACTGCCATCATTACCCCAATACACAAAAGTGGGGACCGTTTTACTTCCGGTAACTATCACTCAATACCCATCCTCCCTTCCCAAAAGCACTCGAACATATCATCTCAGACCAATTTACAGATCATCTCACCAAATATAATCTCCTCACCAAAGAACAACATGGCTTCCGTCGGGGGCATAGCACCTCCACCGCCCTTTTTGAATTTACCAGCTTCATCCACTCCGCCCTAGACAACAGGCATCTGGTTGGCTTGGTTTTCCTTGACTTGTCAAAAGCCTTTGACTCTGTCAATCACACCCTCCTCATTACTTCCCTCTCCCACCTTGGCCTCTCCCAGGAGGCCATGGCTTGGTTTTCCAACTACTTATCCAATCGTTCCCAGCAGGTCAAAATAAGTTGTATTCTCTTCCACACCATCCCTGTCTTCTCTGGTGTTCCCCAGGGTTCTGTCTTGGGGCCCATCCTATTTAGCCTTTTTCTCAACACCTCACCGATGGCCTGCTCTGAGAAAATCCTCCTATATGCGGACAATGCTGTCCTCTACACCTGCCATACAGACCCCACCTTCCTTCAACAATCCCTCCAGAACTCCTTCAGTGAAGCGGAAGCCTGGCTTGTCAGTCACAGGCTCATTCTGAATCAAAAAAGACCAAGGTTTTGCTATTTGCCTATCACCAAAGCAAGCTCAAGGGTACCCCACTCCAAATTCACACTAATCGCCTACACCCCCTTGAACAGGTTAACACCTTTAAATACCTGTAGCTCACCCTCAACTCCGCTTTCACCTTCCATGACCATATACACCTCCTCTGTACTGCTGTCAACTCTAGAACTGGTCAGCTCTATCGCCACAGAAGCTGCCTCCCCCCGATGCCCTCCAACTAGCTATCTCGTCTTCTGTCTTGTCCCTCATTGACTATGGGATTTTGGTCTATGGGGCTGCCAACAACACTGTTCTCCATAGAATTATGGTCTCATTAAACAAGGCATGCCGGTTAGTCACAGGGTGCCCCAGACTCACACATACTGTACTTGTACTCTTTACAACCAGGCCAACTGGCTCAACTTTGAGGACAGGCTGAAGTACCAGATCTGCCTCCTCACCAGGAAGATATTCAGTGGCCTTGCCACTCCTGGCCTTATCCCTCTCATTCAACCAGCACATACTACAGTAGCCACCCATAGCTTGTCACAGCCTACACTACTAGTCCCATGCTTCAGAATGGCCCTAGGTCAGCGTTCCTTCTCTTACAGAGCCCCCACCTGGCTAAACTTCCTACCCTGCTCTATCACCTAAGAATGAAAACTTGGATGTTTCAAATCCCTCCTTTGTGACCATCTCCTTACTACCCACACCTGTAACTGCCCCTAATCAGACTAGTCTCCCCTTCTTTTTTACCCACCCTCTTTTTTCTCCACTCCTCCTTTTCCGACAATGGACACCTGTCCTGCCAATCTACCTCCCTGGACAGGACCACCTCTGGCTCTAAGTGGTCTCCTCCATTCCACGGAAAAAATGTCTACTATTTGTATTTACCTGTACCTTACCCGCTAATGCTGTACTATTCTTCTATTGTTGCTGTTACGTTAAGTGAAGTATATTATCTAGTTGTTGTTTGCATATTCTCTTACAATTGACTGTATAGTTTGTCCTTGTCTGACATGGAGCCTTTGTAAAGGAGTCTCTGACTCAAAGGATTGTAATTCCAATGCTTTTCCAATAAACAATAAACAAAATGAGATGAATATGAACATGTCCTTGTCAGTTACATTGTTTCTTGTTTAGTAGTCAGCTTGGTACAGTAGCTTCTTTCAATCAGTAATAAAAATTGAACTCCTAAGGCCACATACTGTTGACAATGGCACAAGGCACAAGGAACAGAATATAAAATAAAACCTTTATAAAATCATTCTTCTATTGTTTACTGAACTTGAAGAATCCTTTGTCACCCCCCAACCCCACCCCAACATATTATGGTCCCAATGGTCAAGGCTAAAGCTAGATTTGAAGATTCCTATAAAAGTTAATTACGGTTAATTATTAAATATATGATAAACTTGCTGAACAGTTTATGGCAGGGATTTATGGAGTAAGTGGTAGAGCTATATAAACTGCAAACATAGCACGATGACCTGGCTCTACATTGCTATCTAGCCATCACAACTTCTGGATATCGTGGAATAGTTTTGAGGAAGATATAGGTAAGATTTTCATGCTACACGGGTTGCAATATTGACTTAGTCTGTTTATAGCATGATAATGCTGAATATGGAATACAAGTATCATGGTGTGCAATTTATTTAGACTGCTTATTTCCACATGTGGCAGATTATTTGGAGCTTGGTTTATCATATAATTGAAGTCAAATTTTGTAGATGCTGCATGTTAGCACTTCTAGCAGGACTCCATCATTAAGCAGCCTTTGCTTGAATTGGTCCCATGGTAAGAAATAAGTAAGTAATAATGCATGCCAGGTTACATGTTCCCTATAGGATATGTGGACACCTGGGATATGCTACAAGGCATAAGGAAAAGCCATGTGCCTTTCAACAATTTGAGATATTTGCATATCCTGTGATAAATCCACATCTTGGACTGTGTTATTGACCTAATAAAGTGAGTTTTGAAAGAAGAAAAATTATTAAAAACCTAGTTATTAAGTCATTGGTAGGCAAGCTTTGCAAGACAAGGTTTGTAACTGTACCAGAACAATTATACACTTTTGGAATCCTACTGAGCAATCAGATTGGTTCAGTTTCTCAAGAAATGTTACAATAGTTCTTAACAAAAAGTTCTATTGATACAATGCTAGAGTTTGCCAACAATTCCTAAAATATAAGGACTAAAAGTTAAGCTTGTGATTACATAAGTATTGGGGTGAGTGTGTTACAATAGTGTGGCTTGGTGAAAATCATAGCATTAAGTAGGAGGGTGACCCAAATCAGGGTATTCACTCTTCTAACAGCTTGATTTCATTTTATGGTTTTATTTACACATTTCAAGAGAATATTCTGAAGTTAGAGCCACCCTTCCCAATTAAAACAACAGTGCACATTCTGATGAAATGTGTGTATCTGTACCTTTTTTATTTTGTTTCAAATCAGCAATACTAGTGAAAAAAAATTTGAATAATTTGGTTGACAGTTAGGACAAACTGAAACATCAATATACCTGTTTTTATGGCTGTAGGCAGAGCCTGCAGCTGTTTTGGGATCGCTCTGAAAACAAGAGACCATGGCACGCTTCAACTGGAATTTTGGAAGTATCCCACTGAAACTTCAACAGAGCTTGAAACACTCCACCATGGTCACTCGCTACCCAGCTACAGCAGCACTATTTCGGCTGCTACTTCCGAATTTGGGATGAGAACTGTGCATGCACGCGCTGGAACTTGTTTACAACCGGTGATGGGTCACAGTCAGGAGGAGCCCCCTAAGCTTGGTTCACTGAGACATAACCAGAACTCAGGAGAACTGGATTTGAAATTACATGTCACCTTGTGGAGCACCTTGTTATAAGAGGCTCAGGACATGCAGAGAATAAAGATGCTGCTCTGAATGTGAACGTGACATTTTAAAATGTGTTGAAAACTGGCTCATTGTAAATCAGGAAAGTGTTACTGTTAAAAAAAAGCAAGGATTTGAACAGTTGAAGGGGAGCATGGCACATGGAGAAATCATTGACTATACACTTTTAATTCATGTGACAGGGTATATCCACTATCTTTCTTTTGTGAGAACACAAAACATTTGTTTGCTACTTTTTTTTTTACTCACTAATGAGTGGAGAAAGAGAGAGATCACGCTTTTTCTAGTAAGTTTCAGTCTCTCTCTCTCTCTGCTGTGCTTAGTGTAACACAGCAGCAGTTAAATAACAGGAATGGCAGCTTTTCATATTTGACGGGCGTCCTGACTGAGGCAAAATTTGAGAAATGTAATTATGAAACACTTCCTTTAATCAAACCAGTCCATACATATAATTGTTTATTCTGAGTCAAGTTAATCATTTGAAGTAGAAATTTATAATCTGAAGCAGAAATTAAGTAATAGTGTTCACTTTTAACTGCATCTTGCTTGACAACTCATTTGGCATATAAAAAAATTGCCTGTTGCATTTCATATTGACAGAGACAGTAAGAGTTGTCTGATTTAAATGAGCCAGTTTGCAACAGATTTTAAAATATTATGTTCACTTTCATTGCATCATGTTTATTCTCTCTATGTCCTGAGCCTCCTGTAACAAATTGCTCCATAGGGTGACATGCACATTTCAATTCAACTCCCCCGATTCTGGGTTACCTCTTACTGAGCCAAGATACCAGGCCTCCTGCTGGCAGTGACCCATCACCAGTTGCAACAAGTAGCCAAACTTCTGTAGCTCTCAATGCCAGACACATTTTGAAAGATAAACTTGGTTTTAATGCGATTCTTTAAGGCATATTATTTTGACAGGGTGCGTATATTGATATATCGGACTTCCAGAAGTTAATGAGGCCCGACGCCAAAGGCAGAGGGCCTTATAGCCCCTGGAAGATCTGTTGTAGCCCATAACACCCACCTTGGAGGGTATTATTACACTTAGAATATGAATTTGTAGTTTGAAAGAAAAAAAAGGGTAGTAGATAATACGTTTGCTGAATTGTAATAGTAAATTTATTTAAATTTCAATGTGTTTAAATGGGGGAAAAATAGTCCATTTTTGGGACTGGGATGGAGAAAAACTGAAACAGTTATATCACAGAGTTGCAGTTTTTACTTTAATTGGTTGTGAAAGAAAGATGATCTGCTGAACAATTTGTATTGTGCAGTGTATTTGCCGTTTTGTGGCTGGTTGTTGTCATTTGTCCTCGACTTTATCCATGTCAGCTGCGGTTAATGATAGAAAACCCTGACTTACTTTGGGTGTTTTTTTTCCTTCTGGAGCTTTGTCCATCTGGTCTTGAGGTTCATTTGTGTTTTCGAATATCTTTCTGAAACCGCATTTAGTTACCATTGTAAAATGAACCACTGTTGCGGTAATTTATTTTGCCAGTGGTGAGTGGTATAGCGTGTATTCATGCAGTGACTGTATGAGTGTGTGTGGTGGAGTGAACATGGGCAGAGCATGCACAGAGTTTCTATGGGTGGGTGTTGATGTTGTCAGGCAGAATTTGTTTCGATGCAGGCATTGTTAAGAAATAACAGCCCGCTTGTGTGGAGTTTTAACCAATGGGAGAGCACCTTTTCTTTAGCCCATATTCTAAATGCATATATTTAGGGAAGGATAATGTACTCTGTCCCAGGGACTCTGCGATGTGGCTAGGACATCAATTTTCTGGAAAGCCATACACTTTTTCATGCATGTGCCGCAAACTCACATGGGACGCTGTAATCAGCCGTGAAGCATGAAAAAAAAAGAAATCTTTACACACTTGTGACCTTTATGTTTTTCAGTTGTACCACAAACCTCTGATAATGAGGAGCATGACTGAAAGTGACAAGGAGAGTTGTGATACTTGTACATTTCATTCACGCCCCTCAGCCCTGTTAAGATTTTAGAAAACATTATTTAATGACATACAATGTTACCAACACATATTACTGCGGCTGTATGCATCAAAACTTTCAAAAAAAAGTATTAGGTCCAGTAAGGCTGCACTTGATGCAATACAGTTGTATTAAAATATCCCCTGCCCATGTCATACCTCCGGTTCACTCTCTGGCTAGTCTCTCCATTGCTCCATTTGCTTTGCGGCTGTTCTCTAACTCCTTCACCTTATTCTCTTGATTACTGCAACAGTTTGACAGCACTTCGATCTAACTTGCAGACAGCTTTCTTTCCACAACTGCAAAACTCTAAAGAGGACTTGTACTGCATGCTATTGTATTTTTTTTTTATTTTACTTACAATTTTACATCATGTTTTGCAAATATAGCTAAGCAGTATACCTATCATAACTGGGTGTCCTGGCTGAAGACTGATATGAGAAATATACTCATTTAATACTATGTTTAATGAAACCAATCCATGCATTGATCTCATTGCTAAATCTGCCTCAAGTTAATTATATGAAGCAGAAATTAACTTATTAGCAAAACAATTGGTTCAGGTATAATATTGGTTAAGTATGCACCCAACAATATAAGGAAATGTGGTATTACAGTGATTTCTATCATTATTACCCACTTTCTGATATACCAGAGGTATGACACGGGCAGGAAACATTGTAATAAAAAAGTTGCTGCATCATGCGCACCCTTCCTTGATGTAATATTTTTTAAACAATGTTTATGCATCTAAAGCAGTAGAACTTCATTTCATTACTGTGACATCAAAAATAATATGTAAGTGTTTGCAGGTAACACTTGGCCCTATTCACAAACGAGGGAGGGGATATGCATGAATGGTATGTATCCCCCCCGAGCAGCTTCGCACCGGTGGGAGACCCACATGGGGTCTGCATTCATGAACACCGGTCCCCACCTGGCTCCATTAGTGGCCCTGCTGCCACAGCATGCAGGTTCACAGGGGGTGGGAAGGTGTGGAGCTGTGAACCTGGGCCAGCAGCCAATCAACGACTCTATCTGGGTCATTCAGGGCATCCCCTGTACCCATGGGGTGCCATGTTGGTGGCCGGCATAAATTGTGCTGACTGTATGATGGGGAGTCTACCCCAGATGTCCACTCCAGCCCATTATGTGTGCCCCAAAGACAGGAGCAGCCACCATGGGGGTGCCTATTCATGACTGCTGGTGCAGAAGGGCTATGCACTGGTGTTGCACTATGCATAGCCCATCTGCACCTTTTGTGAATAGGGCCCAATGTGAATATCAGCTGTACACTAACGTGTGTTTGTAGTCCTACCTTAGTAGTGATTGCTATAGCCAAATCCTGCTGAGAAACAGGTATAAATTGTACAAATGATACTCATCATGCAAAATATACAGTAATAGCTGATCATGATGCAGAAGAGTTTCTAACTTGGTGTCGGTAAATGTGCACCATAACTACATATAAAAAGAATAATTTGCGGATCAGTTGGTTGAGGCAATTTCTCACCAAATGTCAGACAATGCCAGTTATGTTCCACATATAAAAGGCACCACTGCTAGGTCTGCAATACACTTTCCAGCATTCACAGCTCACTTATGATGTCATGTAATACTGTTTCCTAAAGGCTTAACAAGGCTGAGGACCTCAAGTAAAATTTATAAGTCTTCACAACTCTCCCTGTCACTTTCACTCGCACGCCTCAGTATCAGTGGTTTGTGGTAAACCTGAAAAAGATTAAGGTCAAATGTATGTGAAAATGTATTTCTTTTATTTTTCTTTCTGTAATTCCCAGCTGATTACAGGGTGCCATGTGAGCTTATGGCACATGTGGCAAAAAAAAGTGCATGGGTTTCCAGCAAATGAATTTCCTGGCCACATCACTGGGGATAGCCTATATGATCCTTCCCTAAGTGTGTGTATTTACAGGATCACAGTAAAACAAGGTCCACCTTTCAAAATGTCTCTGGCATCTCAATCTAATGAGATCTGGTTATTTTTATGGCTGTGGGCAGAGTCTGCAGCCATTTTGGGATCATTCTGAAAATCAGCGACCGTGACATGCTTCCATTGGAGTTTTGGAAGTATCCCCCCGAAACACCAACAAAGCTTGAAACACTCCACCATAGTCTCTCATTACAGAGCTACAGTGGCACTATTTCAGCCGCTACTTCTGCACTGTGGATGAGAACTGTGCATGTGCAGTTCCGCTGGTGCTACCATCTTGGGAATGGCAGTATACCATTCACCATAACTGTGCATGTGCAAGTACCATGCATGCATGCACATGTGCAGTGCCACCCCCATCTTGGGGGTGGCATTCGGTGGCACTCATTCCTTGAAGCTTTTTCAACCTCACCAGAGCTGTATCAGCTCTGGCTAGAACTTGCTGTTTTTGGTTTATTTCATTCCTGAAGCATGGTAGTGGATATTAAAGTTCTTAAAAGTTATTGGTCCTTTGCCAGACCCACCATTACAGATGTAAACAGATCAGGGTGATGTTATGCCAATAAGTCATCATAAACATGTGTTGGCAATGCCCTGACATATCTGCATTATAAATACAGTGGTTGCAGTTAGTGTGTGATCTCTGACAAGAAGATTTTTTGAAAGTTGCTTGGGTCTGCCATCTTTATTGTCAATCCACACAAATAACAAAAGTTGTAATTAAACACAGTCTTAAAAATAGTTTATTGAATTTAAAATACCCAAATGAAGAATTTAAGATTATCAGGGATACATTACTGCTAAGAAAGGTGGATGATATTGTTTGCTGGCTAACTAGTACTGCTGCTTTAAATTGCCTCAACAGTGACACTAGAATCAAACAAGAGTGTAATTGATTGATTGATTTAAATTTAAATTGATATCCAGGAAAAGCACATTGAATGACAGCTAATCTCCTGGGGTGACTTGGAGAAAGAGTTACATAAGGGAGAAAACAACAGGGAGTAAACACAAATTTACCACAATACTTCAAACTAGTAGTGTGATGCAAAATACCAAAATAATGCTGTCTGTGGCAAGATATTCAGCAAGCAGTGGCACCTATCTGGACAGAGGGCACAGTGATGAATAAAAAATGTATTAAAATAGCTATTTAAAATAAAGCTGCAGCCAGGGGACTAGAACAAGAGGGTCTGGATGAGTGGGGGGAGTTCAATGAGCCAATGATTAGTAAAGGACATTGACTACATTAATTAGCCGTACATGGTCTTATGCAAAATTTAACAGCTCTTGGCTAAATAATCTTAATGAATATCATTAGTACTATTAGCAAATCATAAATCTACTTGTTTATGCTGGTAACAAAAATTGCAGTGCAGCTGTTAGTTTTGTGAGTTGAGTCAACCAGCTGACAGGTTTCATTTCTAAAAGTTATGGAGGGCTATTCATAAAGGGGCAGGAACTACGCAACAAAGGCAAGTATCCCACCCATGCAGCTCCACACCCATGGGAAACCCACATGGGGGCCACATTCACCAACAGTGGCCTCTGCGTGGCTCCCTTCTGTGGCCCTGCCCCTGACATGCAGGATCCCTTGGAGTGGTCGGGTGCAGAGCAGTAGACCCAGACAAGCAGCCAATCAGCTTCTCGACCTGGGTCCCAGCAGTGGATCACTTGAGCCCATGGGGTGCTACTGTATAACGCATCATTTCACAACCAAATTTCCATGCGGCTGTGCTCCCTGACATTTTAGCGTAAAAGATTATTAGCTCTATTACGGTGCTTGGCAAACCCGGAAGTCAGCTGTCAGTTGCTTGGAGTCTACAAATTGCTAAGAAAGAATGGCGACTGTATTTCTAGCATTTTGTGTACTTCAAGCTAACAAGATGTCACTTCTTTCCTGGCTTTTGAAAAAGACTTCGGTTAAGAGGGACTTATCTGGAGCACAGCTTAATGCAGAAACCCTGAGCAATCTGCTTCGGTTCCCCTCCAAGTTGCTGAGTCTGTTGTCCGTGATCTGTCTGGTGAGTTGTCCAGTGCCCCAGCTAAAAGGTGCAGGACAGAGTATGGCAGGTACAGTGCAGCTATCCATTTTGATATTGGGAAACATGCTGTTGAGAACGGTTGGAATTATGGAAGCACACACTCAGTGCCTCAACTACTGAAACTTGACTTCTTTTTATTATTATTCCAATAAAGTTTATGCTTTTAAGTCCACGAAGTTAAGTCAAGCAAGCAAGCAGCAGTACTCATAAGCACACCAATGAAGCCCCTTCCACCTCCTACACAGCAATAAAAGTGAAGCGTTAACCCCAACACAACACAATTGCTGCTGGCTCTGTGGCTGCACATGTCTGTTGTGTGCCTGCAGATGCTCAATCCTGTGAAGCGTTAACACGATCAGCACAATAGAAGCATACAGGCACGAGCACACTCTCTACTCGCTATTCCCTATGCAGTGACAATGAACCTCTTACATCACCAACACAGTTATCAAAGTGAAGCACAGTAGAAGCACACAGGTAGGAGGTAGGAGCACACTCTCTGAGATTGGTGTTCTGATCACCACACTACCTCGCTACCTCACTACTGAATGTTAAATATTAATCTCTATTACTAAATTTTTGCGTGCTGATACCGACTCGCGGATAGCACGTAAATTAAATAACTGCTAAAATATGGGGTTATACAGTATGTTGGTGGACAGAGTGCAGTGTGCCAACTGCACTGGGGGGAATGTGCCTGGTTCACCACCCACAGCCCACTGAGGACCTGACGGCAGGAGCGTCCATTTGGGGGGGTCCTTGGGTCCCCACTGTCACTGCCATGGCTGGCTGCTACTATCCAGGGGGAGCATAGCAGGTTTATGGCTGCATTGACATGGCATAGCTGTCCGCACCCTGTGCATAGCACTCTGCACCTTGGGGAATGACGCAGATTGCTGGCACGCCCCACCAGACCTCCCCCCCAGCCTTCCCCAGTGTGGAGCACCATGATTGGCTGGAGGATCAGGTGCATGTGGGTGCATAATTGGTTGGTGACTCTTGTGCAGGGGATGCAGGGGGTGAAGGGTGGTTACGTGATGCATTTACATGGCACATAGCCACTCTGCACCTTTGTGAATAGGGCCCAAGGTCAGCAATACCAGTTGTATGGATCAAACATCACCTATTACAATTCATAATTCAATTCATTTTAGGTTGTAGGCTAAGTATTGATCAAATCTAATGCTACAGATCTGTGCTATTGTAATACTAAGAACATTTACCCCAATTTTAATGAAGCATTAATATGACAGCAGCTGTCATTCACTGAGCGCGTACTATTTACAGTACGTGCTCAGAGTGAAGCTTAGTCAGTGGCTAGCCGTGGTGGTGAGAGGTGGGCTGTGCCAGTTGCCAGCTGGGTATGGGTGTGTGTGGGGAGTGGGGTGGTCTAGCACTGCTAGGTGGGGGGGGCCACTAGACCACCAGGGTTACCTTAAATAATAATAAGAATTATTTTCTTTTCAAGCACAAATGCTATTACTATTGTCGGAGGGGGATTGGGACAGGGAATTGGGGTTCAGGGATCTGGGCTGTGCGGGGGGGGCACTTGCCCATTTGGGTTTTCTTAATACACATGCAGGGATGGGGCTTGGGGGGGCTATAGCCCATATGGGCTTTCCAGTATCTTCACTGTTGGGGATCGGGGCTATGAGGGGCCACTAGACCAACTGGGCTAAACTGGGGCAACTACACAATAATGGGGTACTACTTTGGTGATTGAGTTGTTGGGGGAGGTAGCCCACTATTTTCTGACAATGTGGGCACATTGGCAACCCCTGGTGGATGACAAAGAATGCTTATGCCAGCTCATGGCTAGTGTAATTGTTCTTTGATGGATATCCATCGGGGGTTGTTTCAGAATCCCAAATTGAGGATGTGGCATCCGCCCTTACTGAACTGGGCACAGCTGCCACTGTAAACCCCTTGCTCCATGTCACAACAGAGTTCATGGTGCAAATGGTGGTCGATGTCCACCTTGGCGCAAGCAGCCTGCAGCATGTCGCAGGCTGCTGTCCTGAATCTTAAATAGCATAACTCATGGCACAGAGTGCTACTTGCACCATTTTTCTTGGTACAAGTCACTTTGCGCCATGCATAACCTTTGTGAATGTGGCCCTATGTCTCTGTATCATAGACAGTTTTAAGTTGTTCTACTTATTTATTTGAAAACTAGTGGTTGGCCCAGTAGCACTGAGGGTTGAGTTGCTGGATGCCACACCTCGCGCTGTGCCAGTGACCTGGGTTCGGGAATGAGCTCGATTCATCAGGGGCCGGCAGGGGAGGACTGAGATTGAGCATTGGGAGACAGCTCTCTCAGTCCTGGGGGGCTGGGAACTTTACACCATGCTGCGGTGACCCCTGGGGACACCCGGAGATAACGCAAACAATGGTGTAACTGGGGGGGGACCAAGGCAGATGTCTGCATGTATGTGTGACGTCATTGCATGTCCAGGTTCCCTACAGGAGAAAGAACAGGGGGAAAATATGGCAGCATGGTTCTGCAGCAGCTTGATGGCCACATCTCCACCGGCCGATGATGCCTGAAGGCATGTGCTGGTACTGGTTTCCTCACCGGGCGCGGGGGCCATAAGTAGGTGTAGCTGCATCTGCCAGCTGGGCATGTGAGCTTCGGGGTCAGCGGTGGAGTGTAGTGGTGGCTGGATTGGAAGCAGGAACTGTGGCTGCAAGGAGGTAAAAACTGTTAAAAAAAAAAAGAAAACTAGTAACCAGGAAAGGCACACTAAGCCAAGACTTGTTTCCAGTGTATCCCAGGAGATAGAGAACAGGAATACAGTCATAAAGCATTAACAGTAGCAGTGAAACAGTGTAATGTAAAGTGCAAACAGTGTGCAATTCAATATGATACAAGTGCCATGACAATAAAAGGCACAAAAGTGGGTCCTATGAGCAGATCTGATGCACAATTAAAGTGACAAAAGCAGGTTGAACAATGGCAGCGCAGTGGTAGTTGGGGGAAACAACTTTTTCAGGCAGAGGTAGATCCCAGGAAAAGGTACAACACTGGGCTGGAAGGGCTTCAACAGGGAGAGTCAGGTAGAGGGCAGACTCAGGTACAATGCAAACATGTTTGTTGCATTTATCTTGGCCATGACCCTCTGTTTTGATGTGTCCATTGTTCTGGTTATAACAAGATTTTCATAGGCACCACAGATCATTATCAGGTCCAAACTAAATAATGTACTGATACCATTATCTGAAGTATTTTATCTAACACGTAGAACCAGGGGCCTGATTCTAGAAGGGTGGTGCAAGTTGCCACCAAACACAAGTTGTGCCACCCACAACTGCGATAATGACCCTGCACCCTATTTTAGAAGGGGTGGTGTCTCCACAACAAAGATCTGCAACATGCGAAATGCAGCTAGGTATGCTGCACAGAGGATGTACCTGGCTAGCATGTCACAACCCGCTGCTGCAGGTCGCAAGTGCACCCCCCCCATCCATGCCCCAACCCCCGGGTCACCAGCCACAAAGCGGCATGTTTACCTGGTCTAGTCCCCCCTCAACAGTGTTAAATAAATGAATATCTCCCTCATATCCCTGGTAGTCTAAGCATTTGATCTGTTTAATAAAAGAATAAATCCTGTTTCCCTAGTAGTGTAGTGGCCCTCCCAATGTGTTTAATACAAGAATAGATCCGTTTCCCTGGTAGTCTAGTGGCCTCACCCATCTAGCTGCCAGCCACCCAGCATCCTCACCCATCCCAGACAGCAACTGGCACAGCCCACCTCTCATCTCCACGGCCAGGTCGATTGAGTGCAGTTAGCTGCTACTGCACACATGCTCAGAAATTAACTCTGAGCTTGTCTGTGCAGTAGCGCCATACTACACTCAGTCAGTGGCTGGTCATGGAGGTGAGAGGTGGGTTGTGCCAGTCGCCAGCTGGGGATGGGTGGGGGTGATGGGTGGGCTAGCACAGCTGAGTGGGGGGCCATTAGACTACCAGGGAAATGGGATCTGTTTATTAATTGTTTTACAGTTGGGGGACACACTAGACTACCAAGGTAACGGGGATCTGCTTATTAATTATTTTATAGTTGGGGACCACTAGACTACCAGGGATACAGGATCTATTCCTTTATTACACAGATTGGGGGGGCCACTAGACTACCAGGGCTGGCTATTTGCCGCATATGCGGCCGGCAATGTGTGGTTCAGAGCACAGGTGGGGGTATGGCAGTGCCACCCTGAAGAGCTTCTGCCAATGGTTGTTTCGAGGGGCTGGGGGTATGGGTAGCCCTGTGGGGCCTCACTGGGGTGTGCTCAGTATGGGGGGAGGGTAACCATCACTGTCCACTGGACAGCTGACAGGTCTGCAGAACCCCCGGGGGCATCCATAAGTTATACCAGCTAAATGCTGGGATAACTTACATTGCCAGATCTCCTCTGGGGGTTCTTGTAGAATCCCGATGTGGGCACTTTGTGGCTGCCCTTCTAGAATGGGGCACAACTGCTGCCATAAACCCTCTAGCGCCATGTCACAGGGGGTTTATGCGGCATAACAGCTGTTCGGTGCAAGTGGCCTGCAACATGTCACAGGCCACTTTGTAGAATCGCGCATGTCGGCAACTGCTGGTGTAAGTTGCTACATGCGCCATTCTGCTTGGTGCAATTGCTATTACACCAGGCGTAACCCTTCTAGAATCTGGCCACAAGTCTTTAAATTTATTTCTCTAGCTGTGAATTCAATGTTTTTTTGCTAACATAAGAGGAGATTATTGCCCTTATTTATTAATATTTTTATTCAAAAATTAAATGTTCTTGTAAGAACCAGTGTGCTTGGTGCCATTATGTTCCATGGTATTTATAGGTTTTTCTGTGCTAACTTATAGCTTTATTTTTTTTTTCAAAGATTTATTAAATGTTTTAATAATCTTCTGTAATCCTTGAGTTGTGCAAGGAATTAATATGGTACCTTCCAAATAAAGAGGATGTTGATGTTTGTATCTTTGTCTTTGGTGCATCTGCTTGATATTTATCCTGTCCTGTAATCATGTTGTTCACATATAAACTGAACAATGTTGGGACTGTGATACAACCTTGTTTCACTGAACTTTATGTATCAAACCAGTCCTTTTTCTTTCTATGCTGTACCTCCCCATTATCTCCCATCAGAATATAATAATTTCAGGATGACTAATAACCATGGTTCTAATTTATAAGAGATTAGGATGTCATTGGGGGGTGAGGATATAGTATGCATCAAGCAGGAAAGGGATCTTGGCGTAGTCATCTTTGATGACCTCAAGGTAGGGAAAAAGTGCGACAAGGCAGTAGGTAAAGCCAATAGGATGCTGGGATGCATAGGCAGGGGCATCACCAGCAGGAAAAGGGAGGTCATAATTCCACTATACAAGATACTAGTGAGGCCCCACCTGGAGTACAGTGTACAGTTCTGGAGACCTTACCTACTTAAGGACATAGACAGGGTAGAGAAGGTTCAGAGGAGGGCAACAAAGATGGTATATGGATTGCATCACAAGTCCTTTGAGGAGAGGTTGAAGGACTTGAATATGTAATCCCTGGAGGAGAGGAGAGACAGAAAGAATATGCTAGAGACATACAGGTATCTTACACGGAGGAACAGGGTGCTGGAATACACTATTTTTCATTGAAAAAGATGTTCCAGGACTAGAGGGCATGGGATGAAGTTGGAAGGAGGGCAATTCAGAGGAAACGTGAGGAAGAATTTCTTCACAGAATGGGTAGTGGACAAGTAGAACACCCTGCCAGCGGAAGTAGTGGGGGCCGAAACAGTCACAGGATTTAAGAATGCAAGGGATAGACATAATGGAATTCTGGAGGTCAGGGGTAAGGGGCAACACACTTCTAGGAAAACATAAAGTGAACTTACAAGCTCAAATGGGCAAACTGGGTGGGCCATAGGCCCTTATCTGCTGACAGTGTCTATGTATCTATGCAGTACGCTTCTATTGACATTGTCAAAGCTCCCTCTATGTCTACAAGGCAATATATAAATTTCCTTTCTTACAATTCACATATTTATTAATTAGATACACTAAGATAAAAACATTGTCAACCATGGATCTATGGTCTTTGAAAAATGTCCTGTAATTTGACATCTGGAGAAATACATATATTTTCTCCTATTGCCTAGTATTTTGGTCAGTATACATACATGTATACCACTAGGTACTATGTTTACATACAGTAACAGTTCAAGTTAGTGTGGACTAGGTCAATAAGCCACCCATAGCTCTACCATTGACACCCTGTCTTTCCCTTTTCATTGATGTACAACAAACTCTCCCCCCCCGGAAAAAAACTGTAATCTTCAGTCCAGGTTTCCTATAATTATAGTGGCAGGGTAGCACCACAATATTTAGGATTGAGTAGGCACTTTAATGTTAAACCCCAGTTTTTGCACTTTAATATCATCACAACCATTCAATGGATTTGCATGAAATTTTGCATATGTGGTCTCCTGCGGGTAGATCTCCTGCCGTGCCAAGTTTTGTTCTGATCGCATTTATGAATTCTGAGATGCAGATAGAAAACAAAAACATAAAAAAATTGCTATTTTTTGCCTTTCTTTTTTTTGCCATTGCACAGTGCCCAGATGAATTTTGATCTGAAATTTTCAGGGTAGAAAGAGCTTGGCACAGAAGGATTTCCTATGGTGGTGTGGTGAAAAAATATTAATCTGTTCTAAAGTTATTACATTTAAAAAATCTGGGTTCTGAGTATGCTCAGTAAGTACTTCAAAATTGCTGTATGATGTTTTCACATGATGGGTCCTTTTTCATAGGGGCAATAATATGTTTTCATTTGCTGCCATCTTGTTGTACATTTTTCCCTAAAAATTTAAATTTTAAAAAATCACAAAAATGACATTCTGGAGAGTGACCAACACATGTAGCTTGCTTATTGGTACCCATTAGCTGGATGATGCTGCACGTAACTATTGCAAAAATTCACATGAAATTTTTTTTAGGTTTATAAATCTTTTTTCGTTACTCAGAATACAAAAAAAAATCTTTTTTGCATCATAAGTAATGAAAAAAGATTATTTTTCATTAGGAGAAACTGCTTTTCCTGGTGTCTTATGGTACCCCCCCACCCTCCGATCCTCATCCCCATATTTATCATTTATTTCCCTGGTATCTAGTGGCACCACCCACCCTTCCGTCACTGTCCCCATATTTAGTTTTCATTGTCCCTAGTGTCTAGTGGCACTCACCCCAACCTCTGATCTCCATTTCCATTACTTGTTTTTCATTCTATAGCATCTAGTGCCACCCCCTTATCGTCCAATTTCCCCTCCCTGTTCAGATTTGGATTTCCCTGGTGACTAGTGGCACTCTCCACCATCTGATCACCCTCCCCACATAGAATTTGTATTTCTCTGGTGTCTAGTGGCACCCCTTCCACCTCTGATTGCCCTCCCCATTCAGGACTTGTATTTCTCTGGTGTCTAATGGCACCCTCCTCCATTCAGTATAGTCCCTGAAATAAAGAAAATAGTCCCTCAATGTATTTTTATGCCTTTTCCTGTAAAAAAGAAAACAGTCCCTTGGTGATGCACCCCCCCACACCAACCTCCCACTGAGCACTCACCAACCTGCACCTCCCCAGACCCCCACACACACCTTCACTCACCTGGCTAGGTTCCAGAGTGAAGATTCACTCGCTGATTGAAGACACGTCTTGCTGCTGGACCCAGTGACTGCTACATGAAAAATAAAGGTAAGTGTGGTTCAATGCATTTTAATGGAATTTTCAATTTTGGTGAATAACTTTGCTATGTTTGCATATTGTGACACCATTTTTTAAATTTATTTATTAAGATCTAGGATTAAACACCTTTGAGCTGAGAGCACTTTCACAAAGGTTCCTTGTCAGTGGGAGGGAAGACAATATTACAAAGGTTTAAACAACATAGAGCATAAGACATGTACAATAATTACAATAGTTACAGTGGTTAATACAGGCAGTTTATACAGACAAGACAAAACTATGAAGGGTGGGTTACCCTCGGTCCCCAAATAGAGTAAGTTAGAGGAGCAAATAGTTGAAGGTCATAGGAGGTAGGGACATAATTACTAGAGAGGGTAGTTAGTGAAGAGCATAGTAGGTGGTAGAGATGAGACAGCTAAAAAGGATGATGGGCGTGTGGAGACGATAGTGACAGATTGAGTTGCAGCAGTCATAGACCTTGTCGGGGGGGTGGACAAATGCGGCAGGTGGTCAGTCAGAGTTGTGAGCCTCCTTGAGTCACTGTGGTAGGGGGAGGAAGAGAGAGTAGGGGGGAAGAGATGGCTAGGCATGCCAGTACTGGGAGCCACTGGGGTAGTTCAGAGTCCTATGGCAGGGGGACTACTGGAAGCAGTCACAGGTGCTGGATATGGAGAGCTGCTGGTGTAGTAGTCTCTTGAAGGGGCACAGAGTAGGTTGAGTGGAGATGGTATGGCTGAGGGCATTAATTCAGAGGGGGTGCTCTGTAGACAAAAGAGCACTGAACCTGCATTGTTCAAAGATGTGGAACATGGAAGAGGTGAGTGCTAGCACTTCTTGCCCATTGGAAGTTGCTGCTGTGTGGCTGAAGTAGATTAGCTATGACATGGGGGAGAATACCTAGTTGTGCCTTTTTTGCCAGCAAGCAGGTTTGGTAGTGTAGCCTCCCACTGAGTTGGAGCCAGCCCAATTGGGAATAGAGGTCACAGGTATGGATGAGATGCTCAGCTCCTGTGAGCAGCCTGCAGGCCTTGTTCAGTGCAACCGATATTCTGCGGACGGTGGTGGGGCTAGCAGCACCATAGATGACCAAACTGTAGTCTATGACAGACAGGACGGAGCAGATGATAGCTAGTCTAAGAGCGTCCGAAGTGAGACAGTGCTTGTGTCTGTGGTGGAGACCGATTTTATAGTTGACAGTCCTAGCCACATTGCTGATGTGCTGGTCATAGGCAAGACTGCTGTCAAGGGTGACCCCAAGATATTTAAAGTGCTGGGTATGTTCGAGCAGAGTTCCAGATCATGTGCTAATGTTGAGAGTGTGTGATTTGTACTTGCTTCGAGTGCTGCAGAACATCTTGGTTTTGGTTTTTTTGCTGTTAAGGATAAGTTTATGTTTTTGGAACCAGTCCTCAACAATTCCGAAGCTATGTTGCAGCTTGCAGTCAAGTTCCTCTGGGTCTGAGCAGTTTGAGAAAATTACTGCATCATCTGCATAGAGTAGCATCTATTGTGGGCAGCGGCATGGTAGATTGTTGAGGAAGATACTGAAAAGGAGTAGACCCAATATGGAACCCTGGGGGACCCTAGATTTTACAGGTAGATAATCAAAGAGGACATTGTTGATTTTCACTCTTTGTGTACGTTGTCCTAGGTAGCTTTTGAACCAGAGGGTTGATTCTGCAGAGAGGCCAATTTAGGTTAATTGGTTTAAAAGGAGGGAGTGGTGGACAGTATTGAAGGCCTTTGAGAGGTCAATGAATACTGCCCCTGCTAAGGTTCCTTGGTCAAGAGACCGGTGAACAAACCCAGTGAGTTCTAGTAGTGCCATGGAGGTACTATGGCCTTTACAAAAGCCATGCTGTTCTGGACACTGGATTGAGTGTTTTACAAGATATTCAACCAGCTGGTCAGCCACTGTGCATTTTAGCGCTTTAGAGTGCAGATGCAAAATAGAGATGGGCTGGTAATTTGACAGCAATGCCCAATCCCCATTTTTGAAACCAAGAGTCACAATGGCTGATTTCCACAGCTGTGGGAATTGCGAGGGCAGAGTGACATGTTCAGGATCTTGATTAAGGGAAGGAGAACTTCTTCAACAGTGAGGGCAACAAGTTTGAGGTCCAGTGTGTCTGCACTTTGTAGCAATTTCCCGAGCACTTCGAGGAGGTATTTTCTGAATAGTGCAGGGGCAAGTTTCTTGAAGTAAAAAGGAGGGGCAGACTACTGAAGGTGGGCATCCGTAGTAGAGGTGCTGGAGTGAGGAGGGTCCTTGAAGAAGTCTGGGGGGAGTATCCCAGAGAGGTCCGAGAATGCTTCATTGAAGGCGTTGGCTAAAGTAAGTGGGTCCTGGGTAGGAGTTCCCTGTATATTGATTAAGTTCTGTGCTGTTTTCACACCCTTCCCTAGGACTTCCTTTAAGTTGGTCCAAAAGGTTTTTCTGTCACTTCAGGTGACAGTAAACGACTCCTTGTGGTGTTTTGATTTAGCCTGACATATTGCCCAGGTGCAGGCATTTCTGGCATCCTTGTATGCTTATATGACTGAGGGTTTACCTGACTCTCTGATAAGGTGCCATAGGTGATCGCACTTCTTCAGTTTGCTTAGGAGGTCAGATAATAACCATGGGTTAACTGATTCCCTTGCCTTGACCTTCTTGTGGGGCACATGCATGTCACAGACTTGTGTGAATTGTTTTATAAAATAGTCCAGGGCAGTGTTGATGTCAGTAGCACTGTCAATTGGTGATCACTTGGTGTTGGCAAGATCATGTTTCAGGGACTGAATATGCCCATGCTTTAGTACCCCACTAAAGGTGAAGCAGGGTGGTAGCTTGAGGAATTTGTTCAACCAGTTACATGATACTGGGGAGTGGTCACTAATAGCGTCCAGGTGCACTGTCACATTGGAGAGTCATTCTAGGTTTCCTGAAAGTATCCAGTCTAGGAGGGTACTGGTGCCTGTTTTGTAATTAACCTTAGTTGGGGAGGAGACAAGCTGGGTGAGGTGAACTGAAGAGATATCGTCCCTGTATGCGCATGCATTGGGTGAAAGCCAGTTGATGTTAAAGTCTTATAGTAAGATGGTCTCAGAGTTAGAGGGCTGGCCCTGGATGAAATAAGTAATACCTTTGAAGCCCCTTTTGTGTTCATTGGGGGAACGTAGACAGAGACGACTGTTAAGGTTTTGCTGTGTGCCCAAAGTATGGCTTTAATTGCTAGTACCTGTGCATGGGGCCTGAGATCAACCTGTGGGAGGACGTGTCCTTTCATTGTGTCCTTGATGTAGATGGCACAGCCACCTCCTCTCTTGATAGCCATGTCAAGCCTGAAAATATTGAAGCCAGAGAAAGCAACTTCATTGTCAGAGACCTTGGGTGAGAGCCAGGATTCAACAACTGACAGGATGTCAGGGTTGTGCTGTGCAGTCCAGGCTTGAAGTTGTTCTAGCTTGCTTGGGAGGCTTCAGATGTTAATTGATGCAATTTTGATCATTCCATGTGTTGGTTGTTTTTGGGGGGGTGACGTGGACTTGGTGGACCAGGGTTTGGGTGCACATCCCCAGCCCTAAGCAATAGGAGGTGGTGTGCAAAATCCTGGTAGACATACAACTTTTTACAAAGACTGCTGTTTTTCTTCCCATACGTGGACTCAGGGAGTCCAGGTGGCTTAGATCATAGAATTTTGTTGGGGCATAGGTTGCAGGTCATCAATGTCAGCCACCATCTAGGCAGTAGTATGAGCCAGTGAGTGGACCAGGCTCCCTTAGCAGTCAGGAAGTAGTGCCCAGAAACACAGTAGGATTCATAGAGGACATGTGTGCCAGGGTACATCGGTAGCTGAGAAGCCTGCTGACATCTTAGAGTATGGCCATGGTAAAAGATTGCGAGGAGGATGAGTAGCTGTAGTATTGTGCAGAAACTGTGCAAATTTTGTAGCCTGCTTAGCCCGTTAATGTGAGACACTTGGTGGTGTATTTGCATATGACTGAGAGATCTTGCAGCAGGAGTAAGCAGTTGTAGAGCCCCTAGTGGTGGCACTGTATAGGCTGTGTATAGGAAAGTTGATACTTAGTAATTTACAAGATTTCGTGATCACTCTACCCTATAAAGCAAAGCGTTGAGCTAGGGTGGGTGGGGAGCCAGTGCACAGCACCGGTGGGGTAGCTTTTGGTGGCAGGAGCCATACCTTGCTGTGTTTGAACCCAGGCAGGAAGTCTTGGGTGGCAGCCTGAGCAGAGCCGGCCATCCGGTGAGTGGTAGCAGAGCTGGGGAGCCCTGTTGAGGGAGTTCTGGCTGCTGAAAGACAGAGAGAGAGGGCTAGGGGTTAAATGCTGGCCACAGGACAAAAGGGCAGACAGTGCAGCGGGGGACAGATTAATCAGACAAAGAGAGCAGTTTGCCTGAGAAAGGAAATAATCAAGAAAGGCTGTATCACTTTAAAATTAGAAGTTATCACAGTTTTACAAGGCTTACACTCTTTTTTTGTACAATTATTTAAACATTTCAGTAGCTTAGAGCAGAGAAATGCAGGTAATTAGAGTGAAAATAGTAGAGGCAGAGTGAGAAAGGTTTCGGCCAATCGGAGTGTGCCAGAAAACAGCGATCGTGTCCCGATTGGCTGGTGGCAGGAGCCATTCCTTGCTGTGCTTGAATCCGAGTAGGAGGTCTCGGGCAGCGGCCTGAGTGAAATCGGCCATCAGGTGAGTGGCAGCAGAACTGGGGAGCTCTGTGGAGGGAGTCCCAGCTGCTTGCTGTGCTTGAGTCCAGGCAGGAGGTCTCAGGTGGAGGCCTGAGTGGAGCCGGCCATCCGGTGAGTGGCAGCAGAGCTGGGGAGCCCTGTCCCGGCTGCTCAACGGATATTTTCAACATGGCATTTCTGAGACCCCAACTCATGAACAATGACAGTGGAATTATGCAAATCTGCCCCAAAAGGTGATTTTGCAGTTGCTTGATGTAATCACCTTTAGGGCAGGATTTGAAAATTTCCACTGCCCTTGTTCATGCTGTGGGGTCATAAGAAGGGTGCGTTTAAAATTTGGGGTCAAAATATGTTAAAATGGCGAAGTTATGCGCATCTGTTGAAATTATGCTACACTCACTCATAACTTTCATAATTTTCAATATTTTCACCCCAAATTTTACATGTAGCAATTTATTTGCACCAACTCATGAATGTGATAGCTGTCATTTTCAAATATTTGCCAAAATGTGTTTTTGTGCCTCTGGTGTGGAATGATGTTATGGTGGTGCGGAATGATGTTTTAGCAGGGATTTTGAAAAGTTTCACTACTGGGTTCATGACATTGGATAATAACAAGGCTATGCTGACAGTTTGGTTGCTGTTGTGCTACAAATGAAAGTGCAGAACCCTGAAACATACATGTACACATCAATGGAGGGATGGGGGAAAATAAGAATATGATTACACTATCGGAAAAACTGTAGATAGATGGGACCACAGGGCTCAGAGGGCTCTACGCTCCCACAGACAAATAAAGATATGATTATCCTATTTTAAAAAAGTAAGGACATTCTTTGCAAACAAAACTCAGTTAATGCAACATTTAAGGTTTAGGCTAAAGCAACAAAAGTTGGGAAATGTCACTTTAGGGTTTCCAACCCTAAAACCCTAACTGCACCCCTAAAGCAAATCATGGGTGGGCTCTTCCTAGGGACTGTCAACCCAAAATCTCACCCCATTCTTTACACTCCAGAAACATACACACCTAAATGCGTGAACTTTAGGGTTGACAGCCTCTAGGAAGAGTCTGCCCCTGATTTGCTTTGGGATGGAGTTGGGGTTTTAAGGTTGGAAACCCTAAAGCGACATTTGCCTACTTTTGTCACTTTAGCCTGAACCCTAAATGTTGCATTAAAGGATTTTTTTTTGCAAAAAATATTATATAGTAAAAGGAAAGTTTTATATATACTGTACGGTACCTAAGCCAGTTATAGTGTTTTACTGTTTTATTTTTTAAAACATGCAATTTTCCAGCACAGGATACTGGCTTCTTTTTCATGCCTTATAAACTTCAGCCTCACATCAGCCATTGCTAGTGGCACCCAAGAATTTGTGTCTGTTTATCGAAGTGTTTACCCCAAGTTGTTCACTATGTGAAGCTGCTTCTTCAGATTCTGATTCTGACTCTAGCACCTGCTTTGTATTTATTGTTACCTTTTTCCCTTCTTCCTCTTATGTATTCCTCTTTGTCCTCATCTCCTGATAACAAATATTGCACTTTTACATTCTTAATATACTTTATTTGTTGTTATAGTTTTCCTTCATCCCCTTCTTGTATTTCTTTCTTGTTTCCATGAGAATTCTTATTGTACTGTTTGCCTCCTTATTCACATTGGAAAGTATTGTTGATGTAAAGACCACTATCCTTTAGTTGGCCACATACTTGACAATCTTTTTTCTTTTCCCTTGGAGTTTAACACCACAAATATCTTCTCTCTCTTTTGCACAATTTTGTACCTAGAGGCACTATGTCTTCCCAGTTAATTCTGCCCTTTTGAATACTTTTAATATGTTGTATAGCATCACTTTTACAAGTAATACAGATTCTGTTTCATTTTACGATACTCTCTTTATGTATAATGTATACTGATGGCAATTTTATTTCATCTTGCCCCTCATTAATGTCTGTTTTGTTAAATTTATTTTGGCACACTCCGATATCCCTCTTCTGGTTTTAATTCTTGCTCTGTTGCATCTCTGCTTTCCACTACAAAGTCTTTTGTTTTATTACCTTGTTATCTGTCTTTATTGCATTATTATTTAATCCTTTATCCTGCTTTCTAATTTTCCTCTTTAGACACTTCATAAGTTTTTTTATATTTTTATTTCTCCTGGGTTTTCCTTAGATTCCCTTCCTGATCCATTCTAGTGTCCTCATCAGTTTTCTCTTTATCTACTGATGCAATCTTTTCTTTTTATGACGTAATACTTTGTAAGACTTTTCGAGTTTCTACTTGTTCTCTTCTCATTATTTCCTCTGTAATTTGTTTTATTTCCTTTTGAGTTTCTCCTATTTTTTTCTGTATCTAATTTTTCTTTTCCTGTGTGTTTTTAGTTGCAAGATTCATTTTTAGGTGCATTGCATATTATTTTTTTTACTGTCCTTTCATTTTTTTTTTAATTCTTCCAACATTCCTTTCAGTGTATAACCATCTTGTAGTAATGGACCTTATATCTTTATTAATTCACTATATAACACATTTGGAATTGTTTTAATTAAGTTTTCCTCCTTTGCTCTAACTCCTGAGGCTTCTGTGCCCCCTACTTGTTAGCCAACTAGTGTTTCCTCTTTCCAAAGATGTAGCAGGTCTAATGGATTTGAGGGTGGGTCAGGGTTTACTTTTTTCCATGTAAGAAGTGATAAGTTGAAGTCTGTACTGAGTTCAAAGGAGCACTGGTGGAAGGGCAAAGGAACACAGAGGATATTAGTGTTGCATGGTTCCACCTATTAGTTTGCATAGATATCACTTGTACAGGTCTGAGAAATTATTGCTGCACTGTATCCCTGTAGACACCAAATGTTGTGGTGTACCTCAGGGTATCTGTATGGTGTTGGTCTGCTGTAATAATAAAAATCTTTAACAATAAAAATAAATAAATAAATAAAAAGATAAATTTAAGTCTCCTAAGAATGTGCAATTGCCTTAGGTGTTTGGTCTATCAGAATGTAGTATTGACACTTATTATGTTATTGTCTACATTATTTTTCCTCTCCACTTGTCTCTTCAGGTTGTGCTGTGCCCTGTTTGATAATTGCAATGGTGTTTCCTCTTTTTTGTTTTGGTTCCAACCCTTTTGTGAAGGTGCTGATTAATTTAAAATATTGATGATAGTAGCTTTATCCTCACACCTTTGTGTCTCTAAATTTTGTAATAAATAATTGTCTTCATTATCATTTGGCCCATCTCCCTTTTTTTTTGTTACAAGCAACACAGGAAGGAAGTGTTAACTTGCTATTGTTCATATTCAATTTTCTATTATCTTTATTGTTTATTATTACTAGAACTTTGTTAGTGTCTAAAACTCTATTATTCTTCCAAGTTTGCTATCCTTAGTAGTTTTTGATTTCCACTTGTCAGTTTCATATTCAAAGTAATCCCCTTTACTTTATGCATGATATTCCACAGTTAGTGCACACTAAAAAGAATACACCAATCAGTTTGCACCAGTGTACAAAACAGTTATACGATTATACAAAACAACTAGGTAATGATGATATGTCTTTAGAGTTTAAAGGTTACATGATAGTAAGAAAATCTGCAAGAGTCACTTTTTGCTGTCAGCAATGTATAATTCCAGAACGAGGAATGGAATCTTGATGCTCTCCATTCTTTATGAACTCACTACTGACTTTGGCTTCTAAGGAAAATAATGTGTTCTATCCAAGAAGGTATTTAGACAATGGTTCATTATTATCTGTTTGGTTGGTTAAAATTCCAATTCTGTGCAAATGTTTATTTTATCTTTCTTGTCCCCAGCTTACATTTGCTTCTGCAATTGATCCAGCTTTGTGTTCATTGCATCCATATCAGGTCTCTCCTTTTTATTGGGAAGCTGTGTTTAATTTTGGCCCTGTGGAAAAACAAACCTACAATAATTTTTCAGAAATTGGCTATACAGTATAGTAAAAGCACAAATATTGTTATTTATATAATAGCAAGGAAAATTCTCAGAACCTGATTAACTGATGACCCCTAGAGACAGTGATGTTATTTAGACAATAACATCACTGTATCTAGGGCAAACACAGTGATGACCACACAACAGTGAATGAAATCCCTCCACCATTCCTGCTAAAGACACCACTAAGCTGACAATGCTTGAGAGTTCCCACACAACCATTTCAGTCTCCAGCTACTGGCATTCAAAAAACTGTGCAGCCATAACAAGTCAAATAAAGCCATCAGCAAACAAGCCATGCAAAGCTTTTTTTCTTGTAACATTAAAACAAACCAACATAGCAAGCAGTTTCCAGTAATCATAAAGGTTGTGCCCACATGTCCTCCACTCCCATATTGCCCCCACTCACTGGTGCTTCCAACTGCCTTCATGGTAGTCCTCTGTTGTTCTATAGGAAGTCTGGTACTGTACGGAACTCAGTACTGTTAAAGTAAATGTGAAGAAAAAAACAGTTTATTTTCAAGAACAGCCACTCTGTGTGAATGGTTTCTGTGCTGCTGGCTCTGTGGCTTAACTCAGCATTCAGCTGTTTCCTTGAAGCACATAAAATTACTCTTAATTGAACTACCAAAATCAGACTCCCGTCTAAGAAATCACAGCTCCTTTTCAAACAAACAAACAAAAAAACAGTTTACTTACTTGCCTTGATCCATTTGATCCAGTCATCCAGGGAAACTTCCTGAAATGGAAAACCAGAGGTGTCCACCTGGCTACTTGTAACTGCAATGCAGTTTCACTACACTGGTTTTTGCTTAACCAAAAAAAAAAAAACAACAACATAAAAACACATACATCTTCACCCAGTCCCAGAGAAGGCAGTGGGACTTGTTGAATTGGGGTGGATATGAAGTAACAGTTCTGCAGTCAAAGACAAGTAGAAGTATGGGAGGGAGAGAGGCAGGCAAAAAGCAGCAGCACCACCTACTGGGCAAAGAAAACACCAGCACTATTTTCCATGTATGTATACCTACTCAGTAAAAAATGACTAAAATTATATTTAAACATAATTTTGTATGTATTTTTTTTTATTTTTCAAACAACCCATTGTATAATAGCAATAAAGCACTACAGAGTGTGTGTTATTGTGTAATAACATCACTTCTCAGGGGTTGAATGCACTCACATGTTTCAATCACCCAAGGCATGACATTATTACAAATTAACATACTCACACACCCTGTCATGCCATATTGCTTAATTACTATCTGCAAGTGTGCACAAAAATGTAACTTTAACTAAAATATTTATGTTCCTTCTGGTATCAATATTATCTAATTATAATCTCTTATCCATGAAAGTATATAAAAGTTTTACCCCCAAAATATTTCCATTTTTTCTGATACAAAAAACAGCTAATATGTATGTTTCACAATTTCTGCAAATCTACAGAAGCGTATTTTATCCTTCTGAGCAATATACCTATATTTACATTGTCCCTTTCAGAGTCATCAAACTGGAATCACCAGAGAAAAAAGGTGGGCTTGAATCAAAATTACACCTCTCACAGCTGGTCTTCAGCTCTCTGGAACAACAAGATGAAAAATGTAAAAGCTGGGACAAGCATCTTTGCTAGATGTATTTACAAAAACAATAAATTAAGAATTAGCTAAAAAGTAGGGACTAGACTTTGGCTCAAAATAATCACTAGTGCCTCTTAGCTCAAGACAGTCTCCTGCTCCATTCCTCTCTGTGTAAACACTATCTAAGAAGAGCCGAGAGGGCTACAGCTGATGAATTTAGTGTGAAAATATTGAAAATGTGTTGTTTAAGATTTTTACACCAAATTTTCAACATAGACTTGTTATAACCCTGCCTCATGAAGAGAAGGGCAGAGAAACATAGAATTTGATGGCAGATAAGAACCCCTTGGCCCACCTATTCTGCCTATTTCCCTACTTGATGGATAAGCTGCAGATTCTAGTTAATCAACAGCTTACTTCCTCCTTCCTCCTACCTCCCACTAGAATTGCCTTATGCTTATCCCATGCATTCTTGAATTCTTCCACTGTTCCTGACTCAACAACCTCCTCAGGAAGGCTGTTCCTTGCATCCACAACCCTCTCAGTGAAAAAATACTTTCTAACATTACCTCTGAGCTGTCCCCCCTCTATCTTCAAATTGTGCCCCCTTGTTCTTGCACATTTCTTCTTCTGAAAGATGCTACCCTCTTGTACTTTTTTAATTCCCTCATTAAACGTAATGTCATTTTTTATGTATATTGCTACTCCCCCCTCTCCTTCTGTTGGATCTATCCCTATGTATCAAGTTGTAGCCTGGTATATTCATATTCCAAGTGTTTGTTTCATTCCACCAGGTCTCGGAAATAGTGGCTACATCTATATTTTTTCCTTTAATATGATCTCTAGTTCTGTTCTTTTGATAATATTGAGACTTCTTGCATTAGTAAGTAATATTTAAAACTTCTTTCTTGGATTTCTTATTTCTAGTTCTATTTTTTATGGGCAGTATTATCTTGTATATTAGTTGTTACTCCCACTAGACCCATATTTACAGAAGCCCCTCACCTCCTAGTCAAAAGTTTACATTTTTGTTTACATAAGTGGAAATCGATTTCCCCAGTACAGCACTGCCTCTCCTATCTGAATGTAATCCATCTCTACCATACATACTAAGGTTTTTTTCATAGTGTTTCCAATGTGTAAGACAGGTCAGGCCATTTTGAAGACACCAGAGCCTGAGCCAGTTGTTAAAATCTTTAATTATTTGGTTTTTGTGTATACTAATTCATGGTACTGGCAATATCTCCGGAAAACAAATGTTGTTTGTCCATTTAGATAGTTTATTTCTCAAGGATTTTAGGTTATTTTTCATTTCCTCTGTTGGAATCCTGTATACATCATTTACCCCCATGTGTGTAATTGTTAATGGATTTTCTCCTGCATATTTTAATACTTTAACCACTTCCCCCTCTGTATCAGAAATTCTTGCACCACCAAATGTACTTACTGTTCTGTTTTGTTTATCCATATTACAAATTTATCTATCACAGTGTCTAATAATAGAATCACCCATAACCACACATTGCTGCTGGTTTGTCATGTTATTTGTTTTGGGAAAGGGAGCATTGTCTTGATTACATGTAGTGTTGTCCCCTAAAGGATCCTGTTTTGGGGGGGCCTGGTTTGTTTCTACTTGTACTAGTGCAGTACTGGTGTCACTAATGTGAATAAAATGCAGACTTTCATTGCCAATAACCTGCATTATTTGTTCATTATTGTCTGTATAGTCATTTGTTCCTGGTGACTCATTGTGATATAATAGGAAGTATCTATTCTCTAACCTTACCTCATTATCATCTTGTGGTCCATATATTTGTTTACCCCTTCTTTTCTTTGAGTTTCCCTTGACCAGAGTCTAATCGTCATCATTATTTTCTATTCCTGAACTGTATTTCCTTTTACTTAGTCTAACATTGTTACTTTATTCAAATCAGGCTGTCTTGACTGGTTACATTTAAATCTTGTTTCCATGTTATTTTGTGAATGTTCTAAATGAGCCAATCTGTTAGTAAACTCCCGGAGTTCCCTGACCATTTGTCTATTTGATACACATTTCACACATTGAAATTCCTCCTTAATCATTTCTTTATTTGCAAGCAAGTACATCTTGCAATCCACACATTTAAATCCTACCTCTTCATCCAAGGTCATAATTATATCAGGAGCTGTTCTTGTCGTATCGTGCATCACCGTTGGTAACATAATATTACTACTGCTTGCCTGTGTCTCAATTGTATCTATATTTATTACTAGACATAATTTGGGAGATTCCACTTGTGTTGTAATACTCCGTCGACATATCGTGGATTCAGTATCCCCTATGTCAGTTGTCACACTTGCCATGGTAACAACCAATTACTAGTACCTTGTACACTGGGATATTACTTCTGTTGCCTCAATAATGTTTCTTTAACCACCTTATGAAAGCACTAAAATCTATCTTTTCCTCTAAAGTCACAGTAATCTTTCTTGGTCCATTTTCCTTGTTTCTGATCATTCCTTGCCGGACACGCCAGACACATGCCGACACGGGTGTCTTTGCATGTGTCTCTGCGCGTGGCCATGTGCACTCACCCCGCTCATGTTCCCCCACTCACAGAGCTAAAAGCTTTGTGCTACAGTACACACAGAGAGTATAATTAATACCACAAACTATTGCACAATTCAAGGCTGTAGTTCTTGATCAATGATAGCCCAAACTACAGGTTGAACTCAGTGCTTCCTAGGTCACACCTCTCGGCGGATCAGCTGCAAGCTAGTTTTTAAACAGATAAATGCTCCCGTGTGTGTTTGCCCTCCATACTGCCACACAGTAATACTGTCACACAATGTAGGCAAGACAAGCAGACACACGTTTTATAGCCACTCGTAGAGGGACTAGATATTTGTACTTAGTGACCCCGAAGTGTTGTCCCAGGTCATTCTCCCAGCCCTGACAAATTAGTTTCACAGTGCCTCAAATAAAAACTTATTCAAAAGGCTAAAAGCCTTGTTCTACAGTACACACAAAGAGTGCAATTACTACCACAAACAAGTGCACAATTCAAGGCTGTAGTTCTTGATCAATGATAGCCCAAACTACAGGCTGGACTCAGTGCTTCCTAGATCACTCCTCTCGGTGGATCAGCTGCAAGCTCATTTTTAAACAGATAAATGCTCCCATATATGTTTGCCCTCAGTACTGCCACACAGTAATACTGTCAAACAGTGTAGGCAAGACAAGCAGGCACATGTTTTACAAGCTTTAATGTGTGGTAAAAATATTGAATATTACCAAAGTTATGAGCATGTGTTTGCAAAATTTAACACAGCCTCATAACTTTGTTTTTTTATATAAATATATTTATTATATTTTTACACCAAATTTAAAACATAGCCTTTTTATGATCCCACCTCATGAATAAAATCAGAGAAAAGTTTAATCTTCTGTCTGAAAGGTGATTTCATGCAGGGACCACAAAATCACCTTTTGGGATGTAAACAAAACCCATTTTGGCCAGAATTTGAAAAAAAACAGTTGTCACATTCATGAGGTGCTGTAACAATATGGTTATGTTGTAAATTTGAGGTAAAATATTGAAAATGACCAAAGTTACAAGCTTTCATTTGCAAAATTCACTGTAGGCTCATAGCTCTATTGTATTTTAATATTTTCACACCAGATTTTCAGCATAGCCTTTTTATGACCCCACCTCATGAACAAGGGGGCAGAGAAAATGTTCAGCTCCTGCCCAAAAGGTGATTTCATGCAGGGATCACGAAATCATCGTTCGGGACAAAAAAAAGCATTTTAGCCAGGATTTGAAAAATGACAGCTATCACATTCATGAGGTGCTGTAAAGATATGGCTATGTTGCAAACTTGGGGTTAAAATATTGAAAATGACAAAAATTATGAGCCTGCATTCATAAAGTTCCATGTAGGCTCATAACTTTGCTATTGTTTAATATTTTTACATCAGATTTTCAACATAGCTTTCTTATGACCCCACCTCATGAATAAGGGCAGAGAAAATTTTCAGCTCCTGCTGAAAGGTGATTTCATGCAGGGACTGTGAAACCACCTTTCAACCAGCTCTGTCTAACAAATGTGCAATTGTTCATAAGGTAGGGTCCCAAAGAAGGCATGTTGAAAACGTTGGCTAAAAATATGCAAAACCCCATTGAAATACATTGAACCGCATACCTGTTTCATCAGTTTGCAATCCAGCTTTGAAGAGTGAAGACATGTCTGAAGTCCAGATAGGATTATTGGACCCCCCGATGTGTAAGTAAGGGCTTTCAAGGGGGTACTGGGTGGTGGGTGCTGAGTGGGAGGGTTGGGTGAGGGGTTGTTATAGCCACAGAAGACATCAATGGGTGGTTTTCTTTTTGCAGGGTAAAAAAAAAAAAAAACAATGCAGGGAGGATTCCTCATCCGGACACTAGGGGATTGGGCACCTCCACTGTCACTCTTATGTTTCTGTGGGGGTGGGGTTGTGGGTACTAAGAGGGAGGGATGGGTGGGGTGACATCAATATAAATCTTAAAAAGAAAAAATAACCGTGCATGCATGGTAGTGGGGAAAACAAAGCATGGAGTTTTCTTGTTGGGAAACTTGGCAATTGGGCACCCCAGTGTCACTCTTATGTTTCTGGGGGCTGTGGGGTGGTGGGTACTCAGAGGAGGATCAGCTAGGTGGATTCTCTCTCTCTCTCTCTCTCTCTCTCTCTCTCTCTCCATATATATACTGTATATAAATATATATATATATATATATATATATATATATATATATAAATGTAGTAGAGGAGTGGTGGGGTTCTGTGTAAATAAAACAAATCAAGAATTCCTCATTGGGACACTGGGGGATTGGGCACCCCTAGTGTCACTCTTATTTTTCAGGGGGGGTGCTGAGAAGGAGGGTCAGGTGGGGGAATATCAATATATATCTTAAAAAAGAAGAAATAACTGCACATGTGCAGTAGTGGGGAAAACAATGCAGGAAGGATTCCTCATTGGGACACTGGGAGGTTGGGCACCCCCAGTGTCACTCCTATGTTTCTGTGGGTAGGTGGGTGCTCAGAGGGAGGGTCATGTGGGAGATATCAATATACTGAGGTTCATACTAAAGTGTAAGGAGCAGAGAAGGCAGTGTGCCCATGTGTGCTCCTGCCACATTACCGTTAATAGGACAAAATGTTTCCTTCAGTAATATAGGTGTCTACGCTTTTTTTTAAAAGTAGTTATTAACACTATAGGTAGCTTGCTCCATGAATTAATCACTCTCTGTGTAAAAAAGGCTTTCCTATAATTTGTTGTGAATCTTTTAGGTCTTAGTGTGAAGGGATGTCCCTAGGTGCCTAGGCTATCATTTTTAAATTCAAAATTAAACTCATGTATTTATTTTATTTATTTATATTCACATCAGAATTACAACCCTTTGAGTCAAGGACTCATTTCCAAAGGCTCCTTGTCAAACTACAGCGATACAACAATATCACATGGTATTTAAACAAACAGTACTTACAGTACATATATACAACAACATAGCAAGACATAGTTACAGTTGCTGGGCAGTGTTACAGGCTTGGTTACAATAACATGATAGAAATAGTACATTTACAGAGACTTAGACAGTGTAGCTGCAGTCCTACACAAGCAATGGCTAGGCAGCTGACATAGGGTTAGTACATTGCTTTAGGAGGTGTCAGGAGGCAGTCCGTTAGTGGACATTGTCGATGGGGACAGTAAAAATTTAGCTCTCTGAGGAGTGGGCACCCAGACATTTAGGGTCACAACTACTGCCTACATGCGCACTTTTGGGTAGAGAGGATGTGATTTCTAAGTGCGACCTTAAAGGGGCCCATTTTTGTCAGGGTGGAGACAGAGGAGGGGAGTGCAATATACCAGTATGGAGCCCTATAACAGAAGGACCTTTGGGCAAGTGATGTCCTCACCCTGGGTACTAGAAAGGTCACGTTGGAGGAACTGCGGGTGGAACTAGAGGAGGTGGCTGGGGTTAGAGATGTCTACACTCCGGGTGGAAGAGACCAAGGAGTCAAGGAGTATTTTTTTTTTTTGCCAGTAGGTATGACTGGTATTGTACTCTTTCCTCAAGATTGAGCACATTGGCTAGAGAGTATAGTGTGCATGTGTGGGTCTGCTTGTCGGCACCGGAAAGCAGCCGGCAGGCCTTGTTCACAGACATTTGGATTCTGTTGATAGCAGTGGTGTCAGCTGCTGCATAGATAGGGAGTACATAGTCAACTAGGGACAGGACTGAGGAGATGATGGCCAGGTGGAGGGCTTCTGGAGGCAGACAGTCTTTATGTCTATATAGGAGGCCAATATGAGCACTGGTGGCTGAAGTGAGTGTGCTAATATGTGCGTGAAAAGAGAGTGCAGAGTCAAAAGTGATGTCCAGATATTTGTATGTGAGGACTTGCTCCAGAGGCTGCAGTGAGCTGGAGAGTATCTGGAGAGAAACATCCCTGGCTTTACTTTGATTATGTGCAAAAAGCATAGACTTGGTTTTTGTTTATGTTAATGATCAGTCTGCAGTCAAGGAACCAGCTCTTGACTTGGTTAAAAGCATGTTGTAGAGTGGTCTGAAGTGATGAGGGGTGTGGGTGAGAAGCAAAAAGGACTACGTCATCTGCATAAAGACCTTACATGAGCAGTGGCTAGGTAGGGCATTTAGATAGAGACTAAAGAGAAGTGGGCCTAAAATGGAGACCTGAGGTACACCAGAGCAGACAGGGTGGGTGCTGGAGAGGGTGTTGTTTATTTAAATGTATTGGGACCTTGAGGAAAAGTAACAGGTGAACCAGGAAAGGGGTCCTTGAGAGAGACCAAGTTGTAGGAGGGAGTTCAGTAGAAGGGGGTGACTGGCTGTGTCGAAGGCCTTGGAGAGGTCTATAAATATGGCTTCAGCTAGGTGACTCTTATCTAGGGCTGAGTGAAGACAGGTGGAGAATTCCATGAGAGCTGTGATTGTACTATGGCCAGAGCAGAAACTATGCTGCTCCCTACAAAGGAGGCTATAGGTGTTCAGATACTCAGTGAGTTGGGTGGCTACTACTTTTTCTAGGGCTTTTGAGAGAGGGGGGAGGATGGAGATTGGCTGGTAGTTACTCGGTGATGTGCTAGCCCCACCTTTGTGAATAGGGTTTATTATCACCTTTTCCCAAGCAGTGTGGAACTGTCCCAGGCACAGAGAGTGATTTCATAGATCAGTGAGGGGCACCAGTACTGTGTCAAGGACTAGCTGAAGCAGTTTTGTGTCCATGGAGTAGCCAAAGGGGCTAGTGCATTGAGGGCTTTAGTCAGGTAATGCTTAGCTTCCTGAGTAGTAATGGTATGCAGGTAGAAAGGTGGGCAGTGGAGTGTTGGTGTCAGAGTGGGGAGAATTGGGTCAAAGAAGTTGCTGGGGAGAACTGCGCTAAGGTTAGAGAAAGCGGTGTTGAGGCACTCTGTGATGCTTTGTGGGTCTGTGGTGGTTGTTCCATGAAAGTTAAGCTGGGATGGATGTGGTGAGTGCTTTTTCCCATTTAACTTTTATATTATCCCAGAAGTTCCAGGCGGACCCCCAGGAGGAGGCCAAGGTAGCTCTGTAGTATTCAGTCTTGGCCATTTGTATGTCCCAGGTACATCTGTTTCACTTGGCTTTGCTGGCCTGTCTGTTCCCCGGCTCACCAGAGGTGATGGCTCTGTGCCAGAGGTCATCTCTTTGCCGTAGTTGTTTTAGGAGCATGGGGGTGATCCAAGGTGCATTATGCTTCTTGGTTTGTGTTTTGGTAAATGGGGCATAAATGTCACAGGCCTTGTTAAAAGATAAGAAGTAATCAAGGGCTGCACCCACATTTGGGGTGAAGTTTATGGGGGACCAGTAGCATTGGGCCAAGTAGTGTTTTAGCTTACGGAGATTTCCAGGGCATAGGTGGCGGCTGTAAGTCATACTGGGTGCTGGTTTTCATAGCTGGAAGGACCATGTAAAAAGTATTGGTGAGTGGTCACACAGTAAACTGTAGTGGACCATAAGTCTGCGATTCTGTGTGGGCTGTTGGTGAGGAGGATGTCCAGCATTTAACAGATAGTTATCTTATATGATGTCTTAACATAAAAGCAGGTCCCCTTGTATCCTTCTAGTGTTTATGGACATCAGGTTTAACTTATGTAATCGCTCATTAAATGATAAGGTGCTTAAATTATGGATTATTTTAGTAGTTTGTCTTTGGATTTTTTTCCATCCTGTCCATAGTATCCTTTGTAGTAAATCCCCAAGCCTGGCTACCATAGTCAAGACATGGTGTAACATATGATCTATACAATGGCATTATTACACTTTCATCTCTGCTTCTAAAATTTCTATTGATAGTCTAGAGTATTCGCTTAGCCTTGCCTATCTGTGCATTACAGTGTTTGTTATAAGATAGTTTATCTGTTATTGTCATTTCTAAGTCTCTTTCTTCATTTGTTTTCCTTAGAGGTACTCCTTTTAGAAAATATGTGGTTTCCTTATTGTGTTGCCCAAGATGCACGGCACAACACTTATCACTGTTAAAGCTCATCCTCCATGTGTCAGTCCACTCGGATATCTTAGCTAAGTCTCTTTGTAAAGTGTCTATATTTTCTTGTGTGTTAACCACCCTAGCTATTTTCGTGTCATCTGCATGTTTACTTAGCCAACAAGTTGTCTGTATACCCATGTCAGACATAAATAATTGAAATAACAAATGACCAAGAACCAACCCCTGCGGAACCCCACTCATCATGGCTATCATGTCACATAAATATCCATTTATGCTAAACCTCTGACTCCTACCACTCAGGTAACTCCTGATCCATTTAATAATTCTATGGTCCACCTGGATGTCTGTCAACTTTTCTATTATTGCTCTGTGAGGTACTTTATCAAATGCCTTAGCAAAGTCTAAGAAAATACAATCAATCAGTGAACCTCTGCCCAGTTACTCTGATATTTTTCATAAAAACACAGCAGGTTTGTAACGCACAATTGTCCCATAGTGAACCCATGTTGTTCCATATCTTTGTGATGATATTTATCTATGTGTTGATTTATCATATCTTTAAGGATGGACTCCATAATCTTTCCCAGTACTGAGGTCAGACTAATAGGCTTGTAATTTACATAGTTTGATCTGCTTCCATTTTTATGGATGGGAATAACTATAGCAGATAGCCAATCAGCTGGGATTTCATTCTTTGACAGTGCTTTTAAGTACAGAATACTTAATAGTTTTGCTATCTGTGGTGCTAACAACTTCAGCATTTTTGAGGAGGTGTTATCTGGCTTTGAAGAGTTTGTCATTTTTAGTGCATTCATTTTTATGTTGGCGCACTTGCACAGCCAACATCATGGGACAGTGCAGCTTTGGAGGTGGGGTCACTGTTGGGTGAATGCAGGACACGCACCAGTAGGTGTGTCCCGCATTCCCCAATCAGCCAGCATGCCGGCGCCATACCATGCATACATAATGTGGCAAGCACATCTAAGAAAAGATCCGCTGCAATCCCAGCAAAGCTCATCACACGTAGCAGTCATCTTCTTGCTATGTTCGGCGCCATTATGTGCATGGTTGGCAAGCGGGCAGCCACCTACCTACTGCCAACTTCGGGGGTGCCCAATCCCCCTGTTGGTTAACCCCCCCACTTTCTTTGTGTGCCGACGGGGGAGCCCACTCCCCATCGGCATTAACCCCCACCCCCAATTGTTGAATGCCAAGTGGGTGCCCAATCCCCCTCGGCTCGCTACCGCTTTGTGTGTCATCAGGGGTGTCCAATCCCAGTCGGCATTACTTCCTCCTCCCCCCATGTTGTGTGCCGACAAGGGTGCCCAATCCCCCATCGGCTACAGACACCCCCACAAACAGTTAGGTGGCATGCTGGGAGCCCACCCCAGCATGCCAAATCCCCTGCAAAAACAAAAACTGTCCCACACTGGGTTTTTTCTTTTTTTTGTTTCCTGTAAAATGAAAATGGTCCCTCATAGTCGCAATGCCCACCTCCCCCCAACCGCACCCACTCACTGCGCACCCTGCCTCCCCTCACCCCCCACCCCATACTTACCTGCAGAGTCCAGAGCAATGATCTTCTGTGGACTGGGAACACGTCTGCACTCTTCAAAGCCGACCGTGAACTGAAGAAATTCCAGTAAGCTGTACAATGGAATGAATAGGGGTTTTTCAACTTTAATGCATATCTCGGGCATTTTTGCGAATTTTGGCCCCAAATTTTCAACATGGGGTTTTTGGGACCCCTTATCATGAATTCTTGCACTGTCATGGCGTTATTCAGTTCCAAAAGGTCACTGCTTGGAATCACCTTTCGGGACCGAGTAACGAAATGACAGTGCCACTGTTCATGAGAGGGGCTCTCAAAAAGCCTATGCTGCAAGTTTGGTGGGAAAAATCAAAAAAATGACTGTTTTACAAGTGTGCTTAGCAACTGCGCAATGCACATCCTGACCACAATCTGTTTTCGCAGTTCCGGCGCACAATAGCCTGGTCGCTGTGGAAAGCCCATGTTCGAGACACATTATGAAAATGGCAGTGACACTGTTCATTAGCAGATGTCCTAAAATGCCTACGTTGAAAATTTAGGGACGAATGTCAATAAAATGAGTGTTTTAGGAGCTCACATTGCGCAGTTTGCACACACGCTCGTGACTTTGTGAATTTGTAATACTTTTACTCCAGCTGTTCATCATTGCCATTTTTCTATTCCTCCTTATGAACAGTACAGCTGGCTGAAATGTGTTTTCGCACATCCGGTGCAGAATTGCATGGTCACTGTGCGAAATCTCTTTTTGGGACACTTTCAGGACATGACGGTGACACTATTCATCAGCAGAGGTCCTAAAATGCCTATGTTGACAATTTGGTGGCGAAAGTCCAGACAATGACTGTGTTGCAAGCGCGCATTGCGCAGTTTCCATGCACCCTTGTAACTTTGTCAATCTGCAACATATTCATGCCACATTTTCAACACTGGCATTTGTGCACACCTCATTGTCAACAGTCCAGCTGCCATTTTCAACAGCCTGCCCAAAACGTGTTTCCGCAGCTCTGTCACACAGTGGTGTACTTGCTTTGCAAAATCACCTTTTGGGACACATTAACAAACTCACAGCGCTATGCCTCTCCTCCTCCGCCACTGGCAATGCCAGTGTGACAACATTCAGCATTGACAAATGCTTGTTTTCATTAATATAGTCTGTGCTGATCATAGTCTTTGATGTTGTATTTTCAGTAATATCTCCCAAATATGGTTCATTGTTTGTGAATACATTCCCAAAATAAGAATTAAATATGTCAGCCATTTTGGGGGGTCTTCAGTTTGCTGATTATTGGCTGTTATGGTGCTTAGTCCATTGTTTTGTTTTCTTTGCTAGTTTACGTATCCATAGAACATTTTTATGTTATCCTTGCTCACCTTTCGTGCATTACCTATCTCCATTTTTAATTTTTTATTTTATTTTTGCATACTTTTTGAACTTTTAAATAGCTTTCCCAGTTTTCTTCTGTTTTATTTTGGTTATATTTGTAATACAACTGATGTTTTTTCTTTATTAATTTTTTAGACTTTTTGTGAGCTACTGCAGTTTTATACCTCTGCTGTTGTATTTTTTTTATTTTCCTAATATGCTTATCACATATTGAGGAAACATGTTTCTTAATTATATCCCACATTTCAGAGGTGGATTTGTTTTTTTGTTCTGTTTCCAAATTTACTCTAGCTAGGTCTTCCTGAATTTAATTTGGTTTGCAGATTTAAAATTATACATTTCTCTGCATCCTTTATTTAATGAGGTGTATTCCTGGAGTAGGAAGGACACAATTGGTCACTCTTTCCAAGTGGTATACTAGTATCACAGTCTGTTATATTTATATCATTTGTATTAGGACTACAGTATGTCCAAGATATTTTCACCTCTTGATGGAGTAGTTACAGTATATGCTGTTTTATGCCTAATTGTTCTGTGGAGGTTAAAAATGAAACACTATTTGCTTTTGTAGCTGTCATTTTTTTCCCAGTGTATATCATTAAAGTTTAGGTCACCTAGACAAACAACACAGGCCATTTCACATGCCCTTTCAAGTTGGTGCTTTATTTCTTCCAACATCTCATTTTTGCTGTTTGGTGGTCTATAGAGTAAGCCCATTATGACATTTTTATCTCTTGTTTTTTCTACCTTGATCCATATACTGTAGATTCTGTAATACTATCTTTATTTTTAATATTTGCAGAAATTAGTTTGAACTGTATGTGGTGTGATACATACAGTATATGCTGCAACTCTCCCTCCCATTTTATCCACCCTGTCTAAGTGATATAAGTGATATCCAGGAATTTCTCTTCTCCAATTGTCTTGTCCCATCTACCAAGTCTCTGCAACAAAGGCCATGCCAACCTTCTATTTGATTTTAATAGTGCTTCCAATTCATCTTTTTTGTTACTTACACTCCTAGCATTTATTAAGTAACAATATATACTGTCTACATTTAATGTTTTTTGTTGGTTTGTTTCTTTTTTTGTACAGCTTTATTTTAATCTCGAGGTCTCTCCCCGAAGTTAGTTTAAAAGTGGCATGATTGCTGAAACGTCTGGCTTCTGCCTCTGTTTTTTTTTTTTTTTTTAATATTCTGTTCGTTAAGAATTTTCTTTTACAAGCTGTACATGTATGACATACAACAACAGACAACTGCAAAAACAGACAGACTAACATCCCAAGTAAACTAATAATACATAACTAATAACAACAAATAGATACAATCGAGTGTGCGTTTCAATCCATACCATTAGACATATTCAAGTACTCACAATTAAACACATAAGACCCAAGAGATCCATTATATGTGCAAGATGATAGTATCATGAACACATAATAGACAATGACTAACCAACTAACGAGAGGAGCCCTTCCCCTTGGGCTGGCATTTATGCTGGTGTTTATATATTCAGCCCTGTGCGATGCATCATATTTTCAGATATGCTCAAGGACACCAAAAATGGGAGCCCAGTCCCTCAAGAATGCCTCCTCCCCATCCCTTACCAGCAATGTAAGCCTGTCCAATACTAGAGAGTGGATGGCCATTCTCCACCACACAGTCACCATAGGCCCATTCCTGGTGACCCAAGTGTTCTGAATACAGTACCTGGCCAATACGAACAGAACTCTTGTCCATCTAGGCAGTGGCAGCCACTCTTCCTTGTTTTTTATAAGGTCAGTTAAATCCATAATGTCATCTACAATATATTTCTCATAATCTTTTCAGGCATTGTTTATCCCCACATATAACATGCCTGTTTGTTTTTTTGCTGATATATGACCTTTGGGAGTATATTTTTCACATCTTTTATCTCTGGGCCTGGCAAACAGTTTACTTCCCTATTTATTTCATCCATTCCACAAATTATGGTATCAGTTCTTCTTAGAATAGAGTGCCCAGTTACTAGTAGCTTTTCTTCCCCAGTTACTTCCTCTGTTTCTTCAATTTCCATTCATAGTGAATATCTATTTGCTAATGGTATGCCATTGTTACCTATAGCCCTACTCTCCTTTTTATTTGGCATGTTTTGTACAGTAGCCCAGTCTAAATTACTTTCATTATTTGGTTTTACATGATATATGTGGGACTCTAGTTCAGTTTCCTCTACTGTATGTCTATCTCAACTTGTATATCCCTTTTTCTTTTCTCCTTTTGTGTTGCATTTACTGTTTTCAATGTGCTCCTTCTGACCTGCTCTTTCAAGGAGTTTACTTCAAAGAATAACTGCCCCATTTGAACCCATTCCTGGCAGATAAACCCTTCTGAGCCTGGATCTGTCAGACTTGTAGTGCACATCATGCAGCTAAAGCATCTTACAATCGTACCCTCATTACATAGTATCAATAAGAAATTGTCTGAGGGGTTATATGTCTCCATTTTGTACAGTTTTCACGATATACTGTAACCTTCCTTTGCAGATTTCTTGGTGAGTCTGGAGCATGACTGATCTAGTATATTGGCTAGTTAGTTATAAGGATTTGACTTACTTGTTTAGTACATTTGGTTAGCTTTCTTGTCCTAGTTCCCTAGTCCCCACAGGACACACAAAACATGCACCAAATGCACATCTCTCTGTGCACATCTCCACGCACAATGAACATGCAACACCCCGTTCAGGCTCACCCTGGCTACTCCTTTTCAGGTCTGTGACCCGGAAGTGAGCTTGCAAGGTCAAGTGACCACCTGCTCAATATTTAGAGCTTTACAAAATTTAGAAACTGCAATTAGCACTGGAAACAGGTATATTTGTTAGAAAACTGCATCTCCATTTGATATGAAAAAAAGGATCAGTTTTGCACAACCTGTAGTCCCAAAATGTACAGATAGGGACTACTGAACCACCCACTTCCTGTATTGGCCCTTCTTTGCTAGATTACTGTCCTTTATGCCTCACTATGCACAATGCAAGTACAAATGACAGAATCACTCTCTAATTTACAGAACTGCTGTCCCACAGCCTGACACTGTCTCCTAGCTTCCTATTCTGTAAAGTTTGGAGCCCTGCTTTCCCTGGGCACTCCTTCCTGGGGTACATGACCCGGAAGTGAGCTCCTGAGGTCATGTGACCTCCCACTCAATATTTAGAGCTTTACAAAATTTAGAAACTGTGATTAGCACTGGAAACAAGTATATTTGTTAGAAAGTTGTATCTCCATTTGATAAGGAGGAGAAAAAAGGACCAGTTTTGCACAACCTGCAATCCCAGGATGTATAGATAGGGACTACTGAACCACCCACTTCCTGTATTGGCCCTTCATTGCTAGGTTACTGTCCTTTACCCCTTGCTATGCACAATACAAGTACAAATTACAGAATCACTCTCTAATTTACGGCACTGCTGTCTCACAGCCTGACACTGTCACACAGTTTCCTATTCAGTAAAGTCTGGCACATATATATATTAAAGAAGAAATAACTGCACCTATGTGGTAGTGGGGGACTCGCTGTAAAAAGAAACCAAAACATTAAGAATTCCTCATTGGGACACTGGGGATTGAGCACCCCCAGTAGTGTCACTCTTATTTTTTTGGGTGGGTGCTGAGAGGGAGTGTCGGGTGGGGTGGGGGAATATCTGTAATTTTAAAGAAAAAACAAATAGTGTATTTTTTTAAGTGAAAAAAACAGTGCAGTGTGGAGTGCTCCATAGACATGGAGGTGACTGTGGTGTAAGTCTAACAGGTTTTTCAGTCACAAGGAATGCAGAGTCCTGTTTTTGAAAACAAAATGTCTGCAGAGCTCTGTCCACTGCATCCCTAAAAATGCCATTTCCACTAGCTTTTTTCTAATAGATGGCTCTTATATACCAATCTAGATGACATTATTAAAAAGGATTGAAATTTAAAAGAAAATATTCTGTGTGTGAAAGGAAAATGTAAGTTTTTTATAAAACTAAAATATATAAAAGTGCTCCAAATTGCTCTATATCTCTTGGTGATGGTTGCTTAATAAACTGCCATCCTTAATATTATTTGTATATCCTTTGAATTACTCAGGTTGTGACACTTGCTTTTTTATTTTATTTATTTTAAATGTGTTTACTAGGTAGGAGCACTGGACCAGTGGTCCTTTTTTAGGCTCAACCCAGGTCAGAGCATATAAAAAGGTAATTTATACAACACCAAATACAAGAATCAGTGTAACATTTACATTTTGATTCTTCCAACAAAAGTTGCCTCACTTTTTTTAAACTGCAATAGGATCCAATATTCTATGACCATTTGGAATGATTCCAAAATATTGGAGTGAAAACAGAAAATGTATTTTAAAACATAAGAAGCCTTCAAAATATAAATATATAAAACTTTAGAATAAAAGTCTTAATGCAACATAAACTAGTCCTCTGTTTTTATTTTTCCCCCCAAGTTCATTTTCTCCCTTCACAAATGAGTGGGACGGTCCAGACAACTGTTGTGCTTTTTCATTTCACTTAAATTTTCAGACTGTTTCACTGACCCACTCCTCTTCAATGTTTCTCTCACATACTGTGTAGTACATGTGCACTGAGTTTCACTTGCAAGATATGAACTTATATTCTGCTTCAATGGGGGTAATGAATCCAAAGCTTTCATATCATTATTTAGGTTGTTCCTAGTGACTGTTTGTGGTAGGGGCATAAGTCAGGAAGCATAGTCAGACCAGGAGAAGTTACACAATTTGTAAGCAACATTTTATTATTATTGTCAATGACAATAAAATAAAAAATATATTATACAGGACAGCTCTTCTTAAAGGCAGCACACATAAAAAGACTCAGTCCTTCATCTGAGTCTCTAAAATCTCCAGATCACTCTATCTCTAAACAAAACATTTCACTCTATTTATAAGATGTCTTTTCCTGGCAGTTAAATTCTGCATCCTGGTCCTGCAAGTTACATCTCCTTTTTTTCAGACAGTGTTTCAGAACTTTGTCAGTTACCTTCCTGGGGCCAGCCTGAAGAGCACATCTAGTCTATAACAGGTGCAACAAAAAAGAACACTGTATCCCAGAGATGGTTTCCTGTTGACAGTTCTATTAACAAGCTTGTAGAAGTCAAAATACATCTCAAGGTTAACCTGTGTTTCAAATAAACCGAAATAGCTTTCCACAATCATTTCAACAATATAATTATATACATTTGCAAACCAAGGGATTCCAATTTTACATAAAGATGCACATATATTTTTTAACCACAAAGAAGCAAGGGGAGAAAGAATGAATAGAAACAGCAGTTAAGGAAGGGAGACAAAAGGTGGAAATGTGGGACCATCAGAGTGGCCAAATCATTGTTGCCACAAAAAAATTTGATTGTGCAATCAGACAGGTAAGAAACAGACAGATGACAGAACAGAAGAGGGAAGAATAGATCTTTGCTTTTAACTCTCTCTGCATAACAAATAGGACATGGTCTAACCCAACCCTGTCACACTATTTAAATCGATACAGAATAAGCCAACTGAGATGGGACACTTCATTTAAAGGTGTGTCCTGTTGATGGCTACAGATTCAATCTGAAATAAAACAGTTGCAACTGCAGTAGATAAATATTAAGCTAACACAATATTTTAAAACAATTCAATTATTTTCTTGAACATATACAAATAAGAGCAAGTGAGTTCTGTAACTAGGCAAACAAAGCCTTTGTTCAATGTGCATATAATAATATGTGACAGTATTGCAAGTAAGGTGTAGTCTATTCATCAATCAAGTCCTACACTTTTTAGCTATTTTGCTTCTCATCTTTAAATTTGCTTAGGTCAGTCCAGTTTTGATAACATTTTACACTGGTATGATTCAAAACTGCCTCTCAGAACAAATCTGGCAAAGCCTTTTTAGTCTGCCTTGCACACATATATGTATACTCATAATGCCTTGAACTGAGACCGAAGATTTAAAATATGTGCATTGGTTTGGAGAGATGCACAAGTCCCAAACAATTCTAATGTGGTTATTCTTTAATACAAAATGCCAAAGCTGTCTAACAGGTATACCCTGGTAATATGTCACCATTATAAAACATAGGAAGCAGTTGTCATGTATTGAAAAAACATTGCTGTACAGTTTACAAATGGTCACTGTGACAGAAATGGGCAGGAAAGAGTTAATGGCTTGAATTCTGTAGGTGCCTTATTTTTTCAGCAGTTTGGAAAAAATATAGTCAGGCTGAAATCCTCTGTCCAGCAGCATCCAGCTTGTGGAATTCCTAGCTGCTAGATAAGAGCTGGGTCATAAATCTCGAGTGGACATCTCCAGACACACACAGACCTACAGACACGGACACAGGGCAGTTTGAATGGATTGGATCATTCAAATATAAACTTAAGATGAAAATGGAATATAATTGGTCACTGATAGGTGTTCACTCTGATTGGGACAATTAAATACATACATGTTAGTTGGTTGGTGCATTTAAAGGGAGAATAGGAATGACCTATTCTCCACAGAGTATATAACCTTCTAAAAGACAGAGAAGGCTCTCCTTGTACTTTGGAAGCTGGGAGGGGAAACATAAGCTTGGAGCCTACCTTGTAGCTATGTCTGTGGGAGCTGGCAGTTAGAACAGGGTCCAGTGTCTCTTGTAAGGACAGGGAAGGGTAAGTTTAGTGATAGCATATTTCAGTAATAGCCTTCTTTTGCCATCTGTTATTTAAAAACATTTGTTTACTTTTCCTGTCTGAATGTTATTCTCTTGTGTTGTAAATACATATCCTGTAACTGCTCATTGCACTTTCTGTTAAGTAAAAAGCTATTTATTTGCTCAACAGTTGTGACTGTGATGTCATTTTTCTAAGGTAATACCACTGGCTGAGGTAAACTCTGTGTAGCATCCACCACCCAAGAGAGACACACTACCAGACTTTAACTTGTGCAATTGCACGTTTAATTATTTCAAGTTTGTACACTTGAAAGAGGTGCCGGAAGGAAAGTCCGGCTGGTGGCAGTGAATACCTAGGCAGACACCTCTCTAAAAAGCTGTTTCAGCCTAGAGGAGAGGTGGGTTGTCACATATTGGTTGGCAGTGGTGAGTGATGATAGCAGATCATGAGCACACTGAGATACAGAGTTTGCCGGTTGAACAGTTACCTTAGCATTGCAAAACAGGATATACAAGAGGATACATTTGTACAACAGTTTTATTTGTTTCTAGATAGCACAGTAAAGTGTAGAAGTAGAGAATGAGCTCCGCGGAGTATGGCTCACTTACTGTACTACAGCTTTTTAAAAGGTGCCAGGAAAAGGGGATTCCACCTGAAGGTCTAAGGCAGAAGAAAAAGGCAGACCTCATAGCTACTTTCTGGGCACATGATCTGAAGCAGACAGTCGCTGGGGGTGAGTCAGGAACTGAGGCAGCAGACCCCCCAAACCAGCTTAATGCACTGCGACTGCAACTGGTGCTGCAAGAAAGGGTGTTGGAGGTGAAAAGACTGGATGCTGAAGCAGAAACAAGAAGGTTGGATGCAGAAACAAAAAGACTGGATGCTGAAACAAAAAGATGGGAAGCAGAGACCAGAAGACAGGAAGCAGAGATAGAACTTGAAGAAAAGAGACTGGCAGACAGAGAGAAAGAACACCAAGACCGAGAGAAGGAACATGAAGAAAGAGAGAAGGAACGACAGCACGAGAAGGAGATGATTACCTTGCGCAGCCAGCAAACTGTGAGTAATGGTGGAGTGAGTTTACCTCATGAAGCCAAAATGAATTCTAAATTGCTCCCTCAGTTTAAAGAGGGAGATGACCTTGATTTATTTTTAAGGTCATTTGAGAGAGTATGCAATCAATTAAAATTGACTAAGGCTTCCTGGTCAACTTATCTCACACCCTTGCTGACAGGGCAAGCGTTGCATGTATTTGCTAAAATGAATCATGAAGACTATGCTGATTATGATAAAGTGAAAACAGTGCTGTTGAAACATTTTGAATTAACTCCTGAGGCTTATAGGAGAACATTTAGGGAGTTAAAGAAAAGCCCAGAAGACAGTTATGCAGAACTGCAGGTTAAACTGTATACTTACCTTGATAGGTGGATGGAGGGGGCTAAAGCAACTGCTGTGGAACTGATTAAAGATGTATTAGTGAGAGAACAATTCCTTAAAATTGTACCTGAGGACATACGTGTATGGCTCATAGACAGGCCATGTGCCTCTTTCACAGAGGTGGCAGGAAGTGCTGATGAGTATCTGTCTAGCCGGCCATACACACAGCGTAAGTCTTATGGTGGGGGGGCAGCACATGGTTATAAGGGATCCCATGGGGGGCAGCCCAAAGGAAACCAGCCTGCACCTGTGCCCAAAGTAGAGCCCTCTGGTTCTAAGGGGACTCAAGAAAAAGGTCCCAAGAAATGTCATATTTGCAATCAAGTGGGACACTTGAGATATAGCTGCCCTCAGAAACTGGTTAAGGGGCAGAGATATGGGAGTGGGGGTGATCAAAAGGGCACTGGTGTGTTTGTAGGGTGTGTCCAGTCTGAAGAACCACTCTTCTCTGATGAGAATCTGTGTCCCATTACAGTTAATGGAATAGTAACACAGGGACTGTGGGACACAGGCGCTAACATCTCCCTGGTAAGGCAGGATCTCATTTGGACACAGCAGATGGTGCCTTGGAAATACTCCAAGGTCCGGGCATTCACAGGGCCACCAGTCCCATTACCAATAGCTAGAGTCTCCCTGAGCTGGGAAGGGGGCTATGGAGAAAAGGAGGTGGGAGTTGTAGAGGACCTACCTGTAAGTATGAATGTGGGGAAGGATTTGGACCCCAGTACAACAACTGGTATGTGTTGTAACTCATAGTCAGGCACAAGGGCAAGCTTCTGAGGGTAAAGAGGGGTTGACTCTGGGTGGTCCAGCCACACCCTCAGCAGCTAAGGAAGTGTCTAGCACAGGGGAGAGGCTGGCTAGAAGCAGCAGTCCAGAACCCCAGTCACAACTAGAGGAGCCCACAGGACTTCCTTCAGAAGGGGCACTGGGATGGGTCAGACAAGGGCAGCTGAGTGCTGCACAGCGAACTGACCCTACCCTGGAAAAACTGAGGGAAATAGCTCATAGGGCTGAGCATTCTCAGGGGGGTAAAGAGTCCATTTACTGGGACAATGGGCGGCTGTTGTACAGAGAATGTACAACAGAGGAAGGGCTAGATGGTGAGGTACTCCAGCAGCTGGTAGTCCCTAAGGTTCATCGTCAGCAGCTTTTGGCCCTTGCCCATGATATCCCTTTTTCAGGGCATTTGGGGGTGAGGCACACGAAAAAGTGTTTAACCAACAATTTCTTCTGGCCTGGTATTGGCAAGGATGTGGCAAATTATTGCAGGACTTGTCCTCAGTGCCAGTGGGTGGGGAAAATGGGGGACAAGGCCAAGGCAGCTTTGGTGCCCCTGCTCATTATTGATGAACCCTTCAAGAGGGTAGCAGTGGACATAGTGGGGCCATTGAGCCCCCCAAGTTGTACTGGCAAGTGGTATATCCTGGTAGTTGTAGACTATGCCACCAGATACTCAGAGGCAGTGGCCCTAACATCCTCTGAGGCAGAACTAGTGGCAGATGCACTGTTCGGAATATTTAGCTGGGTGGGCTTTCCCCAGGAGATACTGTCAGACCAGGGTGCCAGTTTTATGTCAGGGTTAATGATTAGTTTGTGGGAGAAGTGTGGGGTGAAGCAGCTCAAAACATCCCCATACCACCCCCAAGCTAATGGTCTAGTGGAGCGATTTAATTCAACCCTTAAGACCATGCTAAGGACTTTTGCTGACCAGCATAAGAGAGACTGGGACAAATACTTGCTTCATCTCCTATTTGCATACAGGGAAGTCCCACAAGATTCCACAGAGTTCTCACCTTTCAAGCTCCTGTTTGGTCATAGGGTGCGGGGGCCCCTAGATTTGATTCGGGATGAATGGGAGGGTGACTGTGCCTCCCAAGAGGAGTCTGTTGTGGAGTATGTCCTGAACTTCAGGACCCACCTTAGGGAGCTCATGGGGTTTGCTCAGGAGCACCTGGCCACTGCACAACAGGGTCAGAAAGTCTGGTATGACCGGGGGGCCCGAGCCAGAGAATATGAGGTGGGACAGCGAGTGATGGCACTCATCCCTGTCCGACAGAATAAATTACAGGCAGCATGGGAGGGGCCATTCTCCATTGTCCAAAAGGTTAGTGATGTCAATTACATAATAGAGCTACCAGACAGGAGATGCAAACGAAAGGTGTATCATGTCAACATGCTAAAGCCCTACCATGACAGGGAGGAAATGGTCCTCGCTGTATGCAGTGCCCCAGAGGAGGAAACTGAGGTAGATCCACTGGTGGACCTACTTGGGGAGGCCAGGGTTGTATCCTCTGTGGACAACCTTACCCTCTCGGAACAGCTAACACCAGCCCAGGTGCAAGAAATTAGGGGTGTGCTGAGAGAATTTGAGGACATATTCACAAGGAAACTGGGGTACACCATGATGGCAGAGCACCATGTGGATACAGGGACCCAGGTTCCCCTGAAACAGTCCCCGTACAGGGTACCTGAGCACGTTAAACAGATTGTGAAAGAGGAGCTCAAAGAGATGCTGGAACTGGAGGTAATCCAGGAATCTAGTAGCCTCTGGGCATCACCCGTGGTACTGATCCCCAAAAGGGATGGCACCACATGATTCTGCGTAGACTACTGGAAGCTTAATAGCTGCACAGAGTCTGATGCCTATCTCATGCCCAGAACAGATGAGACCCTGGAGCGACTGGGGGGAGCCAAGTATTTGACCACAATAGACCTAACAAAGGGCTATTGGCAGGTACCTCTGACCCCTGCGGCCAGGGAAAGATCAGCTTTTGTTACTCCATTTGGTTTATATGAATTTAAGGTAATGCCATTTGGAATGAAGAATGCACCTGCAACCTTTCAACTGCTTGTAGATCGCATTCTGTCTGGGGTAGGTAAGTTTGCATTGGCTTATATGGATGATATAGCCATATACAGCCAGACCTGGGATGAGCACATCAAGAATGTGCGGGATGTGTTCCACAAGTTAAAGAAGGCAGGTCTGACAGTCAAGGCAGAGACGTGCCAGGTAGGTATGGCAGAAGTATCCTACCTTGGGCACTGGGTGTTAGTGTGACACATCCGTCCGGAGTCGCCAAGGTTGATGCCATCCTGGCCTGGCCTACTCCTACCACAAGAAACAGGTCAGGCATTTCTAGGGACAGCAGGGTACTACCGAAGGTTTGTTCCCCACGATAGTGATCTGGCTAAGCCCCTGACAGCCTTAACCAAGAAGGGAAAGCCAGATACAGTGAAGTGGTCAGAAGGTTGTGAGGTTGCATTTCAGGAGCTAAAAAAGACCTTATGCGGCCCAGCCGTATTGGCTAGCCCTAATTTTAGTTTAAAGTTTATGGTCCATGTGGACACCTCAGATCATTGGCTGGGGGCTCTGTTGAGCCAAGTTACCCAGCAGGGGGAAGAGCACCCAGTTGTGTACCTCAGCCGGAGGCTTTTGCCCAGAGAGGAGGCACATGCCACAATTAAGAAGGAATGCTTGGGAGCACTGTGGGGCCTTCAGAAGCTGCAGCTTTACCTATATTGGAGAGAATTTACTGTGGTCACAGATCATAATCCCCTGATTAGGCTTTATAGGTCCAGTGGGCAAAATGGTAAACTACTACGTTGGAGTTTGGTACTGCAGGCATACAACATGACCATCCAGCATCGCAGTGGCAAGCAAAATGCAAATGCAGATGGGCTATCTAGGCAGGGCTAATGGCCGGGCTGGATACTTTTGGGCACTTCTCAGTAATTGCATGAACTGCTGTGTCACTTGGGGGGGGCCCATGGGACACGCCTTCATTATCTGGGGGGGGGATGTGACAGAAATGGGCAGGAAAGAGTTAATGATTTGGATTCTGTAGGTGCCTTATTTTTTTAGCAGTTTGGAAAAAAATACAGTCAGGCTTAAATCCTCTGTCCAGCAGCATCCAGCTTGTGGAATTCCTAGCTGCTAGATAAGAGCTGGGTCATAAATCTCAAGTGGACATCTCCAGACAGACACACAGACCTGCAGACATGGACACAGGGCAGTTTGAATGGATTGGATCATTCAAATATAAACTTAAGGTGAAAAGGGAATATAATTGGTCACTGATAGGTGTTCACTCTGATTGGGACAATTAAATACATACATGTTAGTTGGTTGGTGCATTTAAAGGGAGAATAGGAATGACCTATTCTCCACAGAGTATATAACCTTCTAAAAGACAGAGAAGGCTCTCCTTGTGCTTTGGAAGCTTGGAGGAAAAACATAAGCTTGGAGCCTACCTTGTAGCTATGTCTGTGGGAGCTGGCAGTTAGAACAGGGTCTAGTGTCTCTTGTAAGGACAGGGAAGGGTAAGTTTAGTGATAGCATATTTCAGTAATAGCCTTCTTCTTTTGCCACCTGTTATTTAAAAACATTTGTTTACTTTTCTTGTATGAATGTTATTCTTTTGTGTTGTAAATACATATCCTGTAACTGCTCATTGAACTTTCTGTTAAGTAAAAAGCTATTTATTTGCTCAACAGTTGTGACTGTGATGTCATTTTTCTAAGGTAATACCACTGGCTGAGGTAAACTCTGTGTAGCATCCGCCACCTGAGAGAGACACACTACCAGACTTTAACTTGTGCAACTGCATGTTTAATTATTTCACATTTGTACACTTGAAAGAGGTGCTGGAATTAAAGTCTAGCTGGTGGCAGCGAATACCCGAGGACAGACACCTCTCTAAAAGCTGTTTCGGCCCAGGGGGAGAGGTGGGTTGTCACAGTCACTTGAATTGTTTATCAGACTGTTCTGTTGGCTGTAGGAGCCCCTGGGTACTTATGCATTTTGGACAGAGGTAGCATTTTCTGTGCTGGAGTAATCTTAGAAATAGTTATGTGAAAATATATAGTTCTCTGTACATGGTTAGGGACCCCATACACAACTGAAAAAAAAGTCTGCTGGCACTAAACAGAGTGAACAGGTGACCCATAAGACCACTGCACTTTTTGCAGTTCTCCAAGCAAGCACACTATAATTAGGGGTTGGTAGAGTCCCTGAGACTGTGTTCCTTGATACAAAATGCAAATTAAGAGATCCAGCTATTAACGGGAGCAAATGGGATTTGGGCTTCATGATGCCAGTTCGGCTACTAAGTTGTTGACCACCATCACAGTGATGTATTTATGTCAACTGCAACTTGCAGTTGATATAAATCCGAATGGAGACCCCGGCTGTGTTTTCATTGGGAGGCTTCACCCCTGAATCCACCATGTTGGGGGGCTCTGCCCCCTGCACCCCCTGATCTAAAGGATTCTAACTCTGAGTCAGAGTTGGATCGAGGAAGGGGTGCTGGACCGGGAGAAAGTGTGCCAAAGTCTCGGGCAGACAATTACAGTGAAAATGTTGATGTTGTCAGCATGGAATGGTTGGAAACAAAATTGTTTATTAACAAAAAAAAGAGAACTTTGACCAAGAACAATAAAGAAAACAACAACAACAAACTGTATAGTTAATACTGACTTCAAAGAACAGATATATTACTGAGGTACTCTGACCTTGGATGAGTGTACTAGAAAGATGAGAGATAAAATTCCCCCACCCACTAGACACCAGCTCAAGTTCAAAAGATGAGCAGGACCACCAAAATATGTGGTGAAGTCCCAGACCTGTATATATGGGGTCATACATATAACCCCATGTCAGTGAAAGGGGAAAGGTGCCTTGCTCCCCCAAACCCAGCCTACCACCAACCCACCACTGTAATGTGCAGCAGATGACCCAGAGACCCCCCCTAGCAGGGGGACTATGTTTCTGAAAACCAAATAGAAGCAGTCAATGGCTCAAAGAACCAGGAAAATACAAAGGGGGACTGGAAGTGGCAGACATGGGCACGATTAGCTATAGGGAAAGGACTCCTGCAGTGCTCCCATGACTCTTGGTCTGAGTCAGGTCCAACAAAACAAGTAAGAAGGGTAAAAACTCAACAAGGAAAAAACTCTGGTACTTCTTCAAAACAAAAATAAAAACCAGGATGAAGGTACTCCTCACCAGCTGGTCTCTCCACTTACATACAACACCAGGCACACATATACTCTTCCATAGCAACCATGGAAAGAGAAAAATACCACAGTATCAGTGCTCTCCCAAACACTACTTGGGAAAAGGGCCCACTCCTGGCATTAAGTCTCTGATTCCGCTGATGACCGCGAGGGCTCCCCCCACCCTGGCCAATGACAGATTACCATTAGAGAGTGAAAAGGAAGGAACATTTTAAAAGCCAAAAAAGGACCTTCCCCATCCACAAACCTCCTGTCCAGTTCAAGAGAGAGAGAGCACTTAGCTCCATGACACCACAAGCTCTAGCCAGGTGACAGGAAGACAACACAGCTCACAAGAAATTATACCTACGTGCCATCACTCCAAGGGTATCAGCAGCTATAGAAAGTGTGAAGCAGAGGGACCTGGATACTTGATCCAGAACAGCGCCATGCTCCATCCCCTCCACCTGCCCCCAGTGCCCCACAGCCATACCCCTGACCCCTTACCTGCGTACATGACTAGGTCCAGTTGCTGCTCCAGACAGAGGACAAAAGAAAAAGGGAAAAGCCACTGGATGTATAGAAGTAACTACAAAGATTAACAGTCCAAAGGAATGGAAAGGGTCATCACTGCTTGACTTGTTAAAATGGGTCAGAGTCGGGCACTAAATTAAATGGCAAGGCCTGCTTAACATTAGAAAAGTCAGGAGCAGCCAGATGTTTGAGAGAGAAATTTAGTGGAATCCTCATTAGCAGTTGCACCTTTAAGAAGTCCATTAAAGTCCCTTTTCAGATTCAAGGGAAGGCTATCACCCTGATGATCTCTTTTCCTGTCTACTGAAACTATACTCCAAGCTCGTTTAGAAAGCAAAAGTTCCATATCTTCCATAGCCAGATCAGGAATGTTAATGTCCCATTCCTTTAGCTGAGGTGCTGCTTTGGCAAAATTGTCATAAATGATAGGACCTGAATCCAAAAACAATATTAAGTTTGGTCAGATAAAGTACTTGACCCTTGATAGCCTGCTTCTCTGAGCTGTTTACTAACAATATGAAGGTGCTGCCAATTTGCTTGTAATGTTGTAGAAAAATCCTGCTCAGGAGGATTGGTTAATAATCGTGAGACCCTTTTTCTTCCAGGCAGTGGATAGGATTAATTGTTTGATAATAAAGTCCAGCATCCAGACAATAATGGAGTGGGGCTGTGCTGATTGATTCTTTGGACGTCGGCCCAAAGAATGATGAGCCCATTCAATATTAAGGGGAGTGTCCACTGGGAGATCCAAAGTCTCATTTAAAACATGTTTCATATAGTCTGTCAGAAGGGAAACTATCCTCCTCACCCTCACAAAGACCGTGGATATGAAAATTGTTTCTTCAGGCTGTATTTTCCAAATCCTCTGCCCTGCGTTCCCAGCTCTCACTCCCATTGTAACAGACAAAGGAGGATGCAGTCATGAACCCCAGTTTTATCTACCAGCTTGCCAACTTGCTGCTTCGTGGCAGTTATTTTTTTATCCAGTCTACATTTTAAGATTGGCAAAAGTGGGTTAAATGTTCTACACAGTAGTTAAAGTTTGGTACACTGTCTGATCTTCAGCAATTATAAGCTCCCCATCATCATCATCATATTCAATTTCCACTGAGGAAACAGAGGCAGGCAAACAGAAACATGGAGACAAGGCCTTAGGAGCCACCAAACTCCATGACTTCACGGTTAGCATTTCAGTTATTTTAGGTGCTGAGGCAGAAAGTTTCAGCTTGCCAGACTTGGTAGACATCCCCCACATCTAATAGGCCATCTCCAACTACCGAAGAACACTAAAGTGATAAAGGATGGCAGAGGACTGGAGAGGGGTGGGAGGAAGAGAGCTGAAGCTTCAAGATGCCAGCATTTCACTGACATCACTGGAAGTCCAGTCACACTTTTCCTATATGCCAATCTTGTCCGTTTAAATAAATCGGCTTTAACACTTTTCTAGTTAGCCAGGTTTCTCAAACACATCATGCACAGCCTTTGTGTCAGAGTTGTTTAATATATTATCTTTTATCTTTTGTGGGCCAGCATTACTTTGCCATGTTATAAACCCACAGAGCTGATTAGGATCAAGGAAGAGATATGTACTCGCATTATAAACCATTTGGTTTTTCTGGACTTTGTAAAGTAAAACTTATTGCCAGCTGTAACACTGCATCATGCAAAAAAAAAAAGTGTTTACCTTTGTTAAGGGGTATATATCTAATTGGGGGTAGGTATATAATGTATTGCCTTGACAAAAAAAAAGAGGACAATGTATTATTGGCAATTTCAAAACCAAACATTTGTTTTAAAAGGGAATCTTTTTGCAGTATAATCTCTACTTTCATTCTTTATTTTTTTTTTATTGACTGTGTGCTAGAGCAAGATTACTTCTTCTCCTCCTCCCCTTGTTTGGCTCATCCACTCCAGCTGCCCCTTGCACAGACCTAGTAGAATTGTAAACATCCATCCAACTACACTGAACTGCCCCAGTCTCCTCTGGTTTATCTTCCTTAATGGGACTCTGACCAACATGGCATGTGCCTTCAGCTAGCAGGAGAACTAATGTAATTCAGGGCAGGGTTAGTGGAGGAACCCAAGAAATTGAGTGGTCATAATATAAGTGGGTGGGTGGTGATGACATCCTATGCAGTGGGGTAGTTTTTCTGCCTTTGTGTCCCACCTAAAGTACCACCCTATCCTCAGAAGACTTGCCCATAATGCTGTACCTGTAAATGGAGCATGGTAAATGTTATATGGTCATACATGACATCAAGACCTCCACCGTTCCCACCCCCCTAGGGCCTTGAATGATGCAAACCCACTAACCTGAGGGGGGGGGGGATCTAATTCAGGACTTATACTCAGGTCTCCTGTGTGGAGTTGCAGTAAACTACATGTCTATGCCACCAGGCCAGGCTCCTGTGTTTCCATTCCATAAACTTGATATTCTCTTACAGCGGGAGCTAGAGATATGTCCCAGTATATCTAGAAATGAATATCTAGATATTTTTCGGGATATCCCATTAATTTCCATGAGTTTTTCTGTGATACAGTATATCTGAATATATCTAGAAATGTCCTGGGATGTATCTCTGGCTACCACTGTATGTGCAGTATGATTGTTTTTAAAGTCACTACACACACACACACACACACACACACACACACACACACACACAGTTGCCAGCCTCGTGTACTCTGGCAGACTAATTTTGGCGTCTTACTTGCTGTGAGGGTGTGGAACCCAGGGATTACTGAATGACATCCAGTGCGTAGTGACTGCCATGTAAACAGGGGTCTTCCCACTGGTTGTTGGTGATATAGATGAACTTGCAAGAAGATAAAACCAAAACACGGTGCATTCAACACACCTGCTATTTCAATGATGAAAAGGAACAAAATGTACTTAAAGTTTGAGTCTCCTATTGCATTATATTCTGTCTTGCTACCCCATCCTTGTCTATTACCTTGTATAAATTTACCTTGTAGGAGGCAGTATAGCGCAGTGGTCTAAGGCTCTGAGAGGCAAATCTGGTGACATCCAGCAGACCAGACCTGGGTTTGAATCCCACAGCTTCTACTTGCATACTGTGTGACCCTGAGCAAGTCACTTAACCTCCTTGTGCTCCCAGGTCGCTCCTGTAAAAAAGCTTCCAGCTTAGTGTGCTATACCTGGTTAAACAACTAAATAAAAAAAAATAAAAAAAATGTACTCATGTCCTATGCTATGTTCAGTACTGTTACTGTAAACCTATGTACTATGTGCCATCTATACGGCCCAGGATGTGCCTGAAAATAGTCCCTGGGATCAGTGTGTATTTACCTGGTTATTAAATAAGTAAATAAATAAATAAAACATTACAACTATGGTATAGCAACATGGATAAAAATGGACCTGACAGGTATTGTATACTGTATTTCACAATGGTTATGTAGGTATCCAGTGAACAAGGTGACCACAATTAAGCACTTTCAAAAATGGTGACTCAATTACACCACCTGTGTTCAGGGCTACCTGGCAGGGTAGCAACCGGATATCTGTGTGAGTGAGTAAGGGTGATGGAAAGTGTATGCATATATGTGCAGGGGGAGAGGAAGGGGAGGGAAGGGAAGGTATGTGGGAGGGTGTGTGGCAGGTAGCTGCCAAGCTGGTCCGCTAACATGGTGGGGAAGGTGGTTGGTTGGGAAGTGCAGCATCTGGTCTGGTGCAGCGCAGTTTTTTCCGCCATGTGGTTTGTATTTTTTAAGTATTTCACCCCTTGACATGCACCCCCGAGTTGAGAGTTCTTTAATAGGGGGATGCGGGGGTGCAGCTCCCCGCATTGAAAAAAAACTGTAGTTCTCGGGCACCCTCTTGCCGTTCGCTGTGAGCGTACATCATCAAAATTCATTTTCAGCTATGTACACTCGCCCAAACAGTGATCGCTATTCTGCGATTGCCATTATGACATAGAACAGATTATGTACTCATGAAATCCTTCACTAGACGTGAGAAAACAAAGTGATGTAGCACAGTTTCAATATCATTTTTTTTTTTATTGTAAAGCAAGTTGAGGACAAGACTCATTTACAATTGTAGCAGGTCATCACGTTTATGCAAATGAATAAATTGGGAAACAATAACAATATGTTTTGCCATGAAAGGTATTCACTTGAAACATTCACAAACATCAGACTAGGTACTGTGAATCAACAACTTAAATTTATACACAGTAAGCAATGTTCACATCTTCAGAGATATTTGTAGTGAGGACCATGAATAGGTTACTGCACTGGAGAGGAATTTATGTTCACAAAGCAAAACCAAATTGGCAGAACAGAGTTGGTGTTGTGATGCTTATAATGTAATGAGTGGAGTTGGGAAGGAGGGAGCTTTGCCTACAGTAACCTTGTAGCTAAAGATATCCAAGTGATAAAGTTTTCAATTTGCTTAAGATAACCAGTCCACAAGGTTGTAACAAGTGCAGTGATGAGTGTGAAAGGATGAAGTTAGCAGAATTGTGATACACAGGGTAAACTATGAACTGCTCAAGTCTGGTAAGAAAGAGAGCTGACAATTTTTTTTTTCGTTTGGAGGCTAAACAAGGCCTTTTGTCTGTCAGAAAAGTATAACTCCATCTTTAGGGTTGAGGTAATATGATGCTAAAATGTAAATGTGCAGTAATTAGGTATTTATAGCATGGGACACAATCAAAGCTGGACATCATTAGTTGTTTACAGTGAAGGAGTGGGAGAGCCAGTTGCAAAATGTTTACTTTTGGAGGAAGGGACTTACCATGCATTTTAACAAGCAACAAGTCTAAATCCAGCAGGGCACTTTCTATCCTGTGGAAGTCTGATTGAAGGAGGAGTAGACTCTAGTGATATCAGCATAGAGCAGAACAGTGGCGTTAAGAACAGAACTGGGTAGATCATTGATGTAGAGCAAGAACAGAAGGGGCCCTAGCATACAAACATAGAAGCATGGAATCTGTCAACACAAAAAGGCCAGTTGCTCCATTGTGTCTGCCCATTTCTACTTAGTTAGCACAGAGCCCAGTGGGACAGCTTCCTTTATTGTTAAGAAATTTGATATGAGATTAGAAGTGTGAACATACTGGGACCCTCCTGAGATACAACTTCTGGATTACAAAAGCACTTGGAAATTTAAATCAACCTGTGGTTAGTCTGTTAACCAGTACATTATGGTTAACAGTGTTGAACACTTTTGTGAGAGCCAGGAATACATCGAGGCACACCTCCTTATTTTCAAACAAGATGAGGATGTCATTCTCAACTTTTGTAATTTCATGAGTAGCATTGTGACTAGTTTACATAGGACTGTGGTGTTATGAATGGACTTGAGAGAACATAAAACCAAAACATGTCACACTTCAGTACACCCACTCTTGTACAACCATGACTGAGTCCCAACATTTCACTGATTAGCAGTAAAATGTCTGGTGTGCTGCATTGTATCATGTAGAGTCATCTGCTGACTAATTTCCCCCTTTCCTCTTGGTGTGGTAGGTATCTAACAGCAGATGCTCAACACAAATGGTGATGGTGCTGCTCAGGAAAACATTTGGAAAGACTTCACTTACTACTCTCAGATGTCTGTAGCACACCCCTGTCCTTTTCCTCCCTTGAGGGCAGCATTCCCTGCTTGCCTGCTCCTGACTTTGACTCTGCACTTGCTTCTTTTTAATTATGAAGGTGTTTGAGTTTGAGATGGTCATGCATGGATGATGTTCCCAACTAGCCAGTCTTCCCACAACAAATTTTCTCACTGCATAAGGCACACATACAGTAGAATGAGCGTGATCATCTTTGATGATTTAAAGAATAGCTATGCTATGTAAATGTTTGGGCAAAATGTCAGGAGACTAATTTGACTTTCTTTTCTCCCATCTTTTTTTTTATTTGTTCCCTGTTTGCAGGCTATTGTTTCTTCATCACATGCTATCATCTTCACTCTTTTTTATGATCAAAGTTGGAAAACCAGCAGGGATGAGCTCACTTGACATGAAACCACATTTAATGGGGGAGAGGGGTTAGGCACATTCTCCACTGTGTAAGTTGACCTACTCACATATGCACTGTCTTTTTCTTACAAGCGCTGGTATCAGTAGTGCACCTTAGACTGACACCCTTTTGAAACTTTGTTAAACCACAGCCACCAGCTCATAACTCCCTTTTCACTGTTGCTGATAGTCTGTTTTGTCTTGACACATTTGAAATAGTGATGGGACAGTACTCATTCTATTTTTACTGAACCATTTTTGGCATTTCCCCAAGGGTTGCCACATTATCAACAGGCAGCCATTCAAAAACTGGTACCTTTAGGTAGACAAACAAAAATCCTCTTTCCTTCCCAACATTGTGCAAAGGGAAGCACTGCAAACAAAGATCAAAATCTGAAAAATGCATAGAAAATGCAGAAAAAGAGCACTAGCAGCTCCTACATTTACAAATGCTCCTCTGCCTACTCTCACTAATTCTTTTAATTTCACTAAGGATTTTTTATTAATATAATTTTTTTAACTAACTCTGGCTAGAAGTGTTAAAGAAGAACTGCAGTGCAACTCCAAGTCATTCTCCTGTGCAAGCTTTTTTTAAATCTTGGTTCCAATTCTGTTACTTTTTCATATTTACTGACCTCTAAATAACTCAATGATCATTTCTCATTGGCACACTGTTGGAAAGGACCATTTTAGAATGCTATGATGTAGTTTGTGTCCTTGTTAAGCTCTTGCATTGTTATCACAGTACATGTGCATTCTACTTTACAGTAGAACTTTGTGGTCAGATGGATCATAAACTAAATCGTACAGTTCTAAAATAAAACTCAGCACCAGTGTGTAAGTCAGGAACATCCATTATGTTTGATAAAAGACCAGTGAATATAGAAAAGTGTCAAAATAGACTCAGTATTTAAAAAGTAGCTTCTAAAGCACAAACAACTTAAAATTTTAACACAGTTCTCTTTAAGAGAACTGTTTTTCTCCCTCTCTCTGACTTTTAGTAATGTGTGACAAGTGAGGTGCTGTAACTCACACCCTTATGTATTCAGACCTGGTATCAGGAATGGTCAAACCTACTGCACATGTCCTGGAATCCCAGTTCACTGTCCCAAAAATATAAATGTAGGTTAGTTGACTGCAGAGCCCTCTTTGTGTATTTTAATACATCTGGTCAAAAAAATGTAAAATTAGATATATCCAGAAATACCAATAGAGCATCCGTGCAACTCTAATAGACAGGTGCAACAGAGGTCTGCAGCAGGGAAACTCCACATATTATATGTATTTGGATAGATTGACTGTTTTTTTGTGATTCAACTAGACTTGAGAAAATCTAAACCTGAATTTTAAAGGGCAAACCATTTCAAGCCTTTTACTTTGAAAAGAAGTGTCTTCCCCATACAAACCATTGAACTGTTGCTATGTTTGCTCATTCTTTCCAATAACTGTCTGCTATCTATGGGCAGCATCAAAGGTGTAAGCACTGTACATAGGTTTCATTGGTTAATTATGAGCAAAAAGAGACAAGATGTCCATTAAACTCACCATTTTTCAAGGGAAATACCGTTATTTTATTTTGAATACAGAAATCATCCAGATTTGCCTTAAATTCTCTCATGCTTTTACTACCTAACACTTCCAATGAGAGTGAATTCCACAATTCCACTACCCTTTGATTGTACCAAGATGCCCTCTTAGCTGTATAGCTTTGCCACAAGCAGCACTGTCATCTTTTTGACTCAACAAATGTGACAGTGTGATTTTCAAGACCAAAAATAGTCAAAGAATTCTGTTCTGTACAGTCTGGACCATTCTTTTTAAGAAGTTATTTATATTTTTATGGTTGCAGTGGGCATAGCCCTGCAGATGTCTTGTGAGCACAGCTGAGAAAAAGGGAACTTTCTGCATATCGACCAGTTTTGCTAAATAGTGGAGGTGAACAGCAATCACTGCATGTTCACTACACTATTTTGTCCATCAGTACTGGCACAGCATGGCACTGCCCAAGATGGCGGTGGAGTTCTGTGGGCAATGGCTCGAGTATGTGTACTGAACTCTGGCGGTATGGCAGCACAGTCCACCATCTCCATGATGGCCGCTGGAGTTCACTATGCATGTGTAGCAACTTGCTTATGCCCACTGGGCTCCAGCAGCCATCTTGGACATGGAAGACTGTGTTGCCATACTGGTGCCACCATAGTTCAGTGAACTTACCAAAGTCTTCATACATGCACACAGAACTCCTCTGCCATCTTGGGCACAGAAGACAGTGCCATGTTCCTCCCTCAGCTCGGCTGCAGCCATACCAGCTCTGGCCAGATTTTGTTGTTAACTGTGATTATTTTCTAACCACCAAACAGATTCTGATGGTTAGCCCCTGTGTTCAACACACATGCTCTTTTGTTATAGTTTTAATTGGTGGGAAACAGAACTGTGATAAGAAACAAAACACTATCACAAAGCTCTTGCCCCTTTCAGAGTTCCTAGAGGGCTATGTGAATAGTAAATCATGGTTGTTTCAATAAGCATGATTTATTCTGATTTATAAAACAGCTGGAGGAAATCCAGACTTCTGATTGGCTGGAGCCAATGTGGATACCTCACAGTATACACAAGGGTCAAATTCATTCCCTGCCATTGCATAAAATAGGGACACATGCACAGTAAGGCAATGTGGAGTTTCTTGTAAGCTTTTATTTTATATTTAAAACAATTGGTATATGCCTCACAGTATTTTATAATAGCAGTAAGGCACTTTGTAGCATAAGATATGTTTAAGTAATTACCCACTCTGATGTGAGAAGCATTTAGCTTTGCCCATCATCATTTGTCTTTTGGGTTGGGGTGAGGTGATTACCTGATGCTAAACTCCCAACTATCTTGCCTTACTACTAACTGGAGTAGTTGTCTGACTGATAGGACTAGACACATTTTTAAAAAAATACACTTAAAATAAGTAACTTACTTACAGTGTTTTTACTGTACCAAGGCACCCAACTGAAAACTTTACTTTCCAGCAGCAGAAAATCAGAAGCTAAAAATGACACAAAAAACAAATCTGTGCAGTATGTAATACCATTTTTTTATATGACTAGCAAAAACTATAGAAAGTCTATCAATGTTAGCAACTTAAGGGAGAACTGCACTGAACCTGTCAATAACTTTTGCTATTATAGGTTGTTTTTTAAATACTAGCTCCTATTTGTTATTTGTACATACAGTAGGAACATAGATGATTCAGACAGGAAGAGGCATTCGCTCATCAAGCTTGTCAGACATTTTTTTAACAGTAGTGTCCTCTATCCCACCCTCCAATATACATCTACATAGGTTTTTCATGAAGATATTCAGATTCAGACTATCTATTACCACTCCAGGCAGACCACTGCAAGAAGATACAACCCTCTGTTGAACCATGACTGCCTTTTCCTGTTCTATAATAACTCCCACTTAAATGATCCATCAATTCAATCATAGCTGTTTTTTTTGGTGAATTCAGTGACCGTTTCTGATTTACACACTGTTGTGCCATTTTAGAAGTGTATGATGTAGTTTATGTCCAGGTAAACCACAGAGTTTAATAGCAGAACTCAATCACATTGTGGCAACAATGCCAAGGCTTAAAGCTATAAACTACATCATACCATTCTAAAATGCTCCTTACCACTTATTTTTAAATAAGAAACAGCAACTGAACTTAATAGAAAGCCAGTAAAGACGGAACGATACCAGAGTGTAAACCTGTATTTGAAACACAGCATCTATAGGAAAACAAAACATACAGGTTCAGCACAGCTTCCCTTTAAAATCATTATTTGAGAATAAGGCAATTGTTAACGTATACAATTTACATCATCAGGAATGACCCAGATAACCTGCTTGCTCATCAATTTCATGAAAGCAAGCACCAATGACTGAGAATTATAGCAACCCCTTTTTTTTGAATAAGAGTGAATCTGAACTTGTGGTTTGCTGTTGAATTATAACATTTTTTTTAAGGGTTATGCAGTATGGAGGTATTTTTTGTTTCATCCTCTTTTCCCCTGCCATAGTTGGAATTTAGCTTGCTGTGTAAACCTTATACAGTTGTTTCTTTGTAGTAGTTTCTTGATATGTAGGCTGTTATCTTCTTTCTCTTTTGCAGACAAGAATAAGTATTACTAGAGGGAAGACTGAAATATTTGCAAAATGATTAAGATCATAAGATGACTGAAAACTAGCTTTTAACTACACAGTTACTAATTAAATAATGTGTAGTACTACCAAACTTCAGAAAAAGTTGAAAAATATTTTTTATTATTTTTTAAACCATAATGTAATTAATAACATTGATACAAACAACAGTGTCGACATACTCTATCAGCATAAAAAAAAACATGCTGGCATGCATTATTTTTTAATTTTAAGCTATGTTGCAGCTAACAAAATTGTACTGATAACATTGCAGAAAAGCAGTTTCAGATAGTGTCAGTGTGCACACAATATTATAGACACATAAAAAAGTATTGGCAGAGCTTATTCCTAATGGCTGGACTCAAAACTTTCATTTAAAAAGCAAGCTAGGGTTCTAGTCCCAACTGGACTTGAGGGTTCATTTGAAAAAAAAAAATTTCTACGCCTAGCATTATAAAATATCGTAAACAATTATTTTTTTTTACAAGTGGTTATAATATATTAGTGTTTGCTCTATCAAAGAATAAACATAGAGGGCCTGATACAAGCACCCCTATGCATACCGCAAGTTGCAACATTGGAGGGCTGCAGTTGTGCCAGGGACCCTGCACCTGATTCTCTATCAGGCAGGGTCCCTGTGACTAAGTCCCATGACTTGCACCAACCCAAATGGTATGCCAAATGGAGGGTGTACCTGAACAGGTTGCCACAAACCTGCGGCAGTCACAGTGTAAGGGCGCAAGTGCCCCCATCACCCTGATCCCCAAATGGTGCCTGTAAAAAGAGCCCCTGTGGGTTATCAACCCCCCACAAGCCCCGCTCCCCTATGGTACCATTAGGCAAAGCCCTGCAGGGCTATCCAACCCCTAGCCCCTACTCCAATGATAGAAAGTACCCTGCAGGGCTATCTGAACCCCCAGTCCCTATCCCAATGATAGAAAAATGCCCCACAGAGCAATCTCACCCTCCAAGCCCCTATCATAATGATAGAAAATGCCTCACATTGCTATCAGTCTCCCCACCTGGATCCAGTTCCTGATCCTTGCACCCAGCACCCCGCCGGAGTAGTAGGGCAGTCATAACAATAAAAAAAAAATCCCAAAGCAGCCGTCATTCACTGAGCATGTACTATTTAGAGTACATGCTCATAGTGGAGGTCAGTTGGTGGCTGGCCACGGAGATGAGAGGTGGTCTTTGCCAGTTGTCGGCTAGGTACAGGTTAGGGGGAGTGGGGTGGTTTGGCACCAGCAGGTGGAGGGCCACTAGACTACCAGGGCTAAAAGGGAACTACAGGATTTTTTTATTGTTATCACTGCCATACTACTCCTGTGGGATGTGGGGATTAGAATTGGATCGGGGGAGGCGCAGATAGCTGTTAGGCATTTCTAATATTAGGAAGGGGCTGGGGGTTGGGGTGTGGGGCGCTGGAACTGGGTGATGGCTGGCAGCACATTGGTGCAACCCCGGTGGACTCAAAGTACACTTCACACCAGCTAATAGCTGGTGTGTAACTATACTTTGGTTGTTGTCCTCCGGGGTTGTTGTAGAATCCCAAATTAGGAGATGTGGCAGCTGACGTTACAGAATATGGTGCAACTGTTGCTGTAAACCCCTTGTGCCATTTCGCAGAGGGTTTATGGCACAAATGGTGGTATAAGTCCACTTCTGTTAGCAGCCTTACAGGTCGCAGGCTGCTTTCAAGAACTCCTAACAATGGAACACATGGCTAAGTGCTACTTGTGCCATGCATATCCTTTCTAGAATTGGGCCCCAAATTTTCTAGTTTTTGTCATGTTCAAATATACCATGAAGATGAAATCCCTTAATCAGTATGTTGCTTCTAATTTACATGGGGTCCCAAGAATGCTGCAGCATTATATGATCTTTTGAATATCATATTACAGGATGAGTAATTTATTCTGCTAAAAATATCAGCATGCCCATTTTTTTTTTGTTGCATTACTAAGTTAACGTAAAAGATTTTGAAATGTTTTTAAAGTTTCCACTTCCATGCCATGCCCACCATGCAACAAAAATAAATATCTTGGTTCGGTGCTTTGCTATTTACCATCAAAAACATGTGGTAACACCATCCTAATACATCCACAGTATATATGTAGTATGTGCATTCCACAGGTAACTTCAATGGAATAGATTTTTTTTAAATTGCCAATGGCAGCCATTTCTACTGACTTGAGTTATTAGTTAGAAAATTAGGCATAAAAACTGTTTTAAAAATATCTAAGGGGATGTGGGGGACATTAGGGAATTAACTTGTTTAGTGCATGCAAGTCCTTTTCATTCAGAAAGACAGCAACTGTCTGCAGAGGTGTGTGCATTGTGCTGGACACCCATCATGGGATTATAATACTGTAGAAAACAATTGTGGGTGCTGGGGGATGAAGGGTGGGATAGGTGTGCAAACAGAGAGCAGGAGAATGGGACTGCATTATTTTAGTGGATGTGGGCTCGGGAGGAAGGTGGGACATGGGGAAGGAAACAAGGGTTTGGGAGGGTCTTTTTTCATTTGTAAGTGCATACTGAATACCCAAATACAGAACATCTGAGTATTTAGCTGTCCAACACTAAATATCCAACCAAATAATTGAGAAGATGTATTCACACTGTCCTACTGATGAATATTGCTGCTGTAACCAAGAGCAGAGTTAGAGTAAGTTTATTTAATAGTCTGCTATTGTGTATCTAGTATTTTACATAACACTAGTTTATTGAACTATCTTGTATTGCAGACCCTTTACTGCTACAGAGGAGGTGCAGATTTCAGAAGAGTTTAATTCCTCCAGTCCTGGAAAATGATGCAACCTGTAGGAAAAAATTATGTTGTGGCGAGGCCACTCTACTCTGAGAACAACTTCAATCAGGAACATGAAAAAGTGCACAGATATCATACAACAATGCTAGACCATCTGAGGGTGTATTTCAGGTAAGCAATACTCATTAAAAAAACATATTTTGAGTGTATATTGTAATGATCAATTGCAATTTTTTCAAGTTGTGCTATTTGCCCACCATGAGGACAACCAGACGTTAACTATTACAAATAAACTGCAGGAGTTGCCATTTCTCAGGTATAAATGTTATTTTATTGCCTCTATTATTTGATGGGATACCAGAAAATCCCTCGATCATTTTCAGACTGGCTGGCAGAATCTTGAGTAAATGCTGATAACATTTAAGCAAGAATTACATCATTTTCTTCAAGTCATGTCAGCTCAGTACATACTTGGGGTGTTACATTGTAAAATGGCAAAAAATATTCTTTGCTTTCAGCTTTCTGACAGGGGCCTTCATTAATGGAACTATGCCATCAAACAGTATGGGAAAATATCTGCCAAGTTTCATAGGCTGATCAACACTTTGGGCACAGTATTAAGCAACTCAAAAAAAATGTTGGCTCTTAAAATGTCAATTTCGGTTTCTTTTGTTCCCTTCTACCCCTGAATACAGCCCTACAACTCTCTATGTGTTTATTTTTTTCAGATTTCCCTCCTATGCTAAGGTTCCACAATACTTCAAGAATATGTACTACTACTATTCATATACTGTACTTCCTTCCAGAAGTATAATCCTACAAAAAGTGTATACCAGTACACTGCACCTCCCTTGCAGCTATTTCAAAACATGTCCACACTCCAATGAAGTTTCTAACTCTAACTTTCACTTCTCATAAGTTATAGCCTTTTTGCACACACCTCCCCCCAAAAATCTGCACAACTGCCTAAATCTGTTCCCCTTCAAAATTTGCATTTCTGCCCTACACCCCTCCTGTAATTATTATCAGCCATTATCAGAACCGTTTAGTGAGTCTCTGAGCACAGGAGAGGTCCCAGAAGACTGGAGAAGGGCTCATGTGATCCCACTCCACAAGACTGGTAGCAGGGAGGAGGCAGGGAACTACAGACCAGTCAGTCTTACCTCAGTAGTGGGCAAGATTATAGAAGCACTCCTTAGGGAAAGGATAGTGCAACACCTAGAATCCATAGAGCACAGGATCCAAGACAGCATGGGTTTACAAAGGAAGGTCCTGTCAAACTAATCTCAAAGATTTCTTTGGACTGGGAACTCAGTGTGGACCAAGGGGAGCAGTTGATGTTGCCTACCTTGACTTCAGCAAAGCTTTCGATACTGTTCCACATAGAAGATTGATTAATAAGCTGGGTAGTCTCAGGGTGGGTCAGAAGTTGGTCAACTGGGTGGTAAACTGGTTCACAGGCAGAAAACAGAGAGTGGTGGTAAACAGTATACAGTCAGAAGAGATGCAAGTCACAAGTGGGGTACCTCAGGGATTAGTCCTGGGGCAAGTTCTCTTCAATATCTTCATCGGTGACATTGCAGATGGACTGGAGGGTAAGGTTTGTCTGTTTGCAAATGACGGCAAGATCTGCAACAGAGTAGATGATCCAGATGGGGTGGGTAGAATGAGAAGAGATCTGGATAAACTGGCAAAATGGTTGGAAGAGTGGTAACTGGGGTTTAGCGCAAAGAAGTGCAAGATCATGCTCTTAGGCAAGAGAAACCCTGAAGTCACCTATAGGCTGGGAGGGAGTTGCTGGCAGTCACAAGGGAAGAAAGAGATTTGGGCATCATCATCACTGATGACCTGAAATCATCCAAGTAGACCACTAAAGCAGTCGGTAAGGCTAGGGGGATGTTGGGGTGTATTGGTAAGGGTATCACAAGTCATAAGAGGGCAGTAATAATCCCTCTTTACAAGACACTGGTTAGGCCCCATCCGGAGTACTGTGTGCAGTACTGGAAGCCACACCTTCACAAGGACATTAACCAAATTGAGGCATTCCAGAGAAGGGCAACCAAAATGGTTCAGGGACTGCATCAAAAAACATTTGAGGACAGAATAACGGAGCCCAATATGCATACCCTGGAGCAAAGGAGGGAGAGAGGTGATATGATCAAAACATTCAAACACCTTAAGGGTATTAACAAGGTAAAAGAGTCTAACATGTTTCAATATAAGAAAAATAGCAGAACAAGAGGACACAGCATGAGATTAGAGGAAGGCTGATTAAGGGGTAATGTGAGGAAGTTCTTTTTCACAGACAGGGCGGTGGACGCATGGAACAGCCTACTTCAGGAAGTGGAGGATATGAATACAGTGCAGGGCTTCAAACAGGCATGGGATAGGCATAAGGGAGCAATACAGAGGAGTATGAATAGATAGGCCATTGGCAGAGCAAAGGCCAACGACACATTCATAAGGTAGAAAAAGAAATGGACAGACTGGATGGGCTTTGCGGTCCTTATCTGCCATCAACTTCTATGTTTCTTCTATGTACCCTTCACATCTCTCCCACAATTTGTGCCCAGCCCCTACCTCATACTCTATCCTCACTCCCCAAGAACCCCCATTGAACCCCTTACTATACCATGAAATTACACCACACATATACAGTATCTGCTTTGTTATATATCCCCATCTCAATATACTAGTCATGGTTTGTTTCTGAGGCCCATTTTCTGCACATGCTGCTTTTTATTCTAATATTATTACAATTATTTTGTCTGCAAATTTCATTGTATTATGGTTCTAATGCCCTCTTATTACGAAGTATCATACCGTTACCTGTTCTATATTCTGTATATGCTTCAGTTTGGTTATTTTGAACCTTTTGGCTATACTAACCAGGACCTCTTTGTACAAAGTATCACGCAATGGACCCTTTTCCTAGTAAAACAAATAAATACAAAGATTCATGCCCATTTGCACACCTCTCAGATTTTTACCCATACCACACCTCTTAAAATATGTGTACCCCTATACCACTTGAATTGCAAAATTTGTACCTCCTCTGCCAACTCTCCAAATATGCAACTTTCCAGAAATTTGTAACCCAACATATCACACAATCTGTAACTCCTAAACTTCTCTTCTCTCAGAAATTTGCAGCCCTGCCCTGCAACCTTTAAAGTCTTACTCATGCTACCCACACATTCCCTCCTAAATTATTCCCAATCCCTACTCTCCCAAGATGCACCCCTTCTCCTGTGCCCATCCCAAAATTCATACCACAATTCACATACCTTCCAACAATCTTTATCCAATGCTACACACCTATTGGTAAATTTGAACCCCCTTCTCTTGCACCCCTACCACAGTTCATATGCCTACCAAAATACACTTCCAGAACGTATTGCCCTTTCCCAGCATGACTCAGACAGGCTGTTATAGAGTGATCAAGTCCTCTGCATATCACCCGAAGCATGTAATTTATGTATTGAAGTACCTACTATTGCTGTTTTAGTTTAGATCTAAGATTATCACTATTCTACTATTCTCACTATTCTGCTATTGATATTTGTTTTAGTTCTAAAATTATCAATATGCAAGCTAAGAAATGTTACTGCCCCGGGGTTCACACCACCCATAGAATGTTAAGACGCTGGGTTTCCACCCTTAGTTACTAACTTTATGTTTCTTATACTGAGTTACCATGTACCTTCTTGTCTCATATTTCATGTTTGTAGCTGTAATATTTGTCTGTATTTACTGACATGGAGCCTTTACAAAAGAGTCTATGACTCAAAGGTTTGTAATTCTGATTTCCCAAAAAAATAAAATAAATAAATAAAATAATAAAACTAAGGAGGGGGGGTAGAAGATAAACCATATGGCATTCACAGACATGAAAAATAGCAGCTATATTTGAGTTTATTGTGTGTTGCAAATGGCAAATTAGTCTGTTCAGTGTTTATATTACTTGCAGAACCTGTGTTTATGAGAAGTAAATTAAAATTAATGAAAATGTTAAATGAAGTTAATAAAATCTCTGTCTTCTCCCCTATTGGAGCCTCACAGTGTTGGTCAGGGGATGCACTATCCTTTCTCTAACATAAAGATGGGGAATGTGGGGGAGAAAGACGGGTCAGCTGCAAAAAAAGGGACTTTCACAGACACATCACAGCATCATGTGAGGAGAGCAGTCACGCCCACTGGTTGTAAAAAAAAACACTGAAATAACCATTAGATTGGTGGTGTGGTCCCTGTTTGACCTTTTTTGCTACCAGTTTTATGTCATGTTGCAAAAGCATGAAAGCACAATTCTTCTTACTATAGCAATATGTGAAACAGCTGACAAGTTTGATAGTTCCTGATGAAGTATAAATGAATTCTACTCATAATGCATATTAGAACTGCTGCTGTGAGGGTATAGTGCAAAAAAGAGATGGCAATGAACAATACAGGCAGTATATAGGGATTTATTGCTTGTTCAGCTAGAGGAGCTCGGAGAACTTAACCAAGAGAACAAATGACCCAGCCTACACAGAAAAAGTACTTCATTCACTGCAACATCTGAAGTCACAGTGCAGGTGAGAGTAGGTACTGTAGAAATAAGTGCACTTACAGTAAGTCAGTGTTTTGTAGCAAGTATTTACATTTCTTAACCTTTCAGTAGACAGTTTGGGGAAACTAGCTGGAAAAGATATCATAGATCATTGTGGCCTGAGTGGTTTTGACCTGTGAAACAGGTGTCTGACTGGGGAAGGATCTGAATCCACAGTGCCTTTCAGCAGGAGCCAGGAGATTTAGGGGCTAGTTATCTGGAGGCCCTGTGCTGGGAGAAGTGAAACAGAATAGATAGCAAAGTCCAGAGCTATCACAGAAAAACATGTTATTTAATACTTAAAGTGGCAGCATGGGTGGTAGAAGTAAGTGCTTTTTAGTTTTCGGTTTCAGAAGTTGCTTACTGTACCTTTTAGTGAAGGTGAGCAAGAACAAAAGGGAAGCCCAGTAGGATGAGTTTTATATAGGTGCTCAGTGGCAGGAAGAACAAGAAGTACATCTGGGGTGTAAGGCACTAGGAAATATAAAATGACACTTTCCATGAGTGGCAACGAGTCATGTGGTAGTGATTAGCACACCTCTTAACCTTTTGTCACTGAACTGAGGGCCATCAGTAGTCAAAATGAGGGACAATGTGGGACACTGACATGCCTAATGAGGGATACATCTTGAAACATGGAGATACAAGCTCAGAACACTGTGGAAACCATTGCCTTTACTTGTGCAAAGTTAATTTTTGATTTAATATGTGAGACTATTTGGAATTTTAGCTTTAAAGTCTGAATTTATAGCACCTTCTCAGTGTGGGCAGCATTTTTTATTGAGGGATGAATGAAGGACAGAGCAATTTTGGGGGGTAAAATTAGGGATGGCTCTTGAAATCAGGGAGAGTTGAAAGGTAGGGTGATCATGCTACTTGTGTAAGTGTAATTAGATTAAGTGCCTAGATGTAAAAGAAGAGGGCCTTAGGAAGAAGAAGAGCAGGTATCTCTTCTCAGCTGAATGTTTGTTTTATTTTTATCTCTCAGGGTTTATAGTTCACACTCTTAAAGCATGCACATACAGGTGAATCAGTAGGTTAGCACAGGGGGATATGGATCAGCTAGCTTCCAAGGGGTGCTCTTGGAGGTAAGGGGATGTTCATTTTGCAGGTGGTTTGAGATCCTCAGTAGGGTGTCAGCATGGCTCAGTTGGTAGCACATCCGCCTCTGGACCAGAAGGTCATGGGTTCTCGTCCCACACCGGGATTGGAATTGCACCTAAAAATCGCTGACATCCGAGTGCAGTATTGGGGGGTGCTGTACTGCTGGGGTGTGCTGTCCTTCGGATGAGACATTAAACCGAGGTCCCTTCTGCCCATCCTGGTGTTGTCCTGGTGGGTGTCCAGGTGGAAGTAAAAGAACCCAGGGCAAAAAGAGTAGGGAACATTCCCGGTGTCCTGGCCAACATTCCCTTTCCCATAAAACTGGTTCATGCAATTATCCAGGCTGTATGTGGGTGATGATGTGCGATATGGCTGCCACCACACATTCAGTCACTTCACTACCAGTCCAGCATTGCTTGTAAAGCACTTTGGATGTATGAAAAGTGCTATATAAATGCTGATTCTTCTTCTTCTATGGAGCTGGTTACCCTCAGAACTGAGGAGGAGGAGGAGCTACTCTGGAAGAGGTTCAATATGTACTGTGAGTTTGTTGCCACAGAGAACACCACAACACACCATGCTGGTAGATGGACTGCAGTAGGGATGTAGGGGGAGACGTGGGGGATCGCCACAGGTGAAGTGCAGAACTAATCTGATACACTAGCAGGAACTGTTTAGGAAGACTACCTTGAAAAGGATGCAGCTGTTATTACCTTGGATGTGACAGCTTCTTTCAGCATGGGCCAGTAGGTCAAATGGTGGTAGAATGAAGAGATAGTGAGTTATATTAAAGAGGACACAATAGTTAGAGGGACAGCAAGACTGGTTTGCTGCTTGATCCAGGAGAAGAGATCAGTGTTGTGCCTTACAGGAGTGACAACAGACAAGGTAATCCCACAGTTAGAGGCTGACCAGCGATGGATGAGTGGGACACACTAGTCATGGGGTAGAGGTAGATACAAATCACTAGGTTCTTATAGTGTAGAAAAGGCTAAGGAAAGATTCAGGCCCTAGGTAACCAGTTGAGGGCAGTTACAGATGTGTTGGCCTCCTTGGAACTGCCACTGGTACCATGTGAAAAGAGGTACTTGCAGGACAAAATAAGAGGATTTAACACATGGTTAAAAGAGCAGTGTGGTGAGGAGGGGCCTGGTCATTCTAGGGCCTGGAGGTCTTTCTGGGGTGTCTGCAGCCTTTTCACAAAAGGATAGACTGCACAGGGTAAGTGAGGGACCGGTGCATTGGGGGAAAAACCCAGACTTAGCAGTTAGTAAGCTTTTAAGCTATTGTAGTTCAGGGGAGGGCATGGATGGTGGAGAGAAACATAAACTGAGATACAAAGAGAGCCAGGGCAGCACTTCCCCAGATTTCAGGGACCTAGAAACTTTGGGGGGGGGGGGTAGGAAAAGCAATTTTAGGAAGGCAGTGAACCCAGTAGTAAATAACGAGAAGTCCAGCTCAAATGAAGAGACTAGGAGGGGGTAAATATGAAGGGGAAGGTTTTTTATGTGCAAATGCTAGAAGCTTGGCCAGCAAGATGGAGGAACTGCATGTGCTAATAGAGGCAGGTGAGTTAGGTATAGTAACCATCATTAAAATAAATGCAACTCAGAATAACAGTTGAGACCTCACAGTCTCAAATTATTACCTGTTCAGAAGGATAGGAGAAATGCTTGGGGGTTATGTAGGTATGCAATTATATTAGGGACAAGACCATAACACAAGGAGGGGAAGTAGATTCTATATGACTTCAAGTGACAGAGGCAGGGCAAAAGCCTGGGGCCGGGTGTGATCTATAGAGCATCAAACCAGTCCTCTGAGTTGGATCAGCTGCTAGAGGGAGAACTCAGGAAGACAGCAAATTTGGGCAGAGAAGTACTAATGGTATATTTCTGTCTCCTGGATATACTGTAGATTGGGACAGTGATGTAACCAAGGGCCAGAGAAGCCAAGACTAGATATACTGGAGGTCTGTTTTTTGAGCCATTGGGTGAGAGAGGCTACTAAGGAAATGTGGTGCTGGACCTGGTATTGTCTAATCAGGATAGAATTTATTTATTTTTATTTGAAATTACTCCAACAGGATAACCCCATGAGCTGCAGCATCTCAGTTTTTGTGGGGGTCTCAGACAGGATAGTAGCAGTCAACAGGTTAACATGGTCCAGCAGGAAGAGTTACTTACATGCCACAATATACTGTACACAGGAAAGAAAAACTGGATAGAAAATATAAGCATATTATAAGAGACATGCAGATAGGGGACTTGCTAGGTCAGAGCAACCATGGTCTACAAGCTCAGTGAATAACATTAAGTTCCATGGTCCTGAATTTTAGGTCAGTAGGCTTCAGCAGGATGGTGGATATACTCGAGGATCTGTTAAGTATGCATTAATGCCCGATGAAGGAGGCTTCTACTATGGAATTAATGCATGGTTGGAGGGGTTGTGGCGCGAGGCCGATGCATTAATTCCCCAGTAGAAGTCAGCTCTGAGGGCACTAATGCATTTGCAACATGGGAATACTTGCGTTGTTGTTGTTTCTGTTTTTACAGTTCCGTTTGCTGGAATTGTTCGGCTTTGTGTCAGCGCGGTGAGATCCTGCGTTTTCACCACGATGTGTATTCTGTTAGCTGCTGTGACAGGTAGTGGTGCTAGAGCCTGACCCAGTGACCCCGTGATTAATAGTTGGAGTGGGCATTACCAGTGATTAATCCCCGCTCCAACTTTGATCATGTTGTGCGTTTTGTCCAATGATATTGCCTTATTTCATGTTTCTCTTTTTAACTGTGTTACAAAGGACATTAAGGGGTATAGGGGTGGAGAATAAGTAGGCAGAAATTAAGTGTGCTATACTAGAGGTGACACAGTAGTGCATACAATATACTGAATGCAGTAAACACAATGGGAACTGCATACTGGCGCAGACCAGATAGTTCATAAGGCCTTTATCTGCTGGCACTCTCTTATGTTCATATGTAAATACTAACTGAAAATCCCTCCAAAATTAAACTGTAACACTGGTGTACTGCCTCCTCCAACTCATGGAGTTAAGTAGTCCCAAGGCACAGAGGAGAGGGAATCTCTGGGAATCCATGGCTGTGGAGCACTTTCCCTCATACATGCACCGTAAGTTAGGAGAATAACATATTTTGGGCAAGGCAGATTTCAGTTGAAGTATCCTGGTTATAAGACTCAATGCAGGTAGAATTCCACTGGTCTATGGTTTTGATTATATGTATAGGAATCCATTTTCTTGATGTTGTTGCAGCACATATTCAGAAGGAATGACCAAAACAAGATGGGTTAAGATTAAGTCTTGATAGCGTAACTGGTAGATGATGGGTAAACCAAGGTGAAGTCATTGTGGTTCCTTTATGTGTAAGGAAGAGTAGCTGTTGAGGCTATCTGATGTGAATTTTATCAAGCTATAGCTTGGAGATGGCATCAGATATCACTTGTGCTTACTGAAGACAAATATACTTCATCCTTGTTGGGTTCTCTCTGTTTTTGACTGTAAGAGATGCAGTAGTAGTATTGTAGTAGTCTTTATTTATATGTGTAAGGATTAGGAGTCTGCAGAAGTTTCAGTTAGATCAGAAACTTTAAGATGCAAATTTGGTTGAAATGTTTCTTATCTCCTGAATGTAGGAAGCTGCAAAAGGCAATACTCATGGCAACCTGAAGCATAATATCAATTTCAGGTGAAAATAATCTGGTCCACAGAAGTTGAATAAGTTGTTTGGGGCAGACGTGGCCTGCCCGATGGCAAGATGGATACTTAAAACCCTAGCTCTGTCCCATACCGGGTTCAACCTTTGAGCATCCTATGTGATCTGAGAGCTTTTTCTCTTCCCTTTGATGGGGCTGCGTCAAGTAATCACCCTCCCGAATGCTTGAGATGTTTTCCTTGCTCATTCAGACCAGCACTGCTGCCATCAGTTGCAGGTTCTGTTTCACCATGAGCATAGCCTGCTGTAGGCTGCACAGCCTTCGACCCCGAATACTCCCCGATGCACTCCTGACTACCAGGTCTGTGGGCTATCTAATCAATCTAATGGCAGAGTGAGATACCTCGGGAGCAAAGTGCTTGGATACATCATCCCTGGCGATACCCTTACTAGGGATTCAAGGGGCACAGCAATGACCAAATCTCTTTCTGCACAAACCCCAACCACTCCAGGCTCCTCCTTGTATGGTCAACTCAGCAGGTGCAAGTAAACAACTCGCTCTTTCAAATTACAGAAATGTTAAAAGACCCTGCTGAGTTGAGTTGATGGCATCAGTGCTGCCCTCTCAGGGAATGTCACAGTGGTTACAGAGCTGGAGGACAGGATGAACATGCTGGAGCAATGCACGGAGGACCTGAAGGAGTATCAAGATCAGGTGCTAAGAAGATTACACGATCACGAACTGAAACTGGCAAAGTTGTGGGAGAGGGCCGAGGATAAGGAGAACCGGGGATGCCAGAATAACATCCAGTTCCTAGGCATCCCTGAGGGTGTGGAGGAACAAAATATGGAGAAGTTCCTTAATGATCTCCTGCCCAGGCTTTTAGGAGACAGCTAGAGAGGCCCTGTAGAGATGGAGTGGGCCCACAGGCTCTTCTCTAAATCGGACCCCTGCACCTTTCCCCTTCAGCCCATAATAGCATATACCCTCAGGTACTCAACTAAAGAACAACTCCTAAGAGTCACCAGGGATCTAGGTGACATAACTTAGAGGGGTTCTAAGATTTCCATCTTTCAGGAAAATTCCCAAGAGGTTGCCTTCAAGTGCAAAGCATTTATACCTGTCAAAAAGATTTTGCTCCAACATAGCTTTAAGTATAATTTCAAGCACCTTACCTCCCTATATATAGCCAAAGATGGAAGAGAGACGCTTGCCCAATACCCACAGAAGGTTGAAGCCTGGCTGGCTAGATATTGGCCTAATATCCTTCACAAAACTTCATCCCCTAGAAAGCTATGGGTTCCAGGAGGATGTGACCATGGGAAGAGAAACCAGAATTAAGGGAAGCAGATGCAAGGGGAGCCCTTATCTGGCAGGATCATGCAGCAAACTTCAGTGTCCCCCAGGACAGGCACAAAAAGCTGGCTGAATTTCTCAGATGGCCCTGCGGTCTCTGTTCTGCAACATCAAGCGCCTCCCCAGACACATGCCCTTGATCCTCAACGTCCTGCAGCCCCTCACTTCTCTGACCACAAACAGAGAAATCGAATCAACAGGAGAGAGACTGAACACCAGACTGCAGGCTCTCCTCCGGCCAAACTGCTCAAAGACAACACTGCCTCTGAGGAAGATGAGCCACTGCATGATGATGGGATGGCTGAAGACATATACACTCTTAACCCACTAGACTGGGTGGCTGACGTAGAACATCTGGCAAGGGAAGAGAAGGACGAGTCTCTGCCTATCAAACCCAGACTTATTTCATTCGCTGCAGTCATGGCAAAGGACCTCCCACAATGAACACCTCAGGACTCGTCTCTCGCCAATCCTCCCTCCTCAGGGCCAGATGGGTGAACTTGTTTTGTATCTGCATCTTTTTTTATTGCTTGTTACATCTCTAACTGTCTGCATGTAGGTGTTTGATAAGGTATGGCCCCCCCCCCCAGCTATGATATCTAAGGGTCCTGTGCTGTCCAACCTTGGTTTGGCAAGGGTAGTTACAAATCCCTCCCAAGGGGATAGGAATTGGCATGCGTGGTGCTTCCCCATTATATGTAACCAGCTACATCAGTATTCTGCCCCCATGCCGCAACTACTGGTATTGTGATAAGCCCTGCAAGGCTGAGGACATTAATGGAGGTGGCCACCCATTACTAATACTTTGTCCAGGTATTCACTGCCTATACACTGGCTTATGAGGGCTCAGCATATGCCTAGCTACCTGGGAACCCAATACATTGCAGACATGGCTCTCTGCTGACTAGTTAGGAGAATCACTTGATAGCCTCTTTATCTATTGGTTGAAATATATACCTGTTCCTGACAAACTCTCTATATTCAATGCAGGGCGACTGTTCCTCAGCCCATAGCAGTCGGGTCCCCCCCAACTCTTCCATCCTTTCCTCACCTCTGTTTCCCACTCACCTCCCCTTACCCCCCCCACCCAGTTTGCCTAATCTCTCTGGAGTACGGACTAGGGTGTACAGACCTGAATGGGGACAGGTCACAATTAGTTTGTTTGACCCTATCTCTGCCCCCTTGGGTGGTATGAGCCAAAGTTGCTTGGGGCTGCCTAATTTTCTTTGGACGTCCCTAAATGTGTATATCTTCTCACCCTTAGTGGTTACACAAGTTACTGGGTTTTTCATCAAGTACTGTTGTGTGCTTTAATCTTTATCTAGTTTATTGTTCTCTCTGTATCTCACATTTATTGTTGTGTTTTCTGTCTTGCTGATACAGTTTACTTCCTGTAGATACTCCTTGCAATGTACTGCAACGCTTACTCTTGCTGTAGACCTTCCAGTTAATTCCCCTCCAGGTCTCTATTGACTTCCACCTGCATAACACATATCAGGTCATAACATCCCCCCCTCATTGGGGACCACTCTGAAGTAGGTGATCTTTTCACTTTACAAGGTATTGGAGATGCCTTCAAACAAACCGAGTACCATGCAGTGGGTCTCCTGGAATGTTAAGAAGCTGAACCATCTAGTTAAATGAACAAAAGTATTGCAACACCTACAGTTTCTTAAGGCGGAAATAGCTCTCCTCCAGGAGACCCACGTCATCGCCAAAATGGTCATGTGGCTTTTGGAACATGTGGGTGTGTAAGGTTTTAGCGAGTACTGCTCCCACCAAAACCAAAGGGGTAGCTATATTAGTACATAAAGCCTGCTCTTGGGTGGTGGAGGTCAAAATTGATACCCAGGGTATATGGGTAATAGCACGGTTCTCCCACAAAGATGGCCACACAGTGGTTGTGAATATCTATGGCCCTAACATGGACTCAGTGGATACCTTGATGGGGATTGACCAGGCCCTCACCTCTCTCACTAGGAACATCCCAATTCACCAGTGATACTTGGAGGGGACTTTAATCTTATCCTGGACATACTCCTGAACAAGACCAAACCCACCCCCCAAGCTTACCCTAAGGCCAGTGCAGCTCTACAAGAACTAATTGAGGAGTGGGGCCTCATTGACCCATGGCAAAGAAATAACCCAGATGGCAGAGACTTTTACTTACTTCTCTCAAGTACATGCTTCTCATAGCCACATTGACTTTTAGTTAGCTAGTTGCCCAGCTGCCTAGGGAATCAATGACACCAAGATACACAATGATGTGGTTTCTGACCATGCCCCAAGTCTTATAAATTATCTCCCCGCAGGTCAACTCTCTGAACGTACTAGATGGAAGTGCAACCCCCTCCTGCTATAGGATAAGGCATTCCAGGCAGCCATTAAGGTAGAAGCTAAAAACTACTTTCTAAACAATGCAGGTGGGGAGGTAAATGCAGGCATGGTGTGGGAGGCTTTCAAGGCTGTGTTAAGAGGCAGAATTATCTCCTTCTTAGCAACTACAATTAAAGCTTGGAGGGCGGAACTTGATAGCCTGCAGACAGAGCTCTCCATTTTGAAAGCCCAGTTCAAGGCATCACCTCTATCCCATAAAGACACTACTTTGGTTGCTTCTATCACCGGCCTCAAGTATTGGATCAATTGCATACTGCAGAGGTGAGCTGAATGGAAGCTTCTTAGGACCAAGCACAAGTACTGGGAAGGCGGGGACAAGGATGGGGCAAGCTTTTAGCTTGCCAACTCCGGAAACAACAGGCTGCCTCAAGGATCCATGCACTGAAGGATCCTTCTGGGCATATTGTCTCAGACCCTAAAGGCATCAACAAGACTATGAGCCTCTTTTACCACATGCTCTATCAGTCTCGTGCGTTGGTAGACCCTGAGCATTTTTCCAAGGCCTTGTGAAAGTTCTGTGTATCTTCAGATCTACCACGGGTCTCTCGAGAAGCCTTGGAATACTTGGAAAAGCTGTTTACATCCAAGGAGTTATGTTCATCTCTCTGACAGATGGACAAAGGGAAGGCTCTGGGGCCCAATGGGATCACTGTAGATCTGTACCAGCTCTTACTAGAGGAAATTTCCTCCACCTTCTTGGAGGCACTACAGGAATCTCACATGCACAGCTCTCTCCCTCCTACTATGAGGGGGGGGCTCTGGTGACTTTGCTTCCCAAAATAATCTAATGACCCCTTAGACTGTGCCAACTTCCGTCCCATCTCGCTTTTATCAGTTGACACCAAAATAGCTGCCAAAATCATCGCAAATCATCTGATCTCTATCCTCCCATCCATTGTGCGCCCAACCCAAGCGAGATTCACGAAGGTGAAGTCTGGGGCAAACAACCTCAGACTTGTCCTCAATCTCAAATGTCTGGCCTTGAACTCGGATAAACCTATGGCAGCTCTTGCAATAGATTTCTCCAAAGCCTTTGATTCTGTAGAATGGTGGTACCTGCACGAGATGCTGCAGCTCTATGGCTTTGGTCCATATTTCCGGGGAAGGGTCTCCACCCTCTACAATGCATACATGGCAAGAATACTTATGAATAAGGACATTTCTCTCCTTTTTCAGCTGTACAGAGGCACCCATCAAGGTTGCCCCCTCTCGCCACTCCTCTTCCTCATTCTCATTGCGCTTGATCCACTAATCCGTAAACTCATACATTCTAAGGACGTCACAGGCATTGAAATTAATGATCAATCATATGTTGTTAATGCTTATGTGGATGACTTCTTACTGGCCCTTGTCCATCTCCATCTCTCTCTCTACCCAAGGCTTTGGCAGTGTCGCAAGACATCACTAATCTATGTGGCCTCATGGTCAACCAAAAAAAAGCTATTTTGGCTACCTTGAATAAGGCTTGCACCAAGGACTGCCTGACCGGTACAGAGATCTCTTGGGCCTCCCAGATTTTTTCATATTTGGGAGTAACAGTCTCCACTAGGTGGTGAGATTTGGAGTGTACCAATTTCTCTCCCCCCGTCTCCCTTACAGTGGAGTTCGACAGATGGCGGAAGCTCCATCTCTCCTTACGCAGCAAAGTGGAAGCTGTTTGGATGTTTGCACTCCCCAGAATCTTGTATCTCTTTAATAACATTCCCATTCGGTCCTCCCCCCAATTCTCTCATTCCCTGGATAAAATGGTCTCATCCCTTATCCGAGAAGGCAAATCCCCTATATGGGGGAGGACGAAACTTCAGGCACATTGGTCCTCTGGAGGTTTAGGGCTCCCATGGTTTCAAAGCTACCAGGTGGCCTATCTAGCTGCACATGCCTCTAAGTGGTTTGTCCCCTTCCCCTCTTCTCCCATCTGGGCTAAGCTGGAACAGAGTCTGATCCAGGATATGCTGCTCTGGTCTCTTCTTCAATCTCTCTCCTCCTTGGCTAGGAAGACTATGCCCATTATGGAGGAGACAGTAAGGATATAGACAAGGTGTATGTCCCTGTCCCACATACAGCCTAAAGCCATAAGCCCCCCTTGGGAGTACTCCCCTCTATGGCACGACAAATAGAACTCTCTTGGCAACCAGCCATTGTACTGGGCCAATTGGGACCTCAGGGGCATCAAGGATTTCTCCAAGACCTCCTGTCACCCAGTACTACCATCTTGATGTCCTTCGAATAGTTAAAAACACACTACCACCTCCTCAACAAGGACTTCTGGAAGTTTCTGCAAACACATAGCGCTATCCAGGCATACCAAGCTCAGATCATGGTAGACCAATGATGGCTCTGGCTACTTTCTTTACATAAGGCTACCTCCCACCAAGGACTTGCTGGCAGCTTCTACAGAAGCATACGTGATGCCCAGCCTGACCCCAATGAGTCCTGCATGAGAAAATGGGAAAACAGCCTTGTGATGTCTCTTTCCCCCTCCACCTGGAGCAGCTTCCTCAGGTTAGCTCATACCGCCTACCAAGATGCCAAGAGCCAAAATATTCAATTGAAAATCCTGCTACTGTACGGTGGTATAGGACCCCATCGGTCCTGCAAGCGATGGGCTTACTACAATATCTAACTTCAATTGTTGGAGGTGTCAACGACCCGATGCTAACTTCCTACATATTTTATGGGCAAGTCCCAAACTAACCTCCTTTTGGAATGTAGTGTTGAGGACTGTTTCAAGGTAGTTAACCAGAGCATTGGAATGCCTAATGTATTACTATTGCTGGATGACCCCCACCTCCCTCAATGGACTACCACCCCCTCTTCAGAAATGGACTCTAGTGGCCCTGCTAGAGGCAAAGATAGCTATACCAATGAATTGGAGAAAACCACTCCCCCGCTTTGACCCTTTGGAGATCTGCCCTTGCACATGCTGCCATACTTGAGAGACTTTCCTACCACAGCTTGGACAACCTGTAAAGTTCCAGCTCAAATGGGGTGCATACTTACAGTCACACTTATGCTCGACCTTGCTCCTGGTGCCCTGTAACCCCCCGGGCTAAAACTTGCAAACTCCTGGATTGGGCACTCTTGGTTTAATCCTATCACATCTGACTGGAAGTGTCTACAGCAAAATATCTTTTGTAAGTGTTGTGTTACAGCCAACTTTTAGAAGTCTGCTCTAGGTTCCATTTAAGAGGTGTTATCATTTTCTGACAGTTTTTTACTTCGCATGCTCCCTTTCTAGAGACAATGCTTGTTACCTTATCCTCCAAGACTAACTACATGCTTCTTTATTCAGGATAGTTTTGCCTTAAGAATTCCTCTGTGTATTGTATGCATACCTGTATCAATTTTGACTTCTTAGAATGGTCATTGTGATGCTGATGTATGTAAACTGAGAAACCAACAAAATCGTATATGTTAAAATAAGAAGTTGTTTGAACAGGCAGGCTCCTATAGGTTTACGAATGTGAGTTAGAATCTGAGAGGTTTTCTGTAGGCCCAAGAAAATGCTTTAATAGGTGCTCTTAACAGTAAAAATGGGCAGTCAGGCATGCTGAACACAAGGTAGAATTTAATTCCTGCACTGTGCTATTTTATTCTGGTAAAACAGTTGTTCTGTTACAGAGCAAAAAGCCATGAAAGTTAGTAATCTGTTTTGAGAATGTGTTGAGAGTATTGACTGTATGCTACAAGCAGAATAGGGAATAACATTTCCTAGGGAACCCTGCTCCCCAGAAGTCTACCCAGCTGGTATTATGCACACTTGAGTGCTTATGAGTATTTGATATATCTTTAAGAGCTCTGGGTCATGTGGTGCTGGCTAAGGGTTCTGGAGGTAGAACCAGCTGTTTGGGTCTAACCAGCAGTTTAGTTGGACTGAGATAAGAGAAGTGACAGCCTCTCTCCAGAATCACTGAGTGTTCCTGCCGAGTAGCTCTCTAGAAAATTCCTCAGAATCATGAAGATGGCAATTCTGCATCAGTGCCCCAGGGGGAAATCCCTGCTTGAGAAGACTCCTACAGGAACAGCCTAGCAATACAAGATGAAAGCAGAGAATGTAAAGCAATTTAGGTAGCTTGAAAAGTGAATCAGCTAAGTGCTCTGTAGTAGTCTGGTAATATGAGGCCATGCAAGTCACTGTGAAAGGGTGAGTGAATGTAACCATTGGCATCCGTTGCCCTGTCTTAAAAGAAATGGTGAACAGTCAGCAAGTAAATGTTAAGGGTGAATTGCATGTATTCTAATAGGACCTAAAGCAGAGCAGGGCTGGGAAGGTGTTCAGCTCAAGATCTCTCAGAGAGCACCAGGTAGAGGAGGAGGAAGGACTATCATCCTCAGGCTGCAGAAACTTTGGCTATATTCTCCTGAGCCCTCAATTTTTTGGGTGCTGTGCCTTTCATAAATGATGAACAATATGGGTTGAAAGGAAAAACTGTCACTTATGATAATGTTAGAGTTCATGGGCAAAGCACAATCCAACAGGAAATGCAATATTAGACTTCGATGGTCGACAGCCCTAACTGTACCAGTTCTGCCAAATCCTCTAGGTAGAGTTGCTTTACCAAACTCTTCATAACCCAACAAACTACTGTATGAAGCCCTATTACCTTGCTTACAAAGAACAGGTGCATTAAACCCTACAGCAAACCCAATAAAGATAGATAGATAGATAGATAGATAGATAGATAGATAGATAGATAGATAGATAGATAGATAGACAGATAGATAGATAGATGGATAATTTATTTAAGAAACTCCATTTTAAAACCAAGGCACTTTACAAATAACAAATCAGAAAACAAAATAATCATATACATAGATATTGGGAAGTTTAGATGCAATTAATCATGGCAGCTAACATGGCTGATTCAGTCTCCTGCAAACTCCTATCTAAACAGCATGGACTCGATTTTCAAAATGGCCCTTGCTCAGCACAAGTTGTGCTAAACCCCTTGCTCGCAGCAAACTCTGGGTGCACCAGGGACCCTGCATCGGATTTTGGTACAGCAAGGATCCTGGTGCCAAAGTCCCCAGAGTTGATGCAAGCTGAGTGGTGCACTGAATAGGTGGTGCACTAGAGGTGTTTGGAGGAGGGGGCTGCCAGCCCCCCCTGCCCATGGCAAAGCCAGCCCCAGACTTACCTGTTGAGGGGGTACAGTAGTGGAAAAGGGTGTCCTATGGAAGTGCTGCATCTAGCTGTGTGGGCCATGCCAATGTGCCATTGGGTAGGACAGTGGCAGCAAGCTGCAGTGCTCTGACAGGGCATGGACTTGCAGAAAATGGCAGCAGTATGGTTTACTCCATGATTCTGTGCCAGGCAAACCTGCTGGTACTCTAACCTGACTGCAGCACATATCGCTAACAACCAGACACTGTCCCTGTCTGCGGTGCCCTTTTGTGGCAGGAAACAGAGCCCCCTTGCAGATGTGAGGTGCCCCCACTGTATAGCTGCAACTGTGCTGGCAGAATGCCCGCATAGCTGCCATAATGCTCACAATAGGTTGGTGTGGCACCCCTATGTACAGGTGGCATAATAGCACCAGGATGACAGACTGACTGTGAGAGAGTCCGACAGCACCCAGAGTAGGGGAGCGCCATTGCTGCTACCAGTCGGTACCATGTGGGACAATGCTCTGAGACAGGGATGGTGGGATGTAGAAAGTCACCCACCCATGTATCATGCGGTGCCAGTCCCTGATATTCCTAGCCAGCATCTGCAGGGATCAGCCTAAGCTATGCAGCGGGGGCACCTCACAGCTATCAGGGGGTCTGTCTCCTGACACACAAGGCCACCATGGCCAGGGACAGTGTCCACTTGTCAGCGATATGTGTGGCAGTCAGGTTAGGCTACCAGCAAGTCTGCCTAGCACTGGATCGTGGAGCACACTGTACTGCTACCACTGTCTGCCAGTCTGTGCCCAGTCAGGGCACTGCTGCTTGACGTCACTGTCCTACCCAGTGGCATGACCCACACAGCCTGATGTGGCACTTGGACAGGGCATATTCTGGTCGACATTTGGGGCTCATATCCCCCGACCTGGCATGGCCTGATCTGCCATGCAAGGACTGTTAGACCAGCTCTGGGCTGGTCTAACTACAGCCAGGACTTGCAGCCACTGCAGAGGTTTCAGAATCCAAATTTAGGGGATACTGTCACCCCACAGTGGCGCAGGCCCATTTGTGACATGGCGCACCTCTAGGTGGGGCACAGGGGTGGTCCACGTGTGGGTTGGTGCACGACATCCTCATTTCAATGCAGCCTGCATTGAAAATCGGGATTGACTCAAGATTTGGTATAAGGTGCCACTTGCATCAATTACTTTTAGTGCTGGCACCTTGTATCAAATTTGGCCATTTGAAAATCTAGCGCCATGTTTGAATCTTTTTTTTAAAGAGATGACTGATGGGGCCAAACGAGTGCCTGTGGGATGGTCATTCCAGAGCAATTGGGCAACTACAGAAAAGGCCCTATCCCCAGCAGATTTCAGTTTCATTTTATGAATAACCAACTGGCCAATGCCATTTGAACATAATTCACAGACATTTGGGCAGGTTAGAAAAAGCTCACTAAGGTACTGGGGTCCCAGTCCGTTTAGGGCCTTATAGGTACGATCTTAATGTCAATCTGCCATCTCACAAGAAGCCAGTGCGGAAAGTGCAGCACTGGAGTGAAATGATCACTTCTCTTTACAGAAGTGACTAATCTAGCTGTAGCACCAGCTGGAGACAGTGGATTTGACCAGCCAGAAGGATCCGGTAGAGTGCATTGCAGTGGTCAAAGCAAGAGATGATGAAAGCATGCACTAGTGTTAACAGATCATCCCGATCAAGGTAGGGGCACAAACTCTAAAGAGACCTTAGAGTTCCAAAAACTTAGATGTAAACTATTTATCCAGTGGCCTAACAAGGGTATTAACTCACAAAAAATGATTGTCTCTGAATGTTTTTATGTTGGCTAACATAGCACACTCAAAACAGTCCCTAGGTTATAAACTGGAAAACCCTAACTTCATATCTGTTGACTTTGTACGCTTTGTCTGTAAACCCTAATGTTATCTAGTGTTTGTTCTAATACATTTACATTCTTTTTAAAAAGCAAATATAGCGGGCTTCATGGTGCCAAGCAATAGGGGTTCACCTGGCATGCTGGTGACCTGGATTCATGCCTGGGCTTGGGACAACAAGAGCAGAGGCTGGTGGGGAGGGCTATAAGCATCAGAGGGATACTCTCTCCCTTGGGGGGGTCAGAACCAGCACTGCCCTTGAGCCGCTCATAGTGGCTGGCTACAGCAATACACTTTGTGGCATGGGTGACCACATGCCACATGTGCAGTCCGTCAGGACACCACAGGAGTGCAGCTCAGGTGGGCGGAGAGAAACAATGGTGGAAAATGGTTACTGGCCATCCAGATGACAGCAACCACCTTCTTGTTTGCCATGGTAGCCAAGAGGTTCTGTGCTGTGCCCTCGGCGCCTCCCAGTGAGGACTGGAAAGCTTTGAGGCAAGTCTCCCTCCCAGTCGTGATCATGTGAGGTGCCCCCACTGACGAAGGGATATGTTAGGACAACTGGGGGTGGCATGATGAGGAGCAGCGAACAGTAGCAGGGCAGGAGAACTTCAGTGGTGGGGTGCCAGGAGGGCAACGGGGGGGTAAAAAGATAATGCAAAAAAAAAAAGCAAATATGTACCACAATCCTTATTCTACACACCTGGGTAACACCTTTATTTCCCCTCCTTCCCCACATGAGTTGAAAATTGTATTACCCCTTTTCTCATCCTTATAAAACTCTTTCTCTTGTCCACTGTGTAATCCAACCTACCCCATTCCATGTCAGTAAAAAAAATACCCCACCTGCATTAAAAATGTGAATTCCCACCCTCTCCCTGAATAATGAAAACAACCCCACACCAGCATCCCACCTATTGTGAAAAACACTTAGAACTCAGCCTGATGAGATGACCCTACACTGACTCAAAGAAATTGCTGAACTTGTGATCTATCAACAATCCTGGTCCTCTTCCATTAGGCAGTTTTAGCAACACTATAGACAGGGACCCTTTAATAGGATAAACTGTTGAGTTGTCATTTGCAGAAGGAGGAGCGTGGAACAGCACATTCATAGTGCACTCTGGAACATGCATCATGAATACACTTTTCCAGGCTCCCTCTCCATAAACAAAGACTTGGGGGCTTTTATTCATATGGGGAGTGTCGGCAGAAAAGAACTACTTGGCTCACCAAGTCTGCCCAGATGGCCCCTGCCTTGTCTGTCTCCCCAGACCTTATCTGGTCTGCTGTGACCTCACTCCTCCATGTCTATTTGGTATCCCATGTATTCGGCAACTACAATTGAGTGCTTTCAGAAAAAGTGACTCAGTCATGGCACTTTTACACATGGCTACCGGCAGGGAGGGTGACAGGATAGGGGGTCAGCCACTATAGCAACAAGATGTCACTCCTTACTGTATACACGCACGGGGGTGTGGTGGGGAGGGACCATGCCATGCAACGGGCAGAAGTGGAGGGAGGGTTTGTGGGGTGTAGTGCAGTGGTGAGATACTGAGCTGGCTGTGTGGCATGGTAGGATAGTGGCAGACTGGGGTTGAAAGGGTGCCAGGTTCAGTTCTGGGTGTGCTTTCGTTTTGTTGCCGGGGTCGCGTTTATTTTTTGTTCTTTCGTTTTTGCACCCCAACACCCCCTGGAGCTGAGAATCCTTTAGTGGGCAGGGGGTGCAGGGCAACAGTCCCTCACATAAAACATTAAAATCTAAGTGTTCAGAGTCATCTTGCTTTGTGCCACGAGTCTACATCGCCAAAATTCATTTTCAGCAATGCAGACTCACCCAAACGGCAATCACTATTATGCGGTTGCTGTTATCATATGGAACCACCTATTTGCTAATATTCCCCTGTCTATAACATGCATATTCACTACTTTCACTGGCAGTCTGTTCCAGGTGCTCATCATTCTTTCAGTGAAGTATCACTTCCTTTTTTTTTAAATTCAAGTTTATTGTTATACCACCATTACAGAGGAAGTAGCACTTCCTCGCATCCATCTTAAACGCCTCCCCCCTCCAGCTTCATCATGTGCCCACTGATCCTAGTGCTCTTCCTCATTTGAAAGTGAGTCCTCTCCTGAGCTCTGTTCACCCCCATGAGGTACCTGTAGGTCTCTATCATGTCCCTTCTCACTCCCCTGTCTGCCAGGGTGTACTCATTGAGATCCATCTGTCTCTCTTCATAGGGCTTTTGTTGCAGCCCCTGCACCATTTTAATTGCCTTCCTCTGGACTGCCTCCATTCTGTCTATGTCCTTTCTGAGGTGTGGCCTCTGGAACTGGACACGATACTCAAGGTGGGGTCTCACAAGTGAGCGATACAATGGCAACACCACCACCCTCCTCCAGCTGGAGAGACCTCTCGCTATGCATTCAGGCATCCCACTTGCCCTATCCAGTGCCTTGTCACACTACCCTGCCTCTTTGAGGTCATCAGATACGATAACCCCAAAATCCATTTCCTGCTTAGTGACTATCAGTACCTCCCCCACAGCCTATACTCAGCTGCTGAGTTGCTATGCCTTAGGTGCATGATTTTGCATTTTTATGGCATTGAACTTCAACTGCCAAGCTCTTGATCACTCCTCAAGTTTCTCAAAGTCCCTATGCCTTCTTTTCACCTTCTCCTGAGTGCCCACCCTCATAAAGATATTGATGTCATCTGCAAAAAGGTATACCTTCCCTTCCAGTTCTTCAGCAATGTTATTTGTGAAGGCATTGAAGAGCACCAGTTTGAATGATGAGCCCTGCAGCACCCTGTGGGCCACTCTACCCTCATTAGAGTGAGTGCCATTAATCAGCACCCTCTTTCACCTATCCATTAACCAGTTCCTTACTCAGTTCACCACTTTGTATCTCACCTCTAGGCGCTCAATCAGTATCCTGTACAGTACAGTACAGTGTCGAGGCATTGCTAAACTCCAGATAGGCCATGTCCACTGCCCTCCCCTGATCTATTTCTCTGGTTACCCAGTCAAAGAAATCAATAAAATTCATCTGGCATGACCATGTACCCTTGAATCCTTGCTGTCTTTGGTCTTGTAGTCCATTGGATTCAAGATTGTCTAATAACCTTTCTTTGAACAAAGTTTCCATTAATTTCCCCACTACTAATGTGAGATTGCCTGGCCTATAGTTCCTAGCCTCCTCCCTGCTGCTGCTGTTATGGAGAAGGACCACATCTGCTATCCTCCAGACCTCCAGAACCATGTATGTTTCCACCGAGTTGCTGAATAAGGCCATCGGTAGAGCAGCTAGCTCCTCCCTGAGATCTTTAGTACCCTTGGGTATATCTCATCAAGTCCCATACCTTGTCCACTTTCACAGCTGCAAGTTCTTTCAGGATTCTTTCCTCTGAAAATCAACTTGTGTCCACTCTCCTCCCCTTCCCCATTCCTGCTGCTCCTTGGTGGCTCTTCCCCCTTCCCAACACTGTAAAGACTGAGAAAAAGTACCTATTCAGGATGTATGCTTTTTCTTGATCCTCTTCTGGGCAATCTTCCCCTGCCACCCTCCTTATCCTTACTATCACTCCCCTTCCTTTCCTCTTCTCACTAATGCACCAGAAGAAAGACTTACTGTATCCCCTTTACTTATCCCTTTGACTATCCTTTCCTTTGTCTGTGCCTTTGTTCCACTCATTGACTTTCCTGCTTCCCTCTGTTTTGCTTGGTATTCCTCCCTGTCTTCCTCCCTATGCGTTTCCTTATACCTCTTGAATGCCACCCTTTATTTCCTCATCACTTTGGGCACTTCCCATGAGAACCATGACAGTTTCCCTTTCCTTCTACTTTTAATAACTTCCTTCACACACTGGCTACCTTAATTATGCCATCCCTTTTTCCCCACTGTGCCTCTACCCCTCCCTGGCAACCCCACCCCCATGAGGCAGTTATTGAGGCAGTCTCCCATTTCTTTAAAATCTGTCCTCCTAAAGTCCAGAACCCTTGTTCTCATGCAGCTTGCCTCAGTTCCCATCTTAATATTAAACCACACTGTTCGGTGATCACTGGTATCTCGGGGACTACCCACTGTGATGCCTGCAGTGCCATTCCAGTTTGTAAGCACTAGGTTCTGCACTGCCCCATCCATAGTGGGTTTCTTGACTAGCTGCCTGTTTAAAGCCCTTAGAGGGAATCAAGGATGGCCCTGCTCCTTGCCAAGGCTGCAGTTGAAAGGCTCCAATCCACATCTGGCAGACCGAAGTCCCCAAATAGCAGCACGTACCCCTTACATGCCATCCTGATGATGGCTTCCTCAAGTGCTTTATCCAACTCCTCTCCCTGTGCTGGAAGTCTGTATACCACCACTGTATAGATGGTGGCCCCAGTATCTGTCTCCAGGATGATCTACAGCACCTCCAGTCCTTCCTTTCCCTCAGGGCATCCCTATACTTCTGTGGCCTTAATTCCCTCCCCCACATATAGTACATGCCCTCCTCTCTTTCTCACTTCCCTGTCTCTCCTAAACAGAGAGTAGGCCAATATGGCCATGTCTCAGTCACAGCTGTCAGTGCACCACAACTCTGTTACATCCACCAAATCCAGGCTAGCCCCTGCCATGATGGCCTGCATGTCTGTAATTTTATTTCTCAGATTCCTTGCACTGGTTCACATGGCTCTCTATACTTTACTCCCTCCCTACCTACTTCTCTGCTTCCCCCTTCTTCTGCTTGTGCTGTTCCTTTAAGCTCCCCCTGACCCCCCTCTTGCCTTGTTATCTTCTCCATCACTTGTCCCCTTTACTCCATTCTTGCTGCATCATCATCTTGGGGGGGGGGGACATTTGTTGCCTCCCTTGGTTTTACAGCCTGTCTCCTAGCTAGTTTAAATGTTCATCGAAGTAGCATTTGTGCCTCCCACTAAGGACTGTGGTCTCCCTCCCAGAAAGATAGAGACCATCTCTCCCATAGAGATTCATATCTTCCCAGTTTGGCTGCTTGTCCATAATGTAGCTGAAGCTCTCCTCCATGCGCCATGCCTTCAACCAATTGCTAAAAACATTGTGCAGAGTCCTCACTGGCTGCATACAGCTAACATTTCTGCAAAGCCACCGTGACAGTCATGCGTTTGAGGCCCCTTCCCTGCTCTCTGAAATTTCCCTGCACAGCCCCTACCTAGTCCCTTGCCAGGTCATTTGTCTCCAGGTGGACATTGACATCTAGTTCCCGCTCATCTCCTGTTGTCCCAACAATTTTCTGAATTCTCTCTCCATCCCTTCAAGCTGAAACAGCTATCAGGCACTTCACCTCCATCTCCTTTCTCCTCCCATTTTCAAGTCCATTCACTAATAACAGAGTCCCCACAGCAGCTGCTTGCTCCTCATCTAGGGTCCTCTTTTTTCCTCCTTGGGGCCCCCCTTCTGAGGATCCTTCAGTTCCTCCCTTCCCACTGCTATGGGTGCCTTCTCCTAACTGCCCTGAAGAAATTGTGCTGTGGTACAGGCTGAGGAGTGTGTACCCTTCCCACCTCGCCCACCCTCCCAGAGCCCACCAAAGTCCATCAACTGCACCTGCCTAGGAATCCTCAGAGGGAGCAGTGGCAGACTTGATAGCCTCTGGATTGGGCAGAAGGTTCTCTGCATCCTTGCTAGTTCAGCTTGGAGTCCATAAACCTCTGCCCTTAACCCAGAGAGGTGAGTACAAATGGGGGCAGCCCCTCAATCTCCAGAATGTGTTCTGAAATACTGTGGCTGCACACCTGTTGCACTACACAACTCCCATGTCATTTCCTTCCTTTACCTTAGTGCTGGCTGCTGGTGACACAGAAAAAGAAATGACAACTGAAAGGGGAAACAACAGGGAGCTATTTAGCAAAAATAATCAAAGATGATGAAAAAAGCAGATATAACAGAAACAGTTAATGAAGAGGGGAATGTCATTACAAAAAAAATGAAGAGATTGTAGACTTTTACAGAGATTTATATAGCTCAACCAATTGTTGTTCAGTAGTAGAAACCATTACTTACTGCCAAAATACCATCTGACAAGCCACCATAGAGGGAGTTAAGAGGGAGGCTTTCACACAACCCATTTCTACACAGGAGGTAAAAAATGCCATAGATGAAATTGCCATAGATAAAAACATGGTGAGAGCCAGGTCGGTGGTGCTGAGGGTTAAGATGCTGGACGACACACCTCGCACCACGCCGGTGACCCGGGTTCAGGAGCGAGTTTGGGCCATCGAGGGTTGGCGGGGATGGGGAAGGATTGAGCGTGCCATGGACTGCTCTCCTTCCACGGGGAAGGGGAGTTTTCACCAGCCAATGCAATGGTGACCTCTGGTGGTGGTTGGAGACACCGCAGGGCATGGACGCAGATAGTGAGGGGATTGGGCTGCGGCAGATGTCTATTGGGCATGTCCACAGGAGCATGCATGTAACGAGTGGGATGTCATTGCATGTCCTAGCCCAGGGGAGAAAACTCAAGAAAATACCCCTGCCCTGGGGAGGCGATGGAACCTCCAGTGAACAGGACCCACACGTCCAATGTTGGCTGACAACCCCGACCACCCTGGGGATCTCGGATCTCTCCTAGGGAGTCGGGAGAGCTGAGATCCTGAACCCAATTCCGCAGTTGGAGGTGGCAGTTCAGACAGGCAGTTAGGAGTACCAGCGCCGAGTGAGGATTCCTGAGAGATGCCCCATAAGGTAGGAGCACAAAACAGAGTCCAAAAAAAAAAAAAAAAAAACATGGTGAGAGATGGTTATTCAATAGTTTCATGCTGAGTTTAAAACTGAGCTAGTCCCTTTACCTCACACAATTATGCAATGAAATGTAGTAATTAGGCGCCACTAGAGTCCTTTAGCAGTGCAGATGTCACACTTATTCCCAAACCCAGTAAGGATTTATCCAAAGTAGAGAATTACAGATTGAGCACAATATTAAATTATGATTACGATATTCTCACTAATCTAGTAAACAACAGGTTACGAACAAGAAATAAATGAATCACCCCAGAACAGAGGATTTATACCTGGCTGCATTATCCAATCAGGGTTCCATAAAATACAATTTATCAGTGAATATATAAAATCCATTAAAATAAGTACTGTACAGTGCTTTTATCACTAGATGTGTGTAAAGTTTTCGATATGGTAGAATGGACTTTTTTTTAGTGACATTGCAGGCATGAGGTTCACTGAATAACTGAATAAAATTGTTTAAATTTCTTTACAAAACTTTAATATCCAGGCTAAGTATAAACAACAATAAGCAGCAGATTTTTCTTTTGATAGTGGAGTCAGACAGGGTTACCCCCTTTCTCCTTCTTTATTTAGTGTATGTAAATATTTCTTAGAAAACTAAGAGCCAATGATAACATCACAGGAGTACAGACAGAAGAAAATATGATTAAATTAGAAGCCTCCGTGGATGATCTACTACTAATACTTTCAAGTCCTAGTAATAATTTTCAAGTGCTAATAGCAGAAATGCAAACATTTTCACATTTCTCAAGTTGTATAGTAAACTACAGCAAATCAGAACTGCTGCCAATTAACATTTCTGATATTATGGGTATACAGGAGATTATTAAAGCAGTGGTGAAAAAACATGCCATAGATTATCTTGGCATTAAACTGATAGCTTCAGAAAGTATTATATATCAGTACAATCATGTCGGTGTTTATAATATACTGAAAACAAAAAAGTCCAAATTACCCCTGTCACAATGAGAAATATCCAGCTTCTGAAGATGGTAACTACTCCCCATATCCTATATACTGAAAACAATAATAGGATAAGTTCTGATAAATTGGTGCAAAAATACCAACACTCTTTTTGTCAAAATTTTATTTGGAATTAAAAAAGCCAAGAATTGTATGGAAAAGACTACTGTACCTGGGCCCAGGGTGTTTAGCCTATCCAGACCCACGTCTTTCTCACCTCACATTTCAGGCCTTGTTAGCTATCTAATGGTCACAAAAAAAAAAGACAGAGGCAAAGTCTTTAGGGAAGATTTTATTCATAATTATGGTCAGCAATGTAACATCTCCTTAAGGAACTTCTGGCCAGCTCCATTCACATTCTGTGAAAGAAAGAATACATAAGTTCATGTGCTGGCAAAGAGTGTTAATATATATTTCATCCATACTACAGGATACAGGAAAAACCAGTCATATTCTAAGTGTGGCAAAAGAAAGGGAACACCTTATGTATAATGATACATATTTGTTTTGGTCCAGTTGTAAAAAAAATTGGATTGCAGGATAAGGAATTTTTCAGATATAACCAATTATATATTTTTTCTAAAAATTATGACAGACAGGAGGAAGTGCTAGAAAAATGTAAAAGGTTTCATGTGGACCTAAAAGAAAATGTAATGGGGCAAGAGCTTGTTTGCATGGTTGCTACACTATATAAATATAATTTATTAGGATTCATATAAACATGTACATGATAAGTGGATGAAGGAATCAAAAACAAATATTTCAGATTATAAATGGTTGAAAGTAATGGCCTCAACAAACAACTTTAAAAGAACAAAAAAATAAGACCATACATTTGTGATAGTCAATACGGTTAACTATATGCCATGTAACTTATTTGGATGACAATCAGATGTCTTTGGTACAGTGTTAGCCACTGCCTAACAATTAAATCACAAACTGTAATGAGAAAGAAACCATGTGACCTACTGGGAATTGAATTCAGGCCCCTGGAATACCATCCAGGTGCTCAAACCACTGAGCAGCAGGCCCACCTGGTTGGAGCTGGGATTTCCAAACACACCTCCCCTTACTGGCATTTCAAATCCTGCAACCAGAAATGATTGTGATGACAATTAGATGTTTTTTGGTGCAGTATTCCACTTATGCCTAGAGTTACATCACAAACTGTAGTGAGAAAGAAACAACGTGGCCCACTGGAAACTAAACCCAGGCTACTGGAATACCATTCTGGTGCTCCAACCACTACAGCCAATTTGATTGGACCTCGGGTTTCCAGACACACCTCTGCTGCTCTACATGCTTGCATATTCCTGGTCTGGGGAATGCAAATTTTGTGCCAGCTGGCGGTAGTGAAATATTGGAAACTATTGTAAACATTATATAAAATGGGTTTAAATAAAGATTCTGGATGCTGGCACTGTTCGGCTCCACATGTCTGCATGTTCCATGTGTTTGGGGAATGCAAATTATATGCTAGCTGTTGGCAGTAAACTATCGGAAACTACTGTAATAATTAACAGAGTCCTTAAACAGGACAACATGTGGTATTTCCATACCTGCATTCTACAATCCGATTTAATGTTAGTGAAGTGCCCTAAAGTTAAGATTTTTCAGTGGCCTCTCATATGTCTACCAAGAGAATACTTTTGAAATACTGGAAGCATACACATGTCAGCATGCCCTTCCCTTCATGGGACTGGAAACTAGCTTGCACAGATGTTTTGCACTATGAAAACGTTTTTGTAGACTCAAAACAAAATCATACTATTATAAAGACTCAAAACAATATCATACTATTATAAAGAACTTAATTGTGATCATGACATGATTTTCAAATAAAACATCTGCAACTACTGTAAGTAGCTAGATAGGAGTTAAGCTGCTGCAAGGGAAATATGGGCCCTTATCATAAGCACTTTCTATGTAAATGGTGATAAGCGATTTTATGTACATAAATACTATGCTATTACTAATCTTATTAGCTACTGTATATGATTTACCAGCAATTACCCTGCAGTATAACCTCATGTAGTGATTAATTGGGAACGTTTAAGATTGTTTCATGTAAGCCTCATCTCTCTCTCTTTTCTACTGCTTTCTCAAATGATTATCTATATAACATGCTAAAACCACATGTTATTTATTCAATCATTGAAAAATAATTCATTATATAAGAAAGAGATTTTATAGTAAGGACCAAAGGAACATGGTCCCTTTCTGTATGAGACAACGAACATAAGCAAGTTTATTTTACTAACTTCCCATCCAAAAAAGTGAGAAAATTAAAAAGGCAGGACTGAAGAATACAAGCTGTTTTTAAATTGTCCTTAATTCTTCACCAAAAACTGGTTGGGTATCAGACAGTTTGGTGTTGCTGACCCATGTTTGCAGTCCCTGCTTCTTCTGCACAAATGAGTCTGGCGCAGCCAAAAGGCTGGCATTGCTCAGTGTCCAGTGCGCTCCAACAGGGCAGTGAGGAACATGCCCTGCAATTTACTGCTGCTGTAGTTCTGTTTTCAGGTGCAATGAACTGTAATCCTAGTGTCCCGATATGACATGTTTTAAGCAGAGGCAGACATTACAATAACTTCTTCTGGGTCACACTGCATTGCCATGCTCACCTTTACAATTTTTTGCCAATGACGTGAGTTGGGCTGGGAGCTACTGACCACATTCATGAAAGGTGTGTTGGCCCGGGTCGAATCTACCTCAGGAACAGTGCTGTCTAGATCAAAACAGGTTACCTGGAGATTGAATGAGATGTGTTCTGAGTCCTTGTCATTGTCTGTGGTCAGCAATCCATCAGACCTGGCCAAAGAAACAATGGACCTCTTCCTTTTCTTGATTCGGGGTGTACTTTCCTCAACATTTTCACTTGACCATTAACTGCCACTGAGGGTATATTTCCTCCATTTTCAGAACATGACCTTGCCTTGCTATGGGTTGAGCAGCTGGACTGTCTTCTTGAATCTGATTTACTTCATTTCCGCACACTGTTTGTAGTTGAAGTGTCTGATTTCTTTGAAAACACCACACTGCGACTGAAGCCCACAGACAATGACCTCCTCAGCCTGGAAGAGGCCACTGGTTTAACTAAACCTGTCTGTACTTCTAGAGCATCAGTGTCTGTGTTTGAGGAGCTGTGAAGCATTATAGGACCATCTTTTAGAAGACTTTCAGATGTCTCCGAAGACTTTGAAAATGTGTCTTCAGAATTCTCAGATTGTGGAAGGCTTACTAGCTTTGTGGAGGCCTCAACTTAAACACCTGCCACTGACCTTGAAGAGCTATTAAGCTTTGGAGAAGCCACTCCTAGACCATTTGCAGGTGTCCCTAAAGACCTTGGAGAGGCCACTTCTCCATTTGTCACCATCTCTAGTGAGCTTGGAAGACTTTCAGAGGCTCCATTTAAGGTGGTCTCAGATATTTCTGAAGACTTTGGAGAATCCTCTCTTAGAACAATAGCAGGTTCCTCTGAAGAGTTCTGTGAATCTAGAGAGGCCTCCTCTGCAACAGGTGTAGTACACTGTTTCCCAGAGTCAAGACTTTTGCCTTTGACAGGCAGTAACGGGATTTCATCAGAAGTAGATGGTAAATTGTTTTGGTTGGAAGGGGTAGGGCTGCTCTCCTTATGTGATTTCAGATCCTGTTCAGGTTCTACCTCTATCTCTATTTCATCTTCATCCCCAAAGTCATCTTCATTCTTACTGTTGTCATCATCATCATCTTCCTCCACCTCCTTCCCACCAGAGTAAATTCCAAACTGCTCTGACTGGTTATCTAACTCCTGTTCAGCATCGCTAACCTCTGTCTTCACATAACCTTGGACTTCCTCCTCCATCTCTGACACCCTGCAGCTATTTTCTAACTCCTTCTCAATATCTGGATCTAAGGATGCCTCATCTTCCTCCTCTTTTTCAACCTCCTCTTCCTCCTCCTCTCCTTCTGTCTCCCTATCTGATCCTGTGGCATTCTTTATTTCATCTCCATTTTTTCTGGAGATGCTGTTTCCAAATCAGTGTGCTTTTCAGTTGAAATGTCTGCCTCCTCGCCCTTGCTTCCTCTGCTGATCTCCTCTTCCTCAGGCACTTTAGTGGAGGCTGCAGAAGACACTGTTATTTCTGCTGCCGATTTCTGCTTCTTCTTCTTGGGCTCCTCTTCCTCCACATCATCTAGCAGGACAGCATATTTCTGAATGACGATGTCCAGCTGCTTCAATGCAACTGTCTGATTCTCTTGCAGCCGACATTTCAAGCTGGTGTCGATCAGGGCGGGGTCTGTGTCAGGCTTGTACTCACCTGTAAGGTGGCTGCCAAAACTGGTAATGAGATCCAGGTGCCACGTCTCCTAAAGGCAGTTCCTGACCTCCTGGAAGGCATTCTGTGCCATGGTCTGCATCTGTTTAGCACCCAGGCCACTGGCTGTGTTCACCTTCTGGATCACCTTCATGATGTCATGGTAATCTGGGAACGGATTTGGTTGATTGATAAACTTCTCAATCTTGCAGTTGATCTTGGGGTATTAGGTCTCCTGATAGGGAATGCGCTGCTCAATGATGCACCCTGTTAGGCTGCTGCAACCCTTCAGCTCACACAGCTTCTTGAAGATCTTAATCATCTTTTTCTTTAGCCAATTCTCCCAGATGTAAGTGGAGTCCTCATCCTCTGGCTCATCCAGATTTAGTTTCTTCTCCTGCAGCTTATGGATCTCATCCAAGTGCACCTTCAACAAGTTCTCCAAGTATCTAATCTGTCAATTGGAACCAGTCCGCTTCTTCACCAGTGCCTCTCCTGCCACCACCACCTCTCCTTGTGGTGCATCATCTTTGTCTTGTGCAGAAGGGACCTCATCCCTCACCTCAGCCACTGAGCTAGCCTGTGTACTGCTGGTTCTCACACTCGCAGTCTTCTTGCCTTGGTCAGGGACACTGCTGATCATGACTTTCTTCTTCTGGGAGTTAGCCTTCAGCGAAGTGCACAGCCCATTGATGTAAACCTAGATCTTACTGTTCTTATTCTGCACACATGTAAGGCAACATCCGAGGATGTTCTGGAACTCCTTAGAGCAGAGGTAATCTGAGATAGCCTTTTCATGCCTGCTTTTTAGGAAGGTGATAACCTCATGATGTTCAGTCGTGTGCCTCAAGCAATAGTTGACAAACTCATCGAACAGTTTTGCATTCTCAGCTTTCAGGTTTCCTGCATTCTGCACTCTCTCAATAGTTTGATCCAGTACTTTGGATTCCAGGGACAGCCCATTTGTGGAAGCAGGGGTCAGGGCCTTCTGATCTGGCTGTCTGGCTGTCTGGCACTGCATCTATTGGCATTTGGGCAATGGTTAGCAGTGAGTCTGTGCTGCTTCTTGGGCTCATCTTCATCATCATCAGTCAGTATGATAATTTCATCGCACTTTGCCATTTACTGTCTAGTTGCTTCAGCATCCAAGCCTGCCTGTCTCTGTCAGTTACAGCCTGCACTTTGGCTCTCAGAGAGAATGAAACAATGAACAAATAAAAAGTAGCAACTCAGAAACTGGAAAGGTTGAAACCACATCATGAGAGAATCAGGGCACATAGATAAACACCACATCTTCACCAGCTGTCAACAAACTTCACAGTAATCAAAAATGGATCTGGCCAGGCTGAATTCTGCGCTTGCTCACTCACTCCATCCGTGACAGGGCAATAGGGCTGCTGAAGATGAGGTTGTGGTGCCTGGATCTGATGGGTGACATGATGATGCTTGCCCTGAGGATGGCATGCACACGGCCTACACCATGTTGAACAACACTGCTGTGTATCAACAGCTATCCTTGCCACAAGACAGACAAGGGAATGTCTCACCAGGCAATGAAGAGGGTGAGTTGCCAGGGACATGGCGATGAGACACTGTCTGGATGGGTGGCACATCATTCAGGGGGCATTCCACTGACAGGGGGTGGGTGTGATGGCATAGCAATGGGATGATGTCCCAATCTGAATGTCTTTCCACCCTGGGGGGGCCGGGGTTATGTGAACATGCCTGTGGCTGTATGGGGCATTAATATGTGGTTGTGTACATGGTGTCCCTATGTGGTTGTATACTGGGGGGTGATATGTGGCAGTGTATTGTGCTGTGGGCATGTGTATGGTACTTGCACTCATGTCATTGTGTTAGTTGCAGGGTTCAGCCAGCAGGAATCACAGCTTCATGGATGTTTGTCATCCTAACCATGTGGATGACCGTGTGCCCAGCTGGTGGGTTTTTGGTGTTGTCTTGCTTCCTCCACCTGGCTGACTGTGTACTGTGTGTATGGCACCTGCTGTGACTGACTATCCCCCTGGACCTCTGGTATGATGGGGCTGTCATGTGCAGGTTGCACTGGTACATCAGGCTGTGCCTCAGGGCCACAGTACTGGCTTTTTTTGGTTGCATCTGTGCATCAGGCTGTGCCTTGGAGCCACAGGCTGGCAGGTGCAGAATGGGCTGGGTCACCTGGCTGTGGCATGGGACTGGACTGGGTAACAGTGATGCCTTCATACAGCAGGTGGTCTATCAGTCTCTTAAGGAGATCTGCAATTCAGTCTATGCGTTTGTTCATCCCCCTCACCTCAATGGTCAGGTCCCCCAGGGCCTCCATGTCCTGGCACTGTGCTTGAAGTCACTCTCATTCCAGCTGGTGCACTTCTGGGTAGTATATGTGGAGTATACAGCATGTGGGTGGCCTCCATGTCTGGGTGATTGGGCAGCTTGTGGGTCTCTCACCCCTACTGTCACCGGGCAGTTGTGTGTTAACAGGCTGTGCAAGTGGGCCAACAACATGTGGCTGTAGTTTGGTGTTCTCTGTGACCTGCTGTCCACTGCGGGGAAGCTGTCTGCAGTGTGATAGTGGCGGTGGTTCGGAACAGGTTGTGGCTGTGTTGGCTGTCTGTGGGGGAGATATCTAGCTCAGCTAGGGACAGCTTTGTCACCTCTACTGTCTCCATTACTGTGTCCTCCAGTACTGTCTTCTCACTACCGTGCCCGTCAACTCCTGCATTGTACCTGGATGCAAGTGAAAGGATGGATGTTACATGCAGTGGCACTACAGTTGACATTACATGGTGTGCTACGGCCCACCTAGAGTTCCACCTACCTACACCATCTTCCTACACCCGGCTGTATGTGCAGGATTTAGGATGTGTGGGAGGCTCAACAGTGGGTGATGTCTCCATGTCAGGATGTACCCTGTCTCAGGGTCTGTAGGGTGCAACACAGGGAAGTTGACATTCACGTGGCATCCAGGACATCACTCCCCAGTCCCTGCATAGTACTACATACCTGGCACTGTGCCCGTGCCTTCCTTCTCCTCGTGCAAGGCCACCTCAGTGACAGAGTCTGCTACAATCTTCTCTATGGGGGTTAGGCTGTGCCCCTGTTTGGGAAGGCCTCCATCTGTGCCTATCTGTGACTATCTGATGTCTGCCAGCTTATGCTTGACAGGCGAATGTAGGTCATGTAATTTATGCTTAATCGCTGATAGTATCTGTGCCTCTGGACCAGGTGTGTTCTCAGTGGCCTGTACATCAAGCCACAGCTGGGTTTTGGTCTTGGGCAGCACCTGAGAGACTCTGCCCCATAGAGAGTAGCATGATGCTCATGGATATCCTAGACCATGGCCGCCACTTGCCTTCTAGTGCAGTTTGTGGACCATAATCATCTGCTGCCATGGGACAGGCCACATACACTATGCTATATGCCAATCCATCTGGTGCAATCAGTCTATGGTAGTGGACCAGTTACCTCAGGCACAGTGCTGTCTTCCTCCATCACTGCATGCTGTCCCTTGTCCATCACTGTATTTGCTTCTGTGTTTCCATGCGGGATGGCACCAGTGCCCATATATAGTGGGGTAGAGCACTCCATGTGGCCCTGTGTGCATCCATTGGCCATGTCCATGTCTCAGCATGCCCTGTGTGAGTGTTCCTGCATGGCATGTAGTTGGGACAGCATTTGCAGCATGTAGCTGCACACCAACTGTGCATCTCTTATAGGTCAATTCCCACGCAATCATGCACAGGTCCCATAATCCTCACAGAGGGGGGCCTAGGTTAGCCTGCTTATTACTGTTAGTCACCACAATTCTTATTTAAGAATATATTGCAAACAGATAATAAGACTGGAAAGAAACTTGGCAAATCAAGAGACCTTGCCCCAAACCATGTGTGCAAAATTTTGTGCCGTTCCATTGAATGGGGCAAAGCTACTAAGGTGTAAATTTAGGGGTTTAGCATTAAACAGCCTACTCAACCCTATCTATAGTGGCACTATTGCACCACTATAATACTGTATGTGTGTGTGTGTGTGTATATATATATATATATATATATATATATATATATATATGCACATATACCTGCTCATTGGGTTGAAACTGCATGTACTTCTAAGGACTGAAGTCACTCCAATCAGAGAGGGCTTCTGTCCTCTGAGTTCCATGAAGCTGGATCAGCAAATAGCTGATCAGCTTTCAAAACAGCTGCAGCTACACACTGGAAGTTTGCTGTAGACCTTACCGGTGTGCAGCTGCTATATCAAGCCCTGTAACAACAAAAAATGTTAATCAATGTCTATTGCTGGTGCCCCTGTAACTCTCTCCCCATCTGATCGTCCCACTCAGCACCCACCAACCCACACTCCCCCCCACAAACATAACACTGACACCTGGGGTGCTCAATCCCCCAGTGTCCACCTCATAGTTGTATTTTATATTGCCTCAAACAAAGAAAACTATCTATCAATGTCTGTTGCTAGCATCCCTGTAATTCTCTCCACCCAACCCTCCCTCTCAGCACGCACCACACCACACTCCCCTCCTCCACAAACATAACACTGACACTGGGGGTCTAATCCCCCAGTGTCCACATTGTAGTATTTTTTATTTGGCCTGTAACAAAGAAAACTGTCCATCAATGTCTGTGGCAGCCACCACTGTAACTGCAACCCCCTCCCCCTGCTGTCTAGATATGCAGTTCCAGGGAGCCCACTCCTGGTGTTGTCAAATATAACACTGACACTGGGAGTACACAGTCCCCCACGGTCCACTGAAATAAAGAAAACATCCCTCCTATTTAATGTTTGTCAAATGGTTTGTAAAAAAAAAGAAAATGGTGCATTGATGTCTGTTGCAGCTGCCTCAGAAACTGCAACCCCCCAATCATCGTTTATAGCACTGACACTGGGGTGCCCAATCCACCAGTGTACATTGAAATAAAGAAAACATCCCTCATACGTTTTTTTTATAACCTGCAAAAAAGAAAACAGTCCATTGATGTCTGTTGCTGGCCCCTGTAACTGTCAACCACACCCGACCCTCCCTCTCAGCACCCACCACCACCACCCCAAACATAATACTGACACTGGCGGTGCCCAATCCCCCAGTGTCAAAATGTGAAATTAAGAAAACTTTCCCTTGTCATATTGTTTGTTTGTTTTAATAAAGCCTGTAACAAAGAAAAACATAAATTGATGCCTGTTGCACCATTAGTCTCTCCCACATGACACTCCCACTCAGCACCCACCACCTAACACCCCACAAGCCCTTACTTACTCACTGGGAGTCTGATACTGTAACCTTCCCTGGACCACAGACACATCTTTACTTTTCAAAGCCTGACCACAAACTGAGGAAATCAGGTATGCTGGTCAATGTATTTCAATGGGGGTTTGACTTACTTGGCCATTTTTGGATATTTTTGGCCCAGATTTTCAACATGCCTTTTGGGGACCCTACCTCATGAACAATTACAGTTACTTTAGGCAAATCTATTCCAAAAGGTGATTTTGTGGTCACTGTGCAAAATCACCTTTTGGGCAGGAGTTGCAAATTGTCTCTGCCTTTGTTCATGAGGTGGGGTCATAAGAATGCTATGTTGAAAATTTGGTGTAAAAATATGAAAAAACAACAAAGTTATGAGCCTGCATTAAAATTTGCAAATGCAGGCTCATAACTTGGGTATTTTTCAATATTTTGACCCCAGATTTTCAACAACCACTAATTTATAGCACCTTCTGAATGTGACAGCTGTAATTTTTCAAATCCTGGCCAAAATGTGTTTTCACACCCCGAAACGTGATTTCACAGTTGCTGTGTTAAATCACCTTTCAGGAATGAGTTGAATATTTTCGCTGCACTTGTTCATGAGGTGGGGTCATAAGAAGGCTATGTTGAAAACTTTGGGCAAAAATATTAAAAAACAACAAAGTTATAAGCCTACATTGAAATTTATGAACACAGGCGTGTAATTTTGGTAGCTATAGAGTCAAGTCACACAAAAGTGAAGGTACTGGGCTTCAGGAGGGCTGATTTTGTCAAAATGGGAGAGTGCCTCAGAAAAGCACTAGCAAACAGGCAAGAAGGTGGGGTGGAGCAACAATGGGGAAACATCAGAACTGCCATCACAGAGGCAACAAGCCTTTGTGTGAAGCAAATAAACAAATCAAAATGAAAGAAAAAAACACTATGGTTCTCAAAAGAAGTGGCGGGGAAGGTAAGGGAGAAAAAGATAGCATTCAAGAAGTATAAGGAAACACAGAAGGACCAGGACAGAGAACTGTGCCAGTTAAAGCAGAAGGAAGTGAGGAAGGCAGTCAGAATAGCAAAGGCCCAGACTGAGGAAAAGACAGCCAACTTGGTTAAGAAGGGGGATAAAACCTTTTATAGATATATTAGGGAGCAAAGAAAGACTAAGGCAGGGATACTGAGGCTGAATAAAGAGGAAGGTGGTTGGGCAGAGAGTAACAGTGAAAAAGCAGGGATACTGAATGAATACTTCTGCTCAGTATTCACAAAGGAAGAGCAAGGGGAGATACCTAATCCAGTCAATAGAAGCACTCTGGATAGGGGGGTTGATATTAGTCCTTTCACAGAAGAAAGGGTTCTGAAAGAACTCCTAAAACTGAAGGTGGATAAAGCAATGGGGCCTGATGGAATTCACCCCAGAATTCTAAAAGAACTAAGGGAAGAACTAGTAACACCATTGACTACCCTTTTTAATAAATCATGGGAGGACGGTGTGGTATCTGAGGACTGGAGAGGGGCGGATGTGATTCCACTTCACAACGGTGGGAGCAAGACAGAGGCAGAAAACTACAGACCTGTCAGTTTGACCTCAGTGTTAGGGAAAATGATGGAGTCACTTCTGAAGGAAAGAATTGTTGAGTACCTAGAGGCCAGTGGGGCACAGGACCCAATACAGCATGGATTCACAGCAGAAAGGTCATGTCAAACAACTCTAATTGATTTCTTTGACTGGGTGACCAAGTAGTAGACCAGGGAGGGGCTATGGACATGGCCTACCTAGACTTTAGCAAGGTATTTGACACAGTTCCACACAAAAGATTAATAAACAAATTAGCCAGCCTGGGAGTGGGTTCCAGGGTGGTAGCTTGGGTAAAACACTGGCTGGACAACAGGACACAGCAGATAATAGTAAATGGAGTCCACAGTGAAGAAAGGAGGGTTACTAGTGGGGTACCGCAGGGTTCAGTACTGGGGCTGGTCCTTTTTAATGTCTTTACAAGTGACATTGCAGAGGGACTGGAAGGGAATGTATGCCTGTTTGCAGAAGACACAAAGATCTGCAACAGGGTTGATATGCAAGGTGGGGTGAAAAGGATGAAACAGGACTTGGCAAGGTTGGAGGAATGGTCAAATGTATGGCTGCTTAGATTCAATGCAAAGAAGTGCAAAGTAATGAATCTGAAACAAAACCCAGGGCAAAATGCATAATTGGGGTGAGATACTGACAACAACAAAAATGGAAAGGGACCTGGGGGTAGTCATATTAGAATGACCTAAGGCGGGCCAGCAATGTGAGAAGGCAGTAAGGAGTGCTGGGGGGATACTGGGATGCATAGGAAGAGGCATCACCAGTAGAAAACAGAAAGTTGTTGGCCCTCTGTACAGACAGTTGGTAAGACCACATCTTGAGTACTGTGTACAGTTCTGGAAACCCCATCTCTGCAAAGACAGACAAGGTGGAGGCTGTCCAGAGGAGGGCAACCAAAATGGTGCAGGGTCTGTACCAGAAGACATATGAAGAAAGACTAAAGGAGCTTAAGATGTATAGCCTCGAGGAAAGGAGGGGAAAAGGGGGACATGATAGAAACTTTCAAATACCTCAAGGAAATCAATAAAGTCCAAAAGGGTAGCATCTTTCAAAAAAAGAGATGTGCAAGAACAAGGGGGCACAATTTGAAGATTGAGGGGGGAAGGCTCAGAGGTAATGTGAGGAATCATTTCTTCACAGAGAAGGTTGTAGATGCATGGAACAGCCTTCCTGAGGAGGTCATAGAGTAAAACAGTGGGGGAATTCAAGAATGCATGGGACAGACATAAGGCAATTCTAGTGGGGGGTTAGGAGGAAGTAGGCTGTTGGTTAACTAGGATCTGCAGCTAATCCATTAGGTAGGGAAATGGGCAGTCTAGGTGGGCCAAGTAGTCCTTATCTGCCATCAAATTCTATGTTTCTATGTATCTATTTTTAATATTTTGACCCCAGATTTCAAACATAGCTATTTCTTCACAGCACCTCATGAATGTGGCAGCTGTCATTTTTAAAATCCTGGCCAAAATGCGCTTTCATATCTGTGGTGCAGAATGACGTTTCAGTGGTACAGAATAACATTTTGGCAAGGATTTGAAAATCTTCACCTGCCATGTCCATTAGGTGGAGTAATAAGAAGGCTCTGCCAAATGTTTGGTGTACAACTGCAGTAAAATGCCCAGGTTATGACTGAACATTACATTATTTTGTTTTACACATGAGTTTTAAAGTATGTCATTCTATTTCTTTTCTCCAAGTATTTTAATCTTTGTGCAGAACTCTCAGCCCATGTTGGAATGAGTACTTTATAAATAAAAGTCGCCTTATCTATTTCAGCATTTACTTATAACTTTGCTAATTTTGAATATTTCAACTCCAAACTTTCAACATAGCCATTTTTTCCACAAAACCTCATAAACCTGACATGTGTCATTTTTTTAAATCCTGGATGAGATGTGTTTTTGCTGCTCTGGTGCAAAATGACATTTTGGCCAATATACTATAAATGATACACGTCATGTCATGTCTATAAAGCAAATCCTTAAACAACTATGTTCAAAAGTTGAGGTCAAAATAAAAAAGAGGTGCATACCAGCAGCAAATGTTAGGCACTGACAAATTATTGTTTTACTTACTGATCAATGCAGTGCAGTGGGTTGTATCAGGCTAATTTCATTGACTTGTAAGTTGACATTTCCTGTAACCAGAAATGCCAGACCCCTGCAACTGACATCAGAGGAAAGCTGCAGCAGTGGGAGATTCAATAGCCAGCACTGAATGTTAGAGTTTTTATAAGCTGTAATCTTCTGTTTGCTGGCCTGATCTTCTCCTGGGGCTAGGTACAGTCACAAAGGACTATACTAAGCTCCATGAGCAAAGAAGGTCCAGCAAACATCTGATTTTATCTTACAAAACCGTTAACATGTATACTGCAGGCTATTGAAGGCTATTGAATCTCCCAGCTCTGCAGCCCTCCTCTGATGTCAGCTGCAGGGAATTCTGGGATTTCTGGTTACAGGAAATGGCATCTTAGAAGTCAGCAAAATTAGCCTAATGCATTTTACTATACTGTAGTAAACAGTAAGTAATAAAAAAATGTTTTGTGCACAAAGTACAAATTGGGATCAGGCTCACACTTGGGTGTGAGGCTGTTATTGCTGACAGTTCCTCTTTAATAGCCCTTGCCCCCTGTTCAATGGAATTGCACAAAAGTTTGCATACACAGGCTGGTGGGCAAGGTGTCTTTTTGTCAAGTTTCGTTCCAGTCAGATTTGCAGATTCTGAGATCTGGACAGTGTGTTTCTATGATTTTTTTTTTGTTGCTTTTTTTTTTTTTGCATTTACCTGTAGCCCAGATGGTTTGGAATTTTGGTCTGAAATGATCAGGGCAGAAAGGTTTGCCCTAGAATGGTGCTTTTTGTTAGTTTGGTGAAAAAATATGAATCCATTCCCAAGTTATAAGGATTTGACATTTTGGTTCTGAGCATGCTCAGTAGGGTATCAAACATCTATTCCAAAGATCCTACTAAGCATGCTCAGAACTGAAATTTCAGATCCTAATAACTTGGGAACAGATTCATATTTTTTCACCAAACTAACAAAAGGCATCATTCTGGAACAAGCCCTTTCTACCATAACAATTTCAGACCAAAATTCCAAATAGTCTGTGCTGTAGGTGATGACAGAAATATAGCAGAAAAAACAAATTTATTCTAAAAATACACAATCTGGATATCAGAATCTACTCATCTGACTGGAAAGAAACTTTGCAGATCAAGAGAACTTACCCCCAGACTGCTTTTGCAAACTTTTGTGCAATTTCATTAAACAGTGACAACGTTATTAAGGAGCAAAGTTGGGGATTTAACATTAAACAGCCCACTCAACCCTAACCATAGTGGCGCTACTGTGCCACTATAATACTGTATGTAGCTATATATACTGTATATAAATATATTAATTGCTTTGCATCATTCAACGGAATTGCATAAAATGTTGCATGCACAGTCTGGGGGGAAGATATCGATGTGCCAAATTTCATTCCAGTCAGATGTGCAGATTACAAGATTTGGATTGTGCATTTAAAAACCTGGTGATTTTTTTCTGTTTTTTTTTTTATTTTGGTCTGAAATGTTCAACGTAGAGAGGACTTATCCCAGAATGGTGCCTTTCATTGATTTGGTAAAAAAAAATATTAATCTGAGCCCAAATTATAGGGATTTGAAATTTTGGTTTCAAGCCTGCTCAGTAGGGTATCAAATGTCTAGCCAAAAGACCCTACTGATCATGCTCATAACTGAAACTTCAAATCCTTATAACTTGGAAATGGATTAATATTTTTTCACCAAACCAACATGAGGCACCATTCTGGGACAATCCTGTTCTACCCCCAAACATTTTGGACCAAAATTCCAAACCATCTTGGCTGTAGGCGATGACAAAAAAAACAGCAGGTCCTCAACTTTCCCTAAAAACACACTATACAAATCTTAGAATCTGCACATCTGACTGAAAGAAACTTGGCAAATTAAGAGACCTTGTCCCCTGGATGTCTCATACAAAAGTTCATGCAATTCCACTGAAAGTCAGGGGTTTAACGTTAAACAGCCTGCTCAATCCTACCTATAGTGGCACTACAGCACCACTATAATATAATGCAATAAGACACATCAAGGTGTATAATTACTGATCAATAATTGTGTGCTTCAAGTATGCTGTTAGGCATGAAGTGCTTGTGCTGAGTGTAGTTAAACACATGAGAGGAATGTGTGATTACAGTAATCATACTTATGCACTCCTGAAGTGTCTTATTGCCCTTATTTATTTATTGGATTTTGGTAACTAGGCAGGCTCACTAAGACAAAATGTCCTGTTTTCAGGAGTGACCCAGAATTAATTACATAAAGCGTATGAGAGAAACTGAACAAGCTGAACAATAAATTTACAAGGAATAAATACTTGAAGGAGATAAGCAATGCGATACAATAACAATAGGTACAACCCTGATATTAGACACAAAGAAAGGCAGAAATGGGACAATAAAGAACAGTACATAAACAGGTAATTATATAGACCCAGGATAAGACTCTTAGCAAAAACAGGTACATTTTCTACTCACAAGAAGATGCCCCTTAAGGGATGTTTTAAAAGTCATGAAACTCAGGCAGCCTTGAATAATGGTGTGAAGATCATTCCATAGGCTTGGTACTCTGGAGACAAATTATATTTGACTAGCTCAAATAGAGTCCTTGAAACAGTCATAAAATGGGTCCCTTGTAAAAAAAAATTTTGAACAAAAAAATAATTATTTTAAGGTAAAAGGTATCCAAATTCAGCACTAAAGAACCGTAGCATTGGGGGTCACTGCTGATAGTTTATTTCACAGGGAGAGTTGCATGAACGGAGCATTTTTATCACTAACTGCCTTTCAGCAACTAGGAGAACTCAGTGCCATTGGAAGGAACGCTCGGCGGGGAGACAACAGCAGCAGCAGTACACTAGTTTATTTTTAATAGGGAGAGTTGCTTGAAAGGAGCAGTTTTTACCACTATCTTTCAGCAACTAGGAGAACTCAGCTCAGTTGCAGGGAACACTGGGGGGAAACAACAGCAACAGCAGCACACTAGTTGGGAGAGTTACTTTAAAGGAGCAGTTTTTACCACTAACTGCCTTTCAGCAAATAAGAGAACTTAGCGCCATCGGAGGGAACACTCAGGGGAAAAGAACAGCAACAGCAGTACACTAGCTACTGACACTTCCCACCCACCCAGAGGTAGTCCTATTTTTATAAGCACCTAAACTGATTGACAGCAGGTACTTCCTGGGCAGAAACAGGAAGTGAGGGAGTAAAAAGCCTATAGCAGGAACCTCCCCCTACCATTGATATGCACCACCCCTTCCCTCCCAAAAAATAAAAATTAAATAACTTGGTTTTCAGAATGGAGGTGGCAAGCTGCAGAGGCTGCAGGGCACTCATCTTCCAGAGTCTGCTGGGGAGGATGGGTCAGTGTCCTACATGCAGGAGTCTGCGGGACCTTAGAGCCCAGCTGGAAGCACAATGGGGGAGCTTGCCATCCTGCAACACCAGCCAAACTGGAGTTCCAGCCAACTACATCCTCTCCCCAAGAGACCCACTAGCCCTGGGGGTGCAGTGGGGGTGGGTCAGGGGGGATTTCAAGGATGGATCATGCAGGATCTGGCTGGACCAGTATCATTCCAACAAAAAAATGCTTTTCACCCCTGGAGTAGGTAAAGGATCCTGACTCATTAAGAGGAGACCTGGAACTGGTGAAGAGGACTAGAAGGAGCAGGGAGAAGACATCCGAAGGTGGCAAGGAAATATGTGGTGATTCTAGGAGTATGCAAATTCTCATTCTGGGGGACTCAATGATCAGGGGTGTAGAGTCCCACCTAAGTAAAGGAATGCAACCTAAGGTGATGGTTAAATGACTCCCTAGAGCATCAGCATAGTACAACACCAAATGCATCAGGAGGTTGGTGGACAATGCAGAGAAAGGAACCAAGGTCTGATTCATCTTGGTACTAATGACCTGTTAGCCTGTATGGTGGAAGAAACCAAGCAAAATTTCATTAAGCTGGGGGAACAGTTGGAGTCTTGAACAACCTCTCTGACATTCTCAGAGATCTTCCCAGTGTGGGGCAAATGGAATTGCAAAGACAAGATCAGGAATAAGGACACTGAGGAATTCAATGCTTAGTTACAAGGATGGTGTCATGAAAAAGGGTATCACATCATAGGCTCATGAAGGAGCTTCTGGGAAAGAAAGCTTTTCATTTTTGATAGATTTCACCTAACAAAGGAAGGGGTGAGTGCACTTGGGCAAACATTTGGTGTCCATCTCCATCATTTAATCTCGGTGAGGGGGGATCTAATGGTGGGGAACCTATTAGAAATTGCACTATTGATAGGAACTTATTTATCACTCCCACAAGTAGGAATTTCTGTCCCACTACCTAAGAAAACATGTAGGGAACAGACGGAGACTACTGGGAACCGGACAGAAGGCCATGCAACCATAGGCCAAAGGGTGGAATCAAAAGTAGCTAACAAAAGCAGGTGTACCAGGCTATCAAAAGGGGTGTGTATCAACACCAGAAGCTTAGGGAACAAAACAAGCAACATGCAGGCAATGATGGCAGATTCCCGAGTGAACCTGGTGGCTGTCACAGAGACTTAGGCCTCAGAGAAAAATGACTGGGACCTTATGGTCCCAGGCTATGCCTTATTCAGACAGGATAGAAGGGATGGAGGAGGAGGGGTAACATTATATGTAAAGGATGGAATAAATGCCATCTCAGCAGACAGCATCAAAAAGGAGGGTGTGGAATCCCTGTGGCTGCAACTCAGCTCAGCAAAGGGAGAGAGGATCTACATAGGTGTGGTATACCAGCCCCCATGGCAGGTTGACAGCAGGGATGAGAAGCTCCTAGGGGAAATCAGAAGTGTAACACAAAAAGGGGATACAGTGGTGGTAGAAGACCAGAATATGCCTGATGTTAACTGGAGAATCCTAGTGGCAAGTTCTCCTAGAAGTCAAAAGGTGGCTGAAGCCCTACAAGACTACCTACTTACACAACTAGTTAATGCCCCAACTAGGCTGGATACCATCCTGGATGTGGTCCTCACTAATTTTCAGTTAGTAAGTGTTACTGGGGTTGGGGAGCCACTGGCCAACAGTGACCACAACTCTGTGTGGGTTGAGTTAGCCTTAGGCATTGAAAAATCACAATCCAAGACAGGTTTTAAACTTTAGGGGAGATAATTTTGACAAAATTATGGATGTAGTCAGGAACAAACTGTCAAGGATCCAGGAGCATTTAGAGGTTGAAGACATATGGTAGCTGGTTAAGCAAGCCATATTGGAGGCTATCAAGATGTGAGTAAGGACAGTGACCAAAAAGAACAAACATAAAAAACCCATATGGTTCACTAACCAGGTAAAGACAGCAATTAGGACCAAAAGGGAGGCCATCAACAACTATAAAAGAACCTAGGGTGACAAAGAATGAGTAGCTTACGTTCAGAAGAACAAAGAAGCAAAGAGTTTGGTGAAATCTGCTAAGGCCGAAATGGAGCTTCAAGTGGTGGAGGGGGTTAAAGTAGGTAGCAAACAATTTTTCAATATATACAAGAAAAAAGAAAGAAAAGGGAAGGAATAGTTAGACTCAAAGATGGTGACAGTATCATGGAGGAGGATAGACAGAAGGCCGCTGTTCTGAATAACTTTTTCTGCTCAATGTTCTCTAAGGAACTCATAGGCCCTATACCAGACAGTGGCATTAAGGCTGCTGACAAATGTGTCCTACATATGGAAATACTATCAATCACCACCAGTAGGGTTAGAGAGGCCCTGGAAGAACTAAGAGTAGACAAATTGCCAGGGCCTGATGGAATACACCCAAGGGTATTAAAGGAACTGGTGGGTGAACTGGCAGATCCCTTGGCACATTTATTCAACAGTTCAGTTGGGGGTAGTTCAGGGAGACTGGAGAAGAGCAGATATGGTACCTCTCTACAAGGGAGGGAGCTAGGAGGAAGCAGGCAACTACTGATCGGTTAGTCTTATGTAGTGGGGAAACTAATGGAAACCTTTATTAAGCCAGACTTGGTAGAGTACCTAGATAAGAATGGTCTTCAGGATGACAGACAACATGGGTTTGTAGTGGGAAGGACATGCCAAATTAACCTAATCTCATTTTTCGACTGGGTGACTAGGAAACTGGACAGAGGCCACCCAGTGGACCTCCTTTACTTTGATATCAGAAAGGCCTTTGATTCAGTGCCCCACAACAGCCTGCTGAAAACATTGGAGGACCTGGGGGGCAGTCAAAAGCATAATCAGGTGGTTAGGTAATTGGCTTAAGGACAGAAAACAGAAAGTAGTAGTCAATAGAGTGCAGTCAGATGAAGGCGTGGTCACTACTGGTGTGCCCCAAGACTCAGTGTTGGGGCCAGTACTGTTTATTACATTTATCAGTGACACCAGCATAGGTATTCAGGACAAAATTGCCCTGTTCTCAGATGATACCAAGCTAGGAGGAAGGGTAGACTACAAGGAGGTGGTTAGGGACCTACAAAAAGACCTACAGAGGCTGGAAAGATGGTCTAACATCTGGCAGCTGAGGTTCAATGTACAAAGTTGCAAAGTGCTGCATTTGGGTAAAGGGAACAGAAGGAGAGAATACTGGCTCAATGAAGTCCAGCTCAGTGTGTTGCAGGAAAAAAGGGACCTAGAAGTCATCATAAGCAACACCCTTAAACAGTCTAGCCAATGCAATGCAGCTTATAGCAAGGCCAGAAGAATGCTAGGATGCATAGGGAGGGGACTTGGCAGCAGAAGGGAGGTACTACTACCACTCTACAGGTCCCTGGTAAGGCTCCATCTAGAGTATTGTGTCCAGTTTCGGAGTCCACATCTGAAAAAGGATAAAAACAGGTTGGAGGCCATCAAGAGAAGGGCAACTAAGATGATTCAGGGCCTTCAAGGACACTCATACGAGGTGTGTCTGGAAGAGCTGAATATGTTCTCATTGGAGGCAAGGAGGGGGCTTGATTGAAACATACAAATTCCTCAGAGTAATAAATAAGGTGCCATTCTTTGACCTGTTCAACAGGATCACTGACTACAACACTAGAAGGCACGAGTGAAAGTTGGGGGGAGCTTCAAAAGGGAGCTTAGGAGACACTGTTTTACAGAAGGAATCGTTGAATCATGAAATAGACTACCAGCTGAGGTGGTGGAAGCAAAGACCATGATATCATTCAAGCTGGGGTGGGACAGGGCTAAAGTGTGATCAAAACCAATGGGAGCAGTAGGAGGCATAAAGCAGAAGGGGGGTAAGGACCTGGGATCTGAGTAGGTCTCAGGAACACAGTGGGCAGAATAGATAGGACCTTTGGTCTCCTTCTACCATCATTTTTCTATGTTTCTATGTATGTTTCATGATGGGAATATTTGCAGTACAAAAAAAATGGCCATGTTTCCCTGCTTCATATATGTCTCCCACCCCCCTTAGTAGTACTACTGAATGGCAATGGTTATCCTTAGCACATTTTATTTTAATATTTAAAATATTGTCCTTTGCATCAAAAATGTTAAGAGAATCCTTCATTGGTGAAAAAAAGCTTGCCAAGCTTGCCAATCTTCTTAAAGCCAGCCTTCTCTTTGTGATCTTTTTTTGATGTGCAGAAGTGTTAGAGCTGTTAGTGGTGTTTAGCAGACACTGTGGAACTGCATGTGAGTTTATATCCTCTCACTCTTCCCAAGCACACAGTACATATCTCAGAGTTATTACTCATTTTTCAGAAAAAGTTTTTTGTTCTGTAATTATGTGTTTAATTGTAAAGTTTATTTCAGGAGATTCTGGATTTTCTCGATAGCCATCAGTAGTATTACTTAGGCAATGACAGTGACTGTCATGACAGTCATTGTTTTATAGTGAGAGTGGATCTAGGGAGATAAAACATTGTGTATAACACAAAATTGAAACAGAAAAAAACATATTTCACTGAGTGAAAGAGCACCTATAAGGCAAATCAACTGTGTATTGTTTTTGTGGTGGGCATATGGGATTGTTACAGCTCAGTTGTGGAAGTGAGGTTTTACAATATGGCTGCCAATGGGTTTTTCATTGTGAATAGAGGGGTACAGTACTGTGACTTCTGAGGTGCCGTCTTTCGGATGAGATGTTAAACTGAGGTCCCATCTGCCTGGATTGGTGGTAGTTCAGGTGGATGTTAAAGATCCCATGGCACTTATCGAAAATAGTAGGGCAATTTTTTATTCAGAACTTGACAGAAACTTTACAGAAATGATACCATAACATTAACATGAAATCATAAAAAATTAAAACAGAAATAAGTATTACATCATACCATCTTTCTAAACAAACACATAAGTATGACACAAAAAAAATATAATATACAAGAACAATTCCTAAAAACTGAATCCCCCAACCCTAGTAACAGAGTGAAAAAGGAATAATATTCAAACTAAAAAGCGAATCATTCAAACTTATGCATTCATCATACCATTCTATAAGAAAAACTAAACATAGTGAAAAGAGGAATCATAGCAAATATAAACTACATATGAAAATTTATATTAATGTTAATACATAAGAATGTTCTCAAAAAATGTGAGCAAAACATAACGAAAACAAGGAAGTATATCTTTATCAAAAATAATATTCCCTGTAAATTCGGAGATTGTAGACTTACGACCTACTAACCTAACCACAATATCTACATCATCCTGTATCTAGTCAATTTAAATGTTTCCAATACTTTAGAAATTGAACATTTGAAACTTGAACCCGTTCAACCTGTTTAATTTTTAAAATTGGAGTTTGTATTTTCCAGAACAATTGTACCGGGGTCAGGTATTGTTGTTGTAAGGACCATGCAATCTAGATTGCCAAATGTGATATTTAATACAGGATAAAATTACATAGATAGTATCAGAAAAAAAAATGATTCCAGGAGTGAGGTAAAATACCCAAAAACAAAATATCAGTAGTGAGGTTTTGTAGTGGTGTACCTACCCACTGGCTTCCTGCATAGGTTCAAAATTCTATTACATATGGACATTCGGAAAATAAATGCTGAACTGTTTCAAATGGAGCAGTACACATATCATGTCTCAGACACCCTCTGTCAGAAACGCCTTTATGTTTAAGATTCCCCTTGACATTTAATTTTTGGTGTGCACTAAGCCATACCACATCCCACATATATGCAGGAACCCATGTGGACGTCAGCATATTACTAAATTGTGACAGTTGGAGAAGTGAACAATCAGCAAAGGCTGGAGGAAGCAAAAAAAACCTTTCCATAATACTGCCATATAATGTCTTCCTATGATAGGTTTCTAAGTGAATTCTTAGGACTCACCATACTTTCAATTTAGAAAAACAAGATTTAAAATATTCAGGAAGTCCTACTAAGGATTTTTGTTTGGGTATAGAAGAAGTAGATTCCCAAGATTGGAGCCAGGGGGAAACAGCATCCCATACCCAACCTACCCAGATTTTCCAACCTTGTTTAGAAGAGGACAAATACTTTTTGTAACAAATAAAGAAAAGAAAAATACTATAGGATTCACCATTCAAATCCCACCTAATCTAAAATCTTGATACGGTATCCTCTCTTAATGGGATTTAATCTGCTGTCCCATATAGCAGAAAAAAATAATCCATAAATGATAGTATCTAAAGATGCGGGGGAACAGCCCCTAAATATAAAAACATGCTTAATAAAAATGTTTTAACCATATATACTCTTTTCCTTTTAGACATCCTCCATTTATTCCATTGTTGAACTTTAAGACAAGCATCCAACAAAAGAAGGTCCCAATTATATCTAGCTGAATCCTCCAAACCCCCAAAAATCCCTAAAATCTTACACGCACTGGTGCAAACAGGTATGTCCAGAGACTCTATGTTGACTAAAGGCTCTATATTTAGAGGAAAATACTTACTTTTTGTAAGATTCAATTTAAATCCTGAGCCCTCCACATACGCCATCAACAAGGCCACAGTAGCATGGCATGATATGAGATCTGCCAAAATAATGCAAAGAGCATCAGCATAAGCAGTAGTTTTAATTTCGACACAAGAGCTATTAATGGACAGACCCCTAATATCCTCTGTGGCTTTAATTTTGGTGATGAGTGATCTAACGAGAAAATATATATAAGAGGGGACTCAAAGGGCACCCCTGCCTAACACTTCTAGAGACTACCACTGAGTTACCTAACCAGCCATTGACCAACAGTGTTGCCAGAGCATCTCTATAGCAAGTTTTAAGCCAAGTAATAAAAATAGATGGAAATCCCATATGTTCCAGGCAAGCCCAAATATAATCATGTGAAACCCTGTCAAATGCCTGTTTTTGATCTAGGCTAATAATAAAACCCATAAGTTCTCCTGAAAGGCCTTTAGAAAACAATTCCCTTAATAAAATTAGACCATCTGTAATAGATCTGGCAGGGGCGGAACAAAACTGTGCTGGGTGAATGATGTCCTCCCGGCAAATAGATAACCGATTACTGAGAATTTTCATAAGCAATTTATAATCACAATTTAGTAGAGTGATAGGCCTCCAATTACTGAGGGAGTCTCTGGCACCCTGTTTATAAAGTAATATAACTAACCCTATATACATACTGGAAGGTAAGGCTGATGTCTGTAAACTATTGGAAAAAAGATAAGCTAGTTCCTCTGCCAGAAAAGGTACCATTTGTTTATATAATTCATTTGGCAGCCCATTGGAACCCAGTGTTTTCCTCCTTTGGAGAGCTGGAAATAACTCTCCTAATTTCTTGTACTGCAATAGGTTGTACTAAAGTCAGAATAAGACATTCTGGAACCAACCTAAGGGGGCAGGAGGACAACCAATTCTGTATGTGTAAACCACTAAGCTATGGGTCTGCAGTAAATAGAGACCTAAAATGTCTCTTTGTTTCTCCCAGAATATCATCTTTGTCATGGAAAACCTCTCCTGTGGGTAATTTAAGAAATGAAATATCTTTGCTTTGCCTAGAAGCCTGAAAAAAATCAAAAGCATTTGTATGAGTTCGAGTGCCCCTGACTCCAAACCTTTCTTCCTGCCTTAAGGAAGACATTCTGTCATATTGGAGATTAGTAGGTTTAGTTTTCAGATTTTGAAATACCTGGGTATCACATTCAAGACCTTTTAATATATGTTCCTGAAACTCAAGTAAAGACCATCTGGTAGCTGAATACTCTTGTGATTTATATCTGCCTAATAATCGACCTATAGTCTGAAAAAAAGCTGAAACTCCTTTTTTGAATCTTACCACCATTCTTGGTTATTGTCATATAAAAAAAGAACAGATTTGCAGGCAGTAATAATGGCCTGAAAGCCCTCCATAACTTCTGGAATGTCCAACAGGGATAAATTCAGCATCCAATATCCAGACCCCCGAGAAGTTTTATGACAGTTTGAATGAGTGACACCTAGAAGTGCATGATCAGATGTGGCTACCAGTAATACTATGGGGTCCCTGGTCTGTGAGGAACAAGACACAAACCAATAATCAATTCAGGATGATTTCTTCCCCTGCAAAAAGTATGTGGAATTGAAGTATGCGAGGAATAAACATCTATCAAACCAGATTGGGTGAGCAAAGAATTCAAAGAATGAGTAACACAATACAATTTTCAAGAGGCAAAATGCCTGTCTTGGGCCGAACAGTTAATATTGAAATCACCTCCAAACAGAACATTTCTACTGGTAAAAAGAAAAGGATGAATATGTTTTAATAAGGAGATTCTCCCAGATTTTGATTGTGGGCCATAAATATTAATTAATCTGAAGTCAATGGAGGCCAAAGTAACATCTAAAAGAAATGCTCTGCCAGGAAAAATGTCCACCATATGAATAACCTGTACATGAGGAGTAGTAAAACAAATTCCCAGCCCTGAACAACAGTCGTCCCCCCCAGACCAATAACTAGGGCCCCACATCCATGCCTCAAAAGCTGTGGCAAAATCCTGTAATGAATACAATCTGGTGTCTTGAAAAAACACAATATCATACAAAAGTGAAAATTAATTCAAAAGCAGCTAACATCCTCATCTCAGAAAAGATACTATTAGTATTGAGACTAGCTACTTTCAAGTCATAACTAACAGGATCATTAACAGAAGCCACAGGTTAAGTTTTAGTGGTTGATAATCTTAAACCTTTTCTGGTACCTACCCTGGGTTTAGAACTATTTTTTTTCTGACTTTACTAGGAGCAATGGTACCAGATTATGGGTCAGAAATCATTCCCATTCTGAGAGGAAGCCATGGAGGCAGAATCTGAATCCAGATCTGCTCCGTCCACATCAATAGGTAAAACAGAAAATCTATTTTCAATAACAGAAACCCCCATTACTGACAGTGGAATAGAAGATAGTATAGGTTGAGAGCAGGTCTCTTCAGTGTGGTGGGAACTAGGGGGGACAGGAATTCCCTGAGGTATAGGAGGAGGAGGCATAGACATATTACAGTCAAGTACTTCCTGGGGTTCACAAGGATGATCAGATGCCTGAAGTAGAGGCACAGTTACTATCGTTCCTTGAGGATCTGGGGATGTATTTGCCACAGTAGAGTTTAAAACAGGGGCAGAGGTACTAGGGCTAACAGTGAAGTGTCATTGATGGCCCTGTTGCTGCATTTGGGGCTGTGGGACAGAAGAAAAGGGAGGAGGTATAGAAACATGGGTTGATTTGGTAGCTCTGTGCACAAAAAATCTTGTATACCGTAATCTGCTTCCCCAGCATTGTATGCAGCCCAGGGGCACTCAGTAAAGTTATAACCCCCTTCAGCGCAAAGATTACATTTTGGAGTATTAACACAATGCACACTTGAATGCCCAGTATCCCCACAATATGTACATTGTTGAATAGTACAAGTGGAACTAAGGTGCCTAGGAGAGCCTCATTTAAAACATATTTTGGACTGACCTGGGTAAAAAATAAAGCCCTTGTCCCTGCCAATATAAAAGCAATTTGGTAAATGTTCTAGGCCTTCAGCTGTTTGATTGAGTTTAATCTTTATTTTCCACCCCCCATTCCAAAAGCCCTCAGTATCTGATATGGGGTCAGGGGTACCCTGTATTTCACAATGTTTTTCTAACCAATGAAGAATGTCAGAGATATTAACCACCTTATTTCTAAACAAGTCAGAGGGATCACCTGAAAAGGTGTCCACAAGGAGTTAGTTTTTACTGACATATGTTTAATCCAAAAACGTTCCAAGAGATCAGGAGTCCTGAAACTAATATCAAACGTATGTTCCCCAGGGGCATGAATCAATGCATAAATCTCAGAGGGCGTGAAGTCCAGGGATTGTTTCAATAAAATTTTCCCCACGAAGTATCTATCTGGAGCAAGGTCCATGCCTCCTAAATATCTCAGCCTAATAGCATTATGATGCTTGGTCAGTTCAATGGGTTTATGAAATAAGTCAGCATAAGAAGGACGTTGAAAAGTATCAGGTTTTTGCGCCTGATCAAGTCCTTGTGTGTCCATAGCATTGTCCATATCATTCAATTCGATATTAGTATTTCCCTCAGGAAGCGCTTTCTGCCCAATAACCCCCGCCAAAGAGGAAGGAGAACCCACAGAACGAGGGGAATCAGGGAGCATGGAATTGTTACCTGCTTTAGAGTGTTATGCTCCATCAACTTAGGCCCCTCTTGTAGCTCCGAAACAGGTTGCAGAACGTTCGGTATCTCTGGTAAGCAAATATCCGAAGTGGGAAAAGAATCCGAAATGCCCGCAGAGGCCAAATCTTCAAGTATGATAGGGTCAGCTCTCCAATCCCCATTACCGTGCTGATGCCAGCCAGCGTCTCTCAAGGCCTGTTCAGGGGACCACCCTGGATCACCCAGAACCATGCACGACTCCAAATCAGACGAAGTCCTCCTTCCGGTGATGTAGTCCTTGTAAAAAAAACTTTCGCCAATTGGGAGGAAGCTGCTTCAGGACTGCATTTCCGTTTTTTCTCCAAATCTGCACTAAGATGTTCCTGATGGAGTTCAGCCTCAAAAAGAAGGAGTTGCTGTTGAAAGTAAGCCTGTTTTTCAGTTATTGATAAATTTTGGGGAAGTGTACATACTGATGCTTCCAATGTATTATCATCAATAACAGGTGTACTAGATAGTCTGAATTCTTTCGCTCCGGTTGCCTCTGGAGTTTCTATCGCAGGGGAGGAAATTTGCTGAAAAGCACCCAAATCCACACTAGCATCCTCCTCGCAAACATGATTGACTCCCTCAGTCTCCAACTCTGAACTGAGCTCCACCATCTCCACAGACAGACGGACAGTGCCACCTGTCTGCAGAGTAGGGGAATTTCCCCAGTGTCCTGGCCAGATTTCCCTCATTCACTAAAAAAAATACCACCAACAGCTTAATTTGGTTCAAGGTCAGTTGGCATTCATCTGTATCCCTCTCCCCCGGGTCATGCCTGAAAATAGGCAGGATTTGTCTAGTGCACTTACCCGGTCAACAAAAGCTAAATAAATAAATAAATAAAATGACAGCACTGCATAGGCTGTTATCATGAAATAAGTATAGTCATGTAATTATGGCCAGATAAATATACACTTGTACTGTTGTTTTAGCCAATGATATAGCTTGATTCTTCTTATGGGCAGGCTTTGCCCGAGATTCAATGTGGGGGAATAAACTCCTCCCACTACTAAAAATTAAAGCCAATCCCTCTCAGCAGTCTATGCTCAGAGTGTTTCAAGCTGCTTAGCGGCTGCGTGGTCTGTGTGGCTGTGTCCTGTCTCCTGCCTTTACTCCCTTTTGTCTTCTGTTTTCCTTTGCTTGTTCATTTTTTCTGTTTCTGCCTCCCCTAGCCTGTTCTTTGCTTCTGCCGCTGCTGTGGCTTTCCCTTGCAGGTCTTTCCCCCTTTCTTTGCCCTGCCACTTTCCCTGTCCTTTCCCTTCACATTTACCTATCCTCTCATGCCCTCCCTCCACTGCCTTTTCCCTCTTGCCACCTGTAGTTTTTCATTGGTGCTCCTCTGCTGCCCCCCATATCTCCTTCCTCCTGTACTTGTCCACTTCTCCTGAGTCACTGCTCTTGCCCCTCATTCTGCTGCTTTGGGATTCTGAGACTTAAAATGCTGGTGGGGAGGGAGCAGGATCAACCAAATAGAATTAAAAAAAATAGAGAGCAGTAAGTACAAAAATGGTTTATATTTATGAAACTGCTAATCAGGCCCCACTTCATACGGAGGTGGGGCCAGATGATACATGGACATTTCCCTTTAATGCTCATAAAAGGTACAGCTCAGACAGCACTAGGCAGTAAACTAAAGCTCTTTGTTTTTCCACAGGGACAGGTATAGTGCAGGCTTCCCCCCACCAACCCACCTACTGTGATGAATTTAGTGCTGGTAAAAAGTGAGGGATAAAGCCCTCGGTTTATCAAAACAGGTACCATGTGGGGCAGGTTCAGTGCAAACTTTCCCACACTGTAATGGATTTAGTGCTGGTAAAACAAGAAGGACTGAGACTACTTGAGCTTTAAACCCTCTGGTAATTCATAGAAACAGCTACAGTGTGGGGGCAGGGACAGTGTTTGGTTTCCTCACTGTCTGCATTTAGTCCTAGTGAATGGTGAGGGATTGCCAGCACTGGGGACTAAAGCCTTTCTTTATCTACAGTGACAGGTACAGTGTGTGACTGGCGAACATTTAAGGGACTGGCACCACTGAAGACTGAAGCCCTCTATAAATCCATAGGGGCAGATGCAGTGTAGAACAGACAGTACAGGGTTTCCACACTGTGATATATTTAGTGCTGATGAAAGGTGGCAGACTGACAGCACTAGAGGCTAAAGGCCCTCTGTTTATCCACATGGGTAGGTACTGCATGGGGGTAGGGACAGTGCAAGGTTCTCACACGGATGGATTCGGTGCTGATAAAAGCTAAGGGATGGGCAACACTGGGGACCGCTCAACTGTCTTTATGTCCACAGTCTGTATTGGTAGGGCATTTTAGAAGGCCACTACACTCTGGAACAAAATATGTTTCCTAATGTTACCTCTAAACTTACGGTCTGTGACCCTCAGAGCATGTCCCTGTGTCATGCTGGAGAACACATCCATTTGTTCAGTCCTGTCAATACCCCTGAGTATGGGAAGACTGAGATCATGTCCCATCTCAGCTTGCTATTCTACAGCGAGAAGATAGTAACAACTACTAGAAAACTAAAATGTGGATATTTTCTGTTAGATCCTTCCAGGTATTCCTGTTTTAAAAATGCGGCTTCTCCTTAACAGTGATATCTAAACAGAAAGCCCACCGGCAAATTTGCTTTTATTTTTAGTACTGACTACATTCTCTTTAGTGCTGCAGTAAATGTAAATACTGGAGGAAATATGAAGAAACTGATAGAGGAAAGCTTACAAAGGATGCTAGTAGGCATTTCATGTGACTGCATAAATATGCAGAATTAAAAATGCTACATAAATTCACTGCCACTAAGCAAGTGGCAGACTGGGGGAGAAATTTGTCAACACAAAAAGGGGGTTTGGTCTGTATTAAGAGAGGAATGAGAAGGTCAATTTTTCTATGTGGGACAGTGACCCACAGGGAGTAAAAAGTTGGGATTAATTGAAAATATGATGGATCATAATGGTATTCAGAGCCCATATTCGTAAAGCAGCAGTTTTGTCATCAAGGGAGAAGAAAAGGTGGGTTGGAATTGACAACCATCTGACATTTCTCACAGTCCCCCACTCAAAAATGAATGCCGACATAATTTAACTTGGTGCAGTATAAGACCGCACCAACGAATTCAGCATCTATGCCAAGCTGGTGTTTCTCTGCTTGTCATACCTGTTGCATTCTTTTGGCATGGTCTTCATAGAGTACAGTACTACAATTAATTTTCTTGACTGCCTCACTTCCATCGGAGTGCACCCTAACCCCTTTCTGCCCTGATGTCATGATATTCAGGGCTTGACTAAGTAAAGCTGCATCCAAATTTTCTCCCTGTGGACCAAGTGAAACTTTTTCAATGCCACAAAAAGATTAGCAATGCATTCCCTGTCCTTGAATACATTTTATATGGCACGGCATTATACTTTGCACATTCTTGTGTTCTGTGATTCTAATATGTTCACCTATTCCCTGAATTAATGGGCATATACCATTTTTTTTTCCAGTGCATGGCTGATTCTGTGGCAAACAGCACATGTGCGAGTATCATGCATGCGCAGTACTGTAATCGCTGCAGTATTAGTTACAGCTGACTATGGTGTGGTGAGTGCGCCACGTATTCTTTTTAACACTCTTGCCACTCCTAAAAGCTCTCCACAGCCGTGTCAGCCCTGACCAGAGTTTGTTTCTAGTGGTCTGCATTTGCTGGATATTTTAAAATGTTAAAATGGATTTTATATGTTAAACATAAAAAAATATTTCTCTCTGAAACAATAAAAAGGCCCCTTTCTGGGACAAGCTGTAAGTTTAATAATTTAAACTGAAGCGTTCACACTATGTCTGGGTAAACATAAGTCTGGATTTAAGGATCTTTTATATAATTTCAAATGTTAGTAAAACTTAACTTTTGAACCACCAAACTGATTTTTGCTAAACTTGCCAAAACATTAGCCCCTAGGACTAGGACTGTGCACACCAAATTTCACAGATCTGAGCATTAGGACCAACAAGATATACGCTGCCAAAACCCCGATTTTTGGCACAAACAGTAACTCAACTCTAACATGCAGGCAGTACCACACCTGCATAACTTAATCTTTATGCACATTGGAACAAGACTATATTGCCATTTGTGAGTTACAGAAGTCACCCCAACAAGTGATGAAGAATGCCATATTCTAAACCAGGCCATTATGTATCCAGTTGTGTTCAGTTCATGCCACACATTTTCAAATATAAAGATTTTAAACGTGGCTATTTTTATTTCAATGCTTTAGTTAGACGGCCCACTTAGTATGCAGCAGTGGGGTTATTTAAAGGCATTCACTGTCTTCTTTTCTTTTTAGCTGTTCCAGAGAAAGAGTGAAGAAAGCCTGCTTCTCCTTGTTGCCCATATTGTCTTGGTTGCCCACATATCGCATCAAGGAATGGATACTTAGTGACATTGTCTCTGGTCTCAGCACTGGCATCATAGCTGTCCTTCAAGGTAATCTCAAAGATTCGTACTTAGATTATTAGACTCTTAATTTCTCCTTCAGCCTTACATGCATACAATAAATAGCCATAATTTTTTTTATGGCAATGACAAGTTATTATTTTCCATAATAACCAATTGGTTATTATGGCAATCGTGCACTCAAATCAACCTAGCCAACTGGCTCAAGACACTCTTCAGCGTTTAATTCCCTTCACATTAAAGCACTGTTTTCAAGTAATTTCTCAGACATTACTTTAGCTATCACTCGTGTACCTCAGTATTTTCACAATTTCCTCACAAACAGGGCTTCCAGCAAAGAATATGACAAAACAGCCAATGTAATAAAAAAAGATCTTTTGGCTCTGACAGTGTTGTAATAGCAATCTGATTACAAAGCACAAAAATTGACTTATCAAGGTACATTTTTAAAGCTCACTGTTACACAGTTGAATTGGCATCACTTTTTGCAGTTTCTGCTTTTTTTTTCTTAAAGCAGCAGTACATCTTAGAAACAAAAATTATGACCTATACTTTTTTTTTTATTAGTTTAGATTGCTCTTGGTCTCCTGTCTTGTATGATACCTTTTTACTCCACTTTGAGCCTGCTTTGACACAATTTTTACCTTTTGAAATATTAAAAGGAGAGCTCCTTTTAATATGGCTTGGTCCAGATTTTCACCAGAATCTTCAGCTGTTTTTGAACACCTATTATTTAATATTACTTGTCTTGTAACTAAAATGAACTTGTAGCTGGCCCGGTGGTGCTAAGGGCTGAGGCACTGGTCGCCTGCACTTCAGGCCACGCTGGTGACCAATGTTCAGGAATAAACATGGGTCACTGGGGGTTGGCAGGAGAGGAGAGGGATCGAGCCTCTGGTGGACTGCTCTCCCTCTCCAGGGTGGGGGGTCCTCGACAGTTGGCACATGATTGCCCCCTGGCAGAGGCTGAGGGACAAGATGCACGCTGTGCTCTGGGGAGAGTTGGGGGCAGATACCAAAAGGGAGCACGTGCAGACACATGCGTGTTCTCCTGCACCGGTTTCATTGCATGCCCGACGGCTCAGGGGGGAATGAAAGAGGACAAATGGCAACCTTGTTTGAGCGGCTTGATGGCCATTCAAAGATCTCCTGCTCTGAGTGTGTGTATGATCTGGATCCATTTTGGATAGGTGAGCTGGGGGCACCCCACCACCCCGCTGGGAGGGGTAAGCCACAGGGGACAAGGCAGACCCTGAGGAAATGCAGGAGAGTGGATGGTGGTTGGATATCCTGGTGGAGTTGCCAGGCAGAAGGAAGCAGACAGGGTGTGCCTTAGGAGGAAAAATCTATAGCTAAAATGAACTAGTATGCAGCAGACACCTGACCAAATGGGACAATAAGTGTACAAAACAGCGGAGAATAATGCTAAAAACAATTATGAGCTGTGTTAAAAGGTGTGCTCCTTTTAATATTTCAGATTTAAAAATGTGTTAAAGCAGAATTGAAACCAAGAAAGAAGGGTATTGCACATTGAAGGATCTAAGGAGAAATCTAATATGTAATAAAAAAAGCATAGGTCAAACAAGTTCCCCTGACATGCACTGCTGCTTTAAGTACTTGTCCTAATGTCTTCCTGTTAGGTTTGTGCTATTGCAATGGCATGTTCAGCAACTGGTTATTGAGGTGAGTGTCTACTTACTTTGCTGCATTACACTATTTGTGTGTTTATGCAAGAAAAAAAGTAACTCACTAATCTGGGGTGGGGGTGGGGCAGTGACAGACAGATGGAAGGAGGCAAATAAAGACAGAAAGAGTGAGGAAAAATGAATGGCCAGAAATTCTATCAAATCAAACGGGTGCTGTGGATACTAGAATTTTGTACACATACGCAGTGTGTGATGCTCACATAAACCCCTTCAGCTTCACTCTTGGAGTTTATGTAGCATCACACAGCTTGGATGTGTATACAATTCTTTTAATATATGGATTTTAAATTTAATATGTTTCAAAAGCATACAAAAAAAATCCATAATACAATCAAACCTTCTGTGGTAATAGTACTGTCAATCACTTCTAATAGTACTGTCAATCACTGTTAACAATATAGTTTGATGGTGTTAATACTATCGTTGCAAGTGCCGAAAAAGATACCTTCTGCCCCCACGTCCTAAGCGTGCCTCCTCATTGGCTACTTTTCCTCTGTGGGCAGGCAGAACATTTTAAAAAACATGGCGGCTCACTTGTCGCTTAGCGAGACCGTACTGTCTGCTCTCAATGTTTCTTTTTTTTTTTTTTGTAACCTCCTCTTGAACAGCAGAAATAGGACCACAGCCCAAAAAGAGAAAAGGTAGGGATACCTACCAGTTGTTTTAGACCAAGGTGAGGAGCATAGGAGGGGCGGGGTGCAGCGCAACAGGCTACGGCAAGACAATGCGGCAGTCAGCCAGGACACAGCCTCCTTCACTGAAACGGCTGACTGCCACTCGGAAGAAGATGAAAAAAAATTTGAAATCCAGATATTAAAAAAAATAATAGATAGGTGCTGGTGCATTACCGGTGAGTGGTACCATCTCGAGGTTCTGGACACGTAGGAACCTCGAGAGCAAAGGTTCCTACGTGTCCAGAACCTCTCGATGGTATTACTCACTGGTAATGCACCAGCACTTATCCATTATTCTCTATTTAATATATGGATCATGAATTTAATAGTCTACTAAAGCATACAAAAAAAAGTTAGTAATACCATCGTGCCTCCAATGTTAATACTATTCTCAATCAGTGTTAATAGTATTGTCAGTCAATGTTAATACTATCATTCCACAGCTGAACTATAGTATTAACACTGGTACCAAACAGTGCAAATGCCCACAAAAATGCCTTCTGCCCCCCACATCATCATAAGCGTGCCTTCCGATTGGCCGCTTTTCCTGTGTGGGTGGGCAGAACAAATTCAAAAACATGGCGACTTGTTCTCTCGCTTAGCGAGAGAAATCAGCGATGTTGACCAAAGTATTTTTTTACTCTGCTGCCTACCCCGGGCCATCTCCCCCTACTTTGACATGCCTTCCTCACAAAAAAATATCCTTGGCTTTTGCCCGGCTCCTCACTACAGTGCTTGATAGATACTGCCGCCAAATGAACAAAAAAAAAAAACAGGTTTAAACACAGGCCACATCGCCGATGGATCCATATGCATGATGCTTACAAGAAGACCGTCGACAAACACATGGACTTGTGAACTGGAAGTGAGTCAGTTCACCTCACATCCATATATGAAAAAAAATAACAGATGCCTTACTATGCATGACAGGGCAGAAATCCCATCTCAATGTTCTGGGGACATGGAACCTCTCAAGCTTCGCTCTCGAGGTTACCTATGTCCCCAGAACATCTTAATGGGATTACTGCCTTGTAATACACGGAAAGGTATCTATTATTCTATATGTAACACACACCACCCCTTGCATTATTCTGTATAACCCAATACTCACACTCATTTGATTATATCTTGCAGTTTTGATACAGTTTTGTACATCTCAAAGGAATCTACTATAGTATTTTGTACTGTCCTCTACTTTAGTGGCAGTCCAGGTGTACCTAATGGCCCAATGGCACTTTTGAAAAGAGTAAAGGATAACCAAGGTGCCCTGACCAAGACTGCCTCTATCCCTTCTTTTAGGGAAAAGGATATCAACTAAAATGGTGAAGGAAATGAAGAGTTTATGATGTGAGAAACATTTATATTGGCTAGATATGTGTTTCTCTTTAAAAAAAAGCTGAGAGGTGATATAAAAATAATGGGGTTGGGGGTAGAAAATAATGCAAATGAGAGGGTATGTTAAATGGAAGCACCTTGCTGAAAATTGACCAGAAAAAGGATTTGGGGTTACAAAGAACATTAAAAAAAGGTAAATATGGTACTAAGTTACATGTAAGTGGTAGAACAGACATTTCTATGAGCAGCCTGTTTGGTTGTGTACTGGTGCATGGAAAGTGGAGAGGAGGTAGAGATAGCTCTGTTTGCAATGCAGTGTGGTGGGAGTGGTTGTGGGCAGGACAGCTGTTTAGGCATGGACCAATGGAAAAGAGGTGAGGCAGAGATCTATCCTGCCTAAGGCCTGTTCCCTGATCCCATTTTATGGAGGAGGTGGAGTTAGGGTGGTGCACCAAGTTTCCTTGAACTCAGGTATTGCTGTGCAATAAAGGTCAGTCATTAACAAGACTTGTTTCTTAAGGGAACCTATGTCTGATTATGGGACCAATCTAGTGTATATCACAGAGACTTGATTGCTGGGTTTCTGATTCACAGCCAACTGTAGATTACCTTCTTTCACCTGGTTTCTCGGTGATACACCACCCAAGTTTAGAGTGCATGTGGGTGGGGATGCCATCACATTTAAAACTCAGCTGAACTTTACAGTGCTGCCTGTGGAGCAACCAGGGTCCTTTCAATGTGTGGTTGCTTCATATGTGGCTGATCTGAAATGCGAAATCATCTTCTTATACCACCCTCCATGATGTGAGACAGATTTCCTGTACAAATTTCTAAGTGGATATCCTGGGAATCCCACAGATTTTTTTTACTGGGGGATCTCAATGCAACGATCAACAACCCCTTTGCTAAATAAGCTCCTCCAGATGGCAAGCACTACATCGCAAGCAAGTAATTCCCTTGGACATGCATGGAAGACGCTATGCATTGTACTTGATTTTCAATGCAGGATTGGTGGTGAAGAATACCTTGGTGGATCCTGTCTTTTGTTGGAGCACTGCACTGAGACATTCTACTTCAGGGCTGCCATTTTACCCTTCCTGACCATAGAGGTAATCTGGTTTCAAGGTGCTCAGGACGTGGATTCAGATAGGTCTCTGAATTTGGTGGACATCTCATCTCTTGCAAATGCATCCAACATAGGATTCAACACCATAGTGGAGGCATAATATTCTGCTTTTACCATGGTGATTGATTTCATGGTGCCAAACCATATATGCACAGCAATGTCACATTGAAACACACCCTGGTTTTTAAAATAGCCTCAACCGATGAAAGTGCTGGGATGTAAGTTAGAGAGAAAGTGGAGGAGATCCAATGTGGATACTGACAAATGCGTCTGGATGGCTCATTATAAAAGTTAACAGGAGGCTATGAGGACTGAGAAGGCTATGTACATCTCAACCATCATAGCAGTGGAGAAGAGTAGACTGTCTGCACTTCAACAGTTTGTAGACAGGTGTTTATATCCTGCCTGCCTACAGAACAGGGAGGAGATTTCACTGGAGAAGTGTGAATGCTTAAATCTGTTCTTCAAAAGCAAGATTGCAGGCATCCAGGATTGGATTGCCTCTACAGCTCCCATCCTGGGCAACAGGGAATCTCTCACCAAGGAATTCAATGAGTGGTTGAAAAACTGGTGTGGAGCTCAGGGTTTTGGCTTCATTGGGGACTGGGGAGTCACCTGGAGGGATGCAGATCTATACTGGTGCAATGGTCTGCGTCTGTCCAGGGGGGGAACCAGGATCCTAGGTGAGAGGTTTTTTTTTTTTTTGATTTTCTTTATCCTCCTCCTTCCTACCTCCGGTGCCCCCTCCTTCCATCTGCTCATGTCCCCCGGTACCTACCTTAGGGATCTGCCCCTAGAGTGCCCATCCTCCTCTCCTTGCACAGTGGGGTCTGTCATGTAGGAGGTCCGGGTGGACTTAGGGCAGCCTTCATCTAGGGCTGCCGGAGGGGATTTTCCAGTTTTCTCCCCTTACGTCCCCACTCCCCCTAGGACGCCTTGCGTTAGGGACATACATCCCCGAGTGGTAGCATGCTTATGCACGCAGACCCTCATGCACCATGATGTCCCTCTCCCGGCTCGGACAAGTTAAGCCGCCTCATCCTTTCCCACCGCAGCTTCCACCGGCTATGGAAGGAATGCAGAGCGCACGCGCCTTGGCAACCCGCCCTGAGGGAGGAGAGCATCCACTGGGACGCTCGATCCTCCCTCTCCCTGCCGACCCCCAGCCACCCGAGTCCGTCCCCGAACCCAGGTCGCCGGTGCAGCGCGAGGTGTGGCGTCCAGCGCCTCAACCCTCAGCGCCACCAGGCCGGCTCACTAGGTGAGAGGTTTAAATGCTTCATTGGCAAGCATTTAAACTAGCCAAGGGGGGAGGCACTGAAAAGGAGCAGGGAAATCCGAGCCTCCCTCCACAAAACATGGTGATTAGTGAGGTAAACACCAAGGTACAGAAGTTATTAGGGGGCAGAACAGATTTAAATGTAAAAAAAGGCAAAGGCAGTAAGGACAGAAATGGGGCTAAAAGGGGTAAGGCTATCAAAAAGTGGAGGGTGATGAGTACCAATGCCAGTAGTCTGTGTAACAAGCTCCCTGAACTAGTGGCCTTGATGGAAGAGGGTTGCCTGGATATTGTGGCAGTCACAGAAACCTGGTACACAGAGAACCATGACTGGGATGTCAACATACCAGGATACACAATCTACAGGCGGGACAGGGAGGGTAAAGAGGAGGAGGAGGAGGAGTAGCTCTCATGTAAAGGAAGGGATCAAAGCAACAGAACTAAAGATTAAACAGGGAGCAGATGAGGCACTTTGGGTCACCCTGGAGACAGGAATGGCACCACAATCCGCATGGGGTTAGTATACAGACCCCCATCTCGGGGGATGGACAAGGAAATGATAGAAGGCTTTCTAGAATGGCAGAAAAGGGAAGATATTGTTGATGGGGACCTGAATATGCCAGATGTTAACTGGAGCACCTTTGCTGCAGGCACATCCAAGAGCAGGGTCATTCTGATGCCCTACAGGGGGACATGCTTCAGACAGCTAGTATTGGAACCCACTCGAGAGGAGCAATCTTAGACCTGGTACTTTCAAATGGGATGGAGAAAGAATCTCAGATTTAGAAGTGGGTAGCCATCTGGGAACAAGCGACCCACCAAACAGTGTGGTTCACTATAAACACAGCCATACAATCAAGCCATACAAAAGCAAGAGTACTAGACTTTAGGAGGGCTGACTTTGGGAAATGAGAGAGTGCCTCAGAAAAGCACTAGCAAACAGGCAAGAAGGAGGGGTGGAGGAACAATGGGAGGATCAAACAACCATCACAGAGGCAACAAGCCTTTGTGTAAAGCAAATCAATAAAACACAATGAAGGAAAAATGCTATGGTTCACAAAAGAGGTGGCAGGGAAGGTTAAGGAGAAAAGGACAGCATTCAGGAAATATAAGGAACACAGAAGGAGCAGGACAGAGAACTTTATCAGTTAAAGCAGAAAGAGGCTGGGAAGGCAGTCAGAATAGCAAAGGCCCAAACCGAGGAAAGGATAGCCAATTCTGTTAAGAAGGGGGATAAGACCTTTTATAGGTACATTAGGGAGCGAAGAAAGACCAAAGGAGAGATACTGAAGCTTAATAAAGGGGAGGGAATGTGGGTAGAGGGTGACAGTGAAAAAGCAGGGATACTGAACGAATATTTCTGCTCAGTATTCACAAAGGAAGAGGAGGGGGAGTTACCTAAACCAAACAAGAGAAACACTCTGAAGACGGGGGTCAATACCAGTCCATTTACAGAAGAAAGGGTTCTGAAAGAACTAATAAAATTAAAGGTGGACAAAGCAATGGGGCCTGATGGGATTCACCCAAGAATTCTAAAAGAACTAAGGGTAGAACTAGTGACACCGCTGACTACTCTCTTTAACAAATCATGGGAGGATGGGGTGGTACCCGAGGACTGGAGGAGGGCAGATGTGATTCTTCTTCACAAAAGTGGAGCAGGACAGAGGCAGGAAACCACAGACCAGTTAGTTTGACCTCAGTGGTAGGGAAAATGATGGAATCACTTCTGAAGGAAAGAATTGTTGAGTACCTAGAGGCCAGTGGGGCACAGGACCCAAGGCAGCATGGATTCACGACGGGAATGTCGTGTCAGACGAATCTAATAGATTTCTTTGACTGGGTGACCAAAGTAGTAGACCAGGGAGGGGCTGTGGACATGGCCTACCTAGATTTTAGCAAGGCATTTGATACAGTCCCACACAAAAGATTAATACACAAGATAGCCAGCCTTGGAGTGGGTCCCAAGGTGGTAGCCTGGTTAAAAAATTGGCTAGACAACAGGACGCAAAGGGTAGTAGTAAATGGAGTACACAGTGAAGAAAGGAGGGTTACTAGTGGGTACCGCAGGGTTCAGTACTGGGACCGGTCCTTTTTAATGTCTTTATAAGTGACATTGCAGAGGAACTGGAAGGAAAAGTATGTCTCTTTGCAGATGACACAAAGATCTGCAACAGGGTTGATACACAAGATGGAGTGGAAAGGATGAGAAGCGACTTGGCAAGGTTGGAGGAATGGTCAAATGTATGGCAGCTCAGATTCAATGCAAAGAAGTGCAAGGTAATGCACATGGGAAACAAAAACCATGGGGAAGCATACCCAATGGGAGGTGAGATACTGACAACAGTAAAAATAGAAAGGGACCTGGGGGTAATTATATCAGATGACCTAAAGGTGGGCAAGCAATGTGAGAAGGCAGTAAGGAAGGCTGGGGGGATACTGGGATGCATAGGAAGAGGCATCAATAGTAGAAAACAGGAAGTTGTTATCCCTCTGTACGGACAGTTGGTGAGACCCCATCTGGAGTACTGTGTGAAGTTCTGGAGATCCCATCTCCGCAAAGACATAGACAGAGTGGAGGCTGTCCAGAGGAGGGCAACCAAACTGGTGCAGGGTCTGCACCAGAAGACATATGAAGAAAGACTAAAGGAGCTTAATATGTACACTCTGAGGAAAGAAGGGAGAGGGGACATGATAGAAACTTTCAAGTACCTCAAGGGAATTAACAAAGTCCAAGAGGTAGCATCTTCCAGAAAAGAGATGTGCAAGAACAAGGGGCACAATTTGAAGATCGAGGGGATGGCTCAGGGGTAATGTGAGGAAGTATTTTTCACTGAGAGGGTTGTGGATGCATGGATCAGCCTCCCTGAGGAGGTCATGGAGTCAAGAACAGTGGGGGACTTCAAGAATGCATGGGACAGGCATAAGGCAGTCCTAGTGGCAGGTAAGAGGAAGTAAGCTGTTGGTTAACTAGGATCTGCAGCTTATCTGTTAGGTAGGAAAATGGGCAGACTAGGTGGGTCAAGCGGTCCTTATCTGCCGTCAAATTCTATGTTTCTATGTTTCTAACAGGGTTAGAGAAGTTATGAGTAGAAGCAGTCAGTGTACCTGGCATGGCCTGGGTCTGACCAGTTGGAGTTTGAGGAGATTGCTCAGGTGACTGCCAGTTTGCATTGCACCAGCTGTATACTGGATCCAGCTCCTTCTTAGCAGACAAAAGCTCTGATGGAGATCCTGGCCCTGGCCATAGCTGGGATGATCAATTATTCCCTGAGAGTGGGGTTCTATCTGGCAGTTCTATAGAAAACCATGGTTAGACCCCTCCTCAAGAATCCTTGTCTTGACTCTTATGATCCAATTGATTATTGACCTGTCTCCAACCTGCCATTTTGGCTAACATTATGGAGAAAGGGGAGGTTTCCAGTTGGCTTTCCATCTGTGACATAGCACAGAGATAGCTCTGATCATGATGTGTAATAGGGCTGGGAATACTGCTCTACTGCTAATCAGAACTCCCCAGATCTTGTGCTTACCAACAGACTAGGATAAATATGGACTTTGCTGAATAAGTTCAGTTCTGGGTCCATAGGTCAGCATTACTGGCTGGATCAGTGCTTTTCCTGTTTTGCTTACTGTCTGGCTCTGCGACTGAGCATGAGTCTTTCCTTGCAGCTCTGACATCCTAGTTTTCCTCACTCTGAAGCGGGGTTAGTGACAGGTTGAGAGGGTGGTATCATGCTAGCAAACTCTGCTGTAACAGATAGACTACAGTGGACTCCTTCCCACCCACTGCATTGCTGAGTAATGAGATGCCCGCCAAGATGGCATTGGCACACTACACTCCATGTAGAGTGTCAGCACAGGCAGCTGGCACATCCAATCAGGAAACAGCATAAATAGATGTCATGTGACACCAGGCACTCAGGGTATATAACCCTGGTAAGTGCACAATGTGGCCACAGAGGAGAGTGAGCAGGTAGTGATATGGGTGAATGAGTCAGACCAGAGACAGAGAGAGAGAAAGAGAGACACACACACAAACACTAGGTAGTCAGGTGGGCCAGCAGTTATAAAAAAAAATAATGAAAACTAAGAAAAATACAAGCACCTAAAGAAAATTAAAGTGGCTGTTGCTGAGTGAATTCCACTAATAGGTGGTGCAGTGTTGCTGGCTGTACAGGTAGGCCCAGGGGAGTGCAAAGCAAGCCAAGCATTAGGCAATCTGCTATTCTGCTGCTGCAAAAACTAAAAACAAGGATTTTTTAAATGTTAAAAAAGCAGAGATCAAGAACAGAGCAACTGTAGTACACAGAGGCAGAGAGATTACTTGGTGGTGGCTGCTGGCAGTGGCTGGATACCTAACTGGTGCACACATTTTATTTTTTTAATGAATCTATCAGATCAGATTAAAGGCAGCACTATAAAAAGAAAAAGGTAGGTCATTAAAGGAAGAAAGAAGCAGAGAGACCGAGTGTGTATGTGTGTGTGTGTGGGGGGGGGGGTCAGATAGTGAGGTTGTGCCTGGCTCTCATTATATATAAATAATAACCCTTAATATAAAAGGGGCTTCTGGCTGCTGGGGCCTAATGGAGTCAAAGAAAGAAAGAGACACAGAGGAGATTGTGCTGGGGAAGGCCTAAGGGGCAAACACAAAAAAACACACACACAAGTAAGCAAACTGCAGAACAACAAAAAATATACCCCTTTACTTAAAATGATCTTCTGACTGCTGAGAACCAATGAAGTCAGACAGAGAAAGAGGGACAGCAGAGATTGTGCTGGGGGAGGCTTAAGGGGACAAAAAACGCAAGAAACATCTACAAAACAAGCCTGCGACTAGCATCCAAAACACAAGAGAAACACAATGTTGCCTGACTTTGCTTGCCAGCAGTCTGAAACAAAATACAGATTTGGCAGTAAAAGTAATTAAAAAAGGTAAACTACAGAGAGACTGAGAGAGAAATAAAGAAGGGGCAGTGAGCATTGTAATTTTACTATTCATTGTAACTAGTAGCAGTCCATTTTTTTCACTTTTTGTTTGTAAATCTGAGATGGAGGAAACAAAACCCAGGCAGGGAGTTTTTAACATTTATTAATTTATTGACACTACTGCAACTGTAGACAACACAGTGCCTAGTAAAAGTAAAGTGTAACAGAATTGTCATCATCATGAGTCTTTATTATTCCTTATCCGTATTTTCATCATTATTACCACGATGCCAGCGTGCTCCAGATGTCTGCATCACCAGTTAAATTCCAAGGCTGTAGTTGCATAACATTGTTGAGTTGTTGAATACTGTCAGCCACTGAACAGTAACACTAAGAGTCACTATTCTGCATTGAGCGTAAAAGAAAGTGGTGGTAGTCATTGTGTGGTGTGTGCAGTATAATGTATGGCTCTGTAGAGAATGAGAGTCAGAATGCTAGGGATCTGGGAGGGATATGTTACAGTAGAAAATTAAAAATGCAAAGAAAAAAGGATCAAAGTGTTCAAGCAAATTCTGAATCTCAGGTAGGCACTGCAGCTTCAGTCAACCAAAAGGGAGGGACAAGGTACAAGCTAAGCAATCATATTGTACAGGGTCAACAGAATCAAACCCAAACAAGTGATTTTGGTAACTCTAAACTTTCATCCTTCAAGCAAATGCTTGAATCCAGTAAAGGTGCATCTGTTGGATCAGTCCCAATTAAAAACAAACTCTGGTCAGAGCCAAAATGGCCACTAATCCATTAATCTAGTAAGATATATAGAATAGGGGCAGGATTCACAAAAAGCTGAATGTGAAAAAAATGTGCAAGTCCCCAAAATTTGTGCAGTTGCAGAAAAAAGGGTAGTTGCACTGCATCATACACACAAAACATCCGCAGCTGTGAAAAAAAAATACACTGTGGACTGTGGAAAAAATGCAGCTGCAGAAAATTCCTGCACAAAAAAATACTATCGAAAAGTATGGCATATCCCCTTAAAGGCTATTGTCAGCCACTGTTTTCCTGCAGTTACGGAAAAAATGTTGCACACATGCTGCACCATGAAGAGTGAGGTGTAACTCACCCTAAGCAAAAGGCAGTGTACTAACACTTGGGAAAAAATCATAATTGGGGTTCAGGCACCAAACAGCAAACCTGTGGGCTGTATAGTAGTGCCAGTTGTTACAACAAAAATAGCACGCATTTCCATTGAATGGCAACTCACCAGAGCCACATGACCCAGTGCAGCCCATAAAGGAGCTCCACAGGCAGTAGAGGCAGAGGTGGTAACATCCAGAGGTGTGTGCTACAGATGCAGGAGTAAAGAAACACCTCAGAGAGAGAGAGAGAGAGTCAACAGATACATATTGCCACTGGGGGCAAGGTCCTGCTGGTACAGGTGATGGTACAGTGGTCCCAGTTCTGTGACTGGCTGCTTGCCTCACTGGGAGTGCTGGTTCTGCTGCAACTTTTGCAAAACTGTCAAAGTCTCCTGCCCCACTTAATATGGATCACCTGCTGTTATTCTGCCTGTTGGGCCTGTTATATTTGTAACCCCCCTACAAATGGGGTTTCCTGAAAAGTCTTCCAAGAGCTTGCATAATTGCTCATAGTCTGGTTGGTGTTCGGTGATAAAGCCGCTTAAAGGTTGCTGCCAGTGAGAACTTTTAGAGCTTCTGTTACTGTCTCTTTAAGGGCTGCCTGTTTGCAGTCATAATTAGCCTAAATGGGGGAGGGGCCTGTGTGTTTCCATGCCCGAGTCCCTCCCCGCCCTGCTGGATACTCGCTCCTTTTCTGCCATCGCTAAATGTGCAGAGGGAGCACAGCAGAAAGATGTATTATTTGCTGAACATTTGCAGAGTAGTAATGACAGTGTGAATTGTTCTAACCTGCCTTCTTGCAGCACAAACTGCTTCTGCTTAGCTCCACCATTTTGGTTCCGAACTGCCGAATTGGACCAATCAGTATTCTGGGACTCTTAAATGGAGCCTGCTGAAGTGGGACTGTATGTATTACCCATTGGGATTTGTAGTCTTGAGCTGTTGGCGCCTTTGGCACCAAAAGGGGGAGCTTTTACTGTGACTAACAGCTGGACCAACCAACTGGACCTTCTGGATCAAGGGGAAATACCGTGAGCTGTCTGCTGGCAAGCCAGATTCGAGTTGAAAGTTGAGGAGGAAAGAGTTTGCATAATCGAGCGGCAGTGTTGCGCAGTAGTTCGCGTGGGAGAATCATGGAAGGCCTGAAACCCGGCCTGTTGCCGTCTGCTGAGAGAGAGAAAGTTAGCTGGACAGTGATCCGCTTGGTATGCTGTGAAGTTAGCTGCTGGATGGAGACCAGGCTCAACCTGAAGAGGACCGAAGATTTTGTCAAGTGCGATCGGGCTGTCAGGACCTCAATTATCTTTATGCTCCCGTGTTTTAGCAGTGATTTTGCAATTGGGATTGAGTAGCCTATTGCCTGGTATAGTAATCCTTAGTTACATATAAATATGTTGTAAACTGGAGGGGGGTCGCGATTGACTTTCCCCCAGAGCTGAGTTGTGTGTTGAGGGCTGGAAGCTGAACCCAGCTCGCGTCGGACTGAATCCGCCTGCTCTCCCAATGCAGTTGGGCCCTGCCACAAGGGCCTTGTTTCCCTACAATGTTCTTTCTGGCAATCCAGAACAACCATCATTCATCCTGCTCTCAGCCTTGGGTGTCATGAGTAGTAAACAGGGTAGCTCCCTGCAACATATCTTTTAAACCACAAGTGTGTCATCTGATTTGTTTGTTGTGTTGTTTCCATGAACTGAGCCCTTCGGCTCTGGATTACAATCAGTGGGTGTGCATGTTAATTCTTTCTCCTCACAGGGCCCCTGCCAGCTGCAATGCCGGCCTACACCGGGCAACGGTCCTGGCTAGCCCCCTTTTCCATCCTGGGTACCCAGACAGTGTGGCTGATAGGAACACTGACTGCATGCACAACTGTGATATTTATAGTGTGTTTAAGCCAATTAACCTGATTGCCCCCCTCCTTGTTATAGCCCCCTAAATAAATCAGATCTACTTCTGTGGCTGTAACCTATATTGACTACAGTGTCTGTTTAAGCCTAAGGTAGTGCATAGTTGTTTTGTATTGCATCACCTTATTTTACAGGGTGTCCCTAGAAGCAAGCTGAAGGAGCCAGTCCCGGGGGTAAGTGTTAAATCTAGGTGTATGTGCCACGCATATCAGGGGTATTGGGAAGGTAACTATTGTATATTATGTGGGCCACTAGTGGGAAAAGAGGGGGGGTCACAGTGTCCCAGAGGGCTGTGGCCTGGTTAGGTTGACCAAAACCAACCCTGACCTTTGGGTGGAGGCACCCGTCACTGAACCTAGGCCCCTTAACCTGCTACTAGCCAAGCAGGCTGGGGTAGTAGCCCTTGAGATAGCACTACCTAGGGGTTACATATTATTTCCACAGCTGCAGAAAAATGTTACTCATTTTTCACACTTGCAGAATTTCACAGCTTGCCTGTTTTGCGATTTTCCACACCTATGGAAATTCTGACTGTGAACATGGCGCACTTGCATTTCTGCAGTTTTGCAAGCCTTTTTTCCACATGTGCTGATTTATTTGCTCCATTTGTGATTCTAACCCTTAATGTGTGGATTGGATTGTAGTGAATAGTCACACACACACACACACACACACACACACACACACACACACACACACCTTAGCAATAACGAGCCACAATGTCCGATCCCTTAATTGCACAAATAATTGATTTATTGATTTATTTATAAAGTGTTTTCTAGAAAAGGTTTACTGATCTGAGGACAGCTCAGTGTTGGAGGCATTGTGGGGGAAAGATAGAGGGGATATGTATCAGTACAGATACTGGAGGTGATATTTTAAAAGTGTGTTATGAGCTACAAGCTCATCTGAGATGCAACATCTGGTTTCTAGTGGGGTCTAGCCTTTATTTATTTATGCAGCTCTGTGGATTGGAGAACTGAGAGATCAACTAACTTAACTTACTCAAGGTCATACAGTAAATATTTGGCTGTAGCAGGGTCTGAACCTGTGATCTTCTAGTTCTAAAGCCAGCAATTTTATTTAGTAAGTCACACACTCTGAGAGTCTAAGGCCCACACCCCTCCTCATCTAGTTCACAGATACCCATTCTCCCCCTCAATTTGTTTAAAAATTAAAGGAGAACTGCATTTATCCAGTAAGTCTGTTTTCAGTAGAAGCTGATTGTCAAAAACTGGTTCACATTCTGTTACTGTTGCATTTTTACTGGTATTTCTGATTTACACACTGCTAGTAAAAACTATTTTAGAACTGTATGATGTACTTCATATCCTTATTCGGCTCTTCAGTTTTTAGCACAATGCATCCATGTTGTGCTACAGAGCTCTGTGGCTGAAAGGTACATAAATGACACCATGCAGTTCAAAAATGGTGTGGACCACCGGTGTGTAAATCAGATGCACATTGTAATTACTAAAAGGCCAGTAAAGACAGAATTAGTTTATAGTGTAAGGTAGAACGTTGTTCTACCTCGATTTTCATCTGCACTGAAAAGCTGTTCTACCACAGTTCAAAGGGCATAGAATGCTGTTCAACCCTTCTGTGGTAGAACAGCGTTTCAGCCCAGATGACATGCACTAGAGCCACAGTAACGGTAACCACAGGATCAACCAGATAATGTGGCAACGGACCGACACACAGTCACATAACCTCCATGGCAGATGCAGGATCAACCAAATAACGTAAGCAGGATCAACCAGCCATATATATATATATATTTTTTTAAACTTATGATAATTACGTTCACGGCATCCACCTCCGATCACAACGCAAAGCATACATCGGCCATTTTTTTTTTAAAGACTGCCCAAACCCACCTGACAACCAATGACTATGCGTTTCAGACTCTGTGATGACCAAGTCCTAGCAACTTCTAACTAATCCTAGCAACCAGTCCCAACTCTCAGGATAAGGCAGCAAACAGTTTGTTTTCTGCATTAAAAAAAAATAAGTACAAAAGTACTTAAAAAGATGTAAAATTACCACGGGGGAACCATACACTATAAAAAATACTGAATGGGCAACTCAATGCTGAACCAGTGTGTTCTGCCACCTCGGGGTCTGATTTTAGTGGACCTCTCAAGCTTTGCTCTCGAGGTCACATGAAATCAGACCCCTCTGTGGCAGAACACACTGGTTCTGCATGGTTGCCCATCCAGTATTCTCTGTTTCTTTTTTACAATTTATTTATCCAGGATAGCACAGCAGAGAAGAACTGTTTCATTTTCAGTGGGGTCTTGTCTTTACAAATTTCTGCTGCTGCAAAGATTGCAGCACTGGGAGGTAAAGTGAGTTGCTCATGGGATCTCTGCGAGTATGTGGCACTAGCAGAGCTTAAACCTTTGATCTCCTGGTTCCCAACAGTGCTTTAACCACTATGGGGAAGGGCAGGGGAGGACTGTAAATGTTTGGCAACTGCTGGCAATGTTTTTTTCGCCAATGCATTTATCCAGGATAGTTCAGCTCAGATGTGACATCATATTTCCAATGGGGTCCTGCTTTTAGCTATTTTTGTAGTTTGACTGAAGCACTGGGAGTTTCCCCTGGTTCCCAACACTGCTCTGACCAGAAGACCCCAATGCCTGTGGGGTGGGGCAGGAAAAGCCATCAGCCGCCAGAAATGTCTTTTTTTTTTTTTTTTACACCGTTTATTGCTTCAGAATAACCTGACATGCAGCATCTTGTTTTCAGTGGGGTGCTGCTTGTCTTTATTTTTCTCATCCGTTTATCATAATTAGTAAGCAGGGGGTCTCTTACGTGGGTCTTGGAAAGCCTGGGGTGAGGGTCTTGGGGGCCACCTCTGGTCATATCTGTAAAAGAAAATTAGAGATGGGGTCACAAAGAATCCATAGTTTTTTAGGGAGAAAACAGGACAGATAGGAAATTTAAAATTAAACAATACTTATCTGATAGGCAGGGTTGGTGACATGGGGTTGGTGTTCTATCAGATCTGTAGAAATAAAGGGAAAATAAGGTTGTACAAATAGCCAAACAGCATTTACTACTTGATGGGAATATTCCTGAAGGGCATTGAAACATGTTTTCTATTTTATTTGGTGTCTATTACAGTAAAATGTGATTTTCTTTAGGGTAATTTATGCAGACATTTGATCAAAAAGCTTGACATGATGCATGCATTACAGATTTTAAATAGGAAAAAATCAATGGAGTTCAGGCCGGCTGACAGTGTGGGGGGGGGGGAGTAGTGTAGCCTTCTTTGAAGGGCCAAGTTGGGCACTTTATTATTACTATTAAGATATACATCCCCCCATTCATCCCATGCACTACAATGCACTGCAAGCATTGCATGCTACACACCATGCAATGGTAGTGGGAAAGACTCTGCCATGGTGCAGAGGGTATAAAAACTAGTGGGGAGGGTTATTTCCCCTTTCTAATGTTGTGGGGAATTGAGTGAGAGACACGGGGGGGGGGCTATGTTGGGAAGGATCTCATCATGCCTCCTGTTAGACTCCTTGCTGTACCACTGCAGTGCTGCAACTGATGTGCTGTGTCCAGCACTGGTAGAGGCATTGGTTAAACACAATTATACAATGGCAAGGAAAATTCCTGTATTCTGACTGGTCAGTGTGTCCAGCTCTGGTAGAGGCACTGGTTAAACACAATTATGGTTCCCCAGTATACTGAAGCTCACTTATAATTTCCCTCATTATCACACATGCCTCATCTCAGCATATAGGAATAGGTACTTTAGTCTTGGGGCAATTGCTTAACCTAAAGTTTTGGTATCTAATACTTTACTTCAGTGTAAATATATTTGATTTAGGTTACCAAAAGTGTCTGTTACCTTGTCTTTGCCACATGCCTATTGTAACTATTGCTTTGAATTTGGCAGTATGTATAACTGCTATGGCTCTTTCTGTTACTGTCCTAGGTCATGCCTGAAAATAAGCATTTGCATTGTCTAGTGCACCTACCCAGTAAATAAAAGCTAAATAAATAAATTCTGTATAACATTAGACTTTTATTAAAAGAAATGTTCCCCTCAACTCACATCATATTTAATAAACCTATATACTGAATCTTTTCTACAAGGGAAATTACCAGATTCATTTTTCAAGGCTAATGTACTGCTATTTCTGAAGAAAAACAAAGACCCTACTAACTGCTCCTCTTATGGGCCCATTTTCACAACGTAAACAGAGAGCTAGCCTTTAAGGACAATGATTTAAATCTCTCCTTGAATCCAAATTTGCACTACTGTTGCCTGTGCTGGATGAGCTGTGAACATGGTGCATTGATGGAGAAGCTGTGGAAGAAGGCTGGTTGTGTCAGTCTGTGCTGTTTTTCTTTCTTCTTTTTTTTGTTTTACTCTCCAGCCCTTTCATTTGGGACAATGAAAACAGTGCAGCAGGGGAAGGGGAGAGAGAGAACATAGTGCAGTGGGCTGAGGGGAAGGGGAGAAGAAGAAAACACATTGTAGCGAATGGGAAGACATGGAGAGGCAAAGTTCTGGCACCCAAAGCCATGTACCAGGGGAAAACCATAAATTGTCACTCAAACAACACTGTCCTTGAAAACTGGCACATTAGACATGCTGTGGTGATAATCACTGGGTTACAAATATTGAACTTAAAGAAGAAATTCTCATGCCCTTAACCACTGTAAAAAAGAATATCTTTCAAACTAACAGAGAACACTGCTCATTTTGTATCTATTCAGAGTACATATGACACAATCATTGTTGTCAAAACTAGAACACATATGTGTTTTTGTACTTTCATCATTTACTAATTTTCACATCCACTGGACATTAGTCTCAGAAATTGCTTAAAGATGAACTTAAAAATGTGTTCACAAGCTGATATGTGACTATAATATCAGGCCAGCTGAACAACAGGATAGAGGCATCAGATGTGAACATGGTGTATGTCCACTCTTAAAGTCAGGCACTCACAACGACTGCTTAGCATGTTCAATCATATCACAATCCATAAAGAACACTACACCAGAGGTTTTCAGCAAGCTGGTATCCTTGAAGCCCATAACACTAGCCTCCAGTAAGGCTTTTGAAAACTTGCTATTGTATGTGTCACTGTGAACTTGTTCCAGTACTAATATATATGTACTAAATGTGTATTCGGCATTCTGCCTCTTGTTTGTTTGTCAAAAAAGTTACCAGACTATGAAACACTGGCTTTTAGGGTATTTTAAAACTGAAAAGCAGTACAACACTAACAACACTGCAGAACTTACTCTAATATGCCTAAAATGTTTTCAAGTCCCATACTAGACTACCTGTAGTAACCGAGAACCACATGGTGAGAGGAATTCAGTGGCATTCAATGGTCACAAAACAGCAAAAGGAGGTGGCTCATGGTGACCAAAGGAAGGATCCAAATCAAATAAATAAGACTTGTTGTGCCTGTGGCATTCAATGGTGTTTGACGATCAGCATTAAGCAACATTTAATGAAATTTAATTAACTTTGTGTTTTCAGCATTTTTGCCATTTCTCCAATAGTGCTGCTATAGTATAGGAATGAACACTTAAAGAAATTAGGGAACCAGATTCACTTTGAAATGAAATACCTTGGTGATCAGAACTTGGTTCTACCTGCCAAAAGTAGCTCACTTTAAGCAGACCGTAATGTGTTATCTGATTTTAATATGTACTGCAATTATAATGTCATTTAATAAAATGTTGTAAAATGAGTGCTGCAAACTTATCTGTCTCTCTGTCTCACTCACTTAACCTCTGCTGTTATAGCATTTCATTATTATATGGCTCACTGTTGCCTGTGCTGGATGAGCTGAGAAAGTGGCGCATTGAAGGAGAAGCTTTGGAGGATGGCTGGTTTTGCCAGTTGGGGGCTGTTTCTTTTTCTTTCTGCTTTTTTTTAATCACCTGCCCCTTCTTTTGGAAAAAAGAAAACAGTGCAGTGGGGGGGGGGAGAGAGAAAACAGTGCAGTGGAGTAGGGGGAGGGGAGAAGAAGAAAACACAATGTAGTGAATGGCAGGACACAGAGATTTTCAGAAAGTTGTACTTCAGTTCCACTCCATTGTAACAACAAAAGATGTGCTGCTTTAGAAATTCTGTTCACAGACCACTTCTTCTGATAGCAGTACGTCAGCATAACATCATCACACAATGCAGCCATAAAAATGGTTCTTTAGTTAAAAGTAGAGAACTGGTAGGTACAACCTGGAGAGGCACTCCCAGGTATGGAACAGTTCTGTACTATGCTACTGTTAGTCCCTTGCAGACAACATCTGATTCTTCCAAAGCTGAGCCTAACAAGGGTAAAGATAAAGATAATAAAGACCATGATCAGGCACAGGGTTTACTGGAGGGGACTGAAACTGCAAATGAGGAAGACATGGAAGCAAAATTTTCTAAGGTTGTGAAGGAGAACAGTGGATTTGAGAAAGGAAATAAAGCAAAACAGGAATAAGCACAAGAAAAATCTGGGAAAAAAGCCCTGATGAGCTGCAGTGCCTGCCTGGTAAAAAAATAAAAAGATGTCAGGCCCAATTCACAAAGCTGCTCTTAGAGCAATGCTAGAGGTGGTACACAGCAACTTGGGTTGAAAGCTGGTGCATCAGGGACTCTGCACCACATTCAGGTATAGGAAAGGTCCTGAAGCCAAACACCCAATGGATGCAGCAGCCACTCTCATGCCCCAAATGAGTGGTGCATGGGAGGGGTTTGATGAAGGCTGCCACAAACCTCTGGTTGTGAAAACACCAGCAGCATTGCTACAGTGGCTGAGCATGCCACAGACTTATGCCAGCACCTGCACAGCAGAAACAGTGCCCCACAACACAGTGCACCAGCAGACAGCTGCAGGTGTAGTAGCATCTGGATGCCAACTGAGCTAGATGTTTGTGCTGACTAACACAGATAATCATACAATCCCATCTCAGCTATGTAGCGTATGGCACCACTGTCATCAACCAGCTGAAGTAGATAGCACCCCATATGGCCACAGCTGTACCGACATTAGGCAGCTTCCAAGTGGTACTGGTGGCATATAATTCATGCATTCAACTGATTCATTGTGCAGAGGTGTGGCAAGGTGCCAGGCAAAAGTGCTGACACAGGCAATATTCTGCTGGGCAGACCCCCAGCCCCATATGGAGGACAATGTACCCAAGAAGCTGCCACGTGACATTGCTGCCACATGGACAGGATAGGCAGGAACAGTGCACCTTACAGCCACCAGGAAGCTGTGACAATGCCATGTATAGCACAGGTACCAGGTTACAGTAAGGTTGCAGAGCTGCAAGGCAGATGCATGCAGCAAGTGGGGCACGTGAAACCCATCTGGGAGGTAGCAGTGGTAGGGGCAGTCTGTGACAGATTGAGCACACCAGACTGGCAGAGGCATGTGCTCCTGTCACTTCACCACAGTGATGCCACACACCTGTTGTTGCCATGGGCACTGATGCTGGAGTCACCACGAGCCATAGCCATCCCTTAGTGTACCAGAAGAGCATACGGTGCCAACCCCTGCCCACTGTGCTACACATCTGGGTGCTGGGAGCCAACAAAAACTGCAGCTGATGTACAGTGGTCCACAACTGCTGGATGGTTGTGCCATAGCTGGCATCTCTACACAAAGACCAGTACCATCCACACAGGCACAGGGTACATCAGTTCCTGTGCAGTGCACAGCTGCAGGACATGCCAGATGGTACTGTACCAGCTGTCATGCCCTGTCCACAGGTAGCCCTGGTACCATAGTCTGCAGCCTGCACATGATCAGTCTCCTCCATCTGGTGCATGGCTGCCCACCGGTCCTGCTCTGTCTGCTTGTTCTGTTGACTCCATAGAATGCAGACCTCATGGACAGATAGCAGTGGTACCCCATGTGTCTCCCACACCCACACCATTCCAACAGTCCATGACCACTGGAGGCAGCTGTAAATCCCACTTCTGGATCAGTATGTACATCAGCTGTGTATGTACTGGTGCACCGCCATGTCAGTGGCTGTCTCGATACCTACCTGATGGCAGGGCTCCCCCCAGTTGGCAGTGGTGTTCAGCTGTCACTTGCAGATGGTGGTGGTGCACAGGTAGTTAGACCATCCCTGGCCTAGTCAATTCATGGTCATGGCTTGCAGCCAGCATTGGTCTTTGTGAATCCCACATTAGGGGATATGGCAGCCGAGGGGTGGGGCAAGCCCCCTCAGCACCATGGTGCAGCTTGCAAATCACCACAAGCTCAGTGCAAGGGGCCTGGATGGTGCTGCAAGCACCAGCAGTGACTCGTGAATGATGCAAGGTGTGGTGCAGTGAGCAATTTGCATCATTTCTCTTTGATGCAAGTACCTTGCCTCATTCCAGAGGTTTTGAATCAGGCCCATCATCTTTTGTTTGGTCATACTTGTCTGTTAGTGCTTTTAATGAGGTGGTGGCAACACGCACTATTAGTAAATGGACAATCAGCAGGGGCAGAAAGAAAGCGTTTGGGAACTTCAGCACTGAAAAGGCACCTAGAAAGATGTCATAACATTAATGATCCAGAAGCAAATGATTTGATACCTTTTAATGGACAGAAATATAGATGTAACAACAGGAACAAAGTGCTCTAACTTTCAGACTAACCAGTCTTTGTTCAGAAGCATAATGACTGTTATTTAGAATAAAACAATACTCATAACAACTAGGATTTAACAATAAGGAGGCAGTATGGCACAATGGTTTAAGGCTCTGAGCTGCAAATCTGGAGACCTGGGTTTGAATCCCACAGCCCCCACTTGCATACTGTGTGACCCTAACCAAGTCACTTAACTTCCTTGTGCTCCCAGGTTGCACCTGTAAACAAGCTTTCAGCTTAGTGTGTCTCACCTGGTTAAATAATTGGAAAAAAAAAACAACTAGATCATGCAGAAAAAAACAGAAAAAAATCCCCATTGGTTTAAAATACTCATTTAAAAAAAACAGAAGTTGATGTTAGAGAAGTTTAACAGTACCATGTTACCCTAAGCTGGGAGGGTCCCAGGGTCAAAGGTGCTTTGTGCAAAACACATACAAAGAATTCTACTGCATATAAATTTAATAGACATAGGATAACACTACTCAAGCAGATGGCTCTTAAATCAAGCTATGAGTGTCACAATGTGTATAAGAATGTGATTACTGAAAAACAACCCCCACCCAAAGTAAAGACATACTGAGCTAGTCTTAGGACTCCAAAAAGTGTCAATGTATGTATTATAGATAAGAAATTACCAGTAAAGCTGTCTTAAAGACATCAGTGCACGTGGTATGATGTGTAAAACTTAGCTGGACAGATTACCCAGCTATACTCTCCAGATAGATATCATGCCCCATAAACTTCAAAAACCTCTAGTGTAGTGACAGGACTTTATAAATGATAATATAACTATAAATTGACAGTATTAGTGTCAAACAGCAAACTCTTGTCAAGGACCACCAATGAATAAGACCATGCAGCCTGATATGTACTGAAGTCAATAAATTCTCAGTGTATAACAACTTGATGTACCGAACACACACACACACACAATATACACACCCTACCCCACCCCACATCCCCATAATGTTGGGGGGGAATAACTAGTTTTAAGGAGATATACACACACACACTCCTAATGTACCTTCATTCACATCAGTCATTGCAATTGTTCCCCAAAGGAATTCAACTTGTCATGAAATCCCAAGTAAAAGGGATCATGTATCCTAATACCTACAGAGCAAAAATGTGACACTATTTAACCTTACTCCTATTTGCACAGTAACATCTCCAAGGATTCTGGAGAGAACCACAATGAAATAAAACTGCCACCCTCCCTAGGGTAAGGTAACTAGAGGTAAATATAAAGAATGTGTGTAAGAAAAGAGGTCCAACATATCTACGTTTCTACAAACCACTACAATATTAGCCTAATGTAAAAAGATCTGACCAGGACCCCCATGCAAATAAGATCTCACACCCCAATATGTTCAGATTTAAAAAACAAATGTGAGTCTATGATAACACTCCTGTATGTACAGTAACAGGCTAGGTAATCTAAATCTGGCGCAATGGAATCAACCCCACTCCCAGGTGAAGGTAAAATGTAAGGAGGAATTAATATTCACTATGTGTGTGAAGTAAGAGTAGTAACACACTATAACTCCATGTATCTAAACAGAAGCCTACCTCAATGTGACAGCAAGCCCCACACCTGCTATATTCACATACCTCACAACACACACACACACCCCCATACACACACACACACACACACACACACCCCACCCCACAGATACTGAAGTCCTATAATATGCCAGTCTGAAGAAGAAGAGGTCTGTGGATATTAATTTCTGTAATGTCCCATGAAACCCAAATCTATGTTCATCCCATTTGCTGCTGCCATATTGAGATGCAAAATAAGTTTAATCTCAAAAGCTCGTCTCTGTTGTGTGTGTTTGAGATTTCCTTTTAAGGCCATTACTGACATATCTGAAATTGAATGGTCAGGCTGGGAAAAGTGGTACCCCGCTGGTTTTTCAGTCTTCTTTGTTTTAGTAGTATGCCTGTGCGAGTTCATCCTACTGCGGAGCTGTTGGCTTGTTTCTCCAACGTACAGTGTTTGTGGACATCTCTTGCTCTGAATTAAATAAACAACATGTTGTGATGTACATACATAACTCCCACGTACTTTGAATTGTCTGTTTTGTGATGTAACCACACAGTCTGAGGTGGAAATGAGCTCACAAGTCATACAGGTGCGTTGATTGCAGGGTCGTGTGCCATTTTGTGTCATGGAGTTCTGTTGTGGTGAAAGCTTGCTCCTAATAATCAGGCTGATTAAATTTGGCTGTTGTTTAAAAGATAGTAGTGGTATTTCCTTAAAAATATAATTAATGGTCTCATCCTCACTAAATATTGGGTGGAGGTCTTTAATAATCTTACACAGAAGTTCAAGGTCTGGATTATATGTGACTACTAAGGGTATTCTGTCTGTAGCTGTCTTTTCTTTATATTGAAGTAGCTGTTGTCTTGGTACTTGCGTTGCACGTTCTGTTATCCATCAGTTTTCTGGAAGAGTGTTCCTGCTCAATAAAGGTGTTTTTCAACATAGCCAAATGTGTATCTCTGTCATCCTCATTTGAACAAATACGGTGACATCGGAGTGCTTGACAGTACAGGACGGATTTTTTTGTGTGGTTTGGGTGATTACTTTTCTTGTGTAAGTATCTCCGTCTGGCTGTTGGCTTCCTGTAAATGCATGTATGTAAGGTTCCATCCTTAATGGTGACTGTGGTGCCCAGAAAATTAACATTGGTGGTAGAATACTCCAGGGTGAGCTTTATGGTAGGGTGAAGGTAATTAAGCTCTTGATGAAAATCTTTAAGTGCATCTCTGCCTTCCGTCCAAATAATAAATCATCAATGTAACAGAAATAAGCTAGTGGTTTGTGGGGACAGTGCCTTAAAAAGTCCTCCTTCAAGTCTGCCATAAAGAGGTTAGCATACTGTGGAGCCATCTTGGTGCCCATTGCTGTCCCCATAGTTTGAACATAATGTTTACCATTGAAGTTGAAGTTGTTTTATGCCAAAATAAATTTCATAAGTTCCCCCATCACTTCAGGGTTGATGTTTAATTAATGTTTCATTAACACGAAATCCATTTTTGAGAATAGAAGACATGGTGCAGTGATGATAGCCCACTACACCCAGGGGTAACACCAACAGATGATAGCAGTGGCAGCCTGTGACAAGCTGGCCTATGGTAGATGGAGAGGCAACACGCTGCGTTTAAAGTTCTCAGATAACAATGTAGTTTATTGCTCCAGAAAATTCATAAACAGTCAGTTCAACTTTTCCAGCCTGGTCAGGAAACATAAATGCTTAACACAAGCAGCTTTACACAGGCTGGTTTGACAAGGCAGTCTATGTGGGCCAGCAGCTTCTGAATGCACAGTCTCAAACAAAACATAAACAGTGTTCCTTTTAGCCTTACTTGCAGGCTGATAATAATATCAGTGCATTCCACTCTCTATTCATGGATCCAGCTGGCTGGGCTGCTTCTTTGCTTCAGGGTTCCCTGCTCTAGAAACGGTCTCTTTCTCAGCAACAGGTTTAAGCTCCCCCACAAAACTCCTTTTTCAAGCAACTAACCTTTCTCCTTGGGTGTTCTGCTCTGTTTCCTTTCTGAAATTTCAGCCTCTGACTTGCAGAGCTCTCTGCCTGGGAGCTTCTTCTCTCTACAGCAGTTTTTCCCAGCTTCCAACCAACTGCTTGCTGGATTCAGTCTGCCTTTCAGCAATCCCTCTAATCAGCAACACCCAGGGAGGGACCTCCCCCCTTGCCTGTTCATGTTGCATTCCTCACTTTTCCTCAGCCTCAACAAGGATGTTAACCCCTTGCCTCCCAGTGTAGGGTTTGCCCTGTCACATACCACTCCCCTTTGTGAAAAAAGGCACAGTCGGTCAGCCCCTGACCATTCCCCTCCTGGGACAGGAAGTCCTTATTTCCATTCTGGGTCCCGGCCCGATGGTGCACCATAAATGAGAATGGTTGCAGGGCCAAGTACCACCTGGTGATGCAGGGGTTGTCATCCTTCATTTCCTGTAGCCACCTAAGAGGGGCATGATCTGTGACCAGGATAAACTGCCGGCCATGCAGGTAGTAGCGGAGGGTGTCCACAGCCCACTTGACCGCGAGACACTCTTTCTCTATTACCACATAGTTTTTCTCCCGAGAAAAGAGTTTCTGACTGAGGTAGAGGATAGAATGTTCCTCCCCCTCAAACTCCTGGGACAGCACAGCTCCTAGCCCTACTTCAAAGGCGTCTGTCTGCAGGATAAAGGTCCTGTTAAAATCAGGACTGCATAACACTGGCTCTCTGCACAGAGTCACTTTGAGCTGTGTGAAGACCTGGTCACACTCCTCTGACCACTGGACCTTATTGGGGGCAGATTTCCGGGTGAGATCCGTAAGGGGACTGGCAAGGGTGGAGAAGTTTGGCATGAACCATCGGTAATACCCTGCTAGTTCTAGGAAGGCCCTCACTGGTGTTTTTGTAGTGCGTATCGGGCACTCTGCTTCAGCATGGATCTTACTGACCAAGGGTTTCACCCATCTGTTGCCTATGCAATACCCTAAGTACTTCGTTTCGGCTTTGGCCAAAGCACACTTCACTAGATTGGCCATCAGCTCTGCTTCTCAAAAGGATTGCAGTACTGTTGCTACTTTCAGTGTGTGAGACTCCCGGTCAGCGTTGTGGATCACCACGTCATCTAGGTAAGCAGCTGCATAGTGGGCTTGGGGTCGCAGAAGGTGATTCATGAGGGTTTGAATTGTCACAGGTGCCCCATGTAAGCCGAAAGGCATTGTAAGGAACTGGTATAGCCCAAAGGGGTAGCAAACACTGTCTTTTTCTGAGACTCCGGGGTCAATGGGATTTGCCAGTACCCCTTCGATAGGTCCAAAGTCGTGATGTATTTGGCTTCCCCATGTCTATCCAACAGTTCATCTACCCAGGGCAAGGGACAGGCATCAAACTTCAAGATGGCATTGACCTGCAAAAATCAATACAGAATCGGGTAGCCCCACCTTCTTTTAGTACAAACACTATGGGGCTACACCAATCACTGCTGGATTCCTCAATCACCCCAAACTTGAGCATGTTCTGTAACTCCTTCTTAACGGTGTCTCGTGTGGCTTCTGGCAAGTGATAAGATCACTGCTTCACCTTCTCCCCTGGCTTTCTTTCTATATGATGAGCTATCACATGGGTTGTCCCCGGGAGGGAGGGAGGTATAAATATCCAAAAACTGGCTTACCAACTCTCCCAGTTGCAGTTTCTGTGCACGAGACAGTTGTTCTCCCATTGGGACTTGTATCCTCGGATTCTCATTGGGCACTTTGGGTCCCAGATCCACTATGTCTGGTCCAGGGGAAATCAATAGGTTGTCCCACTGGTTCCAGGATTTCAGCAAATTGACATGGTAGATTTGGATCTCTTTTCGCATATCTGGCTGGCAAACTTCATAGTCAGCTGGGCCTACCCTCCAGGTAACTTCGTAAGGCCCCTTTCATTTGGCTAGAAGTTTATTCCGGCTGCTGAGCAACAAAACTAGTACCTGATTCCCTGGTTTATATTCCCTCAACCTGGCTCCCTAATTGTAATAGTACTCTTGTCTTTGTTGAGCTTTCACCAGATTCTCTCGGGCAAATTTCCCACCCGATCTAATCTTTCCCTCAATTGCAGGACACTTTGTACCACATTTTCAGTCTTGGGGTCGGGTTTCTCTCACATCTCCTTTACTTCATCGAGAACACCTCGTGGGTGGCACCCATAAAGGAGTTCAAAAGGAGCAAATCCTGTAGATGCCTGAGGAATCTCCCACATTGCAAACATCAGTAAGGGAAGCAACTTGTTGCAGTCCCTGACCTCAGTGGTTATAAACGTTCGAAGCATCATTTTAGGGTTTTATTGAATCACTACAAGAGGCCATCCATCTGGGGATGGTAAATGGAGGTCCTTATGGAGCTGATTCCCAATAAAGTACAAACCTCCTGAGTCAAGCGGGACATGAAGCTAGTTCTCTGGTCAGTCAACATTTCCTTCGGTATCCCCATATGACTAAAGACCTTTAATAGTTCCCAGGCTACAGTTTTGGCTGAAATGGTTCATAATAGGATGGCCTTGGGGTAGCGAGTAGCATAGTCTACAATCACCAGAATGTATTGGTGCCCCCCTGCACTCTTTTCAAGGGGTCCCACTATAGCTACCCCAATCTGGTCAAATGGTGCCTCCATAATGGGTAGGGGCACTAAAGGGGCCTTTTGACTGCTCTTTGAGGCTACTAGCTGGCACTCAGGGCAGGATGCACAATAATCTTTAACATGTTGATAGATGCCCAGCCAAAAAAATCGGGGTAAAAATCAGGCTAGAGTATTCTCTATCCCACAATACCCTGCCATAGGAATGGAGTGGGTGAGGTGCAATAATTCCCCCTGAAAGGCTTGAGGGATTAGCAACTGATGCCGGATTTCCTCAGACTGGGCCTCTTTGCTAACTTTATACAAGATACCCCCTTACAACTCAAAATGAGGATAGCGTGCTGCCCAATCCTCATCTATCATGTCCCCTTCCCTAATAGCCAACTGGGTGTATACCCAGCTGAGTATACCATAGGGCCTTTGCTTTGGCAATGTCCAGGCAATGCTTTAACAAATCTTGCTCTGATAAGGATGGCCCTCCGGGACTTTGGTTAGGCGGGTCAGGGTTAGGGCCAGGCTGTGGGTCTGGACCCACTATGGCCTTAGCTTCACCTCCCTCCTGTGCACCTGCCCCTTCGAGTCCTCTTTCCTTTGCTGCCCTATGTTCTCACTTAGATTTGTGGGTTCTCATCTGAGGGTCACAAATCCCTTGGTCTGGGAAGGGAAAGATTTCCCCCAGCTTCAGGTGACTGACCGCCTCCCCTTATAATCCCTAGACCAGGTAGTTACCAAAGATAAGTCTGCTTTCCATAAGTTGTCAAACCATTTCCAATCTCTCCCTAGTAACACTGGATTGGGTAACCCTGGGGCAATCCCCACCTCTATAGTATCTGTTTGACCCCCAAGGGTAAGAGTAACCATAGCACTAGGGTAGGCCTTTACATCCCCATGCATACATCAGCTAGGGATGGGACTCTGGTCCTACCACCATCGGGGGTTCACAAGGGCCACTCTGACTAGGGTCTGGTGGCTTTCTGAGTTCACCAGAACCTCTGTCTCTATCCCTTCTACCTCGACAGGGATCACAAACTCAGAGCCCCCACCCCCATTGCCAAATGAAAACACATCTGTAAGCATGCAGTCTATGAAGCTACAGTCCATGTTGGGGCAGTTCTTTGCAAAGTGACCCTTCTGTCCACATGAGAAACATGCTCCTGTGTCTCGGCTATGGGGTGAGCCTCCAGGGTTAGGCAGTGGGCCCTCCGGAAATGTCTCCCTTGGCTGCTGGGTTGCCATACTTCCCAGAGTCTGACCTTTATTTGGCCCATAACCCCTCCTCCCTAAATGCCCAAGGTCCCTTTACAGTTACAGACAATATTCCTTCAGTCTGGCTCCCGGGACAATTCCCCATTTTCCCAGGTGGCCTTGTAAGCTGGGTCATGGGGCGAGAGGACAGTTCAGCATCCAACACTTGTTCTGAGATCCACATGGCCTCTGCTAGCATGGTGATCTTCTGTTTACTGACCCAGCTCTGAATTCCTGGGGGCAGGATGTTCAGACATTGTTCCAATATGATTAACTCGGCCACCTCGGGGCCACTACATCCTTCGGGTTTTAGCCAGCACCAACACAGGTCTCACAATTGTTGTCCCACTGCTCTGGGTCATGTACCTGCTGCAAATTTGAAACTCCGGAACCTCCGTCGGTAACTTTCTGAGTTGATGACTAGGTGGTTCAGGATTGCCACTTTCACCTCTGTGTACTCCTTGGCTGTGGTACTGTCCAGAGCTCGATAGGACCCTTGGGCTTCCCCGGTCAGACAGGGGGCAAGGCAGACAGCCCACTGGTGTATGGGCTATCCAACAGCTTAAGGCCTCTGGATCATCCTAAGACCTCATTTTGGTCAGCATGGTTTTAATTCTAGGAACCCCAGGCCCCACGATAGCTGGACCAGCCTCACCAGTTGGGTCTTGTTGCGGCTGTTGCATCAGGTGCTGCAGGAGCTGCTGTAGTTGTTGCCCCAGCTGTACAAGAAACTACTGTTATGCCTCCTGTTGTGCTTGCTGTGCTTGTTGCACCCATTGTTGCGCCTCCTACTGCTGCTGAGCCAGCCGGGTGAGAACCTGTTGTTGCTGAGCCTGTTGTGCTCATTGCACCCATTGTTGTGCCTCCTGCTGCTGCTTTGCCAGCTGCATGAAAGTCTATTGTTGTTGTTCTGCAAGGAAATTCAGCAATTTCTCCATCTCCATTTTTCCAGACCGGAACTAGTCCTGCTCACTCCAGCAGGGGGCAGATCCCAATTTTGACACCATGTGTGCAAGCTGGCCAATGGTAGATGGAGAGGCAACACACTGCATTTAAAGTGCTCAGATAACTATGTAGTTTATTGCTCCATAAAATTCATAAACAGTCAGTTCAACTTTTCCAGCCTGGTCAGGAAACATAAATGCTTAACACAAACAGCTTTTCTCTTTCTCAACAACAGGTTTATGCTCCCCCCCCCCAACTACTCTCTCCAGCAACTAACCCTTCTTCTTGGGCATTCTGCTCTGTTTCCTTTCTGAAATTTTAGCCTTTGACTTGCAGAGCTCTCTTCCTGGGAGCTTCTCCTCTCTACAGCAGTTTTTCCCAGCTTCCAACCAACTGCTTGCTGGATTCAGTCTGCCTTTCAGCAATCCCTCTAATCAGCAACACCTGGGGAGGGACCTCCCCCCTTGCCTGTTCATGTTGCATTCCTTGCATTTCCTCAGCCTCAGCAAAGATGTTAACCCCTTGCCTCCCAATATAGGGTTTACCCTGTCACACAGCCCCTGCAGCAATACAGAAACATCTCCAGCACCTCCTTCCAGTAGAAAGACTTTGACTCCTAGTGTTACTGATAGTGGCCATATGTTCAAAAGCCCCCCTCCTTCAAGGAAACAGCTTACCATCTCAGAAACATATGAACATAAGGCCAAATATCCCTCAACCTACCATGTTGCTGTTACAATCAGAGATGATAGCCACTGACTTGCTACCATATGACATGGCAGAACATGTAGGATTCAGGTGACTGCTTGAGTACCTCAAGTCTCAATGTAATATACCATTGGAAAAATACTTCTCCTCAACAGGGATTCCAGATCTCTATGATGTTGCAGGCAAAAGACTGAGATGAGTTTTGACCATTGATGTTGGGAGGGTGGTGCATCTCACAACAGATATCTGGACATGTTGTCAACATGAACCCTTCATGTCTGTCACTGCACAATGAGCATGTTTTGATAATAATTCTTGTGGGGAGAGTGAAACGCAGTTTACTGTTCAAGGAATGTTTTATTTTCCATCTGAACATAACTCCTACAAAATCAGTGAGGAGCTCAAACAACCAATACAGCAATGGCTCACATCAAATGATCAGTCAGTTGGCTTTATAGTTGCAGATAATGGGCCTGATTTGAAAATGGGTTATGCATGTCACAAGGTGACATGTTCCAAACCCAATGGCATAAGTCGCACATTGTGACATGCGTTACGCTGCCCGCTATTCTGAAAAGCAACCTGCAACTTGGCACAGGCTGCCTGTGCCAAAGGTGGGCTATGCCACTGGCTACACCAGAAACCCCCTGCGACATGGTGCAAGGAGGTTTCCAGCATCAGTTAGGGCCCTATTCCAGGTGTGTGACTGATGGAATGGCAATCCATTATTCCAGGAGGAACCCCGGCAGACAATGGTCTAAGTACAGTTAGACCAGCTGTTAGCTGGTCTAACCATACCCTACGTCCACTGAGGTCATGCCTCTGTGTCTGGCACCCCTACAGCTGACCCCCTCATGGTCCCACATAGGTCCCCACCCCAGTAGCAGGGCAGTCCTCTGTGGGCAGCTGGCACCTCCATGCCCCCATCCCCGAACAGTGCCCCCCAGGGCAGTACATGTCCCCAACCTGCCAGTCTCCACAGGGTTATCCAGTGGCCCCCACCCCCTCCCCAGCCCTGTGGGGCAATACCATGGTGTCTGGATGCAGAGCTTTGGGGGGCCATGTCGTGCATGGCTTGCACCCTGTGGGTGGGCATTGCTGCAGCTTGCGACACCCAGATCAGATGCTCCCTTCCTGTGGTACAACCCTGGAGCTGCCACAAGTCACAAGGCATAGGTGCCAGGGACCCTGCCTGTTCTGGAATCTGGTGTAGGGTCCCCGGCGTAGTGGCATATGTCACAACTCGCATCTGCCAGCAAGTTGCTCCATATGTCTTGGAATCGGCCCGAATGGGTCAAACATAAGGAATGCCTCAGAGGAGAGGGGGCTGTGTTCACATCCACTGCTTTGTGTATGGCTTGAATGTAATAGTTAACAGTTTTCTTGATGAGGACATGGGCGTTAATGCTCTTGTTAACACTGCTAAAAGAATCAGCACTCATTTCATTGACTGAAGCAAAGGATGTCACTAATTTGAAAAAATACAGGAGAAGCACAAATTACCTTTGCACAGACAGAGCCAAGACATTTCTACTAGTTGGAATTTGACGTTTGTTATGTTCCAAAGGCTTCTGCAATAAAAGAAAGCTGTCAGACAGTACACCTTGGAAAATAAAATTGTTCATGCACATATCTATATCACTACATCACAGTGGGCCATGACGGAGTCTGTAATTTTACTCCTCCAGCCATTTGAGGAAATCACTAGACAGGTGAGTGCAAACACAGCATACGAACATACGAAGAAGCCAGCAGAAGAAGGCCATTTGATCTATCAAGTCTGTTCATTTTGAAGGGTCCACAGCTTGAGCTACTGTCCCTGCCCCCTCTCCCCACTCCTCCCATCCTCCTTACCCATGAACCTTTCCCTCCCCTTTACCTGTTCCAGCCTCTCTTAAAGCTTCCCACTGTCTTCAATGAGATTACCTCTTCTGGCAATGCATTTCTAGTATCCACCACCCTCTCTGTGAAGAAGTGCTTCTTGACCTCCCTCCTAAACCTCCCACCCTCCAGCTTAAGACAGTGCTCCCTCATGTTATGGTTGCCACTCAGCTTAAAGAGAATCTCCTTATCAACCTTATTTATCCATTTCAAGTACTTGAAGGTCCCAATCATGTCCCCTCTCTCTCTCTCTCCTGTCTTCCAGGGAGTACATATTCAGTGCCCTCAACCTCTCCTCATATACCTTAGCCTGTTGATCAGTAATCATCTTTGTAGCCCTCCTCTATACCCTCTCCAGCAGGTTAATGTCCTTTTTGAGGTGTGGGCACCAGTACTGAACTCCATACTCTAGATGCAGCCTTACCAGTGACCTGTACAAGGACAGTATAACCTCCTGTCTCCTACAACTGATCCTCCTAGATATGCATCCCAGCATCTTGTTTGCCTTTGCTGCTGCTTTCTTGCATTGCGTGGAGTGCTTCAGGTCACTAGTGATCATCACTCCCAGGTCCTTCTCCTCCTCTGATGCAGATACTCAGATGATAACCTTAATAAAAATTTTAAAATTCCAATTGAATCTGATTATGGAACATTTAGAGAGCCCAGAAAATTCCATCTCACATGCTGCCAGTGCTCCTGACACAAACAGGCTGCCCACTAGAATACAGAATGGTATAACCAGATGTATGATCAAAAAAGTTGAAGACAGAAAACTATGTAAACACTTTAGTCTGACCACTACATTAAAGCAACAATCTTGGACCCATGATACAAATCAAAGCAATGGTTGAAAGATGATAACACTTCTTTTGAAATAAATAAACGAGAAATAATTGATAAAGTGCAAGCTATCATGGAACAGAATTCAGAAACAGATTCTAAATCTTCTTCACAACACAGCATAGCATCAGGCAGCACCTCCTCTCGTGTTTCAGCATTTTCCCATCTTTCTCTTTGGCCACTGTGGCAGGATCGTCTTCTTCACCACCATCCAAAAATAGCAGTGTCCCATGATCACACAGTTCACCTTCAGGTCTCTGGAGTGACTTGCAAAATGTCATAACTTCTTCATCCACTTCTAACACAGCCTCAGCACAGACCAGTTTTGAGATGTATCCAGCACAGCCTAATATTAATTGGAATGCTGATCCTTTGAACTACTGGAAATCTAAACAAAATATGTGAGAGGAGAGAGAGAGAGAGAGAGAGAGAGAGAGAGACATGATTGGGACCTTCAAGTACTTGAAAGGGATAAATAAGGTTGATAAGGAGAGTCTCTTTAAGCTGAGTGGCAACCATAACTTGAGTACAGATTGTAATAAAGTACATGAATTGCCCTCTGGCTGGTGTCTATTTAGAAAGAACAGTTGCGTTCTTACCGTAATAGTAGATCTTTGAGAGAATCTCTTTCATTAGGCCACACCTATGGAACTATAGCCATCTGGCACTAGGACCACTTAGAAACCTTTTTTGCTAGCAGTCTATCAGGAGCCATCCATGACGGCATCTGACGTTGATGTCCCACTGTACATATACATGGGTGACCCTGCATCTTCCTCCATTCCCCACCAGATACCATATTCGCAAGACATCCATCTATAGAACCAAGGAGAGAGTTAAAGCTTCTAGCTATCTGGAGAGGTTGGAGCAACAGATTGTCCATCCTGGAGAGAGAGAGAGAGAGAGACAACAGAAAGAAAGCTCTGAGCCTAAGGGAGATGGAGTGTGGGTCGACATGGCCTGATGAAAGAGATTCTCTCAAAGATCTGCTTATGATAAGTACGTAACTGTTCGATCTTCTTCAAGGAGATCTCTTTCATCAGGTCACATATATGGAATGAGTCCCAAGCATAGACAGTCTGGGTGGCTGGTGGATAGAGGCATGAGAAAGGAGGCCTTGAAGCACAGCAAAGCCTAATCCTGCCCTTCTTCTAGAGGCAATGTCCAGACTTTAGTGTTTAGTGAAAGTGTGGTCAGTACTCCAAGTTGGGTCTAGTATGACTTCCTGACTTGATTCTTACCAACGGTAAAGCTCCCGACTCTGAAATCCCATTTAGCAGCTTCCCACGTAGCTAACAGAACCGACGATATTATTCCCCGGCACACTATTTACCCATTTATCATCTTCCCATCCAGTTTAATACATTTTAATTTCTTTCATAGTTTTTAGTGAAATGTGACTGAATTGCAGGGTGCGTTCAGTGAGAATATGGATGTGCAGTCTGTTTGTCTGAGCTACAACTTCGCTGTCTTGTGACTGAATTTTTTATTTCGACTCACTGTGACTGAATTGCAGGCACATTCAGCGATGCTGCAATTCAAATTATAGCAAAGTTCTCACTGAACGCCGAAACGCTCCGTACCTCCCGACTGCTAAATCGATTAAGTGTCAACTTCTCACTGAACACTTTAGCTCTCAAAAAAAGAGAGAGAACTGTTTCCATGTCAATATACAGTATAAATGGAGGAATTATTTAAAGATACGCTACCTGTGTGACTAGTGGTGGCCCGTAAGTTTAAGCTAAATCCCTTGACTACATTATTTTTTTTAACTTTTTTGCACTGTGCATCTACATTAAAATCTCTATCTCTTGCTCTCCCCTCCCACCCTTTTTCCTCCAGCACTCTCTCTCTCTCTCTCTCTCTCTCCCCCTGTCCCTCACTCAGAGATGTATGAATTATTTTAAATTGAAATATCGTCATGGTCCAAAAAGTAAAGGCTATTTCCTCTTAGAACTGCACTACACTGTTCAGCAGCACCAGATGTTGGAGTTTCCCAAAAGTGTGATGCTATTGGCCAGTTAGGTGAAGACTAATATTATACTGTAGGATCTCAGCTGGACAACTGTGGTTTGCAGAATCAGACAATAAATGTAAAGTTCATTTTATCAGTGAGAAATATCGCTACACCATAAATTAGAATATACATTTTCTACACTATTCTCACTGAACGCTCTGTACCTCCCGACTGCTAAATCAATTGACAACTTCTCACTGAATGCTGTAGTCTCAAAAAAAGACTGCACAGCCAGATACAGTAAATTATGTGACATGAGAGAACATTCTCACCGACCGCTTTAGCTCATTGTTGTCTTGTTGTCATGTCACTGAATTTAATTATTTATTTAAACTCGCTGGATGTGCAGTCTTTTTTTCTATAGTTCAGTGAGTAGTTGGATGTGCATTAATAGATTTAGCAGTCGTGAGAAGATGGATGTGCTGTCATGTTGGGGATTTAGCAGTCAGGAATTGAGGAGTGCCGGTAAAAATAAATAAACCAAGACGGGATGTGTGAGCAGTCGGGAAGTTGGTGGCGGGAAATTTGTAGTCAGGCAACTTGGAGTCGGGAAATCGTACGGATCCCCTCCAAGTTGCAGCAGGACAGATTTCTGCAGCTGAAACATTCCTGAAACAGGCAACAGAAGTAGTCATGCCTCTGGATGAATGGCCATGAACACCCTGGGAAGTTCCTTACCATACTTCCTGTAACGGAGAAAGTAATACAGTTGGCCAACCATTTGGTACAAAGACTGTTTAGAAACTGGAACACCCTCTTTCCTGCAGTCCTTTGTAAGGAGAACATAATACCTGAGTACTCATTGCACATCTGATGTAAGCAGCAACGCTTCCCCTATATTGACATGCTCTGGAAAATAAACTGGGAGGTAGACAGTTTGATTTAGAGTAAACTCAGACACCACCTTTGGTAAAACCTGAGGGTGCATACACAAAGACATCCTGTCTTTGTGGAAAATCAAATAAGAAGGCTAACAAATAAGAACCTAAAGCTTGAAAATCATTTGAGCAGAAGTAATAGCAACTAAAAATAACACTTTCCACGATAGAAAGCATAGCTTGCAAGTCACGGCTGGCTCAAAAGGAGCCAAAGTAAGTTTCTCTACCACAAAATTCAAGTCCCAAGACAGGACTGGATTGCAAATAGAATTATTCAAATACAGAATGCCTCACAAAAACGTACAGGCTACATCCAGCTGAGCCACAGTACGATTGCCAGTAGGCATGTGGAAAGCTGATACAGCAGCCACGTGCACTTTGCTAGAGGAGTATTGCAGTCCTGTGTCTGACAAGGACAGTAAATACTCCAGGATCAAATTCACTGGGCAAGTGAAGGGATCCAGATGATGGGAAGTGGCCCACAAAGGAAAACACTTCCACTTCATGGAATAAGTAGACCTGGTGGAGAGCTTCCTGGCAGCCACCAGGACATCAGTAACTTTTGGGGACCCTCCAAATCTCACAATATCTATGTCTTCAGGAGCCAGGCATGGAGATGGAGCAACTTAATGTCCAGATGGACTAGGGTTCCCTGTTCCTGTGACAACAAGCCCTTGCACAAGGGCAGGGGTACTGGTGGTTCCACTGCTAACTGCTGCAGCAATGGAAACCATCTGATGAGGCCAGAAGAATGCCACAAGAGTCAGAGTGGTTCCCTCCATTTGGAGTTTGATTAACACCCTCTGAATCAGAGGAAAGGGAGGAAAGATGTAATGGAACCTCCCTTTCCACAAGACAGACAACTTGTCTCACCAGAAAACTCCAGGCCCTGGATTGAGTGAGCAGAAAAGTGACTATTTTACATTAAGTGGTGACACAAAATGCTCCAACACTGGACTACCCTTCCAGTCAATCAGGTCTTCTGCTACTGAGGTCAGCATCTCCCACCCATGCATTCTGGACTGCGACCAGCTTAGCCTGTCTGCCAGTATATTTTGAGCACCTGGAACATGAACAGCCAACAGTTCTAGACCATGGTATAGAGCCCAGTACCAAACTCTCATCACATCCCTGCACAGGGTATAAGAATGAGTCCCCCCTTGTTTGCTTATGTAATATACCTCACTGACGTTGTCCAACTGAACCAGCAGAGGTCCTGGGGACAGATGGTTCTGGAAGACTTGCAAAGCATACAGAACAGCCCTCATCTCTAGGACATTTATGTGGAGGGCGGTCTTGACTTTGGTCCACATTCCTTGTATCTGTTGAGGGCCCAGATGTGCCTCCCAACCTATCCCCAAAGTGTCTGTGATAAGAATCTGTTGTGGAGAAGAAATGATGAAGGGAAACCCTTTTAGTATGTTGCTGGGTTCCATCCACCACTGTAGTACCTTGCAGACAGGAGAGGTTACTAGAACCTGCTGTTCCAGATCACCGGTGCACTGATCCCACTGGACCCTCAAAGTCCAATAAGGGATTCTCATATGCAGCAGTGCCAAGGGGTACCATGACAATGGCTGCCACCATCAGGCCCAGCAGTCTCAGCTATGCCCCAACTCTGACATACCTGCTCTGAGACACAAGCTGGGCCAGAGCTATGAGGCATTCTGCCCTGTCCTGGGGCAGAAAGGCTAAACTTTGGGCCATGTCCAGTATTGCCCCTATGTACTGCAGATGATAACAAAGGGTCAAGACAGACTTGAATTGATTGATAGTGATTGCTAGGGCATTGAACAGCTGCCTTGTACATGCAAGGGTCTGAGATGGTTGCTCCTTGGACTGAGCTTTGAGAAACCAGTCATCTAGATAGGAGAAGACATACAGTCCCTCTCTCCTGAAAGCTGCTGCCAGAACTGACAAGCATTTGGTAAATACCTGAGGTGCAGATGACAAGCCAAAGGGTAATACCTTGAACTGGTAGTGCTCCCCAGAACAGAAACATGAGGTATCTCATGTGAGGGGGGGCAAATCTTGACATGCAGGTAGGCATTCTGCATGTCTAAGGAGCATATCAAGTCCCTTTGTTTCAGCAGAGGCAGCAGGTCTTGCAGAGTGACCATTCTGAACTTCTACTGAATGTAGACGTTCAGATGTCTCAGGTCCAGAATGAGCCTCAAATCCCCCATGGATTGGGAACAAGAAAGAAATAAGAGTAGAACCCCATGTTCCTTTGTTGACATGGAACTGGTTCTATGGCCCTCTTCTATAACAGCGTACATACTTCCTCTAGTAGCAATGGTATATGATCTGAAGGATAAGTTGATGGAACAGGTGGAAGGTCTGGAGGCAACTCCAGAAGTTATAGAGCATGGCCCTGTTCTATAATCTGTAGGACCCAAGCATCTGTGGGAGTTCCCTCCACTGCTCTAGGTGGAGGGAAAAATTCCCCCCTACCATCACCTCCTGATTTAGTACTGGAGGGGGGCCATGAAGGAGTCATGCAGAATCAGATCCGGTGGCCAGGGCTGCACGTCTACCTCTAGGGGATTTGGTGAGCACCTGTGGCAAGGCTGACCATTCTCTGTTTTTACTCTGTTGTCTGGCCCCTAACCTGGGTTTGCGAGAGGCCCTATGAAAGGGGGCCCTCGGCCTACTTCTGGGTTGTATGTGGTAGAGGGAATGTACAGACCTTAGAATCCTCCCAGAGGCTTGTAGGTCATTGAGAATACCCTGCACATCTTCCCCGAAGAGCCTGTATTTCTCTGAATGGGGCATTCAAAATGGATTGCTGATAAATTAGCTTGATGCATCCAGCAGATCTGGGTTTGATTCCCACAACCTCTACTTGTGTGCTGTGTGACTCTGAGCAAGTCACTTAACCACCCTGTGCTCCTGGGTCACCCCTGAAGACAGGCACTTGGGCCTAGTGGGCCTTACCCAGTTACCAAAAGAATAAAATTAAGAAACTGAAAAAACATCAGTAGTAAATCTAGACACTCTTAGCCAAGTAGCATTCTTAGGCAGATGCCAGCTGTAGCTGCTCTGGCTGAGGCATCTGAAATATTGTAGGTGGATCTTAAAAGGTGTTTATCTACGTCATCCCCAGTCTGAAGGGCATTGAGCATCTCCTGTCTTTGGAGACCCTCTGGGGGAGACTGAGCTGCAGCTTTAGCCTTTTTCCAGAATGTATGCTGGTATTTGACCATATGTGCCTGGTAATTAGTTATTTTGAGGCCCAGAGTGGCAGGGGCAAAGGTTCTTTTTCCCATGAGATCCGGTTTTCTTGACTCTTTATCAGGGGGGAGAGAACTGATATGCCTAGGCACCTTAGACCTATTATTGGCTGCCTTCATCACCACTGAATCAGCCTCAGGTTGGCCTGCGAAAAAGGCTTTCCTGAGGGAGCCTGGTATAGCTTGTTCACCTTCATGGGCATGGGAGGGATCATGCTGGGTCTATGGCAGGTGGCCAGGGTTGCATACTCTTGAGCAGCCAGTAGAGGAGGAATGATGAGGGGTGGAGATTCTAGGATTTCTAGAAACACCGCTAGATTCCTCCTAGTGATATCTTCCTCCTCAGCATCAAACCCATTACAGCTTGAAGCTGCCTCATCATTGAGAGTTAAGAGGGGTATTCAGGAGGGTACCTTAGAGTATACAGTGTAGAGTCCTCACTCCTGGTGGAAATAGTGGAGCTAGATCTTTCAGATGGGCTCCCATACCTATCTTTCTCCTCCTCCTCTTCCTCCTCTGGTGGGACAAGATTAGGATAGTATTCCTGCTCCATGTTGATGGGCTCTGGCAGTGTCAGAGAAGGAAGTGGGGATGTCAATGCCTAGGAATGTGTAGGGTATGTTGGCCTAGTAGGCATCAACAAGGGGCTGCTCTAGGCAGTCCTATCATCACCCCAGTATAGGATGGGGAGGTAGAAGGCACTGTATTATGTCCACAAAGAAGGAGATCACCGTCTGGATTTCAATGGTGGCCTCCAGTGCAGGGGAGCCTTGCACCATCAATGCTGGTGGCTGGAGCCCTGATGTCAATGGACCATTGTCAGCCATAAGAAGGCTGGTGGAGCTCACTTCCAGCTGACCTTGGTAGTCCTGAGGTCTGAGCAGCAGGGCTTGTGGTGTTGATGAGGGTGACCCCAACACTGACGGGCCTTCACTGACTATGGAAGGTCCAGCAGAAATCGCTGCCAGAGCCAGCCTTGAGGATACTGAGACCCAGACCACAGGAGCCATTGATGCCAAAGCTGTCAACAGCACTGCAGTGGTCAGCACTGAGGAAAGCAGTGACCCAGAGCACATGCAGGGGGGGTTATCTTTACTCTGTTCCCTCTCCCAGTGACTGTGCTTCCCTGAAACTTCTCATGGGCCTGGAAAGACTGTGACCCCAAGGAATTGGTCAGTAATGGGGAAGAGCTCAGTCCCTGGAGCTCTCTCTCTATTCTGACTAGCTGTTGCTCTAAAAAAAAGGCTTCCAGGGCCTTTTGATGGCATCACCAGGTAGCCTGGTTAAACTTCAAGCAGATCTCACAGGCCTTAATGTCATGGTCCAGTCAAAGATGGCAGATGGAGACTTTGTGCTTGTTGCTGGAGTACTGTAGTTTTTTCCTACTGCACTCACAGTAATAGAAGAGTTTAGTTGTGTCTTTTGTCCTTGACATACATGACAATGGCAATCACTTTAAATTAAAGTGATAGCTGACTAAGGTGAGAAAAATAATAATGTATAAAGATTTGGCGGTTGACTCTAACAGTCTCTGTGGATTCCAGCAAGTATGGTTGATGGAGGAAAAAGAACCGAGGAGGGAGTAGGGTTGCCCATGTATATGTACAGTATAGTGGGACATCATTGTTGGATATTGTCATGGGCTGCTCCGATAGACTGCTAGCAAAAAAGTTTCTGTGTGGTCCTAGCACCTGACGGCTATAATTCCATAGGTGTGGCTTGATGAAAGTGATATCCTCAAAGTAGATCAATTGTTTAGTCTCGCTGGTAACATTATTACTGACACAACATTCTGTTTGACACCAGAAAGTGCTGAGAGTTTGACATTTCTGAAGGTCAGCATTCCTCACTTTAATTTCAGATATGATACTTGAGTGAATCATTAACATACTGACTCTGAGCAGGCCCTCTCCACAAAACAGTTTCTCCAGTTGTGCCTGTGATAAAAATCTTTTGTAAATAAGGTCTACTGATTAATACATGAGGCATGCATGAGATAGTGGCAACACATCAGGTCAGGACAGGATTACTTGAATGAAGGCAATGACCACAGAGAAATAAAAAATAAATAATAACATCAGTGAGTCCAAAGTCTATATAATACAGCAAGAAACTGCATTTCATGTCCCAAACTTACTTTGTAGTACAGTCTTACTTATCTGATCTGGAAGTTAGGGCTGCCGCCTACTACTACTAATACTACTACTACAGTATTTGTCAGCAAGTGCATAAAAATATTATTTTACTACCTGACTGTACTGTAGTATGATGTTAATACTATAGTTACTGTTTTCATTTTCTTACAACATATGGCTTAGTTGAAGCCTGCATGCTCTTCTTTGCATAATGTATTTTTCAAAGAATGCCATGATTAAAGAAGCTGACTTTTTGGCTCCAAACTACTTTGTATGCAGAGAAAGTTATCTAATACCAATTTTTCTTTTCCTTCCTTTTTTGATCAGTATTTCCTAAGCTGCTTCCTCTGTTGTCAGACAAATGAAGCTAGTGAGCTAAAAATAATTCTTGAATAATGCTGTTTGCAAGGTTGATGATGCTCACTGCAAGACTTTGAGAAGTAGTAAAGTATCCACTTACCGCTGTTATGGATGTTTACCCGAAGTCACAGGAAGTGGTAGCGTCCCTAGGAAAAGCACTTCTTTCCCTGTAGTACTGAAAACCTCGTGACAAGATCCCATCTACAGAAAAAAGACTTCTGGATCCATAATTATTTATTTTTTGATGAACTTTTTTACAGGTCTTACCACGGGCTATTGTATTCTAAAAGTGCCTGCTATTTCTTAGCTCATTGTACTCTATAGGTTTTATGGTATATTTACATCATAGTTTAAGGGTGGATTGCCTAACATAACCCTTAACTATAACATGCATCCTTTACATTTTTAATGAGAAGAGAGCTACCTTTGTAGCTATGAATGTAGCCTATTTGTAACTTCAGAGTTTAGCATTTTTAGCTTACCAAATTACATGCTGTGCTACTACATTGTACAATAAGATATGACTCAACATTTTAATAATTATTACATTGCACAAGTTTATCTAGAAGTAGACCTTATTCTGTCACTTCTTACTTACTTTATTTCATCGTAGATATAACTTTACAGCTGATATATTGATGTGTTTTTATTAAGCTCAGCACTTAGTTATTGATATCTATCTCCTATCTGGAGAGTATACTTACTAGAAGTGGTCATATTTTATCTAACTAAGGAAATTCTCAGTGCATGGGCAGCAGAAAAAATATGATGGCAAATTTAAAGCAATCCATGTTGCATTGCACTTCCACTCCTATAGGTAAATCTCCCACTAATAGCACCTCACCTAATGAACCCCCACCAGTTATAAATAACTGCGGACATACATTATTCAGACAAATGACATTCCCTGTTCCCAAGGCTTGATTTCCAAAGCATGTTATTTTTTGAGACCAATTACAATATAAATTCTTTTCAGGAGGTAACTGACACTGATCATTGTGACAAAAGTGTAATTTACTCTCATGTGAAAGTCCCCTTTACTCCAGCTGCAGCTCCTAAAAAGAAAATATTAAATTGATAGCTGTTCCTCTACAGGAGCCTGTAACTTCCTTTTTCATGAGTAAAAGTCATTTAATATCTGCAAAAGACAATTAGTAACTATGGGGGCTCATGAAAATTCTAATTTAGAAACTCTTGAGCTTATCGAATTCCATTCGGAGGATCCCACAGTGACTGAAGAGGGACTACAAAGGTTATCAAAAAGCAAGATGGATATTCTCAACCCACTGAGTATAAACTCTGATATGAATTATATTCTTCTTCAAAAAGAAAATATTTTTGATGACCATGTACATAACCCTGCTACAGGAAGATTTATCAAATTCTGGTCCAGATTTCTCTAGAATTCTTAATAACCCACTGAATAATTTTAGTGCAACAATGGTTGTAATTTCAGTGATCCAGTTTTAGACAATGCTGTCTCTAAGTTTCCAACTAACTTAACTAAAGAATTAATCATGTATTTGGCCACCCCTTATGTTTTACACATACTCCTTATGGAAACAATAGTAGCAATAAAAGAAGAAGAAGAGCTATTCAAAGACACCCTGGATACTCAAATGGAGTTTATAAATTTACTACTGTCTAGAATTAACCAGCAGGATTCCCCCAGCTAAAAAACACTCTTCTTCAGAAATAATTATTCCAGATTTGCCAGTTGTAGAATCTGAACAAAACACTACACTGAAGGGAAAAAACATAAAAGACACAAAACAAAAAAAATACAAAAAGTGAAACAGGAATAACAGAAAGAGTGATGGGGAGCCCCTTATCATACAAGAGTATAGCTGCTACTAAGTGTGTGAGACACTGATCTGCACACTCATTTGGTGGCAGACATATTAATTAAATCATACAAACTGTTGTTATTGAGCCCCACACTTAGCATACGGATAGAGGGATGGTATGGTCCAGATTTGCTCTAAACTGTGAAGCACTTTGTGCTATTTTATGTGTTTCTGTGCTCTTTAAAATGTACTAGGTGATACACCTTACTTTATTTAACACCTTATTCTGGCAGCTTGGTGCAGGAGCTCCGCGAACCCTCAGCTCTACTTCCAGGTTTGGACTCCTACTTAAACTTGCTCTGCAGTGAGCAGGGTGATCTCAAGAAGAGCAAGCACGTGTCATGCGAGCACGAAGATGCATGCAAAGACACGCGAGTCCTCACACATGTTTAGCGGGGTAGCGAGAGAATATAGGTCAGGTAAGATATTTAAACTGTCAGTGTTGTAGGACACTTTACTAGTGTAACTTGAGTTATTACAAATTCATTATTTAGGAAAAGGCCATCTCTATATTGCTCATCATGGTAGAGACTATTATGACTATTGAGGGAGATGTGGGCATTAAATGCAATATTTGTAATATGTATACCATAATACAATATAAAACTATACTTAACGACTACAAATGTTCAAAATGTTTGTATATTGAAGACTTGGAGAAGGAAATCAGCCAGTTTAGAGACAGGTTGCTCAGCCTTGAAAACAGTCAGCAGCAAATGGCTGTCGGATTCAATCAAAGAGACTGCGAAAAAAATAATCAAGCTATTGAACAAGTTCAACAGTTACCAAAACACACTGAGGGATCCATGTTAGCATCTCCATATAACATTCCCAATAATTCTAATCCTACTAACAGAAAGCGCGTAAGAGATGAACAAGGTGCTGATATTCATGAGAAAGAATGATACACAGTTAAGAGAAAAAAAGTGGCAAAAAGGTAGAAGGGCTGAGACTATACCCTAAATATAGAGAATAGCTTTAACACATTAAGTAATTTGCCCACGGATGACTTAGATGCTCAGCCTGTGACCACCGCTAACTCCACAGCTGTTGATTTATCATCCCAATGTGAAACATCATTAATGGATAATATTAATGGGATGGAATCTGACCTGTTGCAGGCTCATAATGAGGCTAGTAATGCATTCAACTTGGAAGTAGATAACCTTCAGCAGACATCAAACAAAAAACAGATCATAGTTTTGGGGTACTCCACGATAAAGCATTTAGATAGGTTAGTCTGTAATCAGGACAAGGCAAATAGAACCATGTCCTGTTTTAGGGGAGCAAAAATTTCAGACATTATGCCTATGATTCCCGATATTATCTGTGATAATAATACAGATGCCTTTGTAATAATACATGCTGGAGTAAATAATGTTTTACATGATTCTATTTTTAATATTCAAAGGGATTTTGTGGCAATAACCAACCAGATTATCAACTTAGGTGCAGAAGTGGCATTATCAGAAATTCTACCAGTTCCTAAGTTTTTTCCAATGCTGAATAATAAAATAAAGTTAGTCAATACTTGGTTATGGCAATGGTGCTTACAGCAGAATATCAATGTTTGACCCATTGGGAAGATTTTGAATACAGAAATTACTTGTATAGCTGGGATGGGCTCCATCTTAATAGGAAAGGCTCAACTGCTTTGGGTAGAAGCATTAGTAGCTGTATTAATAAGAATTTAAACTAATACCTAAGGGGAAGAGAGGAATAAACTGTTCCTCTCTAATAGGGCATAAAGCACAATTAAGCACCTTACCACCTTTATTTACAAATGCAAAAAAAACAAAAAAAACATCAGAATAGTGGAAATACTAAACCCATAAATATACTTCTAATAAATGCTCAGAGTTTAAAAAATAAATTAGAAAAGCTCACCTTGTTTTTGCATAGCCATGACATTGATGTGTGTGGAATAACTGAAACATGGTTTTCTGAAGAAGAATGGGGAACAACTGTATTAGGTTATACCTTTCTTAGCAAACCCTGTAACCATAAGAAGGGTGGTGGCGTGGCTTTTTACATTAGTGAAGTGTTACAACCCAATGAGATAACCTTAACTCAATTCTCAGTAAATGGTAATAAGATAATATGAACCAAATTATCAGCCACCCATACAGGATTAGTTATTGGTCTGGTTATCGATCCCCTAGTCTGAGTACTGAAGTGACACATTTGTTTCTGGATGAAATTTAATATATGGTATCTAAAAATGATGTCATACTAATGGGTGACTTCAATTTCCCTTCTGTTATCCGGTTGAATCTAACTAGTATGGGAGGATCAGAGAATAGACTTATTGCTATAACAACTCAGGGTAATTTAGTACAAGGGGTGCATGAAAACACAGTAATGGAGAATATACTTGATCTTATATTTGTAAATCAGGATTTGTGTTTCTCATCCCCAAAGGTAATGTTGCCTCTCGGTAGCAGTGACCACAATATGATCCAACTTGACTTACACATCAGAGGTATAAAACCAATAAATGGTATATCAAAATTTAGGGAATTTTTAAAGTGGATTATATCAGTAACACATCTTTTTAAACCATTGGAACTGGATGAAGGAGTTGGAAAACCTTAATGCTGAACAAATCTGGAAGAAAATAAGTGATAAACTAGATGTATGTATTCATAACTGGGTACCAGAAAGGATAAAATACATCAAAAAACAGAGTCCCAGCATGGTGGAATAGGAAGATCCAGAAAGCTATAAGGAGAAAGAAATGATATAACAAGGCTAAAAAACATCCCGCCAACACTAATAATATTGCTTTCACAAATGCTGTTAAAAAAGTGAAAAAATAATTAAGAAGTTAAAGAAAGATTTAAAAGTTAAACTGGCTACTACAATTACAGATAATAAGAAGGTTTTTTATAATTACATAGGGTCATTAAAAAATAAGAACGGGAACTCTGTAGATCCTATTACATTAGAACAGGGAACTATAAGTTCAGAATCTGAAGTGGCCTCAGCCTTTAACAGTTACTTTCTTAGCGTACATAAAGAAAAAGATATATTCCCAATGATCTCCCATCTTTGCAATCTGATTGCCCAGTTTTTTGGCCCAGTGATATTATGCAAGCTGTTAAATTACTGAAGAATAATAGTTTTGCAGGACCTGATTGCCTGACACCAAAATTCTTGAAATAACTTATCCATGAACTAGCTGGTCCTATTTCCCTCCTATTTAACTCATCATTAAAGGAAGGTAAATCAATAAATACATAGAACAAGGCACTTGTAACTCCTGTTCATAGGGGAGGTAAAAACAGGATATAAAAATCTATAGGTCTATTAGCCTTACACCAGTACTGGGTAAAACTTTTGAAAGACTACTACAAAAGTATATTATACAACACTTAAAAGATATAGGCTATTGTGATGTTACGCAACATGGCTTTATATCAGGTAGATCTTGTGTAACCAATTTACTGTCCTTTTTTGAACCAGTTAATGCTGCTTTAGATAAAGGAATGCCAGTAGATATGGTCTTCCTGGACTTTTTGAAGGCCTTTCACACAGTGTCTATTAAGATCCTAATTCAAGAATTAATTAGACTAAAATTCCATCAAAATATCATAAACTGCATCAATTTGTGGTTGAGTAAAAGATCTCAATGTGTATCGATAAGAGGCTATACATCTCCCTTAGGGGACGTGTCCAGTGGGGTGCCCCAAGGTTCAGTCTTGGGACCTACTTTATTTAACATATTGTTATCTTCCATGCAAGCACCAGTAGGTACCTGGTGTTGCAAATATGCAGATGATTGTAAAGTGGGTGGCATTGTCTATAGTGATGAAACAGCCAAAGACTTTCAAGACAGTTTACGTCATTTGACCCACTGGGCACATGAACATAAATTAGTCTTCAATGAACAAAAATGTAAAGTCATGCATCTCAGAACCAAGAACTTAAAATATCAATGTAACATTAATAATACCAAGCTTGAGATCTGTACAGATGAAAAGGACTTAGGTGTCTGGATCTCTGATAATTTAAAATTTGATTTTCATACAGATGAAACAGTTAGGAAATGTAACCAAATTATACATTGCATCCTGAGATCGATAAAAAGTAGACACTCTGCGGTTATTCTCCCATTGTACACAGCTCTTGCATGTCTACACATGGAATACTGTTCACCCCTCAGTGCACCTTATTCTATACAGGGAAACATGAGAATAGAAAAAGTACAAAAGAAAGCTACTAAACAAATTAAGGAGGGTAAAGGTATGCAATACAATGATAGATTACAGCATTTACAACTATATTCAATGAACTACAGACATCTAAGGGGAGAGTTATGTTTGACCTTCAAGGCCGATAACAACCCAGAACTATTTGAGCTTATTGGTCTAAATAAAATTACACATCACTATAAGAACACAAGATCACATAACTCAAGACTCATTGGAGAGATGAATAATACTATTAAAAGGAGTCAGTAGTTTACTCAGAGAATTGTTAACACTTGGAATACACTACCAAGACATATTGTAGAGCGAGGAAGCATGTCAGAATCTAAAAGTAGTTTGGACATTTTTATGGGTGAAATAAATTCTTATAATCCACCATAAGAAGTAAATGGTGGCAATTTCATTTATGGACTTCAGTCTTTTGAACTTGATTCTAAACTGTGAAACTATGAAGAGTGAGAAGTAGCTCCTTCTAAAATAGATCAAGAAATTGTAATAGAGGTAATTTCCCCCCTAACCCGAGTTACCATTTACAGAAGCTCACACTCAAATATAGTACTTAAAGTAAATAATTCTCTCTTGGTTTCTTCAGACAATGGTTATGATAATGATAGATTTACTTTGACAGGTAATGAAGTTGTCTTATGTATTAAAATTAGGAATTTATAAAAAATGATGACAAGGCAAACAATTCCCTTAATGGTTTGCTTCAACATTTATTGGCTGCAGAATTAGAAATAGAAATCACCTCTGATAATGTAATCTTATCAGGAAGGGCTAGAGAGCAGGATAACTAAGCTGTTTATACATTGGTCAGTGATGTGGATATCCTGAAGGTGGCATGGTGTTTGTTTGATAATTTACATATGTTACATCTTGTGATTGAACCACCTGTCACTTTCTCAATAATAATGAATAAAAATTGATTTCCAAATTTCTAACCAAATTTGGACAGAAGAATATTTTTTGGAACTGGATGATTCTTTTGTCTGGGCCTTTAGCAGTAGAAATGATTGCTTACCTCTGGGATCTACACAATTTCCCCAGTCACCTTATCTATATTTGGTGCCACTAAGAAAGTACAGGAATTCCCAGAAGCTCTGATGTCCATCATATGTTCTATGTTATGCAAGGTGATGGATGAGGAAATAGGCTATAATGACTTATTAGATGGCAATCAACCCAACAGTTCCCCCAAGGGACTCTCAAATCAATTTAATGGTGAGAGACAAGTGATTGACTGAACAAATTATACTAGAAAGCAGAAAAATTGGATTATATGAGTACTCATGTTGTAGATTTGAACAGAGACATCATTAGGCAAAATGATTATTATTTGTAGAATGAATCTGACCCAATGAATTCCTATCACACGTGGCCATTAAGTAATATTCTATGTTGACTATCACAATCGGAGACAAATGCTTCAAAGTTGCACATTCAAAGGGATATATCAGATTTAATTTTAGATCCTGAAGAAGATTATTTTCTTTCCTGGAACATATCAGGTTTAAAAACCAAACTGACAGATGTTGAATGATTGGAATACATATTGTGTTTTTTTGTTAGTTGTTTTCTGGAAACATGATTGACTACTAGTATAGATTTTAAAGGTTTTCAAGATTTCTTTAAATACCAAGACATATTGTAAGGCTGGGAGACCAGTCAGAGTTCTAGCTACTTATGTTAATGTGTCCCAATTGTAAAAAAATTAATACTTCTTGAAGAACATACCAACTATTTGCTTCTTAAAATTATATTGTGCAACATTTCTATTCTTGTACTTAATGTTTACATTCCTCCTTCCGTGTCTACCTATTATAATCATGATTTATGGAATGACCTGGATTTACTATAGTATTAGCGAAACATATACTGTAGATACTTATCCATGGTCTGTATTCCTTATAGTGGGTGATTTTAATTCAAGATTGTTGTCTGACCCATGTTTAGTACAGTATATGTTCCTTCTCATGTAGATACTAGTAGGAAATCTGAAGACAAACATTCCAATGACAATCATGCTAAAATGATCTCCATATCAACTGACCATAATCTTTTCATTCTTAATGGATGTATGACTTCTGATCCTGAAGGGAAATTTACATTTTACTCAGTAAATGGCAGTAGTGTTATTGATCTAGTCATAATTTCTATTTTTGACATAGAGTTTTTTTAAAGATCTACTCTATGTGTTACTATGCATGCAGAAAGTGACCATGCTACTATTGTAATTAAACTCACAAATCTATTCATTTAAAATCAGGAGATTGTCAACCATATAATGGTAATATTTCTTCTGATACTACTGTCAAAAAACGCTTCTGTATAGATTACGTTTCTCAGAATCTTTATGAGTCTTTTTGGTTTACTGAGTCTAATCATGCAAAGTTAGTGCACACATTTGCCCCTTATAATTCTTCTAATTCTTATAATATACTAGTCAATATGTTTTGGAAAATCCTTGTATTGATGCTTCAGAATAGAAAGGTTACTTCTAGAAGCTATTCTTGGTTTGATAAGACATGTAAAACAACCAAAAAACAACTGTCAACTTTAATTAGATATATCAAAAAAATAACCCTTCCAGACAAAATTTACCATTACTCAACAGGAAAGGAAAACTCTATAAATCTCTTTAACAGATTGAAAAAACAAAATATTATGACAGTTTGTGAAGATTATGTATGATGCAATTGTTAATCAAGGCTCAGTTACATTTTGGCATCTTGTTGCTAAATGGACTAATACTTATGATTTCTGTATTTCCCATCAAATTTGTCAAGATCAGTGGGCATTGTAACTTACTGAAAATTTGTTATGATCTCTTAGCTATCACTTTGAATCAGTTAAATACTTATAAACTGTCATTTTATGAATCCTTGACTTTCTTGTTTTATGAAGTTGAGGATGCTATTATTTCTTGTAAGCTAAACAAAGCCCCTGGTATAGACAATATCGCTGCAGATGTATGTAAGTTGTCTTTGAATATCTGGGTTCCTCTTATGACAAATTTCTCCAACAAAGTGTTTGAAATGTGACTATATTCCAGACAGCTGGAAGATAAATTTTTATTTTGAAACAGTCCAAGTGGTGTCCCATCCAAGAAGGTGATGGCACAGGGGGGGCTCTGGAAATCCTTTGTGCATTCCTGAATGTCACCGACACTGTTTTAGAGGTATTTATTTTTAGGTCATTGGCCTGGAACCAGGTCTGCATATTATGGTAATCCCTATGAAGAGTAGATTAGACATCATCTAGGACAGGTCTGGAGGCAAAAATATGATGTCATCTGCATATATAGATTTTATATATATATAGATACATATATATATGTATATATATAATATAGATAGATAGATATATAGATATATCTACAGTATATATATATATATATATCTATATATATATATATAGATAGATATATATATATATATATATTCCTGTAAAAACTGCATTTAATGAATCAGGGTTAAAGCAACAAAAGTGAGGAAATGAGACGTGGGGTTGAGCCCCTTACTCCTCACCCCACACACACCCATCCTCCATAGACTGAAGATGGGGTGTGCTATGGATCATGTGGCCCAACTCTCTCCCCATTACATGTGTAAACAGGTTGACATGCTAGAATGGGGTGAGACTTAGGCCTCACGACCCCATGGCACACCCCGGTGTCTTTCAGTCTATGGAGGATGTGGGTGTGTGGTGTGAGGGGGGTTAGGGGCTCAATCTTAAAATCTAATTTCCTCACTGTTGTTGCCTTATCCCTAACTGATGCATTAAATACATTTTTTTGCCATGAATTTCCTTACTTTTTGAAAAAGTGTTATATAAGTAGTAAATAGCATGTGTTGGTGGGAGTGTGGAGCCCACTAAACTTCCAATTTGTGCATAAAAATATGCGTCCATAGGAGCATGGGCCCTCTGATCCCTGTGCTCCCACTTACATATAGCTACAGAGCCATACAGTAGCCCAATAGGTTAAGGAACCCTTGTAACACTAAATTGCCAATATCTCAGGAACCGTAGCAGCTAGAAAAACATTTTAAGTGTCATTGTAATCATGACAGTGAGTACTGCATTTGACATAAATCAAGCAAATCCATAGCTTGCATCATTTATGAGAAATGAGCACTGAAAAGCACTGAAAATACACCCTTGGAACCCTTCTGACACTAATTTGCTAATATGTCAGTAACCATGCAACCTATGAAACAAATTCCACTGCAGGTGTAGTCTATGGTTTCCAATCTTGTCCCAGCATGTTAGATCACCTAAAGGTGATCTAAACTAGTAGTAGTGAAAAGTCTGTATCTCACTTTGTTTCCGAGATATGGGAGGCAAAAAGAGCAATGGGCACCACAGTGTTATCCTATAGAGAAAATCTTAATTTCATGACAGCATATCTATGGAGCCACTTAAGTATCCAACACCTAAACAGCATGATTCACGTCAGTAAGGCATCCGCTTAATAGCCTGAAAATTGCAAGTAAAAAGACCAAACCATTGATGAGCTATGCAATAATAAAGTTTTTACACCTTTAAAAATTCCTAGTCCATGAGGTAGCATAATTCTGGGCCATCAGATCAATACATGTCCAGGAGGTAGCAAAATCCTAGTCCGTCATCTTAATCCTGGTCCACGAGAAGGGCAATCTGGTCACAAAGTGACGGACAAGGATTTTGCAGCCTCACGAAAGAGGATTGGCTGGCGGACTAGGATTCTGACAGCTTGCAGAACCGTGATTTTGTCACCCTGTGAAAGAGTATTCAAAAAACAATCCTTGTCTATGAGCTGACAAAATCCTAGTCCACCAGCCGATCCTGTTTCGCAAGGTAGAAAAATCCTAGTCCGTCAGCTTAATCCTGGTCCGCGAGAAGGGACATCTGGTCACAACGTGATGGACAAGGATTTTGTAGGTTTGCGAACAAGGATCATCTCATGGACTATGATTTTGACAGCTTGCGAACAGCGATTTGTCACCTCGTAAGTCAGGATTCAAAAAAACAATCCTTGTCCGTGAGTTGACAAAATCCTAGTCTGTCAGCTGATCCACTTTCGCGAGGTAGCAAAATCCTTGACCGTCAGCTTGATCCTGGTCTGCTAGAAGGAACATCTGGTCACAAACTGATGGACAAGGATTTTGCAGGCTCACAAATGAGAATTGTCTTGTGGACTAGGATTTTATCAGCTTGCAGACTAGGATCGTTAGTAAGTCACGGTCAAACAATTTTAAAATTTTAAAAAGCTATTTTTTGACAAAAACAAGCCAAACCAAAGGCATGGCTTTGTAGAGGGTGTCACCCTGAGCAAAACCCATGCCTCATTTGACCCAAAAGTCACCCGTGGAGAAAGCTACAACATTTTGTTTTGGGGGAAAACTGAACACAAGATGGCGGCTCACAGACAAGGAATTTTTCTGGTGGACTAGGATTTTTTTAAATCCTAGTCTGTGAGTTGACAAATTCCTTGACCATGACACCAATTCTAGTTCCTCAAAAATATATCAATTTTGGAGTGAACTGAGCATGCTCAGAACCTTAAAATTAAAAATTTAATAACTTTGGAACGGATTAATATTTTTATGCCAAACTAATGCTGGATTGTTCCTTGTCCCAAACTCTTTCTATGTTTTTATTTTCAGACCAAAGGACCACACAGTGTGGTTGCAAAACCAAGGGCAAAAACATGTCAAAAGTGGCAAATAAATCATTTTTTAGTGTTTTGCTGCATATAAACCATACGTCTGACCAAAACACAACTTGGTAAATCAAGAGATCTACCATACCAGACCATGCATTCCAAATTTCGTGCAAATCCATTGAATGGTTGCAAAGTTATTAACGAGCAAAAATTGAGGTTTAATATTAAAGTGCCTACTCAACACCTAACTATAGTGGCGCAATTGTGCCCCTATAATATTATATATATAAAATAGTGGCACAGTAGTGCCATTATAGTTAGGGGTTGAGTACCCTATTTAAGGTTAAATCTGAGATTTGACAGCTTAATAAGTTTGACACTGTATAACAAATTTGCCTGAAATTTGGAACGAACAGTCTGGTATCATAGATCTATGGATCTGCAAAGTTTCATAATGGTCAGATATACGGTTGTGGAGCTACAGAGAGCCAAGAAATGCACAAATTACTAATTTTTGCACATTCTTTGGTCGCACCTACAGGTCGCACGGTTTGTGCGACCATTCCAAAATCTTCAGGGAACATGCAGCCAGGGTCCCCGATGTGCCTTTAGAAGATTTCATGGAAAAATAGTAAACAGTTCAAAAGTTATTCAAAAAACAAGTTTGCCATTATAGTCAATGGGAAAAGTTAATAAACTCTGTGAAAGTGTTGCAAATGCACTTTTTTACTTTCACAAATGACCCTTTTAGTATTGCAAATCTGTCATCTTGTTTTCAGTTGGTGGTCACAGAAATGCTTGGCATTTAAATTTGGGACCCTCTAGGGACGCAATTCTTGAGGATGCTAGCCATGTCTTTTTTGGGAGGATCAAACACCCCAGAAATATGTTCTTTAAATTTTTAGAGAAACAAGAAAAGTAGTGTCACATATGTGACACTTTCATGATTTTATTTGCAAAAGTGTTATGATTTGCGACACTACTTTGCGACACTATGCCCAAAATAGTAGAAAAGTTTTGATACCCTGTTGCAAAAGAACGGTTTGGTCTTTTGGGTTGAAATTTGCAGGGAAGAAAGCCAAGATCCCACAGATGTGCCTTTTGATGGTTTGGCAACAAAACATTAGAGGGCTGCAAAGTTACTGTACTCCAAAGTTGACAATTTTTCCCATATGCTAACATTACAGTGTCCGCCGTGCCTTTCGGAGCCCGTATCTCGAAAACGCTTCGAGATATGGACTTTTCATTGGAAAAATTCTTAGCTCCCCACCAACTAGCTAGGAAACTCATAAATAATATGAGATTTTAAATTTTTTTTATGTCGTACGGTTCCTTAGATTTAAGCAATTTAGTATTCCAAGTGTTAATTTTCTGCTTCGAGGGCCATTATTGCATACATTCTTTGTATTCACTGTGCTTCTGAATGCACCTTTTTGGGAAAAAAAAGTGTGTGCGTTTGTGTTACTGTTACAGTTAGCATTTCCACTTGCATTTCTGTAACCGTTTGCATTAGCATTTCCATTTGCATCACCGTGTGTGTTACCCTTTGCATTTGCACTTGCGTTTACATTACTGTTACCATTCGTGTTTCCATTACTGTTTTTGTCTGTATTTCCTTTTGCATCACCGTGTGCATTACCATTTGCACTTCTGTTTGCATTTCCATTTGTGTTTCCTTTGGCATCATCGTTGGTGTTACCATAAGCGTTTGCATTTCCAATTGCATTACCATGACCATGCGCATTACCATTTGCATTTGCGTATGTGCTTGAGTTTGCATTTCCATTTGTGTTACTTTTCCCTTTGACATCATCGTTGATGTTACCATAATTGTTTGCGTTTCCAATTGCGTTACCGTTACTGTTTGCGTGTTTGTCACGTTTGCGTTTCTGTTGGCCTTAGCATTTGCATTTTTGGTAGCATTTCCATTGTTGATTGTGTTACTGTTTCCTTTTGCATCACCATTGCCGGTACCATTTGCATTTCTGTTTGTGTTTGCATTACCGTTTGCGTTACCATTTCTGTTTTCATTAATGTTTGCGCTTGCGTTTCTCTTACCGTTTGCATTTATCATTTACTTTTGCATCACCATGTGCGTTACCATTTGTGCTTGCATTTGCATTACTGTTCCCATTACTATTTTATTTTACCTAACTGTTTCCATCACCATTTGCGTTAACATTACCGTTTGTGTTTTTTGCGTTTGTGTAGTGCAGTGCAAAACATTATTTTTGCTATTTTTCTGCACTGTTTTCCACGATGCATAGCACAGCCACAGTGTGGTTGATTGGTCTGACACTTGGCAGGTAGAAAGACCTTTGTTCAAGGAATATGCCAGTTTTTGTTTGGTGAAAAGATGTTGTTCCGTTCCAGAGTTATGGCCATTTAAAGTTGGCCTGCTTCACAGTTACTGATTGTTTGGCCACCAGGTCCACCATTTTAGTGCATTTTTGGCCACAATTTCAGTCATTTTGTGGTGGAAGACTTCTTAAATGTACATAAACATAAAAATTGAATATCTCTGGAATGGTTTGGTCTTTCCACATGACATTTAGAGGGTGTTTAGTGGATGTTCTGGAGATGTGAATTATGCTGTCTACATGTTTGAAAAATAATTTGCTGTGGTGATACTGTATGACGCAGTTAACATTTTGTGCATAGTGTTCTGCATGGTGCTACTGCCTTTCAATTTATAGCATAAGTAGCTCTAGTGGCACGGAGGTGCCTTACAGTGGTTTTGTGTGTAAAACATTTACAGATGTGGAATTACGCCACTCCAACGAATGAAAATTTGGTTCATTACACTTCAATAACTTCTGAACCGTGTGTCCAATTTGTCTTTGTGCATTTGGAATGTACAAAGATTTATAATTCATCTTTCACTGTGCCAATTTCTGGGCCACTGGAACTCACGGTTGCTGAATTGTGCATGTTACATTGTTTGCTCGTGGCGCTGTGCGACCCTTGAATGGATGTACTCACAATTCTGGACACACAGTGTGCCATGGTACATGTCTTCATTTAACAATTTTCATTTCAGTCAGTCATACAGTTTTTGTGCAGTGAAGTGACAAAAAATCACATGGTGGGAATGCAGGGCCCTTCCACCACCACATTTCATTCACTATTTATAGTGCATATTCTCAAAAAGAAGGGAAATTCATGGCAAAAAACTGTTTAATGCATGTTAGGGTTGTTCCACAGAGACAAAAGTGAGGAAATTTGGTGTTAGGGTTGGCACCCCTTGCACCCCACGCCCAACCCGTCCCCACCAACAGGCATCGGGGTGTGTGTTGGGGTCATCGGTCCGAACTCTCACCCCATTCTCCTATACTGCACTGCCTCAGCTTATTTACACATGGAATGGGGTGAGAGTTAGGGCCAATGACCTCAAAGCACACCCCGATGGCTGTTGGTGGGGACAAGATGAGCATGGGGTGCAAGGGGTGGCAACCTAACACCCAATTTCCTCACTTTTGTCACTGTGGAACAACCCTAACTGATGCATTAAGCAGAGTTTTTTTCCATGAATATATATATATATATGTATATATATATATATATATATATATATATATATATATTATGAATTTGGTCATCAATGAATATTGAGAATAGGATTGGGCCAAGGATCAATCCATGGAGTACTCACACGAGAATTGGGAGGGAAAGAAGGAGGAGTCTGCCACTCTGACAGATTGTAACCTGTTGCTCAGATAGGATTTGAACCACTGAACTATGGTGGGGGCTAAACCTGCAGCCTCAAGTTTTGTAAGAAGAAGGGGTGGGAGACTGAATCGAAGGGAATTGCATCAATTAAAGCAGAAAGAAGTGGGGAAGGCAGTCAGAAAAGCAAAGGCCCAAACTGAGGAAAGGATAGTCAACTCAGTTAAAAAGGGGGATAAAACCTTTTATAGGTACATTAGGGAACATAGAAAGGTTAAGCGAGGGATAGGGAAGATTAATAAAGGAGAGTGGAGGTGGGCAGAGGGAGACAGTGAAAAGGCAGAGATAATGAATTAATACTTTTGCTCAGTATTCACAAAAGAAGAAGAGGAGGAGTTACCTAAACCAAACAGTAGAATCACTCTGGATAGTGGGGTTGATACCAGTCCATTTACAGAAGAAAGAGTACTGAAAGAACTCCTAAAACTCAAGGTGGACAAAGCAATGGGGCCTGATGGAATTCACCCTAGAATTATGAAAGAGCTAAGGGAGGACCTAGTGACACCACTAACCACACTTTTCAACAAATCATGGGAAGATGGGGTGGTACCTGAGGACTGGAGGAGGGCAGATGTGATTCCCCTTCACAAAAGTGGGAGCAAGGCAGAAGCAGGAAACTACAGACCTGATAGTTTGACCTCAGTGGTGGGGAAAATGATGGAATCACTTCTGAAAGAAAGAATTGTTGAGTACCTTGAGGCCAGTGGAGCACTGGACCCAAAGCAGCATGGATTCACAGCAGGAAGGTCATGTCAGACAAATCTTATCGATTTCTTTGAGTAGGTGACCAAAGTAATAGACCAGGGAGGGGCTGTGGATATGGCCTACCTAGGCTTTAGCAAGGCATTTGACACAGTCCCGCACAAAAGATTAATAACCAAGTTAGCCAGCCTGGGAGTGGGTCCCAGGGTGGTAGCCTGGGTAGCAAACTGGCTGCACAACAGGACACAGAAGGTAATAGTGAATGGAACACATTCTGAAGAAAGGGGGGTTACTAGTGGAGTACCTCAGGGCTCAGTACTGGGTCCAGTCCTCTTTAACGTCTTTTTATAGGTGACATTGCAGAGGGTCTGGAATGAAAGGTATGCCTCTTTGCAGATGACACAAAGATCTGTAACAGAGTTGATACACAAGGGGGTAGAAAGGATGAGAAGGGACTTGGCAAGGTTGGAGGAATGGTTAGACATATGGCAACTTAGATTCAAAGGCAAAGAAGTGCAAGTAATGCACCTGGGAAATAAAATCCAGGGAAGAGTACACAATAGCAGGGAGGTATTAACAACAACAATAATGGAAAGGGATCTGGTGTAGTCATATCAGATGACCTAAAGGTGGGTATGCAATGAAGTCAGTAGGGAAAGCCAGGGGGATACTAGGATGCATAGGGAGGGACACCACAAGTAGAAAAAGGGAAGTGGTTATCCCTCTTTACAGACAGTTGGTGAGACCCCATCTGGAGTACTGCGTGCAGTTTTAGAGACCTCATCTACGCAAGGACATAGACAGGATGGAAGCAGTCCAGAGCAGGGCAACTAAAATGGTGCAGGGTCTACATCAGAAACCATATGAAGAGAGACTGAGAGAGCTTAATATGTATACCCTTGATGAAAGGAGGGACAGGGGGGACATGATTGAAACTTTAAGCACCTCAAGGGAATCAACAAAGTCCAGGAGGGTAGCATCTTTCAGAAAAGAGATGTGTAAGAACAAGGGGCACAATTTAAAGTTAGAGGGGGCCGCTCAGGGTAATGTGAGGAAATTCTTTTCACGAGAGAGTGGTGGACATGGAACTGCCTTCCGAGAGGTTGTGGGGTCTAAAACATTGGAGGAATTCAAACATGCATGGGACAGACATAAGGCAATTATAGTGGGGGGGTTGCAGGAAATAGGCTGTTGGTTAACTAGAATCTGCAGCTTATCCAATAGGTAGGGAAATGGGCAGACTGGGTGGGCCAAGTGGTCCTTATCTGCCGTCAAAGTCTATGTTTCTATGTTTCTATGAAGGCCTTTGCCAGGTTGACAAATACTGCTGCTGTTAGATAGCCTTGGTCAGAAGCAGAGTGAATGTGCTCTGTGATTCACAACAGAGAGGACATTGTGGAGTGATGTTTTCTGAAGCCTGATTGGTAGGGGGAAAGGAATTCAGTTGTCATAAGGGACTCTGTTAGTCTGCTGGCTTGGACTAGTGCTTTCTGAACTTTGGTGAGGGCTGGGAGGAGGGAGATTGGCCTGTAGTTTTCGGGCACTGAGGGGTCACCGCCTTTGTGTAGGAAAATTACACATGCCGATTTGCAGGCTTGACAAACAGTTCCTGAGGTGAAGGATAGATTTAGAAACTGGGTCAGTGGTGTCGCAACTTCTATGGTTGACATGAGTAGCAGTTTAGGGTGAACTCCATCAGGACTGATATTTAGGGAGCGGAGGGCATCCAGGACTTCATGTGAGAAGATGGGTGCGAACAGGAAGGTGTTGTTGCAAGTGTTTTGGGGGGAGAGTGATAGTCTGGGAAGGTGCAGAAAGTGACAAATTTATTTGGGGTGTCAGCTATACTGATGGGGTCTGTGATTGGTAGGCCATTTAGCTTTAGGGCAGGTGTGTTGGATTGAATAAGGAGATCTATCAGGGAGTGCACCACCTTCCAGAAGGAGGATGGCTGTGTATTTTGCAGGTGAGATCTAAAGTAGTCAGCTTTAGCTCACCTTATGGCCTTGGTGCAGGGCTTTCTGAGGGAGTTATAGACCAGCCTGGCTTGGGGCACCTGTAGAAATTTGAATTGAGACCATGTCTTGTCATGTGCTTTACACTGGGCAATAAGTAAAGCAAAGATCCAGGGATGGTGGTGCTTACCCAGATTGGACCCAAAGGCATGGAGTCCAAAACCTGTAACATGCGCAGAACTGGGTTAGGGTTGTGTCATCTGGTGCTGAATAAACCTGATGCCAGCCTGCAAGCGTTAGGTCATCAAGGCATGAGTTGGCATACAGTGAATTTAAAGGGTGTATTTTTATGTTCTTAGAGCCGATTTGGGTAGTTGGGTTTTTCTGGTGCAGTATGTGATGCAGTGATCACTTAGGGTGTTAGGAAGTATGCCAGCAGACGTGATTTTCTGCAGAGGAGAGGACCCAGTCAATCAGTGAGTGGTTAGGGGAGAGGGGATTGTAACGGGTGGGTTCTGTGATTAACTGGGTGAGATTGAAAGACTTGATTTTGGAGACAGAGGCTTTGGAGGAAGGAGAAAGCCAAACCATGTTGTAGTTGCCCAGTAGTATTAACTCACCTTTTGCTGCAAGTTGAGGTAAGGTGGCAAGACTTGAAATTAGTGAGTAATGGGCTAGCCAGGGGGAGGCATAGATCACAGCTATAAATGTTGGGAATGTGGAGGGGAGGGTGATTTGGGTAAGGATAAGTTCATGGGAGCCATGGCAGGATTCTTTCTTGGGGACTGAGCAGGATAGAGGTTGCTTTACATAAATCGCAACCCCTCCACCTCTCTTGCCATGGTCTTGTCAAATCATTGTGTAGTCTAGGATTCTTAGTGAGGAGTCTGGGGTCCTAGCAGATAGCCAAGTTTCAGTTAGGCAGAGAATGTCTGGGGTGTATTGAGTCAGCCAGCAGTTGACTAGGTCTAGTTTGGGTAAGAGACTTCTGATGTTCATGTGGACGATGGGTAGGCCTTTGTGGAATTCAGTTGCTGGGGTTCCACCTGTGGGTCCAGGTTAGGTTTGATGTCCCCAGCAAGGAGTAAGATAAGGAGGAGAAAGGAATACATAGCTAGGAGTTTGCATCCCCTAGTTGCTAGGATGGATTTTGGAGCAGCTCTAGCACACCAGAGCAGGGTTATGTTTGTGTCCATTTGTGGGGGTAAGGTGCTGGTGCTAACCAGGAGGGAGGCTTAGGAAATGATTGACAGGGGGAAGGGAGTTGGATAGTGGGTGGTGAGTGGGATGGGAGTGTCATTAGGAATGAGGGGCTGGGTATATGCAGTTTGAGTGTGGGAGTGGAGGTGAGAAGAAAATGAGATAAGAGGCATAGTACATAAAGAGGACAAGATTATGCATTTCCGAACAGGCCTGTGATGCATAGTAGGAGACCACGGACAAGGGGGAAGGAAATAGGCAGTCTGGGGAAGGGACTGCACTCTATGGCCATATTAGACTTAGTAACGTAGAGGCTGGGTCACAGGAAAATGGACTATGTTTGACTTTGCAGCATAGAGATTGGATAACAAGAAACTAGACTGTACAGAGAGGCGACTGCACAGTATGGCTGTATTTGCCTAGCAGCCTAGAAGATGGTTTACAGGTGAGCTGTGACCAGCTTTTTGTAGGGTACTAATTGGGGGAAGGGGACTCAGAAAAGGAGCCTAGCTTGTTTTATGCAGAGGAGCTATGAGGGAGGACAGGTATTTTGCTCTGTTACACACTGCTTGCAGAAACAGTGGAAAGGCTGAGACTAGTGCAGTTTGGGAGTAATGGAGTGGATTTTTGTTTGTGTGTTTTTATTATTTGACTTATAGTGGATTCATTGAATAGGGGATTCGAGGGTGTCCTATTATGTTTGGGGATGAAAAGTTTGAAGAGGTGGGGCCATTTGAGGATTGTGCGCCAATTTGAAGAGACTGCATATCGGACTAATGAAAGTAGTAAATATTAGGTGTCTATGTGCTGCTGGATAGGATCGCGTCTCCTGGAATTTATTAAGGTTGTACCATTTGTTCAGAAAAAGGTGGGGGGGGGGGTGAAGAGGCATCCGATAGAATGGGAATGGTGAGGGAGAAAGTTCACTGATTGTTTTTTGTGGCACAAAATTAAAGGGGGACCACCTCTGGGTGGCAGGGTGGGAGAGACAGGTGGGCAGACAGGGAGTAGCAGTCCTGTGCAAAGCATGGCACCACATGCCAGAGAGAGGAGTGAGGAGCCTTCTTAGTTAAGGTAACAGAGGGGATGGGTGGAGGAGAGCTCCAGTGGTCACCTTGCTCTCTCGACTCTCGTATGGGTGTCCACAGTGCTTGTGAGAGTGCTGGAGCTGGGGCCAGAGAGAGAGGTTATTAGGTTAGGAAGGGATTGGGGGAAGGCAGGTAATATAAGCAGGAGGAGGGGAGCAGTCACCAGATACCAGCCAGACTAGAGGCTGCTAGCCCTATAGGAGCAGAAACTCTGTACAGCATGGACTGTTCCAGGCACCGGGCAAATACATTTATTTGTGAAAAATACACTGAAAAACAACAGTTAAACAGGCAGTGCTGCAGGGATTTCAGTGCAAAGATGTGAAGATTGCAGCCTGTGAGTTGCAGTATTAGGCAGCTACATGGGCTAATTCAATCTCCTCCGTTGATGTCTCTCACACTATTCCTGCCCCTCTCCCCTTTCTCGTCCCAGTTGTTCCTTTGATCTTTTTTTCAGTTTCTCTTTTTTGGGGGATTCCAGTTCAGTTTAGAAACAATGATGCAACCCAGTGTCCTGATATAGTATTTTTAAAAGTATGGCTCCCAGCTCCATCCTAGCTGTCTGCCACATGCTGGCGTCCTTTCTCCAACAAGACTCACCTCACACACACTACCCCACTTCAAATGTGCAACACTGCTTGTCAACTCATCTATCCCCTAATGGTCAGCAAATGAAGAAAAGGCAGAGAAGGAGTCATGCTGCTGATTGGTGAGTCCTTCTGTCAATCTTGCACCCCCCCAATTGTGCCGTCACCCGTACGCCTCGTCAGCTGCTCCTCCACCCCTTACCTGCTGAATGCTGGAAGAAGTGGCAGGTGATGTCCCATCACCCCTTCCTGCACATGTCTGCTCACTCCAACTCTGCAGACAAAAAAAAAATATTTTGGCTTCTTTGCCATCCAGCTTTGCCTGCACTGTGTTGCACACGCCCGCCTCCTTGGGGAAAAAAGTCAGCTCCACCATGCTTCTGACACTGCGACCCTTACTGGCCGGATGACAGAGGGATGCAACAGCTAAAGGGTACAAACTGATGGTTGTGCAGGGGCAACTGGCTGACTGGATAGTGCTTGTCTACGTCAGCAGTTAGGTAGTCTGGGACATCAGGTTATGGGATTTGTCAATCCCTGCTGGGTGGTGATCAGGATGATATCTTTCATTTCTTGTTTAGAAGATGCTGCTGAGTAGAATACATTACCACCTGTTGGATCAAGTAGTGTACCATACCACAGGACATTGGGACATGGAATGCAGCTGGATAACATGGGTAGGATGGGTAGGCTCTTATTGCTGCTTATTTGATTATTTAGCCATTTCTTGGATTGGTCTCCTCTGGAACAGCCATCAAAATATTATACCCAACATTAATAAAAAATATCTTAGCTGCTTGGTATTGGCTGGTATGTATGATGGTAGGTAGCTGAAGCTCTCTAACTCTTTCTCCCTCTCCCTCTCTGTCACTCTCCCTCCCAGCGCTCATGGGCCCAAGCAAGCATGCCACCAAGGGAGGCCATGAAGGAGCTATTAATTGCTTTGCTTTAGCAGTTTTACTTTCTTTTTCATACATATAATGGCTTAAATTATTCTTTTGTGCCTCTGTGTTACATATTAGAGTTTGGACACTTTTTACGCATTTTATCACATTTATTCAAATATTTATAAGTAATCAGAAGTAATCAGAACTAGTCTGGACTAATTAACCACCCCCCCACAATGTTCCAGTTCTTAATTTAATAAGGGTCAGAACTGCATGAGTTCTGACAGACCTAGTGTGTAATGGTCTCCTGCATGTGTGGGCTAGAGGTGAGGTGTCTATGTTGATCCTATTTCAAATAGGCATTTTATACCATGGCTCAGAGTGTTGTTAGGCTTGGGGAACATGTAGAGTTGGGCTGAGCTTTGTCATCATGGTTTTGGTCACTTCTTCAAGACTAGCAACACTAAGTTGCTATAGGCCCATACATTTTGGGTTTCATGGACATTGATTCTGGCATACCCTAAAGATCTGTGCTTTCCACCTTGTTATTCACAGTATATAGAAGACCTCTTGGGAAGATCAGTAGGAAGTACACTGTTGGGTATCAATTCCATACAGATAATACCTAGATGTAGCCTTCCTTGACCCCTGATCAAAGTCAGGGTAACTGTGCTGTATGTACAGTTGAGAAATGTCTTGAAGAAGTCAGGACTTAGAACAGGTTAGCTCTAAATCCTGGAAAGACTGTTGCTGTTTGGATCAGAAAAGTAGATATCTGCCCCCAAAGGCTACCTCAATCTCCCATCATTGAATAGGATTTAGTTGGAGGTGAGTAGGGTTGCTTGCAACCTGAGAGTGGTTCTTGAAGAAGAGCTGGCAATGGAATATCAGGTGTCAACAGTAGTCAGGAGTTGCTTTTTTCCATTCAAGGAATATAACCAGGTTGTGCTCCAACCTAGATTCTGCAGATCTGAGGACACTAGTGAAGTGGGCGAGGAAGGCCGCTGGCAATGACCGTACTCCAATAGGTCAGGTCAGAGCACAGATCCACCCAGTTACATCTTAAAGCGAAAATGAAATTTGCAAGTGGGAGTCGGGGAATTTATGGGGAGGGAACCCAGAGCAATCGCAACTAGCTGGAGCCTACAAGAGAGATACATGCAGTTAACTCGAATGCAAACAAAGGACATTTATTTAACACTACTAAAGTAACAACAACATCTATACTAAACATATATACTCTAAAATATTCATAACATCAACCAAAATCATTGCTAACACTCTAAGTTCTATACTCTCAAAATATTAATAACAGCAATTAAAATCATTGGGTTCATAATAGGTAAATGAGAAATGACACAACTTTACAGTCCATTTATTGTTCAGCCACCACTGGGTGTGTCCATTAAAGGGGGTGAAACTGGATTGAGATCCCCTTTGGATGTCTAAGGACAGTTTTCTCTCCAGAAGGGACACTTAAGCAGAAGAAAGAGAAAGAACAATTCCAAGGATACTTGTTGTCAGCTTTGGGCCTGTCATAGACCACCAGTACTTGTTACCCCTCCTGGGCTAAATAACTGCATACAACTGAGGTGGTGAGGATCATGGGAAGAAGGTCACACGTGGACCACTGGAGCAGCTCACCCCTCAAGGAAAAGAACAGAAGAAAGTCACCAGCCTTTCAGGCCACCCTGGGCTGCTGGGATGCGAGGAAATTGAGGAATCCCCTGATGGAACTGTCATGGACGAAGCTGGTCTGGAACATCTGGGTTGGGACACACTGGGTACCACCCACAGATTGGAGTGGCATCTCAATAAAATACTTTTAAACATTTGTGGTGGTAGTTATTTAAACAAATATTTAAAGTCTTTGTGTTGGTACTTTCTCTTTAAATCACAGATAGCCTTTAACACAGTTTTGTTTAAAGCCTCTTTTAGGGTGTTGTGGGCTGAGGCATAGGTTGCAAAGCCCCTGTTTATAGGCAAATTCAATTAAATAATATATTCTGGACAGTTCATTTAAGGCAGTTCCACTATAGGGGCCCCAAAACACTAGACAGTCTTTAAACTGCATTTCATATAGGCAGTCCATATCATGTGCACTGTCTCTTTAAATGTGGCCCAGCAGTGCCTTCATTCATATTCATTCTTTAATTTAAATAGCCCTGCTCCTCTGTCTTAGCTCTTATGGAGCTCTGTTGATAGACCTGCCACAAAGGTGGTGCTGATAGAGGCATGGTCCACCCCCCACAGTCTCCGGGTCCCATGGAGCAATTTTGGGAAACCCACCCCATGGGCAGTCCTTGGGATGGGGCTTGACTTGTCTCAAACAGCTGTGCCATCTCTGTAGGCACCAGGAGGTATGAAAGTTCACACTTTTTTAAAACAATAAAATAAGAAAGCAAAAGTTTTTATGGTAACCAGTGCCCTGTTGTGGTACTGGCACCACTCACCCTGCCACTGCTTCATTTTTGGGGGGCCAGGACCACTGCTGGGATCTGAAGAAGGCATGAGGGGATGGCCTTTCACTGTCACACCTCCCTGATGGACTTTCCCTGCCACTGGAACCACTGGACTGCTGCCTACCTGAAGAAGAGGGAGAACGCTAAGCTGCTGGACCAGCTGGGACATCGGGAGGGATGCAGGAGCAGAAGGTAAATCCCTTCCTCCTGGCTCTGCCTCTGTCAACTGATTGCACCCCTGCACTTTGTGCTGCTTCTTTTCTAGGCTCACTTCCTATGACTGAATGGCAGTTGACATTCAAAATGGGCTGAGGATTCTGTCCCGGAATCCTCATGAGGCCAATACTGCCTGCCTGCCTGCTCCAAGTGCTCGGGAACCACGAGTGCAAGTTCCTGATGCCTGGCAAAGGGGGGTGGGTACAGTACTGCAGGCAGAGAGGAAAAAAAAACAAAGAAGAAAATGATTTTAAACACAGTCCCTGCTGGGGCTTTGCATACTGGAGTGGGTACCTATCCTGGGATACCCTTCCCTAAAAGAGCCCTGGAGCACCTGGATGCCCAGTTCTGGAGGGCAGCAGGAACCTTAGGGCACTACATTAGTGTAAGGGCTTCTCTCATCACAACTTGACTACAGTAATGTGCTGTATAAAGGACTATCCTGTTGCCCGATTCAGCATTTGCAACTAGTCCATAACTCAGTAGCACATCTCCTATTTTCCATTCAGAAATGAGAACACGTCACTCTGGTACTGTGCAATCCAAGTTGGCTGCCAATATAGCACATAATCAACTTCAGAGTTCTAATCCTGTTATTTAAGGCCTTACATGGATTTGGCCACACCAATCTCCATAAACTTATGACCCCTCATTGCCCCAGTAAGCCTTGAAGTTCAGGAGAGGATGGGCTTCTAAACATTTCACACTTGCGTCTGAAATTGGTGGGGGAGAGGGTATTTTCAGTTATTGCCCCAGTGCTCTGGAATTCTCTCCTGGTTTGCATCAGGGGGTGTAGTGATCTAAGACACTTCAAAGTGAAAGAGATAGAATAGTTTTTCAGCACAGTCTTTCGCTGGCCCAGTGAAGTCCACTTTGCATAATTTATTTGCTGTGCCTCTGTTAAAGTTATTGGTTTGTATTATTCAGTTTGTCTGTTTTGTTTGAACTGCGAAGAACACTGGGTTTCTGAAGAAGTGTGCTAAATTGCAACATTCCCTCTACTTCTACTATAAGTCAGATGAGCTAATATTATTACTTTATACAACCTTCATAAGATCACACACTGAGTACTGTGTCCAGTTACTTACATAATTTCATAGGAAGGATGTTATGGCACTTAAGGTGAGGTTATGTAGTGCTATCAAAATGATTGTGGTCCTCAGAAACTGAAGTAATGAGGGAAAGGGGAAATTGTTTAACCAGGAAAGGCACACTAAGCTGAAGCTTGTTTCCAGATGTGACCTGGAAGCACAAAGAAGTTAAGTGACTTGTCCAGGGTCACACAGTATGCAAGTGGGGGCTGATGGGATTTAAACCCAGGTCTCCAGGTTTGCAGCTTAGTGCCCTCAACCATTGTGCTACACTGCAGGATTTGCAAAGTTAAGAGTTCTAGGGCCTGATTCTCCATTGCTAATGCCAGCCCTAAATTGCCATAAAGTCATGGTTAGCCAGGGATACACAACTTTTCTTGTGAGCACAAAAGACTACTGCAAGTGATAGGGAAAAGAAGTCTGCCATAGAAATGGCCTGTAGGGCCATTTCCAGCCACACTAGAGCCCTCACAGGCTCGGTCACTTCACTGTTGAGATCCCTGTTGTTACTGTTTGCTAAAAGGAGGTGACAATGAGGCTGTCGTAGGCTGAGTGCTTGGCAGTTGTTGAAGTCTGTCAGTGTTAGGAAGTAAACTACTGGACCACTAGGCACAGCTGGGTGCTGGGGTGAGGGAGGGAAGAACCTGTGGACAACTAGGGATAATGACCGCTTGACAGTGGGAGAGGGTTTAACTGAACAACCAGGGAAGGACACTGTAAGGGATAGGAAGAGGGAACCACTGGACAAGCAGGAAACCATAAACATGAAAGAGTTAAAAAGGTGGGATGATACAGTTCAACTGGATGAACATGTGTCTAGTTTTGCCAGCAGAATGCACCTTTGTGCACTGATACATGTGCCAGGTGCATGTCACAGTTCCATGCTGTGCTGCATTTAGCGTGTATGCTGGGATGTTAGTGTTTATCATCTGGTGTGTGTGCGCGTGCTTGCGTGTGTGAGTGAGATCAGCTATAGTATAGGAGGTAATGCAGTTCAGTGGTTAGATCATTGGCTTGGGAAACAGATGATCACAGGTTCAAACCCCTCTAGAGCTAACTACTTATTGTGCACCATAAGCAAGTCCCTTAACCTTCCAGTGCTCAAGTCCACCCAGCTGCAGAAGTGGGTAAAAGCAGTACGCTACTGAACAGGAGATGTTGCATTTCAGCTGGGCTAACCTAGTTAAATGTATTGAAAAACAGACAAAATATAAAATATTGCAGTGTTGGGTGGTAGCACAAATGTGCAGGTCTAAACTGCCCATTTTGTGCCACTGCTGACTACAACTCACTATTGGCTGAGCTCCTTGCGTTAAATAGGTGTGTAAAATCTGCCATATCATTGGCAAGTTAAACATGAGGAAGTCTGAATGGAGCTTGCCTGTACAGTACTTGCAAAATGGAGACAATAGAGGATGTCAATTTCCAATAACCTCAGCCTTTCATCTGTCATGAACTCTAAATTCATCCGAACAGGAGTCTCATTTCTTTATAAACATTGCTTTTTGTGTCTTCGGTGTAATAGATTACTCTACCAAAAGCAGAGTTAAGCATTCTAGGATGGCATAAAACTAAACTCTGATATCATGGTTTACTGTTGCACAGTACTTGGTTGTGTAAGGTAAAAAGGAAAACTGTATTCTGTTGTATACTAATCTAGTTTTCTGAACATCAGATTAACAGTGTTGAAGTGCACATTTGCAAATGAAGAATGTTATGTATACTATATCTTTAGGTGATATACTGTAGCTATACTATGAATCTTGAGGTACTGTAAGTAGTTTCTTCTCTGGCTATATAAAACATCACACTTCAATACAAAGCTGTGTAATAATGATTTACTAATTTACAGGTCTTGCATTTGCCCTGCTGGTCAACATACCTGGCGGATACGGACTGTATGCAGCTTTTTTCCCTATTGTAAGCTATTTCATCTTCGGTACCTCCAAACATATCTCAGTTGGTAAGTCATTTTTCTCCTTATGAATACAAAAATAGGACCTTAATGCTGACAGCTTTCATGTGTAAACTGTACATTGTAAGATAATAATACAAAGGACATCACAATATTAAGGACATCTCTTGTACTTTAGACTGCAAATTCTTAGCACTCTGTAACCTGCACATAAAGAACTTGATACTGGTCCCAGTTGGGTTCTAAATAGACAAGTTGCAGTAACATAGCAATTTAAGGTCAGATGGGAATCTAGGTCCATCATACCCCACACCCCTGCTTCATAAGCAACGATTCATAACTAAATATGCTATTAAAAATGTATTCATTTATAGGGATTTCCCTACCCACTCTGGTGCATATGGTGCCCTGTGATTTCACTGGTGAGCTGAAATTTGTCCTGGCTTATCTTGAAGGGCTGCAATGTTTTCATGTCTTCCCTTTCTCTGCTGTTCCAAGGGTTCTCCACCTTCTGAGACAGGAAATGCCTCCTAACATAATTCCTGAATTTACTACCAGTAAGCAGCAGGGTGAGGCCTCGTGTCATGCAGGAGGACCCCAGATCAAACATCTCTGTTCAGCCTTGTTGCTACCCAGTTGTCCTTCTCTCAGTTTCTTTTATCCAAGGTGAACATGTTAAGGGGCACAAGCCCTTCCACATCATATTTGTCCCCAAATCCTTGATCAGTTTGAGGCCCTACGCTGCACCCCCTCCACCATCTCAGAGTTCTTTTTGTATTGAGGAGCCCAGATCTTTGCATGGTACTCCATGTGGGGTCTGACTAGAGCCTGGTAAAGTGGCAAGATTATTTACCCTGTTCTTCTGATCACTCGCTTTTGTTTCACGATGGTATGCTACTGGCTTTCTTCACAGCAGTTGCATGCGGCTTGTCCTGCTTCAGATCCATGACTATTATGCCCCCCCCCCGGGTCATTTTTCTCCTCAACGGTAGAAACAGGAACCTCACATAGTGTGTAGATCCTACCTCTATTTTTCCTCTCCAAGTGCAGCACATTGCATTTAGTAATGCTAAATGTCAGACTCCAGGAACCCCACTGCCCAGCTGGTTTAGGACCCATACGGTTTGTCCCAATCCTCAAGGGATTCCACCACCATGTGGCCTTTGTCTTCTGTGAACCTAAGCAGCTTGCTGGAGATTCCATCTTCCAGACCAGGCCATTGATAAAAATGTTAAAGCAGCAGTACTACCTATCTGGGAAGTGATCAATTTTCATTTTCTGTAGATCTACAGAAAATATGGAGCCTCCCTGTCTGCCTATCTTTTACTGCCGCTGTCAACATGGTGGGAGCCAGAAATGTAAACAAAAACAAAGGACAGCTAAGCAGATTATGAGGTGATAGTACAATGCCGACGGGAAAGAGTACCAGGGACATGCTCGACAGAGCACAGGGAATAAACTGTCAAAAAACTGCAGTTTTGTTTTATGTAGTACTGCTGCTTTAAAGAGCAGCAGAAGAGCAGCAGCTCTAGCACTTACACCTGAAGGGATACAGTTTAGTACCCCATTCCACGCTAGGAAATGCTTTTCCACCACAACATTCAACTTCCTGCCTCATGCACTGGGGCACTGGAAAATTGCACCCATAGTTTCATCGCTGAATCTGCAATTTTCAACATTATCCACAAAAACTGACTTGTTAAACAATTTCTTGCAATGTTTTGATTTTTTGTCTTGAACTGAGTAAAAATTATTAATATTTTTTTAATAAAAGACTCTCCAACATATTGACAGTTTGGCATGCAGACTTGGGTTTGGCCAAAACAATGCAGTGCAAGGAATAATACCGAACAGTCACACAAATACAGGGATATGGTGAAAAAAGCAAAAAGGGAAATCAAAGTTGCCCAGGCACAATACGAGTTTAAATTAGCAAATGACATTAAAGACATAGATACATAGACAGTGTCGGCAGATAAGGGCCTATGGCCCACCCAGTCTGCCCATTTGAGCTTGTAAGTTCAGTTTATGTTTTCCTAGAAGTCTGTTGCCCCTTACCCCTGACCTCCAGAATTCCTTTATGTCTATCCCATGCATTCTTAAATCCCGTGATTGTTTCAGCCGCCACCACTTCCTCTGGCAGGGTGTTCCACTTGTCCACCACCCGCTCTGTGAAGAAATTCTTCCTCACGCTTCCTCTGAATCGCCTTCCTCCAACTTCATCCCATGCCCTCTAGTCCTGGAACATCTTTTTCGCTTAAAAATAGTGTATTCCTGCACCCTGTTCCTCCCTGTAAGATACTTGTATGTCTCTATCATATCCCCTCTCTCCCTCCTCTCCTCCAGGGAGTACATGTTCAGTTCCTTCAACCTGTCTTCATAGGACTTGTGATGGAATCAATGCACCATCTTTCTTGCCCTCCTCTGAACCTTCTCTACCCTATCTATGTCCCTACATAGGTATGGTCTCCAGAACTGTACACTGTACTCCAGGTGGGGCCTCACTAGTGTCTTGTATAGTGGAATTATGACCTCCCTTTTCCTGCTGGTGATGCCCCTGCCTATGCATCCCAGCATCCTATTTGCCTTACCTGCTGCCTTGTCACACTGTTTCCCTACCTTGAGGTCATCAGAGATGATAACCCCAAGATCCCTTTCCTGCTTGGTGCATGCTATATCCTCACCCCCCAACTGATATATTGTGCCAGGGTTTTTGTGCCCCATATGCATTATCTTGCACTTCTTTGCATTGAATTTCAACTGCCAAACCCCTGACCATTCTTCAAGTTTCTGCAGGTCCCTTCTCATTCTGTCTACACCCTCTGGTGTGTCTACTCTGTTACAGAGCTTTGTGTCATCAGCTTAACAGTGAAATTCTGCCTCTAGGTCCTGTACAATGTCACTGATGAAGATGTTGAATAGGACTGGTCCAGCACTGATCCCTGTGGTACCCCACTGGTCACTCTTCCCTCTGTGGAGTGACAGCCATTTACCACCACCCTCTGTGTCCTGCCACCCAGCCAGTTACCTACCCACCACACTACTGTCCTGCCCACACCCATATTCCCCAGTTTGTGTAATAGTCTTCTATGTGGCACAGTGTCAAAGGCCTTGCTGAAGTCCAGATAGGCCATGTCCACTGCCCTCCCCGATCCACCTCCCTAGTCACCCAGTCAAAAAATTCAACGAGGTAGGTCTGACATGACCTCCCCCTGGTGAAACTGTGCTGCCTTGGGTGCTGTAGTCCATTGACAACCAGATGTTCCACCAATCTCTCCTTCAGTAGTGCTTCCATGATCTTCCCCACTACTGAGGTGAGGCTGACTGGTCTGTAGTTCCCTGCTTCCTCTTTGTTCCCACTTTTGTATAAGGGGACTACATCTACTATCCTCCATTCTTTGGGTACCTCCCCTGTTTCCAGTGATCGGCTAAACAGGATAGCCGGAGGTTCAGCCACCACCTCTCTTAGTTCTTTAAGGACCCTATTCATACATTAATGAAAAGAAAGGATCCCAGAAAACCATAGGACCATTTAAGGACAAGGAAGAGGAGGTGACAGACACTAAACAAACTGCGAATATAGTCAATCAATATTTTAGTTCCCTTTTCAACCTTAGAATTGTCCAAACAGATATTGATGATAAAACAACAAAGGGTCAGTTAACAATAGAACTTAGTAGCTGGCCCAGTGGCGCTGAGGGTTGAGGTGCTGGACGCCACACCTCACGTGACACCAGTGACCTGGGTTTGGTGACGGACTCGGGGAGCCAGAGCTCAGCGGGGGAGGGAGAGGATGGAGCATCTGGAGGACAACTCTCCTCTCATGGGGAGGAAGCCAGGGTCTGCTTGGTGCCCTGGTGGCCCCCGATGGAGATCGGGGGTATTGCAGGAACACCAAGCCAGACAAGAGAGATGGAGCATGGCAGATGCCAGCAGGGCAGTCGTGCACTGGTGTCATTGCACACCACGCTATGTGGGGTCAAGGAACAAGCAGAAAATCCCCCACCTTCAGGTGAGGTGACGGCAACCACCAGTGGTCCTGGCTACATGCTCAATGTCAGCCACTTCCACCAACTCTCCCCCTGGGGACTCTGGGGACTCTCTGTCAGGTTGGGGAGAGGTTCTGGGTCCTGAACCTGATGCAGTACACAGAGGAGCAGTTCAGACGGGCAGTGGAGCCATGGAACTGAGTGTGGATTGCCTGAGAGATGCCCCCGTAGGTGGGTGCATAAAGAGAGTCACAAAAAAAATAGAACTTAGCTATGTTACTGAAAGACTAAAAAGGATCAACAACAACAAATCACCAGGACCTGATGGACTACACCCCAGGGTTATTCTCGAGTTGGCAGAGTAAATAGCACCTCCCTTAACATACACATTTCAAACTTCAATCAGCACAGGTGCAACAGTGCCCAGTTGGAGAGAGGCAACAGTAATTTCCATTTATAAACAAGATCTGGCAGAGCCACTACGACTGTGAATGCATTAACTAGATAAGGGTGTTTCATGGGCTTAAACATAAACATTTATTTATTTATTTAAAAAATATGAGATTTACAAACCTTTGAGTCAGATACTCATTTACACAGGCACCACATCAAGAAACTCAAAGCAGTTCAAACAATATACAATAGCTAAAGCAAATTGACATCAGGAGTCAAAGAGAAGCCCAGAGTGTTCACATGAAGGCTGTTGCATACACTAACTGAATCAAAGTACAGTGCTTTGAAAAAGGGTATATTTAAGCAGAGGCAAAGCCGAGTGCTTCCACCACCCCAGGAGTGACATTATTACACGATAACACACACCCTGGAGTGCCTTATTGCAACTATACAATGGCGTGTTGTTATATACAGAATTTAAAGGATGTTTTTGTTAGCATGGAAAAATATTTCTTAAGAGAAAATGCATGGAATGATCCAAATCCAAAACTACGGTGATGTCACTGTGTAATAACATCACTGTTTCAATGGGTCAGCAGGCAACTAACTGTTGACATGTGTGCTCCCTGGATAAGATCAGCTACAAGGCTCTGCTGTTGCTAAACTAATTTTAAAGCAGTACACATGCTAAATCTAAGGGCATGGCTACATCACTGTCCCATGAGACAGGGGGCATCATAGGAGAAAGAAAGCCAATAAAACTATTTGTTATAGAGATCCCCAGGGGTCGTAAAACTACCATACAGCTAGCAAGCTAATTTAGGAAAAACTCCTAATAGTAGACAGAAGGAAGGACACACTAGAATTTAACATACATATCAAAACACTCTACATAACATATGTATTTTGCACATGCTGGGTGGACTACTCCTTTAACTTTCTGTGGTCTCAATTAACTCCTCAAGCCGGAAGAAAAATAATGCTTTAAACTTCCTATATACTACACACAGGCACAGAAACTGGAATAACAGGTTCCAATGAGTATAAACTCAGCAGGGATGTTGGGGGGATGGCAACTCTGATAATTGTTCCAGTCTTTCTTTTCACTGATAGAAACTGAGCCAGAAAAAAAGTAAAATACATTTCATCACTGACTGTTTACACCAAGTACATGAACCTGCATGATTTATCTGTAAAGACAATTAAAAATGTATAGATAGAATATAGTAAACACATATTGTTAATCCCAAAAGCTGAACTTTGTTTTTAGTCTATAAATCTTCAAGAAATACCTGAAAGCTGAGTCTTTCCTTTTGAAACACCAGGTGACTCTGATAATAATTTGTTCCAAGGGTTTTTTAAGCCAGTTTGAATGCATTAAGTATTATCTGTTCTCCTAGGGACTCCACAGATTTGTTGTTCCTTGGCCAGATACCAAACTAGTGACTCTTCTTTCAACATGATAGGATCCACCTCATGCCCCTCCCACATGAATAAAAAAAAAAGGTGGGCTGGATTTTTAGGAGCTTCTTGGTGGAGGTGGGTTGGATCCTACTTCCCCCAAAAAACAATGCTGCCTCCCACTACTCAGGTTCCAGTTCTTGTACCACCCATTTAAGAAAAAAAATAGTACCCTGCAACCATTGACTAACATGAAAGCATATTTATTTGAGGGTGGAAAACATTTCTTGGAGAGGGTAAGGCAGAGGAAACTATTTACACCTTCAGTCAGTTCCACGGACAGAAAACATGACATCACTCCTTTTGTACATGCAATACTCCTGTAGGCTCAGCCCACAGTCATAAAAATGATTAAAAACTGCTCCCTAAAACTACAGACCAGTGAGCCTAACTTCTATTTTGGGTAAAATACATCAGTGAATCCATAAAGACTACATAACAGTATACCTAGAGGCTATCAATATGCAAGACCCAACACAACATGGCTTTACAAAAAAACAGGTCATGCCAGACTAACTTGCTCCAATTTTATGAGAAAGTTAGTAGGACACCAGATCAAGGGCAGTCAGTGGATGTAATACTATTAGACATTTCTAAAGCCTTTGACAAATTACCACACAATGAACTGGTCTGTTCACTCAACAGTGTTGGACTAGCAGTAAATATAGCAATTTGGGTATCGACCTGGCTCAGGAGGAGAAGACAGAGGGTGGCAGTGAGTGGGGAACTCTCAGACTGGGCTGAAGTGACCAGTGGGGGACCTCAGGGCTCTGTGCTGGGACCATGCTTATTTAACATTTACATATCTTCATTACAATATACACATAGAAATATATGGATTACCAAGTTTGCAGATGACTGCAGGGTAGGAGCAGTTGTCAACACACATGACGACAGTGTAGTTCTCCAACAGACATTAGATCATATACAGGATTGGAATAACACCAAAAAACTCCAGCTAAATAAAAGATAAATGCATTACTATGTATATGGGCAACAAAAAATACCTAGGGTTTGGGTACCAGCTATATAATAACAATCTAACTAGTTCAACAGAAGAAAGAGACCTAGAAGTTATAGTCAGTTATGACTTACAACTCAAATCACACTGTGATAAAGTTGTTAAAAAAGCCAATAATATATTAAACTGCATATTCAGGCATATAGGGAGCAGGAAGCGGGCGGTCCTGATGCCACTATATGGGGCTCTGATGAGACCACACCTGGAGTATTACTGGCATGTCTGGGCTCCTTAAAAACAGGGAAAGATAACCAAAAGAGAGAAGGTTCAAAAAAGAGCTATGAGAGCAAACCAGGGTAAGAAACAAATGGACTATGAGGAAAGACTGGGGATCTCAGTCTTTTTTTCCTTGGAATACAGAAGACACAGAGGTGTTATGTGTTTGTTAGTCAAGGCATTTTCAGATGTTACCTTATGGGATGACCTTGGACTAGAACTGAAACCACAAACTTATAACACCAGAGTTCACCCCTTGCAACTAATAGTGAACAAATGGAACCTCCTAAATAGGAAAAATTAGTATAGCCAGCGAGTAGTCCCAATTTGGAATACACTTCCACTAGAAGTAGTGGGTAGCACATCCATGGAGTCCTTTAAACAGAACTTAAATACCTACTACAGGTCAAGGGGTAAAATCCCATAGTTACACAAATGGCACGCATAATTTACTGAAGTCTAAATAAGCTTGGTCTTTCCTAAGATTCCTATGAAGGTGGGGAGGGGTTTTATGTGACACTACTTTCATCTGAACCCTTTTCTAGTCTGGTTTCAAAATGCACTGGCCTAGCATTAATACACTTAAGCACTTAAAGGGGCACTGTCAGCTTTGACCCTCTGTTTTTCATCACATGAGCAAGGTGCCTTCTGGCACACACCTATGAAATATGTACTTTAGAATGCCCCCATCGATCAAAAAAATATGCATTTGTACCTGTTTTGTTAATTTTTAGTAAAATTCATTTTTCGCTTGGTCCGAGCTCAAATCACATGGCACCGTAAGCATATCCTGGTTGAGAACACACGTCAGGCATGAGCGCTGTCGGAAAGTGGAATTTTATACCATATCCACTGTAAAAAGATGTTGCCCCTTTAAATTCAGCAATACCAAACTATTTCTGGTGCTTAACAACCAAAACCGAGCACTGAGAGTATCGCAGTTTACACTTTCAAACCCGAGTCAAAATCCCACACCTGCATAAAGGTGGCACAGTGTTTCACATGCATGGGATCTTTGCACATGTCTCTTTTGTGCATGTGGGGGATTTCGGCTTGGGTTTGAAAGTGTAAATTGTGATACTGTCAGTGCTCAGTTTATAAATTATAAAACAGCTTATAAAATCTTCAGTTTAGAAGGGGAGGAGTCCACTAGGGGGCATAGTCTGAAACTAGTGAGTGATAGATTTAGGAAGGAAATGAGGAGACACTTTTTCATGGAAAGGGTGGTGTCAACATGGAATGAACTGCCCGAAGAGGTGATCTCATTGAAAATGGTGGGCAGTTTTAAAAGGACATGGGAGAGTGTAAAAGGAAAGCCATAACTGGAGGGAGGAAGGGTAAAGGAGAAAAGAAGGTAGGGAAGGATAACTCCAGATTGGGGGTGGGGTGGCAGCTCCAGTAAAATAGATTGAACTGCACAATCAAGCAAACTTAATAGACCATTATGGCCTATTTCTGCTGGCATTGTCATATGTACATATGCAGATAGAATGTATTTGAACATCTGTCTTTCCATAAACAAAATAACTGCAGCCAGAGTAAAGCAAATGTATATTACAGAGTACCCAGACTATTGTATGATGTAGTGGAAATATATTGGTATTTTTTAATGCTTTAATATGTGATTTTAAAAATATTGTACAGTACCTACAATACAGTGCAAATTATGAACAGTAAACATTTTAACAACATATTTTTTTTACTAGAACTCGATTATCCACTACTCTGTCTGCTTATTTTTTCTTGCATCAAAGTGAGAACATAATTGAAAGAGCTGTATAAACAGGTGCTGACCAGGATTCATTATTCTACATCTAGAAACAGACACTATTGGTTGCTTCTTAATTAATTTAATACTGATTTGCTGTGGCGCACTTAATAGAATCTAGTTAGCACTATATGATGCAGATATTTTAGATTCTGGAAGATAAGCAATACATCGATCTATCAATTTGTTCCATTTCAGGAGCACAGGCTTCCATCCGTGTTTAAAACATATTCAAGTGGCAATGCATTTATTTAAAAATTAATGCTGACTAATGTTTGCTGAAGAAAACAAAGACTTATTGTTGTGGAGCACTGGGGATGTATAGTAGAACTCCTACAATTTCCTTGCATTATTTGCAGAACAGCTCCGCAATTTTGGGTAATGTTTCCCACAGTTTTCCAGTGACCCTGCTTATGTATACATACCTAGTCCAGAAGCTTACCATGCACCTCAGTTTCAAAGGGCTTGCTAAAGTCCAGTTAAACAACATCTACAGCCTTACATCCGTCCACATCCCCAGTCACCCCCTCAAAGAAGGTGAACAAGTTGGTTAGGTACAATCTGCCCCTCAGAAAGCCATGTTAGGAGAGAGACAACATATTCATCTCAACCAAGTGCTCCATTATTTTCTCTTTGATATACTTTTGAAAATCAAATTAAAAAAAATATTTGACTAATTTCAGTGTAATTATGTTTCATTTTTTCTCCATAACTATTTTGGAGCTTGTTGTCCAAATATGTATTTTTTATTGAAATTGTAATTACTTTTGTGACTGTATGTTTATTATTTTTGTAATTGTTGTAACTGGCATATATTTGCACTGTGTCATACTGTACCTGTAAAAGGGGACTAGATCCCCAGTGTACCTCATCGGTCATTAAAAAGTAAAATGAAATGAAATTGATAATGGCTTTCAGGACCTTGAACAGCACTGATATCAGGCTGATCAGCCTGTAGTTGCCTAGTTCGGACTTTTTCCATTCATGAAGATGGGGAACACATTGTCACTTTCCAGTTCACCAGCACCACACTTGTCCAGAAAGATGCATAGAAACATAGACCATGATGGCAGAAAAAGATCAGAGGTCCATCCACTCTGCCCATATTCCCTTTAATCCTTGGGACCTTCCCTGTAACCTATTATTCCTCAAGGGTACTAACCTTTCCTGTCCTATCCCCATTCTCCTCCCTGGTCTTGTTACCACGGGTGACCACTATTCCCTGCATTCTATCCAATGTCTGCTTGAACCTTTTGATTGTCTTTGTACCCACCACCTCGGCCACCAGAGTGTTCCAAGGTTCCACCACCCTTTTCGTAAAGAAGTACTTCCTCATTTTCCTCCTGATTTTCCCTTCTGTTAATTTCCACTCATGATCATGTGATCTCAAATTGGTATTCAGAGTACATAATTCCCCACAGTTTACCTTGTTAATTTACTGTAGGTACTTGAAGGTCTCTATCATATCTCCCCTCTCCCTTCTCCCTTCTGGTTTTCACTGAGTACATACTGTATTTAGTGCCTTGAGATGCTTGTCATAGGACCTGCCCTGCTGGCTCTGAATCATTTGTGTAACTCTGTGCTGTACTGTTTCCAACCTATTCCTGTCCTTTCTGAGGTGAGGGCTCCAGAACTGGATGCAGTACTCCAGATGAGGCCTCACCTGGGATTTGTATAGGGGAGGTATTACACCTTTTCTTCTGCTATCAATACCTAACATTCTAACATACTAGACGCCAGCAGAGTAGGCCTATTGGTCAGTATCCTGATTTGGTACTGTAGCCCTCTATCTGTCTCCTTCCGCTGTTACTCCATCCCCCAGTCCTGCCGCCCCAGGCAAACCAGCCTCTGCTTCACCCCTTGCCTATATCTGTCCCACCCTCTCTTAAATCCCTCCACCCGAGCTGTCTGTACCAGCTCCCCAGGCAGCACATTCAATGGTTCCACCACTCTCTTGGTGAAGTACCTCCTCCTCCTCCTTTCCCCCCAATCCTACCACCCTCACTCTTCCAACTGTGTCCTCTGGTGATTCCACCCTCCTTCAGTTAAGATCCTATCTCAGCTTACCTTATTTACTCCCCTGAGGTACTTGAAGACCTCAATCATGTCCCCCCGGTCCTTCCTCTCCTCCAGTGAGAACAGGTTGAGCTCCCCAAGTTGTTCCTCATATGTCATATCCCCCAGGCCCTGGATCATTCTGGTTGCTCTCCTCTGAACCCTCTCCAGGAGTTGGATGTCCCTCCTTAGGTGTGTCCTCCAGAACTGCACACAGTACTCAAGATGTGGTCTAACCAGGCTGTTGTATAGTGGCAAAATCACCTCTCTGTTTCTTGAGGAAATCCCTGTAGTGATGCATCCCAGCATCCTATTTGCCCTGACCACAGCCCTCCTGCAGTGCTCTGAATTATTCATGTTAACATCCACCAAGACTTCTAGGTCTCTTTCCCCTGCCGTGGCCTGCAGCTCACCTCCCCCAAGGGTGTACACATAGTTGGGGTTTTCCAACCCTAGATGTAGTACCTTGCACTTGGTGGAGTTAAATTTCAATTTCTAGGTGCAGGACCACCTATCCAGAGTATCCAGGTCCTCTTGCAGGTCAATCTGCCCTCCTCCCCCTCCACCACCGTCCCCAGCTTAGAGCCATCTGCAAAGAGACTCATTTCACACCCGATACCTTCCTTGATATCGGAGATGTAGGCATTAAACAGGAGTGGCCCCAGGACTGATCCCTGTGGGACCCCAATTATGACCTCCATAGGAGACGAGACCTCCCCTGTCCCGCTAATCCTAGTTTTCTGTTAGTCATGCTATAGGCCTTGTTGCACTGGCTCATTTGTTTAAGGGAGTTACTGATGAAAACTCAAAGATCATGTCCCTTTTCTGTAGTTTTAAGTCTTCCCCCACCCATCCAGTACTCTGTATTGGGGTTCTTTTTCTCTATGTGCATTATCTTGCACTTTTTGGCATTGAAATTTAACTGCCACATGTTTGACTACCCCTCTAGTGTTTGTAGGTCCCTCTGCATATCCCTTATTCCCTCATCACTACCTATCCTCCCACATAGTTTTGTCTCATCTGTGAAGTGATACAGTCTGCCCCAGATTCCATCACCAATGTCATTAATGAACATGTTGAAGAGAACCAGATCTAGGACAGATTCCTGTAGAACCCCACTCGTAACCTCCCTTTTCTCTGATTTAACCCCATTGACCACCACCCTCTGCTGCCTCCCTCCTAACCAACTACCCACTTAGTTCACTAAGGTTTTTGTTGCATTCAGTCTTCCATATTTTTAACAACCCTTTGTGCATTACTGTACTCCACGGGGTCCTCTTTGATTAGTGATTCCATCAGCTTCCCCATGATGGAGGTCAGACTGACAGGCCTGTAGTTCCTTGGTTGCTCCCCATCCCCCCATCCCTTATAAAGCAGTACAGTGTCTACCATTCTCAAGTCCCTTAGAACTTCCCCATACCCAAGTGAGCTGTTGAACAGCCCAGCCAGTGGTTCAGCCAGTTCTGCTGCTAATTCCCTAGATTTAATGAAAGATGACTACAAGTGGCACTGCAAATTATTCCCTTAGCTCCAGTTATAAGTGTGCCATATATCCCATCTTCCTCCTGGGAAGTAACAAGCTTAATCTTTGCTAGGTAGTCAGCTACCAGTACCACTGTCATGTCTACAGGCTAAAGCAGGGCCACTCCTAATGTCATAGACCCTCACAATGAGCACTCACCCTTCCCTGGAGGCCTTAGGGTGTACACTGAAGCAAAGTATTCATTTGGTCATCTCCTGCCTCTCCCAAAGGTTCCTATTTTTTAGCGGACCAATCCCTTCTTCACTTTCCTGTTGTTTATAAAATAATTTACTGTGAACTTATTAAAGCAAACATTTCTTATTAGGAGGAATTTACCATTACAGTAGGTATGTACTTCTTGTTAAGTTTTGTATTAAAAAAGACTGCTGCAGTTGTCTCTTATTTCAGTTCCTTCTTCACCTCTTGCACCTCTTCATTCCTCTTGCCCTCCTCCTCATCCTCTTTCTCCTCTTCTTTCTTTTCTTCTCTTCCTTCTCACTCTATTCCTGAAACTCTTCCTCAGCCCCCTCCTCCATTTTTTTCTCCCATTGCCTGCTGTTGCTCTTAATGCCTTTTTGGCTCTTAATCCTCACAAGGGTGGGAGTCCAGATGGTGTTGACCTTCTCTCTGCTCATGCCACTGCTCTTCCTATTTCCTATCTCCCTAACCTCTCTTTTTTTTTTCCTGTGTCCCAGACTCATGGAAGCTGGATGCTGTTGTTCCCCTTCCTAAAAGGGGTGATCTCTCTCTCTTCCCCTAGTAACTTCCAACCTATCTCTCTCCTTCCCATTTTAGCTAAGCTCCAGGAACACTTTGTTCATTTCCATGTCTCCCATTTTCTTGACTCCTTTCCAGTCTGGCTTTATGCAGTCTCATTCCACTACCACCTCTCTTCTCTGGCTCACTGACTGTCCTCTCTGGTATAGATCAGGGCCTTAACACTTCAGCTATTTTGATTGATTTAGCAAAAGCTTTTGACATTGTAACCCATCCCATTCTCCTGGACAGACGTAAGATAGCTGAACTCTCAGTTTCTTCAGTTGAGTGGTTCTGATCCTACTTTTAGGGCAGGTTGCAACCTGTCTGTATTGGAGACACCCATCTCCTCCCCCCCATTCCCTATCAGCTTAGATATCCCCCAAGGGTCCGTCTTGGACTCAGTTCTTTTCTCTATTTTTCTAAATGATCCCCCAAGGCCTGCTCCTGTGTCTTAATACATATATTTGCAGATGATACAGTTTTATTTTCCTCTGGCTCCTCTTCCCCGATGTTACGAACAAACTCCAACTGGACTTTAACAACATTTTGAATTCATTCTGAGTTAATCAGTTATCTCTCAATGCCAAAAAAAAAAAAAACAGTCTCCATTACTTTTGGCACCAGCCAGACTTGCCAGAGTCCTTCCAATTCCTTCCTTTCATCCCTTGATGGTGCAATTATTGAAGATGTCTCCTCCTTCAAGTACCTTAGGGTATGGTTAGATCATCATCTAGATTTCTCTATTTATGTGGATGCTGTTCACAGGAAGCTTCACCCTAAGCTTAGAGTTCTTTACAGAAATAATTGACCCATTTCACTTTCCGCTGTCTGAGAAATCCCCACTAAGACGATTTTTCATCATTTTTGACTATGGAGATATTGTTTATAGTGCTGCTCCAAGTCTGCTTTAGATAGACCGGATCCTCTCTGTCATGTCTTTTGTCACTTTGCCCTTGATAAACCCTTACATACTCATCACTGTACCTTGTATTCTTCCCTCTCCCTCCCCTCCCCTCTCTTAATGGTAGGTATTTCACCCACTGTGTCTCCTTCTTCTCCAAATTTTGGTTTGGCTCTCTCCCCTCATATCTAACCTCTCTCCTTCCCCTCCCATCCTTCTACTCTCTTCGTAGAACTTACTTTCACTCTTTTGCCCTCTCTCAAATGAAATCTACTGCTCACCAGGCTGCCTTCTCCTAAACATTGGGGTTCCCTCCCCATTTCTATTCACTCTGCTCCTTCCTTTCCAGCTCTTAAAGCTCTCCTTTGTGAGTTCTCTACTTACTCCTACAGTTGCTTCTGACATTGGGTTTACTTCTTACCTACAACTTACCTAATTCTCTATCCCTCAGTATGTCCCCACTTCCCCAGTATCAGTCATTCACCCAGTTTTTATTTTGTTAAGTTAGTATCTATTTAATTGTTCTTTTGTGCAGTTTCACAATTTATTGCTTGGTAACATTTTTGTCAATTTATTTTTAGACATAATGTCATGTTTATTTTTGCTATAACAATTCCATTCCATGCATTTTTTTGTGTCTGTAATATTTTTCCCGCTTTCCCTTCCTCCAAGACACATCTGGAAATGAGCTGTTACCAGCTTAGTATATCTTTTCTAGCAGTAGTAGTAAAAATGTTATTCATAGAAATAGGAACAGGGATAACAACTCAATCGAACCAGAGGTTCATTTTCAATGAGGTCCCTTTGTATGAAAATCAGTTACACATAAAACAAATCACAAGTTAAGGTTACATAAAATTAAATGAAAAGTTAACATAATTAAACAGATTGCCATCAAAAGTCAATATACCTTACATGATCTATATCTCAACTCATGTGATGCCGCTGGTTCAACAAGGCAAGGTTACACAGATGACCTACCCACCTTCACTCTACAGTCTGGTGTTTTAAATTAAAATCCCATGGCTGATTTAAGTGATCTTGTTTTTAAATGTTCTAAAATTTGTTGGGGATAAAGTCCCTTCCAGAGTTTGTTCATAAAAGTCAAAAGATGAAAGTTGTTCCTGTCATGCAGTGTTAACCTGTTTAAATTTCTATATAAGTCACAGGGATGCATCCATCAAGGGGCGTCGAGGAGAAGCGAGCCAGCCTGTTGTGTATTACATCCAGTCTATCTAGCTCCATTTTCTGGCAAAACCTTTGAAATAAATACATAGATAAATAAATACGTACATAAATACATACATGCATCAATAAATATATAGACATAAATACATACATACATAAATAAATATATACATACATACATAATACATACATATATAAATACATACATACATAAATAAATAAATATATACATACATACATACATAAATACATACATAAATGCATACATACATACATAAATATATACATTCATACAGAAATACATAATACATACATAAATACATACATACATAAATATATACATACATAAATACATTATACATAATACATATATAAATATATACATAAATACATACATACATAAATAAATACATGTATACATACATAAATACATAATGCATACATACATAAATATATACAATATATATGAATACATAATATACATAAATACATACATAAAGAATACATACATACATACATACATACATAAAGACACATACATGCATAAATACATACATACATAAATAAGTAAATACATAAATAAATAAATAAATAAATAAATACATACATACATATTTCTCTGCCTTTGAACCCCATTCACCCAGTTGTGTCTTGTATCCTGCTTTCTGACTTCTACCTGTCTGCACTCGACTCCAGCCTCTTAATTACCAGATTTATTTGGATGCTTGGCTGGTTATTGCGTCATTTCTAGAGCTGTGCAGAATTTTAAAGTTCTGCTTCTACTGGAATTTTATAAAATTTCAGAAACGGTACCTGATTCTTCAGAATTTCTACAGATGCAGAATGTCGCAATGTTGCAATTCTGAAAGCAGAATGTTAACTGTGGAATTGTTCCATAGTGTATGTAAACAGCAGATTCAGTGTCAGCAAAACTCTGAATATCATTCTGCAGATTATGGGAGCTGCAGTACATATAAATGCTTTTTAACATTTTATGGAATTACTAACGAATTTAAGATTCAGAATTGCCATTCCACATGAATTCCAATGGCAGAGTTTCGCATTCCACACAGGTGTAATTATTTTTGCTTATTACAATACCATCAGAGCCAGACTAAGCACAGCATGAAGAGCACATCTGAACAGGGCAATGGAAGAAGCGAGACCCCCATAAAAACTTAAGTTGTCCAGTTGGCCTTATTTCATCTATGTCTCTGTCCAAATTTCTCTAGAATTCATCACTGATGAGTACATCTCCTAATATCTTGGACATTACAGTCCTAATTTCTCATTTAGGAAGTGAGCAAAAATAACACAAAACCACCTACATAGACTTTGATGGCAGATAAGGACCGCTTGGCCCATCTAGTCTGCCCATTTCCCTACCTACAGGATAGGCCATAGATCCTAGTTAACCAACAGCCTATTTCTTCCTACCCCCCACAAGAATTGCCTTATGTCTGTCCCATGCATTCTTGAATTCTCCCACAGTTTTAGACCCCACAACCTCCTCAGGAAGGCTGTTCCATGCATCCACTACCCTCTCTGTGAAATAATACTTCCTCACATTGCTCCTGAACTGCCCTCCTTCTATCTTTAAATTGTGTCCCTTGTTCTTGCAAGTCTCTTTTTCTGAAAGATGCTACCCTCTTGGACTTTGTTGATTCCACTGAGGTACTTAAAAGTTTCTATCATGTCCCCCTCTCCTTCTTTCCTCAGGGTATACATATTAAGCTCCTTAGTCTCTCCTCATACGGCTTCTCCTGCAGACCCTGCACCATTTTAGTTGCCCTCCTCTGGACTACCTCTATCCTGTCTATGTCCTTGCGGAGATGGGGTCTCCAGAACTGGACACAGTACTCCAGATGGGGTCTCACCAACTGTCTGTACAGAGGGATAACAACTTCCTGTTTTCTGCTGCTGATGCCTTTCCCTATACATCCCAGTATACCCCCAGCCCTTCCTACTGCCTTCTCGCATTGCTTGCTAACCTTAAGGTCATCTGATATGATTACCCCCAGGTCCCTTTCCTTTTTTGTTGCTGTTACTACCTCCCCACCCATTGTGTATTCTTCCCCTGGGTTCTTGTTTCCCAGGTGCATTATTTTGCACTTCTTTGCATTGAATCCTAGCTGCCATACTTCTGACCATTCCTCCAACCTTGCCAAGTCCCTTTTCATCCTTTCCACACCTCCTTGTGTGTCAACCCTGTTGCAGATCTTTGTGTCATCTGCAAAAAGGCATACTTTTCCTTCCAGTCCCTCTGCAATGTCACTGATGAAGACATTAAAAAGGACTGGACCCAATACTGAACCCTGCGGTACCTCACTAGTAACCTCTCTTTCTTCAGAGTGGACTCCATTTACAATTACCTTCTGTGTCCTGTTTTTCTAGCTAATGTTTTACCCAGGCTACCACCCTGGGATCCACTCCCAGGCTGGTTAATTTGACTATTAATCTTTTGTGTGGGACTGTGTCAAATGCCTTGCTAAAGTCTAGGTAGGCCATGTCCACAGCCCCTCCCTGGTCTACTACTTTGGTCACCCAGTCAAAGAAATCTATTAGATTTGTCTGACATGACCTTCCCGCTCTGAATCCGTGTTGCCTTAAACTGAAAATATGGGTTGGTCTCTGCAGATGATGTTTGTTGTTCTCTTACTTGTGATATGGAGCCCCAGCATCGAGGTTTGTATAGGGTTCCAGGATCAATAAGGCCAGCGCTGAATACCATTATTGTAATTATTTGCACTGTCTATTACTTGTTGTCTTACACTTTGTATTGATATTGATCTGTGCTGTTCTCTGTACTTTTACTGCATCTAGTGTAATGGATTTTATTGTACTTGTATCATCCCTGTCACACACACACACACACACACACACACACACACACACACACACACCTTACCAGGATGCAACTGAAAATGAGGTCAGACTTAGTGTGGTTTTCTGGCCAAAATGTCTCAGTAAATTAAATGTTAGTTGCCGTATTGGTCCTTGTACAATAAGAAGTACAAAATAGGCGATTTAATACCTTTTAATGTAAAACATTGTTGGTCCAATAAAAAGTATCAAATCACCTATGTTGTGCATCTCAGTAAATAAATAATACACATTTCTGCCCTCTTTAACCTTTTGCTCTCTACAACCTATCAACAGTCTGGAAGACAGCTAAGGTCCCACCCCTGTATAAAGACAGAGATAGACAGGACATCAACAACTACCAGCCTACAGTGTCTCCATCCTGTCTACATTGTCCAAATGTCTGGAGAGATTTGTTCATGCCCAAACCTTAGATTACTCACTCACTCCCTCATAACCAATTTCTATCCCCTGTATAGTCAAGCTTCCATACTAAGCATTCCACTGCTGTGGCATTTCCCAAAGTAACAATCAATGTTCACAGGCTAAAGAGAAAGGTCACATCACTGAACTATTCATTGTTGACCTGAGCACTGGTTGACCACCAGTTTTTATCCTCAGGACACTGAATAAACTTTGATTTGACCACCTAACAATATTGTGGCTCAACAATTACTGGACCTTGAGTGGTGCATGTAGAAGATTACTGTTGGTACCACCACCTCTGAACCTGAGCTTGTAAAGAAGGATGGACTTCAGGGTTCTGTACTAGGCCCCCTGCTTTTCTTTATGTTTGTTAATAACCTAATAACCCATAGTGTACAAAGCAAGGTACACATACATGCTGATGACACAATTCTCTGTTACAGTAGCCCTACATTGGCTGTGTGAAAAATCACTCCTGACCAACTTTCCAGCAGTGGAAAGTTAACTAAATAAGAACACTCTAATTTTCTGTGTCAACAAGACCTAGACCACCCTTGATCTCAAACAGGTCCTGTTCTTCAAATACCTGAGAAAGCAGCTAGACCCCCAGCTCATCATAAGCATTCACAGCACATCTCTAGTATCTCTAGTCCATTGGGTCCCAGCCAAATAGTCATTTACAGTGTCAGAAACTGCCTCAGGTCTCTTACACAAATGCAGGTACTAAGACAATTCTTACTTCCTATTCTGTACTGTGGAGATGTGGTGTGCTGCTTTGCTCCTAAAGTCAGGTGGCGCAGGTTGTACTTGTATGTCAGTTAGCTAAAATACTAAATATATATTATTGTATTTAATTTAATGAGAGCTAACACTCTGTGTTTATCATTTTACATTATTATTACTTATCATCCCTTAGCAAAAGTATTCTGATTGAGGTAATCCTGTGCAAACATGCCAAAGGACATGGATTAGAAGCTTCTTGGGAGGCAGTATAGCCGCAGTGGTCTAAGGCTCTGAGCTGCAAATCTGGTGACATCCAGCAGACCAGACCTGGGTTTGAATCCCACAGCTTCCACTTGCATACTGTGTGACCCTGAGCAAGTCACTTAACTTCCTTGTGCTCCCAGGTCGCACCTGGAAACAAGCTCCAGCTTAGTGTGCCATTCCTGATTAAACAATTTCCCCTTTCTTCAGGCTGACTGAGACTTGAGACTTGGAATGACTTCACACTGCCAGTGTGAGGGAGGAAGGAGTTAATATAAAAGTAAATATTCTCAAAAAAATATTACAAAATATCAGATGCTAGATCATATGACATTTCACACATTCTATAGAGTGATGTACCTCAAAGGTCAGATGACCTCCATAACTTAAAGAAACCACAATGGCTTTGGAATGTGAGAATTAGGAAAAGAGTTCTTGAACTTTTGATTGCAGGACCTGAAGAATAATGCATAAGGGGGGCTTGGTGAAGAGGTCTTTAACTTTTGATCAAAGGACCTAATGAATCTGTATTTGATCTAAACTGTGACTAGCACAAAGTATTACCAGGATGATTTAATGTACTGTATGTGTAGTATAGTGCTTGCTTGCTTCTGTCTCTGCTTCTATATTTGATCTGTACCGTTCTCCTATTGTGTCTACCTGTACTGACGTGGAACCTTCTCAAAAGAGTCTTTGACTCAAAGATATTTTCCAAATACTTAATAAATAAAAATAATGCATAAAGGAGGGCTTATCTCAACACTTAAAAAAGATGAACCCACATGCTTGCTGAGCTTGAGGTTTGCTGGAGAGATGAATAAGACAAAGGAGCATACACTTGTCTTTTGCTTCCTGCCCTGGGAACTGCTCTCTTCCTGCCCTGGGCACAGCTCTCTTCCTCCCCTGGGCACAGCTCTCTTCCTGCCCTGGGAACAGCTCTCTTCCTGCCCTGGGCACACAGCTCTATTATTACTACCTTGGACACAGAAAAAAGATCTCTTTGCTTCTGTATTTAAACATGGACTCACAATAGTCTCTGAACTCTCTCCCTTGAAGAGCATAAGATTGCTATGGAGAGCCAGAAATTGACTTTTAGACATTGCTATGGACCAGCAACTGCCTGTAGCCCTAGAATGTTAAACTTGTGCTAAGACCCCGAAAGAACTTGGACTGAAACTGATCCAAGCTAACAAGACACCGATTTATGGAAAAGAACCAGAACTGGGATTGTGACTTTAAAATCTACCAGCACAAAGATCTCCTACTTCCCTGCCAAGAGTGCAGATAAAGAGGCTTCATGCCAGATAACACATTTAAGCATGTATTTATTAATACTTTTGCTAAAAGGCATGCTCGGGGATCAGCACAATTGGGGTGGGGGTCAAATCTGATTTTCAGTGCAATCTAATAGGTATACACTGTAGCTTAACATGTTTAATTATGTCTGCTAAGAGATAAACAATGGTATTACTTTGAAATGTTTTGTTTGCAAATTGAACCTAGTTACTCTTCCTGAAACAAGTGGTCTATATGCATTGTATGCATATGTAAACTCTAGAGAATTCTTAGATCTTTTGTAATGTGGCTTAGTTAAAAAAAGAAAAATAGGTAGGAGACTGTGTATTACAAGGCTATAGTACCATCAAGAGGTGTTGGTGACACATGAAACTTGAGAGCAAAGCTTGAGAGGTTCCACCATGTCACCAGAACTTCAGTTGGTGTTATAGTGGAGAGATACACAGTTCCCTATATTTTATGTTTTATAATACAGTGAATTCCACTTGTGTCCAATTAAAATATATGCAACTTTCAGATATATGTACATTTTTCTTCTGCCCCAAATCCTTTCAAATTCTATGCTGTTTATTTATTTTTATTTTTCTTTGGTTGTATGCAAGCAACTTTTTCTTGTATGCAATGTTCTTGCCCTTTTTCCTGGCATTCTGATATGACTGAGGTAGTAATTACTCACATTTGGGGTGAAATTAATACTAAATAGTGTTGTAGGTATAGCTTAAAAGGTGTTATGAGTTATGTACACTCAGAATGCTGTCTACAAATCAATTGACAAAACCAAGAGAACTACGTTCTGTACTGAGCATGAGGTACAACTGCTTGATAAGCCTTCCCTGCCTGGAATACAATAATATATTTAATTACTGTACTGATAAACACGCCTTCCTGCAAGCTTCTAAAATGTATACATTATTTTCTGCATATAATGCAGTTTCAGATGCATACACAAATATTGCTGTCCTCAACAGTGTGCATATAAGAGGAATTGACCGTGTAGGGATCCAAGGAGTTTTTCAGTAGTACTCAGAAATCAGAAAATGTGGTGAAAATCTATCTTAGCCAACAATTTATTATACAGAAAAGATGTGCAACATGGTGGGAAAGTATAGCTCTACAAAAGGTGTGACAGTTGATAACATTTTCAAGTTTGCCACGCTTGCGCATTGCAAACTTATTGCTATGAGTAGTGTGTGTGAAAACTTCAAAAGAAGGAGCCGCTGAACAGCTGATCGCTGTTCAGTCATGGAACAAATATGTGTGGAATGCAGTTGATTCTGCACATGCACAGTAGCATCACTGCTTTTGTGCATGTGTGGAAACCACCCACTCCCCAGAAAAGCCGACATGGGAGGCCCAATCCCCGTATCGGCATGTATCCCACATTGCAGCACACTGGGAGCCCACCCCAGTGTGCTGAGACAGTTTTCCTGACACCGGGATGCTCACTTCTGGTGTTGGATGCCTCCAACCCCAAGCTCAATTTCTTTGCCAATGGGGGTGCTCAATCCCCATCAGCATCAGGCCCCCCAAACTCATATGGCACACTGGGAGTCCACCCCAGTGTGCCCCCACCCCAAGTTCACTTTTTTATTTTACAGACAGGGGTGCCCAATCCCCACTGGCATCAACCTCCCCCCAAACTCATGTGGCACACTGAGAGCCCACCCCAGTGTGCCAAAAGTATTTTTTTGTTACCTGTAAGTAAAGAAAACAGTCCCCCAGAGTCTTTTTTTAATATTGTTAACCTGCAAAAAAGAAAACGGTCTTATGTCATTTCACCTGTCCCCTTCCCCATCCTGACCCTCCCTCTGCACACCCACCTCCCTGCACCCCCGTCGTTTCACCTGTCCCCCTCCCCCATCCTGAGCCTCCCTCTGCACACCCACCTCCCTGCACCCCCCTCACCCCATACTTACCTTTGGAGGTCAGGAGCAGCGATCTTCTGTGGACCAGGATGCATCTGCACTCTTCAAAAGTGGACCACAAACTGAAGAAAATCGCAGTAAGCCCTATAACGGGAGTCAATGGGGGGAAGGGTGTTTCAACGTAGATTGATATCTCAGCCATTTTTAGGACTTTTGTTCCCAAATTTTCAACATGAGGTTCTTGGGATCCCACGTCATGCACACTGGCACCGTTGTTTTGTTTCTCAGTTCCTAAAGGTGATTTCATGGTCACTGCGTGGAATCACCTTTTGGGACTGATTAATGAAACGACAGTGCCACAGTTAATGAGGAGAGATTCCAAAAAGCCCACGTTGCATATTTGGTGAAAAAATTCCCAAAAATTACTGTGTTACAAGCGTGCCTTGAGCAGTTTTTACACACGCTCGTAACTTCGCCAATTTTTTATATTTTCACTCCAGATTTTCAACATTGCCATTTTTTTACACCTCCTCATGAACAGTATAGCTGTCATTTTTCACATCCTCCCAGAAATGTGTTTTCACACCTGTGGTGCAGAATGGCGCAGTCACTGTGGGAAATCAGCTTTTGGGACAGATTAACAAAGTCACAGTGCCGCTGTTCATGAGGAGAAGTCCAAAAATGGCCATGTTGAAAATTTGGTGAAAATATTCCAAAAAATGATTGTGTTACAGGCATGCATTGCACAGTTTCTGTGCGCACTCATAACTTCACCAATTTTTCATATATTTACTCCAGATTTTCAACAGTGCCAGTTTTTCACACCACCTAATGAACAGAACAGCTGCCATTTTTCAAATCCTGCCTGAAATGTGTTTTCATACCTGTGGCGCCAAATGGCACAGTCGCTGTGCAAAACCACCTTTTGGGACTGCGTAACAAAATTATAGTGTCACTGTTCATGAGGTGGGGTCACAAAAAGCCCATGCTGAAAATTTGGAGCATCGGGGTTGTGACTTGGGATCATCTGCCATAATGCTCATGCCATTCCACCCCCACCCTGCAGCCAGTGACAGGCATTGAGGTGTGCCTTGGGGTCTTTGGCCCCAACATTCACCTCATTCTCCTATACTGCACCCATCTCAGTGTATTTCCTTATGGAATGGGGTGAGCGTTATGGCCAACAACCCAAAGGCACACTCCCAACACCTGTCAGTCTCTGCAGGGTGGGGGTGGGGTTGGTGTCAGTTCAATACTTCACCGCCATTTCTATCATGCATCTCTCTAACTCCTGCACTACCAATGCCAATGCTAGCAAGCAAACATTCGGCAATGACAAATGCTTGTTATACTTTACAGTGGCAATTTTGTCAAAGAAATGCAGTCACTTACCTAAGAATGTCCTTGTTAGTGAAGCGACTGCCTTTGTTTGACAAAATCATCACTGGAAAGTGTAAAATCAAGCTTTTACACATTGCACAAACTTCACAGCCACTCTAAAAGGAACAGGTGTGTTCAGTGACAAAGATAAAATGCAAATGAACTCCAGTCATGGCACTAACCCATTAGGCAGGCTGAGGATCAATACAAAATGGACACACAATGAACTGTGTATCAAAATACCATTTATTTTCACTTGCAATGCAGATGGACAAACAAACGGACCTATCCGGCCCACAGTGGAACAGAAAAGATTCTCTTTTTTCTTTTTTTTTTAATTCAAGTTTATTTATTTTCAATACAGAGCAAGAAGTGTTACATACAGACATACAAGTTATAAGTCAACCAGTGTGACACAGGATAATGTTAGACACTTCTTACTCCACCCTGTCCTCCCTCCCATCCTCTCCACCCTCCCCTCCCTTCCCCCCACCTCGCGCTTCCTCTTACAAATCTACAGTATCAGTTTCTCCTTCAGTACAATTCAGATAACAGGTCAATTCTCGAGTGCTAAAGGCCCCTCTCAATCCGTCCCAGGTGGCTGCACCCCAGTTTGAAGCAAGTATAAGGTATGTAATCATTCCCATATTTTGACATATCTAGGGAGACAATCCGTCATACTCGCTCCAAGCTTTTCCACACTTAAGTTAAACAGTAGTTCCCTCAGCCATTCCAAGTAGGTCAATGGGAGATCATCCAGCCAATGTCTGAGTACTAACTTTTTAAGTGAGGAAGAGATCATAGCCAGATAGCACCTCCTGGACTTCTCTTTGACAGCTGTATAATCTCCCACTAAACGCACCTCTATAGTGAAATACTGCTCAATCCCAAGGAGAGGTTCTGCTTTGGTTTTAATTGTTTCCCATATCTCTTTCACTGGAGGGCAGTCCCAAAATATATGAGAAAGAGTTCCCTCTTCTTGGTGACATCTGTTACCTAAGGGGCTAGGTAGGTGCCCAATTATATGCAACTTAGAAGGGGTCCAGAACAAATGATTTAAAAATTGGAAACTGCATTACCCTTAATCTAGCCTGGGAAATATACTGATAAGTGTGTCACCATGTCTGTCTCCTGGCTGACTTTGGAATCACACAGCCAGATTCCAGCCCTTGACCAGGCTTCACCAGCCCTCCATCGGCACGGCCATGGCTCAGGAACCAGCCGCTGTGCCGCTTGCCTCCTGGCCAACTTTGGAAAAAACCAGCCAGATTCCAGCCCTTGACCAGGCTTCACCAGCCCTCTGTCAGCATGGCTACAGCTTGGGAACCAGCCGCTCTGCCGCTTGCCTCCTGGCCAACTTTGGAACCACACAGTCAGATTCTAGTCCTTGACTGGGCTCCAACAGCCCTCCGTCGGCGCGGCCACAGCTCGGGAACCAGCCACTCTGCCGCTCACCTCCTGGCCAACTTTGGAACCACACAGCTGGATTCCAGCCCTTCAACAGCTTCACCAGCCCTCAATCGGCACGGTCATGGCTCGGGAACCAGCCACTCTGCCGCTCGCCTCCTGGCCGACTTTGGAACCACACAGCCGGGTAAGAACTCCTGAGTGGCTGGGGAAGCAGTGAGTGCTGCCATTGGCTCAACGCTCCATGGTGAACCCTGATTGGACCCCTGCTCTTTTCACTTAGCACTTATTGGCTGCTCCTCCTGCTGTAATTCTTACTTGCTTCTGGGCCATTGCGCCCATTGACTTTAGTGGAAAGCAGACAGATTTTTGGCCCGCTCCTCAACCTGTGACTACTGAGCCTGCCATATTTTGGCCTTGCTTAAATTGTTAATTTTTACTGTTTAGAGCCGATTCTGAATAATCTGTTTGTGATACTGCTCAAGCTGCCATCTTGTACTCTTTTCCCTATCTCTGACCCCTCACTCCTCGGGTCCCGAACTGCCCCTCTCTTGCTGTAGCTTTATGTTTTTTTTCTTTTTCTTTTTCTCTCCCTCTAAGTTTTATTTATTTTTTCTTCTCTGCCTCATTTAACTCTCTCCCTTTCCCTCCCCCCATGGTGCCAGGTCAAGTTCCTATATAGCACTTGTCTCTGGTTGCTGCCGCCCTGCTTGTGCTCCTTTCTTTGTCTGCTCCTTGCCTCCCGATTTAGCCTCCTTGTCACCATCCTATTCTCCTAGCTCTCCGCTTTAGTAACATCTGCCATCTCTTCCTCCCTCCTCCAGATTCCAGCCCTTGACCAGGCTTCACCAGCCCTCCGTCAGAGTGGCAGCGGCTCAGGAACCAGCCGCTCTGCCGCTCACCTCCTAGCCGACTTTGGAACCACACAGCTGTGTATGAACTCCTGAGTGGCCGGGGAAGCAGTGAGAGCTGCCATTGGCTCAACGCTGTCCTTGGTGAACCCTGATTGGACCCCTGCTCTTTTCACTTAGCCCTTATTGGCTGCTCCTCCTGCTGTAATTCTTACTTGCTTCTGGGCCATTGTGCCCATTGACTTTAGTGGAAAGCGCCACATTTTTATGCCCGCCCCTCCCCCACCTCCCACCTTTATTAAATAGACCTTTCACCATGCCTCTTGCAGGAACCTCCTCACTCACTCTTTACTGGTTCCTCACCAGGTCCGCCCTCTCTCTCCCCCCACTTTTGTCATAACCTCTCTGTTACTGCTGTCTCCCTGGCCTCTCCTCCTGCCTATACATTTCAGTTTAGCATGCATTCCACCCTCTCAATGTTCACCCTTCTCCTCTTCCTCTCTGCCCTCCCCCCATTCCATGTTCCTAAAGCCTGCTTCCTCCCCCCAAAGCTATAAACTGATTAATGCCTATTGTTGCACTGGCACTCTTCCTTATGATGTAAACCCTGCCCCCAGGAGTCACCAGTCACTACAAAACTCCCTTCTCGCAAGGGTGCACTGGGCCCCAGTGTCTACCAACTACACAACTCTGTTGCTGAACCTTAACATCTACACCATGGCACGTCCCTGTCCAAAAATGGAACATAAGCTCTCCCTCAGGGAATTACGCCTGGGCACCTTGAAACTCCTGCTCCTCCTCCTCCTACTGCTATTGGGAAATGTACACCCCAACCCTGGCCCAAACACAGCCAGGGCTCCCACCCTGACCAAGCCCTCTGGCACTCTCTCAATAATTTCCTGAACATCTGCAGTCTTCTCCACAAGCTTGACTCTCTGCAAGTCTTTTCAAGCCTCCACAACCCAGATATTTTGGCAGTTGTCGAAATCTGGCTCACCCCCTCTGTGCCTGACCAAGCAATCACCCTCCCAGGCTATAATGTCTTTAGGCTTGATCGCAAGTCAAAAAGAGGTGGTGGATGTGCGTTGTACCTAAAAGACACTCTTCTGGGACACCCTGTTGATGCTGTCCTTCCAGCCACCTCTGCACAGAGTTTGCCCATCAGAATCCTGCTAGGTGCTCACAATAAAACCCTCACAGTCGTTACTGTATATATCCCATCTAAAGAGCAAGGACCCAGACTACCCGCTGTACTGGACCTCGTCAGGTCACTACCACCTGACTCCGAAACCACCCTACTTGGTGACTTCAATGTAAACTGGCTGGCGGCTGAGGCTGGGGCTGTTAGGGACTCTGTCATATCAGCCAACCTTACCCAGATGCTGGACTCCCCAACCAGAAAGAACTATAAAACTAGGACCAGCACCCTCTTGGATTGGATTCTGACCATCCACCCCTCTCGGATCACAAGCACCACCATCCTTTCTGACTCACTCAGTGACCATTCTCCCATCAGCTGTACCTGGTCCAACAAATTCTGCCCCCCCCCCACAATCAACTTCAGTGGAGTTCTACCTTCTGGTCATCTAACTCACCTCAAATCACACCTTCTCCTACAGGACTGGTCTCCTATCCTCAGGGCAAATGATACAAATTCTGCCCTGGACCAATTCATTCACATCTTTAATGAAGCCTATAATATATACGCTACCCTCAAGAAATGCAAAGTTAAATCTCTCTGCAACCCATGGCTATCAGGTGCCCTCCTAAAGAAACTAAAATCCAGGGACCACCTGTGGGAACTGGCTACATCCACCGGTAAGCAAGTTGACATTCAAAACTATAAACGTGCACGGAATGATTGCACTCAATCCATTTGAAAACAGAAATCTGACTACTACAAGAAAGTCCTCGATGACACCTGGGGAAATGGGAGGGATTTCTGGAACAATATAAAAGAAGTCACTGGGAAGCAGTCCAAATCACCGCCGACCTTGTTCAAGGTTAACGGGATTACCACACTGGACCATAAAATCATTGCTGACACTTTCAACATTGCTTTCACTGACCTTAGCAGTGTTCTCCCCACTGATTTTTTCAATGATGATAACGCTGCCACATCCAGCAACCCCACTGCCCCTGCCAGCCACCCCCCTTCTACTTCAAAGCAGTAAAAAAGAATGAAGTTCGCAAGTACGTCACCAAAGCCATTAACAAATCCAGATCTAGCAACGATACACTTGACCTCAAGCTTCTGTCCCTCACCTTAGAAGAAGTCCTGGGGCCTCTTCCCAGGATTTTTAACCTCTCCCTCTCACTTAGCCAGTTCCTGGACAAAAGGAAATCAGCTACAGTCACTCTGATCCATAAAAGTGGTGATAAGGCCACACACGGGAACTATCACCCTATCTCTATCCTACCCCCCCCCCCCAAAGCCACTGGAATGGATAGTAGCAGATGAGCTCACTGACTATTTGGACAAATATGACGTTCTCTGCCGGCAGCAACATGGCTTCAGAAAATGGCATAGCACTGCTAGCACCCTACTTGAGTTCACTGGTGCCATCCACAGCTCTCTGGACAACGGACTACTCACTAGTGCTATCTATATTGACTTGACCAAGGCCTTTGATATGGTCCACCACTGCCTCCTGCTTGGCCAACTACAGAGCTCTGGGCTGTCCACTGAATCTGTTGCTTGGTTTAAAAGCTACCTTGAAAACTGGTCACAATGTGTAAAAATTGTGAATGTGTTCTCTGATGCCAAACCTGTTTGCTCTGGTGTCCCCCAGGGCTCTATCCTGGGCCTCCTACTTTTCAACTTGTTTCTTAACACACTCCCAGACTCCTGTCCTCAACAAATCATACTTTACGCTGATGACACGGTCATCTTAGCCTCCCATCAGGACCTGAACCATCTGCAAAAAAACCTTCAGCAGGTTTTCTCCATGGTTGAGAGCTGGTTCATAAAGCATAAGCTGATCCTTAACCAGAAAAAAACCAAGACCATGATTTTCAGCAGCTCACATAATAAACACAAGCATCTCCAGCTCTTCATAAACACTAGTCAAGGTGGCCTACTGGAACAGGTCCAAACCTTCAAATACCTTGGGATCACCCTTGACTCTCACCTCTCCTACACTGCCCACATTAATAATGTTGCCAAGTCGCTAACTCCAGACTGGGCCTGCTTTTCTGCCACAGGAGACACCTAACCCCTGAGGTCTTGGGGCTCCCGTCTGGCTAACTGGTCTTGCTAGTGACACCACCTCCACCAACTCACTCGGTGCCTTCAAATACAGGCTCCACCTCTCACTCATTGCCTCCAGCACCTGTGACCGCCTTGTCTAATATACAGTCCTCCCTCCACCTGTGTCTACCTTGAGTGGCCACTGCCTCTTTCAAGCTTTGCCTACACTGGGCCCCTTTTCTATGCACTTCTCCCCTGACAACACCCCTGGCTGCAGCCCCTCCCTGTCCCAACCCCCCTTACCCTTCTACCCCCTCCCTCCTGACCTCCCCTTGACCCCTTGCCATCCTCCACCTCTTTTCCCCCTTCTTCTCATCACTTTTCCTTCCTAGTATATATGCTGTTAATGTGCTGTCTTTGAACCAATGTCAATGTTTATACTGCCATTCTTGTTGTCCTGTTGTAACCTATGACATGGAACCTTTGTAAAAAAGCCTCGGCTTAAAGGTATTTGTAATCCTAGACTGAAATAAATAAAAATAAATAAATATTACATCCCATTTCATGTCCTGTGTTGAGAATTAACCTGCCCAGTAGTGTGGCTTCCCATCAAGCTCCGCATATGCAGAAAATACTCTCTTATTTTTCACCTTTAACAAGGCTTTCTCAAAGATAGTGCCCCCACTGGTGTTGCTGCTTATATACTCACAGTATACCAATCACAAGACAATTAAACAAGGCACATGATAAAGTGACAGTGCATACATAAACATCACCTTATATAGTACTAAAGAAACTAGTGTTTACAAATCAAGTGCAAAATCACCACTATATAATGGGTAAACAACACAAAAAGACACACTATTTAAAGTATTCCTTTATAGAATGACTTTCTTACAGCAGACATATATTACTAATTCATTTATTTAAATAGGACAACTGTCCTTTAACATCCTTTACTATATAGGTAAATACCTATAAACCTGTTAATAGAGTCAAAAGGAATAACATTAACTGGAGAGTTTTCTTAAAAAGGATACTGTGGTCATGTAGACCTAAAAGGGGAGGGATGGAAGGCTCCTAAAGAGGCGTATACAGGATAGAATAGACTGTATATACAAACTGTATGGTTTAAGCTACTATAGACTATAGAAGCACGAGGATGGAAAAAGGAGGAGGAATGGAGAGTGGGGAAACAAAGAGGATGGGGAAGAGAAAAGGGGGGAAGACAGAGGGAATGGAAGGGAGGGAAAAGGTAGGGCAGAGGGAAAAAGAAAAGAAAAAAGGGAAGGGGTGGGGGAAGAGGGGAAAATGTATCATAAATAATATTCTCTACTAATAGGCTATAATAAGGGAGATTAATATTACAAATATTAGGTCTTCAATGTAAAATTAGCCAAATAAAGGTACAGTTTTATCATTTTATACCATTAGCAGTACTCACTACCAAATGGCAAAAGAAAAGGTGGATCCTTTAGTGTTGACAAATCTTTCTGGAAAAACACAAGGATCTGTAAAGGAAGGAAGGAGAGAAGGCCAAACAGGAAGACACATTAGAATCCTTAACGTCTATTTTCTAGGAATGGCTTTATTTAAATATATTCATTTAGCCCTTTTCCCTTATAGGCTTCCAAGAGGTATATCCAAAACTGTTCCCTCCTACTTAGAAGTCCCTCTCTATCGCCATCTGTCAGACCTAGGACAATATGTTCAATCCCAGTAAATTTTAAAATATAGGCACATTCATTTTCAATATTTAACATACCTGTAAGTGTTGCCCATACATACTCCAGATTCTTATTTTTAATTGCCCTTATGTGTTTCCCCACTCTTTCTTTAAATTTTCTCTTTGTCTTTCCTACGTAGTAAGAGCCACAAGAGCAGGTGGCCAAATATACTACATAGGTAGTGTCATAAGTTACTAATCTAGTAATATTGTACATTTTTCCAGTTGATGGACACTTAAACATGCCACACTCTCTCATAACTGTACAATATTTACAGTGGCCACATTTTTTGTTACCCGCTGGTAGGGGTGGGAACCAATGTCTGTGACATTCCTTCTCTTTTACATATGCTGAATGGACCAGTTTGTCTCCCAAGTTATTTGCCTTGGAAGCCTATAAGGGAAAAGGGCTAAATGGACATATTGAAATAAAGCCATTCCTAGAAAATAGACATTAAGGATTATAATGTGTCTTTCTGTTTTGCCTCCTCTCCTCCTCTCATTCCCTCCTTTACAGATCCTTGTGTTTTTCCAGAGAGAGTTGTCAACACTAAAGGATCCACCTTTTATTCTAGCCATTTGGTAGTGAGTACTGCTAATGGGATAAAATGATAAAACTGTACCTTTATTTGGCTAATTTTACATGAAGACCTAATATTTGTAGTATTTGTAATATTAATCTCCCTTATTATAGCCTATTAGTAGAGAATATTATTTATTATACATTTTTCCCCTCTTCCCCACCCCTTCCCTTTTTTCTTTTCCTTTTTCCCTCCTCCCTCCCTTTTCCCTCCCTTCCATTCCTCTCTTCCCTTTCCTTCCCTCCCTTTGTTTCCTCACTCTCCATTCCTCCTCCTTTTTCCATCCTCGTGCTTCTATAGTCTATAGTAGCTTAAGCCATACAGTTTGTATATGCAGTCTATTCTATCCTGTATACGCCTCTTTAGGAGCCTTCCATCCCTCCCCTTTTAGGTCTACATGACCACAGTATCCTTTTTATGAAAACTCTCCAGTTAATGTTATTCTTTTTGACTCTATTAGCAGGTTTATAGGTATTTACCTATAGTAAAGGATGTTAAAGGGCAGTTGTCCTATTTAAATAAATACATTAGTAATATATGTCTGCTGTAAGAAAGTCATTCTATAAAGGAATATTTTAAATAGTGTGTCTTTTTGTGTTGTTTACCCATTATATAGTGGTGATTTTGCACTTGATTTGTAAACACTAGTTTATTTAGTGTTATATAAGGTGATGTTTGTGTATGCACTGTCACTTTATCATGTGCCTTGTTTAATTGTCATGTAATTGGTATACTGTGGGTATATAAGCAGCAACACCAGTAGGGGGGCACTATCTTTGAGAAAGCCTTGTTAAAGGTGAAACGTAAGAGTCTTTTCTGTTCCACTGTGGTTCAGATAGGTTCATTTGTTTGTCCATCTGCATTGCAAGTGAAAATAAATGGTATTTTGATACACAGTTCATTGTGTGTCCATTTTGAATTGATCCTCAGCCTGCCTAAGGAGTTTTTGCCATGACTGGAGTTCATTTGCTTTTACACATTGCCCCATTGAACTGTATGGAGCGCCTCTTCATGCTGTTCCTTAAGTAACATGGCAAATGTTCGGCATTGACAAATGCTTGTTTACTTAGCTGTGTAAAGGAGGCTTCATCAAAAAACAAGCACAGATCCATTTCCACACACTATTTAGTCTTCCTAGTTAGCATAGATGACTTATGTTACACTAAGATCAGGGCCAAAGATGGCAGACCAAGGCTGAGAGGTGAACATGCAGCTACTCCCCCCTTCAGAAAAAATAAAAAACTGGAACCAGTGCTTTCATGGTAGAAAAAAAGAAAATACGCAGCACAAGGTTGAAGCACTCAACACATTGTACTGTCTTTCAGGCAAGCCATTCTTTTGGCTGCCCCTTGTGCTATTAGTGTGCACACTGCAATCACTGTGGTGAACGACAGGTGGTTCTTGTTAAAAGTGTAAAGTGGCTTGGGGCTGCACTGTACTACACCATCAAGGGAAGTGTGCATGTTTGATCGGGAATGGACAATGGGACTATGCAGCTATTTGATGATTTGTTTGTTTGTTTGTTTGTTTAAAATTTATTTTTATACAGGTTAATCTGATTGGGGGGGAATCCCCATTTACAACAGATACCTGTGGCATTTGCAATAGACAAACAGTACAAAAATAGAACAAAATACAAAATCACATTTACCTAAAAACAATTACAACAGACATTTAAATAATTAAACAATTCCAGTTTAAAAATACACGGATCAGGAATTTCAGTCATATGTCGAGGTAACTTATTCCATATCCCCGCTAAACTATTTTGTAACACCAAATCCCCCATACGATTCATAATTTGTATCATAGGCAACTTTTTAGTAGTCCTCCTAAAAATATCTGAATATTTAGAATCAGAATTCTGACATATCAAATTTCGTAAAGGATGCACTTTTAAGTATATCAAACCATGACATATAGTAAGCCATATATATTCTCTTCGTGCTATTGGATCTAACCAGCCAAGTTCCTGATAATTATACAATGATGGACTGAGGTCCATTATTTAGGATATATTCCCAATCTGTAATAAATCTGGTCCAATTTGTGTAAGCATTTTTATGAGAATGGATATATAATGATAAACCATAGTCTAGTACAGGCAACAACAATTGTTTTACCAGTCTGGTCTTAACATCCCTAGTCAAACATCCTGACACTCTTCTTAATGCCCCAATCTTTGATTGACTTTTTTTATTTGTGACAAAATTTGATCTGAAAAAGGAAAACGATAATCAATCAAAACTCCCAGATATTTATAAGTATTAACCCCTTGTACCTTTTTCCCATCCGAAAAACTAATTTTGAAATCAGTTACTTCATTATTAGGTTTAGATCCTACAGAAAAAATCATACTCTGAGTCTTCCCAGTACTTATCAAAAGTCCGAATTTCTATCCAAGTTTCAATATTGGAGAAGTCTGTCTGGAGTCACTGCCTCAGTTCCCCAGGATCTTTAGCAGATGCTACTAGTACTATATCATCTGCGTAAAGTCTAACATCAGAACCAACTACATAATCAGGGAGATCATTAATGTAGAGATTAAATAACATAGGGCCCAAAATTGACCCCTGGGGTACACCACGGTTCAAATCCAGGAGATCCAAAGCAGCGACCCCGCAGACCACCCTTTGTTTTCGATTAGTTAAATAGGCTCTAAACCACTGTAATGAGTTATGGTATATCCCTAAGTTTTGCAGTCTAAACAATAATGTTTCATGATGAACTAGGTCAAAAGCTTTACTTAGGTCCACGAACACTGCCCCAGTTTGGTTTCCAATTTGGTGATCAGTGGTGAGTCAACTTTTACCGTGCATGGCAGTCACAGTAAAAGCTGGCTCACACTGACCATGAGGATGTATGTCGCTCACAAACATAGTTATTTCTTGAAATACTAGTGTTGAGAGCTTGGAATGATAGTATAATGAGTGTTGAACACTAGTATTAAGGGAATCCAACTGTAGTATTGCTTGGAATTTTTTAGATGGATTTCAGTACTATGGTATGGCTTATCCATATATTTTGCATGTTATAAATGAAGATTGATTTGATTTGACATATACAGTATGATATTTATATCAAAAACGTGTTTTAATCTCTTCTGGGTGACAAATGAGAGATGTCATACATGTCAGAGAACCTTTTTATACTTTGGCTTTGAACATATATATAGAAACCATAATAATAATCTACTTCTAGTCAAAAAGGAAATGCTTTAATGGAAGGTTCCAGTCCAGAGTTGTGACAGTCTGGTACAACAGGCTGTGCAGGTTTCCCTTCACAGTGACTCTTGGACCTACAGTACCATTGTCTGCTGTAGAGCCACATTACAACTGTATCCATCAATCTGTCTAGAAAAATCTCTGGTGGCCTGACATTTGTACTACAGGCAGGTAAGAAATTTCTCTATGGATATAAACAGAAATTTTAGGAATTATCTGGGCATGTCAGTGGCTGCAAATGTAGCTGGATGAGTCTTACTGTCTCTGGGGACTACCACTAGTACACACTTTCTCATAAGTGCACCCACTCCCCAGGCCCTGCTTATATTATACCTCTCTTTAAGTTTGTCCCTGTCCCCTATTCTCTGAAATCAACCAAGCCAGCTTGTTGGACAGTGTCAGTCTCCTTCTTAGGCCTGACAGATTGGAACAGCCTACCAGACCCCTTTAACAAACCCCTAATATTCCCACTTTTCAAAGGCTGCTACTTGGGTCGCTTTAACCCTCCCACCTAAACCCATCCTTTCATCTACTCCACCACATTTACTGATACGTATGCAATACGAGCACCCACCTTACTTTCAACTCTCTGTAATACCTTGTGTACCTTTTGGATCTGTAACTTTCATCTTCTTATCTGATGTGTGAGTACCTGTACTCAGAGTCACAGCTGTTGTTATGAACTTCTTGTACAGCTATTAATTTATGTTTGTGTATCCTTTTGGAACTGACAGTAATGTATCCTACTGCACTGCACTACAGGCTAAGTACTATTTGTGCCCTGCTGTACCAAGGATCAGCCACTGAAACAAGATATGGTCTATCCTGGACCATTTCACCATCTGTTTAATGCAAATTCCAAAGAATAAAATATACAGGAATGTTTAGCAATGGATTGTTTTTATTGGGTGTACATGATACAATGATGTATTGTGACATTTGAAGTGCACAGTGTTTTTCATTAGCAGCTGCTGAGTTCATGTTATAAAGAAACCTTGGCAAAAGTGCAAAAGCATCTTCCAGTTTTTTTAATTATTAAAAGGATTCTCCCTTTTAGAAGTATGCTTTAGGTCACCAGCTCTCAAGCCTGAGAACCTGATAGCCAGACCACTTATTTCAACCTCACCACCCCATGCCCTTACCAGATTGATAAGTATGTGTGTGTGGGGGGGGGGAGTAGGGTATGTTGGTGGAGACACTTGAGTGGACATATTCACCAGCATGTATACCTGCACTCTCCCCATTATGAGGGGACTTGGTGAACATGAAATGGGGTTTATCAAACAATGATCTATGTTTAACGTAAGCATAGTCAAAACAGTATAATATAATTTGTTATAGGAACACAATAAAAATTCTTTTTTAAGGTTGAGAACTAAAAAATATTATTTTTGACTAATCTTATAAAAATAGAATAATGGATAGGTTACTGTGCATTACCAGGGCATAATACCATCGAGAGGTTCTGGACACATAGGAACCTCGAGAGCGAAGAAAACATAGTAGGCAGTGATTAACTTTATGATGACCACAAATGCAGTCGACATAAAGGTTTCGCTGTACCGTTGGTCGACAAAACTTTTGTCGCCATACAGTCATAGATCCGGCTGTTCTCAGGAGGTGGAGGGTTGCTGAACATCACCTGCTAGGATGAAGCAGATCTGATTTTGCTTTTGCTCAGATAAAGTACTATACTGTATGTATTGATGCTTTGAATATTTCTGTTTCCTGAGAGAAGGGCAACATCAGTTGTGGGAATATTCGAGTCCATGAGCATTTGAATTGTGATTTTCCAGGTTGAGTGATTCGTGATTCTTTTCTCTGAGGGTATTCCAGCAGACTTTTGCAATAATTTCATAATGGAGCATATCCTGTTTTCACCAATCGTCATACATCAGCACCAGTAGCTTGTTAGTTTAAGTCTTACATTTGGAGCAAGGTAAAATAGGGGCTTCTGGTTTTAACATTTCTGGTGGCCTGTGGCTTGCATATTTATGGTAGGCCATTACTGGGTCTCGGTCAGGGTTCTGCATATTTTTATACATTTCAGAGGCAACCAGTCTGACATCTCTTACATTTGCACCACTTCTGATCTTAGTTTGTTCTCATGGTATTCTAGAAATGTATTGCCTTCAGTGTCTGTGCCTGGCATGATATCGCCCTGTTTAAGCTGGTACTGCTTGTTGGTGCAGAGCGCGAAGTGAAGCCCTATGTTAAGAAACATCATGTGTAGAAAAGCTGTAAGTGAATGGTAACCCAGTGTCCCAGTTGTGTATAGAAGATCGATGTCACTTTCTGTTAGTGACTGTTCTTGTCTGGGATGGTTTCCGAGTCCCATTTTCTTTAAGTGCTTTTGTTTAGCTGTAAGGGTGTTTAGCATCTGTTTAAACGTGCCAGGACAACCTTGAAAAATGGAAGCCATGTAATTGTTTTTATTTAAGTACCTATCTGTGCTGGCAAGCACTCCTCTAATTGTTGTAGGCTCATATTCCAAGCTGTCATGTTTTTTCAGTTGATAAATTAAATCTGCTAGTATTGTGTCTAACTCCACTAGAGATATGGTTTCTATGTCTCAGGATTCACCAGTTTTGCTGAAGTAATTTTGAAAACACCTTAAATCGAATGCTGCTTTTTTCCTGTGTAATTTTGTTTTCTTGATCTTGGATGAAATGTATTCTGTCTTTGGATGTGTTGGCTTATTTTGACAGAGACATTTTTATGGACGAAAAAATTCTGTCAGTGGTCTTTTCTGTGGAGCGTATAGTCGGCTTTTATTGTAACTGGTGATTACAGTGAAAACCATCTCGCACTTGTCGGGTGGCATTTTTCTGGGTGCTTGTGCTGTTTGGTGCTGCTGATAATAGTATCATTCAGATATGGAACAATGGTATTACTGCATCTAAATGATAGTATTATCACTGCTGAAGTGTGATATTATCAGTCTGGCAAAGATCATATTACCAGCATTTTTTTGTGTGCTTTAGTATAGTACTAAATTTAAAATCCATATTAAAATGTGTTACTTAAAAACTGCTTACTAATTATTTAGGATAGGGATAGATCAAGGACTCAGCTACTGGAATCACTTTGAAGGGACATTGAGCATAACCACTTAAGTATTTGGAACCCAGTGAGCCAAAGACTACTTGGAGAGAATGGGTCAGTAGTATTCATAATCTTACAGTATTGTAAGACCCATGGGAGGCATTTTCCAATAGATGGCCAGCAAACAGGTATTGGAAGATTGGATATTAAATGAACTGGTTCCAGATAAACTGTTTGCGGATGTGAGGCAGGCAGGCTAACAGCTTGGGTGGGCCTGTGGAACAAAGCTGCTGTAATAGCTATATTATATATTTTTTTATAAATCCTACCCATGCTGTCTGCTGTTTTGAAATGTGTATCCTGGACATTTTCTTTAAGTTTAAATTTGATCTCTGGACACCTTTGTAGCCTACTAAATCAGCTGGTAACTGCATTAAAGATACACTGCTCTAGGTAAATGTATATACCTTGTCTTAATGTTTTAATTACCATCAGTCAGTGGCCATGGTTGTATCTTCCATCACCAGCACCTAAAAAAAATTCAATTAGGGATTCTACAGTATGAGTCTGTAACACTCTACTAAAGTATACATTTACCTTTATGTCCAAATTACAGACCATGGACATTTTTCTGACTTATTCTGCTCTTCCCAGGTAAACTCCACATATGGGGAAAAAGAAACCTACTTAATACATAAGTAAGAGACAACCAGCCACTTTTCTTCAAGTCACTTCATCCGATTTTGGCAGATATTCATTTAATGCTGTAGTGGTTCAAAAGGCATCACAAGGTGTGGTTCTTTAAAAAGGTCTAAACCTTTGTTCAGATTCAAACACTACTCTGCATTGGGGTTTAAAAAGGACTCCAGTCATTTTTATGTTTGCTTGCGCGCACAGCGTACAAGAAACATATTGAGGTAGTGTAGCATTGCAGAGGTGTGACAGTGTTGAAGCCAATGCAGCAGATGCTTTAATGGGTGCGTCCCTCAGCCAACAATTAATGCTGAAACTGCCAATGATGGCAGTTTCAGAGTGAGTGCTGTACTTGAAAGAAATGGCTGCAATCAGGGGCAGTTTTGTCATTGCAGTGGCAGTCCTCTCTCCCTCCCAATCAGGCACACAGCAGGACAAGAAATGTAAATGTTAGCTCCCTCCCGCTGCTGCTGTCTGCCCCATACCCTCTGTTCTCCATCCACTGCTGACATTGGTGTGCTCAATCCCCATGTCAGCATGTATCCTCTCTCTCCCCCCATTAATGTGGCATACTGGAAGCCCACTCCACTGTGCCAAAAAATACTTCTTTGATGTTTCTGACACTGGGATGCCCATTCCTGATATCGGATGCACCACCCCCCATGCCCCTATGTTCTCAGCCAACCTCAGGGTGCCCAATCCCCAGGTCAGCATTGATCTGCCCCCCAGTTCTCTGGTACACTGGGAGCCCACTCCAGTGTGCCAAAATCTGTTTTGTTAATATTTCACCTGTAAAAAAGAAAACAGTCCCATGACATATTTTTTTTAAACCTGAAAAGAAAACACTCCACCCCACCTTCCTGCACCCCCTCCTCACCCATACTTACCTGTGGAGGTCAGGAGCAGCGATCTTCTGAGGACCGAAAACACATCTGCACTCTTCAAAGACCAACCGGGAACTGAAGAAATGACAGTGCTCATACATTGGCACTCGGGAGGGCGGGGTTCAACTTAGGTTGATATCTCAGCCGATTTTTGGAGTTTTGGTCCCAAATTTTCAGCATGAGGTTCTTGGGGCCCCACTTCATGAACACTGGCTCTGTCATTTTGTTTTTCTGTCCTGAAAGATGATTTTGTAGTTGCCGCATGGAATCACCTTTTGGGATCAGTTAATGAAATGACAGTGCCACTATTCATGAGGTGGGGTCCCAAAAAAGCTCTTGTTGCAAATTTAGTGAAAAAACTGCAAAAAATGACTGTGTTACTAGTTTCTGTTTCGCAGTTTCTATGCACACTCATAACTTCATAATTTTTTTATATTTTCACTCCAAATTTTCAACATTGACATTTTTTCATACCCCTTATGAACAGTACAGCTTTTATGTTTTGCATACTTCCCAAAATGTGCTTTTGCACCTGTGGCACAGAATAGCACAGTCACAGTGCAAAGTCAACTTTTGGGATAGATTAATGAAATCACTGTGCCGCTGTTCATGAGGGGAGGTCCCAAAAAGGCCATGCTGAAAATTTGGTGAAAACATTTGAAAAAATGACTGTGTTATGAGTGTGCGTTGCACAGTTTCTACACACACTCATAACTTCAACACTTCTTCATATTTTCACTCCAGATTTTCAGCATTGCCATTTCTTCACTCCTCCTCATGAACAGTCCTGGTGTCATTTTTCACATCCTGCCCCAAATGTATTTTTGCACCTGTGGTGCTGAATGGCCACTCACAGTGCAAAATCAGCTTTTGGGATGGAGTAACAAAATGATACTGCCATTGTTCATGAGGTGAGGCCCCAACATGCCCATGTTGAAAATTTGGAGCAAAAATACCAACAAATGCCTATGGCGTTAGGGTTTCCAACCGTAACCCCCCACCCTGTACAGACTGACAGGCATCGGGATGTGACTTGGGGTCATTGGTCATAATGCTCATCCCATTCCACCTTCAGCCCCACCCCCACCCTGAAGCCACAGACAAGCATTGAGGTGTGCCTTGTGGTCTTTGGCCCTAACGTTCACCCCATTCTCCTATACTGCACCCATCTCAGCTTATTTCCTTATGGAATGGGGTGAGCACAAGGGCTGAAGACCTCAAGACACACTGTGACACCTGTTGGTGTCTTCAGGGTGGGGTGAGGTGGAATGGCATGAGTGTTATGGCCGATGACCCAAAGGCACACTCCCAACACCTGTCAGTCTCTGCAGGGTGGGGGTGAGGGTTGCCATTACTTCAATACTTCATTGTCATTCCTATTATGCATTTTTCTTACTCCTGCACTACGAATGCCAATCCCAGCAAGAAAACATTCAGCATTGACAAATGCTTGTTATACTTTTGGTCTTCTGTGCCAGGTTTGAGAAGTAGGTGAAGAAAGCATAACCTCAAAGCTATTTCTCGAAAAGTAAGACTTCACATTTTTAGAGCGGCAGGTAGGTGGAGCCTGCAGCCCTCTTGCATTAATTTTAAAAATGAGCTCACCATGGAACTTCCTTTTTGGACTTCTGGAAGTATCCATTCACAACTGCAAAACAGTGTGCTCTCCCTCTGATTTTTGCTATTTGCTGCTCTGTCTTCAAGACACTTGAAGGGAGGGGGGATGCTACTGTGCCTCCCAACTTCTCAGGATATAAAAAAAAACTTTTGAAGCTGCTGTTTGTAGCCCCTCAATTTAACTCTTGTGGGGCTGTAGACTGAGCAACTGTCCGGCTCAATCAAATAGGTTCATTCTAGTTCTTTCAGCAGCCATGGGGTTAACTCATTATCTCTTGTATACTGGAATTTCCCTTATTGAAGTTCTAAAGCAGTAAAGGTCTCATTAAGCAGACTACATTGTCAAATTACAGACAGTCCAGCTCCAGCTTTGCTCAACCACTCCCTCCAACTTACAAACAAAGTTTTAACCCTTGTTCCTATGGGCATTTATTGGGATCTGAGATCATTTTCTTCCATTTTTTATATATTTTTTCTATTCAACATTTGTATATTTGCTATCCAGTGCTAGTTAAAGGTGGGGGATTACAACATCTCTGTTTATCCACTGAACTGGGTTCACTGCTGACTTTTCCACTCTGATGTATTTAATGCTCATAAAAGGTACAGTTCAGACAGCACTGGGCAGTAAACTAAAGCTCTTAGTTTATCCACAGGTAGCATGTGGGGCCTGCTCAGTGCAAACTTACTCACACTGTGATGGATTTAGTGCTGGTAAGAGGTGAGGGGGCCCACTCTACTGTCTTCATGTCCATATTCTGTATTTGCAGGTCATTTGAGAACGCCACTGCCTTCTTGGACAAAATATGCTTCCTAATGTTACCCCTAAACTTGCCATCTGTGACCTTCAGAGCATGTCCCTGTGTCCTGCTGGAGAACATATCCATATGATCAGTCCTGTCAATACCCCTTAGAATGGGAAGACTGAGATCATGTCCCATCTCAGCCTGCTGTTCTACAGGGAGAAGATGGTAACAACTATTAGTAAACATAAATGTGGATATTATCTGTTAGATCCTTCCAGGTATTACTGATTTGAAAATATGACTTCTTCTTAACAGTGGTATCTAAACAGAAAGCCCACCAGCAAATTTGTTTTTATTTTTAGTACTGAACACATTCTCGATACTGCTGCAGTAAATGTAAACACTGAAGGAAATATGAAGAAACTGATAGAGGGAAGCTTACAAAGGATGCCAGTAGGCATTTTATGCGACTGCATATATATGCAGAATTAAAAAAATGCTACATAAATTCACTGCCACTAAGCAAGTGGCAGATGAGGGAAAATTGTCAACACAAAAAGGAGGCTTGGTCTGCACTCAGAGAGGAGTGAGAAGGTCAATTTTGCTATGTGGGGCAGTGAACCACAGAGTGTAAAAGTTTGGGGTTGTTGAAAATATGATGGATCATAATGGTCTACAGAGCTCATTTTCTTCAAGCAACAGTTTTGCCATCAGGGAAGAAAAAAGGTGGGTTGGAATTAACAATCATCTGACATTTCTCACAATCCCCCACTCAAAAATGAATACCAACACAATTTAACTTGCTGCAGTGTAAGACTGCACCAAACAATTCAACATCTATGCCAAGCTGGTGTTTCTCTGCTTGACATACATGTTGCATTCTTTCGGCAGGGTCTTTATAGAGTACAGTACCACAATAAATTTTCTTGACCTTATATTTATATCCATCTGAGTGCACCCTATCTTCCTTTCTGCCCTGATATCATGATATTTAGGGCTTGATTAAGTCAATCTGTATCCAACTGTCCTCTCTGTGGACCAAGTGAAACTTATTTAATGCCAAAAAATGACTAGCAATACATTCCCTGGCCTTGAATAAATTTAATATGGGGTAGTATCATACTTTGTACATTCTTGTGTTCTATGATTCTAATATGTTCACCTCTTAAGTTGTGAGACTATGTTGAATTTTGCAAATGCAGGCTCATAACTTTGGTAATATTCAATATTTTTACCGTAAATTTTCAATATAGCCATTTTGGTACAGCAACTAATGAATGTGACAACTGTCATTTTTCAACTCCTGCCCAAATGTGTGTTTGCAGCCCAAAAGTTGATTTTGCAATCCATGCATGACATCACCTTTAGGCCAGGAGTTGAACATTTTCTCTGCCCTTCTTTATGAGGCAGGGTCATAACAAGGCTGTGTTGAAAATATGGTGTAAAAATACTTAAAACAAATAATTTTCAGTATTTTTAACCCAGATTCCTCTTCTGCAGCCCTATCGGCTCTGGCCAGAGTTTGTTTTCAGCTGGTTATGGAATTAGTCACATAATTTAAAGGGACCATAAACCTTGTTTTCACATTTTCTAATAAGACTGGGAATTAAGGCATGTGTAAAATGTATTTAATACCCCCAGTTTATTGTTTTGCGCGTTTGTTGTGAAATAGTCCTGTTTTCCCTTAATTAGGGTCCCTTATTATTGCTGCCTGTTTTCTGCTCAATATTTTTTTTTTGTATGACTTACTGTTTCTGGAACCCAGTGACATCAGTTGAGCAGAAGACCGACATAGAAAGCTTCATTCAAGGCTTCTGCTCAACTGATATCACAGTGTTCCTGAACTAATAAGTAATAAAAAAGAACAGTGTAGCCTAGAGGTTAGAGCAACAATCTGTGAATGCACTTGGTAGATGCAGGAGCCCTGGATTTCATTCCTACACCTCCACTCGCATACTGTGTGACCCTGAGCATGTTACTTAACCTCCTCAGTGGTCCCGTGGTACCCCTGAAAATTTTATGCCCAGTGGGCCTTACCAGGTTACAAACTAATAATTAAAAAAAAATAATCCTGGGCAAGAAAAGGCAGCATTAACAATATACTCCACATAGAAGGACAAATAAGTCTAGTATTTCTAATAATATTAAAAAATGTGAAAGAACCAGTTTGATGTTCCTTTCCTTTAAGGCAGTGATCTGATACAGTATATCACAGGGCTCTATTCACAGTCATAAGGGACTGTTCCTACATGGTTCTAATGTCAGCTGGGCAATCGCTCCATCACTTGTTTCCCATTGTGCTAACAATGGTACAGCATGACATGCAGGAATGGGTATGGAGGGGTCACCATGCAGATGGACTGCAGGGTTATGCACAAAGCATAGCTGCCATTGCAACCTCAGGCATAATCTTTACTGACCCTCATGCCTGTAGAACTGCCACAGGTAGGTGGTGGGGTGTTGCTAAATTGCAATCCATTGAGGGTCTGAGTTCAGCATTGTACCAGAACATTGCATGACCATTACGAGAGGACAGGAATAGAGAGAAGGGTTCCACTGGATGCCAAAACAGACATACTCAGGGATTGACAGTTGGTGGGAGTCACAGGACCACTGGTGTATGGACACAGATGACAAGACAAGTGCAAACTCCACAGGCACAAAAATGTGAGGTTACAGGTATGGGGGATGGTGGAGGGAGGACAACTGCCACTGCCAATGCAAGAGACTCCATGCTATGCTGCAACTGCATTGGACTCACTAGTTAGCATGTTAGGGTGAGTGAAGCCAATTGACATCCAGTAATAGCTGACTGATTAAATTGCACAGGCGGTTGTGTATATAGCCCCAATATGTGGTGGTGTAATGGAGTGGCTGTTTGCACCCTGGTTTGCATGGCCACACTTTGCAACTCAGAATTGGGCCTGATTAAGTCATAAAATAGTATAAGAAATGCTGTACTAAATCTGTATAATGCCATGAGCTAATTATTTGGGAAAATTGATGAGAATTGTTTTGGAAGTTGAAAAGTTACTAATTGGTGAAATTACATAAAATGCACACTTTTTTTGTCACCTTTTTACTCACATCTAATGAAAAAACTGCACCAGTTTAAATGATGCAGCTTATAGGTTCATTAGAGTTTGCTCCAAGAAAGTTCCTTGATGGGGTGGAGGGGGAATAACATTTTATTTAGCTTTTAAGTTGTTTTGGTTTTAAGGTTCGCACATGTGTGGACCATTTTTTTTTTCCTTTTTTAGTAAGTAAGTAAAAGTTTATTTGTTGAGCGCCCCATCCCAGAGGCTCTGAGCACTGTACAAGTAGGTAGGAAACATATACCAATCAATAAACATGAAGACAAATAATCAAATAAAACAAGTTAAAATCCTGCTTAAATAAAATGTTGTAGCAGTTACGGTATCAATCAATCAATCAAAATATTTATTTACCCAGGTGATCACCATTGAGCAAGCTCATTTACAAGGTGGACCTGTAGTTTGCAAGGATGAGGGTACAGAATAGAGTACAAGTAAAATATACATAAAAAAACAATAGCAAGACATATACAACAAAATATATACAGTGTAGAAATAAAGGTAAATAATATTTACAGAGATGCCTTTATAATCCTTTCCATCAATAACATGTTCATAGCCTGTAAAGGAGTCCCTGGGATATGGAAAAGCTACAGACATTCATTAACTGCAGACATTCATTAACTACAGACATTCATTAACTACAGACAGTCAAAAAATGCTATTCTAAAAAGATGTGCCTTCGTGCCCCACTTAATGACCACACCACAAACCAGAAAATAATGCAAAAAAAAAGATGTTTATTACTTACAGAAGAGCATAAAACATCTAAGGTGCCATACAGGGGGAAATTTTACACTAACACACAAAAAAAGGCCCCGACCCCCAGATCTTCTGACAAAGTACACACATGTGAAACCGGTCAAGGCCTTTTATCGTGTGTTGGTGTCAAATTTTCCCCTCTGTGACACCTTGGATGTTTTATTCTCTACTGTAAGTAATAAACATCTTTTTGGCATTATTTCCTGGTGGATGGTGCCATTTTTCCTTGCTTGTTTATGTGGGCATGTCTTGTCCCTGAACAGCGTTTCTTGCTTCATACCCACTTAAAGACCTCCACCGATGGGGTGAAATAACAGATGAAAAACTAAAAGCTTTTTTCAGAGTTAAAGTTGATCATGAACAGAAACTTTAAAAACTCAAAATGAGAATAATATCTAAAACGACACTGTCAACCTTTCTTGCATTATATTATTTCTAGTTAAAAACCCACATTTTGGGATTGATTACCTTCCCTAAAATTCATTGATATTGCTGGCTGTTTTATCTACATTCTTTCTTATTAGAACTAAAATGCATATAAATGGTGTAATTATACCCAACCTTGTTTTGTTTCAGATCCTTATTTCAATCTGAATTTACTAAACCCTCACTCTACTCTTTTTGCATGTTTCTTAAACATTAGAAGTCCCCCCACACAGTACAGGCACTCATGGTTCATTGTATCCTCTCACCCCACTGCATAATGAGTGACTAGACCATGATGGAGGAGTGCCCAAGTCCAGGAAAAATGCAGTGGGAGTTGATCCAGGACTTTAAACAAACATGTTTTTGTGTGGTAACACCAGTATGGTGGGAAGTCTGTTTCACACTTTTTAACAGAAGAATGGAATCGGAATCAAACTCCCAGCTACATCAACAGTTTCTACAGAATGTGAACAATTATAATGTGTTTTTGCACTATGGACATTTAGAGGCTTAAGGGGTTTGACAGTGTCCCTTTAACTCCAAATGTTGACCGTTGTGAAGTTTGTCAGAAGTCTGTGTAATGAAATTCCTGAGCTGAACTTCAAAAACAAATTAATAACAGTTAGTATTTTGATAAGAAAAAAATGTTCATGATTGATTCGAAAAAACATTTAGATGGACTTTAATGAAATCAGTGTGTGCATGTGTGTGCGAGTGCAGTTGGTAACACATGAGCAAATGGCAAAACCATTGCATAAAATGTGCTAAGTCCTAAACTAACAAAATGTTCAAAGCACCAAAACCATCATGAAAAATGTATTACATCACATGGAAACAAAATAGTGTATGGTGGAGCACTACTAAGGGTGGAATTCCATGCCGAGAATAGGGCTGTTATACCACAGTAGTGGTGACAAAATATGGTTGTGCTGCACTTGGTACAGGTATGTTACTACTGTGCCCATGTGAAGCCTCCTTGCTCAAGGCATGACTTTAATTGCTAACACTGACACAAACACAGGCAGAAACAGAATCAGAGATCATGAAAGCCATGATATTTTGTACATTTCATTAATTTCTTTCATTTTGTCCTGCATTGCCCAAGGCAACACTCACAAGCTCAGTTCCAGCTGGTAAGCCCTGACAGGCAAGGGACAATAGATTCCAGGGTTCACACAGCAGTGCTCCTTCATGGGTCAGGAGGTGGGAGAAGGTTTGAGAGCCTAGCAAGTGTTTTTTTTTCTGGGGGAGGGGAAGGGGAAATTCTTACATGTTGGTGTTCCTGTTACCTGTTTGAAACAATAAAACATAGAAATTGTTGGCAGATAAGAACAGCTTGGTTCACACAGTCTGCCCATTGTTCCAAACTACTGTATCACCACAGACCCTACTTCATCTCTGGCTCTTTCTCCTTCCCACCTTTCTTTCCACTGAGATTCCTTTATACCTATTCCACACATAGAAGAACCCCACTGTTTTCATCTCCTCCAACTCTGCTGGTAGGGAGTTGCAGGAGTCCACCACTTTCTGTGAAAAAGTACTTCCTCATATTTCTCCTGAATCTAGCACCCTCCAGCTTTATAGCATGTCCCCTTATTCTTTAGCACCTTTTTCCCAAATAACATGTCACTGTTGTACCATATTTACCCCCTTGAGGTATTTAAAGGTCTCTATCATATCCCCCATCTCCCTTCTCTGTTCCAGGGTATACATAACAAGGTCCTATAGTCTCTCCTCGTAGAGCTTTTGCTGCAAACCCTACACTATTTTAGTAGTCCTATTCTGAGCTGCCTCCATTCTATGTCCTTTCAGGGATGTGGTCTACAGAACTGGACACAGTACTCTAGGTGTGGTCTTATCAGTAACCTATACCACCTCCCTCTTTCTGCTGGCAATACTACTCCCTATACACCGCAGCATCCCATTAGCCCTCCCAAGTGCCTTATTGTACTGCCTGGCCACCTTTAGGTCATCTGATATGATTACCCCCAGGTCTCTTTCCTGCTTGGTGGTCATCTATTACTCCACCCATTTGTACTCTGCCCTGGGTATCTGTGCCCTAAGTGAATTATTTTACACTTTTGCACATTGAAGCCCAGCTGTCATACCCTTGACCACTCCTTGAGTTTTCACAGGTCTCTGCTCATCCTCCCCCTCCCCCCCAGAGTGTCCACTCTATTACAGATTTTGGTGTCATCAGCAAAGGGATAGACTTTCTTTTCTAGCTCCTCTGCATCAACACTTATAAAAACATTAAAGAGGACTAGTCACAGCAATGATCCTTGAGGCACCCCACTGGTTATCCTCCCTTCCTCGGAGTGAACTATGTTTACCACCACCCTCTATTGCCTATCCCCTAACCAATTCCTTACCCAGTTTACCACATTTTGTCCCACTCCTAAACCACCCATCCTGCTTACTAGTCTGCTTTGTGGAACAGTGCTGAAAACCTTACTGAAAATATTGTAGACCATATCTACCACTCCACTCTGCTCTAATTCATTGGTCACCCAATCTAAGAGATCTATCAGATTCATTTCACGTGCCCCCCCCCCCATGAATCCATGCTGCCTTGGGTCATGTAACCAATTGGATTCAAGATATCCCACATCCTTTCTTTCAGCAATGATTCCATTAGCTTTTCCACCACTGATACCAGACTGACTGGCCTATAATTGCCAGTCTCCTTCCTGCTACCACTTTCGTGAAGTGGAGCTATATCTGTCCTCCTCCAGTCCTCTGGAACCACTCTTTTTTCCAGTGAGCTGTTAATTAGAACTCAGATGTGCAGCCAGTACCTCCATATGCTCCCTCAATATCCTGTCAGGCCCCATTGCTTTGTCCACGTTCACATTAAGATTCCAGGAATCCTTCAGGACTCGCTCTTCCAAAAAAGGACTAATGTCCACCTCCCTCCCTCCAAAGCTCCTGTTACTTTTTTGTGGCCCTACCCCTTATCTTTCCTCTGTGAACACTGAACAAATGTATTTGTTCATGATGTCTGCCTTTGCCTTATCCACCTCTGCACCCCCTTCCCCTTGTGACCTTTCAATCCCTACCTTGGTCTTCCTCTTTTCACTTACATACCTAAAAGATTTATTGTCCCCTTTCGTTATCACCTGCACTATTCTCTCCTCAGTGTGTGCCTTTGTGCTCCTTACTGCTTTCCCTGCTTCTCTCCATTTCCCCTGATGCACCTTCCTATCCTACTTTTTCTGTGTCTCCTTATGTCTGTGAATGTTACCCTTTTAGCCTTTACTGTTTCAGATACCTCTTTTGAGAACCATAACAGTCTCTTTCCTTTTGCTTTTGCTTACTTGCTTGACCAGAGGTTTGTTGCTTTCACTATGCCCCCTTTTAGCTTCACCCACTATTCCTCCACTTCACCCAGATCATCCTCCCCCCCGCCAAGTCATCCCTGAGGCATTTACCCATCTTTATAAAATCTGCCCTCCTGAAATCCAGGTCCCTCACCACTGTGTGGTTCAATTCCATAGCTGTCCTTATACTGAACCACAAAGTACAGTGATCACTGGTCTCTGCATGGCCTCCCATCTTGATATCTTCAACATTGTCCCTGTTAGTGAGTACTATGTCCAATATTTCCCCATCACAAGTGGGTGAGCTGACTAGTTGCCTGAGGAATGCCCCCTACAGGGAATTCAGGATGTCCCTGCTTCTAGATGAAGCCACAGCTGGGAGGCTCCAGTCTACATCCGACAGATTGAAGTCCCCCACCAGCAGCACCTCCCCCTTTTCTGCGAGTGCTTTGTCTAACTCCTTCCCCTGTGCCAGGGGTCTGTATATCACACAAGTGCAAATAGTGTCTCCAATCCCCATCTCCAGGGTGACCCTAGTATATCTGCCCCCCGCCATATTTCCTGTATCTCTTGCTTTTATGTTTTCCCCTCATATAAAGCATCACATCCCCTCCTTTCCTTCACACCTTGTTCTTCCTGAAGAGAGTATAGGCTGGTATGGCCATGTCCCAATCATATTTTTCAGTGCACCATAACTTGGTAAGATAGCAATTTGGATTACCACTGACACACAGTTTCAAATACATTCAAATCAGGCACTTTCTGCAGGGAAGACTGGGAAAGTCATTTGCACTGCACGAAGCACCAGAGATAGCCAAAACTTTAGATGCAGCAGAGAATATCAGCATGTTGGTCTTCAGACTATATGACAGCTTGATGACCTCAGTACAACACAAATAAGACATACTGTAAACAGAATGAAAAGGGGAGATATACTGGGGACAAATATTACACAAGAAGATTGGGAGGATATAGCAGAGGAGGGGTGGACAGAACCCATCCAAAATTCATACACTACTTCACACTACAGAGGGCATACTACACCCCAGCCAGACTACAGAGGTTTTCAGATATATATGGTGGGAGGTGGTCTAGATGTGCTCTTGACAATGCACAGCTTTCACACATTATGTTCCACTGTGCACAGCTGAGAATGTACTTGACATAAATTAACAGATCCTAATTAATGCACTGGAATGAGCCAGAAGAACTAAATACAGTGCAAAAGAAGCTGGCACATATGGCAACAGGCTTAGCTAAACTGGGTATTCTCTCCAAGTGGAAAGAGTTTATGAACTTGAAAAGGTTGGTACTGTATATAAAGCTAGAGGGAAAGAACAGATTGTTTAAAAGGTCTGGGCACAATTTCATAACTATATAGGTATGCAACTAGATGGTACCAGGAATATGGAAGAGGCATTAGGAAAATGAAACCTAAAACTAGGGATGGGAGGGTACTAAAATACCAGCCCCTCATGACTACTCGTGGGTACCACTAAAGTACCCTAAAAACACCCATATCAAAACTGGGTAATTGGGATGGGTAGCGTAGTTACTACCCAGTTACCCGACCCTGACTGTAACAAAAATCATGTGTAAGACTGTTTTTTTTTGGGGGGGTGTTGACTATTACCCTGTTTGTTAGGTGCCTTGAGCCGTTATACCCATGAGGACATTGCTGAGGCAGGTATGAGAGGTGCCACTCCTATTAGCGAGCCTGCTGCTCTGTCCAAAAATTATACCCATGATGGGCATTGCTGAGGCAGGTGCAAGAGGTTCAGCTGCCCTTAGAGAGCCTGCTACAGTTTGCAAAAATTATACCAATAGAGGACATTGCTGTGGCAGGTACAAGAGGCACGGCTGCTATGGGTGAGCCTGCTGCTGTTTCAACAAAACTATATCCATGGCAGGCATTGCTGAGGAAGGTACAAGAGGTGCAGCTGCTGTGAGTGAGCCTGCTGCTGTTTCCAAAAATTATACCCATGGCAGGCATTGCTGAGGTAAGTATGACAGGCACAGCTGCTCTGAGCCTGCTGCTGTTTCCAAAAATTATACCCATGGCAGGCATTGCTGAGGTAAGTATGACAGGCATCGGCTGCTCTGAGCCTGCTGCTGTTTCCAAAAATTATACCCATGGCAGGCATTGATGAGGTAGGTACAAGAGGTGCAGCTGCTCTGAGTGAGGCTGCTGCTGTTTCCAAAAAGTATACCCATGGTGGGCATTAAAGTTACATACTATAGAACTGATGATTGACAAAAGAAAAGTAAGAGTACTGTGGCACATGTGACTGGCATAGTAGCAGTGATGATGGTTCTATTCATTTCGTACACAACCTAGTCATCACATTAAGTATCACTGTTTGTAGGTTGTTGTTCATGTCCAGGATCAGAATTGCATATATCAGTGTTTGGAACAACTGGGAAATTGTCAGCATTCATTTTGAAAAATGCAAGCCGTTCCACATTTACAGGACTTAGCAGTGTTCTGGGGTCAGTGACTATTCCTCCAGATGCATTAAATATGCATTCTAAATATATGCTTGAAGGTGGACAACTGAGGTACAATATTGCAATATTTGCTGGATCTGGCCATGTTGCTCTTTTGTTTCCAACAGATCAATGGATCTTCCTCAAGACTAATCACAGTATGGTCTGCAAAGTACTCCAGGATCATTGCACTGCGTGAGACAGTTACCAGTCTGGCAGATGAACCTGCTGCACTTTCTTTACAGGATACTAGTCATGTCATTGCAGGTGATTCAGAAGTGATTTGCTTTTCTGATCCTGAACATAGGATGCCCGAAAAATAACTGTAGATGTCCTTTCCCTCACTGATGACACTGGTGATTGTGAAGAATTCATAGATGTGCTAATGTCTGCACCAGAGGTGCACTCTGATGGGTCAGCAGGGTTTGACTGCTGTACATCAGTTAATGGTGTTGGTGAGGCAATGTCGCACTTGGTTAGCAGAAGATCGCTCCAATATTCAAAGTCTTACCCCTGCAGGAAGGATGGCTTCAATGTTCCACTTAAAGCGGGGATATAGCAATGTAGCAAACACATAGGTGTCATTTTCATGTTGTCTTGCTAGTGTACAAGCAACATCTTACAGTAGTAGCACAGTGAGAGGTATGTCAGTGTTGGTGAATGCAGGAAAAGCTTTAATAGGTGTATCCCTCATTCCCCAATTAGTCAGCATGCTAGCACTGACGCAAAAATGATGTGAAGTGCCACCAACTTGAAAGAAATCTGCCGCTACAATCAGGGACAAGCTCGTCATGCAGCAGCAGAGATGACAAGACTCCCATATGTGCCTTTCCTGGTGACATTTCAATAAAGATGGTGGCAGCTTCTGCCACCACCACCACACAACCCCCAAAGAAAGCCGACATCAGGGGTACAATCGCCATGTTGGCATACCCCCCACATTGTTTGGCACACTGGGAGTCCACCCCAGTGGGCTGCCACTCACACAAAGCCAACTGTGTCAGCATGTTCCTCCCTCCACCCCCTTTGTGTGGCACACTGGGAGCCCACCACAGTGTGACCAACATTTCCCCCCTCAAAAGTCAAGGGGCACACTGGGAGCCCACCCCAGTGTGCCCAACCTTTGTTTTATTTCACCTGTAAAGAAAGAAACCATTCAGCAATGTCACTTTTTTTTGTACCTGAAGAAAAGAAACCATCCTCATTGTCTGCGCACCTCCCTCCCAACCCACACCCACCCTCTGTGCACCCCACTTCCCCACACCCCCCTCACCTCATACTTACCTTCAGAGGTCCAGCCCTGTGATCTTCAGTGGAGCGGGAACACATCTGGACTCTTCAAAGCCGAACCGCAAAATGAAGAAATATCAGTCAGCTGTATAATGGCATCAGTTGGGGGGAAGGAATTCAACTTAAGTGGATATCTCAGCTAATTTTTTTGCATTTTTGCTCCAAATTTTGAACATGGGATTCTTGGAACTCTACCTCATGAACACATGCACTGCCATCTCATCATTCAGTCCTGAAAGGTGATTTTACTATCACTGCATGGAATCCCCTTTTGGGACCAATTAACATAATGACAGTGCTACAGTTCATGAGCTGGGGTCCCAAAATGCCTATGTTGCAAATTTGGTGAAACTATTTCCAAAAATGAATGTGTTACAAGCGTGCATTATGCAGTTTCCACACGTGCTCATAACTGCAACAATTTTTAATATTTTCACTCCAGATTTTCAGTATTGACATTTCTTCACACCTCTTTATGAACTGTATAGCAGTCATTGTTGACATCCTGCCTAAAATGTGTTTTCACACATCTGACACACAATGGCGCGGTCGCTGTGGGAAATGAACTTTCAGGGCAGATTAACAAAATCACAGTTCCACTGCTCATGAGTAGAGGTCCCAAAATGCCTATGTTGAAAATTTAGTTAAAAGTATCCCCCAAAATAATTGCGTTACAGGTGTGCATTGCGCAGTTTCTATGCACGCTCGTGACTTCATCAATGTTTCATATTTTCACTCCAGATTTTCAACATTCTAATTTTTTTACATCTCCTCATGAATAGCACTGCTGTCATTTTTCACATCCTGCCCAAAATGTGTTTTCACACCTGTGGCGGAGCCAAATGGCGCAGTCGCTGTGCAAAATCGCCTTTTGGCTAACAAACTAATAGTGCCACTGTTCATGAGGTGGGGGTCACAAAAATGTTGAAAATTTGGAGTGAAAATACTAACAAATGCCTGGAACATTAGGGTTTCCAACCGTAACACCCCACCCTGTAGAGACTACCAGGCGCTCAGGGGTGTGACTTGGGATTGTCGGCTGTAATGCTTACGCCATTCCACCCCACCCCCACCCTGCAGCCAGTGACGGCATCATGTGAGGTGAAATGGCATGAGTATTATGGCCGATGACCCAAAGGCACACCCCAATGCCTGTCAGTCTCTGCAGGGTGGGGGTGGGGTTGGCGTCAGTTCAATACTTCACTGCCATTCCTATTAAGCATCTCTCTAACTCCTGTACTACCAATGTCAATGCCAGCAAGACAACATTCAGTATTGACACATGCTTGTTAAACATGGCATTCATTCTCTGATTAGTCAACAGTCTGAGACTCAAGTCATCTGCCAGAATAACAGCAGTGGTGTCTTCTTTTGACTGAAAATATGTCTTTATGTCATCAAGAAAAATGTGAAAAAATCTTATTTGAGGAAGAATTTGACTCAGAGTTGCACTGTGCACTGTCCACACTAACATCATGTGTGGCAGCCTCCAATGGCTCCAATAGGGTGACCAAAGATTCAAGTAAAGTCCAGCTGCTGGAACTGAGCATGATGTCTACTTTACCTATTTGATTCTGCATGGTGTAGTCATGTACAGCTTTTTTTCTGTTTAAGAAGTCTTTCCAGCATGTAAAATGTTGAATCCCAGTGGACTGAAACTTCCAGCTTTAATATATGCAGTGGTAACTTGTTTAACCTCTTCAGCCCCTTCAAGATTTTTGTCCTTTCACGGAGTGGCTGAAATGGCCACATATTTTCCTAGCAAGTCCTAACAGGTTTTCAACATTTCTGTTTCCATTTAAGATACTATTGATGAGAATATTTAAACTGTGCAAAACAAGGTATGTATTGGTAGTTACCATATTCAATAGCTTTGACTATGTTGGTACCATTATCTGACACTATGAGCCCTGGAGACAAGGAACATGGAGTATGCCATTTCCTGAACTGATTTTGCAGCTTCTGCAAAATATTTACTGCAGTGGGGTTTTCCTCAAAAGTGGTGACACATGAAACAGCCTGCTTCCTACTCCTTACTGTAAAGTAGCGAGTATTACTTTCTGACCGAAAACTTGCCCAATGAGCTGTAACAGTCATGTAGTCAATTGTCTGGTCGCTGGTCAATATATCTGTGGTTATGTGGACCTGCTTCACCTCAGAGAGTTTCAGCTGCTTAATGACTGCAGTACACACCAAGTTATATTGCTGTGGAATGGCCTTTATCAAGAAATATGTTTGGCAGGGAATGGTTCAGTCCTGTTCATGAACTTGAGGTAACCTTTTTGGGCAAAAAAAGTAAAAGGGAGTTGACAATCAGACAACAGCTCTGCAATGGCTTTATTTATTAGCTGGCATGTTGGATGCTTGTGCATAAATTTTGATGTCCTTGGAACACTTTCTTTTAATGTTAGTTGCCAAGAATCACAAGATAGTTTTAATTTTGGGGAGACTGTATTTGTCATGCCTTTTTCATGTGGCGTACTACTTTGAGATTTTGCAGTGCTTGATGGTGTCAGAAAAAAAACAATCTATGTTTGTCTGGGAAGACTGCAAGGACACATCAAGTGATTCAATGTCAATTCTTCCTTCCAGTTCATTGTCACTATGGTCACTGCCACCGCCACCTCCACTACTACCAACCACACACTGTCCCTTGCCCTGTCCACTCAATTGGGTGTTTTCTTTCGCATGTCATATCATTACTAATGTTCCAAACATTCCCACTTTGCCACCATGACTGATGATCCTTTTGCACAGACTGTATACACCTCGAGAGTTGTCTGCAGGGTCAACGTAAAATAAATTCCACACTAAAGATTTATCTTTTGTGCTTTGTACCACAGTGCCTGGCACTATTTCTTGTACAGTCAAGGGACCTGGTGGAAACCCTACACTGCCATTTCCTTGTTGACATGAATTGTTCTCATTCATGCTCATCATCTTATACTTACATTTAGCATATGACTCTTTTTTTTTCTACACTTGCTTCTCATGCCTTACAGCCCATCCTCTCCTATCCCCTCATCAAAACTACAGACCTCATCACCACAAGATTCAGAAGAACTGGAAGTGCCGTCATCATCATGCGGGACATAGACTGGGCTACCCCATTCCAAGTCCCCACTATTACCACCATCTCTATCAGCATGGGGTTGCTTCGAGGTTAAAGCACATCTATTGTGAACTGGACCCAGTGCTGATGTGTTTCTTGATGAGATGTATCGACACTGTTGGCCCAGTGTTTGCCTTAATTGTCTGGTGCTCTTTGACAGAGGGGAATTTTTCAGATGCCTTAAAGGAAGCATTGGTTCATCCCCTCCTGAAAAAAACATCATTAGACACTGACGTCAAGGCAAATTACTGTCCGATCTCCAACCTCCCAATTTTGGGAAAAGTTGTTGAGAAAGTTGTGGTGTAACAACTTGAGGAGTACCTCATGGCCTTTGATCTCTATGAGCCATTCCAATCTGGTTTCTGTGCAAGTCATAGTACAGAAACCGCATTGCTTTGGGTGCACAATGACCTCCTCAAGGCTAGAGATTGGGGGGAAGGGACAATTCTAATCCTTCTCAATCTCTCTTCAGTTTTTGACATGGTAGACCACTGTGTGTTGCTTGACCACCTGAGGGAATTTTGTGGGCTCACTGACTCTGTCATCTGCTGGTTTGAGTTGTACCTAATGAACAGGAGGCAACGTGTAGTGATGGGGAATTTCTCCTCCTACTCTAGCCTCCTGTCATGTGGAGTACCTCAGGGCTTGGTCTTGTCACTGATGTTGTTTGCCATGTACATGCTGCCCCTTGGGGAGCTCATTAGAAAGTACCACTTGGGTTTTCATTGCTATGAAAAATGATACCCAGCTGTATCATTCTTTTACCTCAGGAACGTCTAGTGCAGTGGAAGTACTAAACAGCTGCCTCACAGAGATAAATGACTGGATGTGCTCCAGTCGGTTGTGACTGAACCCTGACAAGATGGAGGTACTGATGGTGGAGTCGAACAAAAGACGGAACAGGTTGTCCTCTGGCACTGAAACTGGTTTATTCCTGGGATCTGTGCCATTGAGGACTTCCTCTAGGGTGCAAAACCTTGGCATGACTTTTGACAGCAGATTTTCATTTGATTTTCAGGTGTCATCCATTGTCCGGACAAGCTTTGAAAATCTTAGGAATATCACCTGGGTCAAGCCCCTAGTTCCATTTATGGACCTCTCCACCTTGGTGCATGCCTTTGTTACATCCAGACTCGATTACTGTAATGTGCTGTACCTCAGGGTCTCTGTAGGGAACTTCTGCTGGCTGCAGCTAGTGCAGAACACAGCGGTCAGGCTGCTAACTGAGCAGCTGAAATTTTGTCATATCACTCTGGTCTTGTGTGAGCTGCACTGGCTGCCAGTTAGGTGGAGGATTCTCTTTAAGGTGAGATTTCTCACCTTCAAGGCCCTATGTGGGCAGAGTCCTGGTTACCTGTCAGACCTTCTTACACCTGCCATCCTGGTCCACTCCCTCTGGTCCTCCTGGTGATTCCCAGGATGAGGCTCAAAACCGCCGGTGACAGAGCATTTAGTGTCACGGGCCCTGTCCGGTAGAATTCACTTCCTTCATCAATTTGGAAGGCCCCTTCAGTTGAGGTTTTTAAGGCCCACCTCAAGGCCTTCCTGTTTAATCAGGCCTGCCCAAATCTTAGGCAGTAGTCCACCCTAGGCACCCAGCTTACTTGTTTGAGCATCAGTTTTTTTAGATATTTATTTATTAACCATATTTATGTATACTGATATTTTGTTGTTTTTATATTGATTTGTATTATTGTATTGATAGTTTGTTTTTGTTGTTCGGCACCCAGAGCCTCCTGGATTGGGTGGCAGAAAAATAAAATTTGCCTTGCCTTATCTTGCCATTCACTGCCTCAGCACCTGAACTTATATTTGAGGAGGATGCCTCCTTGCATGCTACTTCAGCAGGTGAAAATATCCTAGTACCTGTGGCAAAATGCTCAGTACCTCTATGAGTAACTCCAGTCAGTTCTTTCTGAAACTCTATCATTTCATTGCTGACATGCTTTTTTTGGTTCAGGAGGACATTTAGTGCCAGTCCTGGTGATGTTATTATTATTGTCACTATGTTCTTCATTAGTGCTATAATTCATATAGTCTACATCATTTTCAGTTGCACGTGCAGCAGTTCTGTGTTTCCTTTTCGTAGACTTAGACTGGTAAATCCAAGACACAGTAGACACAGGTGTGAAAGGAATGGATATTTTTTCACTAACTGTTGCAGAAACAGACAGTGTAGCTGACTATGTCACAGACAGTGATAAATGACAGGGCTCGGGGCACCTAACAGGCAGTGTACTACAGCCTAAATGGCTTTCACTATGCTGCAGAGAGACACACACAGTGTAGCTATGTCACAGAAAGGGTGTAGGCACCTAACAGACAGTGTGATACAGCCTAAATGGCTTTTACTATACTGCAGAGATACACAATGTAGCTATATGTTACAGTAATAAATGACAGGGCTTGGGACACCTAACAGACACTGTAATATAGCCTAAATGTCTTTCACTGTGCTGCAGAGACACACACAGCATAGCTATGTCACAGACAGGGCTCGGGGCACCTAACAGACAGTGTAATGTAGCCTAAATGGCTTTCACTATGCTGCAGAGACACACACAGTGTAGCTATGTCACAGACAGGGCTCGGGACACCTAACAGACAATGAAATAAAGCCTAAATGGCTTTCACTATGCTGCAGAGACACGCAGCTATGTCACAGAAATAAAGTGATAGGAATTGGGGCACCTAACACAAACAAGGTTTACAGCTTAAATGGCTTTCACTATGCTGTAGCAACACAAACCAACTGCCAGTGCCTTTTGCTCCCCCACTCCTTCTCTCCCCAGCACCACACAATTGGATGATCCCCTGATTCCCCATTCCCTCCTGAGATTGTTTCAGAACCCAACCCTGACCCCTACTCCCTTTGCTCCTTTATGGGGGTTTTACTTTTTTTTTGTTATAGGTTTTCAGGACAATTTAGCAGTGAAAATGCAGAGCAAGTGCCGGATTCCTTCCACTCCCTCCAAACTCCGGCTGCTATCTTCACAACGGGCTCACAGCACATGGAGCACAGACACCACTGACCAATCAGGTTGTCAGAGCATTGTCTTGTGCTCCATAGGTTGGAAAGGACCCCACAGGTTGCCCTTTCATGCTTGTTTCCAGCTTAGGAAGTTCTGGCAGGAGTCCCAGGACCCCACGGGCTGCTTGTAATGCCTGTTTAAAAAATTACCCATTACCAGTGTCAAAACTACCCAAGCCATGAAGTACACTATTGTATCGGGTAGGATAGTAAATTAGCAGAACTACCCTACCCAGTCAAAAATCGTTAATACCCGACCTACCTGATCCAGCTACTCGATCGGTAGCCCATCCCTACCTTAAACATAGTGGCCTGCCATTTGTAATTTAGGTAGGAAAATGGGTGAGACATATAAGATAACTAGCAATCCACAGGGTAGAACCCAGATAGGAAGATCAGAAAGATAGTAAGGAGGATCCCCAATACTGAAGCTGAAATAGAGAAATAAGAAAGCGCCAACAAATCATATGCTTATAAAGCAACATATAAATAGATATTCATGTATGTTTGTACTAGTTCTTTGTTTTTTGTATTTTAAATGTTTAAAAATGAACTGAGACATGGTATGCCAATGACATTTTATTGCAAACACATGTCACAGGAAGCTATACAAAGCATAACACCAATTGTGCAACAAAGTTAATTTAGTAATGCTGTGTATTGGCTGAAATTTTTAATAAATTACATTTAAAATGAAAAAAAAAACAAGGAACATCACACCACCAATTTGCAAAGACTCCTGAGACTCCAAATCCTATTTTTTTAATTTCTATACTTTGTGCACTTCATGTTCTTTAACCCTACTATCCACATTAACATAGTTTTGGTTCCATGTCATAATAGCAAATGCAAAACAGTGATCACTATTATGGCAAGTGTATATCACCAAAAAGCAAATCGGTGATGTACACACTACAGTGACCCAACTTCTGGAACAAAATAAAGTGTTTTTTTTGGGGGGGCTGTGCCCCACCATGCCCCCTGCCCCCCCGAGCTATGATTCTCAACTCCAGGGGGGTGCATGTCAGGGAGGGGGCCAAATCCAGATTAAAAAAATGAAGTACCACCGCTCGCAGCTGTGGCAAAATGCAGCCCACACCCAGTCCCAAACCCAGTACCTGCTCTGCCAGAGGTAGCCTCCCACACCACCACACCACATGGCTAGCTTGGCAGCAGCACATACTCCAGTCCCTGAAAACCCCTTCCCCTCACTATTCTCCCCTTCTGTTCACCCTTCCCCATATTCACTTTCACATACCCTCACTATTCTTCAGGGTAGCCCACCACAAAAGCACCCAAAATGAGTCACTATATTTCTAGTCACTCATTTTGGGTCACTCTTATGACGTGATACCCATAGTTTTTCACAATGAATATAGACAGAAAGATAGATAGATAGATAGATAGATAGATAGATAGATAGATAGATAGATAGATAGGTAGATAGATACTAGAAAGATATTTAAGTAAAGATATTTAAATACTTACAGCACTTAGATTGTGTTTTCAACTGTGTTGTAACATGCTGGATAAAACATTATGTTCTCAAGAAGTGAAGGGAAGTTAGTAGAATGTTTACATAGCTGGGATTGGAGCGCTAGTATCTATAGCATGTAAAGCACTCTTTCTGTATAGGAGGTCTTCATATACTGCAGGATATTTCATGTAGTGTATGAAATTACAAAAACAGATACTTTATAAATACTTATACTGTATATATATATATATATATATATATATATATATATATATATATATTACACTTGTTTCTTTTGAACTCAAAAAGTTTATTTCTTTTAGTTACAAATACTTTTTTAATTCAGATGTAAAAAAGTTTTAGTCATTCAGTATTTTATTCCAGTCCTCAAAGATGAGATCCAGATACTATAACTATTACTTGAACTGATCGGTGCTGATCCAGTAATGCAGAAATTCTCCGGGGCTAGTGGAGCTGTATATCAGTAAATGTCAGGAAATAGTACAATAGATATACAGTATAAAAAAGACAAATTCAGTGTTGCAGAAGGGCTGATTTTGATGGAAATGCAGATACTTTATAAGTGAATCATTAAACTAGTGGATAGCAGATGTGAAATAGAGGTACAGAAGAGAGACAATTATGTAAAGAAACGTACAGACACTACAAAGGAGACACCCACATGAGACAGTGGAAAAATCATAACTTGTGTTCCCTTATCCTTCTATACAATAGTATTTCTGTTTTTTTGCCATGATTTGGGAGTTTGTCCAATTCTAAGTGTTCACTCCCTGTTCATAGGTGACAGGAAACAGTTTGTTACACCCATTGTCCCTTTAATGTATACTCAATATTCTTATATGCTTTTGACCTTTTTTGTTAAATGAATACTCTAATTTTGTTACCTTGGCAACTGTCCTGATTTCCCTTATTCTCAGTAGTTGCTGCTCTCTCTTCATATTGCCTGAGCATTCTATGACATCAGTAACACCCATTTCAGGCCATTCAGATGAATAGCATGGAATGGTGCTATTGATGTTATAGAATGTCTTAGAAACATGAAAAGAAAAAACAGTAGCTGGTGAGGGGAGTGGAACTCTATGCAGCTCTGAGGGCACTCCAAAGCTAGATTATGTATTTATCAAAAATTGGTCAAAACATATCAGAATACATAACTGGCATGGAAAGGAAGATCAAAGGGCAGTAAACTATGTAAAAATAATTTCCTATCTCTTTTTAAACTGGAAAAAGAGGTTGTGGTGTTCCTTGATGGAATACCACTAGTATTTTCCAATGTATAATTTATAAAACACACTTCCTTTCTTTCTTTAAACACTCTTTTTTATACATAATTAAATTCTTACTATTTGTATATCAATATGTGTATTTTCAATAATATCAAAAGTATTTGATATCATTAATTAATATAACAAAATCTAAAATGTTTTAAAAATTGTGTTAAATTAATTTAAGTCTTTCTGTTGATATAGAGTAAGTATATTATTACTATATTAGTATAGTACAATATATTTCCAGCATATTTGTACTAATCAGTATGATGTAACCATCATGACCAAAGCCCAGCCTGCCATTTAAAATTAAATTTTTAATCCTCTCAGTTCCAAAGTTGGACCTTTTAAAGATGATTTATTGAAAAAGACATACGTTTTTAACTGTTAGGGTTAAAAACATGATTGTTCTTTTCAATAAAAGCATGTGTCAGGTTGATAAGGTAATGCCATTTTGTATCACTGTACTATAAATGTACTTTGCAGAAATATTTTTTTTTAAATAAAACCCTTTTTAATATTTTCAGAATGTTGGTTATTATAAAAGTAAAATAATGAACAATACTATTTTTCCATTGAAACCTCATTTTAAAAGAGTCTATGTTTAATAAAATCCTCATTTCCCCATCTGGTAAACCCCCAAATCATTCTATGCATTTGAAAGCATTGGAAGATAATAACCTATAGCATGCATATCTTGCTTCCTTTAGATTATTTAGCATTTATCATCAAAACAAAATAAGTTTATTCATCCTCTTGCACCATGCAGTTTCAAGTTCATTTGTTTATTTGGCAAACAGTTCATCTTAAGAAATGGGAGATATACCTACACAGTGACCAATATATGCTCTTTTATCACAGTTGTTTTGAAATTAGTAATCAAAATGAAGCAAATAATGATAAATTCCCAGTATGAAATTATTGAAGGCAGAAGAAATACAATATGGCTACCCCAAAGTCCTGAGTCCTGGGCAATACAAAATCACAAACAAACCCTCTAGCTGAATAGTAAAGTTTGCAGATGATATAAAACTGGGAGGCTCTGTAAATACACCAGAAAATAGGAACAAACTAGTAAATGACCTAAACAAATTAAACAATTGGCTATAAACACCAAAATGTTATTTAATTTAGACAAATGTGTCACAATACACATAGGATATTACAATCAACAAGATAAATACTGTATAAATAACATTATAAAAATGGTAGAATAGAAAAAGACCTCAGAGTATGATAAAGACCTGGGGCCCGATATTCAGTAAAGCACAAAGGTTTGCATTCCACTTTGCAAATTGCCAAGGGGTCCAAGGATGTTGTATTCAGCTGGATAGGGCACCAGCACTAACTGATCGAGTATAGGGCCATGTTGGCACAGTGCTAAGTCAGGTAGCATTGCCAGGACATGGCTCCAGAGGTGGGCCTCAAGAGCAGATAGTGCAGGAGCGCTATCTGCAATATTCAAAGGGACACATGCAAATCAGCTCATTGGACATGCAAGGCACTAAGGGGCCATTCACATGCCCATTATGGGCTCATTTGCATGGGTAGCAGAGGCAGGTTAACATGGCACCACCATCCCCTTCCCCAGTCCAAGACATGTAGCTATTCCTGGTGCTTGTGGTCCTCCCCCCTACCTCCAGTCACCAGTCCGTATTGAAACATAACTCTCCCTGGTGCTAGTGGTCCCCCCTTCCCTCAGATCACCGACCCTTAGGTCACAATAGCCATCCCTGTTGCTAGTGTTCCCTGCTTACTCTGATCACTAGTCCCTATGTAAAATAAACTCCCTGGTGCTAGTGGTCCCCCTTCCTCTGATGACCAGCCCCTATTTAAAATAAACCCTCTGGTGCTAGTGGTCCCTCCTCCTGATCACTAAACTGTACTGAAAAATAATCTCCCCAATCACCAACCTGTACTGAAACATAACTCTCCATGGTGCTACTTATCCATCCCTCCCTCCCTCCCTCCCTTTCTTCCTCTCTCTAATCACTAGCTACTATGTAAAATAAACTCCCTGGTGTTAGTGGTCTTCCCTTCCTCTGATCACCAGCCTGTATTTAAAATAAACTCCCTGTTGCTAGTGGTTCCCCCCTCCCTCTGATCACCAGCCCATTTTGAAATGTAACTCTCCCTGGTGCTAGTGGACCCTTCCACCATCCAATCACCAACCTGTATTTAAAATACATTCCCTGTTTCTAGTGGTGCCCCTCTCCCTTTAATTGCCAGCCAGTACTGAAATATAACTCTTCCTGGTGCTAGTGGTCCCCCCAATCACCAGCCTGTATTTAAAATAAACCCCCCAGTGCAGTGGTTCCCCCTCCCTCTGATTGCCAGCACATTGTAAAAGAAACAACCCTCCCTGATGTCCAGTGGTCCCCCCCAGCACTGATCCACACTACTGCCAGTAGCAGTGCCCTATTCCCTGGTATCAAAGGGCCTACCCCCACCATGGCACCAAGCACCCCACCAAGTCACCTTAACAGTATTCTCTGTGCCACAGGTGCATATGGTGACAGTCGCAGCCCTCCTCACACCTCCTTGGCTGGCCTCTGTATATCCAAGCAGGAAGCATGCCACTTATTTACAGGACACGGTGACAGGCCCTGTCATATAAATAAGAAGCACACTCCTTGCCTGGACATTCAGTGGCTGGCCAAGGAGGTGTGAAGATGGAATCACCAGTTGCCATATACAACCATGGCACCAAGGATACTGGTAATTTGACTGGGGGTGGGTGCTTAGTGGCATAGTGGGGGGGCACTAGATGCCAGGTAGAAGGACATTATGAACTGTGGTACTGTGGATCAGTGCTGGAGGAGGACCACTGGATGCCAGGCATGGTTATAACCCTCTGTCAGTGTAGTGGTTAGACTAATGGACTGTGAATGAGGTAGACCATTGGTAGTTACTAGGGTTTGATTCCCACAACCTCCACTTGCATTCCAAGTGACTGTTACCCAAATGACTGAATCTATGAAATCTCTGTGGTCACCCCTGCACACTGAACATCTGCTTGTATGAATTTTTGGGGAAGGGGCCTTGGACAAGTAGCATGTACAGTAACCTTCTCGGAGGTGCTGCCTGTCTATGGCAAGGGTGATACTAGGGTACTCTGCACCATGGAATTCAATGAATGGTTGAAAAACTGGTGTGGAGCTCAGGGTTTTGGCTTCACTGGGGACTGGGGATCCACCTGGAGGGATACAGGCCTATACTGGCATGACGGTCTGCATCTATCCAAGAGGGGAACCAGGATCCTAGGTGATAGGTTTAAATGTTTCTTTGGCAAGCATTTAATCTAGCCAAGGGGGGGAGGCACTGAAAAGAAGCATGGAAAACCTAGCCTACCTCCACAAAACACAGTGGTTAGAGAGGTAAATGTCAAGGTAGAGAAGTCAATAGGGAGCAGGACAGGGGTAAATGCAGAAAAAGGCAGTAAGGACAGGGATGAGGCTAAAAGGGGTAAGGCCATCAAAAAATGGAGGGTGATGAGTACCAATGCACATAGTCTGTGTAATAAGCTCACTCAACTAGTGGCCTTGATGGAAGAGGGACACCTGGATATTGTGGCAGTCACAGAAGCATGGTACACTGAGAACCATGACTGGGATGTCAACATACCAGGGTACACAAGCTATAGGAGGGACAGGGAAGGTAAAAGAGGAGGAGGAGTAGCTCTCTATGCAAGGCAAGGGATCAAAGCAATGGAACTAAGGGATAAACAGGGAGTAGAGGAGACCAAGGGAGGGATGGTGAGGCTTAATAAAGGAAGGGAGGGTGGGCAGTGGATGACAGTGAAAAAGCAGGGACACTGAATGAACACTTCTGCTCAGTATTCACAAAAGAAGAGGCGGGGGAGGTACCTAAATCAAAGAATAGAAGCACTCTAGATAGGGAGGTCGATACCAGTCCATTTACAGAAGAAAGGGTTCCGAAAGAACTCTTAAAACTGAAGGTAAACAAAGCAATGGGGCCTGACTGGATTCACCCAAGAATTCTAAAAGAACTAAGGGTAGAACTAGTGACACCACTGACTACCCTTTTTAACAAATCATGGGAGGGTGGTGGATGTGATTCCCCTTCACAAAAGTGGGAACAAGACAGAGGCAGGAAACTACAAACCTGTTAGTTTGATCTCAGTGGAAGGGAAAATGATGGAATCACTTCTGAAGGAAAGAACTGTCGAGTTCCTAGAGGCCAGTGGGGCACAGGACTCAAGGCAGCATGGATTCGCAGCAGGAAGGTCATGTCAGATGAATCTAATAGATTTCTTTGACTGGGTGACCAAAGTAGTAGACCAGGGAGGGGCTGTGGACATAGTCTACCTAGACTTTAGCAAGGCATTTGACACAGTCCCACACAAAAGATTAATATGCAAGTTAGCCAGCATTGGAGTGGGTCCTAAGGTGGTAGCCTGGGTAAGAAATTGGATTGACAACAGGACGCAGAGGGTAATAGTAAACGGAGTCCACTCTGAAGAAAGGGGGGTTACTAGTGGTGTACTGCAAGATTCAGTACTGAGACTGGTCCTCTTTAATGTCTTTATAAGTGACATTGCAGAAGGAGTGGAAGGAAAAATATGACTCATTGCACATGACACAAAGATCTGCAACAGGGTTGATACAGAAGGTGGGGTGGAAAGGATGCGAAGGGACTTGGAATGGTCAAATGTACGGCATCTTAGATTCAATGCAAAGAAGTGCAGAGTAATGCACCTAAGAAATAAAAACCCAGGGGAAGAGTACACAATGGGGGTGAGATACTAATAACAAAAATGGAAAGGGACCAGGGGGTAGTCATATCAGATGACCTTAAGGTGGGCAAGCAATGTGAGAAGGCAGTAAGGAAGGCTGGCGGGATACTGGGATGCATAGGGAGAGGCATCACCAGTAGAAAACAGGAAGTTGTTATCCCTCTGTACAGACAGTTAGTGAGACCTCATCTGGAGTACTGCGTGCAGTTCTGGAGACCCCATCTCTGCAAGGACATAGACGGGATGGAGGCTGTCCAGAGCAGGGCAACTAAAATGGTTCAGGGTCTGCACCAGAAGACATATGAAGAGAGATTAAAGGAGCTTAATATGTATACCCTCGAGGAGAGGAGGTAGAGGAAGGACATAATAGAAACTTTCAAGTACCTCAAGGGAATCAACAAAGTCCAAGAGGGTAGCATCTTTTCAGAAAAAGAGACATGCAAGAACAAGGGGGCACAATTTGAAGATAGAAGGGGGATGACTCAGATGTAATGTGAGGAAGTATTTTTTCATGGAGAGGGTTGTGGACACATGGAACAGTCTTCCTGAGGAGGAAGTGGAGTCAAAAACAGTGGGGGTATTCAAGATTGAATGGGACAGACATAAGGCAATTCTAGTGGTGGTAGGAGGAAGTAGGCTGTTAGTTAACTAGGATCTGCAGCTTATCCATCAGGTAGGGAAATGGGCAAACTAGATGGGCCAAGCAGTCTTTATCTGCCTTCAAATTCTATGTTTCTATGTAACTTTTACTACGGGCTGGCGATTGGAGGAAAACTAGCACCAGGGAGTTTATTTTAAATCCAGACTGGTGATCATGAGGAAGGGGGGAACCATTAGCACCAGGGAGAGTTCTGTTTTATTACAGGCTGGCAATCAGAGGGAGGGGGACCACTAGAACCAGGGAGTTTCTTTTACATAGGGGCTGGCAATTGGAGGAAAGAGAGGATCACTAGCTCCAGGGAGTTTATTTAAATATGAGCTGGTGATGGGGGGGGGGGGTTAGCACCAGGGATGGCTATTGTGACCTAAGGGCTGGTGATTGGGGGGGTGCCCTGGACCACAGAGGTGAGTGTGGTCTGCCAGTGGACAACCAGCTAGTTGGCTACATTACCTCTGGCAGCGGCTAGGGTTTTGTGGAGTATGAGGAGGTTTTGTTTATAGGTATTTTGCATGCCACAAAAGGGCCACACTAAACCCTTTTGAGCAGTGCAAATCTGTTGCATACTGTATTAGCTTGCACTGATATTTCTGTCCTTGCCTCACCATTGGCATATCCCCCCATTGTGGTTTGCACAGGCACTAACCCTGTTTGCTGGTGCGACAGAGCCTTTTGAATATTGGACTCCAGTGCAAAACCCAGTTTGCCAGGGCAAGCACTGGTAGGCACCTGCACCAACTTTTGAATATCGGACCTCTGAAGTTGAGTGAACATTATACAAGAATGGTTCAAACATCAAACAGAATATTAAACTATATTAGGAAAGCATTTGTAAGTAGAAATCAACATTGCATTATCCCTCTGTACAAATCATGGATTAGACTGAACCTGGATTACTGTTCACAGTTGTTGAACCCTCATCTAAAAGGAGACATACATAATATTGAGAAGGTTCAACATTGGCTAACAAAAATAATCTCAAGACTACAACATAAATCTTATGAAGAAAGGTTAGTTCACTTGGTATTATATACAGTAGTTTGTGAAAAAGGACACACAAGAGGGAACCTACTGTGGATGTATAAAATAATGAATGACAATGACCTAAGGTTACAGATGTGTATTGAACAGCAGACCAAAAACTTCGGCTTATGATTGCATAACCAACAAATTAAATTAGAAAATACAAAAAAAATGAAAAGTGAAGTTATTTACACAAAGGGGAGGTAGGTTATGGAATAGCCTACCAGCCTACAGAGTGAAACCCTAACAATATTCAAAAATAAGTTAGACAAATACATTCTGCAGCATGGGTGCAGTTGACCCACTGATGCAGGAGACTCCATGTCTGTCCTACTATTTCACCCATATAAGGTATACTGCTTTTGTGCAATTATTATCTGTTTTTTTTTGCCATGCACCAATGATTCATCTGGTATTGCTATACCATATCTTAATTTGACATCTTGTATTTGCATTGTGCCACTTGTTGGATGTTGTACTGTAACACATTGATGTTTTGTAAGTATCATTTATTGTTGCTGTTTTGTTGCATGTTATCACAAGGGACCTCCTTGCAAATTAGCTTGCTCAATGGAATTATTCCTTCACAATATATTTTGATCTTTGAACTTAGACTCAATGGGCAAACAGCCTTCTGTCTGTTACCAAGCATAATACTAAGTATAAAAGTCAGTGCAAAAGAGTCAGACACACGCAGTTTTAAAGGTTCACATTCAATCAAATTCCATTTATTAAAGAGCATTAATGCAAAAAACAGACAGAAAAAGGATTACATACCAAAAACAGCTAGCATAGAGGTGCAGCATGCTCCAGTTGTTGAAGGCCTCAAGCAAAAAACCAGGGACTCAAAAACCCTTGTCATGGTAATGACCTTCTGCAGGAAACCGTACCTGCTAAAACCGGTTACTTCAACTGAAAACTGTTTTCACATCACATGTTATCCTTCTCTCTGACAAACTAGGTCCCTTTCCAGTGTTGAGCTTGATGGTGGGACAAGTCGTCAACAGACTGGTCCCAGATGACGGCTCTAGCAGTAATGGCACCTTCCCTGATGGATTAACAACAGAGGAAAAGCAAGTGATGGTAGCTGCTTCTGTGACAATGCTTGCTGGGATATTTCAGGTTAGTATTCATGCACAGAAATAATTTTAATAAAACTCTAATGTCCTGATTTTCAAACAGCTCCTGTGTTGCCTACCCCTAATATTCCCACACTATAAAGGCAGAACAAAAAATTGTTTTCAAGAACACACTGTCAACTAACAGTAGGTGGTATGCGACATTTGGGGGAGGTGGGATTTTCTAAATTGTCCATCCAGGGTCTGCCTGTCCCTAATTTTAACAACACAGTTGCATCTGCTTCTATCTAGCTAGTGTCCATCTGGGAAAATATGTGTTTCACAAAATCAGTTGCAAATGGAATGTTTGAGCACAAGTTAGTGCTTTTGGGTGCAAAGTCACCCACAAATTCCAATACAGATGAGTCTTTTGAAGTTTTTATGTGATTTTTCTTTACACAATTTGGAACACAGATTCGGACTCAAATGCAGGTGGATATACACATGCCTCCAAACCTGAAACATTTAAAGACATCCCCCTTGATCTGCATTTGAAAGGGAACTTCCCCTCCAGATCTATTAAAGCAGCATTTGTTTGTCACTGTGCATGTTTTTCAGTACTGTAGTAATCAGGGGTTCAGTTAACTCCATTTTTGGAGTATTTGACTTCCAAAAATTAGGCAAAAACTTCCAGAATAAAGGGGGAGGAAGTTATAGACTTCCAGATGTAAAGCACAAAATTAGATGACTTCCAAAATTGTAGGCATGGAAGTCAGAAATAATGGATTTTTCTGAAAGAAATTGTATTTTATCACTTTTATATTATATTAACATTCATAAATTGGTCCTTTGTAGAATACTGACTTCCACAAGTGGGATTCTGGAAGTATTTTGACTTCCCAAAAATTGAAATGACTTCCAGATTCTGACTCATGGAAGTTTTAGACTTCCACTAAAAATAAATTAATTGAACCCCTGGTAGTACTGCTTTTCTGGCAACAACATCAAAATATCCATTTTACTTTTTCATTTTCTTTCACTCCTACACCAAGAAATGTTGCTACTCAAAAGCATGTTAATAATTTAGGTTTATTCTGAATTGACAAAATTGATTCACCAAAAAAAAGCAACTGCATTAAAAAAAAGCTGTACTTATTAATGCTCTCCCCATATGGTAAGAGGTTATATTTTGGGTGTATGTAACAAATATGACCTTTATAACAGAAGAAGGAAAGACCTGAGGATATCGAGCATCCTCAGAGGATGACAGTATGTTTCACTGGAATACCACCACCTAGGTGACCACAGATTGGGGTGCAGTTGGAGGAGCTTGTTATGGGAGGATGCAGCCTGGCTTCAGAGTGCAGCAATACCAATGCACATATATATGCACTGTGGAGCCCTTGCCTGCTGTGTCCTTGGGGCTAGGGAGAAATTAAATGTGGAAAAAAATCAGAGCATGGCAGCATGATGTTGGCACACTCAGGCCAGACTCCTCCAACAGGCATCTGTCCTCTATACTTCACAGACAAGGAGGAAGCAGTTCCTGTGTCAAGCCCCCCAACAGAATCAACCATTGGGTGGAAATGCATGTAGACACCAAGAGGAAAGGTAAGCACCAGGGATGGAGAATGATGGGGCTGATGGTCATCAGGCAGAGGTGGGGACAGAATCAAAAAGAAAGCCCTGTGGGTTACAAAACAAGAGTTACTCACAGCATAACGATGCTGTAACTGCAAAACATAATGCATATTGTATGCTAATGCTGCCACTGAGACCACTCTTACAGTTATAAGAGTGGTCTCATGTAAATTCTTACTGTATGAGAACTGAGAACCAAAGGTAAGCAGTTCTGATACCCTAAAAATGTAAGATCACTTTTGAGGTTGTACTAGTGGTCTCATTGATGGGTTGAATAATATTATCAATCAAGCTTGATCAGTAATTTATTAAAATTTTAAAAAACCTCTCCCAAATGTGCGAATTTCCTGTGCAGCTGCGCATGAGACACTCTGTACAGAATAAAAGTGCCTCACGCACTAGGAATATGAGCAATCCGACTGGTCAGCAACACTACCTCAGTCTATAATTGACTTAAGTATAATTATAACCGATTGCCTGCTCTGTGACTCTGTCCCCAGTTCTAGTGTCCTCCAATTGGGAGGAGGCTAGGGAGTTCCATTTAAAACTGTGGGGAGGTCCTACTGGGAGGGTACAAAAGGAGCACTTCTAATGTCTCCTGCACATTCATGTCCCTGCAAGTGAGCAGAACAGTGAAGGAGTGGAGCAGGTACAAGACTGGCATCTTAGGCATCAGAAGGAGGAAGCACAGTAACAGGGGAGTCTGCCAATCAAGTAAGGTATGGTAATTGTTCACTCCTGTTGTTGCATTCACTGTCAGGACAGGTGGAAGATAAAGGGCAGGCCAAAATAGAGAATAGGAGCAACACCCTATCTAGGGTAGGTGACATATAAAATAATGTGTGGATAAGTGTGTGTAATGAGGATTTCATGTACACCAAGGGTGTGCATAAAATCTGAGTTGACATACACTTCCCTATGTCTTATTTTGTATAATAACTGGTTCTTTTGGTTTTTCTTTGTCGGACAGGTACTTGTTGAACAGTCTAACATTGGTCTCGGTTTTTCTTAGAGTCTTTCTTTTTTCTTGCTGCTCTATGAATTTTTGTCTTTCTAGGTCACTAGGTTGCTGAAATTGTGAAGAATATGCCATTTTCTAGGTGGATAGACAGACATTAGGAGTCCATTAATTATTTTCTGTTTCTGTGAGAAATGTGTCTTTCTTCAGCTGCATGTAAGTTAGATTCACGCTCAGTAGTTTCAGTGTGGTTAGTGCAATCAAGTTGACAGTGTGAGATGACAGCATGAGGAGCCAGTAGCGCTAGCATGAGAGTGATTTTAAATTTTTTGCAAAAGGTGCTTAATCAAACTCCATTATACACAGGTGACTAGTATACACATAGGTGTATAATCAAACTCTGTTACACACGGGTGATTATACACAGCCGTGTATAACAGAGTTTGACAGCTTCTGCCCACAGTTGATAATCATCACTAACCATTTATTATCAAGGGGATTAACAAATAATAAAAGGGGAAAAACTAGTAACACCCTATTCAGGGGTAAACTTAAGGGGTGGGTAGAAGATAAAGGGTAGGCCAAATCTGGCAATAGGTGTTCAAGGGGCATAGCAAACAATGAAAGGGGAAAAACTAGTAGCACTCTATCAGCACTAAGGGTACATATGTATTTTCAAATAAAACAGGGATACGTGTAGGAATTGAGCATGCTGAGAGCAGTGCAGTGACTATGGGGCAGCAGTTTTCACAGAGACCTTCTGGAGACTAAGGGGTTCCCCCATCTACACGCATCTCTCTGGATTCAGGGAGGAAGTTGCTAGGCTTGAGGCTGAGTTGGTCAGGATGCAAGCAACCTCTTCTTTCACTCAGGGGCCACCAAGTCTGACACTGTTACCTTAGAGGGTGCCTAGGAGGAAGAGGTGCGGCTAGACTATGGTGGACTCCAGAACAGTGGGGGTAGTGGGTCAGAGGCACATTCCTCAGCCAGTACCACTACATAATTCCTACACCACTCTGGCAGGGCAGGACTGCCAGGTGGAGGCAACCATGGTAGGGACTTTGGAGGATGTGGGGGTCCTCTGTAGCAGAGACCCCATGAAGAGCGGTAGAGGACACCATAGAAGGAGGAAGCAACTTCTGATGGGGGACTCAACTGTGATGGGGATAGATCTGGGAATAGGAAGGAGGAAGAGGGAGGTTAGGTGCCAATGAGGTATCAAGGCCTGAAGGGATAGGAAACAGATCCTGAGGATCACTAGTGTGGCAGGGCAAGAGTCAGAGCTGGATGTCGTTATCCATCAGGGAACTAATGACCTAGCTAGGGACTGGACTGGCATAATTCGGGGAGAGTTCGGGGAGCTCGGGAGAGGTCTTAGGCAGGTAGCGCACTCAGTGAATTTTGTAGAGGTGCTGCCTGTCTACAGTGGGGAGGGGGACAGAGACCTCTGCACCAAGACCTTCAACTCATAGTTGAAGGAATGGTGCAGAGAAGAATGGGTTGGCTACACTGGGGACTAAGGTCCAACCTGGAGGGATAAGAGGCCTTTACAGGGATGATGTAATTTGCATTCATCCTTGAGGGGAACTTCGGTCCTCAGTGGACAGTTTAAATGTTACTTTGGTGAATATGTAAACTAGTTGAGGGTGGTGGCAGAAGAAATAGGGGAGCAGAAACTGCCCCCCTCAGGCTAAAGTAGGAAGTAGGTAGAACCTGAGGAGAGAGAAATACATCAAGGTGCAAATTAATAAAGGAAGTAAGGTGATAGAAATGAAGGGGAATGGAAATTGGATCATTAAAAACAGAGGGGGAAAGGAGGGATGGCAAAAAGGAAAAAAGAGTGGTAACAAAATCTGGAAGGCCATATGTGTGAATGGTAGAAGTGTAGGAAATAAGGTTCCAAACCTAGAGGCCATCATGGCAGAGGCTGACCTGGATATTGTACCCATTACTGAGTCATGATGGACTAAAAACTATGACTGGGACATGGCCATAACAGGCTATACTCTGTACAGGAAGGACAGGATGCGAACAAAAGGAGCGGGTGTGGTGCTTTATGTCAGGGAAATCATGAAAGTGACAGAGGTACAGGGAATATGGGGGGGAGAGGTACTGTGGGTCACCCTGAAGAAGGAGCACTGTGCAACCATTCGCACTGGTGTGATATACAGATCTCCACCACAGGGGGAGAAGTTAGATAAGGTACTGGTGGAAGACATTGGCAAGATGGCAGAAAAGTGGGAGGTGCTGCTGGTGAGAGACTTCAATTTGCTAGATGTAGATTGGAGTCTCCCAGCTGCAACCTTAACAGCAAGCATTGACATCCTGTACTCCCTATAAGAGGCATTCCTCAGGCAGCTAGTCTGAGAAACCCACTCATAATGGGGCAATACTGGACCTTGTACTCACTAACAGGGACAGTGTTGCAGACGTCGGGGTTGGAGGCCACCTTGGGACCAGTGATCACCATGTAGTGTGGTTCAATATAAGGATGGTTGTGGAATTGAACCACACAAGGGTGAGGGTCCCGAACTTCAGTAGGGCAGGTTTTATAAAATTGGCTAAATACCTCAGGGATGACACGACATGGGATGATAACCTGGGTGGAGTGGAGGAACAGTGGGCAAAGCTAAAAATGGGCATAGTGAAGGCAATAAACCTCTTTGTCAAGCCAGTCAGTAAAAGGAAAAGGAACAAGAGACTGCTATGGTTCTTGAATGAGGTGGTTGAAAAGGTAAAGGCTAAATGGGTAGCATTCAGAAGATATAAGGAGATGCAGAGGGAGAATGATAGGTTGAACCCATAGAGATTCCACCCTGCCCACATCCCTGTCTGCTTAGCCTTAATTGCCCTGATGCCCTCCATTGTGTACAGTGCTATCTCCACCCCTTCCCTTCTCCCTGTCTTTACCTAACAGATTGTAGCCAGGGACTGTTATGTCCCAGCTATGGTTGAATGTTGCCCCCATTTCTGTTATGCCATTATATCTGACCTACCCTCTGCAGCCATAGCCTGGAGGTCACTTATTTTTTTTTCTTCTTCCAGCTTCTGCCATTTATGCAGACTGCCCTCCAGGAGCTTTGTTTCTCTCTACTACTTGTCCATTGAACAATTCTTTGTTGCTCAACCCCTGTGCCTTTTTACATCATTTATCACCCTCCCTAGCTGCTGGGATTCCTCTTCTCTGTTCACTCTGGTAGACTCTAACCCAGCAGGCATCTCACTATATTCCACATACATATAGTGGAGTCAGCCAGGATGCAACACTCTCATCACAGTTTCTGCCAGTGACATGCTGCAGAATACTGCAGGAACACAATGTAATCCAATGGCAACTACCCCAATTTGCCATGCAAGACAGTGGGGCATGCTTATAACAGAGCATTGCGCCATGGCTAACTCAGCTGTATATTTATATGTTTTGTGCTTTAAATTTGGTTTGTTTACTCACCAGTATCGTAAAATCAAAAGGTTAATATTCATGATGAAAAAGGTTTTGTAATTTAGTTATTTCATTCTGCCATTGTAGCCTACACCTTGGCATCAGAGCTCAATATTGTGAGAAATAAATACGGTATATGCAATCTGTCCAGGCAATAGTTTGCTTTCTCCAAGCAGTCGGATGCTCCTTTAGCAGATATATTAATTTAGTTAGCCTTAGTCAACCCTGTTCTCTTTCCATTTACTGCAATAGAGATACAGACACATCATGAAAAACTTTAGACACAATGACATATCTTTTTTGCATTTCTCTATCATTTGCATTTCATTATCATTCTGTTTGCAATGTAGGTTAGAATTCCAGTATTTAAATAAAATCATTATTTTCACAGTAATCTGACCCATGTGAAAGATAAACCATGATAATTACCCAATAGGTAAATAACACCAATTATTTTTCACTTGCCTACATCATCAAAATGTCAGTCATCTTGACAGGGCCGTGACCAGAGGGGTAGAAAAGATGCAGTTGCATTAGTGTCCACACTGTCGGGGGCTCACTGCCTCAGAGGTCAGCATTAAGAAAACCTTTTATCACAAACTTTCAACTTTCTCTTTGGAAATTCCTTACCTATTTGAAATTGGGTCTGTCAGCGCTGGTGTCAGTAGATTCCTACTCCAGTTTCACGTGGTGGGGGAGTGTCATCAAGGCACAGGTCAGGAAGCATAGGAAACATCAGGAACTGTTGTAGAATTCACCAAAAATATTTATTTACAGAAGCAGTAACATAAAAAAAATATAAACTTGTTCATAATAACTATGTACAGAGGCAAAATAAAATATAGTTTTCCTTCCATCTCTGTGTTCCTTTTTCTTCTCATCTCTTTGCAGTTGAAGCTTAGCCCCTTTTTAAGTTATTTTAACCCCCACTCTTAACAAACATCCTGTCCTTGTAAATATCAGGTAGGAGATGCTAGAACGCAGTGTGCATCTTGAGGCCCCCCCGGATAGCTCTTGCAAAAGGCTCAGAGATTTGCACTGAAGTAACCTCTAGTGTTTACAATAGTTTTCTGCAATCATCTCAAAATGTAAATATATACATTTCAGCAATAACACTATATATTTTCCAAACACAAGGGATCCCAATATCAGTTACATTTCCATGCAATTATTTGTACATATTTTCATATTAGCAGATTTGCAAGGTAGGAAAAGACAGACAGCAAGAGAAAATTGAGAGACAGTGAGAGGCAAAGAATTGCGAGCCTGTCGGGTTGATCAAGTCCGAAATCTCACAGGAAAATTTGGTTGCGCAACCAGAGAAGAGACAGAAGAGGAATGATCCTTGCATTTAAACACTTTCTGCATAATAACTGGGACAGGGTCCTATTCTACCCTGTCACAGGGAGTACAAAACAAAGAACATATGAACATGCGAATTTACCAGCAGAAACAGGCTGTAACGGTCTATCGAGTCTGCTCAAGTGTGCAGCTCAGTTAATTCCCCAGAGCTGCCTTCCCTCCCCCAAGAAGCAACAGGACCCATTACTCAAAACATCTAATCTTGGTGCCAGAGTCCCCGGGAGGATCATGGTGCCAGCAAAGGGAACAGGAACAACACAGACAAACTATGGATGCTTATCAGGACTGATATAAAAAACTTATACTACATGCTAATGATTATTTTATATTTATTGTTGGGAAGGTAGGCCTCACAAAATATTTTGCAGGGGGGCCCTTATATTTGTTGGCACAGCCCTGCATCTTGACTGACATACAGTTGTGCCCAATCCCAGTCAAAGTTGTGCCCTGAATTTAGCCAATAGCAATGTTTTATATTTTGAATCCACTCCTGCTACCATCTTGCTTCCCCTGCTTTCCCACAGTCCAGATGAATGACTGATATAATTAAATGTAAAAATTGTTCTTCCTTGTATTTTTGCATGATTTTATCACTGCCAACCCCGTGCCAGTATTTCTCCTGGGTTCTATGTGATAATGGCGAAAGCCTAAATGCGATCGCCATTATCACATAGTCGGAGTGACGAAAATATTTTCAGCACTCTGACACCCCAGCACACAGGACAACTTCACCGGGGACTTACTTTTTAATGTTTTTCTGTGTGGGGTTGTGCCCCCACCCCCATGTGGGGTTTCACCCCCGCACTACCCTACTAAAGGATTCTCACCCAGGGGGTGCATGTCGGGAGGTGGAACATTAAAATAAAGAGTCTAAGTTGGGCGCAATAAAATCGTGACTAACGCCCGAACCAGGTACCTCACCTGCTCCAACCACAGGCCAACCCTCGATGCCACGACACAGCTCGGCAATCCATTACAGCACCACTCCCTACAGCTCCTCTGAGCCCTCCCAGCCTACGCTTGCCATGCTCGCCCCTCCGGGTGTGTACATATAGCGACATCTTGTCACCCATTTCACCCACACCCCCATCCGGCCACCCTACACTCCCATCACCATGAGAGATTCACTGGGGAATGAGTCGCTGTTACAGACGGCGCCCTTCCCCATGCGCCCTCCTAACAGGTTACCTTTCTCCTGTAACAAGAAGACTGACTGCATGAACTGTTCACTTGGGACAGACACCAAAGAAGAGAAACAACTGCTTGCTGGCTTGCTCCACACTCCCTTGTCACTTACCACTCACTTTAGGATCATACACACTGGACACTGGAGAAACTGCTGCAGTTCACACTCCCTTGTTCGCTCACTGCTCACATTGGGAACACACTCACTGCATAACAAAAAGGATCTACAATGATCATTAACATTTAGCTTTTGAGGGGTGGGCAGGACTTTAGCAAGCATACACAGATTTTGCACTGAGGATCCACCCTGCACAGCATGAGAGGGGGCAGCGTACTTTTCAACAAGGGATCCAGTCTGTAGCCTTCAATGGCAGGGAGGCATCCTGTAACACTGAACACAGACATTGTATACACAGAACATACAATCGCCTGTGTTCAAATATGCCATTAATTTCCATTTGTGAGTATGAGGGACTTTCATAACTCACTCGTGGCTTTGCCACTCATGAGTTATGGCCCCTCCTTCACACTCATGGAAATAAATGGCCTACATGAACACAGGCCATTATATATCCCCTAGTTATAAAATGGGTTTCAAAATTCAGCAGAATATATCTACTCTTGCTGCTTGCCTACACCTGAAGTCAGTACATTGGCTGTGTGAGGCAGACAATGACTGACAGGGGTGATAGGTGGAGGAGTGCAAGCTGACATCAGTGGGGGGGGTGCCTTCCAACTCATGGGTTGAGGGGGCCCCCAGGTGTGACCTAAATACCAGTGATCAGGAAGGTTTAAGATACATGATTTCGATGATGGGGGGAGGGGAGAAGATTCATCCAATACATTCAGCTGTATCAGGTTCAAAAGAAGTTACACTTGGGGACCACCAGGGGTCGATCCTGGGACCACTATTCTTCAGTTTGTTTTTGAATGCTCTTCCCGAGGCATGCAACAGCAAAATAATTCTATATGCAGACGATGCTGTCATCCTCAGTAGCACCCCTCACATTGAGACACTCCAGAAAGAACTGCAGTCTACCTTCCATATGCTAGAGGATTAGTTCAGCACACAAAAAGCTGTTACTCAATAATAAAAAAACTAAAACTATGCTCATCTCTAGCAAACAACTCAAGAATAACAACCCGACATTGTCAATTTACAGCAGCAAGGCTGTCCCATTTGAGCAGGTGAATTCATTCAAGTACCTTGGGGTTATTATAGATGACACCCTCTTCTTCACACAATACATAGACATGGTGGTGAAGACAGTTAACATCAAACTAGGAATTCTATACAGGCACAGGCAATATCTGACACCAACTGCTCTCCGCCTTTCTGTCCCCGGTTCAAGCCTGTCTGTTGTGGTTTACGGATTGGTAGTTTATGGAGCTGCAACTGTCACAGCACTTAAGCAGGTAGGGACAGCCCTTAACGAGACATGCAGACTTACCCTCGGGGCCGATAAATGCACTCATACACATAGGTGCTGGAACTAGGGGTGCTGGGGGCGCAGCAGCACCACCCCCTTGCTTGAAGTACAATTCCCCATGGCTTCCTATACAGTTTTGTTCAATGACTTTCAGCACCTCCACTATGAAAATTGTTCCAGTGCCACTGCTCATACATGAATGTTGTATGAACAAACCAACTGGCTTAACCTGACCAACAGAATAAAAGTTTCAAACTTGCGTCCTTGGGGAAGAAATCTCACTAGGCCTAACTCCCCCAACCCCCGACATCTCTGAAATACTATTAGCAGTGCACTCTCCATATGCAACTAGAGGGAAAGCTCAGAGTTCACTCAGCATCCCTTTCCACAGAACAGCTCTTGGCCAACGCTCATTCTCATTCAGGGCCACCCATTGGCTAAATGAGATTCCAGCTGATATTCAGAATTCAGCAAATATACAGGCCTTTAAGACAGAACTGAGACAGTATCTAGTCAGCACTGGTACGTGTCCATGTTTGTAGGTTCATGGCCTCCCCTCCCCTACCCCAAACTCCTTCTCCACTGGACCTAGTCCATCACTTTAAGATGTACTCTTACCTTAAATTCTTTTTCATCTGTTCTACACAAAATCAGCTAAGTACATTACTCCCCTCAACCACTTTACCTCCAACCTCCATGCTCCCCATCACTACCCTGCATCCCTCTCTTGAGTTTCACCTTGACCCGAACACTCTGAGTCTGCCCTCTCCTTTCCCACTCTCTATCCCCCTCAACTGTGCATAACTACAACTTTAGTTGTAACTGCCCACCACTACTTCAACTAGACCATTATTTTGGCCAGCTCTCCTCACTTGCTGCCCTATGTGCTACCCCCCCACCATCTCTCCCCTGTCTCTTCTTAACAGCTGGAGCATTTTTTTTTCGATGAACAATTTCCCTGTGTTTGGGCTGCTCACTAATTTCCTTTTTACCTGAAGTTGTTCCTTAAAAAGTACGATAGCAACTATATATGTATTTTTTTATTATTATAACCCAACCCTCTCTAAGAGCAACAAACAGTCTGTTATTTGTCTCTGTGTTCTGGTACTTGTCTTGCTTGTATGACATGGGACCTTTGTAGAAGAGCAACTTGCTCAAAGGTTGTTTCTGACGATTGCAATAAATAAATAAATAAAAGTAACATACCAATATCGGCAATGGGAGGGGTCATCTACTTTACTGCTGTATGGGTAACTGGGGGATGGGGGGACAACTAGACTATGAAGTCATGATGAAATATATACAGGTAGACAATCAGGGGGCACCAGACTACCAGATCATGACAGAATATATATGGTTAGGCTATTGGGGGCTGGAGACCACAAAACAGCTGAGGACTGATCCTTTTAATGATTGATGGGTGATTGGAGGGGGTGCCACTAGACTACCAGGGCATGATACAATATACATGGACAGTTGAACAAGGGGAGATGGAAGGACCACTAGATTGCCAGGGCATGCCAGAATATACATGTGGGTGATCGGGGCAGCACAGGGCAAGGACCAGGTTTGGGGAGGTGTTACATAGCATAGCACTAACGGCTGTGTAATACCTCCCCAAACCTTTCGCTACAGTATGCCAGTGCAACTATGCAAGTACAGTCAGTTGCTATGCATAGCACACTGACATCAGTTAGCATCGCTTACAAACCGGTTAGAGCCTCACTTACTGGGCCTTCAGTATGGCACATTTATCAAGTTCCCTGCCTTTGGGGGTGCTAATCATTCTAAGAGAGGTGCTAACTCATTTTGTGCTCACTAACTGGCTTTGAATAGCCTGGCCCTATGGTATTATTCTCCCTGGCATTTTCCCCCATTGAAATGTGAGATGCTTTCAAAGAGCTAGTAGCACCAAAAATAGCAGGCAGAAGGAGTAATTAATTTTTAAATTAGTCAGATTTTACTAATTATTTCTGAAGTATTTTTCTTTTTCTGTTTGCTCATTAGAAGGTTTGCTACTTGATAGTATTAGGTATGATGTAAAGAACAGTACTTTACCAGGAGAGTGACATATCCAGTCCTGCCATTCCTTTTCAGCATTGTGATCTCATTAATTGTGACATCACAAGTGACCGGGCTGGCAGCAGGTGCTTGCCTTTTCTTGGTCAGATGTGATGTCACAGACAGTGAGGTCGTGGGACTGATGATGTATGAGGAGGGACTGAACTAGCTATGTCAGCCTCCAGGTACAGTACTGTGCCACACATCACACCAAATATTATCAGGAAGGAACTCTTCTAATTAGCAGATGGAAAACAAAACAAGCATTTGTCAATGCCGATTGTTTGCTTGCTGGTATTGGCATTGGTAGCGCAGGAGTTAGAGAGATGCATAATAGGAATGGCAGTGAAGTACTGAAGTAACGCCAACCCCCACCTTGCAGAGACTGACAGCCATTGGAGGTGTGCCTTTTGGTCGTCAGTCATAACATGCATGCCATTCCACGTCACCCCACCCTGCAGACACCAATAGGTGTCGCAGTGTGTCTTGAGGTCTTCAGCCCTTACGCTCACCCCATTCCATAAGGAAATAAGCTGAGATGGGTGCAGTATAGGAGAATGGGTTGAATATTAGGGCCAAAGACCCCAAGGCACACCTCGATGCTTGTCAGTGGCTGCAGGGTGGGGGTGGAGGTGGAATGGTGTGAGCATTATGATTGACGACCCCAAGTTACACCCCCCCGATGCCTGTCAGTCTATACAAGGTGGGCGTCACAGTTGGAAACCCTAACGCCCCAGGCATTTGTTGGTATTTTCACTCCAAATTTTCAACATGGACTTTTTGGGACCCCATCTCATGAACAGTGGCAGTATAATTTCATTACTCAATCCCAAAAGATGATTTTGCTCAGTGAGTGTGACATTCGGCGCCACAGGTGGGAAAACACATTTTGGGCAGGATGGAAAAAATGGCAGCTGTACTGTTCATGAGGAGGTGTGAAAAAATGGCAATGTTGAAAATCCAGAGTGAAAATATGAAAAAGTGACGAGGTTCCGAGTGTGCGTAGAAACTGTGTAACGCACACTCGTAACATAGTCAGTTTTTGGAATGCTTTCACCACATTTTCAACATGGCTTTTTTGGGACCTCCCGTCATGAACAGTGGCACTGTGACTTTGTTAATCTGTCCAAAAAGTTGATTTTGCACAGTGATCATGTCATTCTGTGTCACAGGTGCAGAAACACATTTCGGGAAGGATGCGTAAAATGACAGCTATACTGTTCATAAGGGTGTGTGAAAAAAGGCAATGTTGGAAATTTAGAGTGAAAATATTAAAAATTGATGAAGTTACAAGCGTGCATAGAAACTGTACAATGGATGCTCATAACACAGTCATTTTTTGGAGTTTTTCACCAAATTTGCAACACGGGCTTTGTTGGACCCCACCTCATGAGCAGTGGCATTGTTGTTTCATTAATTTGTCCCGAAAGGTGATTCCGCACAGCGACCGTAAAACCACCTTTTGGGACACAGAAACAAAATGACAGCGCCAGTGTTCATGAGGTGGGGTCCCAAGAACCCCATGTTGAAAATTTGGGACCAAAACTCCAAAAACTGGCTGTGATATCAACCTAAGTTGAAAACCCCCATTGTCTGCTATTACAGGGCTTACTGTCATTTCTTCAGTTCAGTCTTTGAAGAGGCCAGACGTGTTCAGAAGACACAGAAGATCGCTGTTCCCAACCTCTAGAGGTAACCACGGGTGAGGGGGGGTGCGGGGAGGAGGAATTCACAGAGGGAGGTTGTGGGTTGGGGGAAGGAGGACAGGCAGGAACGACGAGGGACCGTTTTCGTGTTTTTTTTTCAGGTTTAAAAAAGAACGTCACGGGGTTGTTTTTTTTTTTACAGGTGAAATATTAACAAGATGGATTTTGGCACACTAGAGTGGAATCCCAGTGTGCCAGAGTACTGGGGGGGATCAATGCCGAACCAGGGATTGGGCACCCTGAGGTTGGCTGAGAACATAGGGACTTGGGGGGGTGCATCCGACACCAGGAGTGGGCATCCCGGTGTCGGAAAAACATCAAAGAATTATTTTTTGGCACACTCGGGTGGGCTCCCAGTGTGCCAGATTAATGGGGCAGGAAAAGGGATGCATGCTGACATGGCGATTGAGCACCCCAATATCAGCAGGGGATGGAGAATGGCGTGTGTGGGCAGGCAGCAGCAGTGGGAGGGAGTGGGAGGGTTTTGTGCTGGTGTGACGGAGAACAGAGGCGGTGGGGCAGGCAGCAGCAGTGGGAGGGAGTGGGTGGGTTTATGTCAGTTTGGGGAACAGAGGCTGCAGGGCGGGCAGCAGCAGTGGGAGGAAAGAGGAGGGTTTCATTATATGCCGGTGCGATGGGGAACAGAGGGTGCAGAGCGAGCAGCAGCAGTGGGAGGGAACTAACATTTAAATGTGTTGTCCTGCTGTGTGCCTGGTTGGGAGGGAGGGGAGAGCTGATGCTGCAGTGATGAAACTGCCCCTGATTGCAGTGGCAGAATTCTTCCAAGTGTGGCGTTCACTCTGAAATTGCCATCATTGGCAGCTTCAGCATTAATTGGTGGCCAAGGGATGCACCCATTAAAGCATCCACTGCATTGGCCACAACACTGCCACACCTCTGCAAAGCTCTTCTATCTCAATATGATTCTTGCATGCTGCATGTGCAAGCAAATATAAAAATACTTCAAATGTAAAAAGTAGGAGTTTATTACTTTTGAAAGTTACTTTTAATTTCGAGCAGTACACTAACGCTTGAAGTCCCAGCACAGTATACTGAAGTCCCAGCATAGCATGTTCAAGTGGGCTGCTGACCTCTGCACTGAGGATGTTGGTTTAAATAACAGTACTTTCACAAGGGGCAGAGAATACAAAGAACACAACTGTACCAGGTTTGGGGGAGGCAGTGCAACTGGTCCTTAGACAACAGTTGCTCCCATGACAGAGTAAAAAATGCAGATGGACAGGAACACTCTAAGAAGCATTGAGACCTGCAGCCCTATTGTAATATCCTTGCAATCACCACCATCATAGCGCTGGCTTGAGTAAATATGTAGAAGAGCTACATCTCACTGGCTCCAGAGCATGTAAAGACAGATCCCTATAGCAGAAGCAGTGGGAATTAAAACAAATTACCACCATTGTCTGATTTAAACAGGTGATTTCCTAGGCCTGCCTGTTTTTTTTTCTGTTTTTTTTCTATATAGGTGTTTTTGCTCCCCCTGGCAGGTGGCTCCATCTCAGACTGCACTGCATTGCTCCCAGATCTGACACTCCTCTAATTCCCCCATGGGTTCCCCTACCCCTGTGGCAGGGCCGAGGTGAAGGGGTGCCAGCTTTTCCCCCACCCCCTAGAGTGCAATCCAGACTTTGGTGGGTTGGCCAGGGTGCTGGTGCAGCCGTCATGGAGCCTGCTGGCTCCTTTTTCCATTTTCTCCCTTCCCCCATCCCCACCAATGTAAGGACTCTGGCGCATACTATCCCAACCCATACTACCCTCCGGCCACCGCCAGAGGGCAGTCAGCAAGCAGGATGGCAACCTCCCTTCCCTGAGAGAGGACAGCAGTCCTCCAGACACTTGATCCTCTCTTGCTCCTCCCAACCCCGGTGTCCCGGACTTGCTCCCAAACCCAGGTTGCTGGCATGCATGAGGTGTGGTGTCCAGTGCCTTAAGCCTCAGCACCACTAGATTGGCTGTTGTTTTTTTTCTTAGTGACCAACACCTATGTAATATTGACACAATTGGTACTGTATTTACACATATTAGCTGACAGCAAAGCAAAAGGGGACAAAATCCCCCATAACACTGCCAGCTACAAACACTGGATAGGCATTGTGTTACAGGGAGATTGCTGCCTTTTTGTTACTTCTTCTGTACTGTACATTATCTGTTCATCTTGTTGGCTGGAGTACTACTGCCTGAAAAAGATATGCAATAGCTGGAAGATTGGTTGAATAAATTAAACATTTTCTTTGCGTGAAAGTGAATTACATTTGTAGATCAGTGGACAGACATCATTAGCATGCTGGCTCTACACCTCAGAAGTAAGACTATTCTGGCAGTATTGAAAGTGGGATGTGAGAATTTTATTTGTTGAAGATAATTACCTATAAATGTTAACCCACACCTTCTCCTGTGTCCTGCTTTAAACAGATTTGTTATGTTGTACATCACACAGTTCATTTTGTTGCATTGTCTTACACTGCAGCACTCATTTTCCCTCCCTAATTTCAGTTAGCATTGGGAATTTTACAAGTTGGCTTCCTAGTCATCTATTTATCGGATCCTTTGATAAGTGGCTTTACCACAGCAGCAGCTGTCCATGTCCTGGTATCCCAGCTGAAGTTCATACTTGGGCTTACTGTTCCTGGATTTAGTGGACCGCTATCACTTTTTTATGTGAGTATACATTTGACAAAATAATATTGCTTTTTGTGTCTAGTGAGCAAACCAGTATTTTATCTCGATGTGTGTAACAGATGTTTCGATAGTAATGCGAGATGGAAATAATACTTCAAACTATAGAAGGCCTCAGACGAAGATATTTCTTAATTTCTTATTTACTTTTGTATTAATTGATCTTGTTATTGTTGACTGGGAGAGGAAGGCTGGGCAGTTCTGCCTATTATCAGCCTTGTCCTGAGAGGAAGTATAGATGCAAACTGACATAGTGAATCAGATTAGGCTGTTGGTGGCATTTTTAGTGAATGGGGTGACATTTGGCCAGGGCACTGGGGAAATTCTGATATCTACTGCTAGCTTTTGGCAGACAGGAATCTTGCTTTCAGAGCAAGGAGCAGCTGACTTAAAGGCTAGAACTTTTCTTACTAATAGAACACTTCTATCTCAGCAGGCGTCAGTGCCTGTTGGGATTAAGCAAACAGATACTTTATTAGAAGTGGGGGGTCTCATTTAGGATGTAAAAAAAACAGAAAGTCAGTGTGGTTTTCTGTGTTGTGGAAAGGGGACTGTATCAGGGAGGTGAGAAATTAATTGGGGTTGGGCTTAGGAGTAGAAAACCAGGTGTCTCCAATTACAGTTCCCTACTGCTAGCTTTTGGCAGACAGGAATTTTGCTTTCAGAGCGAGGAGCAGTTGACTAAAAAGCTAGAACTTTTCTTACTAATTGCCCTCCTTCCCTCCACAGCCAGTTCTACTTTTATAGGCACTGGATTTGACTGACAACAGGAACTTTCTGTTTGGCAATAGGAAGGGAAGGATCACTGAGACACATAGGTTTCATCATCCTTGAAGGAAAAGAGTAGCTCTCCCTCTCCCCCTAGCTGCTGGAGGTCTGACTCTGAGCAAGGAGGAAGGAGACTGCCAAAGAATACAGGAAGTTCCTGTCCCTGAACAGGAAGGGCGAGAGCTATAAGGGCACATAGGCAGTAGGAAAGTAGGTGAAAAAATAAACAGAGGGAGGAGAGAGTAAGCAAACAAAGCAATAGGAGAGGGATCACAAAATAAGACATGATGGAAGTGGTGCAGTGTAATGGCTGTGGGGTGGCAGTCTTCCGGGAGACATTCTAGAGGTTGCGATGCTGCCCTATTTGCAGGTACCTCTCTAGTCTGAGGGAGGAGGTTGCCCGTCTCCAGGCTGACCTGGCTAGGATTCATGAAACCTCCTCCCCCACCCAGAGACCACCAGGGCCACTGCTGCTACCTCAGAGGTTACCAAGAAAGAGGAGTGGTTGGACCAAGGTGGGCTCAAGAAGGGAAAGGATGGTGGAACAGAGGTGCATCCCTCCAGTTGTACCGCTCCACAATTCATATGCTGTTCTGGTGGAGAGTGGTTCCTCTATGGAGGTACCTGCAGTGGAGACCAAGAAGGATGCTGGGAAGCTCCACAAAGGAGACCCACAGGAGAGTGGCCCAGGACCCCACAGGGGAAGGGAAAAAACTCCTGGTGGGGGACTCAATCATTAGGGGGTAGAACTGGGGGAGGAAGGGGAGAGGGAGGTAAGGTGCCTGCCTGGTGCCATGGCTTGAAGGGACAGGGAGTGAATCCTCAGGACCGCGGGAGCATCTGCATGAGGGAGGGAGGGAGTGAGCTGGATGTCATTGTCCACCTAGAAACAAATGGCCTGGCTGGAAATGGGATCAGAGCAGTGCAAGAGGAGTTTTTAGAGTTGGGGAGGCGCCTTAGACAAGTAGCACATACAGTAACCTTCTCAGAGGTGCTGCCTGTCTATAGCAAGGGTAATGCTAAGGTACTCCACACCATGGGATTCAATGAATGGTTGAAAAACTGGTGCAGAGCTCAGGGTTTTGGCTTCATTGGGGACTGGGGGTCCACCTGGATGGATGCAGGTCTATACTGATGTGATGGTCTGCATCTGTCCTGGAGAGGAGCCAAGATCCTATGGATAGGTTTAAATACTTCATTGGCAAGCATTTAAACTAACCAAGGGGGGAGGCACTGAAAAGGAGCAGGGAAATCCCAAGTTCCCCCCAGAAAACATATTAGTTAGCAAGGAAAACACCAAGGTGGAGAAGTCAATAGGGAGCAGGACAGGGGTAAATGCAGAACAAGGCAAAGGCAGTAAGGACAGGGATGGGGCTGAAAGGGGTAAGGCCATCAAAACATGGAGGGTAATTAGTACCAATGCCCATAGTCTATGTAATAAGCTCCCTGAACTAGTGGCCTTGATGGAAGAGGGACACCTGGATATCATGACAGTCACATGGCACAAAGAGAAACATGACTGGGATGTCAACATACCAGGGTACACAAGTTACAGGAGGGACAGGGAGGGTAAAAGAGGAGGAGGAGGAGGAGGAGGAGCTCTCTATGTAAGGGAAGGGATCAAAGCAATGGAACCAAAGGATAAACAGGGAGTAGAGGAGGCACTGTGGGTCACCCTGGAGACAGGAAATGGCACCACAATCCACACAGGGGTTGTATACAGACTCCCATCTCAAGGGGAGGCAATGGACAAAGAAATGATAGAAGGCATCTTTAGAATGGCAGAAAAAAGGGGAGATATTGTTGATGGGGGACCTGAATATGCCACATGTTAACTGGAGCACCTTTGCTGCAGCCATATCCAAGAGCAGGGTTATTCTTGATGCCCTACAGGGGGCATGTCTCAGAAGGCTAGTTGGAGGAAGGAATCTAAGACCTCGTACTGTCAAACGGGGATGGAGGAAGAATCTCAGATTTAGAAGTGGGTAGCCATCTGGGAACAAGCGACCACCAAACAGTGTGGCTGATGATAAACACAGTCATAGAGTCAAGCCATACAAAAGCAAGAGTATTGGGCTTTAGGAGGGCTGACTTTGGGAAAATGGGAGAGTGCCTCAGAAAAGCACTAGCAAATGGGTAAGAAGAAGGGGTGGAGGAACAATGGGGAAAAATCAAAACAGCTATCACAGAGGCAACAAGAATTTGTGTGAAGCAAATCAACTAAACAAAATGAAGGAAAAAAACACTATGGTTCTCAAAAGAGGTGGCAGGGAAGGTTAAGGAAAAAAGATAGCATTCAGGAAGTATAAAGAAACACAGAAGGAACAGGACAGAGAACTGTACAAGTTAAAGCAGAAGGAAGCGAGGAAGGCAGTCAGAATAGAAAAGGCCCAAACTGAGGAAAAGATAACCAGCTCAGTTAAGAAGGGGAATAAAACCTTTATAGGTACATTAGAGAGCAAAGGAAGACCAAGGAAGGGATAGTGAGGCTTAATAAAGGGAAGGGAGGGTGGGCAGAGGATGACAGTGAAAAATCAGGGACACTGAATGAATACTTCTGCTCAGTATTCACAAATGAAGAGGAGGGGGAGGTACCTAAATCAAAGAATAGAAGCACTCTGGATAGGAAGGTCGATACCAGTCCATTCACAAAAGAAACGGTTCTGAAAGAACTCTTAAAACTGAAGGTGGACAAAGCAATGGGGCCTGACAGATTCACCAAAGAATTCTAAAAGAACTAAGGGTAGAACTAGTGACACCACTGACTACCCTTTTTAACAAATCATGGGAGGATGGTGTGGTACCTGAGGACTGGAGGAGGGCAAATGTGATTCCCCTTCACAAAAGTGGGAGCAAGACAGAGGCAGGAAACTACAGACCTGTTAGTTTGACCTCAGTGGTAGGGAAAATGATGGAATCACTTCTGAAGGAAAGAATTGTTGAGTTCCTAGAGGCCACTGGGGAACAGGACCCAAGGCAGCATGGATTCACAGCAGGAAGGTCATGTCAGATGAATCTAATAGATTTCTTTGACTGGGTGACCAAAGTAGTAGACCAGGGAGGGGCTGTGGACATGGCCTACCTTGACTTTACCAAGGCATTTGACACAGTCCCACACAAAAGATTAATATACAACTTAGCCAGCCTTGGTGTGGGTCCCACGGTGGTAGCCTGGGTAAAAAATTGGCTGGACAACAGGACACAGAGGGTAATAGTAAACAGAGTCCACTCTGAAGAAAGGGAGGTTACTAGCAAGGTACCACAGGGTTCAGGACTGGGACCGGTCCTCTTTAATGTCTTTATAAGTGACATTGCAGAGGGACTGGAATGAAAAGTATGTCTCTTTGCAGATGACGCAAAGATCTGCGACATGGTCGATACAGAAGGTGGGGTGAAAAGGATGAGAAGGGACTTGGCAAGGTTGGAGGAATGGTCAAATGTATGGCAGCTTAGATTCAACACAAAGAAGTGCAAAGTAATACACCTGGGAAACAAAAACCCAGGGGAAGAGTGCCCAATGGGGGGGTGAGATACTAACAAAAACAAAAATGGAAAGGGATCTGGAGGTAGTCATATTAGAAGACATTAAGGTGGGCAAGCAATGTGAGAAGGCAGTAAGGAGGGCTGGCGGGATACTGGGATGCATAGGGAGAGGCATCACCAGTAGAAAACAGAAAGTTGTTATCCCTCTCTACAGACAGTTGGTGAGACCCTATCTGGAGTACTGCGTGCAGTTCTGGAGACCCAGTCTCTGCAAGGACATAGACGGGATGGAGGCTGTCCAGAGGAGGGCAAGCACCAGAAGACATATGAAGAGAGATTAATGGTGCTTAATATGTATACCCTCAAGGAGAGGAGGGAGAGAGGGGACATGATAGAAACTTTCAAGTACCTCAAGGGTATCAACAAAGTCCAAGAGGGTAGCATCTTTCAGAAAAAGAGATATGCAAGAATAAGGGGGCACAATTTGAAGATAGAGGGGGGACGGCTCAGAGGTAATGTGAGGAAGTATTTTTTCATGGAGAGGGTTGTGGATACTTGGAATGGCCTTCCTGAGGAGGTAGTGGAGTCAAAAACAGTGGGGGAATTTAAGAATGCATGGGACAGACATAAGGCAATTCTAGTGGGGGGTAGAAGGAAGTAGGCTGTTGGTTAACTAGGATCTGCAGCTTATCCATTAGGTAGGGACATGGGCAGACTAGGTGGGCCAAGCGGTCCTTATCTGCCATCAAATTCTATGTTTCTATGTTTCTGTCTTTCACTGAGGCCTGCCATAACCTGATGTCTTGAACCTAGCTCCATCACAGAATTTTGTCCAGTTTGTCTGCACTCAGACTGGTCCCCAGGGAGTTTATTCACAGGCCCTACCACTTGATCCATCAAGCACTCGCCCAACATTCAAATGTTATGATGATCTGACTGTATGTCTGATGGATATATATGCATCTAAAACCTAAGTGTGTAAATGTAATGAACCAATGGGTGTGTGTTGAGTGTGCAGGGGTGGTGGGGGAGGGTAAGATTTGTATTGCCATCTTTTTATACTTGACAGTTTCCTAAAGTACATGGATACACACCACAGAGTACACAATAGCCGATATAAAAAAAAAATGCACAACTGTGTGACACTGACATCCAACAGAAAAGTAAAACAATGAACAATATACATTTGAAAATATGTTGTATACATTAAATATGACATGGGTCTACCTGTAACATTTCTTTACTTATTTAAAAATGGGTGACTGAGAGAGGTACATTGAGCCAAGGCTCATTTCCAGGTGTGGCCGGGGGTGGGGGGGTACAAAGTTGGAGAGGAGGTGCAATTACAACTCTGTTACTCATGCTGCATGACACTTATTGACTTGGGGCATTACCACTGGTGAAGTCAGGGGTCAAACAGCATTCATAAAATATTATTTCTGAGATCACAGTGAGTCTCCTGTTATCTTGTCTATAGCTCCATGTAACTGTGGATGCAGCTGTCTTGGGCTACAGAGGAAGGTGTTGCTTGCCCCACTGTAACGTCCCCTCCTTGGATAAGGGGTGAAAGTGGTCTGATGTTGCATGTGGCTATGCAACATTGTGCACTCCCCCCCAACCCTGAACAGTGTAATGTGGGCTGAACCGTAAATAAATATTAAATACGGAACTTGTGTTTATCTCCTAGGTATTTATTTTGCCTTGTAACCATTTTTATCTTAATTTTATATCTTGTACCCTTTCACGGCACTCTTACAGATTTATTTTCAGTCATTTTTTTTACATTGATTGTAATTTGTACTACTTTAATCATGCTATGTCAGCCAGTTTTCCCCCTGTAGTTTATATGCTAAATGTAATCTGTTTATTGGCTTGTTGTTTAATAATTAGAATAAAATAATAAGAAGAGAATAGTGCAAGGAAGAAGACAACAAATATGTTGCAGGCAATGCCTTTTACTGAAGTAATAAAACTGTTTTTGAGATTAGCTTTTAAGAGTTCTACTGTTTTTATTAAGTTAGTGAAAACAGAGCTAAATGTCAAGTCAGATATACAAGCTGGTATTTAAATTGTTAAAATTTGTCTTCCACTAAGTTAAATGGTAGTTACTTATATATATATATTATTATCAATTTTAGACCCTGGAAAACATTTTCGGCCAGATCACTAAAACAAACATTGCTGACCTTGTAACATCCATCATCATCATGATCATTGTTTTTATAGTAAAGGAACTCAACGATCGGTTCAAATCAAAGCTTCCAGTGCCAATTCCAATTGAGGTTATTATGGTATGTGTGCTTCATCTAACTAGTGTGTTCTTAATGCATTCCTTGTACTGTTAATTGTCTCTTGTCTTTTTTCTCTATGTGAAACAAAACAATTTGCTTAAATGCATGTTCAAAATAGAAAATAGAGTTAAAATTAGCATTTGAACTACAGATCTTCTTCAGGAATTATCCATGAAGACAAAATAAGCAATGTTAGTGAAGCGGTAGGAGAAAAGCAAGGGTATATATGTACAGATGTAAAATGCTCCGAACAGATTTTCCCCCAAAGACCTGGTCTGAGACCAGTTTCTTCTGAGTGCTTAGATTCTTTTCTTTTCACCCTATAGTGTATATTTACAGTTCCAACACCTCACCATCATGGAGCACCACTCCTGCGAAATTTGAGGTTAAAGGAATTTTAGGGGTATCTAGATACATCATCTCTGTCAGTTCAGGTGGGAACAAGGCATTAGTCTCAGACTAAATCTTATGGAAGCAATCCTCCTACACCAAGAAAAACAAGTGGGTGGATGTTAGTAAAAACAATGATAATAAGCAAGTTAACAATAGGAGCTGGGAAACAAAATGGTGTGGAAGGAGTGTGACAGACATAAAGAAAAAGTTAGGCATGAAAGAGCTGATGAGCCATCAAGCAGTGTCTAATAACTGGGGAAAGAAAGCTTCGGTGTGAATATGGAAGCTGCAGTTCTAAATGGTAGGAAAGGAGAAAGAACCCTCTAAGTCATTGACATGGAAATGGCATTCAAAACCAGTTGGATATTTATTTCATTTTTTTGATAAAGAAGCTTCTTTTGTTTGCCTCATGCTTAAACTGATGAGAACAAGCAATGTTTATGTTTCCTTATGCTTGCGCAAGAAACATCTTGGGACAGTATCACATTTGAGAGGTATGTCCGGGACAAGTCCAATGCAGAGCACTGTACAGTGGTCTCGACGCTGACACCAATAACCACTGAAGCCGAGTGTGACAGCCGTCAGAATTTCACAGTGGGGAGCCAGCCGCACTTGGGAGAAATGAACCGTACCAATGAGAGAGTGCACTTCATTCCGCTCATTTGCATAGCTGGAATTGTAACTCTGCAGACCCTCCTGCTCCCTTCCACTGCTGTGGTCTGCCCCACACCCTCCATTCCCCCACCAGCCTGGCATCTTTTATTAAACCCTCCTGCTCCCTCCCACTGCTGCTGTCCTCCTTGCTTCCATCCCAGCCCTGGCATCTAACCAAACCCTCCCACTCCTTCCAACTGTGTGCTGTCCAACCCACACCCTCTGTTCCCCATTCCCGTGCTGACATCAGGGTGCCCAATCCCTGTGTCAGCTTCATGTACCCCCAACTCATGTGGCACACTGGGAGCCCACCCCAGTGTGCCCAAATTTATTTATTTATTGTATGGTACCTGTAAATAAAGAAAACCATACCCAACCTCTTATTTTTTAACCTGTAAAAAAGGAAACAGTCTTTTGTCATCTCCTGAGTCCCCCATCCCCACCCTCCCACTGAGCACCCACCTCCCTTACCCTTACCCTTACCCCATACTTACCTCTGGAGACTGGCACTGTCATCTTCTGAGGACTGGGACATGTCTGCACTCTTCAAAGCTGACCAGCAAACTGAAAAATCAAAGGTAAGTGCCATATAATAGCAGTCAATGGGGTTTTCAACTTAGGCTGATATCTGAAAAATTTTTTAAGAATTTTGGCCCCAAATTTTCAATATGAGGTTCATGGGACCTCACCTGATGAACACTGTCATTGACATTTCATTACTCTGTCATGAAAGGTGATTTTGCGGTCACTGTGCAGAATCACCTTTCAGCACCAATTAGCGAAATGACAGTGCCACTGTTTATGAGGCGGGGTCCCAAAAAGCCAATGTTGCAAATTTGGTGAAAAATTCCCAAAAAATAATGTGTTACAAGCGTGTGTTGCACAGTTTCCATGCATGCTTCTAACTTCACCAATTTTTAATATTTTTACTCCAGATTTTCAACATTGCCATTTTTTCACACCTCCTTATGAACAGTATAGTTGTGATTTTTCACATCCTGCCCAAAATATGTTTTGGCACCTGTAGCACAGAATGGCGCAGTCGCTCTGTGAAATCACCTTTCAGGATGAGTGACTGAAATGACACTGGCACTCTTCATGAGGTTGGGTCCCAAAAAGAGCATGTTGAAAACCTGGTGAAACAACTCCAAAAAATGGCTGAATTACACCCAGTCGTTCAAAATTTTCTACGCATGCATGTAACTTTGGTCATTTTCAATATTTTCACTCCAAATTTTCAATATAGCCATTTTATCTCACCACCTCATGTCCAGTACCACTGTCATTTTTCACATCCTGCCCATAATGTGTTTTCACACCTGTGGCATGGAATGCCGTTTTCCCATGGATTGGAAAATTTTCACCTACAGGGTTCATGAGATGGAGTGATAAGAAGACTATGTTCAACATTTAGGGTCAAAATATGAAAAAATGACAAAGTTATGCCCACTTGTTGCAATTTCAATACACATGTTAGTAACTGTGGAAATCTTAAATATTTGCACCCCACATTTTTTTTTAATTAGGGGCTCCATGGCCCTCTCTATTTGGAGGGAGCCCTAGCCCCACCCCAACATCCACCAGCCAACACTAACCAGCTACCCCTATGGCTTACCCCCCTGGTGGGGTCAGTGGGAGGGCCTAGGGCCCACCCCCACCAAGACCAGATCCAGTACATGGGTTGGCACCGTGTCTATTCAGGGGCAGGACCTGTGAGCTCCCTCCATCATCTGCCATTAGCTTTTTTCCTGCTGGTTTCTCTCTTTCAGGGGTGGAGTGTGCAAGGATGCCAGTGACGCTGCCACGCACACTTCTGTGTGTGCACTCCATCAGGTGTCTGCCCCACCTCTGACCCCATGTCTGCAGCATCAGTGTGCTAGCCGCAGCCACCGCTAGGGGCCAGGCATGCATCAACAACTGTCCGCCTCTCTCTCCCCAGAAAAGGAGAGCGGTCTCTGGGACACTCAATCCTTCTCTTGCCCTGCAGATCTCCAGCAGCCTGCACTCACTCCTGAACATGGGTTGCCAGCATGGTGTAAGGTGTGGCATCCAGTGCCTCAACCCTCAGCGCCACTGGGCCAGCAATGCACCCCACATTTTCAACATAGCCTTATTATTACCTAAGCTTCTGTATTCAAATGCTGTCCTAAATATGACAGCTTGTCAAAACATAGTTCAGGTGGCTTTTCCTCCCACCAGACAAAGTTATTCCTACTTGTTGCAATTTCAGTACATATGCTAATAACTGCAGAAATCTTAAATATTTGCACCCCACATTTTTCTTAAAATTATTTTTACTCCTGCTCCATCGCCCTCTCTATCTGGAGGGAGCCCCTGCCCCACCATCCAACGTCCACCAGCCGATGCCGCCCAGCTACCCCAAGGGCTTACCCCCCCATGGGATTGGAGGGAGGCCCACCCCCACCAAGACCGGATCCAGTACAAGGGTCAGTGCCATGACTATTTGGGAGTGGGACCTGGGAGCTCCTTCCATCATCTGCCATGAGCTTTTTCCCTCCTTATTTCTCCCCTTCAGGGATGAAGTGTGTAAGGACACCGGCGATGGTGCTGCACATGCTCCTGTGCATGCACCTCATCAGGCATCTGCCCTGCCTCTGACCTGATGTCTGCAGCATCAGTGTGCCAGCCACCACTAGGGGCCAGGCATGCACCAAAAACTGGTTGCCCCTCTTCTCAGAGAAGGAGAGCTGTCCCTGGGATGCTCAATCCTTCTCCTCCCCTGCCGACCCCCAGAATCCTACACTAGTTCCTGAACATGGGTCACTGGCATGGAACGAGGGGTGGCCTCCAGTGCATTAACCCTCAGCGCCACCAGCCCAGCGATGCACCTCACATTTTCAACATAGCCTTATTATTACCCAAGCTTCTGTATTCAAATGCTGTCCAAACTATGACACCTTGTCAAAATATAGTTCAGGTAGGCTTTTCCTCCCACCAGAAGTTCAACTAACACAATACACACCTGCCACATAAACCATACAAGGAAACATTCTGCATTGACAAATGCTTGTCTGTTATGTGCTAAATGAAGCCTGTGTTGTTTGGAACTCTGAAACCTAACACTGCGACCATTCCAAGTCATAATGATTGGTAGCCTGGGTCATCAAAAGGTGTGCTGCAGCATTAGTAGCAAGCCTTCTTACTGGCTTAAAGCAGCTGTTGGGCTCTGCAGTAACAGTGACAAAGGTAGGCAGAAAAACAGTAAAAGTGGGAGCAAGGTAGAGGCAGAAAACTCTACAGACCTGTTAGTTTGACCTCAGTGGTAGGGAAAATGATGAAATCACTTCTGAAAGAAAGAATTGTTGAGTACCTAGGGACCAGCAGGGCACAGGACCCAAGACAGCATGGATTCTCAGTGGGAAGGTCATGTCAAGCGAATCTCTTTTTTTATACTTTATTTTTATTCCTTAAGAGAAAAAAAAAGGATCACATTCATATTTAATTACAGCAACATAATAATTAACCTTAAGAACATACATTTTCAAAGTGTTACTTATGTAACTAAACAAACAACAACAAAAACATATGTTTCCATTATTTTAGGGGATCAAAAGAAAATGTTTCTAGTCCAATAATAAGATTAATCAAAGCCAATTCATTCCCTTAAAAATAAATTCTTATTTAAGCTCCAAGCTTTTAACTTCCCAACTAAAAGTCTTTAAACAAAAAAAAAAAATAGGCATCAGAACCCCCTTTTATTATATAGTATCAAACCAGAGATCAAGAATTCAGATAAGACAAAAAGGAAACTAATCAATTGCTATTTTATAAGGCACAGTTCATTCCATTAAATGGGGTGATACTCAACAATCCCCACTTGGTACTCTTCCTCAATGTCTGAACCAATGTCTTCTGAAATACAAACATTGTACTCATAAAAAGTCCGAGCCACATCTGGATCTTCAAAGCAATGATTTTTACCCTGAAATTGGACCCTCAGATGTGCAGATGAAAGTAAAGCTGCTGTTATTTCCACTTCTTTAAATTCGGACATAATAGGAAGAAATCATTTTCTTCTGTACTGTGTCTGCATACAGAAATCTGGATACAGATGAATCCGGTGGCCATCATAAAAAAAAAATGTTTTTTTTCTGCCTGGCCAGCTGGAGAGGTTTATTTCTTTCAGCCAACATTTGAAAAGTTAAAATTATATATCTGGCTCAGGTGTCTGAGAAGAATTCATTGGATCTATGGTTCGCCTTGATGCAGGACGAAAAACATTCTCCAAGATAAGGGGAGGCTTCATTGAAAAAATCACTCTGAGTGCCTTCTGGACTTCATCTTTTAGCTCTGCATTTGAAACTGTCCCAGGGAAACCTATTAATCTAAGATTTCTTTGTAAGATGTTATTCTCCAGGATTTCCAGTCTTGCCATCTGTGTTACCTGTTCATGTAATATGGCATTTGTAGCTCCTTCTAGGGTTAGGACTCTCACAGAGATCGCTTTGATCTCCCCTGAGTTACTTTCCACAGCTTTTTTTATGTTCTCCATCCGTGCCTCCACAGCTGCACAACGAGAAGTTATTTCTACTAAGGAGTTCTCTATCCTGGAAGTTGACTGCCTAATCTCAGCTTGAAATTCATGCAGGAAAGCCTATATTGAAGCAAGAGTGGATTTCTGTGATGCCTTAGGCTTGACGCCCGCCTCCAAGCGGGCTATTATCACAAGAGAGATGCCTGCCCTGACCCCTCCGGCAGGCCCTCAGGTTGAGCTGCCTCTCCCTGCAACTTCTGGGGAAACAAATTTATCCATAACATCTGATGGAGATTCCATCCACCAGTTGCACAAAACTCAGTATAAAAGATCCACTGAAAATATACTTTTAGCGGGTGTTCCATTTCAAAATAGCAGAGCTCTAAATGAATGCATTTAGCTTAATCAACAGCTCAGCAGTGCCCCTCATGTCAAACAAATCTCGCAGATTTATTCAACTGGGTGACCAAAGTAGTAGACCAGGGAAGGGCTATGGACATGGCCTACTTAGACTTTAGCAAGGCGTTTGACACAGTCCCGCACAAAAGATTAATAAAAAAGTTAACCAGCCTCAGAGTGGGTCCCAGGGTGGTAGCCTGGGTAAAAACTGGCTGGACAACAGGACACAGAGGGTAATAGTAAACGGAGTCCACTCTGAAGAAAGGAGGGTTACTAGTGGAATACCGCAGGGTTCAGTGCTGGGACCCGTCGTGTCTAATGTCTTTATAAGTGACATTGCAGAGGAACTGGAAGAAAAAGTATGCCTCTCTGCAGATGACACAAAGATCTGCAACAGGGTTGATACATGAGGGGCAGTGGAAAGGATGAGAAGGGACTTGGCAAGGTTGGAGAAATGGTCAAACGTATGGCAGCTTAGATTCAGTGCAAAGAAGTGCAAAGTAATGCACCTGGAAAACAAAAACCCAAGGGGAGAGTACACAATGGGGGGTACTAACAACAACAAAAATGGAAAGGGACCTTGGGGTAGTCATATTAGGTGACCTAAAGGTAGGCAAGCAATGTGAGAAGGCAGTAAGAAGAGCTGGGGGGGATATTGGGATGCATAGGGCAAGGCATCACCAGTAGAAAACAGGAGGTTGTTACACCTCTGTACAGACAGTTGGTGAGATCCCATCTGGAGTACTGCATGCAGTTCTGGAGACCCCATCTCCACAAGGACATAGACAGGATGGAGGCAGTCCAGAGGAGGGCAACTGAAACGGTACAGGGTCTGCACCAGAAGTCATATGAAGAGAGATTAAAGGAGCTTAATATGTATACCCTTGAGGAAAGGGGGGGGGGACATGATAGAAACTTTCAGGTACTGTACCTTATGGGAATCAACAAAATCGAAGAGGGAAGCATATTTAAGAAAAAGAGATGTGCAAGAAAAAGGGGTCACAATTTGAAGATAGAAGGGGGATGGCTCAGGGGCAACGTGAGGAAGTTTTTTTTCATGGAGAGGGTGGTGGATACATGGAACAGCCTTCCTGAGGAGGTTGTGGGGTCAAAAATAGTGGGGGAATTCAAGAATGCATGGGACAGACATAAGGCAATTCTGGTGGGGGGTAGGAGGAAATAGGCTGTTGGTTAGCTAGGATCTGCAGCTTATCCAGTATGTAGGGAAATGGGCAGACTGGGTGAGTTAAGCAGTCCTTATCTGCCATCAAAGTCTATGTTTCTGTGTTTCTATGTTTCTATGACAGTCTGACAGACCAATGGGTATGCTGCAAAATGAGCAGCAAGCCCTCTTACTGACTTGAAACGGCAGAAAGACAGATCGTGATTTTTCTGCACTCTGGCTGGTGATGTAAACAGCTCCTAAAAATGTCAGTTATATGCACTGTAGCAAACATCAACAATGACCTTTTTTCCACCTCCCCCACACGCACACACACACACACACACACACACGCACACACACACACACACACACACACAAACGTGCAAGAATTACAGATGAAAGAATTGCTATTAGAAATACAGTAACTGTCTGCAGAAGCCATTTATTGACATGTTTGGACATATATTACTTCCATTTCACATGAAACACACAAGGAACTACTTGCTGTGTTATGCAGCAGAGGCCAACTAATAGTGATAAAGTAGCACACTTATTATTCCCAAGCTGACTGGCTGAGGATGATCGAGCCCCCAAGCACAACTGCTTAAATAACTGGCTCAGAAAAGCCCACATTTCTGCTAAACCCAATAGCAATATGTTTGCATTAGCCTTAGCAAACCCAACATTTAGGTGTCTAACTTAGCTAGAGCACAACTCTAGCTAACTTAGACACCTTGTACCACAGGGTCATAAGATTCATAACCGGCTCCCCCTACAACACACACCAGCGCTCCCTTTATTCTCTGATGGGCTGACACTCACTAGGAACAAGACGTTTAAAAAACACAACTATCTGGACCTATAGTGCTCTGACCAACAGACTCCCCAAATACATTTGTAACCTACTCACTATTACTCGCAGGAACTACTCTCTTAGGAGATATTCATTTATCTTGTTAGACATTCCCAGAGTAACAACTCATTATGGATCTTACTCCTTAAGCCACGTTCTTCCTTCTCTATGGAACAATCTACAAAAGTCCCTTAAACTTTCAAACCTTGTCAGTTTAGCTCATTTCAAAACCCTTCTCAAACAGCCTCTACAAGATCACTGCAACTGCTATGCCTAAACCCTGCTTTTCTTCCCCATGTCGCCTACAACATCCTCTGAGTTTCTGACCATCTATCACTTTTCTAAAGCCCTACTTCAATGTTCCCTGAGCTCCTGACCATCTAACACTTTTCCTAAGCACTACCTGTACTATAACTCTTTCCTTCCCTTAGTGGCACCCAGCACTTAGACTGTACTTTGCTTATAGCCTATTCATCATGCTTTTACCTGCATGTCTAGCACTGACCTACTCTGGGTTAGTACCTTACATGTATTCGATGTACACATTTTATTGTTTTATGCGTTCAAAAATGTCATCTCTATTTTGTACATAGTTGTGCCTAATATTTATCCACTGTATTTTTTGTGCACTGTTTATTCTTGTTAAGTTGTTCTATCGATGTATGTTCCTTGTGTTCCAGCCCAGGTCCACCTTGTAAATTAGTTTTCTCAACAGTGCTTGTCCTGGTTAAATAAAGATTGATTAAAACATTACAAGAGAAGGAGCTTAAATGCAGCACATCCCCTACAAATACAAATGAGATCACTACTACTAAGTAAGATGCACTATTGGTATTCAAAGTGCAAAAACAAATTAATAAGCAGCTCCAGTTACTAGTAAAAATAACAGCTGGTATCACCGGATACCAACTAAAAAATTGTCTAAGATAAAATTGAATGTCAAGCACCTCTGTTCTTTAAAAATAAGGATATGTACAGGAGAACATAATCCGTATCTATTAAAGTTAATTTACAAGCATATGACATAGCCAGCAGACTAAGGTCTTACAGTCTAGCAAGTCTTCTTGATTGTGATGCCCCTGATGCGATTCAGGAGCAGAGACCATGATCATCTGCCTGTCACAATATGTTGCATTTTCATATACCCATCCTTATTAATTATGGAAACCACCACTTGAAATCCAGTTTTATTTGGGAATGCTTACTAACAAGGGTCTGCAAATGCCAGCTGTGTTTTTGTTTATTTTTCACTGGAGTTGTTCATTAAATATCCCAGATGTACTATGGGATGCTTTAAAATAAATGTAATGTTTCAGACAAGTTAAACATATTACATCTGATATCACAGTCCTCCACTTGTGACATCAAAATCTGTTCCTGTGGAAATGATTACGATGGCAATGGCAGACAAGCACCCAGAGCAGATGAAACCTATGGACAGTGACTTAGTTTTCATGTTAATGTGCATACTGTATGTACGAGAAAAAGGGACAGCCAAGTATAGAGAATAGTTGATTTATAAGCGGAAAAAGGTCTAACAATGAGGTTTTCACAGGGTTTCCCTGTTATGTCAGGGGCTGTTTAAAGTGACGCTGTCAACCCCTTAAGTCTCAGAGTGTCCCTAGTTTAAAAAACACATTTTATAATTGTTCTCATTTTGTACAGACTGCTGATGCAGCTTGCAGTTTGATTCTGATTCTTTTTTGTTTTTCATTTAAAAAGTGAAAAACTGACTGCTCACCATACAGGTGTTACCACATAAAATGTGTTTGTTTACATTTCTTGACCAGCTCCCACTGCATCTTTCCTGGACTTAGAAACAGCCTCAACACAGTCTAGCCACTCATTATGCAGTGGGAGTAGAGGAGATTATTGTATCAAGAGTGGTTGCACTGTTTTGGAGTGTTTCTACTGTTCAGGAAGTATGCAGTAAGAATAGTTCAAGGATTTGAAGCACAACAAAGCTGGGTATAACTATACATTCCCACGCATTTCAGTTGTACTAAGCAAGGAGGCAGATAAGACAACCAGCAACATCATATAGGATAGTGGATGGGCAACTATGCACAACCAGTGTGTTGTGCCACTGAGGGGTACTGATTCCCTGTAACCTCGAGAGTGAAGCTTGACAGATCCATGGGAATCAGTTCCCCGAGGTGTCACAACACACTGGTTGTGCATAGAGTTGCCCATCCACTAGTCTGTATAGTGTATAGGCATCAATGCCTATTTTGGACACTGCCCTTTATTTCAGTGAACTGGAGGTTGGGGGGGGCACTTGAGGGTTGGTAGTGGGCTCAGATTATTGACAGTGTGCTGCAGATGTTTCTGCAAGTTCAAAAATCAACAACTTCCAGTTTAACTGGATATGGGAAATCAAGTATGCGGCAGCATTCCAAGTTGTTCTGCTGCAGTAGTGACATCACTACTGTAGCAGAACAACATAATGATGGTGATACTGCAGCAGAACAAGCATATTCCAGGAATGGAATTCCATGCATAACAGCATTCCACAATACACTGTAATGAATTTTAGAGAAGGTAAGCAATCATAAAATGTGGGTTTTTACCTAGAAATAGTATGATGCAAAAAAGGTTGACAGTGTCCCCTTAAACTAAACAAGGATTATAACAAATTAAAGGGGACAGGAAATGTGTGCCATATTCTCAGAAACAATATGCATTCCCCTAAATTATCCAGATTTAATTGTACTCAAATAAAAAGTGATATGAAAAACTGTATTTTGCATTGTTTTCTTTTTATGGGCAGCATTCTGTTACAGTTCTCTTCATGGAACGAGTTTTTACTATGTCACGGTTTGTGCACAGAATGCTAATTATGAGCTGTTGACCTATCAGAACTATGCTTAGAGTTCTATACACAAACTGTGACATAGATAAAACTCCAAGTTATTGGTTCCATGAAGAGAACTGTATCGGAATGCTTCCCGTGAAAACAAAACAATGCAAAATACAGTGTTTCGTATAACTTTTTATTCAGGTACAGTTAAATGTGGATAATTTAGGCAAATGCATATCATTTCTGAGAATAAGAACTTTATAAACAGCTGGAATTTAGAAATTATTTCCTGTCCTCTTTAAATCCCCAGCAAACAAGTATACAATAAACCATTACTGGGTGTGGATTAAAGAATATAATTACTAGGCATGTGACTGCACTTAGGGTGTAATCTGCCATTTTAAATGGGCAGTTATAACAGTAACATGAGACAGCTGAGAGCTGTTAATGACTGTACAGTACAGAGTTCATGGATATCCAGCACTCCAAGGCAAACACACAAAGATTCACCACGAGTCATGAAATAGAATGCTAGTGCTCATTTACTGACTCCAGCACAAGATAACCAGCTTGAGCTGTTGCCAATGCTCCAGCACTTCAGCTTTTTTTTTATTTTTATTTAAGTTGTTTAACCAGGAGTAGCACACTAAGCTGAAAGTTTTTTTACCGGAGTAACCTGGGAGCACAGGGAAGTTAAGTGACTTGCTCAGGGTCACACAGTATGCAAGTGGAAGCTGTGGGATTCAAACCCAGGTCTAGTCTGCTGGATGTCACCACATTTGCAGCTCAGAGCCTTACACCACTGCACTATACTGCCTCCCTAACTTAGCTTCATGCAGCCTTTGGCAGGGGGCATGGCAGAGAAGGTAACGTCAACATTTAAATAGCCCCAACGCATAGTGACACAACATCATAGTGAAAAAGGTGCAAACTAAAAAAAATACAAAACAAAAAATATCCAATATCTTACAAAAAGACTTCAGCATATTAAATGCACTTTGCGCTGGTCCATAATTTGATTCTGTATATTATTATAATTCCTTAAAATACATATAATATGGTTCCAGCTACATTATGATAGGTCCTAACAGACAAGGTAGAAGAGCTGTTGGTCATGTGATCACCCGATGTGAATATATTGCTTGTGGTCCTAATTGAAATCCAGGGGATCTACATGAATTCCAAATAGTTGAAAGGTAGAGGAGACAGATAGAAGCATCCACCTGCAAAAGAGGGAGAAACAGAAAGACACATAAATCAGAGGTGTTCCAGTGGAACTAGTTATTTCTTCTTCAAAAATGATTTCATATCCCACTGTTCATTTAAATCTATTGGATTCACACTCTGTAATCTAAACATTCATTTTCTTTCTTTTCTAAATAACAAATTAACCCTGTCCCCTCCATATTTAGGTGAGGGTATTGATTCCAAACCCACAACATTCAAATTACCTGGGTTTGAGGCATGTTTTTTTTTTTTTAAATGTAGTCCAACTGGAGTATTTTGTCTCATGTTTGAACTAGATCTCACATGTTTCTGGATTCTAGTTTTTAAACTGCGAACAGTGCACCCCACGTATAGCATATTACATGGGCACCAAAGAACATATACTACAAAGGAAGTGTCACAGGTAATACACCTTCTTATCTGAAATTTCAAATCCTGATTGCTAGAGTGTGTGAAATTATTACCTTGTTGGCAAAATCTACATGTTACACCTATGACACTTATAAAAACCTGTAGGTCTTTTGGGCTGCCAATTCAAATGTGTTGTTGAGTCAGATTCAGTGGGTAATCTGTTATGTACCAGACTATCTTGTAAATTTAAAGCCCTGCTGAATGGGACTTTGGGGACCCAATTACAAGACGCATGGTCCAACTCACGGGGTATGAGACTTGCGCCATGCGGCGCTACGCCGTGGATCTTGTACCATATTTCAATACAGGCAGGGTCCCCAGCACCTATGCCCCATGACTTGCAGCAGCTGTAGGCTAGTGCCATAGAAATGGCACACCAGATCTGGGTGCCACAAGTCACGGCCTGTGATTTATTGCCCTCCCTGAACCCCCTGCCCTGAAATGCTCTCGCGATCACCTGGGGGCATTGGGGGGGGCTGGCCAGGTGGCACAGGCATTTGGAGGGGCAGTGCAGGAAATAGACCCCGGGCATCCCTGACATTTGGGGTGGGAGGCATGACCTTGCTGGGGTGTGTGGAGTAGGGCTATGTGCATTGCTGTCTGTTGCGAGAGTATAGACAGTTAGCCACGAGGAGGTGTGGGTTATCGGGATTTACCATGGCTGGAGTGGTTTGTCCATGAGGTGCAGCTGAGTGGGTAAATCCTCACCAGCCATGGTAAATTCCCCGATAACCCACATCCTCTGAGTGGCTTATTGCGATTATACCAAAGTTCATTTTTTTACTATAATAAAATACAACTTTTAAAGAGGTTGCTTTGTTGTTTATTTTTATTGTATTTATTCCTGGGCTGCAGAGGATTAGGATGTAGATGGCCACCATTTGCTCATCAACAGCCAGTGATTATCAGAGGATTTACACCGGTGGTAAACTGCCAGTCTGACCATTTCATTGGCTGTTCACTTATGTCCATGGTATTATCATCAGTTTGCAAGGACGGATGCCCATTAGATCATCTCCATGCTGGTCTAAGTCCTCAGTGCCATAGCAGGTCTTGGAATGGCGTTAATGGATTATGGAAGCTGCCCTTCTGGAATAGGGTGCAGTTGCTGCCATAACCCCACCCTTGTGCCATGCTGTAGTGGGTTGCAGGCGTAGTGGGTGGCATAGCCCACCTTTGGCGCAACCCACATGCAGCATGGCGCAATCCACATTTTGGAATAACGACTTGCATATCTCATGGTGCAAGGTGTGATTTACACCATGGGGTTCAGAGTAAATCACCTTGCGCCATGCACAAGTCATCTTGGTATTGGGTCCTGGGTTTGCTGCCCACTACCTTAGCTAGCTTAGGATCACTTTGTAGGATAGGCCAGTTATGGAACACAATGTTGCCTATCTTTCTAGACCAGTTTGTAAATTCTGTTACAAAATTAACTGGTCCTGTCTCTGTTTCTTTTAATTTCTTGGCACATTGGCGTTCAACAAATCTGCACTATCCATAGAAAGGACCTTATTTATGGATTTCTTCAAGAAGTCTCTGACGTAACCATGTTCCAAAAATCTTTCTTCTAACTCCTTGGCCTGTTCCTTAAATGTTTGCACATCAGAACAATTCTTACAGTATGTAGCCTTAAAAATTAACTGTAGGGCATAGAATTTTTAAGTGCTAGGGGATGAGCACTATCAGACCTCAATACCAAATTTGTGGCTGTGACCTTTCTGAAACATTTAGTTTTTACGTGTTCCTTTGTTTTCCCAGGTTTTGTAAAGCTCACATCAAGGAAATTCACAGCCTCACTACTGGCTGTGTATGTGAATTGTAGATTCCAATAGTCATTTTGCATCTAAGCCATGAATCTCTCAATCTCCATGATGTTCCCTTGCCATATACAAATGATATTGTCTATAAAATTGTACCATTTTTTAATCATGGGTAAAAAAAACATTATTCTTTGGACTAAAGATGCACAATTTCTCCCACATACCCAGAAATAAATTTGCATATGACAGATACATTTATGCTCTGGTGGCACTTCCACATGTCTGTAGGAAGTGTTTGCCATCAAATTCAAAACTGTTATGGGTCAAAATAAGTTCCAGGGAAGATCAAATAAATTCTAGTGGAATATCCTCCTTTTCAGGATGTTTTTCCAAATGATATCTGTATGCTTTAATACCCAGTTCATGTCTTATGGAATTGTATAGAGATTCTACGTCTATACTAAGCCAAACAATATATTCTTCCCACACAATCCCTGAAAACTTCCTTAGTACATCAGTAGATTCCTTAATGTGTGATCTGAAATTTACAACACATTTTTGTAAAAAATTATCTACAAATTTGCCATGGTTTTCAGTCAAGGAATTGACATCAGATACAGTAGGCCTCCCTGGTGGGCCCTTTATATTTTATGGATTTTGGGAAGAATATAAAAGCTAAGAGTCACAGGAAATTCTTCCCAAATAAATTCAAATTTAGTTACTGAAATCATACTCCTGGTGGTGGCCTCCTGTAATAATTGATGCAATTCCTTCTTGTACTTATTCAGAGGATTAAATGGTAGTTCTCTATAGTTATAAACATCATTTATTAGTGACATAGCTGCCCTCCTATAATGGTCCTTATCAAGTACTACTATATTTTCCCCTTTGTCAGCAGGCTTTATTATAATTTAGAAAATGGCAAAGTAAATTCTGGCATTCTGAATGGCTGGAGACTAACATTAGTGGGAGGGTATATTTCAATAGAGCCCACTAAAAAACAAGTGCCAACTCTGACCAACATAATAAAGCTGTATCCTGGTGCAGAAAATTCATTAGCCGCCATCATCTTTCTTCTCGCTAAGAAAGACAGTGAGGTGCTTGCCACCTGCCCACCCTCTGTCCCCCGACTCCATACTAACCTTCAATTAAACTAATAATAAAAAAGAAAAACAGTAACTGAAATTGTAAACACACACACACACACACAGAGCAAAGAAACATGAAGCCATAACTCAAATTGGCTCATACCTGCCAGTGGACACCGTGCTTCTCAAAACTGCACCGCGAGCCTCTCCATACAAGTTGCACTTCTGAAGCTGCTTTATTTAGTTGGATTACACATGACCTACTCAAACAAATGAAATCCTGCGATCACCTCTGGTACTGAGCCAGGGCCACTGGCAACCAAGTGGATATACAGGTGTATAAAACAGCAAGAAATGCCTGCACAAGAGCAATTCAGGCCACAAAAGCAAAATACTATATGGAAACCTTAACCAATCCCTGGAATGATGAACGCAAATTTTGAAATGACATCTTTGAGGTGACAGGGAAGGTCCCCAAAGAGACCCCGTCCATGCTCAATATAAATGGCACTACAACCGTTGATCCTCAAACCATAGCTGACACTTCCAATGAGGTTTTTACAGATCTCAGTTATGTCCTACTCCCTAACTTCTTCAACTCCACCCCCTTTTCCTGCAATTCGCAGTCAGCAGAAAATACGAGGTCACACCCACCATTCCACTTGAAAGTGGTGAGCAAAGAAGAAGCAAAGAAATACATTCTCAAAGTACTTGGGAAAACCAGGTTAAGTGCGGATTCACTTGACCTAAAGCTCATCACCCTCACCATTGATGAGGTACTGTCCCCCTTGATCCTTAACTGCTCCCTCATGCTCTCCCAATTCTCACAGAAATGAAAAGCTGCCTTAGTTATGCCAGTACACAAGTCTGGGGACAGGGCATTGCATGGAAACTACAGGCCCATATCAATCCTCCCGCAGCTTTCCAAAGTGTTACAGCGAATCGTGTCTAATCAATTAGTAGAATACATGGAGATGTATAATCGTCACTGTAGTCAGCAACATGGGTTTTGCAAAGGACACAGCACTACTACTGCCCTGCTCAAATTTTCAAACTATATACATCATGCCTTGGATCAAGGTCAGTTAATCAGACTAATGTTCATTGAACTTTCCAAGGTGTTTGATACTATGAATCACTCTCTACATATCGAACAATTATCTGATCTAGGTTTATCCATGGACACCGTCAACTGGTTCAACAGCTACCTCAGCAGACGCACTCAACAAGTCAGGATTGGTGATACACTCTCCGCAAAACAACCGGTTCATTCAGGTGTCCCACAAGGGTCTATCCTGGGCCCGCTACTTTTCACCATATTCCTGAATCAGCTCCCAGCCTCCTGTCATGGTCAGATCCTACTCTATGCAGATGATGTGGTTCTTTACTCAAGTAATACTGATCCCACACTTCTGGCTAATCAATTGCAGACTAGCTTTACCAATGCTGAGGCCTGGTTCTACTCATAGAAGCTATTACTTAACTACACAAAAACCAAAATGATGTTGTTTTACAGTACACAAAACAGGCTCCGCTCCCACCAGCTGGAAATCAGAAATAGTTCAGGCATTATCCTAGAACAGACTCAACTTTTTAAGTATTTAGGAGTGACAATTGACAGGCACGCTGTCATTCTACAGCCATATTGACAATGTTACCAAAACAGTGAATACCCATATTGGACTACTATACAAACACAGACAATGCCTTGCCCCGGCAGCCTTCAAGCTTGCTATACATAGTTCAATAGTCTCAGATATCGATTATGGGTTTGTGATCTATGGATCTGCCTCTGATACCACCCTGCACCATGTCACCACTACCCTTAACAAGGCCTGCAGTCTTCTGACTGGGGCTACCCGCCTGACACACACATGCGACTTATATGAGCAAGCAAACTGGCTTCAGCTCAAAGGCAGACTATCCTAGCAATCATGCCTGATTGCAAAAAAGGCCTCCTTCAGTCTCCTGCCTCCTGGTGTACAGTCAGTGTTTAGGTCACCAAACCACACCCAGCATACTAGACGCACCTTGAACCATGTGTTCATAGTGCCTCACTGCCGTACCACCCAAGGGCAATGCTCATTTGCATACAGAGCACCATTGTGGTATAATTCACTCCACTGTGATGTTACCAAAGACCAAACATTGGTCTCCTTCAAAAAGAAACTTCCCCAAGCACTAGTCGCCAATGCTTCCTAGGACTGCTGTGCATAAAACAACTTAGGCCTGTTTCCTCTCCTTCGCACACACCCTACCCCTCCCTTTCTCCACCCTATCATCCTACGCTTGCTACTACCATATAACTTACCTGCCTTCCTGAGGTCCACATTAACCAATCCCAGCATCAAACCATGCTTGCTGCTCCATAGAGGGCATCATCAGTTCCTGCACTGATTGCCCCACTGGAGCGCACTCTTAAACTGAATGACACAGCCCACATTTGTCTGCTGATATTCTCCTCCTGGCAACGCCACTCCCCCTTGCTCAGACAATGCCTTGGCTGTATTCTTACTCTGGAACAATGTTAGGCCCTAGCCCTTAGCTTCTGTCTATCCTGTAAGACCATGTCCCTAGTTGTTGTCTTTCCCTCATTTTATCTCTGACAATGCCACTTGGCTACATCTTTTTCCTTCTGAAGCTGGATCCCAACCCTGATGCCCTTTTTGCTAGTTAAGCTTACTCCTAGCCACTGTATGCCTGCAAAATACCTGTTTTTTGTAACTTAAATCCATATGTGCTTATTTTATTGTTACCTTTACTCCTAGGGTCACTATGTATTTTCTCAATATACTGTTTGTTCTGTGCTTTGATATGCCGTGGAGCCTATGTAAAGAGCCTTTGGCTCAAAGGTACTAATTCCAAGACTGAAATAAATAAATAAAAAATAAAATAAAAAATGTAACATCTCTACAGACAGCTACCAACAGCTGAAGGCAGGCAGGGCATCAAAATGTTGAGTCCGTGATGTGCATCGGTAGTTTAATATGTGATTCACCCGACTGCCTCTGGTGTACAACTTATCCAGATTGGCGATGCGGTACTCCACAGACAGAAAGCAGCACAGCTTTTCTTGCATGCACATACACAGTAGTGCTACCATGGGAATCATTCTCTCTCTCTCACACACACACTATCTTGCTGAAATAATTTCTCCTGTTCCCAGCTAAACTACTACATCTCCAAGAGAGCATCTTCTCTGTTGGGGGGATGTAACCATGACAACCACCTCAAAAGGGAACAAATACAAAAGCGCCACAAGGACAAAAGTTCATAGCTTAAAAAAAACACAGGCAGAGGATCTATTTTATTACAAAAGACATACAAAACAAATTTTTCATTAACAATTTTCATGAAACTTATATTTTTTTTTAACAGTGCCATTTTCTAAGCCCAATTATACCTCCAAGGTGGGTGGTATTGTTAAATACCAGACCTTCCAGGGGCTAAAAGGCGACATCGGTCCTTATTATGCCCCTGGGCAGTCCGGTATTCCCCAATACCTCCCACCCTGTCGGGTATTACTGCTTACATCATCATCATATGCACATAATTCTGAGAATGCTTCACGTTCTGCCCTGGTTAAATTATTGCCTTGGAGTGAAGTAGCATAGTCTATAAGTTCTTTAACCTGTTTGAACACCACTTTCTCAAACACGGAAATAGCTGGGTTGCAGATATTAAGAATAAAAGTTTAAAAGCTGCTTTCTTTCATCCTTAATCCCATCATGCAATGCTGTACTAGTGTCCCATCTCTCACTTTCAATTTCAGCTATCAGGGGGCTCAGTAGTTGCTCTAAATCCTCCAAATAATCTCATCCAATAAGTTAGTGTCCTGGAAAAGTTTCTCTCCAGAGGTCAAAGTGTTTGATTCCCTCTCCAGATCAGTAGTCCCATTCACAGCAATTTCATTCAAAAGGACATCAATATCCTCCTGTAGGTCCACAGACTCCTCAGTGCACCCCATAATCTGATTAGGTAAAGTACAGTGTTTATCAAAATAAAATGTTAAATGTAGTTGTAATTTTATTTATTTGGATTTTGGTAACCGGGCAAGCCCACTGAGATCAGAGGTCCCTTTTTCAGGGGCGACCCAGAATTAGTTACAAAGAAAGACACATAATAGCATTCTTTACAGAAAAAAACACATAATAGCATTCTTTACAGTAGTTACAGTAATTACACAAATATACATTAGCAACAGGTTACAGGGGTAGAAGTAGGTTAACGTTCTGGCTCTTTTTAGCAGTACATGATGCCAGGTTACACATCAGTTTAGTAGGGATTTGAGATAGTCATAGAAAAATGTCACATTAGATACATCCAGGAAGAAGGGAGGTTCAAGGCAGTGTGAGCGGAAACTGAGAAATGGGCTAGGGAGCTAACGGTTACAGCCACAAAGGCTGAGATTGAGAAGATATACTTTGAACCCGAACTTGAATTGGCTAAGGGTGGATGAGCCAGGCAAGCTAGCTGGTAAGGAGTTCCATAAGTGGGAGGCAGCAAATTTGAAGGAGTGTTTGCCTTGGTTGGGGCGAATCCGAGGGATGTCAAGGAGGTGATTTGCAGATGATTGTAGTGTTCAGCATTGTATTTTGATGGATAGCAGTCCATTAAGATGGGGAGAGGGACCAAGGGTAGAGAACTTGAAGGCAAGGCAGGCAACAGGGTAGGCTAGTTTGTGCCAAAAAGGAGGGCCAGTTAAGTTCCTTAAGTGCCTCACAATGATGCCTCCTAGGCGAGGAGTTTGTGGCGAAGCGATTCACTCTGTTATAGAGGATGGTAAGTTTATTGAATTCCGTCTCTCTGAGGAACTGCAGTAGAGGAACCCCATACAGAATGGAGGGGAGAAGATTGCAGCTGGCAATTGCTCGCCGTGTAACGCAGGATAGTGAGTTCCCCAGATGGCAGAGGAGGCCGAGCTTTTGGTGGATGGACCTGGTTATGGAGTCGATATGGGGTCTGTAGGTCATCTCTTGGTCAAGATGGATCCCAAGGTATTTGAAACTGGTCATGACCTCAACTTTTTTCCCTTGGTTTGTGCTGATCTGGAGCAGTTGACTTCTGTCAGAGCCCAGACGTCTGGAGCCAAACAGAACGGCTTTGGTTTTTTCCTCGTTGAGTTTCAGGGAGTTTGTGGAGAACCAGGACTCAAGAGTTGAGACACTGTCCTGCAGTTTTGTGGTGATGACACTAGGTTGGAGGTCACTGCAGTATATGACAGTGTCATCCACATACAGAATGAGTTAGCTGAGGGAGCAGTTTCCCTCAATATTATTGAGAAAGAGTGAAAAAAGTAGGGGGCCCAGGATTGAGCACTGGGGCACCCCAGTTCGGGCCTGGGTCCAGACTGTGTGCCCTTCCAGTGGACGTTTTGGAAACGTTTCTTTCAGATAGCTCTTGAACCATGAGAGAGAGTGGTCATCTAGGCCTAGGAGCTGGAGTTTAGAGAGGATGAGATTATGATTTACAAGGTCAAAGGCCCTGGATAGGTCAATGAAGAGGGCACCCGTTAGGGAGCCTTGATCCATGGAGGCAAGGATGTCAGCTGTGAGCCGGATGAGAGCAGTGTCGGTACCATGGCCCTTCCAAAAACCATGCTGCACATCAGTCATGAGGAGGTGCTGCTCCAGGTAGACCTGTAGCTGGTTAGAGACTAGTCTTTCCTGAATTTTCCAAGGGGACTGAGAAGGAGATAGGTCTGTAGTTTCCAATTTGTCACGGGCCCACTTTTGTAGACGGGGACGGTGGTCGTTACCTTCCACATTGTTGGGACTATTCCTTCCCGAAGTGACCTATTTATGAGGAGGGTGATAGGGTGGGCGATTGCCGGGGCAGCGTCCCTCAGTAGGCGGGGTTCAAGCCGGTCATGGCCCAGGGAGGAGGTAGGATTAATTGACTTGGAATGGGTTCAGCTGTGGAGTGAGTATAAAAGATAGGTCTCCAAAAGTTCCTTGCTGGAAATATTTAATACTTGTAGCTGGTTTGCTTTGTTTTCTCCCTAAGTGTTCTTCTTTGTTGTTTTATTTCCTCTTTTGCCCCTTGTTTTAACCCTCTTTGATTTTTTTTCTATTTCATGAGCCACTTAGGGTCCTTGTCCTTCTAAACAAATATCAGAATCATTACTGTTGTTCCCCTCATCCTCTGAGCAGCTAGTGCTGCTATTACTATGATCAAATCTCACCTTAGATCTGCTCCAACTACTATCTCATTTTTTACCCCATTCCAGGACACGATTATTGTCATTATCATCTTGGTCTCTACTTATTTTTTTCTGTTTCTTGCTTATAAGTTCCTTTTCATATTCTGCCAGTTTCTTCTACAATTGCAGATCAAAATCCAGGGGACAGATCTGTTTCCTGCAGGTAGATGCTTCTATCTGTCATTCCTCTATCTTTCAGCTATTTGGAATTCATGCAGATCCCCTGGATTTAAATTAGGACCATGAGTAATGTATTTACATAGGGTGATCACATGACCAACAGCTCTTCTACCTTGCCTGGTAGGACCTATCTTAGTACAGATGGGACTGTATTATACAGTAAATAACCACAAGAATATACAGAATCAAATTATGGACCAGAGCAAAGTGTATTTAATATGCTGAAGTCTGTTTTTATGATATTGGATATTTTTTGATTTGTATTTTTCAGTTTTCACCTTTTTCAACTCCGATGTTGTGTCACTATGCATTGGGCTGTTTAAATGTTGACGTTACCTTCCCTACCATGCCCACTTATGAAGGCTGTGTGATGCCAAAGTGCTGGGGCTTTGGCAACAGCTTGAGATGGTTATCTTGCACTGGATTCAATAAATGAGCTTTAGCATTATATTTTGTGGCTTGTGATGAATCTTTGTGCATCTGCCTTAGATGCTGGATATCCATGGATTCTGGTTTGTGTTTGGGACTGGCTGCCCTCTTCTCAGCACAGACCCTACATCACAGTATTTACAACAAATTCTCTCTGGATTTGTGCAGTTACTGTACAGTAGAAGGACGCTTTCTGTATAAGACTGCAAATTACCAAAACCACCACAGACCACCAAACACCAAAAAAAATGCAAAAAACAGTGATGCACCAAAAAGCTGGCAGTGTGTATAAAAACCATTACACACCCCTACCAGTACATTATTCTCTATTTAATGTAAGCCACAGGGGAGTGAAGCACAAGTTTAAAGGCCAAGTGTCTTTATGCCTCTGGGAAATGCATTCAAATCCTTATAATTTTTATTTATTGAATTTTGGTAACTGGGTAGGCTCACTGAGACAAGCTGTCTGTTTTTCAGGAGTGACCAGTAATTAATTACATGGAGTGCATTGACAGTATACATACAGATATTAATTACATACTGTATTGTGCATAAGTAAGTGACAGAGTACAGTGAAAACGATTGATATACATTCCAAAAGAAAAACTTTGAGCAACAGGTCAGGTAGTTAGAGACAAGATACAGATAAGTGCTCAAAGGTACTTACAAAGACACTATTCATAGGCAAATACAGCAAGTCAAATTAATAGATTAGTTAGCTAAAGCAGGCACAGGGTCTGTTAAACAATAGATACTCTTTCGCAGCAGATTTGAAGGATGCAATGGGCAGGCATTCTATGACCTTGTGGGGAAGGTTTTTCCACAGACTTGATGCAGTAGCCACAAAGGATCACTGACCAGCAGCAGAGAATGTCCTTGGCACTGGGGCTAGTTTCTGTCCAGCAGATCTGAGAGTCCTGAGCAGTTTGAAATCCATGAAGTTAGTCAAATGTTTTTTTTTTTGGGGGGGGGAGAAAAGGAGTTTGTGTGCTACTGAAAGCACAGGGAGAAGAAGGCTCCCCTCCAAGGGAGACCAAGTTAATGTAGAGAGAGCCCTGCAGGGAAATTCATGGCTACAGACCCTGGAGGCAAAATATGTTATTCAATAGTAGGCAGACTTCTGTTTGGAGAGTTCAAACTCCTTGAGAGAAGACAGAAGTGGTGCTCAATTCAATTCAATTCAATTTTATTTTTATACTGGAAAGTACGTGAGCAAAAATGCTCATTTTCACAGACGACCAGTGGTGCAGAAATTTTATGATACAGAGAAAAAGGTAAAAACAATATCTGCAAAATTTTATAGTGTTTACAATAGAAACAGTGTAAATGACAGGATCATCTAGATTAGAAAAAAAAATACAGCGCACCAACAATAAAGCAAATACACCGATACATATAAACTCTAAGATAACTCAAGGGTTGGTGGACATTCAGGAGGGTTACCTACCAGGGCAGACAGTAGTGGTGGATTGGAGGAGGTGGTCTTTGAGGGAGGAGGTGAATGAGCCAATTGAACTACAGGCCTGAAGTTTAAGGGGCAGTTTATTTTAAAACATAGGGCCCTTGTATGTGATAAGTTCTGCGGAAGCTGGTGTAAAATTGGGTGTCGAAGATATGACAGGTGGACCCTCTTGTACTGTACTTGGGAACCAATAGGGGGAAAAGGGAGTTAACACTGATAGACAGAAGGTTATGGTGAACTTTGTGTAGGAGAGAGAGCATTTTAAGTTGGAACCTGCCTTCAAGGGTGAGCCAGTTGAGGGAGGCATAGAGGGTACAGTGATGGGTCAACCAGGGCAGGCCAGTCACGAAGCATGCAATATTCCTGTATGTAGTCCTGAGTTTGGAGAAAAGGGGGATGTGTTGGTGGGAGTAGACAATAGAGTCATAATCGAGGAGGGGCAGGAGAAGGGAGCTGGCGAGTCATAGTCTGGAGACAGGGATGAGGCATTTTCTGATTCTGAATAAGAGATCTAGCTGCATATGGAATTTCCTGATGAGGATGGTAATATGGATATTGTAGGTCAGGTGAGGGTCTAAGCATAGTCCAAGGTACTTTAATTCATAGACTTGTTCTATGATGTTACCAACATTGTCTGAGAGGGATTGGCCCATGACTGAGGCTTTTCTTGGGCCAGAGAAGATCATAAACTTGGTCTTCTTAAAGTTCAGAATCATGCCTTTGGCAGAGAGCCAAGTGTGTAACTTGCTATAGTCAGCCTGCATGTTACTGAACACTGGGTCCAAGTTAGTGTGGCTGCAGTAGAGGGCCATGTCATTAGCGTAAAGGACTAGTTGGGTGATTTGGCAGATGGAAGGGAGTTTACTGATGAAGAATGAGAACAAAAGCTGGCCCAGGAATGAGCCCTGGGGTAACCCATATTTAATCGGACATTCAGCAGAAAAATTACCATTGATATTAGTTTTCTGCGATCTGCTGGAGAGATAGCTTTTGAGACATTTGACAATGTTTTATATGTGCAAGCCCTTGAGGGTGTCCAGGAGAAGGCAATGGTTTACCAGATTGAATGCCTTGGTCAGGTCCATGAAGACAGAGCCTGTGTACTGGCCCTTATCGCTTGTCTTGAGGATATCGCTGGAGAACCTGACCAGGGTAGTTTCAGTGCTATGTTTGGATCTGAAACCATGCTGGGCAACAGACAGCAAGTTATGATAGTCGAGGAAGGCGGTGAGTTGGGTATGAACAACTTTTTCAATGATTTTGGAGAGAGGAGAAAAGATGGAGATAGGTTGGTAAGTCCCTACTTCATTTCTTGACCCTGACTTGAACAGTGGTTTAATAGTGGTGGTTTTCCAGGTGCAAGGGAAGTAGCTGGAACAAAGTGAGTGGTTTAGTATGTTGGTGATGGGGACTACTAATGAATTAATGGACAGTTTAAGGATTTTAAAGTCAGTTCTGTCCACCCCTTTGCTGGGTTTAGGGTTGTTACTTTGGATGAGCTTTATGGTATCCAAGGGTTTTAGAACCCTAAAATAGAATCTGGCACTGGACTCGGTCAAAGTATTGGGGTGGGGGGTTAGGGGTGGATGAGGGGAGGGGGGGAGTGGAGGTGGAGGGTTTATATTTATCAAGGTCACCAAAGAATGAGTTGAAAATGTTTGCTACTTCTGAAGGGTCGTTGGTCTGCTTGCCACTATGAATCAGAGTGATAGGTCTGGTATTCATGTGTTTACCGAATAGTGAATTGAGTGTAACACAAAGTTGATGTGGGGTGGATGTCTCGTGAGTTGTTTATTATGGAAAATGTCAATTTTGGCTTTTCTGATGACTGATTTGTACTTGTTTTTGAGTGCTTTGTAGAAGGAGAACAGGACAGGGTCTCTGTGCTTGGTGTAATGAGCCCAAGCCTTCTCTCTGGTCCTCATCAATTTAATAATGTCAGACAATACCCATTCATTAACATGTCCCTTAACCCTGATTTTTGAGAGGGGTGTAGTTGTCGTATACACTGTTGAGGATGGTAGAGAGTCTGTAAAATAGAACTTGTTGGAAATGAAGAACATGCAGCTGCCCCCTTTTCATCCCTGTCTATCCTGACAAAGGTGAATCTGCTTGAGTTCAATCTTCCCATCTGTGATTTTGGAAGAGAGACAGGTTTCTGAGAGCACAATAACGTCAAATTCATTTACAGCTACCCTGGCCTGGAAAGTGTCTATTTTAGCTGGGAGACACTGTATGTTCATGGACTATGCTAATGTTTTTCACTTTATTAGTGTGGGATGAAACAGGAATGGGGCAGGGGTTACTTGGACCAGGATTTGGATGGATGGTTTCGGTAAGGAGTAGGAGGAGGAGGAGGATAAGGGTCCTGGAAAACCTCATGATGAGGGGTAGTGACTTAGGTTTGTGGAGCGTTGAGTGTTTAACTCGAGTGACAGATATGCAATTGGCAGAGAACCAGGAGTAGGAAAGGATGAGGAAGAGTCTAGGGTCCTGTTGCGGTAGGATGAGAGAGAGCCAAGGGCAGGTGGAGGGTTTGAGAGGTAGTGATAAGGTGAAGAGGCTGGGTGGGTGGTGGTCCACAGAGAATGAAGTGGGTGCAAAAGGAGGCGTGTTTAGACCTGAAATGGGTAAGGGTGGGGGGGGGATTGCAGAAGAAGCAATAGGAGAGTGAAGAGCGCCGTGGTTGCTGTTTGTGGGCCAGGAGAAGAAGAGGCAAGGGGGTTAGGGACAATGGCTGGGAGAGAGGAGTGCAAAGAAGTGGAGGGGAGAGGTGGTGAGCAGTAGAAGGGGAAAAAGTTTTTAGAGCAACTAGATTACAACATTTTCTATGTGCTGCATGGAATCCACCTAATTTAGTGAAATAACTACTGTCTGCCTGGTTGCCATACAGGGGAAAAACAAGTTGACATTGAGGAAAGAGAAAGGACTTGGGGTGGTCTCTAGTGGAGAGAGCTTATAAGTTGCAAATGGAGTTTTGGGGACAAAAAAGCTAAAGAGCTTAAAGCAAATGCAGAAACAGTCCATTAAATACAATTCTGACTGGCTGAACTGTGCTGGGATTTTCAAAAATGATGACGGATGCCAAGATAGAATCTGAGTGGCTACCTTGTTTTTTTTATTTCGTTGTTTAACCAGGTATAGCACACTAAGCTGAAAGCTTTTTTACAGGAGTGACCTGGGAGCACAAGGAGGTTAAGTGACTTGCTCAGGGTCACACAGTATGCAAGTGGAAGCTGTGGGATTCAAACCCAGGTCTGGTCTGCTGGATATCACCAGATTTGCAGCTCAGAGCCTTAGACCACTGCGCTATACTGCCTCCCTATACTGCTCCCTTGTTGCTGCAGTGGTGCTGCTGCCGGGTCTGAGGGCTGGGGGTGCTTGTGGACAGTCTGAAGTGCCTTCAGCAGGACCCTAGGAATGAGCAGAGCAGCAAGGTTAAAACACGGTGAGGGAAAGGAGAGTGGTGAGAGTGGACTAATCGGGGGGGAGATGTCAGTGGAAGGACAGACTACTATAGCAGGGAGGATTTACAGCACTGAGCAGTTGCTGCCTGTAATTAGTTAAATCAGTTGCAAACAGAGTGGGTACAGTGTCTAAACAGTGCAAACAGTTTAAAACTCTAAGAAGAACTGCCACAAAAATCAAATTAATCACAGCAGTAAAAAGGAAAGATCTGGCTAAACAGTAAGTTCATAGCTAGCTAAACAGCTTATAGGTGTTGACAAGCAAGACCTTGGCCTCTTCAGTAAAGTGGGGAACAGCCTATACAGCAGGCCCAGTTTCTGGTACAGGGTTTCAACCACTAATCCAACATGTGGCCTAATGGAAAGTTCTTGGTCCAGCTGGATTACTGGATACTTTACAGAAGTCACAGTACTTATACAGGCTTCAGACAGAGTGCTAATGCTGAGAAGGTGATGTCTATCATGACCCAGCCTGGCCTTCGTTTTTTTGGCATTCAACAAGTTTGACTGAAATCAGAACTGAAGTGATCCAAAGTCTGCCTGTTGGCCAGAAGGAATCTGAGACAGGTTGGTGTGAGTTTTGTACAAAACTTTGCATTGTTAGCATACAGCAATATTTTTGCATTGCCACAGTTACTAGGCAGGTCATTAATAGAGATGCAGCACATTTTTAATCCGCCCGCGAAGTGGGCACTTTGCGTCTGTGGAGAACAACGTGAAGTGGGCACTACAAAGTGCTCACTTCACGTTATTATTATTACCACTTCGCGTTGCCATTATGCCTTAAGGCGAAGTGATAAGACAATAGGCACATCACATGGCTTGCAGTACTGTAAGTCACATGCTTTAGCCAGGCAGGAAGGAAGTGAGTCACAGAAGCAGTTTAACTTTCTCATTTGCATTTGTAGAGGGAAAAAGCATTTGTGAGAGGAGAGGAGTTACTGCTTGATTGCCTTGCCACTTCATTGCGTTTCAGTGCCAGAACAAAACAAACAGCTTTTTTAAAAGCTATTTCTTTTAGTTTTTGTATTGTATTTGTGTGTTTTTTGTTAGTGAATTTTTTTCTATAAGTTTTGTTTTGTTTTGTGTGTGTGACTGACTGCGTGTGTGTGTGTGTGTGTGTCCATTGTCTGTGTGTGTGCGCCAGCCCGTGGACTTCAGGAGGATGAACCTAGGAGAAGGCGAGTCACTGGCCAGTGGGTGCAGTAGGAGGGGAGTGCGGACCCGTAGGAGGTGAGGCGGTCGTGTCATGTTGGACTGCTCCCAACACCTGGCCAGTGTTGCTTCCCCCGTTGAAGCAACAGAAACAGCAGCAGCACCAGTGCCACCGGTGGCTGCTGCACGTCCACCTTCTCTGCCACTACCACCACCACCACTACCACTAGCAGCAGCTGTTGGGCTCCAGCAACACCCCCTCCACCACCTCCACAGCCACAAGAGGTGGCCGAGGAAATTGTAGGCGGTGGTGGGACTCATACCCGACATGCAAGGACTGTGTCTGGTCCCCCCTCGCAGCTCCCCAGTATGGGAGTTTTTTAACTGTGTGGGGGTAGACGGCACAGTGGTGGAGTGCCATGTGTGTGGGTGCTGGTGCACTGTGGCCCCCTGGGACACATTTGGGGACCGGTGACCAGTGCACCCACATGCTGAACCACCACAGGGCAGAGTAGCAGGCTTCCACGGAAGGGACCAGGCATTCACCAGCTGGCCCTTCCATGGCAGTGGCCGAGGGTGCTGCTGGGGTGGGAGTTGTGCCTCACAGTCATCACCGCAGCAAGAGGAGGGCTACTACAGCAGCTGCTCCACCACCACCACCGCCCCCACCACTGCCACCAGCACTACCCTGTCCACCACCCACCCCACTACCTGGATTCCCCGCTGCAGTGGACCCCGCCACAGTCCCTGCAACGCAGTCTAACATCGGGCTGGTGTGGGCAGTGCTTGAAGAAAATAATGAGCGTTTCAGTGCTTTGGAGCAGCAGGTGAACAGAGTAGAAGCACAGCAGCAAATACTTTCAATGCTGCACCTGCTGCTGGACCACCAAGGCATCCCACAGCCATAGTAAGTGAGGGGCTTGTTTTCTGCCCCCCCCCCACCCCTGACCCCACCCCACTACTGTGTTGTACTGTTTTTGTGTGTTTTTTCTTTATTATTGTTTAATCATACACATTTTCCCTTCCAGGGGAATCTTTCTTGCACCACATAGTGCAATACATTTTTGTGAAAACTGCCTGTAATTTCATTACAGTGTGTCACATGATGGAGGAATTCCCATTCTGAAAATCTGCCCACATTCTACCTCCCTTCTCAGCAACATTAGGACGTGATGGCAGGGAGGGCATGTGTGGGTGCTCTTACAGTGAATATCCGATTGTCCAGCAGGTTTCCGAATGTTTCTTTATGTTATAATGGTCAGTTTGTGGTGAAATGTGTGGGCACATTTCCAGTCAGAAGAGCCTTGTTAGTGGAAACATTCCCACATTTCACCCCAAAGTCAACCTTATAACATAAGGAAACATTGGGATAGCTACCAGACATTCACTATAGTGGAGCATGCACCTGTGCTCCCACTGGCATCATGTCCTAACGTTGTTGAGAAAGGGTGGCAGAATTGGGTGGCTTTTCTGATCGGTAATTCCTCCATCACATGACTCACTGTAATAAAATTATGGGCGGTTTTCACAGAAGTATATTGCACTCTGAGGAGCAAGAAATATTCCAGTGGGAGTAATGCCCCCACATATTAGTTTACGTGCATCACCATAACTATGTAAAGTGGTGAATCTCTGTAAAGCAGCAGCACAACAATCTGTTGATAATTCTGACCTATATTTTCTAATGCTACGTTACAACTTCCTTTACTTACATCCTGAATGACTGGAATGATACAAGAATTTACAGTAGCTGAGTCTGCTGTACTACCTTTTTTCATGTGTAAAATAATGAAAGGAGCATTCCTTTTAAATTGGTGCTGACCAGGTCTTTGTCATTGTTTTCCTCTGCTTTTCTCCATCACATCAAGTAGTTGTTATATATCACTTCTGTTGTTAATTAACAGTTATGCATCAGGCAGTGTTTTATGACACCACGGAACAATAGTTATTGAAAAGCAGCTGCAAATAAATATAAACCTGGTCCGAACAACATTGGAAGGCGTGCTCATTTTTTATCATACATGAAAAAAAGTAGTCAAGTAAGTAAAGCAGACATTAATTGTGAAAAGAATCGTATCATTCAAGTCACAACTTGGAGGTAACTAGTGGTGGCTGTGGCAATGTAAAGTAGCATAAAAAAGTACAGTTCAGAACTGTGAGGAGTGGACATTCTTGCAATGCTGCTTTAATTGTAAAAATGTCAGTATGACATCATGAGCTCACAGCAACAATCACAGAACACACAAAAGTGGCACAGAGTCCCCAGGTTTTTTCTGCCAGCCCAAAATGCATCCTGCTTCTGTGCAGAAAATTGACAAGTGGTTACACAGCGAAATGAGACTGTTTCAGCACATACAAAGTGCCCCAGAATTAAGGTGCACTCAGTCATGTGCGCAGTGGTGGCACAGAGTCCCAGATTTTTTCTACAGACCCAAAATGCATCCTGCTTCTGTGCAGAAAATTGACAAGTGGTTACACAGTGCAATAAGACTGTTTCAGCACATACAAAGTCCCCCAGAATTAATGGTGCACTCAGTCAAGCACGCAGTGGTGGCACAGAGTCCCAGATTTTTTCTACAGACCCAAAATGCATCCTGCTTCTGTGCAGAAAATTGACAAGTGGTTACACAGTGCAATAAGACTGTTTCAGAACATACAAAGTCCCCCAGAATTAATGGTGCACTCAGTCAAGCACGCAGTGGTGGCACAGAGTCCCAGATTTTTTCTGCAGGCCCAAAATGCATCCTGCTTCTGTGCAGAAAATTGACAAGTGGTTACACGGTGAAATGAGACTGTTTCAGCAAATACAAAGTCCTCCAGAATTAATGGCGCACTCAGTCATGCACACAAAAGTGGCACAGAGTCCCCAGTTTTTTCTGCCAGCCCAAAGTGCATCCTGCTTCTGTGCAGAAAATTGACAAGTGGTTACACAGTGAAATGAGACTGTTTCAGCACATACAAAGTCCCCCAGAATTAAAGGCGCACTCAGTCATGCGCACAGTGGTGGCACAGAGTCCCAGATTTTTTCTGCAAGCCCAAAATGCATCCTACTTCTGTGCAGAAAATTGAAAAGTGGTTACACAATGAAATGAGACTGTTTCAGTGCATACAAAGTCCCCCAGAATTAATGGTGCACTCAGTCATGCGCTCAGCGGTGGCACAGAGTCCCAGATTTTTTCTGCGAGCCCAAAATGCATCCTACTTCTGTACAGAAAATTGACATGTGGCTACACAGCGAAATGAGAATGTTTCAGCACATACAAAGTCCTCCAGAGTTAATGGCGCACTCAGTCATGCACACAAAAGTGGCACAGAGTCCCCAGATTTTTTCTGCAAGCCCAAAGTGCATCCTGCTTCTGTTCAGAAAATTGACAAGTGGTTACACAATGAAATGAGACTGTTTCTGCACATACAAAGTCCCCCAGAATTAATGGAGTACTCAGTCATGCGTGCAGTGGTGGCACAGAGTCCCAGATTTTTTCTGCAGGCCCAAAATGCATCCTTCTTGTGTGCAGAAAATTGACAAGTGGTTACACAGCAAAATGAGACTGTTTCAGCACATCCCCCAGTATAAAATGATGACTGTGAGCATTGGGTTGCTGATCCAATGTGTTCTGCAAGACGATTCCAGCAAATGCAATGTGATCATCTCAACTGGATTAAAGGGTGCCCTTTGGCTGTACACTAGTAGTATCCATGGTGAGTAGATATATATATATATATATATATATAGATAGATATATAGATATAGATATATGGTTGTGTTGTGTATTTTGTAGGTGAGATGGGGGGTTGACATGGACATGTACTCATGGCATTGTTCTGCATCACAGGACACACAGAAACTGTTGGTATGCACATTCCACTGCTCAATGAGAATTTTTTGCGCTGAAATTGGAGACGGATAACTCTCAAGCATATCAAGGTAAATATTTTTTCTTGTGAGGGGGTGGTGGAAACATATGTGCAGGTTTGTCTCTAATGGTTTCTTATTTTGTTACTTCTTCACAGATTTCTTCAGCATCCTTCTGGAGTCCGGTTGTCTTAGGATGATCATGGTCATCTAATGAAATGACTTCTCTGTGTTGCATGTGTGCCCAAGCTCGGGGGATGGGGATTCCTGATGTTGAAGAACTTTTTTGGATAAGGCCACTTTGACAGAACGACAAAGCATCTGGAAGTTTCCTAACAAATGAAATGAATGACTTCTTGCAACTTCATTGTTATGTGTCCCTCCCTGGTTCTCAAATCTCAATCTAAAGTCAAGTTACATTTCAAACCCACATCTTGTCAACTAACACAACCTGTGTGCAATATTTGCTGTAGTCTTTACAAAACAATGGCATGGATGAAATAAAATCTTCATACTTCCCAGAATGGATTTCACATGGATATTACATCGCTTCCTTTCTGTACGGTACAGCTACAGTACCATTCCCGAGTTTTAGCAATGGAGCCTTTTTTTGTTACCCTGTAAAAGAAACAAAATAAGTGTACCGTATGTGTTTTACCAATGCGGCTCTGAAAAGCTACAGAAAACAAAACATACAACCAAAGGAAGTGAAGCAGCATAACAAACATGAGTACACATACTTACTTTATGGTTTAAATATTAAGAAGCTTTGTGTCTCTGGCTGATGGATGTAGTCTGGACAGACTCAGGCGCAGTGGTGGCAGTGGCTAACATCAGTCCCGGTGGTGGTGGTGGTCCGGGGGGCAGACAGACTCATGGTGGCAGTGGCTAACATCAGTCCCGGTGGTGGTGGTGGTCCGGGGGGCAGACAGACTCATGGTGGCAGTGGTTAATATAAGTCCCGGTGGTGGTGGTGGTGGTCCAGGGGGCAGACAGACTCATGGTGGCAGTGGCTAACATCAGTCCCGATGGTTTTGGTGGTGGTCAGAGGAGCAGAAAGACTCATGGTGGCAGTGGCTAACATCAGTCCCGGTGGTGGTGGTGGTGGTGGTCTGGGGGGCAGACAGACTCATGGTGGCAGTGGCTAACATCAGTCCCGGTGGTGGTGGTCAGGGGAGCAGATAGACTCATGGTGGCAGTGGCTAACATCAGTCCCAGTGGTGGTGGTGGTGGTGGTCCAGGGGGCAGACAGACTCATGGTGGCAGTGGCTAACATCAGTCGTGGTGGCGGTGGCCTGGGGGGAAGACAGACTCATGGTGGCAGTGGCTAACATCAGTCCCGGTGGTGGTGGCGGTCTTGGGGGCAGACAGACTCAAGGTGGCAGTGGCTAACATCAGTCCCAGTGGTGGTGGTGGTGGTCCAAGGGGCAGACAGACTCATGGTGGCAGTGACTAGCATCAGTCCCGGTGGTGGTGGTGGTCCAGGGGGCAGACAGACTCGTGGTGGCAGTGGCTAACATCAGTTCCATTGGTGGTGGTGGTGGTCCAGAGCGGGGCACACCACCTTTTAAAATCTTCAGTTAAAACCTGCCAACATTAACCACATCATCATCCTCATAAAGAGAGCTGCCCTCACAGTCATCGATGTATGAAATCTGACCACTAGGAAATTCTTTCTCCATTGTGCCGTCATCTACGTCAGTAGTGGGCCGTTTCAGGCAGCCACTGCCAGTGCTGCCAGGATGCTCTATTTCCACATCAGCAAGACCACCATGACTAGGCCGGGGTATGAATACCGAGGTTGCAGTCTGTGCTAGTATGTGCCTCTCATTCATTTTAATGAATGTTAGCAAACTAACATTTGCAGGAGACAGGTTTGTCCGACAGTCCCTGACTATTGCACCTGCTGAGCTGAATACCCTCGCAACACTTACACTGGAGGGTGGGCATGTGAGGTACTTCAGTGCCACTGCAGTCAGCTCTGGCCATTCACTGACCTTTCCACCCCAGTACAAAAGAGGAACTTTAGTTATTGTCAGATGCCTGTTTTCAGACAAATGTGACTCAACCATTCTCTGTGCCGCACTAAGTCCAATTGTTGATGCATTATCCTGTTCTCCCGAATCATTTATTTCATAAATACCCACTTGGGACAAAGCCTCCCAAAAGTGGGTTGACGCCAGCCACTTTGGACGACAGACCACCTGGAACTGCAGTACCCTTCCCCTTGCAGGATATGCTTGATGGTCCTCCAAGTCACCTTCAGCTGGATTATGCTGCTGAGGTTTGCTGACCTTGGCACGTGACTTCTGTGCCCCATGAACCAAGTGCACCAGTTGACCACTGATGTTTTTTACCTGTTCAGGCCCTCCCTCCAGTACTGATGCAATTCCATGTTTGTATCATGGGTCCATCATTGTTGCTATGGCAAAGTTGTCACTACGCTGAATGCTCACAACGTGATGATTCTGGTCGAATACAATCAGCATGTGTTGCAGCATAGAAACAGAGACTTTGATGGCAGATGAGGACCGCTTGGCCCATCTAGACTGCCCATTTCTCTACCTACAGGATAGGCCGCAGATCCTAGTTAACCAACAGCCTATTTCTTCCTACCCCCCCACAAGAATTGCCTTATGTCTGTCCCATACATTCTTGAATTCTCCCACAGTTTTAGACCCCACAACCTCTTCAGGAAGGCTGTTCCATGCATCCACTACCCTCTCTGTGAAATAATACTTCCTCAAATTGCCCCTGAACCACCCCCCATCTTTAAATTGTGTCCCCTTGTTCTTGCATGTCTCTTTTTCTGAAAGCTGCTACCCTCTTGGACTTTGTTGATTCCACTGAGGTACTTAAAAGTTTCTATCATGTCCCCCTCTCCCTTCTTTCCTCAAGGGTATACATATTAAGCTCATTTAGTCTCTCCTCATACGGCTTCTCTTGCAGAGCCTGCACCATTTTAGTTGCCCTCCTCTGGACTGCCTCTATCATGTCTATGTCCTTGCGGAGATGGGGTCTCCAGAACTGGACGCAGTACTCTAGATGGGGTCTCACCAACTGTCTGTACAGAGGGATAACAACTTCCTGTTTTCTGCTGGTGATGCCTCTCCCTATGCATCCCAGTATACTCCTAGCCCTTCCTACTGCCTTCTCACATTGCTTGCTAACCTTAAGGTCATCTGATATGATTACCCCCAGGTTCCTTTCCTTTTTTGTTGTTGTTACTACCCCCCCCCATTGTGTATTCTTCCCCTGGGTTCTTGTTTCACAGGTGCATTATTTTGCACTTCTTTGCATTGAATCCTAGCTGCCATACTTCTGACCATTCCTCCAACCTTGCCAAGTCCCTTCTCATCCTTTCCATCCCTCCTTGTGTATCAACCCTGTTGCAGATCTTTGTGTCATCTGCACAGAGGCATACCTTTCCTTCCAGTCCCTCTGCAATGTCACATTAAGACATTAAAAAGGACTGAACCCTGTGGTACCCCACTAGTAACCCCTCTTTCAGAGTGGACTCCATTTAAAATTACCTTCTGTGTCCTGTTGTCCAGCCAATGTTTTACCCAGACTACCACCATGGGACCCACTCCCAGACTGGTTAATTTGACTATTAATCTTCTGTGTGGGACTGTGTCAAATGCCTTGCTAAAGTCTAGGTAGGCCATGTCCATAGCCCCTCCCTGGTCTACTACTTTGGTCACCCAGTCAAAGAAATCTATTAGATTCATCTGACATGACCTTCCCACTGTGAACCCATGCTGCCTTGGGTCCCATGCCCCACTGGCCTCTAGGTACTCAACAATTATTTCCTTCAGAGACTCCATCACTTTCCCTACCACAGAGGTCAAACTGACAGGTCTGTAGTTTTCTGCCTCTGTCTTGGTCCCACTTTTGTGAAGGGAACCACATCCACCTTCCTCCAGTCCTCAGGTACCACACCATCCTCCCATGATTTATTAAAAAGAGTAGCCAGTGGTTTCACTAGTTCACCTTTAATTCTTTTAGAATTTGGGTGAATTCCATCAGGCCCCATTGCTTTGTCCACCTTCAATTTTAGGAGTTCTTGCAGAACCCTTTCTTCTGTGAAAGGACTGGGATCGACCTCCCTATCAAGAGTGCTTCTATTAATTGGATTAGGCACTTCTCCCTCCTCTTTTGTGAATACTGAGCAGAAATATTCATTTAGTAGCCCTGCTTTTTCACTGTCCCCCTCTGCCCACCCACCGTTCATTCTATTCAGCCTCACTATCCCTCCCTTTGTCTTTCTACGCTCGCTGATGTACCTATAAAAGGTTTTATCCTCCTTCTTAACCGAGTTGGCTATTTTTTCCTCAGTTTGGGCCTTTGCTATTCTGACTTCCCTCACTGCTTCCTTCTGTCTTAACTGGTACAGCTCTCTGTCCTGCTCCTTCTGTGTTTCCTTATACTTCCGGAATGCTATCTTTTTCTTCCTGACTTTCACTGTCACCTCTTTTGAGAACCATAGTGGCTTTTTCTTTCATTTTGATTTGTTTATTTGCTTCAGACAAAGGCTTGTTGCCTCTGTGATGGCAGTTTTGATGATTCCCCATTGTTGCTCCACACCTCCTTCTAGCCTGTTTGCTAGTGCTTTTCTGAGGCACTCTCCCATCTTGCCAAAGTCAGCCTTCCTGAAGTCCAGTACCTTTACTTTTGTATGGCTTGACTCTGTAGCTGAGTTTAACGTGAACCACACTGTTTGATGGTCACTTGTTCCCAGATGGCAACCCACTTCTAGATCTGAGATCCTCTCACTGCCCTCGTTTGAGAGTATGAGGTCTAAGATTGCTCCCTCACAAGTGGGTTCCGAAACTAGCTGTCTGAGGCCTGCCACCTGTAGGGCATCAAGAATGGCCCTGCTCTTGGATGTGGCTGCAGCAAATGTGTTCCAGTTAACATCTGGCATATTCAGGTCTCCCATCAACAGTATCTCCCCTTTCTCTGCCATCCTAAGAATGCCTTCTATCATATCCTTGTCCATTCCCTCCCCCTGACATGGGGGTCTATACACAACCCCTGTGTGGATTGTGGTGCTCTTTCCAGTCTCCAAGGTGACCAACAGTGCCTCCTCTCCTCCCTGTTCACTCTTTTATTCAGTTGCTTTTATCCCTTGCTTTACATAGAGAGCTACTCCTCCCCCTCTTCTCCCCTGCCTGTCTCTCCTGTAGGTTATGTACCCTGTTATGCTAACATCCCAGTCATGGTTCTCTGTGTACCATGTTTCTGTGACTGCTACGATATCCAGGCATCCCTCTTCCATCAAGGCCACCAGCTTAGGGAGCTTGTTGCCCAGACTACGGGCATTGGTACTCATTACCCTCCATTTCCTGATGGTCTTACTCCTTTTTGCCCCATCCCTATCCTTCTTACCTTTGTCACTTTCTCCATTTACCCCTGCCCTTCTCCCTATCAACACCTCTAGGTTGGTGTTTACCGCACTTACTACCGTGATTTTTTTGGGGGAGCTAGGATTTCCCTGCTCCTTTCCAGTGCCTCCCCCCTTGGCTAGTTTAAATGCTTGCCAATGAAGCATTTAAACCTATCACCTAGGATCCTGGTTCCCCTCCTGGACAGATGCAGGCTATCATGCCAGTATAGGCTTGCATCACTCCAGGTGGACCCCCAGTCCCCAATGAAGCCAAATCCCTGAGCTCCACACCAGTTTTTCAACCTTATATCAGGGTGCTGCAGAAACTCCTTAACCACAAGATTTAAACAGTGGGCCATGCATGGAACATGAAAAAAACACAATTTGTGATGTATTTCACCACATTTGACCCATTGTCACTTGCTATGAACCCAGCTGTCAGGGATAGAGGGTTTAGCCATCTGTCAGTTTCAGTCAGTACCATGTCCAACATGTTCTCACCAGTGTGTGAACAGGTCACACTAAGCATAGCAATCATTGCATGCTGTCGAATTCCTGGAAGATTGCTACCATGACAATCCACCTTACTGCACTGATTATTCACACTACCAACATCACAAACAACCCCCAGCACCTGCGCCCAGTGTACAGTTATACACAAATATGAACTCCTCACTGTTTTGCCACTTGTCCACATATCCACATTTAAATGCATGAATGAAGAGGAGGAATGTTGAAGGGCATGTCTTACTGAGTCGGACACAGTGCGGACCAACTTGGGGACAGCACGGGTAGAAAAGTATGTCCTGGATGGGACTTTCCATTTTGGACAGGCACGTGCAGCAAACCACTGGAACCCAGAATTCTCCACAAAGGAGAAGGTCAAAAGATCAATTGCCAGCATTTCCGCTACAGCAGCATTGAGTTCGTGTCACATTGTATGATTCGGGGGGGGGGTACTTCAGCTTATGCACAAACACACTCTGTAACGTGGGCTGACTTAAACGTTTTACACGGGGTGTGTTGATCACAAATGGTTGTGCTCTGTGATGAATGGCATTGGCAGGGGGTGGAGTGTGGACATTTGATGAAGACATTTGCTCAGGTGATGATGACAAACCCAGAAATGCTGTTATTTTGCCAGATTTGCCAACCGGGGTTGATGCACCACTTGCACTAGACATACTGCATTCACCACCACTACCACCACCACAACAAAAACTGCTACTCTCACCAGCACTGGACATTTCAAAGTCATTATGGTCCTCCACCTCATCATGCCTGTAGTAATCCTCTGCTCTTACTACCGCACTACTGCACACATTTAATTTCCTACTGGGCTTAACAGTCATGGAAGGGGATAACATGCTGGCTATGGTTGCCGGTAATGCAGGTGAAAGCCCCACTGTGATATTAGCTGCCAGCTTGTGCTGGGTCCACAGTGCCAAGTGCCTATTCTTAAGATGCATATGCTGTACTCCTGTGCCCAGATGACTCCTCTTTTTACCTCAACTCACATGCACATGTAATCCTGGCAGATTGCAACTGAATCATCATTTGCATCTTGAACAAAAAAATCCCAAACAAGGGATTGTGATGCTCTGCTTTTAACATGTCCATGATGATGATGTGGCTTATTTAAGTCCATTATTTTAAGCACTGAAGTGGGGGGGCACTTGATGTTCCGGGCAATGCACACCTGGACTGCAACTGACCACCATGACTACCTATCATACTGATTACTGGGTCATCATCATCATCATCATCATCATCAACTAAAACCGGTAGATCACAATTTTTTACAGGGGGGGGATTCCTGCAAACAGACTCAGACACAGCCACTTTGAATTTCTCTTTCTCCAGTTCCCAACTGGGGTCGATTACATCGTCATCATATTCATCAACGTCACACACATCCACATCTTCTGCTTGGATGCTAGCATGTGAACTGCATGTTGCAACAACAGCAACATCATCATCATCATCACATTCATCATCAGCATCTACACCACCATCGCCTGATATTTTTTCACCACACTGTGAATCTCTGCATGGAAAATGCGTGACATTAAATGCCACAGTGGACAGAATATCACATTGTATGCTATCATTGACATGATCATCAGAATCCTCAGGTTCAGTTACTGGGATGTTACTGGAAAGTATGACATCATCTATGCTGCCACTCACTTGCACTGCTTCACACTCAATATTTTTGGATACGGTACACTGGTTGGAAATAGAACTTGACACAACAATACTAATACTACCTCCACCACCACTAACATCAGTAACACTAACACCACCGGCTAGGAAAACATCATCTCCTCCAACTATGAGTGAAGCTACTGATTGGGCTGTAAAAAACATTGCAGGAGAAATACTTTTCCTCACATCAGGAATGCACTTCTGCATCTGTGTACTACTACCACGCCCACAGACCATCTTACTGCCAACATTGCCATGGCGAGAAACAGCTTTGCTTGCACGTCTCTTTGCAGGCATTTTGGGGCATCAACCACAAATATTATAACCAAATTCAGATTTTGATACGTTCACTCTCTGATTGGAGGGATGCTGGATGTGAAGCCAAATAAACAACTGTGGCTTCAGCAACAGATAAGAGACTACTCTGAGACTGTCATGGAATTAAAACAACTTCAGTAACCAGTGGTGCTGATGAGATCACAAAAACAATCCAATCTGGTAAAAAATACCTTTTGAACGTGGGGGTGGGGGGGGAGCACTGAATGCAGACAGTGCTGATTTTTATGGCACTACAAGCAGCAAAACTAAATCAAAACAAATCAAATCAATCCTTATTTCTTAAACCAAGGAGCCTGTACAATATAAAATAAAACTATAAATAATTAAAACAACATTAAAAATTCAAAAATCATTATAAGCTTTACTAAAAAGATAGGTTTTTTAAAGCTCCTTTAAAACTTTGGACAGTCGGGCAATCTCGCACCTGATGAGGTAGAGAATTCCACAGGGTTGGGGCCATGAAACTAAAAGATCTGGCCCCTGAAGTTTTTAAACGAATCTCTAGCAATTCCTAGTCAGTGGATCAGAGAGAGTGGAGGGCACAGTAGGGACAAAGGAGATCTTTCAGGTAAGCAGGTCCCTGATCGTGTAGGGCCTTATAGGTCAGCAAACCGACCGTGAAGGTGATTCGCCAGCAAACTGGCAGCCAGTGCAGTCCGTGGAGCACAGGTGTTATATGACTGGACCTAGAAGAACCAGTCAACAGCCTGGCTGCCGCATTCTGCACTAGCTGCAGGCGGCGAATCTCAACCCCCCGGTAGCCCAAGGTAAAGGGCACTGCAGTAGTCAAGGCAGGAGGTAGCGAAAGCATGGACCAAAGTAGGGAGATCGTCTGGAGGAACCAGGTGCTTCACCCGGGCGATGTTCCTCAGATGGTAAAAAGAGGTTTTGACAACTGCTGACACCTGGGATTTAAATTTCAAACAGTCATAAAACACAACGCCCAGGTTCCGCACCCAGTTTGAGGTAGTCAGCTGGACACCCCCAAGCCATAAACCCAAGGGCGATCCAGCCAACAAACCCACCTCCCAATGACCTTGGTCCACGACCAACACTTCAGTTTTATCTGGGTTCAACCACAGCCAACTCACGTTTGTCCAGTCCTGGATTTCGGCAAGACAGTTGTTAAAGACCAAAAAGGCAGCATCTTGGCAGGGCACAAAGGACATGTACAGCTGAGTATCATCTGCATAGCAGTGAAAACCCAGACCGTACTGCCTAATAATCGCTCCTAAAGGCAGCAAGTACTAAGAACAGATACCACAATCGCAGTACAAAATCAGGCAGCTGCAGTGGATAGCAGGTTCACTCTGCTGCGCTTGCAATTACACTAGTCTGTGGCACAATAAAAGGTGTATTATTTGATGCACGCAACACTGCACACACACACACACACACAGAACAGTTTGCATACAATGCTGAATGAGGCATGCATCACAAATGCAAAAGTTCAGTACTATGCCACGTTACGTGTTGTAAATTTGTAATGTAAACAACCTGAACTTATGAACTGCTGCACCACATCCACACAACAAACAGCAAGAAAATTTCAACTATTATTGACAATATTACTGTGTATAACACAGTCAGTTATATAACAAAAATATAACCAAAAAACAAAGAAATCACTGTTTCTCCAACTTAAATCTACCTGTACCACAGATACACCCCTCCCCCAAAGCACACTTTCACTGTCTTTCACCACACACACTCAATGCTGTAAATTACCATTCAAAATCCACACAAAAACCAAAATGCTCGATGATATGAGCACAGGAGGGCTTCCTACAATCGATGAACTAAAGTTGGATCCAAAAAAAGAGCAAAAATGCTTTTTGAACAGCTTTTACAAGATTCCTATCACAGACAGCTATCAGAGCACACTGTCTCCTACTCCTTCCTACTCATTCTACCCCGAACTGAGGCTGTGCAGATCAATATAGAGCCCATGTGACCTGCAGTCCCATGAATCACTGCAAAATTCGCCTTTGGAGCTCAAAAACAAGGCAAAGTGAGGTGAAGTGCACTGCCAGCAATGCACTTCTCCTTAAATTTGGCAAAGTAGTGGCCTGGGGAGGCAGAGTAACACAAAGTCATTGCTTCCAATGGACTTCACGTTCCTCATTATAACTATCATTATTCACTCCACTCGTGTTGCAGAGCACTCCGCGAATCAGCCTTTGCTCCGCGAATCACTTCGTGGAGCGGATTGAGCCCACTTCACCCACCACTAGTTATTAATGAACAATGAAAAAAAAATAGAGCCCAGAATTGAGCCACGGGGGGCACTATTAGAAATCACCCATAGGAAGGACTGGCTGCCCCTCCCCCGCCAATTTAACAAGCTGCATTCGCCCCTAAGAGGTAATTGCAGAACCACCTACATAATGATACAAACCCTTGAATGGCTAGTTGCACTTATGATTTGCTGCTCTTATGTTTTCTGTGTAAATTGAAGCATTTTGCTATGATTTTTTTTGATTACATAAAATCATTTGTCTGAATATATTTAAATGGCAAAATTATGTACATAAAATAGTCTCTGATGTGATTTTGTAGGTAATGATTTTTTTTTCCTTTGTAATGAGATACATTACCTGCTCTGCATCACTAGACTGTTGATGCACGATCTGGTGATGGCTGTCAGCCAATCAGATTTCAGTATAATTCAAGTTCAAGTTTATTGCAGGAATAACTCCGTCGAGCAAGTTCGTTCACAAGAAGGTCCTGAGACATTTATACAGACAGGAGGAGATTACAAGAGGGATTCACAAGCTATAAGTAAATAAATAAAAATGCATACATAGATCACAAAAAGCATTTCATGGTAGGGTACAATCTAACAGCGCTAGGTCCAGATAAAACATTGTTACTTCTTACAAGGCTCAACATTGGTTGAGATTTTACACATGGCTTAGATATTCACTACCATTACCATTTTAAATCACAAACAGTAGTGCAAAAGAAATAATGTCACCTACTGGGAATTGAACCCAGGCCCCTGGAATACCGTCCTGGTGCTCCAACCACTGAGCTTCAGGCTCACATAATTGGACCTATGGTTCCAGGACACATTTCCATTTTTTGATATTGCATATCTTGCAACTAGGAATAATCAAGATGATATGTTTTTGGTGCAGTATTACCCACTGCTAAGCAATTTAAATCACAAATTGTAGGGAGAAATAAATAAAGTCTCATACTGGGAACTGAACCCAGGCCCCCTGAATACTATCCCAGTGCTCTAAACACTGAGCTACAGGCTCACACACTTGGGTCTGTAGTTCCCGGATACACTTTCTTTCTCTGGTATTGCATATCTTGTAAATAGGTATAATAAAGATACAGTATTAGCCACTGCTAAGCAATTTATATCACAGACTGTAATGAGAAAGACATAATATGACTATGGTGTGAACTATGTGTGGTTAGAGCACGGGGATGGTATTCCAGGGGCCTGGGTTCAATTTCTCGTAAGTTACATTATTTCTTTCTCACTACAACTGGTAATTTAAATTGCTTAGCAGTGGCTAATACTGCACCAGAAAACATCTAATTACTATATTGATTATTCCTAGTTGTAGGATATGCCATAACAGAGAAAGGAAGTGTGTACAAGAGCACAGCTCCAACCACGTGAGCCTGTAGCTCAGTGGTTAGAGCACTGGGGTGATATTCCAGGGGCCTGGGTTCAGTTCCTAGTACTGTAGGTAACATTATTTCTTTCTCTCTACAATTTATGATTTAAATTTCTTAACGGTGGCTAATACTGCACAAAAAAACATCTAATTGTCTTCATTACCATTTGATAAAGTTATGTATTGTGGTGTCTTGCATGAGTATTACTAGTCTGAGTACGCTGGTGTTCTAGCAATCTAATCTAGTTGATGTAGCACATCTTATAATATACCTTTAAATTGTGCTGGTTGCCCTAAAATATTACTTGAAAATACAAATCATTAGACAACTTATAATGAAAGTCTGCAACAAAGGAAAATCTGCATCACTAATGTCTGCTTATTTTGACATATTACAGACAATCATAGCTGCTGGTGTATCCTATGGCTTCAACTTTCAGCAGAGATTCAATACGCAAATTATAGGAAATATAACCAGAGGGTAGGTATTCAATGTAGATATTTCTTTATCAGGCAAAATAATTGTAAGTTCAGTTTATATTGTAGACACTCACATATGTTGCCCGCATTCCCTTACATTATCCAACCAGCTGGCAAAGAGGGAAATATTAGGATTACTCAGATAATCCATTTTTATTTCTGGACACCCCTGGATTTCGTGATTTCCATCAAGAGTGGGTAATATGAATAATTAGAACTTTGTATCATGGTAACCCAGATTCTTATTTAAGGAGACGGTACTCATACTTAAAATGTGTCTGCACCTATCCAGTAGAACTGACCCAGATGAGCAATAATTAATTCTGGATAGTTCTGGGCAATCTGGATAATTGATCAGGATAATGACCAGGCTATGTTAATCTCTGTTCCAGACCCAAATTTTCCATTATTCAGGGTATCAGCGAATCCAGTAATGGATAATGACCACCGCCCTGTAACATGGATAATTGGGGAAAAGTTTCTTTAAAATATGACCAGGAGCAGATGTACCCTGGCCAAGGTTAGTCATTAGATAACCAATGTGTCTTTTTTCTATCTATCTATCTATCTATCTATCTATTCATCTATCCATCTATCCATCTATCTATCTGTATATAGAACGGTGAAGACACTGGTGCAGCCACTTTAGTAAATACATAGCATGTGTGCAAACTGGCTGCTAATAGATCTGTGGCCATTTAAAATTTGGCTTTGATTAAATATATAAAAATAGGTTGACTGAAGCCTTTGTTCTTGGATTACAACATTAACAAAAGATTATTTAGCAATTTTACCACATATGCTGGCTAAGAAAGCAGGAGCCTGATATTCAAATATGTGCAAAGCAGAGTAAAAATTTGCACTGCGCCTTGTGAATGCCCAGGTACTCAAAGATATAATAGCGCACTGGTGCTATTCGACTGAATATAGGGCTATGTTGGCCCAGCATTAAGCCACTTAGCATTGCCCCAACAGGGCACCCAAAGTACACCACCTGAATGGAAAGTGCCGGAGTGCTATTTGCAATATTCAAGACACCCATGCAAATGAGTCCATTGGCATGCAAGGCATTAAGGGGCCATTTCCATGCCCATTATGGGCTCATTTGCATGGCTAGTGAGGCAGGTTAGCACGTTGTTGCCCCCCAGTTGCCCAGTTCCAGATGTGTACATATCCCTGGTGCTAGTGCTCCTTCCAGGCCAATCACTGGACCGTTCTGTACAATAATACTATCCCTGGTGCTAGTGATTCCTCCCTGCTGATCATCATCCCTGGCATAAATAATATGATCCCTGGTAGAAGTGGTGCCCTCCCCTCCTCTGATCCCAGCCCTGTAAGTTGACAAACTATCCTGGTGTTAGTGGTGTCCTCCCTTCCTCCAATTCCAGCCCCTTCATACAGTGTTGTATCACTGGTGGTGATCACCAGCTATGAAGTACAAACAACTCCTGTGGCTCTCCCCCCTCCACAGTGGCTCTCCCCCGACAGCACTGGGCACCACCACTCACCGTAGCCTCAGTGGTGGTGCTACAAGTGCATACTGTGACTGGCACAGCTCTCCTCACACCTCCTCAGCCAGCCACCATATGAATAGGCAGGGAGAGTTTCTAGGACAGGGTGACATACCCTGTCCTATGAATAAGAGGTTCACTCCCTGGCTGTACATACGGTGGCCATCCAAGGAGGTGTGAGGAGGGCAGTTCCGGCAGCTGTATGCACCTGCAGCACCACTGCTGAGGTTATGGTGAGTGGGGGGTGTCAGTGCCAGGAGAGGATCACTAGATGCCATGAAGGGATTGTTCGTACTTTAGGACTGGTGTTCTGGGGGGGTACCACTACCATTAGGGCAGTTATTCAACATGTGGAGCTGGGATCAGAGAGAGGGAGGGCACCACTACCACTAGAGCATTTTTTCAACTAACAGGACTGGGATAAGAGATAGGGAGGGCACTACTACCACCAAGGCTGTTTTTCAACTTTTGGAGCTGGGATCAAAGGGACGAGGGGACCACTACCACCAGGGATCATATTATTTATGCCGGGGAAGGTCATAGGCAGGAGGAACCACTAGCACCAGGTATATATTACTATACAGAACAGGTCAGTGATCAGTGGAATGGGGATCACTAGCACCAGAGATAGTATTATTGTGCAGAATGGGTCAGCTATGGTGATTGGTGGGGGAGGGGACCACTAGCACCAGGGATATATCACTATACAGAACAGGTCAGTGAGCGGGGGGAGATCACTAGCACCAGGGATAGTATTATTGAACAGAACAGGCCAGTGATCAGCGTGGGGGGCCTAGGGATCACAGGAGGTGGTTGTGCTCCCCAGCAGTCAACCTGCTAGGTGGCTGCATTACCTCTGGCAGCCACTAGGATTGCCCAGAGTTAAGTTGGGGTTTTGTTTGGCAGTATCTGTGCTGCATAAAAGGACAGCACTAAGCTCTTTTGTGCAGCGCAAAGTTGCTGAATATGGGGTAGCACACATATTCATTGCTATGCCTTTCCTCTTGCCCAGACACATACATTATGTTTTGTGCAGGTGCTAACTCTCTTTGCATGAGCAGTAGCTCCTTTACCCTGGTTTGCGCAGACAAAGACCTGTGCAAACGTTTTAATGTCGGGCCCCAGGTGTTTTCTCATTTAATGCAGATACTGTCGCTATCTATTTCTGCCCTTTATAATACAATAGAAGATTTTTATCAGGCATTTTTTACACGTAGATCAAAATATTTTGTAAATGGATACATTTGATGAGTGAGCAATGTCTAAATCTCTGTATTTTATCAAACAGTAGCAAGAAATCCTTGCCACCAGGAATCTCCCCCATGCATATTATATATATATATATATATATATATATATATGTATATATTATGGTAGCAAGGTAGTGCTACCATAGCTAGGGTTGAGGAGCCATTTCTATGTTAAACCCAAAATGTTGCACCTTAATAACTTTGCAACCGTTTGACGGATTTGCCTGCAATTTGGAATACATGATCAAGAACCATAGATCTTGGGATCTGCCAAGTTACGTACCAGTCAGATATATGGCTGTGGAGTTATTAAGCGTGATCTGCGAGCATGTTTATGCCTTTTCTGGAATTCTACGGTCATGCCTATAGGTCGCACGGTTTGTGCAACTGGCCCGAAATCTTCAGGGAACATGCCGCCAGGGTCCCCAATGTGCCTTTCGAAGATTTGGTGAAAAAATATTAAACGGTTCAAAAGTTATTCAAAAAACAATTTCCCATTATAAGTCAATGGGAAAAGTTAACAAAAAGTTCAACACTTTCGCAAATGCATTTTTACTTTCGCAAATGGCCCTGTTACTTTCACAAATCCACCATTTTGTTTTCAGTTAGTGATCAGAAAAATGCTTGGCATTTAAATTTGGGACCCTCTAGCAACCTAATTCTTTTTGTATTCACCTAGTCGGACCCTGAGGATGCTAGCCATGTCTTTATTTTGGGGTAAAACACCCCAGAAATACAGTATGTTTTTCAAATTTCTGGAAAAAGTACTTTCACAAAGTACTTTCGTGCTCACGAAAGTGTCGCAAATTTTTGCAAAAGCTTTCGCAAATTGCGGCAGTAGTTTTTTAGTCTGTGGGGAAAATGACAGCAATTCTTTTGCACTACGCTGCAAAAGAACGGTTGGGAGTTTTGGGCTGAAATTTGGAGGGAACGCAGCCGAAATCTCACAGATGTGCCTTTCATTATTGTGTTGAAAAAATATTGCATGGCGGCAAAGTTACGGCACTCCAAAGTTGACAGTTTTTCCTATAGGATAACATTATGGCGCCCGATGCATTACAGGAATCCTTTGGCACCCTGCTGCAAAATAACGGTTTGGTATTTTTTCCTGAAATTTGGAGGGAAGACAGCCAACAGCCCACAGATGTGCCTTTCAGTGGTTTGGTGAAAAAATATTACAGGGAGGCAAAGTTATGGCACTCTGAACTTCTCTTTTTTTCCCATAGGATAACATTACAGCGTTCCCCGCGCCTTTCAGGACCCGTATCTCGGAAACGGTGCGAGATAAGGACTTTTCGTCAGAAAAATTCTTAGCCCTGTAGTGGGGCTAAGTACAAAACTAGCCAGGACAGTCATAAATCATATGACTTTTACATTTTTTTCTACGTCGTATGGTTCCTGAGATATAACCTATTTAGTATCCCAAGTCCTCATTTTCTGCTCCGATACCTATTATTATGCATACATTCTTTGTACTCACTATTTTTCTCTATGCAGGTTTTGGGGAAAACCAGCCTGTGCGCTTACATTACTGTTACCGTTGCCCTTTCCGCTTGCGGTTCCGTACCTGTTTCACTTACCGTTGATGTCTACGCCACCATGTGCGTTATCCTTTGCGTTTTCATTTGCGCTTGCATTTCTGTTATTTTTTGCCATTTGTGTCTACAGTACTGTTTCTCTTTGCGTCACCATGCCCATTGACATTTCCATTTGCAGGCACCATGTTACTATGTGACAACGCATCACGTGGCAGACCGTTCCTGTCTACGTCACCGTGTGCGTTACCCTTTCTGTTCTCATTTGCGCTTGCCTTGCCATGTGCGCCACTGTTAGTGCTTCTGTTTACATTGCTGTTCCTGTTACTATGCCACAAGACATCACGTGGCGGGCCCCGCGCTCCCGCCGCTGCATTACATTCACTATTTCTCGTTATCATTCTCAAAAAGAAGGGAAATTAGAGGCAAAAATCTCTGTTTAATGCATTAGTTAGGGTTGTTCCACAGCGACAAAAGTGAGAATTTGGTGTTAGGGTTGAAAACCCCCCTTGGACTCCCCACCCACACCCCAACTGGCATTGGGGTGTGCACTGGGGTCATCGATCCTAACTCTCACCCCATTCTCATATACTTCTGCTATTTTACACATGTGATGAGGTGAGAGTTAGGGCGATGACTAATACCGGTGGGGGATGGGCGGGGGTCAAGGGGTTTTCAACCCTAACACAATCCTCACTTTGTCACTGTGGAACAACCCTAACTAATGCATTAAATGAGTTTTTGTTCTAATGTATGTAGTATATATATATATATATATATATATATATATATATATATATATATAATTATAGAGGCGGTATCCTTTATTTAGGTTATGATGGCACTTCTATGTTAAACTTGAAATTTTGCACATTAATAACTTTTATCCAAGTCAATGGATTTGCATGAAATTTGGTATGCAAGGTGGGGCATGGTAGATCTCTTGATGTGCCAAATTTCGTTTTGGTCAAAATTACCGTTTTTACGCACCGAAACGCTGAAAAATGCACTTTTTGCCAGTTGTGTGGGCAGTTTTTTGGATATTGTCCATGGTGCTGTGCAGCCATTGTGTGGCATTCTGCTCTGCAACTTGGCTCATCTGAAAAAACTTGGGACAAGGAATGTGCCACTTTTCATTTGGTGAAAAAATTTTCATCCATTCAAAAGTTATTAAACTTTTAAGTTCCCATTATAAGTCAATGGGAAAATTTATATGGTTATTTTGTGAACAAAGAATGAGGTTTTGGACATCTGGTCCCTCCTCATGACCAAAGAATTTGCAGGCTCGTGATAAAAGAATCTTTGATCGTGATGGCTGCCATCTTGTTTTCATTTTGCCGTCGGAAAAAATTCAAAAATCTTGGCTCAGGGGTCACTTCTGAAGTAAAACTTGGATGGATTTTACTCAGGGGGCTTTGCTCTATTGATCCATGGCCATGGTTTGCTTCAAAACTATAAAAAAATAGAGTTTTAAACATTTTTATTCTTTGATCGTGGCTCACTAACGATCTTTGATCGCGAGCCTGCAATTTCTTTGATTGCGAGATTCTTTGGCCGCGATCTTTGATCATGAGGTGATGGCCAGATGAAAAAATTTAATTTCTCAGCCCAGGGGTGACCTAGAAATACAAATTAGGATGGGTTTTGCTCAGGGGGCTTCGTTATACTGAACCATGCTAGTGGTTTCAAGTATTTCTGTGTAAAATTTGATTTTCACCATTTTTTATTCTTTGATCATGAGCCTGCAAATTCTTTGATTGCGAGATTCTTTGATTGTGATCTTTGATCATGAGGGAGAGACTAGATGGCCAGATTTTAATGCAACAGATAGGGCAATTTTAACAATCTTTAACATTAAATATCTCGGAAACGGTTTGGTCTTTTTACTTGAAATTTAGAGAGTTTTCACAATATGTCCTGTGCATGGGAATTATGATGTTTACATGTTGGACAATATTTTTTTTGTGCAGATATTGCGTGGCGCAGTTTACTTTTTGTGAACAGCGTTTTCCATTGCGGTAGTAGCTTGAAATTTGTAGGGTATCTGGTCTTACTGCCATAGATGTACTTTTTAGTCATTAGGTGTGTAACTTGTCAACAGGTGTGGAATTCTGCCACTCCAACGAATGAAAATCTCAAACTTTCAAACGTTATATCTCGGAGACGGTTTGCTCTTTTACATTGAAATGTTGAGGGCCTTCTGGGGATGTCCTGTGCATCTGAATTATGGTGTTTAGCTGTTGCAAAATTAATTTGCTGCACAGATATTGCGTAACACACTTTATGTTTTTCGTATGGCATTTTGCATTGTGGTAGTGGCTTAACATTTATAGGGTACCTAGCGTTACTGCCATGGAGGTGATTTTCAGTGGTTAGGTGTCTGACATGTAAACAGGTATGGAATTATGCCACTCTGATGACTGAAACTTGGTTTTGTTTCAAGATGGTGGGAAGGGCCCCATGCTCCCACACATATGCACTACTGGTAATACATATTATATTCAGTAGTTGCACTGTTATGGTAGACAGAAACATGCAAGTTGGTGCCCTGTGCTCCCACCAACTTGCGCAACTTTCTGCTTTTCTATTCTTTCTCAAAAAGTAAGGAAATTCTATGCAAAAACTGCGTTAATGCATCATTTAGAGTTAAATCATAAAAAGTCAGGAAATGAGACCTTTAGGGTTTCCCCCTTCCCTCTTCATGTAGCCCCTCCCTCCTCCCGAGATTGACAGATGATGGGGTGTATCATTGGGGTTGTGAGGCCTAAATGTCACCCCAGTCTTCTTTACTGTGGCTTGTAAGTATGATTAAACATAGAATGGGGTGACATTTAGGCCTCCTAGCCCAATGGCGCATCCCATCATCTGTCAATCTCGGAGGAGGGCTACATGACAGACGGTGGGGCAACCCTAAATGTTTCATTTCTGACTTTTTATGCTTTAACCCTAAATGATGTATTAACACAGTTTTTGTATTATATATATATATATATATATATATATAAATAACAATACTATAGGCTGAGTTGAAGACATGTGCTGCAGTCACAATATCTAAATGATCAGATGCCCCATACAGAGCTGCAACATTGTGTGGTATAAGATCATAGTGCAATAAGTTCCTGACTGCCCTACCACATATTTTTGTTCAGCTCAAAGCTGGCACACTATAAATAGGGTGAGGAGTCCCCCATCTGACAGCGCTAGTGGGCTAATTTATGCCGATTGCCTAGTCCAGATGTTAGTGGGTGCAAAAGGGGGTTACACACATTAGCGTAGTGGATTGCAACAGGCACAGTGTCTCTGCATGGCATGGCACAAGTCTATTGGTGCTACTGCTGAAGTTGTCCCACCACCCCTAACCCTTTACATTCGGCCAACTTAAGGGCCATATTTGAGGTGCCTATTTGGTACCTGCCCCTCCTCCCTTGTGCTCCAGTGTCCCCTTGAATCAGTCTTTTGTTGTAATTTTCCTCCCTCGTGGTCCAGTAGCCTCTGAATCAGTCTTTCATTGTACGTTTCCGCCTTCATTGTCCGGTCACCTCTAAATCAATCCGTTATTGTACTTCTACTCCCTAGTGGTTCAGCAGCCATATGGATCAGTCCTTCATTGTAATTTTCCTCACCAGTTGTCCAGTGGCTCTGTGACTAAGTCTTTCATTGTAGTTTTACTTCCTGGTGTTGACTGGATTCCCCTTCCCTAACTCTATACCACAATGTATGTGATTGGCGACACCTAACCCCTTTCCCTACCAAAATGTTTACTACAGCTCACAAGACTGCATCCCCTGTAGGCCTGCCTGTATAAGGTCCACCATGGTCAAGGGTGGAGGGCATTCTGGCTTGCAACTGGGAGTGCAGGAGCCCATGTGCCGCTATCATTTGCATGCTGGTACCCACAGTAGCCTGGCTTCACTACCGCTATCCCTGTGCTATTCCAGTACCCACTGTGACAGTGGAGATAAATGCCTTGCGATCCCATTGTGTACAACAAGATAAGGCACACTTTAACCCACTGGTGCAAAGTGGTTATTCTGAATACTGTGTGCCACAAATTTGTATTGGTGTATGGGGCCTCAGCTCTTTTCCTTCCTGTGATGATAGCTGCTCTTCCTTTGCCAGACATGGCAATCCCATTTGTGTTGTAGCTAAGAGCAGACATTTCTCTGGGGGTGAATTCAGAATCCCAACTTGACTTGCAGTGCTAGGCTGCAAAGGGAACTACTGCACATGATGTAAGGGGCCAGGTTCTGCAATTTATAACACTCAGAGGCAGGAATTTCAGAGCCCCAAGTCCCTCCATAGGATTTTCAAATATGACCAGCAGTGAGCACATTTAAAAGTCTTGCCTGTTCTCTATTGTGAAAATATGAGAACAAGGCAGGAAACTCAACAATAGCAGTGTTGCAAATGCATTTCACAATCAGACGGTGAACATCAAAACAAGTACTAAATACTGTAGACATTTTTCAAGGTGGCATGGGCGGACCTATTCTGATGTACTGCTATGATGAAAGAGAGAGAAGGGACTGTGGAAACATGTGACAGGATACCTAGACTGTGTCCTTCTGCAGTGGAATTGAAGCACATGCAGTTCTCTCCATTGACCACAGTGCTGGTTCCTACACACACACGCACACACACACACACACTCTATTGTATTGTTCTGCAGTCACTTCCAGTTCACTCCCAACTTTGGCAGAACAAGAAGGTTGGTGATTGCTCTGCACAAGAAACATGTTTTTCTTTTTTATGGTTTGGGATGACTGACCCAGAGAACTTCCCTATACTGAGAAGTCTGGCAGATTCATTAACAGTAGCTACTGTATATAGTATCCCAGGACCAGCTTTCTTCCCACTGACAGAAGCCATCAGACCTGTGGCTGGTCCATCCTTATATACCATAATATCATACAGGACTCTTTATTTGGTGGCAAAAGCCTCTGCTAGCATACTAGCCTTGTTAGGAGTAGCGCTTGCTCAGTTTGGGGTGGCTGCTATGCTGCTATAAAGATTTAAATATGCATGCTTGTTGATTCTGTCTGCAATCTCATGCTGAAGTCTGGTGAGGTGAAACCTTTCAAAGGATCATATGTTTCACCAGAATGAGACTGTCAATGTCATTTTAAACTAAGTGGTAATAAGTGATCATCTCAGCTATCTCAAAACATCGTAGCTTCGTTGTAATAAAATTCTGATGCTCCTGTAGTTTATGTTTAGAGCACTAACTGCATTTTGAAAGCACTTATTTTTATTGCTTTCCAGATTTGCTTATAGATAAATGCAATGTTTATCAATAGTAGCTCCCGCATTATTAGTGACTGCAATACATGTACTGTTGTTATAGGGATATGACACACTTGGTTTCTCTGCCAACACTGTCCAGTGGTTTAGCAGCTACCTCACCAAACATTCTCAGCAAGTCAGGACCAATGAAGTCTGCTATGACTCTAGCTCAGTCACTGTAGAGCTCTGCATTGGGACCTCTCCTCTACAGCCTCTTCATCCACACCCAGCCGGAAGCTTGCCCAACTTCAAAGATGGTACACTATGTGGATGATGCAGTCATCAGTAAAAGAGGGCCTAACCAAGAGCCCTCATATGTGACCTACAATACAGTTTTGCATTACTTGAACAGTGGTTCTAGCAAAACACATTGATACTAAACTATAAAAAGACAATGCTTTTCACCAGCATACAGAGAAGAAACAAGGTCTTCCTGCTCACCATCCTCAATGCAAAGAGTGCTAACCTAGACCAGGTTGACATGTTTAAATACCTGGGCATTATGACAGACCAATCACTCACTTTCGCATCCTATTGACCAGCTGGTTTGCAATATCAGTCGGAAACATAGTGCACTCTGTGTTTAGTGTTTAATGCAAAATGTTTGCTAAAATATAAAATAAATTGCACTTCGAAAAGTTGAGCCATGACTCTGTGCATGCACATCAGAGTCACAGCTCAACTTTTCAACGTTGTAATTTCTTTTACATGTAGTGATTGTTTTGCATTAAACATTATATTGTCAGGGATAGTGCTGACCATATAAGTGTATATGCTATTACACTTCAGTCTGCTCTCTTCATCCTGAACCCCTCCCAAAGTGTGTCTGCCAGTTGCCTGTGTTAGCCTTGGGAGGTGGGTCCCACTTGCAGCGTATCTATCCTCCTGTTCCCCTCTGTTGATGGATCTCCTCTCCAGACCTTCTGGTCTCGCTCCACTCCACTCTCTATCACCCCCATGGCACATAACTAGTTATCTATGCAGTTGCATTTCTGACACTCCCCTCTCAGCACTGTCCATGCCAATACAACATTTAATGTGAAAGGATTGCTATATGTAAAACAAACTGAACTTTGAAAAGTCAAGCCATGACTCTGATGTGCATGCCTGGAGTCACAATTTCGACTTTTCAAAGTGCAGTTTGTTTTACATTTAGCAATCATTTCACATTAAACATTATATTGCCAAAGACAGTGCTGACCATGTACTGTAAGGATATATGTCATTAAAGTTCAGTCTCCTCTGTTGGTCCTGCCATCTGCCTGTGTCAGTCCTGGGAGGGTGCCACTTGTAGAGGTTGCTGCATCCACTGTTTGAAGTCCTGGGTCCAGCATGCAGTGTATCCTCCTGTTCTCCCTCTGTTGATGGATCTCTGCTCCACACCTCTTAGTCTCTCTTCACTCACCTCTCTCTAGTGACCCCATGGCACTTAACTAATTATGTATACGGTTGCATTTCTGACGGTGAGCCCTTTGCAGTGGTGATGTAATAATGGCTCCACTTTTATGCATACAGAGCTGTATAACTGTTCTAATACTTTCAGATTCTCCATTACTCTGCCCTCGATAGATGCATTAGTGTTACACACAGCCTGTGTATCAGGACAAGCTGTCTGTAACACTAACAGTTCAGTGTAACAATACTTAGAGAGCCAGACTAGGAGAGTCTTTAAAAAAATGGTTACACCTGTGGTTGTTTACAGACCAAATAGATGGCTCTTTACATGTGTACTAAAAATAAGGCTTTACATCACATGTAGTGGTATGTGATGATACTTATATGGTCAGCACTGTCCTTAGCAATGCCATATTTAATATGAAATTATTGCTGCATGCAAAAGAAATTGAACTTTGAAAAGTCAAGCCATAACTCTCTTGCTCGTGCCCGGAGTTACAGCTTGACTTTTCAAAGTGCATTTTCCTTTACAAATAATGATTGTTTCAGAATAAATTTTATCTTGCCAAGAACAGTGCTGACCATATGATATGCTGTAAAGCTTCAGTCTACACCATTGGTCCCAGACCCCTCCTGGAGTGTGTCTGCCACCTGTCTGTGTCGGTCCTGGGAGGGGGCTAACTGTAAAAGTTGCTGCACCCACTGATTGTGGTCCTGGGTCTTGCTCACAGTGTGTCCTCCTGTTCCCCCTCCTTTAATGGATCTCCACTACAGAGTTATTTGTCTCTCTTCACTCCCCTCTCTATCACTCCCATGGCACATAACTAATTATCTATACAGTTGTGTATCTGACACTACCATGTTAGCACTGTCCTTGGCAATATAATGTTTTTGTTTTTGCATCATATGTTTATTCAGTTTTACCAAATACACAAACAGGCAGACCAAACCAGACCACCAAGACAGTCACAAAACATAACAGTAGGTACCAAGAGTACCCAACTTATATACATAGAGATCCAAGTTCATATTTTTGAAAAAATCTATAATGATTACAAAGAGCATGCACCACAAAACAAAAATAGCAGGTAAGAGTGAATGAAAGGAAGATTAGGTACAACAATATAGTACTTATTCAGTGATAAAATACCTGGTTCATCTAGGAGGAGGGACATCTATAATCGAACATCTCTCTACCCTGTAGTGGAAGGCTCCGATTGCCATATTCCCCATCTGTTCTCCTTGCCTATACTCATCCTTCTCCCAAAATCAAGTTCTCTGCCGGTGTGAGTACATTTAAGTATAGTTGCCAGGTGTTATAAAACTGCTCTCCCTGTCTTGTATTACCTGAACTAGTCGTTCAAGGGTTAGAGCCTGCAATATCAATGTCTTCCACTGCTGTAGGCTAGGTTTAACTGCCGTTACCCATGTATTCAAGATACAATGTATAGCCATTACCAGTATGACTCTGAGCCATTGAGGTAAGGGAGCCCAATCATTCGTATCAATCTCTTTCACCCCAAATAGCATCATTAGGGGTGAGTGTGGGAACTGTCTGCCTGCCATTGCTTGTATCTCCTTCCTCACTTCCCCCCAAAATTCTCGTAGGATGGGGCAGGACCATAAAAAGTGGTAATAGGATGCCAGACCTATGTGACAGCGCGGACAGACCGGTGAGACCAGGGAGTTATATTTACTAACACTCAGTGGAGGGCGACACAACCTGTGACAAAATTTACAGAAAGATTCTTTATACTTATTACAAATCAAAATCCTGTGATGCAGCTGAGTCATCACCTTCCAGGTGTCTTCCATGATTGAGATTCCCATATCTCACTCCCAGAGCTGCCTAGTATTCTGTGTCATGTCCAGAAGTAGCTGTCTTCCCTTTCTAGCTACCCTACATATGGTACCTTTGGGATTATGCCTTCCCTCTTGTATTAGCCGTTCCAGCGGTTCCCATACCCCACCATTATCCTGTTTTCTCCCCAGGGAATTACAATATGTCCTCAATTGTAAATATCAAAAAAAAATGTTTATGCCCCAACCCTGTCTTCACCCTTATATGATCAAATGTATCTAATTCTTCTGTAGTGTATAAGTCTCTAAGATACATTATTATAGTCTTTTCCCACTCTTTAAACCCTGGATCCTCCAGCCCTGGGATACAAAAGGGATTCCCCGCAAGTGGAAGGAAAAGGGTCTCTCCTTCACTTATCCCTCTGCACTTAATCAACTGCCTCCAGCCACCCAATGTTACTTTAACCAGAGGGCTTGGCTTAGGGAGATTCAAATTTGCTCTATAGCCTCTCTCTATCAGGTACGCCGTCACCCGACCTGGGCAACCCCTCTCCTCCAAGTCAAGCCATCCTGCCTCTTGTGGGCAACCCACCCATTCCTGTAAGCATCGACACTGCATGGCCAAGTGGTAATTCCTAAGATCTGGGAATTGCAAGCCACCCTTATCTAATGGTGCTTTCAGGCATGCTAGGCTTATACGCGTTTTTTTACCTTGCCACAAGAAATCAGCAAATGCCTTCTCCAAGCGTCTCAAATCCGCTCGAGTCAGGCCCACATGGAGCATCTGCATGCAATACAATAACTGTGGCAGTGCATTCATTTTAAGCAGATTTATTCCGCCTAGCCATGTTATGGGTAATTTAGCCCATCTCTCCAGGTCAGCTATAATAGTACACATAAGTGGGGTATAATTTAGCTCATACAATGCACCTATATTTTTCCCCAACTCTAATACCCAAGTAAACAAATGAGCCATTCACCCTACGAAATCCCTAGTCCTTCACCTCTCCCTCCCCCTTTTCTCCCTCGCCACCTAGTCTGAGTTCCTCCGATTTGTTTAGGTTTAATTTATAACACAAAAATTGGGAGAAGTGGTCTATTAACTGGAGGAGTGGTGGCATTGATCGATTTGGTCTGGTGATGTATAACAGCATATCGTCAGCATACAATGAGAGTTTACATATCCTCTCCGACTGACCCAGCACCCCAAATATTTCAGGGTGATCCCTTTTAGCAATAGCGAGGGGTTCCAGTGCTAGGGCAAATAGGAGGGGTGAAAGTGGGCACCCCTGCTGCGTCCCTCTTTGCAGACCAAATCTATCGGTGAGGGAGCCATTAATTAATATCCTAACAGTGGGTGCACTATAAATCAGCCGGACCATCCCCACAAACCCATTACCCAGACCAAACCTGGATAAAAATCTCCATTAAATAAGGCCATTCCACCCTATCAAATGCTTTTTCAGCATCCATTGATAAGACATGAACTCTGCCATACCCCTGTGTAGCTCCCCAAATAACATTCAGCAATGTTCTCATATTATGACAGGAGTATCGATTTTGTATAAACCTGGTCTGATCTGGGTGAACTAGCCCCGGCAGTAGTTTGTCCAAATGGTTGGCCAATACCTTAGTAAGGATCTTATAATCACAATTTCAAAGTGATATTGGCCTGAAAGATGCACATTCCAATGGGTCTTTCCCTTCATTTGGGATGAGACAAATCACCGCTTCCTGCCACATCCGGGGCAATGGTCCCTTCCCCTTCCTGACTTAGTTCAGTAGCATCCCCAAATATTTAACCACATTCGGTTTCATGAATTTATAATATTCTGCAGAGAAACCATCTGGGCCACTGGCTTTACCCCGTTTAAACCCCTCAATGACAGCATTTATTTCTCCCTCTGTAATTTTAGCCCCTAGCCAAGTCCGCTGTGCATTGGTCAATTTAGGAAGCTTAATTTTCTTTAAAAACAAGTGCATTTTCTCCCGTATCTCTCCTGAACTCTTTGTATATAGTTCTTCATAAAAATCCTTAAATCTTTTCCGTATTCATTTTTTGTCTGTCTCAAGCCCACCATCTGGCCTCTTAATCACTGCAATCAGGTATGCACTCCTTTTCCCTCTTATAAGGTTTGCTAGCATGGTGCTAGGTTTATTCCCCCACTCATAAAAATGCTTACGCACAAACAAGCATCATCCGTAGTAGATTATTCAGGGCCTCCCTAGTCACTGTTAAAAGCCTAGGGGCAGCATCCCCTCCTTCACCTCTTGCCACCCATCCCTCCAGTACCCCAAGACACTGCTCGAGATTCTCCCACCTCTTCATTATCTGCCACTTGTGATGTGCAACATAGCTGATAATAGCTCCTCTCATGTAAGCCTTCCTGCGTCCCAAAACACAGCTTTTGAGGGGGCCGTTTCCAAATTATTCTGGACATATTCCTTCCACTGGTCCTGTAAATATGTCTTGAACCCTTCATTAGCCAAAAGATAGTTGGGAAATCTCCATGCCAGGGTGTCAGTTTCCATACCCTGCAATATCAGGGACGCTAGTACCATGGCATGATCAGAAATATGTATAGGCCCATGTTTGGTCTGAATAAGTCTGCAGTAAGAGACTCTTGGGAGGTAAATATAATCTAATCTTGACCATGTCATATGGGGATGGGAATAAAATGTGTACTCTCGAGTGTTGGGGTTGGTTGTTCTCCAGACATCAATTAAGTCTAAATCTGCCATCCCCACCATCCATGTCCACATGGTCCCTCCACACACTTCTCTCCCCTCCAAGTGGTCCAACCTCGGATCCATCAGGCAATTTAAGTCTCCCCCTAGGATCAGTCCTTGAAATTGCTCCTATATTAGCAGCACTAAGAGGGACTTATAAAATGCTGGGTCATGCACTGCTGGCGCATACACACTTCCAAAAGTTACTTTTTCACCAAGGAGTTCCCCTACTACAAATACATAGCGACCTTGTTCAGGGTCCACCACCACCCTGTGCATCTTAAATGGTAACTGTCTATGTACCAGAACTGCGACGCCCCATTTGTGAGAAGAAAAAGAGGCCACCCAACAATCTCCCACCTAGCCCCCTTTAAGTTTGATATGTTCCTTTTTAGTAAGGTGGGTCTCCTGCAACAGAGCTCCATTCACATGCTGATGTTTCAAAGCAGTTAACAGCATAGTGCCTTTAATCGGAGTAGAGATCCCCCTAACATTCCAGGACACTATGGTTAAATCCTTCTGGGCAGCCATGATACCAGCATCAGTTTCCCTCCATTAAACAGATGTCCCTCCTCCAAATTCTTAATATATTGTGCAATCGAAGTTCCGTGTTCATATTTGGATCTTGTAACTAACATATAACAATACAACATATAACATATACAGTATAAACTATGTACAGTTCAAATGTCCCCTTCCCCCCTTCCCCATTCCCTTCATAAACTTTGTTACATCCAATATCCCTCCCCATTTGTAACAGGAATTGTGTAAAGCAAAGATTTTACAACCCCCATCATTTGCTAAGGATGCTCTGCACCCCCACACTCCACTCACCACCAAGAACATCATTAGAAAAGGAAATTTCCCTCGCTTTATCTTAAAGGCAGCTAAATTGAAAAATAATCAATAACATCACTCCCTTGTAGTCACCCTCATTCTCCATGGTTCTACTTCCCTCAAGCCAGCTCTCCTCTCTCCCCCTCCCACAATCTTCCCCCTTCCTCCCCGATTTCTTTACATGGCATTGTCAAATCCCCATGTTAACATTCCATCTCCAAACTATCCAGCATAGAAATTAAGAAAGAGGGAACTAGCAAAGCCCTCCCTGTCTAATTAACAACCAGTTATAGTAGAATTAGTATCCCAAGAGGGTTATTTCCCTATTAGAGTCGTTGGATAGGCCCTTGCATCAAAAGGTATGGGGGGAGAGACAAAAAAAAAAGGACATAAATGGGGAGCGGTTCCTGTGAGGCTGGGCCATATATCCAGAGTACCTTAGAAGCAAATGCCCTGTATATTACCAACCATAAAGGTAAAGTCATAGTTTCTGATAAGGGGAAAGTTCCAAATTAAAAGCAAAACGAGGACCACAGGAGTAAGTCAATACAGTATCTCGCTATTCGCCCACAATTGCAGGTTGAACTAGCCAAACCATTAGACAGTACCTCTGGCATCATCTTGAGCCAAAATTCAAATCCAAGTGAAGGCCAGGCTGCATCCCCTGGCCTAAGTAGCGAGTCACGGCACTCAGGTGGACTCCATCTAATTTCACCCTATTTTCTTTTTCAAATCTTTCACAAATACCTCCACCTTTTGTACCTCCCAGAAACAGTATGTGGCACCTTCGTGTTTAATCTTCAGGGTGGCTGGATATAACAAAGCATTCCACCAGGGCTTCACGTAGTTGCGCCATTACTGAGTTGAAAGCTCTACATTTCTTCAGTAAACGCGCAGAATAGTCTTGAAACAGATAAAGCTTATGTCCTTTGTATTCCAGGGTAGGCATGTTCCTATATGCTTTCAGTACCGCTTCTCTGTCTTGATAGTTGTGAAAACAGATCACTATCTGGCAAGGGGGTTGGTCCAGTGGAGGTCTAGGAAATACTGCGGGGTGGGTCCTCTCTAATTTTATTGCCCCATTCTTGGGTGATAGTCCCAGTGCCTCAGGAAAGTTTTCGTGCAGAAATCCAAAATATTATTGCCTTTTAGCCCCTCTGGTAGTCCCCGAAGGGGCAGATTCAGCCACCTCTGGTAATTCTCCTGATAATCAAATCGGTCTTGAAAGTCTGCTAATTCTTTTTGCAGCACTGCAATTTGTTCCAGAACTGTAGCCGTGGCATCCTCTACATCAGAAATCCTTTGTTCCATCTCAGTCAGCCTTGTTGCATGCGACGTATGCAAATCCACAAGTTCCTGTAGTTTCTGATCAAAATTAGATGCCATGCTGGTAAGGCGAGGCTCTAACACTGCTAGGACCTGCTGTGTTGCTTCTCGGCCTACTGCGCAGACCTCAGCCACTGAAAGTGAGACAGGCCCTGCACTTTCCCCCTGTGGCACCATTGGCTGCTTCCATTGATTTTTGCTGGCAGCACTGGAGCTTTTAGATGACCAGGAGTCAGATACTCATCCACGACTCTTCCGATAATGGTGCAGCTACTTCTCTTAAACTTCTCAGTGAGAAAAACGTAGTTTTAATGTTATATTTCTTGGCAGTTCATGGAGCGCAAGGTAAAGACATTCTCACTTAGTCATGCTCATCAGTCCCTCCCCCCCGGCAATATAATGTTTAATGTGAAAGTATTGCTACATGTAAAATAAATTGCATTTTGAAAAGTCAAGCCATGACTCTGATGTGCATGCCCAGAGTCAGGACTCAACTTTTCCAAGTGCAATTTCTTTTACATTTAGCAGTTGTTTTCTATTCAATGTCCTGCGCAGCCAGTATAGTGATATGCTTGTGCAACTGTGTTAGTTTGGTTTTGGCCATTCGCACTCTCTATTCCAGAGTAATTACTACCCTGTAGGGGTACCAAAGGCAAGGAACCCTCGAAGAGGGTTCCACCCCTAGAGGTGCCATGGGATGATTCCCATGGCTAAAGGTACCTTAGGAATGATCCTGTGGAGAGAAGTGCTGCCGCTGGATGAGGAGGAGGAGGAGATGCTGGAGGGGCAAAGAAAAAGTGCTTCACAATGGGGCTGAGAGGAACTGCATATATAGCTCTGGAAGTGGGACTGGCTGGCTGCTTGGCCATCAAACTCCAGGCAAAGCCTTTCCAATTCAATGTCCTGCACAGCCAGTATAGTGTTATGCTTGTGCAACTGTGTTAGTTTGGTTTTGGCCATTCGCACTCTCTATTTCAGAGGAATTACCACCCTGTAGGGGTACCAAAGGCAAGGAACCCCTGGAGAGGGTTTCACCCCTAGAGATGCCATGGGACAATTCCCATGGTTAAAGGTACCTTAGAAATCCCCCAAAAGTAATGTAGTATAAGTATATCCCAAAAGAATGAGGTGACATGACACATATAAGAAAGCAGTAACTGTAATGTAGTAGCAGTAACTGGGACATAGCAGTAGAGCAGCATAGACAGTTTGATAATGTAATGAGATGCTCAGTTTGATAATGTAATGAAATGTCCAGGTTGTGTAGCATGATACAGATGGTTTGCACTGAGAATGAGGGGATCTTCTAAGTAGAGAGGGAACAGCAGGACATCCTTCACCTCCATCCAACAGCGGAACCTCCCTAAAGAAACTAGGGGACACTACTATGCTAATTAACAGTTATGACCTGAGGCAATGGAGGAGAGAAAAAAAAACCCTATGAGGAGGAAATCTCTGGGGATCCAAGGCCTAGGTCGTCTTCCCTCCAGGCTTGGGATAGTTTATTTAGTGATGGCTCTGCAGCTGCAATTTGGAAAACCCAATTAAAGGGAGGTGGAAAATATTCCAATTTGGAGGAAGGCTCTCACTCAAACCCTCTAGCGAGAATGCCATGGAAGGTTGTGAGAAAACTCTGCAACAATATGTGCAACCAAGGTGGGAGGAGGACAGCAACAACTGCTGAGGCACTCACCAGTCCTGCCCACCCTAAACTCAAACCAGGTGAACCAGAGGTAGTCATAGGGATAATACAGTGAAGGTGCCTTGCTAGGGAAACCACTAAAGCCAATGGATAACTATGATAGTGGAACACTAGAGCCAAAGGAGGTAACTTTTTCCACCCTTCATTGCTAGTCTTAAATTCTACGCCAGGAGCTGCTGTCATGTAGCAGGCAGCTAAAGCCAAGCCTGGGGTGAGAACATTCCCAGCTATGGGCCAGGTGAGAAGGATCCCGCCCCAAGTTGGACACACTTGAGATGTGGACTAAACGCAGAGCGACACCGTTGGCTACAGGAACCCTGCATCAGAATAGAATGGCTAGCATGCCCCAGAATAGATTGAGAACTGAAAAGCTGGTGAGCTGATTGAGCACTGTTTGCTGAGATTGTAATGAGCATTGAGTGCTGAGACCTTGCAAGGTCAAATGCAGAACTGAGTGCAGCAGAATCCCAGAGGCTGAAGCTGAGGGGATGGCAGTAGGCATGAAGCAAAGATTTGCATAAGCAAGGAGCAACGATTGCATAAGCAAGCATGGACCTGCATGTAGGTCAGTAAACAGAGTAGTAATAAGTGGACCTGCACGTAGGTCTGCATAACATAGCAGCAATGAAACAATACTGAATAGTGGGGCAAGCCAGCCAGTCATTTAAAAGCCAAATCAAGGTGACAACTACTCTGAGGATTTTCAGTGGCAAAGGCAGGATGAAAAACCAAAGAATTAGCCACATGAGGCCATGATTCCCCAAACACTTCCCAGTCCTCGCCGTAGGACAAACAAGAAAGTCATGGAAGGGCTGAGAACCTCATGCACATATTAAAGCTAGTTTAACAGCCTCAGCAGGAACTTTAGCTGACCTCGGAGTGAAACAGCATTGTACAAACAGGGAATAGCATGATTAAACTGCATAGCAACGTTCAGAGCTTGAATCAGGTAAAAACAACCAGACTTGATAGCATGGGGAGCAAGTAATTCTGTAGCAGGGGAAGCAGTAATTCTGAGAAGCAGAGTGAAAACAACTGAGTATGCAACATGGAGCAGCTATAGTTCAGCTGAAACACACAGATAGTGATTGCATTTGCATTGCAGTAGGTTGAGAGTTGTGAGCAACAGTGCAGTAGTAGGAGCTCAGGAGCTATATGTTAGGAGCTTGAAAACAAAAGCCCTCCAGAAAAAAAAAAAAAAACACACAGAGAAAACAGGGAACAAAGACAGGAGAAGCACACACAGCCGAAGGCAAAATACAAACCAGAAGCAGGAAGAAACACAGAATCCAACAGACAAGCAGGAGCAGCTGGGGGGGGGGTGGTGGTAGGCCCCAACCAGCTCAGAGGACAGATGGACAGAGCCTTCAGCAGCAAAGAAAAAGTGCTTCACAATGAGGCTGAGAGGAACTGCTTATATAGCTCAGGAAGTGGGAGTGGCTGGCTGCTTGGCCATCGAACTCCAGGCAAACCCTTTCCAATTAAACATTATATTGCTGAATATATACTGTAGCTATATATGCTATTATAGTTGTCTGCTTTGTTGGTCCTGGCCCCTCCCAGAGTGTGTCTGTCAGCTGCCTGTGTCAGTCCTGGGAGGGTGCCACTTGTACAGTAGTAGCCACAGACACTGCCAGATATTTCCCGAAATGTCTGTGATATTTCCAGAAATATCTCCTTCTTTCTGCATTTCCACAGTAGGGGCAGCAGAGAGAAACTCTTCAGAAATTTCACAAAATATCTGGAAATAGCTGGCAATGTCTCTGGCTACTACTGTAGAGGTTGCTGCACTCATTGTTTGAAGTCTTGGGTCCAGCTTGCAGTGTATCCTCCTGTTCCCCCTCCATTGATGAATCTCTGCTCTAGACCTCTCAGCCTCTCTCCACTCCCCTTCCCTCTCTCTAGCAACCCTATGGCACATAACTAGTTATCTATACTGTTGCATTTCTGACTGTGAGCCCTTTGCAGTAGCCATGTCATATTTTAGCAAGACTGCCTTGGCACAAGGAGGGGGGGTGTTGTGCCATCTATGTCAAAGGTACCCTAAAAGGGCAAGCCCCTCCCCAGCAATTACAGCCACCCACTCACAAGTCCTAGCAGTAAAACTATTCCTTGGACAACAGAGCAAAACATTTACTATCCTATCTGTTTACAATACCCCCCCGTGACCAATCTGCTGGCCTCAAACTGGTTGTTGACTATCACCAGCCTCCCTCTGCACTCTGAAATAATAGCTGTTGGTGATTTTAACATCAATTGGCTTGCCCAAGATGCTGAACAATGCAAAGATTCCCTCTTGGCCATTGGCCTTATACAGATGGTACCCTCACCTACTAGGGTGAACACTCAGACTGGCAATGGAACCCTTCTTGATCTCATTCTTACTACCCACACAACTAGAATTATCAGCACCTCCATCCTTCCTGAGTCACTAAGTGATCACTTGCCTGTCTGGTGCCACTGGGCTAATAAGTCCCCTAAACCCCAGCCCAAAGTCTTACAACAGCATCTACTCAAAAAGGGCAAACTCAAACAGTTTCAGTCCCACCTGGCCCATTGCGACTGTTCTCAGTTAGACACATTCGACAACACTGACAAAGCTCTTCACTACTTTATTTCAATTAAACTTCACCTGTGATCGCTATGCCCCATTTCAAAAATGTAAACTTCGCAGCACCTCACACCCCTGGGTCACATCCTCACTTCTTAGTTTTATGTCTCACATGGACCACCTATGGCACCAAGCACAAGCTACTAGGTCTCAGGATGATATGCAATGCTACCGGGCGGCCAGAAACTTGTGTGCCCACAAGATAAAGAAAGCCAAATAAATTTATTTCAAACATGAGTTTTCCTTCTCAGGGGAAAGAGCTGTAACTTTTGGAACAACATAAAGGAGACCACAGTTAAGCCCAATAAAATATCCTCCATGATAACTATGGATAATGACTCAACCCTTCAAGACCATAATCAAATTGCTGATGCGTTTAACTCAGCCTTCTCCAACCTATCTAGTATACTTACTCTGGACTTTTTTACTGTCCCTGATAACACTGCAGATGCTGTAACCACCACTCCCTCCTAATACACCACTCTTTCACTTCAAGAGAGTCACCCTTGCCGAGTCCTGGCATTACCTTCTTAAGGTCCTTGGCAAAGAGCGGTTTAGTGGGGACTCCCTAGACCTAAAACTTCTCCACCTCACTTTTGATACAGTTCTATTACCATTCACAAAACTGTTCAATCTAACTCTCACACTTAGACAATTCCCTCACCAATGGAAAACCACCATTGTAATGCCAGCACACAAAAGTGGCAACAAGTCCTACTTCCAGCTACTGCTCCATATCTATCCTCCCCCCTCTGTCCAAAGCCTTAGAGCATATCGTGTCCAATCAACTCTCTTAATATCTTAAACATTACAGTGTCCAATGCCCCCAGCAACATGGCTGCTGCAAAGCCCACAGCACGACCACTGCTTTTCTTGAATACTCCAACCATATCCATAAGGCTCTTGACCAGGGTCACTTGCTAGGTGCAATTTACATAGACCTCACCAAGACGTCTGCCACTGTCAATAATCAGCTCCTACTCCACTCCCTCCCTGTCCTAGGACTCTCACAAGGGGTCATCAACTGGCTTGGTAGTTACCTCCAGGATCAAATGCAATGTGTCAAGATATTTAATACCCTCTCTTGCAACCTCCCAGTTCACTCAGGGGTCCCCCAGGGCTCTATTCTCTGCCCCTTACTTTTCAGTCTTTTTATCAACAACCTTATTAAGGCATACAATATGATCCTCTATGCAGATGATGCAGTAATCTTTTCCTCCCACGTCGATCCACTTCCACTCACTACTAACCTGCAAACAAATTCCTCCTTGATTGAGACCTGGTTCCAGCAGCACAAATTATTAATGAACTATAAGAAAACAAAGTCCATGTTGTTCTCTGGGACCCACAACAAGCATAGAACTGCCCCTCTTACATCCTCAACAAACAAAATCTCCCACTTGACCAGGTTAGTGATTTCAAGTACCTAGGGGTTACTCTAGACAGCTCACTCACATATCAGCTTCACATTAACCACATCACTAAATTCATTAGCGCCAGGCTCAAGGTCTTATATCGGCACCGCCATTGCCTTGCCACTGAAGCACTTCAAACTGCTGTTACTACCTCCATCCTGTCCACTGTTGATTATGTGCTCTCTATTTATGGCTCAGCCACTGTTATCACCCTCTAATCACCTCAAGGTGGCACTCAACAACTGCTGTCAGCTTATCTCTGGAGCACACAAGCGAACTCATATTTGTGAGCTCTATGCTCATACTGGCTGGCTCCATCTTACAGACACAGTTAAGTATCATATCTGCCTCATTGCTAAAAAGATCTGCCTCAGCCTCACTCCCCCTTCCTCCCAGTCACTTCTTCAGCAAACCATTAGCCTGAGGCACACACGCTGCTCTTCCAAGCATCACTACCTTGTATCATTCTGCCACACATCTTTAGCTCAGTGCTCCTTCTCCTTCAAAGCCCCCAACTGGCTTAATGTCCTCCAGCCCAAGGTTGCCACGGAGCCTAAACTTGGACAATTCAAATTAAAGCTGCACCAATACCTCACCGCCAGGAACCAATATGACTGTGCTCTCTAAGCTCTTGTCCCTCCCCCATCTGATCCCATTCGTCATCTACTCTTCCCTCTTGGCCTGGCTCTCCAGCCCTGCTTTCCCACTTCATAACCTCCTTTCAGTTACTTCTTGATCCACCCTCCTCTCTCCCTCCCTCAGTCCTTCCACCCCTGTGCCCTCTTAGATCCACTGCCTTCCTCCTCCTGCATCCCACAGCCCCCCTTCCCTACTCCCCCTCATTACCCCTACCCTCTTGTATTCTTTCTTGCTTCACATATTTTCCTATTGACAGTGCCACTCTCTGGCAGCTAGTGTATATAATTCACTCCATTAGCTCTGTTAGATCTTTCAAGTGTGTGCTTTTGTATGCTTATTGCCAAGCTCCTGTTCAGTTTTGTATTGTACATTCTAATCTTTGCCTGTAATTGAGTTTTACTTTCTTGTTTTATATATTAATCTGTAACATGGAACCTTTGCAAATGAGCCCATGGCTCAAAGGTATTGTAATCCAAGAATGTAATTAATAAATGAATGTATACAGAACTGTATCGCTATTCTAATACTTTCAGATTTTCTGTTACTCTGCACTCAATATATGCATTAGTGTTACATACAGCCGGTGTATTAGGACAAGCTTTGTGTAACACTAATAGTTCAGTGCAACAATACTTAAGAGAGCAAGAACAGGAAAGTCTTAAAAAAAAATGGTTATATCTGTGGTTGTTTACAGACCAAACAGATAGCTCTTTACATGTGTACTAAAAATGAGGAATTGCATTACACGTAATGGTCTGTGATGATACTTATATGGTCAGCACTGTCCTTAGCAATACCACTTTTTTTAAAAAATGATTGCCACATGCAAAAGAAATTTACCTTTGAAAAGTCGAGCCATGACTCTGATGCATGTGCCCGGAGTTACGGCTTAGCTTTTCAAAGTGCAGTTTCTTTTACATGTAGCGATCATTTTGCATTAAATTTTATCTTGCCAAGACCAGTGCTGACCATATTATATGCTATAAAACTTCAGTGTGCTCCATTGGTCCCACACCCCTCCTGGAGTGTATCTGCCACCTGCCTGGGTCGATACTGGGAAGGAGTTGATTGTAGAGATTACTGTACCCACTGCTTGTAGTCCTGGATCCCTCTCACAGTGTATCTTCCTGTTCGCCCTCCATTGATGGATCTCCATGCCAGAGTTCTTGGTCTCGCTCCACTCCCCTCTCTATCACCCCCATGGCACATAACTAATTATCTATACAGTTGTATATCTGACACTACCATCTTAGCACTGTCCTTGACAATATAATGTTTAATGTGAAAGGATCGCCCCATGTAAAAGAAATTGCTCTTTGAAAAGTCAAGCCATGACTCTGATGTGCATGCCCGGAGTCAGGACTCAACTTTACAAAGTGCAATTTCTTTTACATTTAGTGATAATTTTGTATTAAACATTATAGTCCCAGGAGGGAGCTGCTTGTAGAGGTTGCTACTCCCACTGTTTGAAATCCTGTGTCCAACTTGTAGTGTATTCTCCTGTTCCACTCCAGACCTTTTGGCCTCTCTCTCCATTCCCCTCTTTCCAGCAACCCCATGAAACATAACTAGTTATCTACTGTTGCATGTCTGTGAGCCCTTTACAGTAGTGATTGTCTCCAGTCCTCTTTCACAGCGGTCGAAAACTGGATCACCTCCAAACGCCTTGTCATTAACTATAAAAAAACCAAATGCATGCTTTTCACGCATCAGTTAAATTCCAAGATAGGTAGTTTCCCTCAAATACTATCGGGGTCTCTGACCCCCTTGGAATTCGCCCATTCCTTCAAATATCTGGGCATTACCTTGGATCCTGGCCTTACCTATCATGATCATATTCGACATCTGTCGAAGGCGCTAAACATTAGACTAGGGCTATTGCACCGCTTTAAACATTGTTTAACCCACGAGGCCCTTAAGGGCGCTATCTCCTCCTCTGTTCTCCCCTGCTTGACTATGGACTTCTTACTTTGGAGGGGCAAGCTCCTCAGCTCTGGCTAGCCTAGACTTGTCTTAAATAGGGCCTGCCGCTTTTTACTAGGTGCGATAGACTTACCCATACCTGTAGATTATATCAGGATACAAATTGGCTTGACCTTGACAATAGAATCAAATTCCACACTTGTGTCCTAGCTAAAAAAATCTCATTGGGGCTCTCCCCTGCAACCCTTAACCCCTTACTCACCATTGACCAAAAAGCCCATCACACACGTAACTCAGACTCTCTACATCTCTCCATTCCCTCCTGTCTTACAACACAATTCCAAAGATCCTTCTGCTACCAGGCACCCTTTTGGTTTAACTCCCTACCCAGCACACTCTGTCTTGAACAGGGAATTGGACAGTTCAAGGCACTCCTGGGTTCACACCTTCGGGCCACAAGCATCTGCAGCTGTAAATGATTCCAAGGCCCTGCCCTGACAACTTTGACAACGGCCTCTGGCCTGCCTCTCCCTACACCCTCTAGCCGTCTTCTCAGGGTGTAAACTCCCCAACACCTACAAACCACCCCCTCTGCACCAGCTTAGGTCTGCTAGACTTCTATGACTAGTAAAGTTACCTCGCTTCCTTACCTTGTAACACTCATTATACTGTTAGTATGCACTACCAGTATTGCGAACTCTGTCCTAATTGCATATGACATAGATCCATGTGATTAAGTCTGTAACATTTCCCTGTATTACTTTATTTTCTGTCAAATTGTTTGTTTTAGCTCTGTAAGCATTATACGTGATGTGGAACCTTTGTAAAGGAGTCTTTGACTCAAAGGTATTTCTGATTCCCTAAATAAACAAATAAACAAATATTGCCAAGGATAGTGCTGACCATATAGTTATATATGCTGTTGCAATTCAGTTTGCTTCATTGGTCCTGAACCCTTCCTAGAGTGTGTCTGCCAGCTACCTGTGTTAGTCCCAGGAGGGAGCTGCTTGTAGAGGTTGCTACTCCCACTGTTTGAAATCCTGTGTCCAACTTGTAGTGTATTCTCCTGTTCCACTCCAGACCTTTTGGCCTCTCTCTCCATTCCCCTCTTTCCAGCAACCACATGAAACATAACTAGTTATCTACTGTTGCACGTCTGTGAGCCCTTTACAGTAGTGATTTAGTATGACTCCATTTTTATGTATACAGAACTGTCTCACTGTTCTAATACACTTTCAGAGTTTCCCTGTTATTCTGCACTGGACATATGCATTAGTGTTACACACAGCCTGTTTATTAGGACAAGCAGTGTGCAACACTAACAATTCAGTGTGACAATATTTAGACAGCCAGAACAGGAGAGTCTTTAAAAATATTGTTACAGCTGTGGGTGTTTACAGAACAAATAGACAGCACTTTACATGTGTACTAAAAGTAAGGCTTGTATCAGACATAATGGTCTGTGAATGACAATGGGGAAATGAAACACTTTAAATAGATTTACTGCCACAATGATAAAATGGACAGTAAGCATAACACAGAAGTACTGGTTAAAAGTAAATCATATTATAAGTGAGATAATCACAATATCCGCTTAAAAATCTGAATCCACCTGCTGTCTACTCAATCCCTTTTACCCCCACCCAACCCTCTACTCAGCACCCACCATCACTCACCCCCTGCCAACACCACTCACTTACCAGATTCGGTCTAGTACCATAGATCCAGTCTACAACCTGAAACATGTCCTCCTGGAACTGCGAAATTCAATCCACATATTAATTCTACATCCGTTGTCAGAGTATAGTATTAGCAGCCATTTTGGCCCTGGCTGGAGTTAGATTCCACTTGCAGCAATGGGCTCCTTGATTTTGAACTAGTGTTGCTTAGAATTTGGGGTCAGAATCTGAACAGTCCCTCCAGATTTATTTTGATGTCAGCAGATTCAGCCCTTCCAACTGTTATTAATGTTATCAACTCCATTACATGCAGTATACTGTATATGCATATAGGCATTAGGGAGGGTTGCTTTGTTTCTTGTTTTGTTCCATTTTGTTGGACCCCACTGATTGAGCCGGAAACATTGCTATGTACTGTACTCAGTAGTGTTCTTCCTTGACCAGCATAGTACTTAAATTTACAAGACAAATAACATACACTATTTGTAATTTAATATAAGGTTTGGCATGGAAAATCAATAAAAATTTTACGTAATAAAACAAAAAATATATAAGGTTTGGCATACAATTTGCCATACAGTTAGCTGCAGTTACAGGTACATAAGGTGTTTTTTAAAAAGTGGGTTCTGAGATTTGTTTTAAAACATAAAAGATAATTCTTTAATGTTTCATGGTAATACATTCCAGAATATTGGTGCAGTAAAACCAAGAGCTTTTTGATTCACGTTTGTTGACACCTGGGTTCATGGAGTAGATGTTTGTCATTCAATCGAAGGCCACAAGTGGCAGTGGAGTGAGTAAAAAGTCTGTATAGGGATAATGGGGATATTTTTGTTTGGGTTTTCAGGGCTTTAGGAAGAAAGGACTGGAGAGCATAGGATCTGACTGCTCTGGGCAGTATCATCCAAGATTTGCATATGGCGTGCAGTGATGGGTCATTCTAGGAGCCCTAGGACAAAACAACAAATGTTACTATAGGTAGTATCCCTTTTGACAAGTGTTCCAGGCAAGACTGCATGGTAGGACAGTAGGCCATACTTTAACATTGGGAAGAAGACTCCTTGTGCAACAGATTGGTGGGTTTTATCGGTTATGTTTTGTCCAAAGCCCTGATTTTTCTGTGGCACTTTGGTACCAAGTTCTACAGCAGGATTACTGTTTGTCACACAACTTCTGTGGTGGTGGTTTGTAATTTCTGGGGAAGTTCTGTGGCACTTATTACCTGTCATGTCACTGCATCAGCTTGTCATCCTTACACTACGTCCATCACAATGGCCATGGCACCAGGGATGAGGGAACACACAATACCACTAGTTCAAACAATAAACCCACAGATGTTTAGAAATATATTTTTTTAAAACAGCTAAAAATATATCACTTAATATCCTGTCTTATTCCATAAATGAAGTACACAGAGGGGACCTTATGTGATAAATGATTTATCTATACGCATGCTGTTTATGCCACTCATGAGGTCCCCACTGCATATCACTAACTTATTTATGTGCAATCTGTAATGTAGTTTAAAAAAATACATTTTCCTTTTGTGTCTTAAAATTGTATCCTCATTCATACAAGTCTCTTTGGAAACAAAATAAACAAAATAGTGGAAAGATTTCAAGACCCATTTTTCATGCCATCCCACTTCTCCTGATGCACTACATCACCCCGTCAGGCCATGATGAGCATGTGAAATGCCCAGCCCATCACAAGGTGTCACCTGTGTGGCAGAACACTGCGCCATACCTTCTCAGGTTGGAGTGGTGGTGTGCAACAGCACTGATCTCCATCCTCATGCTGCCCAGTCAGGTTGCTAAGCTCGTCCTCAAACTTGAGTCACCAGCACAAGAACACAACATGCTACTCCCTGGCCCAATGGCCTGTCCTGTACACAACATTTCTTCATAACTTTTAAGTAATTCTATCAACCCATAATAACATGCAATCAATAACCCTGGCAAAAATGCATACAGCGCAAGTACTCATTTAACAGGTCTGTTCTTTCAGCAGGTCTACACATTATTATATTCCACCTTTCAAGGCATAATTCTTTTTTGATTTTTTTTTTTAAAGACAGGTTAATTCATTTCACCAGTTATTCATTTCAGAGGGCTTCCCTATACCATAAAGGCACAAATAAATCAGTAACTGAGGTGCTGACCTATAATTATGTACTCCCCACCAATTTAAAACAAAATTATTCTTTTAAATGATCTGGCCAAGTGATGCAATACCTGGGGATAAAACTGACCAAGAACCCAATTCATTCAGAGCTATTGAATTTAGAACCTCTAACAATAACCCTGACAGAGGACCTCTCTGGATGAACATATCTTCCCCTAAGTTTCCTTAATAGAACTGACACGATTAAATAAAATGTTTTCCCCCGTATCCTATTTTTTCTACAAACCTTGCCATTTACCCCTCTAATCTATATTTCCAAGCATGGGACAGACTTATTTCCCAATTTATTTGGCGGGGTAAACCCCCAAGAATTGGATATTCCATTTTACAGGCACCCAGGGAGAAAGGTGGACTAAATCTCCCAGATCTCAGAAAATATGACCTGGCAGCACAGCTTTGGGTGGTTTTGATCTGGATGAACCCAGTATACACTGCACATTGGAAAAAATTAGAGCAGACTTGGGGAGACCTCTTTGAAGCTCAAAAACCTTTCTCCAGCCACCCTCCCAAATGTAGTTCACTCGGGCTTTACCCGACATACACTAGAGAAGCACTTTGAGCTTGGCTTAAGTTAAGAAATCAACAACTTTCCACCCAGGAAAGACTTTATTTTGCAGCTTTGGTCTATGATGCAGAAATTAACAGAGGACAAAGTGCCATGACCTTTGATGCCTGGCAGAGACATGGAATAAAATACATCTTCCAAATCATAGGTCCAAATGGGCTTCTCCCATTTGTACCTTTACATGCAAAATACCAGATACCCCACAAGTATTTTATTTCTTATTTACATATTAAGTCATATCTTAGTAGTCAAGAGGTAGACCTTTCAGCTATAAACACAGACCCCTCCCCATTGGCCACTCTGAGTCACACACATATCCTGGACTCTCCTACAGAGCATTTAATCAGCAGCATCTATCTGGCTCTGCATTGGTGGCAAAGTGATTCTATGGAATCTGCCAGACTTCGATGGTCAAAGGAGCTAGACAGAGAGGTGCCGGGTGTGGGGTGGTTTGGATCTGCGCTCCAGGTTTTGAAACTTCCCCCTCTCTTTATTGAAAGGAATATGCCTGGAAACTCAGGTCTAGATTTTTCGGAACTCTGGCAATCTTGGTAAAATATGAGGAAATTACCAGAGTAGAATGTTGGAGGGGCTGCAGTTCCAACAATGCACACCAAAGCCACATTTTATGGCACTGTCCTAAACTAACTCTTGATTGGCAACAGATATTAAAGGAATTGACTGAAATTTACAGCTGTCCAGATCTTTTTACTGCCATCTATGTGTTCACTTTTGTTAAGCCAGAAGTAATCCGAATAGACTGGGCAGTACTAAAGCAAATTACTTTTTTGATTCTGGCAGCCCACAAAGCTATTACCAGACTATTGCGTACAGATAGAATTCCAACTAAACAAATGTGGCTGGCCATAGTCAGAGACATATATTCCCTGGAACATCTCTCTCCCAGACTCTCAAATAAAGTTGCAAAATTTGAGATCAGATGGAGAAAATGGGTACTGTACCAGCTTGAACATTATAAAGATTTTGTCCCCTGAAAAAACGGTGGGGTGGAGAGGAAAGGGAAAAAGGGGGGGGAGAGGGACTCTAGCAATGAAACCTCCTGTTATGGACATCATCTCCTCCATATATATATATATATATATATAGAAATAATGTATGCCCTGATAAAAGTAAAAGCTATGAGTTAAATGGATAACTTGAATTAGAATACACAAGACGTCATACATTAAAAGATATAAATTTATTATGACCGCATTGCAAAGATAAGACACTTATTCCAAATACCTAAAGCTTTTTAGGTGGATTTAATATGTCAACTTATGTTTCACTGCCTTTTAAGCTATTATATCTATGTATAACAGTATCTTAACCAGAGATGTAATGAATTATTTTGCCTAGAATTGTGAAGTTATATGCTGTATTAACTGAGTGTAGATTTCTGTTATAAAATTTTTGGAAAATAAATAAAGCTTGAATTTGAAACAAAAGGCACAAATAAATCAGCCCAAAGTAAGGTATTCAACTAACAGGTCTGGACTATTGTCAAGTATTTGTTTAAGTTAGTTCCACCCAGTGCGTTTACTTCAAAACTGAAAATTTTATTAGGTTTTTATAAAACTGGGAAGAGTAAACCCTGCATTTTAGTTGTTTTTTACATGTGCATCAAATCTATTTGATGCACAGGTAAAATCAAGTGTGCAAAAGCAGGACTGCATCGGTTAAAAAAAAAAAATCAAGGAATCTTTAGAATTCTCATTTTTGAAACACCGCCACCATTTGTCTTCCTCGCTGTCATGATGCCACTGCATGCCTCTGCTGTGCTGCCATTGTAAAAACAAAAGCCATTACCTTGATGTTTTTTTCTTCTACTGATATGCTTTGAGGAGGGGGGGTGAGAAGAAGCACAGATTCTACCTCCCCTACCGCTGTTCACTGTATGTGTGTGTGTGTGTGTGTGTGTGTACGCACATTACTGCTTTTCCACATCCCTACCTGCTCCTGCAGTGATGCCCTGAAGTAATCGGTTGTTGTTCAATTTAAAAAAAAAAAAAAAAAGAACACAATTGCATTTTCCATGAATTTTTTTCCTGTCCCGCTAAAGCAGTCTGAGCCCAGTCTTACACATACACACACATACAGGAAGGATCAGGGGTAGTGCTGGCAACAGCAGGAAACCAGCACCACTGATTGCAATAAAGGACAAAACTGGTACAAAACATGCAAGATGATGTCATTGTAATGACATCATTGCATAGCAGGCGGAAGGACTATTTTGCCTTAAATTCTTATAAGAAACTGTTCTAACCACATATAAATATGATTTTTCCAACTGTAAAAAAACATTTTTTATAAGCGCCATAAGACACTTTGGGGGTGTGCATTGAACATATATTTCTGCATTTCCAGGGTCTGAAAGCACTCGGCCTACAGCTGCAATTCTCACCAAGGCCCTGGGCATATGGTAATATCTGTTCAACACACACCCTGTCTTGTCTTATTACTTACATAATGCAGGTTGAGCAAATGTCACAGTACCTGATGTGCTCTGCCACTTCCGCAGGGAGTAAAAGCAGTGATAGATAAATGACTATTCATTTCTGTGGCAGAATACAGCTCTGTCACTAGCTAAAGTATGATGTGAATTCATTAATAACATACAATACTGAGCACAGAGGAGCTTTGGATATAAAAGAAGGTGAAAGTAACCAGGTGCTATGGAAAAACTGTAATGTTAATGAAGAATCACCAAGAACAGTGAGATATTCTGCAGAAGGTTGCAACTTCTGTGCAAAATTCTGCAGCCACAAAATTCTAGGGGCCTTGGTTTTGTCATACTCTGTTGGTCAATCCAAATTTGCAGTTTACAAGCTTTACAGTTTTTGAGATGTGATCCAGAAAGTCAAGGTTTTGATCCACGAGAACTCTTAAATATTTAAAGTTAGCCACCTCTCCTAGGATAGTACCATGACGACAGCAGACTTTGAGATTATTTAGTTTCCTTTTGGTTTTGAATATTGACTCAGACAGCATTGTTTTAGATTTATGAATGTTTATATGATTATTATCTGTGAAGTAATGAAGGATGCTACCGAAATCAGCATTTAGCTTGGCATTTAGTACATCCGTATTTTCGGAGCTGGTTTATCTAATCAAGTCATTTACATATAGTAGAGTCTTACAGACCAGAGTGGCTGGGTGTAGGGTGTCAGTAAACACTGACAATGTATTGGACCCAAAACTGACCCCTAAGTCACACTAATAAAAGGAAGGGAATTATCAGGCATAACAGTACCTACTGTAACTGGAATAATTGTACTCTACCAAATAAATTGTTTCTAAACCAGATCAAGGAATTATCAGAAACTTACACACTTGGTAATCAATTGATTAGTATGTCATGATTAACAAGGTTGAAGCCTTTAGTAAGAGCCACAAATATGGCCCCAGTTATTTTACCTTGGTATATTTACATTCTGACATCATTGGTGAAATTGATGAAGCTGCGTTAGTGCTGTGTTCTTTTCTAAATCCATGCTGCAGACTGGACAGTAATTTTGTGGCATCCAGGTAACCAGTGAGTTGTGAAGGCACTGTCTTCTCTAGTAATCTACCTAGGTGAGATATTACTAAAATGGGGTGATAATCTGTGGTCAGTATGGGGTCCCCAGCCTTGATGATAGGGATTATGTAAGCAGCTTTCCAGACATCAGGAACAGTAACAGTGGTCAGCAACATGTTGACCATGGTAGTTTAGGGGTCACTGTTACTTGAGTTGTGACACAGCTTTCAAAATAGCCATGAGTCTATCAGGCTGGATGCACTGAGGAGGCATCTATGAGATGTGCCCCAGTGCTCCTTGTGAAAATCTGCTTCCAGGTCTGGCATCAGATTAGCTAACTGGTTTGTTTTGTTTTTGTTTTTGTTTTTCAGATTTCAGTCTCCAGTGGTCCCAACTCCCGGCATTTTCCAGCAGATTATTGCAGATGGCTTTTCTGTTGGAATTGTTGCCTTTGCAGTTGCCTTTTCTGTTGCAAAAGTCTATTCAATCAAACATGATTATGTCATAAATGGTAGCCAGGTAAACAACAAATGTATGGTGTATTGCTTTTTCCATCACTTGTTTTTGAGAGTTAATATATAGAGCATGAACAGGGGTAATATACAATGCAATATTCCAAATATTTGCTTGTAGTAATACCACAAAACACAGATGAAGAAATGAAATGGGAGAAGGGTCGTTACCTGCAAGATAAGCATGATAACATCGTCACATGAAGGCATTCTGGATAAAAGTTCTGCTTCTTATAATAAACAGAATACATGTAGAAATCTTTTTAACTGTTTACTTAATGGGGTTTTCAATAACAGAATCTAAACAGAGAATACAAATGTTACATAACAAGCCATCGACCATGAAAAGCTAAACAGAGTCCAAAAATGAAAAGTCCCACATACAAGGCACGACACCTGTAAGAGCAAAAGAGAATAAGTCCAGCATGAAGGATCTGTAACTCTGTTGTGCTCCTCTCAACACAAGAATATGCATACAGCACTACACTGGAATTCCCAGATCCTCACACTGGAACATTTACTTAAAGGACTTATGTCATGGTTTGGTGGGGCAGTGGGCAAATCTTTCCACACCCCTGTCAAGTGGTATATAAACCATGCAATCCCAAGCATCATTTGGATGTTTGGTTGCTGCAGCCTTAGAGCTGCAATGTTCCTGCCCTCACTGCTCACCCTACCTTTGCCTTGTGTCCATTGCTGCTCAGGCATCCCACCTTGCCTCCTCCCATCCTCTGTGGCAGCCTATCCAGCCTGTAGTTTCTTCCATGCTTTGACTTCCAGATTCTCCCAGTTTTCTGCTCTCTGTGCCTGCTGTCTTCTTTTTTTTCCATGCTTGTTTCCAATTTCTCCCAGATGTCTGTTCTCTTTCCTCTAGCAACCTTGGCTGGCCATCCTTCATACAGGCCACCTGGATCCTGCTGTTTTCTGAGTAATTTCTGCTGCTTGCTTGTCCAGTCTCACTTTGTTTGCTGCGCCTCCTTGCTTCTACTAGTTTCCTGTGCCCAGCTGCTCTCTCTGGTCAGGTGTCTTGTCCCCTCATCCCTTGCTATATATTTCTGCCTACTCCTGCATCCCTGCCAGGTTTTTCTGCCCTGCATTGCCTTATCCTTGCCCCTCCCTCTGCTTACTCTTTGCTCTCCTTTGAAGATCTTCCTCTCATCCATTTCCTGCCCGATGTCTCCCATGCTCCTGGCTGTCACATTCTCCTCTTGGGGCTGCTGCCATCTGTGCTCTGATATTTTTGCTTTTGTGGATGTATACCATTACCTCTACTACCTAGCCAGTATTTACTCTCCTTGTCATAAGTGATCTGCTATCTAGCCAGTTATTTTGCCCTCCTCACACAAATGAATGGCAACCCAGGCCTTGGTTCCCTAGAGGTTTCTTCCACCCAGGGGTCTGCTTCTCCATGCTAAAGGTCATAATATGAGTTAAATATTAATTTATTTCACTGACAGTTTGGGATGGCTGGCAGCCCTGTATCCTCACTAGCTACCTAAACTCTGACTAGAGACGGTATGGCTGCAGCTGAGATTGTGGGTGGAACATGGCACTGTCCGCCATATCCAAGATGGCAGTCGCAGTTCTCTGCATATGCAGAATGACTTGTGCATGTGCACACTGAACTCTGGTGACATAGCGGTACAGTCTGCTGTTTTTAAGATGGCCATTGGAGCCCAGTGCGCATGTGCAAGGTGCTGCACCTGCACAGAGAACTCCAGCGGCCATGTTGGAAATGTCAGACTGTGACGCTGTGCTGCCGGAGCTCAGTGTACATGCGCAAGCCATTGCACATGCGCGCAGAGAACTCCAGCCACCATCTTGGACACAGTGGAGAGTGACATGTTCTGCTGGTAGTGAAGGACAAAATACTGCAGTGAATGTGCAGTGATTGCCATTCACCTCCACCATTTAACAAGACCATTCGATATTCAGAAGGCTCCGTTTTCTCTACAGTGTTTGCAAGATATCTGTCAGGCTACACCCACTGCAGCCATAAAAAGCAGTTCAGAGTATGGCAGAGATCACAGTAAAGACTAACCTACCAACCTGCCAAACAGAAAGCCGTGCTCAAATGCAACACTATTCCACAGCTAAACAGCAGGTAATGTGACCAAATAGCAAACACTTTTTAGTACAAGATTAAAAATACTGGCATAAATAACAGGCAACAGAGCACACCCAACATTTCATGCATGTGTGTGCTTTTCTACTAAACAGAAGTTTTCTATCTGGCTGAATTATTTGCTGTTTGGCTGTTAAATGATGTGACATCGGAGCCCAGCTCTTGGTTTGGACAAACTGTATATCTTGAACTCTGGCATCCCCTTCTTTGGTTCCATGTGATATGAGCGAACACAAAATCATGTTTGCCATATCAGTGAGTGCACATCAGTGAAAACACAGAAGGCAACATGCACTACACTGATCACAAAAACAGTGCCCATCAGCACCATACTCTAAACATGAAATAATCTTTTTTTTATCCGAAGGGCCATGCCCCTCACTCCCATTATTAGTGTTCTCAACTTCGAGGGGGGCCTGATACTGGGGTACAGGAGCATCCTCGGGAGGGAGGAATTTGGATCTGGACATACAGGGTAAAAAATATTAAGTCCCAATCACAACCAGCATCAAAAACAATTTAGCATATGCAGCTACAGTAGCTCCAAACTTAGAGTCCCTCACACCACAGGCACACACCCTACCACTAAGCCAAATGGCCAGCATGGAATTGCTTGTCCACACTTCTTCCCATATGCTGTTCCCCTTTACCTCCTTATTATAGTCGCCATACTGTACCTCTTTTCAGCAATTCTTGATAATTGCAGTCACTGTTCTCCTCCTTGCTATCCTTTATTTGCCCTAATGTCAGGCAATCAAATTGAGTCGCTCATATTGAGTCACCCATATCACTGGATACCTCCTTCTTCATTGCTAGCATCCCCTTCTCCAGACTATATCTCTTTTTACCTTATGAGAAAGAGGTGCTACATCTGTCATTCCTTGTTCATCTGGGCTGTCATCCCTAAGGTACCTTTTGCCTAAGGGGAAGCTTTGTCAAGAAGATTCCTGTGCTTTTACTGACATCTGAAAGTTAGCTAGTTAGTTAAAGCTTTATTTGTTCAGTTGAAAGACCATTACAAAAGCAAAAAATATTGTCAGTACAATTACTCGTACACTTATGTACAATTACCTAAACGAATAAGATTTCATTAAGAACCTTTCCTTTCTTCATATTCCTATACAGGGTATAAAAAACATTGTTCTCTTTATATTCTTTAAATCAATGGCCATCTTTCCCTACCGTGAAGGATAAATACATAAAGAATATAGAACATTGCTTAAAAAATATGAGCTCCTTGCTTTATGTGCTTATAAGTTCTGTTCCAATTTAACCTTACTTAAATTTATTTCAAGTATAGACTCCCTCAAGGTACTGCATACAACACTCCTTATGCCTCCTTTTTCTGACCACTGCCTTACATGAGTGCAAAACTTTAGAAGAGCTTGTAGCTTAGGCCAGACGTAAACTTTACAAGAGGGATTCTCATATTAAACATCATTTAACCAAAATTAGTTTGCATACTCAACTCGTTGCTTTCTGTATAGGTTGAGAGTCAAATGACATACTTATGTATCATATTTCTGCTAACTATATCCAGCACCTAATAGTTCTCCATCCTTATGTCTGACAAACCTCACTTGGTCAGAATTTGGTCTATATACTTAACATATCAATACTTTCTGTATCAACGAAAGGCCATTAACATACTTATACAGCATTTTTCTGTTTGGACCAATCCAATGTCTGCATATTTAGTCATTATTTTGACAGAGAACTCCCAGCTGGATTTAAGTCTGCATACTTGATGTACATTTTCTGTATCAACTAGGTACCCATTATCATACTTGCAGCTAGTTTTTCTACCTTATCCACTTTCTTTTTTTGCAGTTTAACTTTTTATTGAATTATGGAGATACCATCAATATTACACATGTATTTACATTACAATCAACAATTCATATGGAACATACAGTGCATTATGCATCATAAACAACAAATGTTCTCAACTTTTTATACCCACCCAAGCCTATGGGCTGGAAGTGAGTCAGACAAATAAAGTAACCTGAGAATTACAGGATGTTTAAGGAGAAGTGATCTTGTGGGAGGGGATCTGCCCTCCATCAGATATACTTTGGATGACAAAGGGTGGCAAGAGAGGGCGTGTGGTGGGGGGGAGGGGTAGTCTTCAGTGAGGCTTTAACTTGTCCCCACTATAGGAGTTGTGGGGGTGGAGGAAGTGCACTGCATATAGTGCAGGAAAGGAGTCCACCTCTCCATGTAGATCCGCAATGTGCCAATGTTCAGATGTGTAAGCCTGGAGTAACCAGCCAGCTTAGCCATGGCCGTCAGCCAAGCCGTAAGGGATGGGACCTCCTTAGTTCTCCACCTGCATACTATGAGCCATTTGAGGCTTCCACAGAGGCCTGCAAGAGCCATGTCAAACTTGGGCCCGTTAGTTTACAACCAGAGGAAGGAATACCCAGAGCCCAAAACCCTGGTGCAGTGGGGACTTGGTGACCCAGAATACTGGAATAGCATTGAACTACCTCAGACCAAAACAAACATAATGAGTCACACTGCCAGATCACATGCAGGAGATCTGCTCCTTTGGCATCACACCTCCAACAGACATCCTCCTGCATTAGACCCATTTTTAGTAGGAATGCTGGGGTTCGGTACCAGAGGTTCCTTACTTTATTTTGGATAAAGTAGCTTCGGGGGTCCACACCGGAGGTTTCTGCAGTGACCCAGCTATTTCTCCATTAAGGCCCTGATATCATCATGCCCAGCATTCTTTGCCCCTTTACTTTCTCCGGCAAGGAGAGGTCGGGCAAGTCCTCTCTCATGAACTTATAAATCTGGCCTGCCAGGTCTCTCTTGAGTTGTGACCATTTATCTAAAGGTAGTTTCTTAGGGATGACTTTGTCCTTGGATTGGCAGATAGCACAAGAATACCCTCGCTTAAGCCATACTGAGTATAGGTGTCTAAGCTGTAAGTACCTCCAAAATTCCTTTTTCTCCAATTTGTACCTTATTTGTAAAGATGTAAAGCTATCAAGGGTGAGCCCATCCCCCATTAGAATATCCCTCAGTCTAACAATCTAGTTATCCTTCCACCCTTCCCATATGAGTGGGCTTTGGTTAATTGTCCAGCTAGTGTTATTCCATAAATTTAAGAGAGGTCCTGGGTTCAAATATGAGTTGCTGATGACCCCTAGCTGGTGCCAAGCCCTGTGGGCAGCCTTAATGGTCAACCAATGCTGAAATATAGGAGGAAGGGGGTTGCCCAGGTACCCCGTAAGGTGATTACCTAGGAGGCGTCTTTTTCAATTGCTTCCCGGGCTGGTAGAGTTTCAGCCTCATCCCTGAATGACTTACAAGTGTTGGCCACCGAGGAGACATAGGCATAATATTGGAAATGAGGAAGGCCCCACCCCCACCCCCTTATTCCAAGGGGCTCGAAGCTTAGCTCTGCTCCTACAAGCTATTTTCCCATATGAAAGTACTTATTACAGCATCCAATTTTTGGAACCACTTTTTTGGAATTTCAATTGGAAGGTGAGAAAGTAAGTAATAAACCCTTGGTGCCATCATCATTTTGATTGCTGCTACCTTCCCGGGTAGGGCGAGATTTAGTTGTTTCCATCTCATAGCTTCCTCCTTTAGGCTAGTAACCAGTGAAGCAAGATTAGCCTCAGGTAAGAAGGATACAAGAAATACAACCCTTATGCTCAAATATTTAATACCCCTCTTAGCACATACTAGCCTCACCTGTGAAATAAATTCAGATGTTAGCACAGTATTTAGGGGAAGGGCCTCTATTTTCCCTTGGTTAACTCTTAATCCAGAAATGACAGAAAAGGCCTGTAAAAGGTCAACAATGTACTTTGTACTGGCATGAAAATCAGCAGTTAAGATTAAGCAGTCATCCGCATATAACAGGGCGGAGTGAGAAATGCTACCCATACTTATGCCCTTAATGTTGAGGTGTTCCCTAATCACACTGCCCAAGGCCTCAATGACTAGAACAAATAACATTGGTGACAGTGGACACCCCTGCCTAGTACCTCTGTGTAATTCTATTGGGTCTGAGAGAATATTGTTTGTCAACAATCTGGCCCTAGGAGCTATGTAGAGAGTCTTTATCCAGCTTCTAAACTCCATGCCGAAGTTGTAGTGTTTTAAAATTGCATGTAAAAAGTCCCACGCGACTGAATCCACCGAAATGGCTGCAGCCAGTGTGGAGATTTGACCCGCCCTATGTATGAGGGACACCAGGGATCTAAGATGATCTGTGCTGGCTCGGCCCTTCACAAAACCCACTTGAGAGGTTTGAATTAAGCTTGGAAGTACTGACTCCAGATCAGTTTCTAGCACTTTCGCTAGGATCTTGGTGTCTGCATTAATAAGTGAAATGGGCCTGGAACTCGTTGGGAGAGTGGGGTCCTTCCCCTCTTTCAGGAGGACCATAATAATCGCCTCTCTAAGAGTAGTAGGGAGGGTCTCTTTTAGCAGGGCTTCTTGTAGCATATCCCTCACGGGGAGAGCGGCAGCCTCCTGTACTACCTTGTAAAAGTTTGTTGAATATCCATCCCCCCAGGGCTTTCCGCGTAGCCATTCTCTTAATTGCATCCCTGATTTCTTGCACTTCTATGGGCCCCTCCAGCTGCCCACGTTGCATATTAGTAAGCTTAGAAAGCTTCATGCCTTTCATAAAATTACCAAACTTTGCTTTATCCCAAGTAATATGAGAGCTGTGCAGGGAGCCATAAAAGGACAGCATGATTTTATTAATGGACTCAGATTTACTAACTTTTTCTCCTTTTCTGTTCTGCAGTTGCATTATGTGCCTGTGTGCTTGTTGTTTTTTCAGCCTATATGCCAGTTGTTTGCCAGTCTTTTCTCCCCTGCCCAGTATTTGTGTTTCAATCGCAAGGTTTGAAGTTCTGCCTTACAGGATACCAGCGTAGTTAGCTTCATCCTGAGATTCAAAAGTTCACACAGGAGTTCTGGATTTTGAAGTTTATTGGAATCTTTTTTATATTGCTTTTCCTTTTCCCCCAGTCCACCTTCCTACTCCCTTCACTCTTTTTCCCTCTGTTTCCTGTGATGGGAGGCATAGCTTATAATTCAGCCCCTCAATGAGGCTTTAAATGCCTCCCATATGGCAACTGCCGAGGCAGACCCCAGAGGGTTATCCAAAAAGTAAATCTGTGTCTCACACTGAAGCCATTCCCTAAATTCCACCTCCTGTAATAGTAGGGGGTCCAGCCTCCAGCTGACTGATCTATGGCCTGGGATAGAGGGTATCATGGAAAGTGTCAGTGGAACATGGTCGGACATATACAGGGGGGCAATTGTTACATCTAGTGTCTCACTCAAAATATTCGGGGAAGTGAACCAGTAATCAATACTACTGACAACTTGTTTGGCATCAGAAAAATAGATATAGTCCCTCGTATCTGGATAGGCTACTCTCCAAATGTCTTGTAACTTGTGCAGATTGAGTAGATCCTTCAGTGCTTTGATGGACCGGGGGTGTGAGTGAGGTTTGGAGTTGGATCTATCCAGAAGGGCATCCAATGCTAAGTTAAAATCCCCCCTAATAAGATATCCATCTTGCCTACTGCCATCTGTGTTAGCACTTGTGAAAGTTTGTAAAGGAACTCCGGGGTATCAATATTTGGGGTATATATGTTGGCCAAGAGGACATCCCCCATGGGGGTGGAAACCCTGGCTAATACCCACCTCCCTTCCTTGTCCACACTCTGTTCCTGCAATTGCCATTTTAGGTTTTTGCGACATAAAATAGAGACCCCCCCTTTAGTGTTGCTAGCCGAGCTATGCACCTCTCAGCCTACCCACTCCCTAACCAGTTTGTGAGCTTCCTTGTGGTTCAATTTTGTCTCCTACAAGAAGGCTATTTGGGATCTCAGGGTTTTATGTCTTGCTAGAATTTTTTTCCATTTAATAGGTGACTTCAGGCCCCTCACATTCCAGGAAGTGACAGTTATCATGTCCTTACCCGCCATCTTCTATACTTATTACCACCTCCAGGGCCCTTGGCCCAAATGGAAAAATATCGGTGTGGCCATAATGTAGGAGTGCCACCCACAATATGTTTACTACCATGTCCCCCCCTGTAGCCCCCTTCCCTCTAACCCCCCTCTAAAAGACCCACCATCCATAACTTGTTCAGGTTTAAAGATTCCCGTAATTCTTTTCTTCCCTTTTTCTACACTTTAACTCCTGTATCAAACCCTTGTCTAAGAAGGCTTCCTTTAGCAACCCGGCCACCAAAAGGTTTAGTAGTTCCAGGGTCAGGATAGACTTCAAGGTAGTAGCTGGGCTTCTTCTCCTGTCTCTCCCTCACAGTCTGCCCAGTCTTTACATAGGGGAGCCCAGTCAGCCAGCAGGCTCTGATCAGTGATGTCATCAGGTGCCAGGCCATCTGCTTTACCCACATAGTCAGTTAAATCCAGGGCAGTGGGGATTAGATCTCTCAGGGGTTCAAACCTATTGAAAGTTTTGACTGGAGTGTTCGCATGGGAGATCGTGCTGTCATCGGACAAGTTTTGAAGACACTGGCAGCTCCTAGAGTGGTTCCTCATGGGCCTTTTGTAGGAAGTTGCCTTGCCCGGTTTCCTTTGTTGGCCCACTGGACTTTGTGCCACTCGTCAGTTTGCTCCAGTTCTGTCAGCGTTGTTTCTGCAGATATATCCATGGGTGCAGGGGGATTCACCACCTTCTGCCAGGCGGCACCATGGGAAGTCTGTAAGGAACTCCTCAGATCTTGATTTTTAGGCTGGATTGACAAGAGGAAATGTTCCACTTCTCCTGGAGTATTAAACACATGGAATACCCCATTATACTGGACTCTTAGCATAGCAGGGTACCTCAGAAAAGTGGCGATGCCCATCTTGTAAAGTTGCTGCTTCACTCCTGCATAGGCCCGTCTGCATTTGGCAAGCTCCTGTGAATAATCCTGGTACAGTTGAATCGAGCAGCCCTGCCAGGACACAGGTTTTCGCTCCCCCGCCAATCACAAATACCTTTCTTTGACTGGGTAGTTCAGAAACCTGCACAGGATGGGCAAGGGTGCTCACCTTGCTTGGGTTTAGGGGCTAGCGAGCGATGGGCCCTGTTGAGTTCTGATGATGCCTCGTGCTCCAGATTTAACTTTGCCGGTAGGGCATTTTCCAGGAATTAAATCATGTCCTTGCACTCCATGCCTTCTGGTATGCCCACAATATGGATGTTTTGCCATCTAGCCCTATTCTCCATATCATCCACTTTGGATAACAGATACTGAATCTGTCCATGATGCTCCAGTAGCTAGCCAGCTTGTTGGGCCAGTTGTTCAGCCTGAACTTTTGCTGCATTCTCTGTGCCCTCCACTCTGTGAACCAGTAGCTGTAAATCCTCATTTATTTTGGAGGAAGATTGTTTAAGTTCTACTGTGTCCTGTAATACTTTGCTCAACATCACTGTCATTTTTGCGATGTCCTGTGCCATGCTAGGTGTGGAGCTTGATGTGGCCATTGCCTCCTCTGCCACCCAGAGATTGTTGCCCGGCTCTTGCACTCCTGAATAGGCACCGTAAGAACTAGCAGGTGCTGCAGTTGCGGCCGAGAGTGTGGGCGTGCGTTGGTGCCGTGCGTTGGTGCCAGTCAGCTTGTACACGACGAGGTTGCCCGCTGCTTTACCCAATTCAGATGGAAAACAACTCATCGTGTAGCGCAGGTGATCTGGTAACTAGTCTGTGTTGTTGCATACTTAAAAACCTCGAATGAAACATATGGATGGGAGCTTAGGGGTTCACACGGTCGTCTCCTTTGGTTTTAGTGTGTCACCATGTTGGCTGCCAGGCTCCGCCCCCACTTTATCCACTTTCAATAGCTAGAAGTTTTTAGAGAAGCTCTCATTGGGGGTCTTCACTTCAGGCATCAGCCCTCAAAACAGTTCCATTTCTTGCTAATGCAAGCAGGCACAAGAACCTCGGCAAACAGATGAATGCAACCAAGCAGCATCGTCCTATGGGGTTCCCTAATGGTCTAATTGAAAGATTATTTAAGCATACTATTATGCAGCAGTGATTCATCCTAATTACCCTGAAACATTTCTACCTTTTACTATTCTATTTCATCCATCAAGGAATCAATTGATTAAACAACAAGGGAGCTCATTAAAAGACTTATTAGAACAGCTTACTAAAAGCAAAATCTTTAACTCATTTAGACTAGACCAGTACACATTTTTTTAAACCGCATGGAAGTATGAAAAATAGAATAAAAATTACACCAACCAGCATACATAGCTCCCGAAGGGAGTCCTTTAACTTAGCACACCACCTTTACTCAAAGAAGGTATGTGGCAATTAATAAAATCAGGCTCCTCAAACAGAGTCCCCCATCAGTCAAAAAAAAAAAATTATATCACAAAGAGTTAGAGTCCTCTAGAAATAATAATTAAATCATGTGGTCCTTTCCACTGCAGTCCCATTTTCCAGCAACTCATTGTTAGTTACTGGGCCACAGGCAGAGGCTTTAATTTAATTTAAGAGTTTTTCCTCACAAGCAACTGATATCTCTCACCATGACAGCAATTTTTTTTTCCTTTCAGATTGCTGATAGTAAGGTAAATGTACTTAGCTCATGCATCTAAACTCCTACAACCTCTGGCTATTTTCCACTTTCCAGTCACCCACTCCGAAAGTTTGTTTGGCTTGGCAGACACTCTCAAATACTTCTGTTAACTCCAGGCAATCCCAGGCCACATCATATCAAATCCTCCATTTTCAGTCAGTCTTCTACATGAGGCTGTTAGCATCTGTAATAACTTGAAAAAAAAGGAAAAGAATGAGAACGCTCCTCTGAGTGGAATAGCCTTGGGGTAATATAAAGCAGCAACTGTAAACCCCCAGCCCACAGGCAACACTAGCATACCTTTTAAAAGTGAAAAATGAGCATAACAGCACAAGGCGTGATATGAGGTTCCCAAGTTTCCATACATTGCGTCACTCTTCTCAAATCCTCCCTAGCTCAGGAAAAAACTTGGACGGCCCCAAAACACCCCCAAAAAAGGGCTCAGCAGTCCATCAATGAGGCTACTATCACTCGAGCACACATATTCAAGGCTCTTTTTGGTCAATTAATGCAGTAACCCAGCACCAAGCAAAAGAGAAAACAATGCATTCCAAAGGTTATGGGCAGTGTTGACTCTAGTAAAGCGACAATATTACAGCCCAAGATATCTAGCTTTCAGCCTGGGTCAGCCGCTACTACTTTTTGGCATGGAGACTCTTGAAAAGATGTATGCTGCATAATAAAACAACAAACATTTCATTTAGCCAAGCTCGAGCGGCACTACAAAGAAGTATAGTCGGCTGTACTCACATGCGGTAAGTCGGAACTTAATTCACCCACGTAGGACCAAACGCTAAGATAACAATGTTAGTTTCATTCACAAATTAGCAAAAATAGGAGCTGAAAAAGCTAGAAATCAACAAGCAGAGACCAGTCTCCTGGCGTGGCGAGGAGCAGAGCAGCATCATGGCCATCTTGCTGCCCCCCCCAGTCTGAAAGTTAGGTAGTCCCTGTAGCAGAAACAGAGAGAGCGTATGACAAAGTTACATACATGTTGCACAAGCATTGTATGTACAACCTGCTTTCCAGACTATCTCAGTATCTTCCTTTAATTATCAGCTTCCTACAATCATTCCAATTCTGCCAGTCCTTACCCATACTTTTCCCTGTGTTGCATAAGCATTCCTACACAAGGAGCCCTATGGTCCACTGAACCATATAAAGACAGTCAGACTCTTACGACCACCAGCAGAGCACTGATCAGAGCTTTATCAAACTACAGAAAAAGTCAGTTCGGGTTTCAGTGCCCTGCTTATCAGAATGTTTGGGCCTTTTCTTTTCAAGTCAGAATACACCAGACCATTATTTGAGAATTCAGTTTTGTTCACATGTTCACAACCACTGTTCAGACCACAGATGTTTTAGCTGAACAGAGAAATAATTTAATTCATTATTACTGGCTGACACGATGTTTATTACACATTTGGTGGCACCTTACTGTAAACAAACACACAGTGAATTGGGTTTACATTAGTATCCCCCCATATAAAGATGTCAAGGCATGTTCAACATTAAACTTTTCCTAAAAGCATATCCTAATAAGCTTGTAGGTTATTCATGTTTTATTTAGTGTTGGTTGTTTTGTCTTTAACACCTCAGTCTGTGGAATGACATCATTGGTCCATAATTCTCAAAACAAAGATTGTGCCCTTTTGCACACGCATTTGTACATGTAAGTACAACACAGAGGGAATACACATACACCTTAGATATTCAAGTGTGTGTGTGTGTGCGCATGTGTGTGCGTGTATGTTTGTTCAGTAATATCTGCACATAGTTGTGCACAGGGTAATGGTGTATGAGTATATGCGTTGGAAGTAATTGAACTGGAAAAGCAGGTGATTTTAAATATCACAAAGCCATCAGAGACCTTCATGTAATATGAAAATTGACCATTGGTTTTATTTAAAAAGAATCTGTATACAGCCTTAGGAATAAGGCTTGGAGGTCTGATGGTGACCCCATTCATATATAAACCTGGTATTAAAAAAAAATTTGAACCAGCAAATGTTCAGAGTTCCTGACACCATGAGGCAAGCTGATGGTACAGGCTTCAGTACTGATCTAGAGGGACCGCCAGTGTAATGCTACTGTCTCATGCAGAATTATGTGTCAGATGGTGTTATGATGGGACTGTCCACTAAGCACTGAACTAAAAAGATACAGTCAAGCACTTGTGCCTGAGTCAAGATATAAATTGAGGTTTCCAGTGCTGAAAAGCCAGGACTTTGCAAAGTTGTCCTATTCCCTGAAAGGGCTTATTATAGAAAAGAAAACTGATTAGGAGAATCACAAATACTTAAGTTTTACAGAATATTTTTCTTACCATGCCTGCAGGAATTAATAGCATTTGGCATAAGCAACATCTTTTGTGGAGCTTTCAGGGGGTTTGCAGCAAGTACATCTCTTTCAAGGTCAGCTGTACAGGAGAGTACAGGAGGCAAAACACAGGTACTGTAAATGCTTCATTATTGCTACATAAGAAGTTTTGTTTTTTCATATGTAATGCGGAAAATGTTTATGGTAATCTTTTTATCACAGGTTGCTGGTCTGATTTCAGCTGTGGTGGTCATGATTGTCATTTTGGCAATAGGATTTCTTCTGGAACCACTTCAAAAGGTACTTCATTCAGGAAACTATTCCATTTTCATACACATTCTTTAAATTCTGAATCAGCTTTACTGGTATTTGTATCTGTCATTTTCAGAACAACAGTGGTGTAATGTTCAGCAACAGGTTCCATTGTAACCAATGATATCCTAACACTAGTTACACTACTCTCTAGCCTTAACTAGTTATAATACTAGATATTGCTGTGTTTAAAATGTATCAGGTTGATAGGATTAACCATTGAGCCTTGCTGGGCTATGCTGTAATCCAGCCCTGTTGTTACCTGGAGTTACAGAGAGTTATAAGTCATGACATGGCAAAACCTCCCACTGAGCACCACTGCTTCAGTGTTTTTTGTTGAAGAAAAAGTAATTTTCTCAGCATTTCCATAGGTCATTTGATTGCAAGTGTGACACAAACTGCCCCTTGGGCTGTCCCAGTTTACAGGGCAGTTTTGTGGGAACTTCTGATACTCTGCCACTACCTGGTTATATCAGAAAACCACTTTTGTCCCTGCTCAGGATCAGAAAGATCAACACAATAACTATTGGTAAAGTGCACTTCCGAAACATATGGCAGGCAGGGTCCAGCAGAAATAATAAAATTACCTTGTCAATAACATGGCAGTCACTGGTTCTATCAAAAATAGATTCTTAACTAGAAAATACTACAGGTATTTACACACAGGACATATTTACATTAAGACAAAATGTTTACTTGTTTACTGAGAAACAGAAGATAAAGTAAGTTAAACAGACAGTTGATGTTTAGAACAATCAAAACGTTAGCATAGTCTAAAGTCTCTACCTGCTGCTAGCTACAGAAGACAATTCCCCCTCACCATTCAGCTAGCTTCCTTTGGCAGGGCTCCCCTTCTGCAGATGTCAAATATCCCAGAGAGAGAGAGAGATGGGTACCCAGCTCCCCAATTGATGTGCTCAGGGTTGTGTGGGAGGGACCTCTTCTTTGAGTGACAGTTCCCCCAGTATACCAACCCATATATATGTGTGTGTGTGTGTGTGTGTGTGTGTGTGTGATCTCATCTCCTTCCCATCCATGCTGTCTCTAGAAGTTTCACAACATGTACCTGGGTCCATTGCCTGACATGGTAACATATCCCGGGAAAGACTCTCCACTGGGGTTATGGCTTAATTGTCTCCTTTCTGCTCCTCCTGTTAGCAATTACTGCTAACCTTCCCATGAGAATGTTGGCACCTACACAGTGGGTAATCAGCTCTCCTTTGCTGCCTATACATGTGACCTGGCAACAGTATTGTGCCCATACCAAAGAGAACCTGTAACAGAAAAATATTTTAAAGTAACAGAAAAAGAATAAATGCGTATGGTCACATAGCCTGTCACATCTCTTCCCTCCCTGAAAATGAAGGCATGTCTCTTTTGGGTGACCCCCAAGAGACACTGCCATTCATGTAGAGACTGGGGAGTGCCTAAAGAAACATGCCATGTACTTAGCCCTTCCCTCAATAGTCCATTCGCATTGGCATTCGGCGCAGCACCCCAATGTTGGATGGCCATGTTATAAGACTGTATTTTGTCCACTAGTCCTATGAAGCCATGTTAGGGGATTATGAGCTATAACCACAGTGAACTCCCACCTGTACAAATATGGCTGCAGCTCCTGAAGGGACCACACTATCCCCCCACCAAAACACTCCCACTCAATTGTGGTGTATGCCTCCTCTCTGGGCAGATGCTACTGTCTCAGATACATTATGGGGTGCTCCTCCCCCTGCAGTATAAGCAAGATTAGGACAGTGCCCAGCCCACAGTCCAATGCATCCTTGTGCACCGTGAACTTTAGGTCATAACTGGGGCTAGTGAGTATGGGTGACTCACATAATGCCTCCTTCAGCTTTTGGAAGGCAGATTCACAGTACTCTGTCTGGAGAACTTTCTCTGTTATTTTCTTTTTAATCAGGTCTATATGGGGCTTGGCCACATCACTGTAGTGAGGGATAAACCTCCTGTAATACCCAGCTGTCCCCAGAAATGCCCTTAACTGTTTCTTTATGGCAGGGGTGGGCCAGGTCTCAATGGCATTAACCTTTGCCGGCTCTGGACAGATGCATCTACTGCCTATCCAGTGCCCAAGGTAGGACACTTCAGCCATGCCTACTTGCCATTTTTCCACCTTAACTGTCAGCCCTGAAGCCTTCAGTTCATAGAAAGCATCCCTCACATGGCTGACAAGATCCTACCATGTCTGGCTATAAACAGCTATGTCATCCATATACGCCAGCACATATTCACCTGCCTCTACCAGAATGTGATCCACAAGCCACTAAAGGTTGTGGGTGCATTCTCCATCCCAAAAGGCATTACTCAAAATTTGTATAGGCCAAATGGGGTGACAAAACCAGATCTCTCCCTGGTTGTAGGAGTTAGGGATACTTGCCAGCAGCTCTTCATCAAGTCTGTCATGGTCAGGAACCAGGTACTCCCCCCCCCCAGTCATTCCAAGGTCTCATCCGTTCTGGGTATAGGGTAGGCATCTGACTCCATGCAGCATTTGAGCCTCCAGTAGTTGAGACAGAACCTTGGGGTACCATCCTCATTGGGGATCAGGACCACGGGTGTGGTCTGGGGGCTACTGTACTCCAGGATCACTCCAAGGGCCAGCATCTCCCTCAGTTCCTCTTGCATGGTCTTCTTATCCCCCTGTAGTACCCTGTTGGGGGACTGTCTCAGTGGCACTTGGGTCCTAGTGTCCATGTGGTGTTCAGCCATCATGATGTAGGCCAGTTTCCTATGAACATGTCTCCAAATGCTCACAGCACCCCCCCCCATCTGCTCTGCCTGAGCCAGTGTCAGCTGTCCTAAGAAGGAGAGGTTATCCACTAAGTATCCCTCCTGTGCCTCTCCAAGGAGGTCTACCTGAGTATCAGTTGTATTTTCCTCTTCTGGCATGCTGCACGTAGCAAGGACCGTTTCCTCCCTATCATAGTAGGACTTTATCATGTTCATATGATATACCCTCTGCCTGCCCCTTCTGTCAGGCGGTGTCTGGATTAGCAAGTATGCCGATGATTGCAAACTTGGATACATCGTTAACAATTCACAAGCTGTAGCCAAACTCCAACAAAATTTAAATAAAATCTGTAATTGGGCCAAAGAAAATAAAATGTATTTCAACGAGCCTAAGTGAAAAGTGATGCATATGGGCAGAAACAATAAAAACGCAAACTACAAAATGAATAATACTGAACTCATTGAAACCATTGAAGAAAGAGATCTGGGTGTAACTTTAACTAATAATATGAAGTTTGACGCACACATAAATAAAACTGTGAAAAATCATATTCCATTTTGGGCTGTATAAATAGGCACATTCAAATTAAAAAAACAGGTAGTTATTCCACTTTACTCAACTTTGGTGTGGCCCCATCCTGAGTACTGTGCTCCCTTTTGTTCACCTACCTCTGCTGGAGGTCTAGCAATGTATGAGAAGGTACAGCACAGAACAGCCAGAAAAATTGACTATATGTCAGGTAGAAGCTATACTAAAAGACTGAAGGCACTCAACCTTTATTCACAGGAATACAGATTAACTAGAAGCGATCTAATATATATCTTTAATGCATTTCATAATGAGATTATGCTTAACGCTATTTGTCTTGAAAGACAACATACAACTAGTGTTACGAGACCTCACAGCCTTCAGTTAAAAACTACTATTTGTAAAACAAGTAAGAGACAGAGTTTTTTTTACACAAAGGGCCCCCAATTTGGAATTCATTACCTAGTAGCGTGGTTAGTAGTAATACAACAGAACAGTTTAAAAAGAGTTTAGATCAATTCTTGGGAGATAAAAAATACTTCTACCATCTCTAGATCTTAGAGGTGGCGAGTTTGCTATGGGCATCAGCCTACTAAACTTGTACACAACTATGAATCTATGAACCTATATAGAAGCAATTAGGCAGATGGATAAGGCCAGTGTCAGTTTGGGAGACTTTGACTTTTATTTTCCATCCCCCATTCTAGAATCCTTCGGCATCTAAAATAGGATCTGGGGTACTCTGTACTTCACAATGTTTGTCCAGACAGTAGAGAATGTCTGAGATAGTGATCCTTCATTGCAGAACAAAATAGTTATCACCTTTAATGGTTGTTTTGTAAGGGAAATCACCTGGAAACATGTCCAGAGGGGGTTTGTTTTGACAGTTACATGTTTTACACAAAATCTTTTTAAGATTTCAGGGGTCCTAAAACTTATATCGACAGTGTGTTCTCCAGGAGCACAAATCAGTGCATATTCTTCTGCAGGCGTGAAGCCCAGAGACTGCTTTAACAGAATATGACCCACATAACATCTGTCTGGGAGATGCTCCATACCTACCAAACAGTGCAGGCATATTGCATTATGCCATTTTGCCATTTTGCCAACTCTAATGGCTTCCAAAACAAGTCTGCATAAGTGGGGCATTGTGAATCTTTAGACCTTTCCTTAGACTGTTACCCCTCCTTTTCCCTTTGCCCTGTGGTATCCTGAGGTTGTGAGCCTGTGTCCTCTTGATTTGCATCAAAAAAAAAAATTTTGTTGAGAATTTCTGGAAGAAAAAGAAAGGCTACCTGTTTTGTCCTCCAGGGGATCTGCTGTGTCTGTGCATTCTTCGGTTGGGTTTTGCTGTTCCTCTGTGTGTTGAGATGCCTGAGTGTGTTCTTGCACAATAGCATTAACCCTGATTTCCTCAATTTGTTCAGAATGGGGGGCCTCCTGTTGGTAATCTGCCTGCCACATCCCATTCGATTGTTGTCTCCAACCAACTTCTCTCAGGGCACACTCCGGTGACCATCTGGAGCCTCCAGGAACTTGGTCTGCCGACAATTGTGGTCGATCTGTTTCCTGTGTTGCCTTACTATTCAGGGGTATGTTTCTGGAACCAAAGACAAAAACCTTTGCGTTGTGCTGGGATGTAACTTCAGGGCTCCTTTTTAATTCTTCTCCTCCATTTGTTGCTTTTCCAGTGAGTATTCTTTATCTAACTCACTTAACTAATCTTGCTGCATTTCTTTTCTTCTCCTCTATGGATGTTTGGAATAAAATTTCCTCTGCTGAAAGTTCTGTGTCCAGTTGTATGGTTGTAGACCTAACACACAAGCTGTCACTTTCCATTTTGGCCTCTCCAGTATCATCTGGAGAGCAAGTATTTGTTGAGGCATTGTGCTGGCCACACTTTGGGTGCATTCTAGCCACCTCAGATGTAAATAGTGGAGCTCCATTCTCTGTTCATCCACCTTCTTCGACCATTGACTCCATGCTGGGTTCCTCCATCTTTGTGAGCAGAAGGGCAGTGCCCACTGATGACAGAGATGGGGAATTTCCCCGGTATCCTGGCCAAATTTCCCCCATTCACTAAAAATACCACCAACAGCTTAAAATGTGGTTCAATTTCAGTTAGCATCCATCTGTATCCCCCTACCCTCCCAGGGACGAGGCTGTAAATAGGCAAAAAATGGTCTAGTCCTCCTTCCCGGTCAACAAAAACTAAACAAATAAACAAAACTACTGTCACTGTAAAGATAGGCAGAAAATCGGGACAAGACCATTTTGTGCCCTCATCTGAAATGTGTCCTTAACTGAAAGGCACACAAGAGGAATTGACTGTATTTTGTGTGCTTCTTTGGGACAGCAGTTGCAGTTGCGCTTCTCTTTTAAGGTTATGAAATATATCAGCAGTATAATCATATGGAAAGTTGCAGTTACTCTGACCTTCAAATCACACAGTTGTTGTGGAACACAGGACCTGGATTCAGTGTGGTGCTATACAAAAATTGATTTAGTCAGCATCATAGTTCACTGAAATGAGTTCAACAGTGATGACAGCAACATCAAATTGATTCATTTGTTGCTTAAAGAGCTGCTGACACCTCAAAGAAAACTCTGGAAAACATGATATATGGAATACAAGCTGAATTATACCTAGATATCATCTATAGATTTCTCATCGCCATTACTTTTTACTGAGGAAATTTGCATGAAAACGGGATCTTTATCCCTCAGAGATCATCTGCCTCTACAGCTTACTCCCTACTTCAAGGCATAAGCCTCTGTTGTGACATCACAATCTGTTGCCATTGAAGTAAGTGTGATGTCACAAGCAGTGCTTTATGGTCTCAAGAAGGGAAAGAGCAACTGGAATAAATGAACTGCTCAGGAGCAAAGATCCTGTATTCATGCAAATGACCTCAGTAATAAATAACAGGGAGAAGAAATACAGAACTAATGTGAAATATAAGTCGAAATGTGTCTAAATACTGTGTTTTTTAAAGTTCTCCTGAAGGCGTCAGCTGCTGTTTAATATAAAACAAGGAAAAAGCACACACAATGAGCAGAATGGCTCAGAACTTTTTACTGAAAGGTGACTGAAGCAGGCTTGGCTTAACACCTGTTGTTTTTTTTGCTGCCTGCTGGCCATAGTATTTTGTCCCTCCCACCCTCCCTGTCCCCTACCTCTATTAAACTGACCTAAAGGCCACCCACCCAAACCCCACTCTCATCTGATTGACTGCTGTTCTATCTCTTTTCTGGGAAACTGCCGCAGCATTTTCTATTGCTGTCTGCTTAAGTCGTTAGCTGCTACATTGAGATTTCTCACCCCTGTCTCACCCATTTTGATAAACCTGATGATGTCTATCCTGATAGTAATCTGCCTTGTCTCCATTTGTTACAGGCCCGTGCAACAACCTACCCTGGACTCCACTAATGCTGGCCACTCTACCATAGGAACCCCTTTTGTAGCAAAGGAGTGCCCCAAATCAACCTCTGCCCCTTTCATTGGGCCCTTTGCTCACTCACCCCTACTAAGCAAAGAAGCTGATGTCCAGCAAAATAAGTCCAACCTCCTCTCCCCACTGCTCACCAACCTAATCTTTGTCAGCCCTGTAAAAAACCTCACAGTTCCACCTACAGGAACCATGTGGGGGCCAAAACATGGTTAAAGTGGCTAATAGTAAGGCTCACTTACCTACTATTGTTGCTATCTGGCAATGTCCACCCCAACCCTGTGCCTCTGACTCAAACCCCACACCCACAAAAACACTACTCCAGACTTACAATTGCCTCTATAAACATCCGCAGCTTTCTAGCAAAACCTGACCCCCTCCAAGTATGGACAGCCCCATACAAACCTGACATTCTATTGGTGGTGGAGACCCGGCTAAACCCAAGAATACCTGATTATGCCTTCCAGCTACCAGGGTACACCACTTTCAGGCTAGACAGCATAGGGAAACGTGGTGGTGGCTGTGTGATTTATCTCAAGAATCATCTTCAGGAGCAGCCTTTGCCACCTACCCCCCTCACTGAAGGTATCCAACTGTTAGCAACAACATTTCAGCTGGGGGCAAATGGAAAATCACTCACAGTGGCATTGGTCTACATTGCCCCAAAGACACTGGATTCTGGTTTCAAAACTGTAATGGACTACCTCAGAACCTATGGGTCAAACACTGAATTTCTAATCCTGGGTGATTTCAACATAAATTGTAACTCATCAGAAGCTAACCCTTTTAAGGACACCCTCTCCTCCATCAACGCAACACAGGTTGTTGACTCACCGATCAGAATAAACTACCATACGGGCACAAGCACCCTCATTGACTGGGTTATCACAAATTTCCCTAACAGAGTAACCCACCTAAGAGTTCTCCTCGACTTCCTCAGTGACCACTCCCCTATCCTATTCACCTGGTCTAACAAACCTCCTAAGGTCCCGCCGAAAATTATAACAACAAGGCTTCTTAAAAAAGGGAAACTTGGTGCCCCAAAAGACCATCTTAAAAGCTATGACTGGAGTATTCTATGTAGCATAACCAATATGGATGATGCCCTTGATTACTTTGTCACTAAGTTTAATGAGTCTTGTGATATTTATGCCCCCTATACAAAATGAAAGATAAGATGCTCCCAAACCCCCTGGATCTCAGCAACACTACTAGATATGAAGAAACTCAGAGATGAGCTCTGGAGCAAACCCCGTAGCACCAGCACAACCAATGACACCCAAAAGTATAAGGCAGCCAGAAATAAATGCACTTGGGCTATTAGGCAAACTAAAAGTCTATACTTGAAAAATGAGATGGCAAACTCCTGGAGGGATAGCAGGCAACTCTGGGAAAATATTCAAACCTTATCTGGTAAACCCAATAAAGAGGCCCCTATTCAAATAAGTATAAATGGTACCCTAACCCATGATCCAAATCCTATCACAGAAACATTCAATCAGGCGTTTACCGACCTCAGTGGAGTACTGTCGCCTGACTACCTGCTCCCAATCGATGGTGGCCAAGCCCCCAAATCTGAAACGATCACCCCAGAACCACCCCTCCCCACCTTAAGAAAATTTCCCAGGCAGAGGCCAAAAATATATTACCAAGGTGCTCAGTAAGTCCAGAAAGAGTAATGATAGGCTTGATCTTAAACTCCTAGAACTTACACTTGATGAAGTGCTCCCTCACCTAAACAAGATCCTAAACTTATCCTTCACTACAGGCAAGTTCACAATTAAGTGGAAAGCAGCAGTTGTCACCCCAGTGTTTAAAAATGGTGATAGAACAAATAATACCAACTACTGCTCCATCTCTATTCTCCCACCACTCTCAAAATCACTTGAACGCATCATCTCGGATCAATTGACTGCATATCTCAACAAATACCAGCTGTAATGTGTAAGCAGCAGCACGGGTTCTGCAAACAACATAGCTTAACGACCATGCTCTTGGAATTCACCAGGTACATTCATAGCACTCTCGATCGTGAACTCTTGGTGGGGGCAACCTACATTGACCTCACCAAGGCCTTTAACGTGGTCAATCATGAACTGCTTCTTCACCAACTATCCAGCCTTGGCCTCTCCCCTGAATCCACTGCATGGTTTAGGAGCCATCTCCAAGGAAGAGTGCAAAAAGTAAAAATTAATGAAGTTTACTCTAGCTACCGGAGCATAACCACCAGTGTACCACAAGGCTCCATACTGGAACCACTACTTTTTAGCTTGTTCCTAAACTCACTCCCCCTGTCTGTAACAGACCAAGTATTACCCTATGCAGATGATGCAGTTCTATACTTGTCCCACTCTGATACTGTGGAGCTTGAACATCGTATGCAATCCGATTTCACCTCCGTGGAAAAGTGGTTCAAGGATGCTAAACTATAACAAAACAAAGACCATGGTCTTTACATCAGCCTGCAGCAGGCAAAAAAACTGCTGTCTCCGAATTGTCAATAATCAAAACTCACCCATTGAACCTGTTACCCATTTCAAATACCTTGAAGTCACATTAGATTCAACTTTGTCATACACGCTGCAAATATAGAAACATAGAAACATAGAATTTGATGGCAGATAAGGACCGTTTGGCCCACCCAGTCTGCCCATTTCCCTACCTGATGGATAAGCTGCAGATCCTAGTTAACCAGCAGCCTACTTCTTCCTACCCCCACCCCCTAGAATTGCCTTATGACTGTCCCATGCGTGCTTGAATTCCACCACTGTTTCTGACTCCACAACCTCCTCTGAAGGCTGTTCCATACATCCACAACCCTCTGTGAAAATACTTCCTTAAATTACTCTGAGCCGCCTTCTATCTTCAAATTGTGCCCCCTTGTTCTTGCACACCTCTTTTTGAAAAATGCTACCCTCTTGGACTTTGTTGATTCCCTTGAGGTACTTGAAAGTTTCTATCATGTCCCCCCTCTCCCTCCTTTCCTCGAGGCTATACATATTAAGCTCCTTAAGTCTCTCTGTATATGTCTTCCGGTGCAGACCCTGCACCATTTTAGTTGCCCTCCTCTGGACAGCTTCCATCCTGTCTATGTCTTTGCGGAGATTGGGTCTCCAGAACTGCACGCAGTACTCCAGATGTGGTCTCACCAGCTGTCTGTACAGAGGGATAATAACTTCTTGTTTTCTACTGGTGATGCCTCTCCCTATGCATCCCAGTATTCCCCCAGCCCTCCTTGTTGCCCTCTCACATTGCTTGCCCACCTTTAGGTCATCTGATATGACTACCCCCAGGTCCCTTTCCATTTTTGTTGTTGTTAGTATCTCACCCCCCATTGTGTACTCTTCCCCTGGGTTTTTGTTTCCCAGTTGCCTTACCTTGCACTTCTTAGCATTGAATCTAAGCTGCCATACATTTGACCATTCCTCTAACTTTGCCAAGTCTCTTCTCATCCTTTCCACCCCACCTTGTGCATCAACTCTGTTGCAGATCTTTGTGTCATTTGCAAAGAGACATACTTTTCCATCCAGTCCCTCTGCAATGTCGCTTATAAAGACATTGAAGAGGACCGGTCCTAATACTGAACCCTAAGGTACCCCAGTACTAACCCCCCTTTTTTCAGAGTGGACTCCATTTACTATTATTCTCTGTGTCCTATTCTCCAGCCAATTCTTTACCCAGGCTGTCATCTTGGGCCCCACTCCCAGGCTGGCTAACTTGTATATTAATCTTTTGTGTGGACTGTGTCAAATGCCTTGCTAAAGTCTAGGTAGGCCATGTCCACAGCCCCTCCCTGATCAACTACTTTGGTCACCCAGTCAAAGAAATCTATCAGATTTGTCTGGCATGACCTTCCCGCTGTGAATCCATGCTGCCTTGGGTCCTGTGCCCCTCTGGCCTCTAGATACTCAACAATTCTTTCCTTCAGAAGTGATTCCATCATTTTCCCTACCACTGAGGTTAAACTAACAGGTCTGTAGTTTCCTGCTTCTGCCTTGCTCCCACTTTTGTGAAGAGGAATCACATCTGCCCTCCTCTAGTCCTCAGGTACCACCACAACCTCCCATGATTTGTTAAAGAGGGTAGTCAGTGGTGTCACTAGTTCTACCCTTAGTTCTTTTAGAATTCTGGGATGAATCCCATCAGGCCCCATTGCTTTGTCCACCTTCAGTTTTAAGAGCTCTTTCAGAACCCTTTCTTCTGCAAATGGGCTGGTATCAACTTCTGTATCCTGAATGTTTCTACTGTTTGTTTTAGGTACCTCCCCCTCTTCCTTTGTAAATACTGAGCAAAAATATTTGTTAGGTATCTCTGCCTTTTCACAGTCACCCTCTGCCCATCCTCCCTTCCCTTTATTAAGCCTCACTATCCCTCCCTTGGTCTTCCTTCGCTCCCTGATGTACCTATAAAAGGTTTTATCCCCCTTCTTAACTGAGTTGGCTATCTTTTCCTCGGTTTGGGCCTTTGCTGTTCTGACTGCCTTTCCAGCTTCCTTTTGCTTTAACTGATACAGCTCTCTGTCCTGTTCCTTCTGTGATTCCTTGTACTAACTGAATGCTTTCTTTTTCTCTTGAACCTTCACTGCCACATCCTTTGAGAACCATAGTGGTTTCTTACCTCGTTTCATTTTGTTTATTTGCTTTACACAAAGGCTTGTTACCTCTGTGATGGCAGTTTTATTATTCCCCATTGTTCTTCCACCCCTCCTTCCTGCCCATTTGCTAGTGCATTCCTTAGGCACTTACCCATTTTAGCAAAGTCAGCCTCCTAAAATCCAGTACCTTTGTCTTTGTATGGCTTGACTCTATTGCTTGTGTTTATTGTGAACCATACTGTTCGATGGTCGCTAGTTCCCAGATGGCTACCCACTTCTACATCTGTGATCTCTCTTCATCTCCATTTGAGAGAACCAGATCTAAGATTGCTCCCTCTCAGTGGGCTCCAATACTAGTTGTCTAAGGCATGCCCCTGTGAGGGCATCTAGAATAACCCCACTCTTAGAAGTGGCTGCTGCAACTGCACTCCAGTTAATATCTGGCATATTCAGATCACCCATCAGCAATATCTCCCTTTATCTGCCATTCTAAGTATACTTTCTATCGTTCCTTGTCCATTTCCTCCCCTGAGAGGGTCTGTATACAACCCTGTGCGGATTGTGGTGCCATTGCTTGCCTCCAAATTGACCCACAGTGCTTCTTCTCCTCCTCCCTGTTTACCCTTTTGTTCTGTTGCTTTGATTTCTTCTCTTATGTAGAGAGCTACTCCTCCTCCCTTTACCCTCCCTGTCCCTCCTGTAGATAGTGTATCCTGGTATGCTTACGTCCCAGTCATGGTTCTGTGTGTACCATGTTTCTGTGCCTGCTACAATATCAGATCTTCCTCCTCCATCAGGCCACTAATTCAGGAAGCTTGTTACCCAGACTACGGACATTGGTACTCATTGCTCTCCATTTTTGATGGCTTTACCTTCTGTAGCGCATCCCCACTGACCTTTCTACCTTGGTCTTTTCTCATTTAGTACCCTGTTTTGTGGGGAGGCTGGGATTTTCCTGCTGCTTATCAGTGCCTCCCCCTTGACTAGTTTAAAGGCTTGCCAATGTAAGCATTTAAACCCGATTTAAAAGACTTGTTCCCTTCCTGGACAGATGCAGACCATCCTGCCAGTATGGCTGGTGTCCCTCAGGTGGAACCCCAGTCCCCAATGAAGCCAAACCCTGTGCTCCACACCATTTTTTCAACCATTTGTTAAACTGCATGGTGCAAAGTACCCTCGCCTCACCCATGCCACTGACAGGCAGTACCTCTGGGAAGGATACTGTGTGCTGCTTGTCTTAAGCCCCTCCCCAACTCTACAAAGTCCTTCTGCACTGCTCTAATCTCATGATGAGCTAAGTCATTTGTCCCTAGGTGGACAATGACATCCAGCTCAGACTCCCGTGCAACTGTTCTCGTGATCCCAAGGATGCGCTTCCTGTCCCTCCCAAGCCATGGCACCAGGCAGGCAACTTACTTCAGTTTTCCCTGCTCCCCCCAGTTCTATCCTCCTAATAATTGAGTACCCCACCAGGAGCTGCTTTCTTTCCCTGTGGTGCCCTCTGCCTCCTTCCTGAGGGCCTCCCTTGTGACAGTTGTCTGCACCCTCCTTAGTCTCCTCTGCGGGTGCATCCATAGGGGAACTATGCTCCCCCAGAATGGAGTATGGATTGTGGAGTGGAACAACTGACTGGGTGTGCCTCTGTTCCACCACCCTTACCCTCCCTGAGCCCACTGTGGTCCAACTGCTGTGCTTTCTTCGCAACCTCTGAGGTAGTGGTGGTGGCTCTGGTGCTCCCTGGATGGGGGGAGGTTCCCTTGCCACTGTCCAGTGCGGCCTGGAGATGGGCAACTTCCTCCCTCAGGGCAGATAGTTGTCTGCAAACAGGGCAGCATCTCAGCCTCCAGAAAGACTCCCGGAAGACTGCTGCCCCACAGCCATTACATTGTACTACTCCCCACATAACTGTCTACCTTGTTTAGGTTTTTTTTTTGTGTGTGTGTGTGATTGTTGCGTTATATAGAAATATATGTATTTATATAATGTGTATGCTTATATTGTCAGTGCAGTGTGCTAGACAGGATATGACAGTGATATGTACCTTGCCCTCTTGAGGAAATGATGTCAGAACCCCAGGTATAAATGAACTATTTCCAGGTGGGTGGGGTGAGGGGTGGAAGGGGTTCAGCCTAAACTGTGCCCTCACGAAACAATCAGCTAAATGCTCTGATCTACCGATGCGATGAGTGCCTTCCTGTCAGCAAGATGCCATACACGACAATTTGTAATACTGCTTCAAACCAATTTGACAAAGAAAATACCCTGCTAATCAAACAGAGAAAAATCCAAACATCCAAGTCAGACACAGGTAAACCTCCCCAGCCCCAAAAGAGCCTGGTGACTTGTGCTCTGAAAACAGTCAGCCCCACAACATGTCAGCTGTGCAGAAGGGCAGACACAGAAAACAGCATTCAGCCTATGTGGGTTTAAACTCTTCCTGCACTGAAAACCTTAACACTTGTAACAAAAGTAAAGCAAACTCCACCTCCCTCTATTGATTGAAAGACTGCCTTTTCTGATAATTCTAAGTTCCTTATTTCACCCTTCAGTTAGAAGTATCCTCCACCTGAAGAATATTAACTTTCCTAAGGAATCTGCTTCAAACCAAAGACAATTGTAAATTGTAAGGTTCACCTCCCTCTGTTGTGAGCACTACTCGCTTTCTTGCAAACCTTAAGTCCAGTGTTGCAGCTTGCAGCCAGAGGTAGCTTCACCTGAAGACTATGAGGTTATCTAGTTGCCGGACACGCTAATGCCAAACTAGACCTAAACTGCAGTAATAAGCATTGCTTCACATGTGATGCCCTAATATTGGCTGTGACCAGCTCTGTGCTTGCCACCTTTGACTACGGCCTACCAATATATGGTGCAGCAACTCCCACAGCTCTCAAAAGAGTTAAAATCACCCTAAATAAAGCCTGAAGGCTTGTATTAGGGGTACATAGACTAACACACACTTGTGAGCTCTATGCCCACAGTGGTTGGCTTAACTTAGATGGGCACATTCGCTATCAGACTTGCCTCTTTGCAAAAAAAGCCATTCTTGGCCTTGCACCCCAAGGAGTCCTGAACCTCCTCAAATGCTCTGATGCAACTAGATGCATGTGGGGACTAAATGACTGTTCCTTGAGCGTATCGTACAGGAGAACCTCCCAAGGACAACGTTCCTTCGAATATCGCACCCCTCTCTGGCCTAACTCCCTTAACATAGCCCAGAAAAACATGACTAAGCTGGGCCCTTTTAAATCCCAACTCGGAGCATCTATTGCCCTAGACAGTGTATGTAACTGCACATTTTAGTTCTTCTTCCCCCACTACTGCAACTCCCTCCTGTCTAGCTCTTTTCTACCCCTCTCCTCACTCATCTATCCCTCTCATCACACACCCCCTTACCATCCAGTCCCCACTCCCAACCCTGTTTCTTCTAATTCCCCTCTCTCACCTCAGACATTCCCTTTTCTGCCACCTTTGTCACCCCCCCACCATGAATATTCAGAGTTTCCCCCCTCTCATCTCTTAAGCTGTTATCTGCACTTCCCTTTTCCACCTTTTTGTCCTCCCCTCTTACACTGTCAATGTCCCTTCCCCCATTTCTCAGCAACTCCTCCTGTTTCCATCTCTACCCATTCCCCACTCTTTCCACTTGTCCGTCCTGCCCTTCTACCCTCCATTTTTCCTCCTTGACACCGCTGTCTCCTGCCTTCCATACTCTCCCCCATAGGCACTTTGGTATAACCTACCTACTGATACCTTTGTTTACAGAACTGTTTTTAATAAACTATCATGGTTGGCTATTACCTTTATATTTGGACCATTGTTAAACTCAGGAAGCTTAACACACATGATTACCTACCAACCACTGCTGTACTCCCCTGTAGTGTATATTCCCCCCATTGTGCAATTTATTGTAACTGACCCATTAGTTGTTAGCCTTATGGCTTTATTTAGGATTGTTGGCCTTGCACGGTCACCTACTTATCCAATGTACTTGCACGGTCACCTACTTATCCTATGTATTATGCCATCTGATTTTTGCACACTTTCTTTGTTTCTTTTTATTTCATGTTATTTGTTGTCTTTAGTCTATATACTCTGTCTGCTTGACATCGAACCTTTGTAAATGAGTCTCTGGCTCAAAGGTATTTTCTGAGATTGAAATAAATAAATAAATAAATGGAAAAGCTGGATTAAATGTAAGGGCCTTGTAGCACCCCTTCATCAGAGAGCTGTTTTTTAATCTCCTTGATATATTGCTCTGTATCTTGTAAGACCACCATCACACCTCTACTCGCACTGCGGATAGTGATTTCGTGCATTTCTTTTAGATCTTTAACCACTGCCCACTCTTCACCTGTTATATTTGCATACGGATGCCTTCTCTTTGCCTCAAACATTTTTCTAAGGTCTGTCTGAACCTGGGAGATGGAATTCTCACAAATGATTATATGACCCAGGGGTGTTCTTTGTAACTCCCCCTCACTCCTTACTTTATATGCCTGTTTCAGTGTTTTACAATAACATATTTCACAAAGTTTAACACGTCTTGCAATCTGCAGTTATTACTGTTGGACTGTATTTTTGAAATGGATCTGCACTTTTAAAATAAATTAATAATGATCAGAAACTCAGAAGGTTGAACGTGCAGACACTGTAAGTCGGATCAGGCTGCTCACCAAGACATTTCCTGCCTTTAGCAATCCTAAAATTGGGAGGCAGTATAGCGCAGTGGTTTAAGGCTCTGAGCTGCAAATCTGGTGACATCCAGCAGACCAGACCTGGGTTTGAATCCCACAGCTTCCACTTACATACTGTGTGACCCTGTGCAAGTCACTTAACTTCCCTATGCTCCTGTAAAAAAGCTTTCAGCTTAGTGTGCTACTCCTGGTTAAACAACTAAAACACTTGTTTGTGTAACAAGGTATTTTAGCATTTTGATAATGATGGTAGTGCGCTGATATTTTTGTTCATGCTTTTACTAATGAACGAGTGCACAGTCTTGCTATGTTCTTCATGTGATTGGTGGGCTCAAACACTGTTTTAATGAATATACAAATAAATGCTCTTTAAAAGGTGACTGTTGCACACAATAACCTCTCCTGGATGAAACCTTATGGCACTGCATAGGGGTGTTTGCTGTCCAGTGGTAGACAGGTTTCGTTAAAATGTTCAGATTCATCCTGCTTGTTGTGTGCACTTTTTTCTTGTTTTTTGGTGTACTGTTGGTTTTACTTGCAAGGTCAGTTCATTTGCTGCTTGCCTGTAATCACTTTTCATTTGTCTAAATACCAAAATAAACATTTGGATATACAGACTGAGCTAGGTTCATGTGAGATAACCCCATGTAATGCCTGGGAAGGGGCGTGTCTGCAGCAACGTGCACACACTGAAGATCTGGCGAGTGCAGGCCCGCTTTCTTCAAAATCAGTTACAGTATACATCAAACACAATATCAGTTCAAAGTGTGGTACAGAGCTCAGTGCTTGTGATATGTCAATCTGGATAAGATGTGGTTGGTGTTTAGATACATTAGAGCTGGACTGATACATAAGTCAGTGCTTGTAGTATGTATGAGCTGTATGAGATATGGTTGGTGCTTAGATACGTTTCAGCTGGACGAATATAGTTGGTATAAGAAACTTGATCTTTGGCCTTTCTCTATATCCCACCTTTGGCAGGATGCTAGCTATGTGTAGGATTGAAGGCCCTGCACAAGGTGAGATACGAGTGCCGGAGAAGGAGGAGGAGGCAAGGGTGCATGGAGAGTGAGTCCAACTGACTCGGAACAAAGGGAGCGGAAGCTGGGTGTCTTAAGTAGAGGATGGGGGAGGAGCTATGCCCCCCCCCATTGTGGTTCATAGCTCAGTGCTTATGATCGTCAAGCTGGATAAGATGTGATTGGTGCTTAGAAACATTAGAGCTGGACTGATACATAAGTCAGTACTTGTAGTACATGTGAGCTGTATGAGATATGGTTGGTGCTCAGATGCTCAGATACATTTGAACTGGGTGAGATATGGTTGGTAGAAGAAACTTGATCTTTGGCCTTTCTCTATATCCTTCCTACCTTTGGCAGGATGCTAGCTGTGTGTAGGATTGAAGGCCCAAAATAATTTAATTTCCCCTGTGATTACCTCCTTCAACTCTGGAGAGTGTGGCTAGTAGCACACAGGAGAGGAAAAACCCCATTGGGGGAAACCTCCGAGGACCCATGGCTACTGACCTGCCCATCCTCTGGGCACACTAAGGGAGAGTAATTCTATTTAGAATAAATATACTGAGTAGGTTATCTTAGTACTATATCTAGTTGTAGGTAGTAGCGGCATCTCCTTGAATTGATAGACAGCAGTAATCTGAAGGATGAGGTATTGGCAGATGAAGGTCCAACATGGAGATCATGGCATACAAAGTAGGGTAATCCAAATCCATGATCTCAATAACAGAAGAAGGTTAGGAGCATAGGATCCAGCAGAGAAGGTGAGATCCCCACGTGGGTCGGCCAAGGTGACGATGGGATGCGGTTGAACAAGCAGCCAGGCTTTCATGTGGTGTGAAGCAGGAAGATGGCAGGGCCCCATGCAGTCTGCCATTGTGTAGATTCCTATAGAGAAAGTGAGACCTCCATGTAGGTCGGCTGAGGTAAGATGGAATACAGTTATGCAGGTAACTAGACCCCCATTGAGGGGTGAAGCAGGAGACATGGGGATCCCTGTGGTCTGCCAGCATAGGTTCTAAAGAGAACTGCAAGACCCCCATGTGGGTTGGTTGAGATGAGATGGAATGTGGATGAGCAAACAATCAAGCTCTATGCGGGGCGAAGCCAGACAATATGTTGGGACCATGAAGCCCACCAATGCAACGGTACAGAAGAAGGCAAGAAAGGAGGCATTGAGTAAGTGCCAGGCCCCGCAGCAGGGTGAAGCACTAATGAAAAGTTCTTCAGGGACAACGGTTGCCATAGGCTGATAGCGGTAGCCATCTTAGTGGAGACCCTCATGGAGACAAATGTCCTCTGACGGTGTAGCAGGAGAGATGTGGAGGTAGGATCAGTAAATGATGTCCTTGACTAGGAGCAAAGCTAGGTGCAGGCTGGCAAAAGGTAGCAGCTGTCAACATGCAGAAAATTCAGAAATGCAGGAGAAGGCTAGACATCACCGGTAGAATTCTTAGTCCTGTCATTTGAGGTCGACGATAAGCAAGAATCAATGCTGAAGATGAAGGTTCCATCAAATGAAGATCCAGCTAGGAATGATGTCTGATGAAGGATGATGGTTAATCCGCATCCAGGGGAGCAATAAATGAAGCAGTTGGAATCGTACCTGTACAGTCAGCATGGTTGAGGAATGAGTGCAATAGTAGTGCACGGTCCAACGTAAGGAGGACAAGACCAAAGATTCCACCCGCAGCATGGAAGTAAGTTGGAGTGATGAGTAGATGTCACTCGAGGGCACAGTTGAATGGGATGGCGAATCCCAGCGTACACCAGTGCAGTAGAAGTTGTAGAGGGCAGGAGCTGATCAAGGTGTTCATGAAGGCCTGCAGTCGTAGCCGAGGCCAGCAACATGGGCAGTGGCTGATTGCTGAATCATGTCTTGAAAGGGTGTGAACAGACAAACCCGTCAAAAGTCGTTCTTTGAGTGCAAAGAAGAAGGAAGTCCATCCTGAAAGATTTGAAGTGTACAGTGAGCAAGCAGCTAGGCTCCCATGTGGGGCAAAGCTGAGATAAACCTCCACGCCCCTTGTGGGGCAAAGCAGGAATGCACTGATAAGGTAGCCATGTCCCCGGCAGGGTGAAGCAGGAGTGTGGTGAGTGAGCAGCCAGGCCCCATTGTGGGACGAAGCCAAGATAAACCTCCAGGACCCTTTGCAGGGTGAAGCAGAAATGTGTTGAGCATGTAGCCAGGCCCCCCCCACCCCATGGGGCAAAGCAGGAATGCAGTGAACAGGTAGCCAAGCACCCTTTTAGAGGGGTGAAGTAGGAAAGCTGTGAGCAGCAGCCAGGCCCCCTTTTTGCAGGGCGAAACTGTGATAAACCGTCAGGCCCCAATGCGGGGTGAAGCAGGTATGCATTGAGTAGGTAGCCATGCCCCCGGTGGGGTGAAACAGAAATGTTGAGCAAGCAGCCAGGCCCCATGCAGGGTGAAGCTGAGATAGATTCAAGGGCTTTTGGCAAGGCAAAGTAGGAAATGTGGATGAGTAGATAGCCAGGCACCCTTGTGAGCGAAGTAGGAATGTGTTGGGTAATTAGCCAGGCCCCCAAGTGGGTGAAGCAAGAATGCATTCAGCGAGCCAGGCCCCCTTATGCGGGGTGAAGCAGGAATGCAGTGAGCAGGCAGCCAGGCCCCTATGCGGGGTGAAGTGGGTAAACAACCAGTCCACCATGCATGATGAAGCAGGAATGGCAGGATCCCATGCAGTCCGCTAACTTGGTACAGCTGATGCCCAAAAGGGCAGATCCAATAACCACAACCAGATAAGATATTCTTGGGTGCCTTTGTAGTTGGAGTTAAAGTGAAGAGTTTCACGTAAAGCTGCCTGTAGCAGAATCGTATCCAAAGATGGCGGCATGTGTTCTGCAGAATGGAAACAGACTGTAGGAGCCTCAAAGTGCTTTGTCCATCCAAGGATCTCCAAGGAAAATTACATCTCGTTCAGAAGGTCCCAAACACAAACTGCATGCAGCAGGAATGAAAGTACATGTTTGGAAGGAAAAGCACAGGGGAAGAAGCAATGCATAAATGAAGGAGCAGCGCTGGGAGCACCATAAATGAGGATGGGGTCTGGTAACAGAAGGCAACGGTGTGCAGATTGCACTGCTGAGTGGAGCAGTCCATGGGTGGCAATCCCAACAAGAAGTGGAGAGAGAACATCCGAGGTGGAGAGCCAGTGAACAGTACACTATCTGGGCAGGATGCGAAGTCGAGGAAGAATGGAAACTGAAGCAGATGCTCCATCCAGGAAGGAAAGAGACAGCTCAGGATGCCATGGATGCCAAGCAGTGGAAGACAGTGCCAGAGCAGGTTGGTCAAACGCTCAGAGTCAGAGCAGCGGCAGCATGCCATGAGCATGAATTGGGTTAGTCAGTCAAGGGGGGAGTTAAACAGCGAGGCGGCGGAAGCACTGAAGCACAGCTGGCAGGAGGAAGAAGCCCAAAGAGAACAAAGGAGGAGAACAGAGCAGGTACAGGAGCAAAGGGGAAGGAGCAAGGCCCACCAGGACAGAGGGGTTGGGAGGTGGAGAAACATCAAGCAGAGCAACATCAGAAGGCAGAAAACAAGGGGCAGAGCAGCACAAACAAGCGGCCACAGGAGTAAGAGGGGGGAGCCTGACTGCTGCGCTGCCGAGGCGAGAGTCCGACTCACTCGAAACAGAGGGAGCAGAAGCTGGGTGTCTTAAGTAGAGGATGGGAGAGGAGCTATGTCCCCTCCCATCAAACCACAGGCTGAGCCTTCCAATTCTAATGTTTTTACCTTGTTCTTGCAGACCCCCCCTTTTGTTCCTCCCCCACCCCCTTGTTGCCTATTTGCCACCAGTGTCTCACTGATGGGTGTGTTCATTGTGGCAGTTTTATTACAAAAATAATACATTCATATATGTACATGTAACCCCCCACCCAACTACTTTACACAGTTAGCTACCCCTGGCACCCATACTGGGCACAGACTCAGAACATTTAGAAATAGTACCACCCCTAGCTATGGGAAAGTATACCAGGCTCATTCTTCTAGAGATCAAGGGGTGAGGGTGTACAAAAACAATAATCTATTTGGTATTTACAATAACCAGGTGCTGGGGAGATAACTTTTTGCTAGGCATATGCTAGACCTATCTTCCAGAGGGATACCCAGTAACTCTACACAGGAAGCAATAACGCAACTGTCCAGACCATAGTTGGGGTTCTAGAGTGTGACTTTATTCCAAAATATGTTCTCCAGAGCAAGGGTGGACCCCAAAGGTTTGCACATCATGGCACTAAGAACTTGCAGAACAGCAAAACTGACTGTATCTGACAGAAAACTCTTGGTATTCCCGCCGCAGTAGGACATAGGACACTTGCACTTGTATTCCAACATGTCATCGGACATAGAACTATTTGGACTTGTATCCCCACATGTCATAGGACATAGAACATGGCTTCCAGTGGCACTGGCCACCGATTGCATTTACGTAGACTTTGCAAAGGCGTTTGATAAAGTACCACACAGAGCCATAATACAAAAACTGATAGATAAGCAGGTAGATTATAACATTTTTGCTTGGATTCGAAGCTGGCTGAGTGGAAGAACTCAAAGGGTTAGTATAAAGGGATAGCTGTCTGATCCCATAGGGGTGACGTGATGAGCGGTGTGCCATAGGGCTCAGTTCTGGGGCCCTAGCTGTTTCAAATATTTTTATCAGACATGGGTTGACAAACAACAAGTTGGCTAAGTAAATATGCAGATGACACAAAAATAGCAAGGACAGCAAACACAAAGAGGATATGGAAGCACTCCAAAACAAACTTGCTAACATATCAAAGTGATCAAATGTATGGGGAATGAGTTTTAATGCTGAAAAATGTTACGTTATGCACCTTCGGCATCACAACAAGGAAAATACATATTTTCCGAATGGACTTCCCCTAACAAATAAAACAGAAGAAATGGATTTAGGCATAACTGTAACAGGAAAATTGGCTTATGATACACACACTGCAACACACAAATTAATAAGGCTAATAAACTACTTTAGTCGGTCAAAAGAAATTTTAGAAGTAGAAATGAAAGTGTGATGATGCCATTATATAAATCATATGTGAGACCAATTCTGGACTATGGCAGCCAGGTATGGGGCTATATTACAAAGGACAAGACAAGGCAAATTTTATTTTTATGAAGCTCAATCCCAGGGATTCTGGGCAACCAACAATAAAAACAGGGTACAGTTAAAGACTTGTGGGTCCTGAGCTTTTACGTATGCGGCCCCCACTCTGTGAAACTCTCTTCCTCATCAGATTCGTGAGTGCCAGACCACAGAGAGCCTCAAGATGGCCTTAAATACCCATCTGTTCCACCTTGCTTTCGGGAACACTATATAATAATTTGTCTTAATTCTATTGATATGTATTCTGAAATTGGACTGTTTTATTCTATTTGTTTTAATGTGTTTTTACTGATAAGTTTTGCACAGCGCTTTGATTCTTGAATTGCGCTATAGAAATAAAGACTATTATCATTATTAAACAGTACAGGTAGTATAAAACAAAGAACATTAATAAATAAATATAACATAGTAAAATTCATAATCACAGTCAATCATAGGTCACTGATATTTACTCAAGCAGTCAGGCAGAGAAGGCTTACTCCAGATAGGCCAGGCAGATGAGGTGGGCTTTTAGCCTCTGCTTGAATACCTCAATAGAAGGGGCCTCCAGGACTGCAGGTGGTAGCGAGTTCCACAGGGTCAGCCTGGCAACACTGAAGGCATGGTTGCCCAATGTCTTGAGCTGAATCCTGGGAACATCCAGGAGGCCCCTAGATGAGGAGCAGAGGGAGCGGACAGAGGTTGCAGGTGTCAGGAGCTCAGTCAAGTAGCCAGGACCCAGTCTGTATAGGGCCTTAAAGGTGAGCAAGCCCGCCTTGAAAATGGCCCTCCACCTGATAGGCAGCCAGTGCAGGGCACGCAGGACAGGGGTCACATGACTGGACCTAGACAGGCCCATCAGTAACTGAGCCACTGCATTCTGCAACAGCTGCAATCTGTGGAGGGTCCTCTCATGACCCTGCCTGAAGTACGGAGAGTTACAGTAGTCAAGCCAAGAGATAACAAAGGCATGCGCTAGTGTCTGCAGGTCTTCAGGAGAAATGAGGGGCTTCACCCTGGCAGGATCACCTTGTAAACAGGACTTTGTCCTAATTGTGTAAAGTCATTCTTTCCTGACTAAAAATAAAGATTTTATTACTACTACATTTTCCTCAAGTGGTAAAAAACACTTTTTGCAACAGAAGACACCTGAACCTCAAGTGTTAATCTGCTGTCCAGGATCACACCCAGATTGCACACCCTCTGGGAGGTCACCAATGGAGCAGACCCCAGAAAAAGTCCTGTATCAACTCCAGGTACCCCCCCATCATGCCCTCGACCCGGCTCAATCATCAGCACCCCTGTCTTCTCCGGTCTCAGTCGCAACCAGTTGGAGGACATCCAGCCATTGATTTTTGCCAGACAGGTATTAAGCACGTCTACAGCATCAGATGTTCCAGGAGCAGATGACAAATACAGCTGGGTGTCATCTGTACAGCAGTGAAACGCCACATTGAATTGCTGAATGACCTAGTCCAGGGGCTGCATATACACTGTGAATAAGATCGGCGACAAGATCAAGCCCTGAGGTACTTCACATGACAGGGGCATTAGGGAGGAGGAGAAATTCCCCATCACTACCCATTGCACCCTTTCAGAAAGATTCAGAACTCAAACCATTTGATGACAACACTGGTGAGTCCACAGTACTCACAAAGTCGATCGAGAAGCACAAAGTGATCCACAGTGTCAAAAACTGATGAGAGATTGAGGAGAAACAGAAGTGACTTGTCTCCTCTATCTCTAGCCCTGAGCAGATCATTATGCACCCTAACTAATGCTGTTTCAGTGCTGTGTCTGGCCCTAAAACCTGACTGGAATGGCTCATTGATGTCAAAGGGCACAAGGTGATCCTCGAGCTGTTATGCCACAAGTTTCTTGACAACCTTTCTCAAAAATGTCAGGTTGGAGATAAGACGGTAATTTGCCAGGATGTCCAGGTCGAGAGATTGTTTCTTCAGGAGAGGTCTCACTAGGGCCTCTTTCAAGACCTCTGGGAAGACACCCACCGACATCGAGCACCGGGCAATCCTGGCGAACACCGGGCCAACAGTCCCAGCACACCTCATTAAGAAACTCGTTGGGGATGGGTCCAGCTCACAATATGTGTGATTCAACTCAGAGATCACCTCAATGACCTCAACCACCTCCACTGGGTTAAACTCCTCCCAGATTGACGGAGTGGCTCTGTTCCTTCTGGTCCAAACACTGCATGGCAACAATTGCCTCACTGATGGAATCCCCAACCGAATAGAGGACACTCTGTCAGAGAAAAAACAGAACAAACTCTTCACAGAAAGTGGTTGAAAAAGTCTTTCTTGGCTGTAGATGGGCTGGATGAAGTAGCCTATCCACAGTCTGAAAAAGCTGAGAAGATTTGTTTTTCCCCGCAGTAATTTCCCTGGACAGAAATTCTGCCTTCTTATGGCAAATTGCCTCCTGGTACTCACAGTAGTGAGCATGCCGGGCCAGTTTGTCGTCCACCGACCTGGTCTTCCACCAGCAACACTCCAGCTTTTGACCCCTGATCTTCATTACCTTGAGATCCCAATAAAACCAGGGGGATCTCAAGTGAGAGGATCTGGGTCATATACTTACTGAAGGAACAACATCCAGCGCTATAATAGGTGTCCACCACCTTGCTGGCGCTAATCGCACATGCAGCATCCACCCTAGATAGGTCAACTAATGCCAGCAGTCCCTCTGGGGACAATGGGCTGGCAGTATAGCCTAGAGGTTAGAGGTTAGAGGAATGAAGTGTGAACGAGCGTGATACATCCAGCAGACCAGACCTGAGTTTGATTCTCACAACCTCCACTTGCATACTGTGTGACTCTGAGCAAGTCACTTAACAACCCAGTGCTCCCAGGTCGCCCCTGAAAACAGGCACTTGCGCCTAGTGGGCCTTACCCGGTTACCAAAGACTAAAATAAAAAAAAATAAAAAAAAAAACCTTTAAAGGGCAGTATGGGAGGGACTTTTGGGGGGGGCCAAGCATGAACTTCACCGTGCAGTGATCAGACAAAGTGACCTGATCAATCTTGAGGCTTCCCACTTTAAGACCTTGCTGAAACACAGGTCAAACATGTGACCATGTTGGTGGGTCACAGAAGTAATTACTTGTGCTAAGCCCGGTGATGACATCAACTGGAGGAGGTCATAACCAAAATGAAAGGATTCATTGTCGACCCAGGCATTGAAGTCCTCCCAGGATTAAACACCTGGAGGACTCCATTACCTGGTCAATCATGAAGTCCACAACCTCCTGCAGGAATACCCTTCCCCCAACCCAGGGGGGCGGTAAATGAGGAGAATCCTTCAGACTGCACCTTGACGCCCACGCACAGCCACACACTTAAAAGATCTGGAAGTTTCAACCAGATGCACAGTGAAGCATAGGCTGGATCTAATAAAGAGGGTCACTCCCACACCCCTGCGATCCCTCCTCAGACAGTGCACTACAGAATACCCAGAGGGGACAGCCACCTCTAGAACTGGGCCAACATCATCACCCAACCAATTTTCCATGATGCAAGCCAGGTCGACAGAAGAAATCAAATCCACAATAATAGCGGTCTTGTTCCTTATCGACCTGGCATTGCATAGCACCATCTGAAGGGGATTAGTGGGTGCTGTCCTCAGGCTGCCTGCCCAGTCAGTTCAGTGGGACCCCTGGGTATGGAAACCAAACATGTCAGGCTTCTCTCAAGGTTCCATTTAAACCCAGGCATTTTCTGCACCTGACAACCTCAATACCACTCACCTCCCCTACCCTAGCTGCTCCTTGCCACCATCGGCCTGGTTTCCCCCTAGCAATCCCTACAATGCCTAACTGTGATGGAAGGGACTGGGAGGTTGGTAAAGGGGTGGAGGTCACAAAGCTGGAAGGCAGCATAGGTGACTCATACAGGCCCACGATCCCAACACATCTTCGCCTAGCTTTCCTACTCCGACTGGAACACGCGACCTACTAAGCCTTGCCTTTTAACTGGCAAGGACAACTAATGCACACTAACCTAGACTGCTTCCTAACTCTAAAACTAAGATTCCTTCACTATAATTACCTAAAACACACACATCACAATCACCTAGTTCAGAGATTCCTAATCATACACCCACACATAAAGGGGACAGCAGACGGATTGGAAAAAATTCAAAGACAGGCAACTAAAATGATCTATAACATTAAGACAATGTCATATAATGTGCGTCTTCAGAAGCTAAACCTTATGTCTCCAGATAGTAGAAGAATTAGAGACAACTTATTATTATGTTATGATATCATGCAGAGCAGCCATTTGACAAATGAATTAAATCTTGAATTTAAAAATGATAATCTAGGTACCAGGAGACACCCTCTGCAGTTCAGACCAAAAAGGTTCTTCACAAATAAGAGAAAAGCCTTTTTCACACAGAGAGTGATTAATCCATGGAACAGATTGTATCTAGAGATAATTATTAGTATGGACAAAAAACAGTTTAAAAAGAGACTAGGCACCTACTGTATATACTAGCAGGAAATAGTTTGTGTTATTATGGGTGAATTGTAGGAGCTCACATGGGCATAGTGCCTTCTTAGCTCCTTAACCTTTACCAGTTCAGTATGTATTTCCTGGTAAAACCTTTGCAATAAATAAATACATAAATAAATAAATATTCGCAAAGTACTTATCACCACTGCATCTAATAAGCTGAGCTGTTTTCAGTCCTGTAGTTCCTTCCTGGGTGACTGTTTTGTCCCCTCTCCCTGTGTTATCTCCTATCTTGATCTCACCGGATAGACTCAGTAGAATTACTTGTTCCCCTGATATCCTCCTTGTTCTTCACAGTGACACAGTACCTTAAGAGAGTCCACCTATTCATTTTCCTGTCAGACTTATCATATTGAAATATCCAGAATTCATCCTTCTTCTTGCCCCAGTCATTTCCCTCCCCAAGTATGAGTCTTTGACTGCCTCTAGGTCCTAAATTTACAAGGACATCAGGCTCTCAGGTTACTCAGTGTTGCTGGGTTTGATTCTTATGTGACCTGCATTCAAGTTCAAATTGCTGTCACTTTATGCTTCCATGCTCCAACCGGGGGGGGGTCTGCTATTCTTGTGCTAGCCAGCTCAGCAGTCATTTTCTTGGTGAAACCATGCACCTAACTGCGGCCACTGGTGACCCCCTGCACTAGCTGCATCTGCAACCCCAATAATTTAGTTTATAGCCCCATTAGCATGACCAGTGCCCCCTCACTATTGGCACAACTGCAGTACATCCTGTGTTTGCAGGTATTCCTCACCCCAGAATGCCCTCTAACATGCCAAGAAAAAGAGGACTCACCCCTCTCCAACAAAATCCTAACAATTGTTAGCTTGTTTAATTTCTGTCAGTGTCACTACCCATGGGCTCCAGGACCATGATGGCACTGGAGACCATCCTGCTAGACATCTTTCCCATTAGGAAAATCTCTAATTCAATCAGGTCCACAGAATTTGTACTACATATCTGAATGTGCACAACAGTCAGTGCCTCCCTCTAGCTGTAGTGCTTGGATATGGACAATATTTGTTAGATCTGTACTGTAGGAAGAAACATCACCTTACCTGCATTGGCATACTGGCCTGCAATACCCCTACATCTTTCCTACTACTTTTACAATGGAATCCCCAATTAATCCAACCTTATTATTACTGTCACCAACTTTTTCCTATCTTCTCTTTGGCAGGTCAGGTGTATGGCTATGCAAAATTCATGTATTTGGCTTACACAAAATTGTCACAAAACTGCACAATTTTCACAAAGACTTGTGGAATTCAACTTTAAGTGCTGGTGTTATTTTGCAATTTTTGGCAGTTTACAATATGGGCTTCCTTTAAAGGGAAAGTCCCTTCATCCTTTTATTCTGTTTTCCTGGGTAGTTTGTAGGCATGCACAATGATTACTTTTATTGCACACTCCTAATTTCATCAGGATTTAACTGTAAACGAAGGTACTTAAATCTGGTGTGAAAAGCTGCTTGACTCCATTGCAGAGGTCATGACCTGATTCATGTAAGGCATCCTGGAATTTTAAGATGTTTTGATGCTAAAGCCTGCAGTAGTTACACTGTATTAGTGCTGTTGCCATCCTCTGCAGTCCCTATAGCTGTGTTTACACAACTGCTTCGCAGTTAACTGCAGTTCACTCCCCGTACTGCTTTAATGTCCTTCACCACATCAAATAATTTCTTTATTTATTTATTGAGATTTCAGAATTAATACCTTTGAGTCAGAGACTCATTTACAAAGGCTCCATATCAGAGTACAGACACTGAAATGAGATACAACATTGGGAAAACAAACAGAGTCAGTGTACAGAGGGTAAATGTGCAAGGCTGAATTACACATAGTTACATAAGTAAACATTAGTTCAAAATAAATTATTATACATAGCAAGTTACTTAACAAGTAGATGACATGGTCAAACATTTAAGACAACATGATTAGATAATAGACAGTAAATTGATCAAAGGGAGCAGGGTGGATGGGTGGGGGAGAGGCAGGGAGAGGTACCTTAGTAGAAGGTGACACGGTCTATATAGCCCTTCTCAGTGCACGTGCAAGTTGTGCTGTGAAAGGGGACAGGCATGCTGTCCTACCCCCCCACATAAGCTGGTAAATGCTTAGTCTTGGATTGGTCCCCTTTTGGGGCGAGCAGTGCAGCCTGTCCACATGGCTTCTTACAACGCTCGCTCTGGAGCACGTACCCTAGTCTGCTGCAGCTCAGCAAGAGGAGAAGTGATCGACTTATCATGATCAGGTAAGTATCTACACTGTCACATTTGGACCACAGCAACCCAAGCACTTGGATTGCCGCAGTGTAAAAGTGGCAGTGTAAACAGGCCTCATGTTCATCTCTTATGCTGGCCATGAATCTTTTCAAGGCATAGTAAATGCCCTGCTGTTTTCTGTAGTTTAAAGTGTATCTGAGTTAGAAAAAAAATGCTTTCAGAGGATACAGGGACTTCCTTCACAAAACAGGTAACAGAACTGAATGAAAGTATACCGGTAACTTCTGGTGGCATGTGCATTTATGCATCATCAGCTCCCATGATGCCTTGCATGAATGGGGTCATGGCCTTTGGAATGGAGACAAACAGGTTTTCACACCAGTGCAAAACAGAATGAAGCAACCTCATTTATATTTAAATTAGGACACAGTTAGAGGGATGCAAGAGAGAATGAATCATTATTCATGCTTACAAACTACGCAGATATACAAAAAATAGGCTGAGGGGACTTTCCTTTTAAGCAGGATTAAAAAATTGAAACACACAGCCTTCCTTTTGGGGTATATAAACCCACCAAACTTTGTTGCATTGCAGGCTCTAGTTTCAAGTTACTTGGGCTTAATAATTTTACAGTTTACATACAGTGCTTGCAACATTCAATTGAAAAATTCCTGAAAGTTTGGCTTCACTCCTTGTTAAAGCTAGAGACTTAAAACATATCATGCATACCCATGTGGTATAGTAGTTTAAATGTTGGTGAAACTGGTGAAATTTACAAAAAAATTTAAAACTAGACAGAGATAAGTGAAAATTAAATTTTCGACAAAATGTTTGGATGCCTATGTAACTGAGCACTATTTAAATGTTGAGACCAAAATATTGGTACACACACCCATGTGGTAAAGTTCTTCAAAGTTTTCAAATGTGGCAACATTTGGATAAGTGTGTTTAAAATTAGATGCAATTAACTAAAAAATATTGTTGAAATGTTCAGCCATCCATAAGTCAGCCCCCTTTAGATCTAGGGATCTGAAACTTGGTACAAATATACAGGTGGTAATGAAATATAAATGTGGTATATGTGGAGAAATTAGGATGAGTGATTTTGAAGTTTGATGGAAATAACTGAAAATTAAATTGGGACAAAATGTTTGACTGGTTATAACTCAGCACCGTTTCCATTTTGAAACCTAAATTTGGCACACATCCTGGTGTGGTATAGTTCTTCAAACATTTCAAATGTAAAGAACTTTGGATACGTAATTTTAAAATTAGGTGGAAATATATATTTCTCAAATCAATGCAAGATAGAAACACCAGTTTCCTTCCTTAAATGATCTCATCAACCCCGGTAGAACGTTAACTATATCAATATGACATCCAAAATGGTGAGATGCTTCAATTGCCCTTCAAGAGAGAGTCCATGTAGCTGTCAAAGAGTTTCATGATGTGAATAGGTTGTGTTATCCATTAGCTTGACAAATGACTGCTGATTCATGCAGTTGTGAAAGTCATGAAGACACTGAAGCTCTCTGGATTTTTCACTGGCCTAACTACTGTGAAACATTTTAAACGACTGGACATATCCTTTTCAGGGTAGTCTTATGAATGCCTCATAGACCAGTTTGTGAATTCATGCTTGTTTTTATCCCCATTCCTCAATGGTAAATGCAGCAGAACCAATTAGAATTATCCTTGCCTCTCTACGGAGATCCTCCAGTCCTGCATCCTGAAACCATTTTCAGGTGATTTAGAGTAAACTACACATGGTTTGTAGTGCTCCCAGTCTAGAGATAATGATTTGGAGTTTCTCTTTCTGTTTTGTTAAGATTAAAAATATGATATAATAAGCAACAAAGCACATAATTAAAAATAGTATGCACAATTAAGCTCCAAAATCCAACCTCTTTAAATATACTTTATACCACATTAATGTTTCATACCTTAAAACAAACCATTCAAAACAGTCAGAGGCCACTAATACAGAAGATGATCTTTCAATTAAATCTGTTACTTCAGAAGATTCGGAGGTGTCTTCAGTAGAAACTGTGGCAGTGAAAGTTCCCTATCTGAAGTGTAGTTTCGGTACAGCACCGATGGACATGTGTAAAAAATTTGATTTAACCTTTTTTTTTTCTTCCGCCAGTTACTTTTAATGCATAATGCATTAATGTTTAAACTGCAGATGACCTTGTATTACATATCCTGAGGTGTGGTTTAGAAATTTTACAAAATATTTTCTTTTTGTTCATTTATGTTCAAGTATAAACCATAAGTCAGGTTGCATGGTGGACAGTGTATGCATTATTAGAAGGTGTATTATCAATTATTTGCAGCAACTTCATAGCTATTTTCTTGCTTTCAAGAGGAAAAGAGGATTAGCATCAGACTTGAGATTTGGGCTAGGTGATGCAAGGGAGTGGGGTTATTTCCCACTTTTGTTTCACGGAAGCCTGCTTCTTATATATATAGAAGAGTACTAATTGGCAGTCCAACACTGTGGAAGCACAGTGTGGGACAGCAGAAGAGTTCTTTATTGATTTATTTTTACATAATGTGTCATTCTTTGTCCCAAGCAAGTGATATATTCATATATGTACAGTATATATGTTATACCTTCAAGATTCACTTGACTTCAGCTTTTGTACTGTTGTTTAGTTATCAGATAAATTTCATACTTTTTTCTGTTTTAGTATTACATTATTTCAGTAGGAAGAATCCAATAGAGATCATGTGAATGTTTCCACTAATTTCTTTAAGATGTAATATGTATTTGTATTCTGCAATTTAACATCTTTAAAGCTAGCAGTAATACCCAACAAGTTGGGCAATATTGGGCTATACCAGACTGATCTGGGGTGTAATGAGGCATGACACCACTGGTAAAGGGCCTTATAGCTCCTGGAAGTTCTGGTATAGCCCATACTGCCCCACCCTGGAGAGCATTATTGCATTTAGAAACGGGTTATTTGTACATTTTTATAAAATAATTTAAAAATGTCACAAATTTAGTTTATTTTATTATTTAGTTGTTTAACCAGGAGTAGCACACTAAGCTGAAAGCTTTTTTACAGGAGTGACCTGGGAGCACAGGGAAGTTAAGTGACTTGCTCAGTGTCAGACAGTATGCAAGTGGAAGCTGTGGGATTCAAACCCAGGTCTGGTCTGTTGGATGTCACCAGATTTGCAGCTCAGAGCCTTAAACCACTGTGCTATACTGCCTCCATTTACAAACTGCCTCTAGTTACAAACTACTAGAAATGAATAGACATATATTTAGCTGTAATGTAGTCCCACTACTGGCACAGTTGCCAGTAGAGGGGTGCTGCTGTTATGAAGGTACTGATTTTTTGCTGTGGTTTTCATCTGATCTTCTTTCCTTGTCCCCCCACTACCACCACCTCGATTACTGCTAGGTTTAATTTTATTGATTTCAGGCAGATTTCAGGCTCTACTCGTACCTGGTTCAGTAGTTTTAAAGAGGGACTGGGACCGGAACTGGGAGGGAGCATGGTCACAAGAGCACAGTCTGGAGAGTGATGCTATTTAGCGCAGTTGAGAGAGTGGCGCAGTTTGGAGAAATGCTGTGTTGTTCTTCTGCTCTTACCTCATGTTGAACTGGATGTTTTCTTAATTTGCTTGACAACTACTTGGGAGCCACCACTATGGGAACTGCCATTGGAGAAGCCAGCATGCTGTTTGTGGTTGGGTGGGTCGCGGTCTGCGACAAATGCAGGCAGCTGGCAGGGATCCAGTTACCAATAAAAGGTACTGTTTAAAAAAAAATTCAAAATGTCATAGTAAATACAGAACAGTTTGTGAGGCACAGTTTAGCGGTGCAGTGTCTACTGTACCACAAGTTCTAGGGGTTCACTGACTAAGAGAGGAACTAAGATGGCTGCTATAGTTTTTCCAAAGTGTGACTGGGGCAGTGATTTAAGTTGGCACAGAGGCAGGTTGGCATGGGACTCATTTTTACCCAGTTTCTGTTGGCACATAAATACATCCCTAGATGTGGCACCCCACTAATCAAATACTGGGATTTTACTTGCCCATTTTCAAAAATCTAATAAAATGTAAGCCAACAGTACAAAAACAAAACATTTTGCAGTTTGCACAAACATCTTGGCTAAAATTGAAATGAAAAGGGCAAAACATGTTATGTTTTTAGGTAGGTGACATAGAAATTCATATTACGAACCATGGGCCTGTCCTTTCTGACCTGTCCACCACCTCACCACCTGCAATCTCTCACACCTCACCTTTCTATTTTCAGGCTATCTCCTCCAAAGACACTGCCAAGCTTCTAAAGAGTCTACCTAGCCACAGCAGTCCTGGTAGCGATGGCCTTTCCCAGCCATGCTCAAGCTAATCTTCCCTGCCATCTTAAAACCCCTTACCTTCATCTTCAATTTGGCACTGACTACCTTCACCATGCCTGACTCCTGGAAGCACGCAAGGGTGGTACCGATCTTTAAAGTAGGGGATCCACTGTTGGCAGATAATTATAGGCCCATATCCCTGCTTCCCACCTTAGCAAACTCATGGAAAGGAGTATCCACCATCAACTATGACTGACCACATCGATAAATACAACCTTATGTCTTGCCTACAACACGGTTTCCTCAAGCTCCACTGCACTTCACCTTCCCTGGCCTTGTTCACGAACCACGTTCATAGGAACATGGACTTGGGGAGGGCTACAGGTACAGTTTTTGTGGATCTGTCTAAGGCACTTGACTTGACTGACCACCCCTTTCTTCTCTCCACCCTCCATAAACTGGGCTGCTCATCTGAGACCTCATTGTGGTTCAAGAGCTACCTCTCTGGGAGATCATAATCAGTATGCATGGGCCCTGTCACCTCCCCTGCCCTCCCGGTCACTACCAATGTTCCTCAAGGCTCTGTTCTCAGCCAGCTACTCTTTTCCCTGTTCATAAACTCCCTCCCTTCTGACTCCCTAACTTGTGAAGCCCTGTTGTATGCTGATGACCTCGTCCTCTATCACAGCGACAAGAATCTGGATAACATATCCACCATCTTGTCCCGTAACTTTAATTCTGTGCACTCCTGGTTCCAGTCACATCTGCTCCTTCTCAATGAGAAAAAAACAAATCAATGCTTTTTGGATCTAGACCCTACCTAGCTAGCATCATCAAGTCTGGCTCTACCTTCTCAGTATTGACACCTGATGGCACTGCACTACAAAATGTGCCCAATTTCAAATACCTGGGTGTTACCCTTGACCCCTCCCTATCCTAAATGGAACATGTCTCCAAAGTCATACGTCAGATTAACCATAAGCTTGGGGAAGCTTATCATTTAAAACTGTTCCTGACCATTGAAGCCCGAGACTGACCATTGCCCAACGGAACTTACTACCTACTATTAACTACTGCTCCACAATTTACTCGTGGGTGTCCTCGGCCATCTGCTCATGCCTAATCTCCACCTACAACAATGTCTGTCATTTCACTGTCATGGCACCTTACTCAACCCACCACTGCCTCCTTTACCAGATGTTTGGCTGGCTCCCACTCCCCTCTCACTTTGACTAGTCCTTGGGCTGCATTATTGACAGCTCCCTTAGATGTGGGGATGCTTCTCCATATGCGTTGCTCCTAGTGCTCCATTAAGATGCTTGCATGCATCCTCTGTCCCCCCCATGGAAATTTCCAGAGTCTTAACTGCCATGGGAGGTCAAGCACTATCTGCTACTGCTCCCTCCTTGTGGAACAGTATCCCAGCATCCCTCTGTTCCCTTAACACCCATAGTATCTTCAAGCAATGATTCAAATCCAGACTACTAAATGAAGCCAAGTGCCTGCTCTCTAGGATAATCTCTTTTTTGCTTGTCTTCCTACCTCTCCCATAGGGGACAATTTATCCCCCCCACTGCCCTGTCTGCTAGCACTTTTCTTCCTCATCATATCACCCCATCTCCAATGCCCCTGTTTCTCCCCACCCTAATACCGTGTATGTTCTAGTCTAGTTTTTGTTCTACCACTCCTGTATATTCTGTAAATGCATTACTTATCCTCTGTTTTGAGCTGACAATGGGTAATTATTTAATAGGCTGCTATGTGTTTTTTGATGTAAATTGAATTGTACCTTTGTCCATTGTATCAATGATTGTAAGATGCTGAATTTGTAAGATGCTGAATGTATTTTTTTACTGTTATTTCCTCTGTATATTTTTACTTTGTGCCTCATGCTGCAGCCTGGGTGATGCCTGAAAACTGTCCCCTGGATCAGTGCACCTACCCAGTTACCAAAGACTTAAAGAAAATAAATAAATAAATAATAATTGCATTAGGTTTAAATTTCAACATCCAGGGCAAAATCATTTATAAAAATTAGGTTTAAGTTTTAACATCGACGGCAAAGTCATTAATAAAAAAAACTGAATGGGTGTCTCACTTTTTCCATGAAGTGATGTATTTCTTTGTACTGTTTCCAACTGGAAAAAAAAAACTGTGATATCCAGTGTTTCATTATCATGGGAGCTGCAGAGAGGACAACAGCAAGCAGCAGTATAACTTAGTTACAAACAATATACAAATATAAGATAGAAATGCAATGTACAAACATAGATACACACAAAACATAAAGGGGATTTTCAAAGTGGATCCATTCCAGATCCACCCACCCTATCTTTAGTGTGGACATACATCCCCCACAGGTAGATCTGCTCTTAGCTGGTCTACACACATCTGATGTGCAGCCAAGCAACAGTTGTGGATTTCCCACACTTGTGTCAATAAATGACGTACCGGGCAGCAAAGCCCGGTTTGTATCATTTAATGACCCGAGGTGCCACAGAACTTGCTTCCCTCCTAATAAACACCTGCATCCTTTGAAACAGCTGCAGGTGGTGTGGGCATACACCCCTCAACCCAGACGAAACGTATCAGAATGATCGTGTGACTTTCCCATATCTCCTTCAGCAACTTTACATCGGCCATGGAGTCTACTGTGTGTGTGTATGTTTGGAGGGAGTTGGGGTATTCTAGCCATAGATGGAAGGACGATCTTACATTCTGCTACCTGTTGCGCTGATGACCCAGCAGGACGTTTCCATTAACTATTTGTTATAATAAGTCTTATATATTTTAATTCAATACTTTTGTATTTTCCAGTCTTCTCTTGGCCTGGAATGTAGCAGAACACTGGACTGTCATCTCAGTTACTTTTCCTGAGCAACAGTAACAATAAGTGTACCAAAAGAAAAACATGTTGTGCTTACTTGGTTAACATGGAAATATAGACATACTATATAAGGACAGAAAAATAGCAGGTGCAGTTTCAGAAGGCCTTCAGACGCTGGACATCACAATTCCAATGTATGTTAGACCAGCTGAAAGGTGGTGTAACCTGCTTCCGGATTCAGTGCAAAGGACACCCTGAAATTGACGTACACATCTAATAAACAGCACATGCTGATTTGTTTGTTAACTATGGAAAGTGGTAGAAATTCATTCAAACTTTTGAAAATAATATTTAAAGGTTCAGACTCAGTTGGCATGATACACGCTGAATCAGAAATCTGCCACCGTGCCTGCAACATTCCAGCTGAAGTCTATCTAGTCTTCCTTGATGCCTCACAATGCAGTACTCTGAATCAGTCTTTCCTGCAGGAAGATGAATCAACACTTATTGTAAACTCTAGAATAGTTAACCCTAAACACAGTGTGGTCCAGTGGTTAGAGCCCCAGCCTGTGAACCAGGAGATCCCTAGTTTGAATCCCAGAGTGGCACTATGACCTAGAGTAAGCCACTGGGCCTCCATGTTCTTCATTCCTCCTAGTTGTGAAACTGGGAGATAGCAGGACCCTACTGTGAATGAAAAGTTACAGTCGTGATACTTGGATTAATAAATAGTAAAATGACTAACCCACTAGCTTAGCAATTCAGCTAACTTATCTTGATGCAAAGATTTGATCTTGATATAACTTGTATTTTTAGGCTGTACTAGGAGCTCTGGTTTTCGTGAATTTGAAGGGGATGTTAATGCAGTTTGGTGAAATTCCTGTACTATATAAAAAGGACAAGTTTGACTGTGTAAGTAAAGCAGAAACATCTTATACAAAATAAGATCAGATCTAAAACAGGATTCTAGAGCTCTCATAACCATTATAACGTCTAATATTTAATTGTATAGTACTTGAGGTTTTATGTAAATTTTTTTTAATTAATAATAACATAGAAACATAGAATTTGTCAGCAAAAATGACCGCTTGGCTCACCCAATCTGCCCAGATGGTCCCTACCTGGTCTGTCTCCGCAGATCCTAAGAGGTCCCTGGTGACCCTCCCTCTTCCCTGCCTATTTATTAATATTCCCCTATATCTATCCCAGTTGAAGCCCCCTACTGTTTGCTTCCACCACTTTCACTGGCAGTGTGTTCCAGGCATCTACAACTCTTTCAGTGAAGCAGTACTTCCACACATCCCTCTAAAATTCCCCCACTCCAACTTCATTGCATGTCCTCTGGTCCTGGTGCTCTTTCTCATTTGAAAGAGACTCCCTTCCTGCACCTTGTTTACCCCTGTGGTGTACTTGTAGGCCCTTATTGTATCACCTGTTACCCTCTTCTCTTCCAGGTTGTACATGTTGAGATCCCTCAGTCTCTCCTTGTAGGTCTTTTTACCCCTGCAGCATTTTAGTTGACCTAATTTGGACTGTCTCCACCTTGTCTATATCCTTGCCGAGGTGCAGCCTCCAAAATTGGACATAGTACACTAGGTGAGGTCTCATCAGCAAGTGATACAATGGCAACACCACTTCCCTCCTCCTGCTGGAGGTACCCTTCCCAATGCACCCCAGCATCCCACTAGCCCAACCCACAGCTCTGTCACACAGCTCTGCCACTTTGAGGTAATCAGATATGATAATCCCAAGGTCCCTTTCCTGTTTAGTGACTGTCAGTACCTCCCCTCATTCTGTACTAAGCTCCTGGGTTTCTCTGCCCTAGGTGCTTGATTTTGCACTTTTTGGCATTGAATTCCAACTGCCACACTCTTGACCACTCATTGAGATTCCCAAGATCCCTGTGCATTCGTGCCCTCCCCCCTTCCCAGTGTATACCCTATTGCAGTTTTTGGTATCATCTGCAAAAAGGCATAACTACCCTTACAACTCTTTCGCAATGTCACTTACGAAGACATTGAAGAGGACTGGTTCTAGCACTGAGCCCTGTGGCACCCTGCTGATCAATCTCCCATCATTAGAGTGAGAGCCATTTATCTCCAACCTCAGTCTCCTATCCGTTAGCTAATTTATAACCCAGTTCACCACCTTGTATCCCACGTCTAGGCTGCTCAGTTTCTTTATCAGCCTCCTGTGCAACACAGTTTTGAAGGCCTTGCAAAAGTCCAGATAGGCCACATCCACTTCCCTCTCTGATTTAATTCCCTGGTCACCAAGCCAAAGAAACCTGTCAGAGTCATTTGGCATGACCTCCCCCCATGAATCCATGCTACCCATTTTCTCACAGCCCATTAGATTCAAGATACTCTACCAGTCTTTAATTTAACAGGGGTTTAATTTCACCACCACTAAAGTAAGACTTGACCAGCCTATAGTTGCAAGCCTCCTCCCTACTGTTGCTCCTTTGTAGCTGTTCAACATGGTTATCAGTGTGGCAGATACAGTAGCACCTTCCTGAATTCTTTTACAGTTCATGGGTATATCCCAGCTGGTCCAATAGTTTATTTACCTTCAGAGATGGAGGGCCCTTCTGGATTCTTTCCTCTGAAAATGGAATTGTGTCTACCCCCATTTCTGCTACTCTCTCGTGAGTCCCCCCACCATAAAAACTGAGCAGAAGTACCTGTTTAGAATGTTAGCTTTTTCGTGGTCCTCTTCTTCACAGTCTCCCCTTCTGCCCTTTTAAACTTCACTACCCCTCCCCTTGCTTTCCTCTTCTCACTTATGTAGCTGAAAAAATTCTTATCCCCTTAGCGACCCCTTTGGTGATCCTTTCCTTTGCCTCTGTCTTTGCTCCCCTTACTGCCTCACCTGCTTCCCTCTCATTTACTAGGTATACCTCCCTGTCCTCTTCACTCTGTGTTCTTTAGTACCTCCTGAATGTCACCCTTTTTTCCTTCGCCACCTTTGCCACTTCCTTAGAGAACCATAAAGGTTTCTTTTTCCTTCTGCTTTTACTCACTTCCTTCATGCAAATGTTGGTTGCTTAAATTATGCCCTCCCTTATTTTTCCCCCACTGTGCCTCTACCCCTCCCTGGCATTTCCCCCCTTCAAGGCAGTTTCTGAGGCAGGCCCCCATTTCTTTAAAATCCACTCTCCTAAAATCCAGAACCCTTATCCTCATGTGGTTAGTCTCCATTCCTGTCTTAATGTTAAACTACACTGTACAGTGATCACTGGTACCCATGAGACTGCCAGCTGTGACATCTGCGACACTGTCCCAGGTTCAGCACTGCCCAGTCCCAAGAGGGTTCTTTGATTAGCTTCCTGAGAGAAGCTCCTTCTTGGCCGCTAAGGATGGCCCTACTCCTTACAGAAGCTGCAGCTGGAAGGCTCCACTCCATGTTGGGTAGATTGAAGTCATCAACTAGCAGCACCTCTCCTTTCTCACCATTCTGATGATGTCTTCCTCAAGTGCCATATTCAACTCCTCTTCCTGTGATGGAGGTCTGTACGCTGTCCTCAGTGAGGACAGTGGCCCTGGAGCTTGTCTACAGGGTGACCCACAGCACCTCCAGACCCTCCATTTCCTCATAGTGTCCCTGTACCTCAGTGGCCTTGATACCCTCCATCACATATAAAACTACCTCTCCTCCCCTCCTACCTGTCCTGTCTTTCCTGAACATAAAGTTGTCCAGCATAGACATGCCTCAGTCGTGGTGCTTAGTGCACCATGACTTCATTATGGCCAATAAATCCAGGTCAGCCTCTGACATGTTGGCTTCCAGTTCTGGAATTTTCCTTGCATTGGTACACATCGCTCTCCACACCTTCCCTCCCCCTTGCCTGTGGCCCTGCTTCCCCCTTCCATTCCTTCCAGTGTTTTTCCTTGATGCTCCCCCTGACACTCCTCTTCCCTTTTTACCTTCTCCATTCCTTGTCTCCTTCAGACCTGTGTCCTCACTTACCTGAGTTTTACCCCCTTTTCATTTGTCTTGAGCTATGCCTGCATTTTCATGCCTGTGCCTTACGGGAGTTCTCTTTCCTTGGGCTCTTCATCCTTGCTGCTCCATCACTTCAGGGCAATTGTTACATCCCTTGGTTTTACTGCCCCCCCCCCCCCAGTGGTTAGATGCTTGCTCCAGTAGCATTTAAGCCTCCCACCAAAAACAGTGGTCACCTTCCAGGAAGAATGCAGGCCATCTCCCTTATACAAACACATATTCTTCTAGGTTGGCCTCCAGTCCCTGATGTAGCCAAAGCCCTCCTCCATGTACCATGCCTTCAACCAGTTATTAAATGCCCTGCTATGGAGTACCCTTGCATCTCCCCAGCTGTACACAGGTAACACCTTGGAAATACAGTACTTAGAGTCCTTGTGTTTCCAATCAGTCACTCATTTTATATTTAAAAAAAAATGAAATCAAGCATTCCCCCATTCATTGCTATCCTTGGGCACCACTACACTGCTATATCCTGTTCCTACATAAACCTTCTGATTCCAACTTAGCACTTATTCATCTCCATTGTTATCCTTACCTACCCCCCCAACTTCTCTTACCCTCTGATACCTATCCTCTGCCCTCTCCCCCACACAACCTTATTACGGTCCTCCCTATTCCTTACTAAATCCAATGACAGCACTTCTTCTCTACCTCAGTAGTACTCCTTAGCTATCCATTTCTCTGCACTTCCCTACCTTTTTAGCACCTCTGCTCCCTCTAGACACACCCACTCCCCAATCTTAGTCTGCCCGCTGCCTATCTGATGTGTTTATTATACCTTTATCCCCCAAATCTTTTGCCTTATTGTACATTATGAACTGCAGTTTACACTGGAATCTATTGTATTATGCTACAGCTATTGTACTTAATGTAACTACTGCCTTCAGTTGACCTATTATATTGTATTGTATTTTTGTATTGTAGTGTATTTTTGTATTGTATTGTATTTTTGTATTGTATTGTATTGTATTATATTGTTTGCTATATTCCCCCTATTCCCCCCTTCCCCAGGACACACTGGGAGAAGAGCAATTTGTTGCCTTTCCTTGTGAAACATTTCAATAAACAAATACTTTATGGTATTGAAGCTTATAATATTAAGTCATGTTTTTTTTTTTTTGCAGTTGGTGTGGGTGGTGAGCTTCATTGTTGTAATTATCTTGGGACTCGACCTCGGACTGGCTGCCGCTGTAGGATTCGAACTCCTAACAATTGTATTTAGAACACAGTTGTAAGTATATTCTTGGTATCATGATATACATTTAAGCAATAAGGCATGAGCAGTAGTCAGAGTAACAGCCTGGGGTGTAATGTGGAACAAGGTGCAGCCGAGTGCCATTCTGCCTATAGGGGGTGCTTAACTGACTGGTAATCTAACTTCTGGGCATGTCATATTGCTATTATAAACACTCATTTTGAAAGAAAAATTAAAAGTGTACATTTTGAATGTTTTCCTCATTAATAGGGAGATTGTTAATAAAATTGTTCCTCCACCAACTGTTTAAGAGTACTGGTTCTGAATCAGAATACATCATTTCAGTCATTTATTGGCAGCACTACACAATGATATGCTGACAGGAAGAATCCATGGTGATCAGGCTGTGCATGACAGTGTAACACAGATTAATGCATAATACACTCTAAGTCTGTTTTACCTGTGGTTTTCAAACTTTGTCTACATGTTTCAGAATGTAGAACCTGTTACTCTTAACATTTTGGAATGCGAATAACAACTTATGTTATCCCTATCAATCATAATTGAGTCTCGCTATCTAGCATCACATAAGTGCATACTGAACTTTCCCCGACCACGGAAAACACTGCGTGCCGATTCAAAATCGGCAGTTTAAACAGTCACTTCATTCTTTTGAAACTGAGCACAGTTTTTTGTAAACATTGTAAAACAGTCTTAGATTGCATTATAAATAATATCAAACCCCTGTTCATTTAGAACTCACAGTTCACATCACCTCGTTAGATCGATAACATCAGAAAGGCATTCTAGTGCCACTGATGTCACTGATCAGACTCAGTGTTGAGAATCTTCTTGCTCTCAACAAAGGGAGGCGAGTTAATTATTCTATACAAAGTTCTCAGAATGCTGACAGCCAATCACATCGCAGTATTTCTGAGACCCATTTTATTATTACTTGTATTACCTTACTGTGATATTCTTATCTCACTGACGAACAACTAACTGTTTCAAACTTTATATTCATGAATCAAAAGAAAGATCAGAGGGGTTAGGACTGTACTGCTGGGGGGGGGGTCAAACCCTATATACTGCATTCAGTAGTCTAGTGTACTTATACCGTTAACAAAAACCAAATACATCACACAAGTTTTCTCATCCAGCTGAAAACAGCTCCACTGACAGACCCCAACAGCCACTGGAGGAGGGAGGGAAGGAGGATTTAATTTTGTGTAGAAATATAGAGCCCCTGACATAAAACAGTAACTGTTTAAAGGTAGAACTGACTGCAGTATACAAAATACATAGTTAAAAACATTAATCCTTTTAAAACTGTTATCATCCAGTACCATGGTCATAATCCTCTCATGCTGCCTGCCTGCCACTCTCCCTTTCCACTCACTTACATTACATATACCTTCTTATTCACTCACTTTGACTGTAGACAGATATTCGTTAGCCCATGATAATGTCAGGGCAAGGTGAGTATATGACATATCTGTAGTTATGGGAGGCTTTAAAACTGCCACAGTAGGTAATGTTATTAAAAGTTAGATTTGTAATTGTATGTTGTAAATAAAGGGTGTTTTCTTTTAGTATCAAGTATTTTTAAGGGAAACAGTCAGCACTAAGAGACCCACACCCAAGTTTGGGTCTGGTCCCAAATAGCAATTTTGTGTGCAAAAACATTTTTGTTTACTTGCCGTTTACTGTACTATAGCAAATGCATCAGCCTGATCCTGCTGCCTTCCAAGCTGACATTTGATGTAACCAGAAGTCCCAGAATACTCTGACACTGGCATAAGAGCAGGGCTGCAACAGAGAGAGAGAGAGAGAGAGAGAGAGAGAGAGAAGAGAGAGAGAGAGAGAGAATAGCCTGCAATGAATGTTAGAGTTTTTATAAGTGCTGATCTTTTGTTTGCTAGTCCTGCTGTCCTCCCAGTGCTATGTACAGTCACAGAGGACTGACTGTACTTAGCCAAGGTAGAACAGCATGACTAGCAAACATCTGACCTGAAACTGTAAAAGCCCACATGCACTGCAGGCTACTGAATCTCCCATTGCTGCAGCCCTGCTCAGATGTCAGCTGCAGGGGATTCTGTAACTTCTGGTTACAGTAAATATCAGCTTGGAAATCAGCAGAATCAGACTGATACTATCTACTATACTGCAATAAACAGTAAGAAAATGAAGTTGTTTTGCACACAAAGTACAAAATGGGACCACATCCAAACTTGGGTGTGGGACTCTTAGTGCTGATTGTTCTTCTTTAAGAAAAGAGGCTCAACACTTTGTAATGGTCCATGATAGAAACACAGACAATGACAGCAGCAAAAGAACAATGGTTAATTTAGCCTGTCCATGATCTGTCTCCTTAAGGAGATAGGACCCTAGATGTGGCCTAGCTCCAGGAAGCACACAGTTAGTGTTACATGTTGGCACTGAAAGCTCTGTAGCCAGCCTCTGGCTGGGATGTATAAAAGACTGAGTGCTGGATGCTGAAGTCCCTGCTGTAGCCAACACACCTTACAGACTCTCAAAAAAATGCCCTACAACTGTGAGTACTTTCTTCCTTTCCCTGTATGAATGGAGGTGTTTATCTAAAGTACATTTGGACTTTGTTACTGACAGTGTATGAACTCTTCTCTGATCTACTGCTGAGAAATTGTAGTTGAGGGTATTGCAAGGAACATTACAGATCTATCAGCTGTTCCTTATGTCATTCAAGTTGAGGCAAGTCCCCATAACAAATGAATAGTTTGGTTTTGCAATGTACACTGTTCTAAACAGTTAATCTGAACTAGAACGTGCCCCACTCCACTATATTTCTGATCAGTACTATAACAGAATGGGTACTGGGAACAGTGTCCCTAGTGATTCCTTTTATTGGCCCCAGATCCACTGAGAGTAAACTATTGGGTAGTTGGTCATTACTTGTAGATAGTATCTATGAACCTGTGGGAAATGTAGCCTTGTAGAGAGAGCTAAAGACAGGGTTTCCAAGAACAACACAATACTGCATGTTCTTGTAAGACAACATCTGAGAATTATTTTTAAATTTACACTCTACAAGAAATACAGAATACTTGTTGGGCAACCATGCACAGCACAGACCTCGAGAGCGAAGCTCAAGAGGTCTGATGTAATCAGAAGCCCAAGGTGGCAGCTCAGGCTGTTTGGGCATGTGGTTTCCCAACCAGTAGTTTTTTTATAGTGTTTTTTTTTTTTTTGGTTCATTTTTATGTAAAAAAAAAAGGATGGGTGCAACTGAAAAACTTTGTGTTGGAGAAGGTACGCAAACATGCTCCGTGCTGAAAAGCCTCATCTCAGAGAATGCTTACAAGCCAGCAGCCAGTGTACAAATGAGGCTGGGAGAAAAAGACTAAGAAAACAGAACCAGCCTGCTGGGATGAAGTGCCCGGTGCTGTCAGACCCCATTCCATCAGCTGGATTTTCAGGGAATACGTAGCCACAAACATATGGTGTTGCCAGCAGCCAAAAGATCAACAAACTATAAACACATAAAGAGTCGGTACACACACTGTGGAGTAAAGTGAAGCTAGGTCCATCGACTTATAATAGTGGAGAGTCAGCATGAGTTTTGTGTGGGATGTCGTGTCACACCAACTTGATAGACTTGTTAGAGGATGTAACTAGGAAGGGGTATACTAAGAAAGCAGTGGACATTATGTATCTTAGTAAAAACATTTGACATGGTGCCACACGAGAGGCTGGTATATACGATCAGGAGCAAGGATTGATCATATAGCACAAAATGATGTATACAGAACAGACAGTTTAGCATAAGTAGTAAAACTTTTATTTTTATGCAGCAGATGTACCATTAGGGCAAAGCCCTGTTTACAAGGCTGTACTGTGTAGCAATCTAAAAGAACAAGATTTAATATTAACAATAAAATAGCTGTGTAATGCTTTAGAGAGAGTTTAATGAGAGTCAAGTTTTTCAAGGTACTGTTTGGGATGATATCATCATAGTTAAAGGAAGGCAATATTTTTTGTTTGATAAGATACATACAAACATACAAATTTGTCAACAGAAACAGACCATAACAGTCTATCTAGTCTGCTCGAGTGTGCAGCTCAGTTTAGTTCCCTGGAGCGCCCTCCCCCCCCCCACCACACTCCTCTTGGAGTCTTTCACCTCCTTCCCATTACCCTCTCCTTCCACTTCCCAGTAATGACTCCTCCACTGTAATTTTCTTTTCACCCTGTCCACCCACCCACCCCTTGAAAGTGGTCACCATATTTGCAGCAACTACCTCCTCTGGCAACTCATTCCACCCTGTCACCTTTCTTTCAGTGAAAAAGTGCCTCCTCATTTCCTTCTTGAATCTACACCCCACTAATGTCAGACTATGCCCCCTTGTTGTGCTCTCCTTTCATGCCCTCTGACCCAACCCTGTTTATGCCCTTAAGATACATGAAGGTTTCTGTCATGTCTCCTCTCTCTCTTCTCTCCTCCAGGGAGTACATGTTGAGCTCCCTCAGCCTCTCCTTATATGTTCTGTCCCCCATGCCCTGGATTATTTTGATTGCCATCCGCTGGACCCCGTCCAGTACTTTGATATCTTTCTGCAGATAAGGGTACCAGAACTGAATACAGTATTCCAGGTGTGATCTCACCAGTGACCTGTACAGCAACAGAATAACATCCTCCCTTCTAGAGGTGATTCCTCTGGCAATTCAGCCCAGCATTTTATTTGCTTTGGCTGCTGCCTTTTGCCACTGTGCCGAGTGTTTCATTTCACCCCTGACCTACACGCCAAGGTCCTTTTCCTCCTCTGATACTATCACCTGTTCTTCCCCCAGCCAGTAGCTGGCCCTTGGGTTACTGGCTCCCAGGTGCATGACCTTGCATTTCTTGGCACTGAAACCCAACTGCCAGATGTCTGACCAGTTCTCCAGTCTAGCCAGATCCTCTCTTAAATCCTGTCTCCCCTCCACTGAGTCCCCCATCCCACAGACCTATGTATCGTCTGCAAAAAGACAGATCTTACTTTTAACCCTGTCAGGAGGTCTAAACCTCACTCTCAGGTTTATTACTACTAAAGGATAAATCACAGTTGCCCTAAGCAGTTCTTACCAATATGAATCGGGAGCCAATGCTAAGCATTCCCTATACCTCCAGGTTTCTTCGTGTCTCTTGGGGTCTCCGAGGTATAAGACTCAGTGTGTCACATTATATACCTATGATAATTACTATGGTTACTGTAAGATAGAAACATTTCTAGTTACAGAGATGAGCCCTATTGGCTAAATTAGAGGTGGCTCCACTGTCCAAGATAACATTATACAATTTTGTAGTAGTCATCACTTTGTGAAACAAAAGAGTACAGTTCTTATAGAGTCTTACGTAACTCAGCGTAACATAGAAACATAGAAACATAGAATTTGACAGCAGATAAGGACCGCTTGGCCCACCCAGTCTGCCCATTTCCCTACCTACTGGATAAGCTGCAGATCCTAGTTAACCAGCAGCCTACTTCTTCCTACCCCCACCCCCTAGAATGGCCTTATGACTGTCCCATGCATGCTTGAATTCCACCACTGATTTTGACTCCACAACCTCCTCCTCGAAGGCCATTCCATGCATCCACAACCCTCTCTGTGAAAAATACTTCCTTAAATTACCTCTGAGCTGCCCCCCATCTTCAAATTGTGCCCTCTTGTTCTTTGCACACCTTTTTTCAAAGATGCAACCCTCTTGGACTTTGTTGATTCCTTGAGGTGCTGAGCGTTTCTATCATGTCCCCTCTCCCTCCTTTCCTCGAGGCTATACATATTAAGCTCCTTTCGTCTCTCTTCATTTGTCTTCGGTGCAGACCCTGCACCATTTTAGATACCCTCCTCTGGACAGCTTCCATCCTGTCTATGTCTTTAGTGAGATTGGGTCTCCAGAACTGCACACAATACTCAGATGGGGTCTCACCAGCTGTCTGTACAGAGGATAATAACTTCCTGTTTCTACTGGTGATGCCTCTCTATGCATCCCAGTATCCCCCAACCCTCCTTGCTGCCTCTCACATTGCTTGCCCACCTTTGGGTGGCAATGCTGACTTATATATCATAATCATTACAAGGACACAGATGTCCTAACATCTTGTAAGTGAGAAATACGCAGAAAATATACAGAAAAAAAAAAATATATATATATATATTAGCAAGCAAAGTGTATTACAATAATATGCGTACATATCCTGACATCTACTCTTGTATAGTAGTTGCCCTTAGCCGTATAACATATGTCTAAGCAGTAGCTGTCTATGGTGTACCTCTAGGGCTACCAATAAGGGTGCAGGGACCTCGTGTAACATCCCCCTCTGCTATGTCACCAATAAATATGTTGAACAGCACAGGTCCAAGTACTGAGTCCTGTGTGATGCTTTTTCATCCCCTGGGAAAACCAATAGTTAGGTCTTCAAGACCAGAAAATGAATACTAAGGGAAAAGTCAGGTTGTTGGTCAACAAGAACCCCAAGATATTTGAACTGTAATACAGAACTTAACTCCAATTATAGATCGAGGGAGTGCTCCCAACAAATCGGAGTGCTCCTCTCCTCTGCATGTGAGATATTCTTATTCTGTGAAGAGTGTCTCAGGTGAAGCTTCTCTGGAAATGTTTGAGTGAGGTTTTTAAAATAATTAATATATTATTATTATTGATTGAACTTGATCAATAATACATTAATACCACCATCGAGGTCACTCTTATGATTGTAAGAGTGGTCTCAGGTACATTCTTAAGGTATCAGAACTGCTAACCTTTGCTTCCCAGTTCTCTACCCTAAGAATGTATGTAAGACCACTCTTACAATCATAAGAGTGGTCTCAGCAGTGGTAATAGCATACATCAGTGGATTTAATCTACAGGCCAGGGTCATTTTATTACATTTTTGATACCAAAAGGTACGGAAATCCTTTTTGTTGGGCTAAAATATTGGTTGTTTAAGAATTACTGATCAAGGGACTGCTCCCGATCAACGGAGTGCTCCTTTCCTCTTCGTGAGACACTTTTATTCCGTGAAGAGTGTCACACATGCAGCTGCCCTGGAAATGGGCATATTTGGGTAAGGTTTTATTAAAAAATTATATATTATTGTTCAAACTCGATCAAAAATATATTACTACCTCTACTGAGATCACTGTTATGATTGTAAGAGTTTTCTCATTTACATTCTTAGGGTATTAGAACCACTCATCTTCAGTTTGCAGTTCTCATACCCTAAGAATGCACATGAAACCAGCCTTACAACTGTAAGAATGGTCTTGGTGGAGGTATTAACATACACCATTATGGTATTGTTAAAATCAGTCTGGAAATTTTCATTACCCTGAGTGGGCATAGACCTGGTGTGTAGCAAACAGCATTATTCATCGATGTAAATATGAAAATTACAGCTATGGACAGTGGGGGGGGGGTCATTTGCAGAACTTCTGAAAATCAGAGGTTCAAGCACTGGACATTGTGGGGCAAATACAACAATAGGGAGAGAGCCAGAGAAGGAGTATCACCCTCCCTGATCACTTGGGATTAACCCACAAGATAGACTATGAACTACAGAAAAGAACTAGCAATGCCAAAGGCTTTGAGTCTTACAGGGAGACAGGAGTGATCAAAAATGTCAAAAATGTTGACTAGGGTCACGAGGTGAATGCACGTTACCCCAGCTGAAACATCAGAGTCCATATTAATAAATATAGATTTCAACAGGCTGACTTTATGGTCTAGAGGTTAGAGATTACCGCAATGAGTTGGGAAAGAGTTTGATACATTCCAGCAGACCTGGGTTTGAGTCCCAAGACCTCCACTTGCATACTGTGTGACTCTGACCAAGTCACTTAACCTCCCCTGGGCTGGCCACTTCCAGTGGCAATGACCTGGGTTCAGGAACAAGCCAAGACCACCGGAGGGTTGGTCAGGGGGAGGTGGATTGAGCAACCCTTGGACACTCTCCACCTCCAGTATGGGGGGTGATGTGCATCCAGTGCTGTGCTGCTGCCTGGGTGACCAATGATGACAGAAAAGCACCAGAGCCAGCAGTGCATGTGCTGATGCCAGCATATGGGGAGGGCATGCCTGGCATACCATTGGCACCATGGGTTGGAACAGAACATGGAAAATCCACCAACCTGCAGAATGGCGCACCTCTTCTCACAGGCCCCATACCTGCCTACTAGGCACATGGACCCACAGCCAAACTGGTGATCCTCCAGGAATACGAGAGGGACCTTGGGGGCCCCACTATGGTGGGCAAGCCATGGGGCACTGCAAGAGTTGGGACAGGTAAGTCCCAGAGATGGTGGGGTGATGGGGCTAAGGGAGAGGAGGGCAGATCAGGGCAGGCTGGGTGATCAAACAGGAATAAAGCATACTAAGTCAAAAAAAATTCCTCAGTGCTCCCGGGTCACCCTTGTAAATGGGCCGTGTGCCCAGTAGGCCATACTCAGTTCCCAAAAAAAGTTAAATGAAAAAAAAAAATAGATTCAGTAATTAATAGGAGGTAGGTGAGCAGTGGAGAATATGAAGTGGAATCCAGACTGAAAGGGATAATGAAACAAGTCCTGGCATGTAGGTTAATCAAATGCATAATACTGGCTAGCCTTTCCAGGACCTTTGAGAGCACACAAAGTAAGATGATGGGAGAGTAACTACAGGAACATCAGTAGTTTCACCTTTATGAAAGGCTATAACTACCAACTGTTTCCAGACAGATGGGAAGATACCAGTGGATAGGGAGCAGTTACAGATATGGGTAATATTTCTGGTGATTGCTAGATCACTGAGCTTGAGTAATTATGGATCAAACCATAAGGACCACAGCCACAATTTGGGTTTAGACAACACATGTGCTTTAGGACCTTGGGCAATTTAACAAGGAAGAATGAGATGAGCTTATTAAGAGGATTTCGAGTTTCATTGGTCACCAGATGGAATGGCAATGAAAAGACAATACCTGAGGTTTGAGAAGCAGGAACAACCAGTCCCCTTCCTGGGATATATAATCCAGCATCCTCCAGCTTCTTTCAGAAGCTCCATTTCTTTGCTGCAGCTGGAGCCTCTGCCCCTGCCCCCTCACCACCATGATTGCTGCTTTCCTCTCTGTTGTTTTGGGTCTTTCTGTTTGTTTTTTGCCTTCAGCTTCTGTTTGGTCAGTGCTTCCTGCAACTCTTTGGATAGTATATTTTGCCTTCTCTGGCTGTGATGTTGTGCTTTTTGCTTTTGTCAAGGGCAGACCCTCCTGTTACTCTCATGTCCTCATTTACCTCCAGTGCTTACCTGCAGTGTGTTTTCAGTGTACTGACTTGGTTCTTTGTCCTGCCTCTGCCATGCTGTTAAATGTTGTTTCTGTTTGCTCACCTGTTTTACCTACTGTTCATAACTTGCACTAGCAACCTTTTCACTGCCATCCCTCTTCATGCCTTGCATTCCAGCCATCAGCTGCAATCACTTAATCCCATCCATTTCAGCCTGCCTTTCTCAGTCATTCAGCCATCAATCTGTCAGTCTGTTTCAGTGCAGCCACAGCAGTGATGATTGCGCTACAGCTTTCTGCAATTCCTGCTCATTGCTGAGGGTTCGCTATAATAATGGTCTTTGATATGGGTTCCTATATTCAGTACCTTGTCATTCAGTTCTTTTTTATCATACCAGTCATTCTTGAGTAGTCCCAGTTCAGTCCAGGCTGATCAATCAGTTGTTCTCTCTGCATCATCGTGCAGGCAGTCCTTTTCTACAACATGCTGTTATGGTCTATGAACACATTCCTTTTGGCAATTATCATATTTCCCAATCCTGCTCGCTCACTAACCCTTGAAGGCTGCATCTTGAGGATGAGTTCTTGCTGGGGTCCTTTTCAGGCCACTCATCTCTTGCAGTGCCTCCTGGCTGTCCCACCGGGCGGCAAGAAGGCCCAGTGCTCAGGGGAAAGCTTCAGCCATGCAAACCCATAGTCAGTGGCACCTCTCAGTGTAGTATTTAAGACTTCAGCTGCTGGAGGATGGAGCCCTAAGCCCACATGGGTGCCTTAAACTGTGCAGACTAGGTAGATAGCACTTCCAAAAGCTATTCCTCCTGTGTCTGCCAAAGCTCTACATAGCCTCATCCTGTATCCCCTTCCTTTCATTTTCAGTCAGGATTAGGCCTCGTTACAGTCTTGAAGTGGGATGCAAGTCTTTCAGCAGTCACTACTCTCCTCATTCCACATTTAGAGGGGAGGGTCTCCTTTGGGGGTTCTTCTTCTAGCTGCAAGGTCATGTCACAGCACTCCAACAATGTTATCCCATTAGAGGGACAGAGTGAGAGTTATCCCTCCAGATTTTCCCCCCTAAACTGGAATTCCAAATTAGTAAAGTGAGCCACAATAAAAGTACCCATGCCAGGGTGGATGGTGGTCAAGGCCATAGATCCCCAGAGATTTCTTTCACAGGGTTTTTTCTCTGTCCTGAGAGCCAATGCCATAATGTAGCTTCTATTATAGCACTGTCCCTAGTTGTACGATTTTGGCTGTGAGTTGAGGTTTTGTATGGTGGCTCACTTTATACTACAATGTTGCCATTCCTTCTCTCCTCTGGAAATCACACCGCTGTCTGCTATTACTCGTTTCCGGCTGTCAGCTATTATGCCATCACATTGCTCATCTGTATTTGCAGCTCCTGCTTCATAGTTCATTTGGGCTCCTTCCTAAGATATCTTTAGCCAAAGAAATCATGTTCCTGTAGCACATCTAGATGTGGAACCCTCCTCAAGAGAGTCCCTTTGCATTCATGGATTGTGTGGTGACAGTGTGGTAGTCCCTCAGAGGACATAAAGTGCGAATGACTAAAGTAATGAAATAAATCTTCATACAGCATGCGTTTAGCTATTAATATGTTGCACAAGCAGTACTCCACACTGTGGCTGCATATGCCTGTTAAAAGAAAAGGCAATACCAGAGGTTTAATCAGTGAGAGCAACAAGCCATGCCCCCTTACTGGGCTATATAACTCAGCTTTCCCCAGCCTCTTTCAGAAGTTCTATTTCTTTACTCCCACTGTCCACCCCTCTTCTTCTAGTGGCTTGCTTGTCTCCTTGGACTCCTTCCTATGGTACATTTAACCAAAGGAATCAAATTCCCACTGTACCTCTGGGGGTTGAACCTTCCTCAAGGTGGTTCCTTTGCATTCATGGTACCTCAACAATGTGTTAGTCCCCCAGGGTACAGACAATGCAAATGGCCAAAGTGACTAAATATGTCAGTCAATAATTCAGTCACACAACTAGCTTTTAGCTATCAGCATGTTGCATGAGCATTACTCTGCACTGTGACTGCATACACTCAATAAATGAGAAATGTAGAGCTATCGGTGAAGTACTTATTTAGGGTGGGTGTCATTTATAATGCTGTGGTTGTCACTCAATGAAAAATCAATCTGTAGCGTAGGGATGGGTAAAGACTTTAAATTTATTTATTTATTATTTATTGCAATTGTTTCACCAGGAAAGGCACATTGAGCAACAAGATGCTCGTCTCCCGGTGCGACCTGAGGGGGTACACATGGATATGATAACACACAGGTTAGCAAGTGAACAGTTAACAGAAGCAAATAAAATGCAGCATAAGGATACACAATTGCATGAATATACAAGCAGCGCACATTGAATGATTAGGATATTATTGTATCAAATAACAATTAGACAAGAAGCAGCAGACAAGGTAAATTAGCTCAGTATTAACAGCTGTAAACAACAGAGGTTGTATATCACAGTTATACAGTTATACACAGTACATAGGCCAAAATAGGCCCAGGACATAAGTGCACGGTTGGGGTTATATGCCAGCTTCTGTAGCAAGGATAAGGCCGCTGGTCAGGCATTGGGGAGGGGATAGTGGGGCATGGCAGGTTCAGGAACTGAAGCAATTTGTAGTAAGGAAGTTTGCTGGGGTGGTAGACAGAGAGTAGGAAGAGGAGGAGTGACAAATTTGTGGTGGGAGGGAGTTCCAGAGCTTGGGTAGCCAGTGTGACAAAGCAGCTTGACTGGCAGAAGTCTTCCACCTAGGGACTGAAAGTTGGTGGGAGTCACTGGATCTAAGATGATGGGAGGAGGGTGGGGCATCTGTGAGCACGGTGGTAAGGTAGGAGGAGATGGATCCGAGCCATAGGTTGGAGACAAATTTAGTACAGTAAGAAATGCGGCAGTTTTCGAGGGACGGTAGTGCCAAGGCTCAGTAGAGGTCACAGTGGTGGGTGAGGGGAGAGACATCAAGAGCAAAAAGGCAGAAAGCATTATAAAGTGTGTCCAGTTTAAACAGTGTGGACTTAGGGGCTGCACTGTATACAATGTTGCAGTAGTCGATGGAGTGCAGTATCATCTTCAGGACCAGTTCACATCGGACTCGGGGAGGGAGGCTGCTGTGGTTCCTATATAGTGCACTGAGCATGGGGCATAGTTTTTTTGAGATAGCATCAATGTGGTCAGAGAAGGAGAGATGACTGTCAAGCCAGACCCCCAAGTAACGTAACGAGGAGACATCTTCAAGTTTTTGGCCATCCAGGGTGGCAAAGTAGGGAAGGGAGGGGAGTCTGGCCAGGCATTGCCATGTGCTGAAGGTCATAGTGACAGTTTTTTTTGCATTTAGGGAGAGCTGGTGTGAGCTAAGCCATTGCTGTACCTTGTTGAAGTCAGCTTGGAGGTTTCATTGTACCGCATCAGGGACAGAGCCCGAGTAGTAGAGTACAGTATCATCTGCATATATGTGGATTGAGGAAGTAGAACAGATGAATGGCAGGTCATTTAGGAATATAGAGAACAGAATGGGACCAAGAACCGACCCCTGTGGGACACCGGTAGTTAAGGGAAGGGTGGTAGAGATCGCATTTGAGACTATAACGGATTGAGTTCTATCAGAGAGGTATGATCTGAACCAGTTTGTGGCTACGATGGAGAGGCCTGATTTCAGTGAGACTCGAGAGCAATATGGGGTGGGAGACGGTGTTGAAGGCTTTTGAAAGGTCGACAAAAATGACTGAGGTGATCAGTCCACTGTCCATGCCTGTCTGGATAGTGTCTGTAAGCCTTATCAGGAAGGAGGTGGTGGAGTGTCCTTTCCTGAAGCCAGACTGGAATGGCATGAAGAATTTGGAGCCAGTGAGGAAGGAGGTAAGTTGGGTGAGCACAAGGTGCTCTTGTAGTTTTGCTAGGGCTGGGAGGAGGGAGATAGGGCAGTAGAGGGGGAGGTAGGGGCACCTCCTTTTGGCAGAGGGATAACAATGGAGTGCTTCCATGCATGGGGGACAGCAGTGGCAGCAAAGGATTGGCTTAGGAGTTTGGCAAGCGGAATTGCTATACCGGGGATGGAGAGGTATAGAAGTTTGGGGTCTAATCCATCCAGGGAATTGCCTTTTGAAGGGTTGAGAGAAAGTAATGCGTCTAGGGCCTCATTTGCAGAGATGTCTTTGAAGGAAAAGGAGTGAGGCCTAGTTTGGGTCTTTATGTCTGTAGGTGGTGTGAGAGGTGTAGTGTTGGACAGGAAAGAGAGGAGGGTGGCAGCACAAGTGGAGAAGTACACATTGAACTCAGTGGTGACTGCTGTAGGCTTTGATAGGAGAGACTTATTAACATTTAGCATTGGAGTGGGATTGGCAGCCGGTGTGGTGAAAAGGGAGTGAATGACCTTCTTGAGGGTTTATTTAGGTTTGACTGGAGGAAGCTGCTGAAGTACTCTGCTTTTGCAAAATGAGTGGCTCTGGTGCACTTGTTACGGAGCATGCAGTATGTAGAGAGGTGTTGTGGGAGGCGTGAGGATTTATGCGTTTTCCAGGCTTTATCCCATGTGATTTGACATGCAATCAGTTCTTGGGTGATCCAAGGTAGGTGGTTTCCTCGTACTCTTGTACAACGCAGTGGGACGTGTGTGTTCCAGACACTGAGGAATGTGTTTTTAAAGTGTAGGAAGGCATCATCAATGGAGATAGTAGGAGGGGCAGGGGCCCAGTTTGCTGGTGCAAGATCATCTAATACAGGGGCTAGATTGAGGGATTTATAGGAGCGTTGGACTACAAATTTAATGGGGGATTTTGGGTGGTGGATTTTATGCACTAAGAAGGTTACGTGGTGGTCGCTGAGGGAGTCAGGAAGAATACCAGCTTGTTTGACCTGGGGGGGCTGTGTGGTAAGGACTCAGTCGATGAGCTAGTGGTTACCAGATTTTAGGTTAAGGCGCATGGGCTCAGTAATGATTTGTGAGAGGTTTAGGGTGGAAATTTCAGTCCTGGTTTTGTTGAGGGCAGGAGATAGCCAATTGTGGTTAAGATCGTCCATAATGTAGAGTTCTCCTGTCATGGTTAAGCAGGAGATTTGCTTGAGGAGGTCAGTGACAGCAGATGCTGGTGTACCAGGTCGGCAGTATATCCCAGCAATGTAGACTGATAGCAAGAAGGGAAGGACAAGCTGAATTAGTATTACTTCAAGGACTTTTGGTTCAGACTTGGTCAGGACCACTGAATAGTGCAAGTCTGAGTTTACGTAGATGGCTATTCCACCGCCTTTAGAGGCTCTGTCCTGGTGGGCCATAGTGTAGCTTAGGATAGCGACAGAGGAGTCATTGATGCTTTTGTTGAGCCAGGTTTTGGACAGGGTAAGGATATCTGGAGCATAGTGGATGGCAAGAACCTGAAAGGAGTCAAGCTTGTGGACAAGACTTCTTATATTTAGGTGCAGAAGGTGCAGGCCATGTGGGAGAAGGTCCCCAGATTGAGGTGAAGAAGTGGCCAATGTTGGAGAGGGGCATGGGGTTGTAGTATTGGGGCTGGGGTTAGGGTGGATGTCACCTGCTGCAAGGAGCAGGAGAGTAAGAGTTAGGTAGTGAGCGAATAGTTGTATATGACTGACTGCGAGTTGTCGTCTCTTAGATTGATGGCGTGTATGAGCTGGGCATAGGGAAATAAGTTGAAAAATGATCCAGTGGAGTGATGGGTTGAAAAGAAATGGGCTGGGACGTGTGGCAGAGTGTGTCCATGCTTTGGTGAAAGGGGAGGTGGATGCCGGACTAGAGTGGTGGGAGAGCTCAATGAGCTTTGGCAGGATTTGGGAGGGGGGCATGGGAGAGGTGGGTGGCATGTTGGAAAGGAAGGGAGGGAAGGAGAAGAGAATAGAGATGAGCAGGTTCAGGTGGCCTGGTAGAAGGATCATGGCATGGATCAGGTGCTTGGAGGACCTTACTGATGTGGTTACTTAGCGGGAAAGGTAGGCACTGTACTTACTTAGTGGAGAAAGTGGAGGGCTGGGATGTGGGGGCAGAGAAATGATAGGGACCTGTAAGGACTAGGAACTAATGGGTGAGCAGAAGGAATGAGGGTTTTAGGTAGCCAATGAGGGAGCGAGCAGCGCTGCTAGGCGTATTAACCAATGAGGGAGCGAGTGCTGCTAGACTTACTAACCAATGATGGAGTGAGAGGGAATGTGGGAGGCAATAGGTGTATTTAATTAGTGGAGGGGTGGGAGTGGTGGTGGAGGCCGAAAATCCTTCTATGAGACACTTGATTTTTGCTTAGTTGCAACTAAATATATTTGTAAAAAGTGCCAGGTGGCAAAAGCAGGGGAAAAAGTCCTGGACAATCGGAGCGGGTTTGTGGAAGCGTCCATGTTCCGACTGGCTGTGCTGTCGCTGTACTTTCCAAGGAGCTGCAGGCAGGTATCCTGGTATCAGTCGGTGGCTGGCTGGGTATCTTCTGACCATGGGGGAGCTGAAGCAGCCCTGTTCAAGGGCAGGCAGCTGAAGAGAAGAAAAATAGCTGGGGTTAAACAGTGTAGAGACAGGACAGGTTTAGACTGAGCAATTTAACAAGACAAAGGAGAGTGAGACTTTTCGGCACCAAGGCAGAGTGCTTGAATAGAGGGGGTGCAGGAGCAAGGAAACAACAGAAGAGCTGTAAGCACTTTAAAACAGTAGTAGAAATTACAATCCAGCTAATACAGTTGAAATCCTTCTATGAGACACCTGAATTTTGCTTAGTTGCAGCTAAATCTATTTCTAAAAAGTGCCAGGTGGCAAAAGCAGGGGAAAAAGTCCTGCCCAATCAGAGTGAGTTTGCAGCAAGCGCCCGTGTTCTGATTGGCTCTGCTGTCACCGTACCTTCCAAGGAGCTGCAGGCGGGCATCCTGGTTTCGGTCAATGGCTGGCTGGGTGCCTTCTGACTGTGGAGGAGCTGAAGCAGCCCTGTTCAAGGGCAGGCAGCTTCCAAGGAGCTGCAGGCGGGTGTCCTACTCCTGGTCTGTGGCTGGCTGGGTGTTGTCCGACCGTGGGGGAGCTGAAGCAGCCCTACTTAAGGGTAGGCAGTTGGAGAGAAGAAAAATAGCAGGAGTTAAATAGCATAGAGGCAGGACAGGTTTAGATTGAGCAATTTAGCAAGACAAAGGAGAGTGAGACTTTTCGATGCCAAGGCAGAGTGCTTGGATGGGAGGTGGGGGTGCAGGAGTAAGGAAACAACAGAAGAGCTGTAAGCACTTTAAAACAGTAGTAGAAATTACAATTCAGCTAATACAGTTGAAATCCTTCTATGAGACACTTGAATTTTGCTTAGTTGCAGCTAAATCTATTTGTAAAAAGTGCTAGGTGGCAAAAGAAGGGGAAAAAGTCCTGGCCAATCGGATCGGGTTTGCTGGAAGTGCCCGTGCTCTGATTGGCTGTGCTGTCACCGTACCTTCCAAGGAGCTGCAGGCGGGCATCCTGATTTCGGTCAGTGGTTGGCTGGGTGCCTTCCGACTGTGGGGGAGCTGAAGCAGCCCTGTTCAAGGGCAGGCAGCTGGAGAGAAGAAAAATAGCAGGGGTTAAATAGCATAGAGTCAAGACAGGTTTAGATTTAGCAAGACAAAGGAGAGAGAGGCGTTTCGGTGCCAAGGCAGAGTGCTTGGATGGGGGTGCAGGAGCAAGGAAACAACAGAAGAGTTGTAAGCACTTTAAAATAGTAGTAGAAATTATAATCCAGCTAATACAGTTGAAATCCTTCTATGAGACACTTGAATTTTGCTTAGTTGCAAATAAATCTATTTGTAAAAAGCGCCAGGTGGCAAAAGCAGGGGCAAAAGTCCTGGCCAATCGGAGTGGATTTGCTGGAAGAACCCATGTTCCGATTGCCCATGCTGTCGCTGTACCTTCCAAGTAGCTGCAGGCGGGCGTCCTGGTCTCGGTCGATGGCTGGCTGGGTGCCTTCTGACCGTGGAGGAGCTGAAGCTGCCCTCTTCAAAGGCAGGCAGCTCCCAAGGAGCTGCAGGTGGGCATCCTGGTCTCGGTCGGCGGCTGGCTGGGTGTCTTCTGACCATGGGGGAGCTGAAGCAGCCCTGTTCAAGGGCAGGCAGCTGGAGAGAAGAAAAATAGCAGGGGTTAAATAGCGTAGAGGCAGGACAGGTTTAGATTGAGCAATTTAGCAAGACAAAGGAGAGTGAGACTTTTTGGCGCCAAGGCAGAGTGCTTGAGTAGAGGGGTGGGGGTGCAGGAGCAAGGAAACAACAGAAGAGCTGTAAGCACTTTAAAACAGTAGTAGAAATTACAATCCAGCTAATACAGTTGAAATCCTTCTATGAGACACTTGAATTTTGCTTAGTTGCAGCAAAATCTAGTTGTAAAAAGTGCCAGGCAGCAAAAGAAAGGGAAAAAGTCCTGGCCAGTTGGAGCGGGTTTGCTGGAAGTGCCCGTGTTCTGATTGGCTGTGCTGTTGCCGTACTTTCCAAGGAGCTGCAGGCAGGCATCCTGGTCTTGGTTGGCGGCTGGCTGGGTGCCTTCCAACTGTGGGGGAGATGAAGCAGCCCTGTTCAAGTGCAGGCAGTTAGAGAGGTGAAGAAAAATAGCAGGGGTTAAATAGTGTAGAGGCAGGACAGGTTTTGATTGAGCAATTTAGCAAGACAAAGGAGAGTGAGACTTTTCAGTGCCAAGGCAGAGTGCTTGAATAGAGGGGTGGGGGTGCAAGAGCAAGGAAACAACAGAAGAACTGTAAGCACTTTAAAACAGTAGTAGAAATTACAATCCAGCTAATACAGTTGAAATCCTTCTATGAGACACTTGAATTTTGCTTAGTTGCAGCTAAATCTATTTCTAAAAAGCGCCAGGTGGCAAAAGTAGGGTGAAAAGTCCTGGCCAATCGGAGCGGGTTTGCTGGAAACGCCCGTGTTCCGATTGGCTACGTTGTCGCCGTACTTTCCAAGGAGCTGCAGGTGGACATGCTGGTCTTGGTCGGCGGCTGGCTGGGTGCCTTCTGACCGTGGGGGAGCTGAAGCAGCCCTGTTCAAGGGCAGGCATCCACTAAAGAATTGATTTAGAAGGTTTGAAACTGGCTTCAAGAACCTGAGGACCAAAAAGTTCTTATGGAAACAGGAGCTGATTTCTTATGTTTTGGTCTTCATGGTGGAAACTGTGCACAGATTTCTGAGCCAATTATAGAAATCTGTCAGAAGAGTCACCTGAGGGTCCTGAGGCTTTGTGTTTAGTCCAAGCGGCATCCCTCAAATGAAACAGGTTTATGAAATCTGCCAGTATCCAGGGGAGGCAGACCCACTTACCCTAGACTTTATAAAGGGGGCATGCTTATTGCAGATACTTAAGAAGATGGATTGAGACTGCACAATGCCTGCTCAAGATGCAGGGGTTATTCCATCACATTCCATTCCGCATATAAGAGGTCCCAGAAGAAGTTTTCTAAGTGGAACTTGCTGAAGAACCTGGCAAAAATAATTCTCAAAAAATGCCTCCAGAGTCTTGACTTTTCTGGCACAGTAGGTCAGGCAGCAATCACTAATTATATCAGGCAGGGTGTCAGCTGCCACAATGCTGTAAGGGTGAGAGAATGGGATACAGTCTAGACTAATTTCAAACAAATGGCATTGTGGTCTATCGGTTAATGCACCTGCTTAGGAACCAGGAGATCCGATGTTCAAACCCAGCTAGAGCTAAATACTAACTGTGTGATCTTGAACAAGTCACATGACCTCACAGTGCTGCAGCCCACCCAGCTGCAGAAACTGATAGAAGCGGAGGCCCCTCTCGAAAGAAGGTGTTGCAGCCAAGCTGGGCTATCATGGTTGAATAAACTGCAAGAAATCAATCAGGGAATGGTTTGAGGAGCATAGGTTATATCCAAACGGACTAGTAAGTGGTTAAGATAAATTTAGGACCCAAATTGTGGTGTGGAATGTATACATTTGGTAGTTAGGTCTGGTCAGTCTATGTTCACGTCTGCAGTGATGCCCAGTATGTATTCACAGTTTGTTTCACTAGGTCTGGATAACAAAGCTGTGAGTAAGTCAACAGTAGTGTCCAGATTTTTCCAGAGGAACTGTGAATACCAGAGAGTACTAGAGGTAAGAATGGGGAAAGAAAGCAGTAATCCACAACAGAGTGTGCAGTAAAGCAGATGTTACTGGGACCTCCCTGGTGAGTTGTGAAGCATGAGGCATAGCCAAATGCCTTCAACTACCTGTGAAGTGCGATAAGATCTGTCTATTGCACATCCTGGGCTGGGTTATTCCACTTTCAGCACATCTCCTTTAGACATACAAATGTCTAAAAACTCAGTTTTAATCTGATGGAAAGCCAGCTGTGTAGTAAAACAAATTTTTCTATATTGTTACATAGTGTGGTTCAGCCAATCACTTTCTTCCTTTTCTTCCTGCCATTTTATAGTAGAGTCTTGCCAATCAGTGTATTATGTGATTTGGGTACAGAGTCCAGGTAAAAAGGAAAATAATTCAGCAGGGAGAAAACATGAAGTGCACACGCCCGACATGTTTTCACCTACCTTGTCTGGTAGGTAGGTGGTTAGGTATTTATTTTTAGTGTAATGCCTTTCAGAGTCCCAAGGCATTTTTAATAAAAAACAGTATGCTACAATAAATATAACCGTCCATAGATAAATACATACATAAAAAAAACAAATAAATAAATAATTACAAAAGGCACACAAGACAACAGAGGAGGTGTAGGTCTGTAGTCAATATATCCAAGGAGGCAATGTCATCAGTACATATCCAGAAAGATGGTTATGTTTTAGTAATAATCAGTACATCAGAACTGTTTTATTGAGCCCAGATCCTGACTGAATCAGTTATGCGGAGAAAACTGCAAATAATTACGTGGTAAATTTGCAAGCCTTTGAGCAGAGACACTTGTATACAAGCCACAGGGAGGGAGGGCAGGCAACCTGGGTTGACTTTAAAGTCACTCTCAAATAAAAGTAACAGAACTAGCAACCATTCTCAGGCATGCACTGTCTACACTACATTTTATTCTGCTGCTGAGATGGCAAGGTCTCTGGGCAGGGTAAAGGGTAAAATAGGCCTGCAAGAGGAATTCAGAACACCAAACAGTGGAGGAGGCCAGGAAGGAAATCATTATAGCTGCAGGTTGGGAGGGGGAGGATCTTGGGGTACTGTTCCACACATGAGTGGGAGCAATTAGGCAAGCAGGTGTGCAATAGAATGTAAAAAATAATTAGAAGCATAATAAGGGGTTGCCTGGAGTTGGGGGGGATTGTCTTAAGATGGTGAGTCGAGAGAGACAGGACCTCACAGAAGAAAACAGGTTTATTGTTTGAGAGAGTTAGTGTTCCAGAGGTAGAGGGGTGATGTTAAGTGAATAACGTATGGAGGGAGATAAGGGAAGAGTAGAGGTATGCAAGTGGGCAAACATGAGAGGAGCAGAATTCATATCAGGAGAAGCACTGTAAAGCAACCACTTGAGACAGACAACTGAAGGTAGGTGTATTATATTCCAGTACAAGAAGCACAATCAAATTGTGAGTGGTAGTATATTCTACTGAGGAATACAAAGCAATAAACACTGAGACAATAAGATCTGCACTTAACTAATAAAACTGTACCATAGCAGTGGCAGGCAATGAAATGTATAGGGCACATTAGCAACAAATCTAATTCTAGGAAGTTGGCCACTGTCATTTCCCTTCCTAAAGGACGTGACCTCTCTTCAGCTAGTAACTTCTGTCCTATTTCTCTCCTCTCCACTCTGGCTAAGCTCCTGGAACATCTTGTTCTCTTCCAACTCTCCCTTTCAAGTATGACCAGAGAAAGTCCCACTCCACCTCCACCTCTCTCCTCTGGATCACTGATATTATCCTCTTTGGCATGGAGCAGGACCTAGTAGCCATTTTTGTCAATTTAACCCAAGTTTTTGGCTGTGTTGCCACCCCATTCTTCTTGACAAGCTTCAGGCTGATGGACTCTGCCTCTTCAGTTGAGTGGTTCCACTCCTACCCTGAGGGCAGGTCTCAAGCTGCCCATACTGGAACTTTCCTCTTACCTCCACTTCCAATTAGATCAGGTGTTCCCCAAGGGTCTGTCCTTGACCCAATTATTTTCTCCATTTGTTTAAACAATGCCCCCTCTGCCTGCTCCTTTGTCTCCAGTCATATGTATGCAGATGATACAGTTCTCTTTTCCTGTGCTCCTCTGACCTCACGAACCAGCATTAACTGGACCTCAACAACATCCAGCACTGGTTCCAAGAGAACTGGTCATCTCTAAATGCAAAGAAAACAGTCTCTAGGACCTCTGGAACCAAGCAGAGGCTAGCAAGAGTCTCCCCATTCCTTTCTTTCATACTCTTGATGGTGCAACTATTAAAGATGTCTCCTCCTTCAAATACCTAGGGGTCTAGTTGGGTCACCACCTTGATTTTTCTGTTCATGGGGATGCAATCCACTAGACGTTCTACTCCAAACTCAGAGCACTTTACAGAAATAACAGACGCATTCCACATCCTGTTCAAAGAGAAATTCTCACTAAGATGATTCTCCCCATGTTTGACTTTGGAGACATTGTTTGCAGTGTTGCTCCAAAGTCCACTTTGGCTCAACTGGAACCCTTCTTTCACTCATTCTATCGATTTGCCCTTGACAAACCCCTGCATACTCACCATTGTTCCCTGTATATCTCCCTCTCCCTCTCCTCTCTTGATGCCAAGCACCTTTCCCACTGTGCTTCATTTATGTCCAAAGTTTGGTTTGGCTCCCACCCCTCATCTCTTACTTCTCTACTGTCTTCACCCCTCTACCACTTACACACTTCCCAATACTTGTGCTCACTCTTTTGCTCTCCTTGAAATGAAATCTATGGCTGGCCAAGCTGCATTCTTGTTCCATTTCCCAAAATTTGGGTCCCTCTCTCCCCTTGCATTCACTGTTCCCCTTCCCTTCTAGCTCTGAAATCTCTACTCCATGATTTCTCTACTCACTCTTGCAGTTGTTTCTGATACTGGGGTGGATTTCTGTTGACCCACTTCCTCCCTAATTTGACACTAAGATTATCTCTTCTCACCCAGTTAAGCAGTCACTACTCTACTCCCCATGTTAGTGTTTGTTGCTTATAGTTTAATGTTCTTTTGCCTGGTTTGAAATTTACATTAATTTATAGTATTATAGTTTCATTCTGTAGTGTTTTCTTGTAATTTGTATGTATTGTTTTAATGGTTTCTATACTGCTGTACTATTTTTCTGATTTGTACCTTGGATCCGTTCTGTTCTCTGCTTTTACCCTCCCCAGGACATATCTGGAAGCAAGCTGATACCAGCTCAGCATGCCTTTCCTGGTAAAACATGACGGGGGGGGGGAGAGAGAGAGAGGGAGAGAGGGGGAGAGAGACAGAGAAAGAGAGAGAGAGAGAGCCTTTGAAATGGCCCAGACAATCTTCTAACACCTGATTGGTGCAACTGCAACTCCTGTGATGTCATGATGTGACATTGTGCAATTTAACCTTCCAGCTATAAAAATGAGTAAAAGCAGGACCTTTGTTTTAGAAAAGGGCCAACAGGGCCACTCAAATGTACAAATGATTTGTCTGTGCCTGTATCAGAAAACAAACTAGAAAGCAAGAAAAACATGTCAACACCTTAAATTCAAACTAGTTAAGTGATGTGATGTTCAAGTGGACATGATCCCCCTGATGAAGCTCATTTGGAGCGAAACTGGTTGGGGTAAATTGTTTGGGTTGTCTCTGATGTGTCTGGCATTTTTGAGCTTGCTATAGTAAGCAATAAAGCATATCTTTTTTATATCACTCATATCTTCTTTCTGATGTTTTGTGCACAGCTCATTATGTGACAACGGTTCTTCTCATGCCATGTTGCCCTTGTTTTCCTAGATGCAGGACCCCACTGAAAAACAAGATCCTGTGTCTCAGCTGGGCTGACCTGAGTAAATAAATAGATTGTAAAAAAAAAAACTAACTGGGTAGAAACAAGTCATCGATAAAAATGTTAGGGCCAGATTCTAGAAGGGTTACGCCTGGCGTAACAGCAGTTGCGCTAAGTAGAATGCACATGTAGCAACTTCATGGCAGTTGCAACATGCGTGATTCTACACTTGCACTGAATAGCAGTTACGCTCAAGATAAACCCTCTGCCATTACGGCGCTAGAGAGCCACGGCAGCAATTGTGCCCCATTCTAGAAGGGCAGCCACAAAGTCCCCACATTGGGATTCTACAAGAACCCCTTGAGGAGAATCAACAACATAAGTTACACCAGCATTTAGCTGGTATAACTTACGGACGCCCCTGGGGGTCCTGTAGACCCGTTGGCTGTCCAGCGGTCAGTCCACGGTTTCCTCCCCCCCATATCCAGCAAACCCCAGTGGGGGCCCCACAGGGCTACCCATACCCTCAGCCTCCCAAAATACCCATTGGCAGAAGCCCCGCAGGGTGGTGCTGCCATCCCCCACCTGTGCCCCACCCCCGAGTCACCCGCCGCAAATGCGACCATTACCGTGTCAAGCCCTGGTAGTCTAGTGCCCCACCTCCGAGCATCATACAGGTCTCCAAATCCTTGGTAGTCTAGTGGCCCCCGATCAGTATAAAATAAATACATATCTCCAACACCCTGGTAACCTAGCGCCCCGAGCAGTATAAAATAAAATAAGAACTCCAATTCCTGGTAGTCTAGTGGCCCCGATCCAGTATAAAATATATTAATATCTCCAGTGCCCTGGTACTCTAGCGCCCCCACCAAACAGTATAAAATAACATAAGGACTCCGATTCCCTGGTAGTCTAGTGCCCACCCCCGATCAGTATAAATATATTAATATCTCCAATGCTCTGGTAGTCTAGTGGCCCCCCACCCCCAGCAGTGCCAGTCCACCCTGCACCCCCACCCGGCGACTGGCATGCCATGTCTCACCTCCACAGCCAGCCATTGACTGAGTGTTGTATGAGCACTACTGGAAAGACGCACTCAGTTTTCTGAGCATATCTTTCCAGTAGCGCTCACACAGCACTCAGACGGTGGCTGGCTGTGGAGGTGAGAGGTGGGCTGTGCCAGTCGCCGACTGGGGATGGGTGGGGGGTGCTGGGTGGACTGACATAGCTGGGTGGGGAGGTGGTAGGCCACTAGACTACCATGGAATTGGAGAATTTATGTTATTTTGTACTGATCGGGGCAGCTAGACTACCAGGGCATTGGAGATATTAATATATTTATACTGATCGGGGGTGCACTAGATTCCCAGGGATGGGTGGTGACTCAGGGGTCGGGGCACAGGTGGGGGGGAATGTAGCACTGCCCTGCAGGGCAACTACCTATGGGTGCTTCAGGGGCAGGGGGGTGGGCAGCCTTGTGAGTTGCCCTTGTGGCAAGCTGGGCAGTGGGTGGCAGTTGCGAACTGTGGAGTGGCTTGTGACATGCTCACCAGGTGTGCCCGCAGTTCAGCATACCTGGTCACATGTCACAAGTTGCAGGACTTGGCTGCAGAGACCCTACCCCTTCTAGAATAGGGCGCAGGGTCATTGTCACAGTTATGTGTGGCGCAAGTTGCGTTCAGCGGCAGCTTGCGCCACCCTTCTAGAATCGGGCCCTTATGGTGTATGGTTAGGGCTTATTGTGTACTGTCTAAGCAACTCAAAAAACATGTTGTGCATGTTTAAAAGTTATTGTGCACATTCTAAAGTTGTTGTGCATGTTCTAAAATTGTTATGTTCATTCTAAAAACCTTATTGTGCACGTTATGTCATTAACTGTAGCTACAGTTCCCTCATGCTGATGTCTGCTGCCTGGTTTCACTTTCTGTGCTCACTGTACCTCAACGTTATCGTGCAGTTAAAAATAAATAAATGGCAGACTTTTTTTTAACCATACATTGTAACAAAACAATATGGGTGACCATATACAGCTGACCTTGTGTTTCCATCTCGGGGTTGAGATACCAGAATGGACCTCTCGAGTTTCACTCTCGAGGTCCATATACTGGTATCTCAAACCCAAGATAGAAATACAGGCTTGTTGCGTATGGGTGGCCATACATTATTCCTTATATGTTGCATCATGGTTGGGCTACCTTGGGTAAATAAGTTATCAACAAGTTGCTTGTGACTGCCTTGAAAGACTTTTGAAAACCAAGTTATTATTCTGCTTCAAATGTTCTATCCTGGGTTAAAAATGAGTAAAATGGATAGCGGATGAATGCATAAGATAATCTGTTGTTTAGCCACAGCTTTTTCCAATAGAGGCTGAAAGTTCACAGATTACTAGTAAATAGATTTCTAACCTCTGACTTTTTTTTGCAGCCCAAGATGCAGTATTTTGGGTAACATCGAGGGAACAGACATCTACAGAGACAGAAAAGATTACGTAACTGTAAGTCAAAGATATATTCTCATTCTCTTGGTACAGTATATCTATAAATAACTTAAATAGCACCTAATGGTTGACTTCACTGCTTTATCTTTTAGATCTATGAGCCGGAAGGGGTGAAGATTTTCCGGTGCCAATCACCAATCTTTTTTGCCAATATTGATTTCTTTAAGGAGAAGCTCATAGCTGCTGTAAGTAATGTTTTGCAAATCTTTTTTTGTCTTACATAGACCTTTTTGATTTTATTATTTTTAACAATATCTTTGTATTTTGTACCTCACGGGTGTTGGAAAGAAGCAAGGATTGCATATGTTTCAGAAACCATTTTTGTGTTTAGCATATATTAATTTTCCCCCATCTTCCCTTGTCCTCCATCCCTACCTTTTGAGTATTTCTGGTTCCAACTCTCCTCCCCTGAGCCTTAAGTGTGTGAGTTAAGACAAAGTGAGTAACAAACAAAAAAAACACTGAAATCTCAGACAGTGCAATTAGAGCACAAACACAGAGTTTCTTCAGCAGTAGTAGAAGTAGTAATAAACTTTTATAAAATGGGCAAAGGATTTTAAGCAATCAGATTGGTTGTTAGCCATGCATTAGACATGTCTAATGCACAGCTAAAACTAGAAACCCCATTTAGAATACACAGACCCATTTTATAAGAGTAATAAGCCACTCCTGGGATGTGCATTAGACAGTTCTAATGCACGGCTAGGAGACTGGATGCCTTCGGCCTATAGCCTCGTGCCTCACTGTGTCCCCCTAGCCATGCATTAGAACTGTCTAATGAACACCCTATTGTGTCTTATTGCTTACTTATACATTGGCAAACAGTATATGACAGTAGAAAATAAAAGGCATTAGTGATATAATAGATACTGTATACTATACATATTAGTGATCATGTTGCAGTAGTTATGGTTTAGGACATAACCAGTATAGTGCCACGCAGGAGGGTTTCTTAGGGTGGGCTCTAAGTGTGTCTGTTCAGGGCCATGTGGGGTGGCCAAGTGGGCTATATATGGGGGTCACATTGACCCTTGTCATAGTCAGGGCAACAAATTAATGGTTTCATGGCATCTTTAGTGGTCCACTTTTTGGTGGGTCCTAGTCTTATTTGGATGTTCCTCAGCCTGAGGTGCAGAGGCAGTGAGTTCCAGACTAACAAATTTTTAGACTTGACAGTTTGCTTGGATTTTGGTTACAGATTATTGCATAGTAAAGTGAGTTTGATGAATTCACTTTAAGAGTTGAATCCCCAGCAATTCTTTGGTATATATCTTTATCCTTCTGCCCCAGCTTACCACTACCAACTCAATGGCACCCCCAACCACAGTTCCAACCTTTTCAGGGGCTTACTGCCAGACCACTTACCCAGAACCATGAACAGGGTGGGAGGGCTATCTTTTGGTCATACGTGGGCATGCAGGGATGCCTGCAATGACTCGGTGGACTGGAGATTTTTCTCTGTTTTCTGCAGACTGGATGGACCCTTGGTCTTTATCTGTCATCACATTTTATGATTCCATGATTCTGTGATCCTCCTCATGGAGGGCACTGGCATGCAGTGACATGCATGCATGCATACATGTGGAGGCCTGTACACCTGCTGGCATCTGCCAGTGCCCCTCCCCCAACCTGTGCTGCATCTGCAGTGCTTCCACCTGGTCTCCATCAGGTGGCAATAACAAAACAGATCACAGAGGCCCCCCACCATGAGTGAAGAGAACTGTCCTTGGCATACTCAATCCTCCTTCCCCTGGCCATCCTTCAAGCAATCTGAAGTTTATTTCTGGACTCATGTCACCAACAAAGTGAGTGGTATTGCTACCACTGTGGTACTGGTCCAGCTCTCAGTCGCAATTTTTAAAATGGATGTGACTTCTTTGTTTTAAAAGCTTTTGTTTCCAAACCTACCAAACATGCAGTGAACTGGATTTCAAATTATTGCTGCATTTTTGTTTTTCTTTCCCCCAAGAAAAGCATTTTAAAATTGAAAAAAATGTAGTTTTTACTCTTCTAACTTTAAAATTACAGTACTTGAGCATATTTCACCACATTTGGTGGGATCCATGATCCTGGCACAAAGAGTGTGAATAGCAGTTTTTAGGCCCTTTACATAAATGGTGTCTGGGTTATGTGTGGCCAAAAATGGCAATTGATCAATAAAGTGCCTGTTCTGGCCTATCTACCATGAACAGTATATAGTAACATAGCAATTAAAGGCATGTCAGCACTCTAGATTAATCAGGTGCCTCCATATGCAGGGATTAATAAATTTCTGTACAAAATACTCAATTTTAGGGATACCCCACCAACTCTACTACGCAGGGTACCCTGTAACTCGCTTAGTACTCAAACATTTCTCTAGGTTTACTGAAACTTTAAGGCTTGCATTGTTTCCACTGGTAGGATGTTCCATAGGTCCACCCCCTTTGGGAGAAGAAGTGTCTCCTAATATCATCCCTGCATTTACCAGTTCTGAGCTTCAGAGGGTGTCTGTGCATCCTCCTGGAGCATACCAGACTGAAGTATCAATCCTAAATAGATACTTCTGTTCAGCATTTACTGAGGAGAAGGTAGGGCAGGGCCCACAGCTCAGCACCATGGACTCAGGGGGGATGGAGGTGTGCACAAGTCGCTTCACAAAAGAAAGGGTCCTACAAGAGCTTGCTAAGCTCAGGGTGGGCAAGGCAATAGGACCTGATGGCATACATCCCAGGGTACTAGAGGAGCTAAGGGTGGAATTAGCAGAGCCATTATCAGAACTGTTCAGTGAGTCTCTGAGCACAGGAGAGGTCCGAGAAGACTGGAGAAGGGCTCATGTGATCCCACTCCACAAGAGTGGTAGCAGGGAGGAGGCATGGAACTACAGACCAGTCAGTCTTACCTCAGTAGTAGGCAAGATTATGGAGGCACTCCCTAAGGAAAGGATAGTGCAACACCTGGAATCCATAGGAGCACAGGATCCAAGACAGCATAGACAGGAAGGTCCTGTCAAACTAATCTCATAGATTTATTTGACTGGGTAACCAGAGTGGTGGACCAAGGGGTGCAGTTGATGTCGCCTACCTTGACTTCAGCAAAGCTTTCAATACTGTTCTACATAGAAGATTTATTAATAAGCTGGGTAGGCTCGGGGTTGGTCAAAAGTTGATCAACTGGGTGGCAAACTGGTTGGCGGGCAGAAAACAGAGAGTGGTGATAAATGGTATACAGTCAGAAGAGATGCAAGTCACAAGTGGGGTACCTTGAGGATCAGTCCAGGGGCCAATCCTCTTCAATATCTTCATCACTGACATTGCAGGTGGACTGGAGGGTAAGATTTGTCTGTTTGCAGAAGACACCAAGATCTGCAACAGAGTAGATGATCCAGATGGGGTGGGCAAAATGAGAAGAGATCTGGATAAACTGGCCAAATGGTCAGAAGAATGGCAACTGGGGTTTAACGCAAGGAAGTGCAAGATCATGCACATAAGGAAGAGAAACCCTGATGCCACCTATAGGTTGGGAGGGTAGTTGCTGGCAAAGACAAGGGAAGAAAGAGACTTAGACATCATCATCACACATTACCTGAGATCATCCAAGCAGACCACTACAGCAGTAGGTAAGGCTAGAGGGATGTTGGGGTGTATTAGTAGGGGTATCATAAGTCGTAAAATGGAGTTAATAATCCCTCTTTAGAAGACACTGGTTAGGCCCTATCTGGAGTACTGCATGCAGTACTGGAGGCCACACCTGCACAAGGACATTAACAAAATTGAGGCAGTCCAGAGCAGGGTAACCAAAATGATGCAGGGACTGCATCAGAAAACATATGAGGACAGATTAACGCAGCTAAATATGTATACCCTAGAATAAAGGCGGGAGAGTGGTGACATGATCGAAACATTCAAACATCTTAAGGGCATTAACAAAGTGAAAAAGTCTAATATATTTCAATATAAGAAAAATAGCAGGACAAGAGGATACAGCACGAGATTAGAGGGAAGCCGATTAAGGGGTAATGTGAGGAAGTTCTTTTTCACAGAAAGGGTGATGGATGCATGGAACTGCCTACCTCAGGAAGTAGGGGATATAAATATAGTGCAAGACTTTAAACAGGCATGGGATAGGCATAAGGGAGCAATACAGATGAGTATGAATAAATAGACCGTCGACAGGGTACAGACCTATGGCACATTCATAAGGTAGAAACAATGGGCAGACTGGATGGGCCTTGAGGTCCTAATCTGCCATCAACTTCTATGTTTCTGTTTCTATGTAAGATTTCCAAGTGTTTGTCCTTGCTGATGTTCTTGAGTTTGATGAAGACTGAGAACATGTTGTCATAACCCCCAGCCCCTTTTTCTCCACAATAAACATGTTAAGGACCTCCAGCCTCTGCTCATAGCTTTTGTCTCCCATAGGGGTGAACGTGAAGCTAAAGGGGCATTCTGTGAAACACAGAACTTCAATGATTTTTGCCGGATGAAGCCAGTCTGAAGACTGACATCTTCACTTCGGCTTCTTAGCGCTTTGGCAGGCATGACACAGCCTTTTGTTTTAACAACACACACACGCGCTAAGCATGTGTCCTTTCGTGGCAGCCACCTAACATTCAGCAACCAATTAGGGATGTGGAATCGTCGCAAAACCAAATATGCTGCAGCTCTGCATGTCATTGCAGCTCTGGTGCTGGGGAGAGAGGACTTCTTTGCTGTGCTGTGCACATTTTGTTAGAAAAATGTTCATAGGTTGCCATTTGAAGAAAAAGAGCAGTTGCTTGCAGTGTAGTTTTGGTGGGTGGTGATGGGTGCCTGCCTGAGCCCCGCCCCATCTTGTGAAACACTATCCAATTACAGTGTATTTTTCATGACAGTGGGTGCCTGTGAATCCCCGTTTGTAGAAAGTTTTATCTGATTTCAGCAAGATGCCTGTAATTGCCATAAAAATGAAGAAAATATGTCCTGAAAGGGAAGCAGGGAGGACTGGAAGAAGAGAAGGAGCATCAGGGAAAGATTCCAGTATGGTACCCATCCCCACAGCAGGTAGAAATTTTCCAGGCAGTAGTGGTAGTCATGTGGCCTGTGGTGGAGGTGATGTACATGGTAAGGATGCTGGAGGAATAAGGACAGAGACAGGGAGTGGTGTTGGTGGTGCAGGCGTTGGTGCAGGGTCCAAGACTGAGAGGCATACTAGTGCTAGATGTATAATAGTGTGTCCATAGAAACCAAGGGGACTTGTTAGTCTGCAGAAGTCAGCTGGTTGTGTTCCCACTGTAAGAAGCAGCTTTCCCAATCAGCCACAGTCGGTGTCCAGTGGTGTATCTGGTGGTGCTGAAACCAGCTGGAGTGAACCTGAAACACATAGGTCTTCTACTGTTCATGGTCCTCCTTCTCCTCCTCGAACAGGTACCCTGCTGTCCCCTGCTTCCATGCGCATGATCTAATAGCTAGGGGTCCTCCATCCTATTCCAAACATGTACCGGTAAGCTTTCCCCCTGTTCACCTTGTGCAGAAAACACAACAGCAGCTGGCAGTGCCAGGTGGGTGTCAGCTCAGCAACCTGTACACCTCCACCGTGGTGAGCACCATGGGTAATTTCCTGTCCATGGCCACTGACTTGAGCCACTATGTGATGCTTCTTCCCCAAGTGTACCCACAGGCCCCAAATCAGGGAGTGAATCTAGGTCTGACATACTGTTATCCTGTCACCTGAGGAAAAATATTGTTCGGTTTACACAGACGAGATGCTGCTTATATCCCTCTATATCATAAAAGCAAGACAGTAACATGTCCACCACCAGCCCAGCCAGTTGCCGTTGAGGAGAATGCAACAGAAGAACAGGATATTGAAGTGGAAGTGCCAGAGGAGGGAGAGGTGCTGGTGATTCAGAAGGGGAAAGCAGAAGCAAGGAGGAGGCAGCAGGAAAAGGGCAGGGGAAGGATGAAGCATCAGATGACAGAGAGGTGGGGATCAGTGAGGAAGGAGAAGTTGTGGAGGAGAAATAGAAAGCATTGGAGGAGGAAGCAGGGGAAGGGGAAGAGGAGGTTAAAAATGTGCTGCCAATTACAACAAGCTCCTCTGATGAGGACTATGATTCTGAGGAGTGAAGGCCACACCACTGCTGCCATCAGTACGGGAGGACAAGGGCAGCAAAGTAAGAAAAACAATGAAGAGTAGAAAAGAACAAAAGCAACTTGAAGCAGTGAATTCCAAATCCCAGACCAAGTTCCCAATCCCACCTGTTAAATCCGTACTATTGCTGCTTCTACTGCTTCTGGTGATTATGCTGTGCAGCCACATCGATCCTTCCCCATGACCAGGAAAAAAGAAATCTTGCTGTGGTTGCCTTATTTCTTCTAACCCCCCACCCCATCCCTCAGTCTGGTGGTTATATAACTAAGAAAGCCAAGAGAACTTATAAAGTATGGTAGTATTTTAGAAATCACCCCACAAATCCACTGAGAGTATGTTGCAATATGTGTGAGAAAAAGATCAGCAGGAGTCAATCCACATGAATGTTCAGAACCAGTGTTCTGTCTGATCATCTGAAGTGTGAACATGGCATTTTGCTAATAGTCACCTCCTTTCACAGTCCACATACAGGTCAGTCTCAGCAGCAGCCAGGCATGGGTGGTGGGATCAGATGGTTTATTCAAATTATGCAGCCCCCATGGCAGCAGCGATCACTGTCAACTGACACTTAGTGGTGCTCCTTCCAAAACACCAGTCCAACGAACACTACCACCACCAGCACCACCACTGAGCAAGGATAATGGTGGTAGTGGTTGCAATGACAGCACCAGGGCTAGTCCAGAATTTAGTGGCAGTCAGAAAAAACACACTCCAGGAGTCATTACATGCCTGCACAAAATGCCTCCTAGTCATCCAGCTGCTGTGTGAATCACTGAACTGACTGGTGAGATGATCGCACTTGATCGTCAACCATTCTCTATGGTGGAAGATTCCAGTTTTCAAAGACTGTTGTATGATCTGAAACCCAAATACAGAATTCCATCACACTTCATGTTTTCTTGGCATTTTCTTCCCACAATGTATGAGGCCATGCACATGCAGATGGTGACCCATCTGAAGCAGGTAGAGGGGGATAAGTGCACTTCACTAGTGACATATGAAGCAGTACTGCAAACTAAAGCTTCCTGAGTTTCATTACTCATTGGGTTGTGGCAAGCATCACCAGCACAAATGCTGTCCCACCACCACCAACAACAGCCTCTTCAGAAGTCATCAAGAAGCAGATGGCCTCACAGAGGAACAGCGCTATAGGGAGTGCCTTACTTAATATATCAGTCATGGAGGGCAAAGACAGTGGGGAGAACATTGTGCACTTCATACAATCACTGCTGAACATCTGGATATACCCTCACAACCGGAAGGTGGGAATTTTTGTGACAGACAGTGGAAATAGCATGCTGAAGACCATGAATGATGGGGGTTTCTACCATGCACCTTGCCTCACACAGACACTGAATCTGGTGGTGACTTATGTGCTTGAGAAACATGCACAGTTAAAGGAAATATTGGACACCATTAGGAACATTACAAGATATTTCCATCATTTCCCAAATAAACTGACCTGCTCCGACATTACCAATAGAAGCAAAATGTCTCACAACACTGCTTGATTATAGACATGGCAACAATGTAGGTTCATAGGTTCATAGTGAGTTTATTCAGATCCATAAGCCAAAAAGGCCGTATAAGGACCTGTTACCATCTAATTATCATAACTCCATCTTTTGTCACCCATGTGCCTATCCAAACTATATTTAAATGACTCTAAAGTGTCAGCATCCACCACTTCATCTGGAAGTCCGTTCCAAACGTTCACAACCCCTTGGCTAAACCATCTTCCTCTTCTGTTAGTTCTGTATTTCTCTCCTTTTAGTTGTTTATCATGAACCCGTGCACACTTGTAGAACTCTGTCTTTTACATAGTGGAAAGACTAGTGGAACAGAAAGCTGTGTTCCAGGCTGTGGAATTTGACAATGTGCCTTGTGGGGGATACCTATGTTGGGTGCAGTGGTGAGTGCTGCAAAGGCTGGTTCCACTTCCAAGACCTTATGAACAGGCCACAAAAGATCTGTCTGCTGAATCTGCTACTCTTAACATGGTTCTGCCTAAGGTGAATCTACTTGAACAACACACACAACATTATATGAGATCTTCCACAACAACAACCCAACAAAGCAAGGCTGGTCACAGTGGTGCCATTGGTTGTGCTAGTGGATGTGGTGGTGGTTGTGACTTTGGTGGTGATGGTGGTGATAATAATGACATGAGCAGTGGTGACCAGGATATTAGTACTGGACAAGGTGGTAGTGCTGGTGGTAGTGACACCAGTTCATCTTCTCAGCAGCAGAAGAAGCAGGATGCAGTCCTTACTGGGGAAATGGCAGAGATGTTTCTGACACACCTTGAAGAATGATTTCAAAGTATTCGACTGGACACCCAATTTGGCATGGCAACATTACTGGATGCCATATATAAAGGTGTCTGCAGTTCTCCTGTATGCACTGATTGTGTCAAACAGAAAGTCTTGTAGACACTTCAGATAGATCAGCACAGGCTCATCCATAGTCTCCAGTACCATTCATCATTTTGGTGGCCATGTGTTGTACCCTCTTGACTGCCTTAATGTACTTTTTGTAATCAGATGCCTAGAACTGCATGCAGTACTCTGTGTGGGTCCTGACCAGGGCCTTGTAAAGAGGCAGGATCACTTCCCCTACTTTGCTGGTCACCCCCCCCACACACACACACACACACCAGTTTGATGCACCCCAGTATTCTGCCAGTCCTCTTGACAGAGGCCATGTACTGCTTGTCATGATCCAGCTCCTTATCTGTTATGACCCCTAAGTACCTTTCCTCCTCCATTGCAATGAAAGGAGCCTCACACTGTGTGTAGGTCTTACCTTTGTCTTCCTCCCCATGTGTAGAACCTTGTATTTGGCTACATTTAATCGGAGACTGCAAGAGTCAGGCAAATCACTCAGATTTTTCATGCCCTGCTGAACTTTGTATGCACCCTCAAGTGAATCCACCACGCTGACCAGCTTAATCTCAACAATAAATTTCAGCAGCCTGATGGAGACCTCAACTTCCAGTTCACTGATGAAAATGTTCAACAGCAGTGGCCTCAACACTGTGGGACACTGCTGAAGTGCTGAGTACCCTCTCAAACTTCAAGTGATGCCCACCCACCATGCTCTTCTGATTCGTGGCCCAAGCCAGTTAGAAATCCACCTTGTATATGTCTTGCATGTGTAGCCACCCCGTCCCCACTGTCTAGAAGCCTGATGGAGAAACGGGGGAAGGGGTTCCACTAGCAGCAGTTTCTTATCCAGAACAAGGAAAAAAGATGGCACATACCTGCTTAATGCTTACAGGGTTCATAAGATGGTCATGATACTGCGGCCGGAGTGGGGCGTAGAAATAGGAGCCTGGGCTGCAGGAGCAAACTGGAATTAGCAGCAGACGTCTAAATTCACAAATCAGCAGGTGGCAGGCAGACTGAGGCAGATGTAAAAACAGCAAATTAATTTATTGTGGCCAAATATCAAAAGGCAGCTCCTGGGAGTTGGGGCATGGCTTAAGGAAGTAAACATGTTTTTCTTTACTGTTGCACAGAGCCACGGCACCATATTTGTGGCTGAAATGGCCTTGATGCTAAGTCCTGGAGAGCCGGGAGGCTCTAATCACATTTAAGCAGCAGCGCACCAGGCCGGGACTAAACAAACCATGGTCTACATAAAAGCAGCTCGAACCCTGGCCTACCACTCTTCCCTTATTACACTATTTGGTGGCACAAACTCACAGGGCTGCAAATCACCTAAGCTCTCTTCCGCTCATCCTGCAACTTAAGGCCATGCAGCCCAGGCCCTCGGCATCCCTGGACCTAGAAAAAAACACAGGCAATCTGAGGGACCCACTGGGCTACCTTCATCTCTCCCCACAGGCTATGAAAACAGGAACAGAGTGCCACATGGGTACGGGGAAAGTGGGCTGCCACCACCGCCATGCCCTGTGATGCAAGCTGCCCCCACTGCACTGCCCTCACTGTTCCTACATACCACCAGGCCACAGATAAGGACTAGGCCCAAATCCCACCCTGGTGCTATGGTGCGTGCAGGTGGGCCACATTTTACTCCCTGGGCCACAGCTCCCCTAATGGACCCAGTCCCCATTCCACCGCAGATACCTAGGCCACCCACCATTCTAGAGTGGACTACAAGTCACTGAGTCACCAAGGCCCAAAACCCTGGGCCTGGGCCAGTGCTCCAGCCCACACTGGTGAGCTTCCAGATCTAATAAGCAGAGGAGGAAGTAGGCTGCTGGTTAACTAGGATCTGCAGCTTATCCATCAGGTAGGGAAATGGGCAGACTAGGTGGGCCAAGCAGTCCTTATCTGCCGTCACATTCTATGTTTCTATGTTTCCCCAGAGGGGGTGCTTACATGTACATCACACTGGTACACTTTTTCCAGAAGCCTATCATATAACAGTGTCAAAGGCAAAGGTTAGCAGTTTCAGTGGCTTTTCATAAGGGTGTTTCACAAGACCATCACCACACGGCATGATACAATTTGAATGTGCCATGTAGTTGCTGTCTTGGGAGGGGGAGTAACTTTTGCAGTAACCAGCATTGTTAAAAAATAATGCTGTGCTCCCATTCACCCCTCTGCCTGCACATTGACAATGGCAATGCAAACCCTTCTGTGACTCCCACATTGCTCCTATGCTTCTGGTCCATCCTGGGACACCCAGAATTTGAGTCCAGCACAGAGAGACATTTCCCAGTGCCAGCAAACCCTTCCTCACAAAACTAAAGCCTAATACTGGGAGCCTATTGCAGTTGTCAGCAAATACACCCCATGACCACTAACTGCAGCTCTGGAAGCCCATCCCTGGGACCATTAAAATCCCCTCCTTCCCATGGCTTAAGTGTGGCATTCCATTGCCACCAAACCCCCAACCCACCCCCATCAACTTAGCAATGTAGACCCCCACCTCATGGTAACTGGCACAAACTTTCCTCACACCTCTGCAGCCAGTTGTCATCTAACAAATGGTATTACAGCCTAGAGGTTAGAGTGAAGAGCTTTGAATGAGCTTGGTGCATCCAACAGACATGGGTTTGAGTCACACAACCTCCACCTGCAATCCTGAGCAAATCACTTTACTGCCCTGTGCTCCAGGAACACATCTGGAAATGGTCCCATGGAAACCGTTGTAAATAAGTCCCTGACTAAATGGTGTATCTGTTTATCTCATGAATAAAAAAAATTAAAAATAATAAATATGGGCTAGTATATGGCAATGATACTGGAGCTCGGAGTATAGCCTAGAAGTTAGAGTAATGAGCTGTTAATGAGCTTGCTACATCCAGGAGGCAGTATAGCGCAGTGGTTTAAAGCTCTGAACTGCAAATCTGGAGACCTGGGTTTGAATCCCACTGCCCCCACTTACATACTGTGTGACCCTGAGCAAGTCACTTAACTTCCCTGTGCTTCCCAGGTTGCACCTGTAAACAAGCTTTCAGCTTAGTATTTGTCACCTGGTTAAACAATTGGAAAAAAAAAAACATTCAGCAGACCTGAGCCAGAGTTCCACAACCTCCGCTTACATACTGTGTGGCTCTGAGCAAGTCACTTAACCTTCCCAGTGCTCCTGGGTCACACATGAAAACAGGTGCTTGTGCCTAGTGGGCTTTACCTGATTACCAAAGGATTAAAACACATACACATTGCATCTTTATTAACTAGATCAGAATGCACTCCAGTCTATTTATTAAGATGCAGTAGGTACTGTATTTGTTACATAGTGACCAGCCATTGAGATGTATGGAGGGTCTGTACTGATGACATGGGGAAGGGTGCACAAGACACTGGAGAGTGCATGGCATAAAAAGGATAGTGTGCCGGGAACCAAAGGCCTGGTGTGGGAAGAGGAGGAGGAGGTGATTTCACTGAACAGCAGAGACTTCTCAGCACAGGGTAGGGTGAGGGAGTGAGGTGCCACTACAAAGCAAGTAATTCTTGGCCTGGGAGGGTGAGAGGGACTGTTTTGAATGGGACAGGGATAGGTTACACTATACAACAGGGAATGGTTTACACAGGATTAGGTGAGGGGAGTGGTGCTACTGGACACCATGGAGTACTTCCCATGAGAAGGGGAAAGGGACAAGAGTGGCACTGGACACCAGGGAGCGCTAGTCAGTGGATATGGCAAGGGATGGAGCCACTGAATACCAGAGAAAGCTTGACATGGGAAAGGGGAGATACCAAGGGACACCAGGGTGTACTTGATATGGGACAAGGAGAGGGGCTGCAGCTGGATACATGGGAGTGCTTGGCATGGTACAGGTAGATGGAGGGAGTGCCACTGGACACCAGAAATTGTTTAGCATAGGACAGGATGAGGAAGAATATGCCAAGGGACATCAGGGAGTGCTTGGCATGTGATAGGATAAAGGAAAAGTCACTACTGGACACTAGGGATAGTATGCAAAATGAAATGGGAAGGGATACTAGTGGATACCAAAACTAGCTTGGCAACTGGAGGAGAGCTGCATTGGAAACAAGCAGTGTTGTCATGGGAAGGTGAAAAAGAGAGGTGCCATTGGATATAAGAGAGTGATTAGCACAAGAAGTCATCTGACATTGTCAGTTCAAATGAACATGCATATGTTATTAAATATCAGTTTAACAAAAAAAGAAGGATGGAATGAATTGCAAAACGAACTGTGTAGGCATAAGTTTGGGTGCTGTACAAATTTTCAAAAGAAGAGAAATAAAACGTTAGGGTAAAAGTCTTTTGAATGTTGGCAATTGTATAGTGCGGTGTTCCAAGGGTTTAAAGGATTGCTGGAACCCTCATTAATGTTCCCTAACTTTGCAAATGTCTCTCAAACCATAACGAAGGGATTTGTCGGCATGTGAGTAAATTTTCATGACAGTGCTGAAATCAGGATTTAACTGAAATGCCGCTTTAAATAATCATTCAAACCCCACTCCATGGCATTATTTGTCAATACAATACACTTTTCTATCATTTATTCATTGTTTATTTTAGGGGTGTGCAAATTATAGGTATCACTTCCTAAACAGCAAAAGTAACAGGCTATTCATTATTTCAGTCTGAAATAACAAGCATCAGTCCTAATATTTATTCAGACATTATTTAGATAACACCCCATATAAAAATGCTAAAATAGAAAAAATATATATTTTCCCATCTCTTTGAAACGGCCAGGGTTAGTCCCATGTCCACCCACCCCTCAGTGATTTCCCACCCTGTCCTTCTCCCAGGACCCCATTCTAACCTGACCCCAGTCCCATATTACGGATCAACCAAAAGCCCTTTTAAGTATTTTCAACCCCCCCCCAAACCAATTTCACAATCCACCTATACATGCACACCCTTCTTGGGGTAATTTTTTCCTTCTGTGTACTTTCTGACACCCAGTTTTTTGTCCACTGTGTCTGTGCCACTCACTGCCCCCCTGGTCCTGGTTCCCTTGATCTTTTTGCTCATGTCTCCCACAATCTCCCTGCTTGTGTGTCTCTCAGTCTGTCTGTTTGAGGCTCCATTGATCTTGTTGCTGTTGGCTCATAGATACATGGATACACATACACTGTTGGCGCATAAGGGCCTGTGGCCCACCCAGTCTGCCCATTTGAGTTTGTAAGTTCACTTCATGTTTTTCTAGAAGGCTCTCAGCCTCCCTGCTCTGCGGGTCTCTCTCATCTCTCTGTGATAGTAGTAGTTCCTTTAGTTTAGCGTGCTGCATCCTCCCCACTCTCCCAACTGCCAGAACCAGAAACCCCGAAGCAGACATTGCGAACTCAGCGCTCGGGGCTAGCAAACAGAATGCCATATGTATAGGCATTCAAAAACCAAGACTATACTGTACCAGTTCAGGCTTCATAAAGTAAAGTCAGTGCCAGAAGACTTAACATAACAAATAACAAATTTTAACAAATATATTCCTCCATAGTGAAAGACATAGTAATCAAATTGTCCCTGATGATTCATCTTCTCCAGGTGTAGACAAGCAGCCAAAGCTGATGAAGATCAGAGGGCATTATTTTCATGTTAATTTCCTTAATTATAAACCAACAGGGATGCTAAATACAAAAAAAAAATATCAACTGTAAACTGAACTGTGTCTAACAATTAAGAGTTTTTTTTCCAGTTTCCCCGGTGACATAAAGTATTCATCTTTTTATAGTCGATATGCTTAAAAATAACTCCTGCTAATCTGAAAGTAAAAGTAAAATGTATTCAACCTCATCTAATGTGTTGCTCTTGTGAGGCATGGATGGTTGGATTGGGTTGGGTTGGGGTGGAACTGTACACCACTGGCAAAGGTGGCAGGTGGGGGAAGGGAGAACCCAACATGAGCTGTTACTAGCCCAGTATGTCTTTCCTGGTAAAACCTTTGAAATCAATCAATCAATCAATACTGAAGAAAAAAACATAACTAAAAGAATGCTGCAAGTACACTGCAGCAGAAAAGTGTCTGAGGAAAGTTTTTATTCTGTTTTTACAGGTTGGGTTTAATCCACTTCGAGTGCTTCGTAAACGTAACAAGGCTTTAAGAAAAATCAAGAAACTCTGGGAGAAAGGAGAGCTAGAGATAACACCAGTAAGTTGTATATTGCACTGTCTCAGCTCATTTATACAATATACATTCATGTTTTTTCATAAAATGCTATCAAAGGCACAGACCCCAGCTAGCTAGCTATATTCTTTATCTTACAAGTAGGGTACATTATTTCATTTATCTTGCTAGTAGGGTACATTATTTCATTTATCTTGCTAGTAGGGTACGTCACTCTGTATCCACACTAAGCATAGTGCACAACATTCTGCTAAACTGCACAGCAGCTGTGGTTTCTGCAGTGCCAAAGTATGTACTGGACATCTGGTAGGTGGTTCTCAGATATCACTTTTATCTTCATGTGAGGTCAATGACTTCTCGATTCCTCACTCTTGGTGATTGCCACTCATGAGGGTCAAGAGGTTACTGACCATTATTGAAGATAAAAATAATATCCGACAACAACCCTTCAGATATCCCCTATTTATACTACATTAAATATACACTGTCAGTAATGTGTGGCACAGCAGTACACAAAAATATAATTTGGCAGTCTGCAACAGAATCTAAAGAAGTACAAACTCATCATAGAAATTACAGGATTGATTTTTAAAAGATACATTTAAAAATGAAATGACACACTCGTTAAAATGAGTTATGCCTTCAAATATTACCACTGAGAAGTGGGAAGCACTATAAGAAAAAATTACTCACCTTAGTAATTGTGTTTCTTCTAATGGAGTATTTCTGTATTCTGACACATGCAGTTAGCCCCAGAACTTGAACTGCTCTGGAGAGGATAGAGGTAAATTCTATGCAGGGTATAGAACGCTGAGCTCGAGCTCGTTTCAAACCTCTGTCTGCTGCACTTTGAAGTGTAACCGTCAGATTCTAACAAGCTGATACTAACTAACTAACACAACTATGTGGAAATTGTAAATTTTTTACTAGCCAAATGGCAACCAAATATTTTGAATCCCCCAAAAGACTCAAATCCAGAAATCCAAAACAAAAATTAGGTAGTGAACAACTTATGACTATCAAGAGACAAAACCCACTCCCTCTCTCCAAAAAGAGGGAGTGCCCACTGCACCTGCCAGCCCATTTCCCAAAAGCCAGGTTCTGAGAGGGGAGGCAGGAAGGGAGGTCAGAATACAGCAAGACTCCATTAGAAGAAACACAATTACTAAAGTGAATAATTTTTTCTTCAAACAACATGAAGTCTTGATGTATTCTGACATATGCAGACTACCAAGCAGTACCCCCATGGAGGAGGGAATCAAACCTATTTTGGGAATAGGCTCTGCAGTACTGCTATACTAAACCTAGCATTACTCCTAGCCTGGATATCCAGAGAGTAATGCTTGGTGAATGTATGGACTGTTTTCCAAGTAGCTGCTTTGCATATCTCTAGCAAGGGAATATCCCTGGCAGCAACCAGGGAAGCAGCTATACCTCTAGTCGAATGAGCCCATAGGCCTGAGGGTGGTATTTTGCCTAGCTTGTCATAGCAGAATTATATACAAGAGAAAATCCACCTGGCAATGGTTTTCTCTCAGTAGCAGGCTTGCCTTTCCCCACTTCCCCATAACTGAGGAACAACTGGAGGGAGTCAAACCTGAGTGTCTTAGTACGCTCAATGTAGTAGCTAAGGGCCCTTTTAACATCTAAACTGTGTAATCTTCTCTCTCCTGAAGAAGAATGACCAGTGAAGAAAACAGGGAGAGTCATGGATTGGTTCAAATGAATATCTGAAACCACTTTAGGTAAGAACCTCCTATTGGTTCTCAGAACCACCTTATCTCTATGGAATGAGATAAAATCAGGCTCCACTGACAGAGCTTGCAATTTGCTGATACGTCTGGCAGAGGTAATAGCTACCAGAAACACAGTTTTCCAAGTCAAGTACTCAAGCTCTGCTGAAGACAGAGGCTTAGAAGTGGGTTGCATAAGCTGAGCAATGCAAATATTAAGGTCCCAAGCAGGGGTAGGATCCCTGAAGGGGGACTGATATGAAGCAATCCCTTGAAAAACTTACAAAAAACAAGATGAGATGCCAATGAGGAGGGCTTTCCCACTGACAGAAAAGCAGAAACAGCTGACAAGTGTACCTTGAGGGTAGCTGGTCTGAGGCCTAGGCCGTTAAAATAAACCATGTAGTCCAGAACTGTAGACAAGTCAGCAGTATCTGGGGTTATATGCTTCTTGGAACACCAAATGCTGAATCTTTTCCATTTGGAATTATAGGTTTTTCTGGTGGAGGGTTTTCTAGAGGCTTTGAGAATGTCCAGAACCCCTCGAGAGAGATGAAACCTGCATATTCTAACTCTTCAAGAACCATGCCTTGAGATTGAGAGACCACAGGTTGGGATACCAGATCCTCCCCTGAGAGGAAGTTAACAGGTTGTGATTCCTGGAAAGAGACAGCGGAAGATGGACAGCTAGGGACTGCAGCAGGGGGTACCAAGGCTGCCTGGCCCAGACTGGAGCAATCAGGATCACTTTGCAAGACTGTGATCTTATCTTGACCAGAACCTTGTACAGAAGAGGAAAAGGAGGGAAGGCATACAAAAATGTCCCTTCCCAATCCAGAATCAGAGCATCCAGAGGGACTGAGCCCAAGCCTGGGGGCCTGAAACAGAAGAGAGGAAGTTGGTGATTGTCTGGGGCTGCAAATAGATCTATCTCTGGAGTGCCCCACCTTCACTTTTAACACTAGGGGATCCAGGGCCCATTTGTGATGGCCCTGGGAGATCCTGCTCAATGCATTTGCTAGCACATTGTCCATTCCTGAGAGCTGGACTGCTACCAGAGAGGTCTGCAGAGAATAAGCCAGGGACCATAATTTCAAGGCTTCCATGCACAAGACCATAGACCGACTGCCTCCCTGCTTGTTGATAAACCACATGGTGGTGGTGGTGGTGGTGTCTGTCCTGACCTGAACCACGTTGTTCTGCACTTATTGTGAGAAGGCTAGCAGGGCCAGTTAAACTGCCCTGAGCTCCAGAAGATTGATGTAGAGAAGAGACTCCTGAGTGGACCACACTCCCTGGGCTGTGAGAATTCTCAGGTGAGCTCCCCAACCCAGGAGAGAGGCATCTGTGATCAGAACCACAGAGTGAGACTGAGTGATGAATGGGACCCCTTGCCTGAGATTGTCCTGATCCTGCCACCATTGAAGAGCCTGGATCAGGGTCTGAGTCACTAGAAAATGCTTGGTTAGAGGATCTTTTTATTCTGAGACCAAAAGACACTCAGGTGAAACTGAACAACCCTCATCTGAAATCTGTCCCCTTGGACCACTGCAGTAGAAGCTGCTGTGTGGCCCAGAAGCTGAAGGAAGTGCCTTGCTGGTTGAGAAATCAGAAGGTAGAAGGAAGAAGCCAACTCTATAATGGCCCTTACCCTTACCAGGGGGAGAAATTCCCTTGCTTTGACAGTGTCCAGTTCTACCCCTATAAAGGTCAAAAGTTGCACTGGCTCGAGAACTGATTTGAGAAGATTGAGAAGGAAACCTAGAGAAGTGAGTACTTGCTGGGTCACTTTCAAATCTGACTTGACTTGGTCTGGAGACTGACCCACTATGAGCAAGTCATCCAGGTATGGGAATATGGAGATGTTTTTTTCTCCTTAGGAATGCCACTACTACTGTTAGGCATTTTGTGAACACCCTTGGAGCTGATGTTAGGCCAAAGGGCATTGCTCTGAATTGGTAATGGTCTGAAGGCAGTTCAAACCTGGATACTTTCTGTGGGAGTACCTGATGGGAATGTGAAAATAGGCATCCTTTAGGTCCAGGGAGGCTAGCCAGTCCCCTGGCCTTAGAGAGGGAAGAATTATTCCCAGAGTCACCATTTTGAACTTTGGCTTTGACAGATGTTCGTTCAGGTATCTTAAGTCTAGGATGAGCCGCCACTCACCTGTTTTTTTTGGGGTAAGGAAGTACCTGGAGTACAGACCTTTGGCCCTGTGGATTATAGGAACCCTCTCTGTGGCCCTTAAGGCCAGTAGAGATGAAACCTCTGCCTTTAGGGCAACGGTTTTGGAGACGTTTGCAGGTGGAAGAGTTCTGGCTCTCAACTTTGGGAATTTTTTGAAGCTGAGAGCCAGTCCCTGGCTTACTACCTCCAAGACCCACTTGTCTGAGGTAACTGACTTCCTGTCCTGGAAGTATGGATGGGGGAGTTGACCTGGGCTGACACATCAGGATGTCTGCTTGGTAGAAGCCTTAGGCTGAGAGGTGGATACAGCCCTGCTCATCCCCCTCCTGCCTCTCCCTCTGAAGAACCCCCTTTGGGAAAAATGAGAGGAGAGGAGGCCTGTGCTTGGTAGAAAGGCCTATGAAAAGGCCTGCCCCTGCCCCTAACTTGCTGCCTTTGAGGAGTTGCCTGCTTTTCCTTAGCCTGTGCACTCCTATAGGTGGTCCTGTATTCATCCATCTTTTTCATATAATTCACTGTCTGCTCCCCAAACAGAGAATTATTAACTACAGGGAAATCCATAGCCTTAGCCTGGGTATCCTGAGATAGGCTAGTACACCTGAGCCAAGCTAGTCTCCGAAGAGCCACAGATGTAGCCATGACTCTAGATGATACATCATTGGAGTCTATAGCCACATGAAATTGGATCTTCGATGCCTCAGTCCCATCAGCAGCCACCTCCCCCAGCTCCTTGGCCAGCTGGGGAGAGGCCTGCTTAGCCAGTGCCAGTACAGTGTCCCACCTGGACTTCTGGTACCTGGCTGTATAGGCCATGTAATTAGCCTCCCTGAGTCCCAAAGAAGATGCCATGTACTGCTTCTTTGCCATGGCATCCAACTTCCTGGAGTCTTTATCTGGGGGTGTGAAGCCAAGGGAATGTTAGCCTTATCACAGGCTGCAGCCTGCACAACCCCAACATGGCTGCACTGCTGGTACAAGTACTCCGTACCTGAGCCTGACAGCATGTATCTCCTGTCCATCTGTCTGTCCACAGGAGGTAATGAATTTGGATTCTTTAACAACTTTTGTGTCTGTTTCCCAAAAGACTTGTGAAGGGGAATAGACAACCTTTTGGACTCTGGGATGTCCATCATCTCCACATAGTCAGGCTCCTCTTGTTCCTCAACAGCTTCTTCCATAGGGAGCTGGAGGGGTTTCTGCCACTTTCCTGTAGAACATAAAGTGGGAAGGGGACTCAGAAAGCCTAGGAGGGGGAAACACCAGAAGGCCTGACTGGGGAGATATCCGGTTCTATGGGTTCATCCAGACCTTCTATTCCATCATCACCTTCATCATCAACATAATCATCATCCCCCTCCAAGTCCAGTTCATAAAAATCTTCAGGGGTATAATCTTGAACCAGAGGAACCAACTGAACTGAACACCTGCCACAAGGCGCCGGATCGGTCGGAACCAAATGAAGCGATTCCACTATGCGAATCACTCAGGCAATTTCCTCGGCGGTCGAAAGATGTGGTTCTGGATCCGAACCGGATGATTTTTCTCTTCTTTTTCTTTTTGACAGACCCGATTCCATGGAATTGGCTCTCCTTTTGCCCGAAGGAGTCTCACCCTGGTCAGAGGGCAATTCTTCTGGTTCGATCAGAACTGAACCGGACTGGCCATCCGGGTTAGCGGACTTCTCGGCCTTCTTTTCTCTAAGCCTGCCCAATCTTTTATCCAGGGTGACTTTAGGGAAATTCTTGCAAATTTGGCAGTCTGAATCGAGGTGGTCAAACACCAGACAATAAACACAAGTGGTGTGGGGGTCAGCTTTAACAAAAGCCTCCCCACACACACTGCAGTATTGAAACCCAGTGGGCCCAGTTTTTCTTTTGGGTTTCTCGCATGTAGCCATCCTAAATCAGAAAACTTACCCTTTACTCGGCTTCAGCCAGGCAAGACTCCCTTATCGGCTTCTAACCGTGTTATGGGTATTTGAAAAAAAATTTAAAAACATGTTTTTTTTAAAACCGATAAAAACTGGTACCACACACTAAATTCAAAGAACAAACAATAAAATACAAGTTCTGCACATCAACCGGTTCAGCTAAACCAGTTGAATATCAAGTTTATAATTTCCACAAGTCTTTCCAAATCTAGTCCACTACCTATGTACTTACTGTACCACAGACAGGGATCTGAACCGAAAAAACAAAGAATTTATAGGTAAAACCGACGACTGTAACCAACCGAGAACCGTGAGTAGAGGAGAAATCTCCGGAGCAACTGTTCAGTTAGGCGGAGTAAAGAATCTGACGTTTACACTTCAAAGTGCAGCAGACAGAGGTTTGAACCAAGTTCAAACTCAACGTTCTATACCCTGCATAGAATTTAACTCTATCCTCTCCGGAGCAGTTCAAGTGCTGGGGCTAACTGCATATGTCAGAATACAGCAAGACTTCATGCTGTTTGAAGTGGGTTATTGCCTTTTCTCTGCCTTATATACCTAATAATACCTGAACAGAGTTTTGAGGGCTGGTGCCTTATACCAAACTCTCATGTACAACTGTAGCCCAGTGGGAGCAGTATTGAATAATAACTATGTTTACCTTACATGTGGGAAGTAAATATGTTTTTGTGTCTTTAAAATATAAGTCAGAGATCAGGAATCATTTTCATTTCATTTTTATTTTCTATACTGGAGAGCAAACTGAGCTACAGATCCCTTTTTTGCAAGTGACCAGTTATACATAAAGGTGCAGGGTACGGTGTACAGAGTACATAGCAGACATACATAAAATAAATACTGTACATGGTACATAGCAGAAATACATAAAAAATACAGAATAACAAATGGGTAAGGCAAGATTACGATGATCAGAAACAATTGCAGAGAAATTGTCACATGTTGGTGGAGCTCACAGGGAACTGTACTGAATAATAACTAACTTTAAAAGTTCTCTGCCAATCAAACCTTAAAGGTGATAGGAAGCAGTTTTTACACCTCTAGATGCCCTCCAGTTGTTCTTTTATTGGATATCCAGTATTCTGATATACTTTTGACCTCTTTTGTTAAATTAATAATCTAATTTTGTTGCTTTTGTAACTATCCTGAATCCCCCTCTGCTCAGCAGCTGCTGCTGTCTCTTTTCATACTGCCTGAACATTCTGTGACATCACACATCATCAAAGCATATACAAATACATAACTAGCATGCAAAGGAAGATGGAAGGGCAATTAAATATGCAAAAATCTTTTCCTATCTCCTTTCAGATAGCTGTGAACATGCTACGGGATGATGTCATACCAGTGAGACAGCTTTGTGTTTAATAATGAATGTCAGTGGAGCCCTGTATTTAAAAGTGTCTGTGTTTTGCCCTATATGTTTAGTGTATGCTGTTCAACAATAATTAACTTGTGAATTACAGACCCTGGGTAGGGGATAAATAAAGGTCAAAGCCCCAGCACATTAAGGATGCTCTTCTTCTCCACATAGGGAGGGTTTCCGTCAAGTGGATGTGCAAGCAGCCATGCTGGCAGGACAGGAGCATGAGCAGGTGCTTCCATGGCATTGGCATCACATTAAGAGTATCCATAAGGGGGGGGATAATACAAAAGTAAACAGCTCCAACACATTGCATGATGATGCCTAAGTACTTTCAGGTCCACTTAGCCAACTGCCTGCTCCATCATTGAGTCTCTCAAGAGGTGCTGTGACCCAAGGGCCCACTATAATGGACAAACCATGAGGGTATGGAGGCACGTAGCAAAGATGGCAAGGAGGGGGCTCAGAGTTACCCATGGGTGGAAGGAGCAGTGCTGACGATGTGATGCATTAGGAATAAATTAAAAAAAAAAAGAACACAGATACATTTGAGAATTGTTTGACACAGGGAGCTTAAATAGCAATGTCCTTTAAACACACACACACACACACACACTCACACACACACACACACACGCGCGTTAGTCTGGAGATCCTCCCAATTAGCTTTTTCTGAGTTAAACCAAATTTTGTAACCAGCTATCAATACATGAAGCCACCAGTCTGGGCAGCATCCCAAAATCCCATCATTACCGGGGATCAGATGCAGGAGATTCAATTAGTTGTAATGCCTAGTGGAGCAATATATTAAGAGCTCCATCTTACTGGCCACTGGACCTGCTGCCCTACCAAGACAAAGCAGGTATCACGCTACTTAGTTTTAGTATGGCGGCAGGACTCGAGACATAAAAAACAGAGCTCTTATTAGCTCTGATAGGAATTACTGTTACTTACTTACTTACTACTTGCCAGCAGAAACAGGCCACATGGTCTATCAAGTCTGCTTGAGTGTGCAGCTGCCCTCCCCAGAATGCCAAGTGAGACTGAACCAGGTTAAGCTGTTTGTGGTATTTCCAGTGAATGGGGGAAATTGAGCCAGGACACCGAGGAAATTCCCCTACTCTGCCAGCAGGGGACTTGTCTCCCTGGAGCAGAATGGAGGAGCCCAGTTGGAAGCCGGACGGAGGAGGAGGAAGTGCTGATGTGGCAGGAAAGATCCAAAATGCTGTAATGGAGGAAGTGCTGCTTTCTGTAGATTTGTCAGAAGAAAGGACAGCAGATGAGGAAAAACAAGAACTGATACGTAAATTGGTTACAGAGGAGTGTGAACTGAGTTTAGCAGCACTAGATACAACCTCGCAGCAAATAGCACCACAGTCAGTAAGTGATCCAGAAACTGCACAACAGGATAAAAAACAGACAGTAAAGTATAATACCAGAAATGCTGGAGAAGCGCAAACTGAAGCCCTTGCAGTGCAAGTGACAATCCAGGATGAGAATACTGACAGGCCTCCTCACACTGATGATGCAGTATTGTCAAAAGAAAGGCCGACACCTAGTGAGTCAGCAGCTATTGCCAGTTCAGGAACGCGCACTGACAGCAGAATTCCGAACCCAGAGGCTAATGGAAAGCTACAACAAACGAAGCTCAAAACAGACAACACTGTGAGTACACCCTTTATTCAAACACCAAGTACAGCACAGATGGGAAATAAGTCACTGGGATTACGAAAAGGGTGAGAAACTGAGGGTGAACAGCAAGTTCATTTAAAAACCCCACAAACACTGGAACGCTCTCTTATAGACGCTGGGTGGAAACAAACGGATACAGGACAGTGAGTGCCAGATCCGAGTCACAGCCCCATTCCAGGCAATGACCAAACTGAATCGGACATGCAGGTGAATCCACTCGAACTGGAGCATGTACAGGACATTTCATTCTCAGAAAGTACTGACGCAGGAGGGGAAGGACCTAGTGTGAGGCCAAAAACATGGGGTGGCCAGATGGATGAGGCTGCAACTACAAACCCCACAGGGCCACACTTACTTGAAAAAGCAAAAACTACCTGGGAAGAATTTAGAAAAAAAGATATTTTTTTCCAGCAACCACCCCCCTTGCAATGCAGAAACGCTGTACAATTACAATACTTAGGGGGACTTGAAATATTACCAGACATAGTTTATGTGGGCTGAAAACTAATAAAATAATACATGGGGTTCTTTACCAGTGAAGTACATGCACTAATCCACGTGTTTGGTGACACACTTTTCGATATAAGCTTCAAGACCCCCCCAGGGATTTGACAGGTTTTGGTCTAAGTATGATGTACAGCACTATTCTGCACTCTGGCTACCATTCCAGGCAATTCCCCTCACTAAACCATCCATCAAACTAGTGACAATATTATTCTGCAATGAAAATATATCAGTCCATGATATAATCCATTGATTTCAACAACGATGTGAACTGCTGGGACTGCATCAATCAATATTTGATGAGGAACATTTTTGGGCAGGGGGGGGTGGAAACATAGAGTACATTTGAGAAACAATGCTTCAGGCCCAGTTCATCTACCCAGTAGCTAGTTTTTAGGCAGAGAAAGGAGCCATTGTTTTTATATGGGTCAGCCCAAAACATGCTTTAAGTGTGGTTCATTATTGCATTTGAGTTTTGTGTGTGATAGGATAAAACATAATTTATGTTTTCAGTTTGGGCATACTAGTACTGATTGTAACAATGAGCTGAAATGTAACTTGTGTGATGAATCAGGACATGCCTATCACACCTGTCCATTGGCAACACACAATAGGACAGATAGGCCAGACCAGGATGTACTGCTGGTAAATGCTCAAAAGAAAGATACTGCTACATGAAGGGAACAAAATGCAAAGAATAGTGCAGAACCTAATGAGAGTAATATAGAACCCCGATTCCCAGCCTTCCCAGGGGGATCCTATTCCAGTTACAGTTCCTGAGCCCAGTACAAAGGTGCCTCCTAGTGAAAATACAGTGAGTGCTCAAGTCCTACCTACTAGCCCAAAAGAAAATCCCCCCCCCCCCACTGTGATGTTTACCCCAGCTATGGTTATCTTCCCAGCAAAGGATAGTAATGAGCAGAGTTATGCCCCCTCCGCCATGTCTGGGATGCAAAGAAAAGTGCTTTGAGACAGAAAAGACCCAGATCCAAATTAGCCAAAGCTTCTCCCCTTCCCGATACTTCCACTCAGTAACAAATATGACTTCCTTGCTCTTGAAACTCAGGAATCAGAGCAAGGGGGAGAATCAGAAACTTCCTCTCAGCCTGTAATTTCTTCAGACTCTGAAGGAGATGCTTTAGTTCTTAAACAGCCAAAAGGAAAGCAGAAATGTTTGGGGGCAAGGCTTAGGAGTAGTACCAGAAGAGGGACATTAGATATCTAAAAACTGTTTGAGCCATTCTCCCTACCCCTGTATGGCTGATAATTTGACATTAGAGGTAGCAACTTTACATGTCAACAGCATCAAGAACCTGAAGTGTAGATTAATAACCCTATCTATTTTAAAAGAAGGTCATTATGACATCAGTTTCCTTCAAGACACTAGATTGAATCTCACTTCTTTAGTGCATACAGCAAAACAGTTGTGGTATTGGGGCCTATCCTACTACTCCTTTGGAACAGATATATGTGATGGGGTTGGGATATTGTTTCGAGGAGATAGATGGATATAAGGTAACAAGGATAAATGAAATAGTGGAAGGAAGGGTATTATTAGTTGATTTCATAGTAAACAACTCAGAATGGAGAGCAATAAATATTTATGCTCCACTTCAAAAAAGGAACGGGTGGAACTGTTTAATGTCATAAAACCTTTTCTTTTTACGACAAAAAATGTAATATGGGGTGAAGATTTTAATTGCAGAGTAGCAAAGCAGGATAGAGGAGTTACTTGGTTTACTTGTTTTTTTTGGGAAAAAAGAAGGCAGGCGCCCATTTAGATTTTCCCCCCACACTAGAGTGGGAACATTTCAGATAACATATTTCTCGGTCAACCAAATATCAATAACATTTTTGAATGATTCTATGTTAGTTGAATCAACCAGTTCCTGAGAAAGTTTGTTCCACAATCTTGGTGCCCTTAGTGAAAAAAAGTTTAATCTTAAGTTGGTTTTTGCCTTAGGGACCATAAGTTTTTAGTGTGACATCTTGGAACAGTATGTCTGGTAACATAAGATAGTCCACATATATTCATCAGGTCAGGTTTTTCTTTTAAGCTTATATATTAAGAGTAAATCCCCCCCTAATTCTTCTACTCTGAAGGGAATGTAGACCAGTAATAGATAATCTGGATTCATGGGGCAATTTAGCTAGCCTAGGGATCATTCTTGTTGCACATTTCTGAACACTTTCTAAGCGATCAATATCAGCCTTTAGGTAGGGGTTCCAAAAAGGAGACCCGTAGTCAATAAGGGGTCGGACACATGATCTATAGAGGGCTATCATACACTTTTGGTTTTATTTACAAATGATCACTGAATTTGTCTAAGAAGACTGTTGGTTGAATTAGCCACTTTAGTGCAATGATCAGCTGATGAAAGTTTAGAATTAACTAGAACACCCAGGTCCCTTTCCACATATGATGAATTCAATAGTGAGTTACAAATGTAATATTTATTTTTGGGATTTTGAGATCCAAAATGCAGAACTACACACTTATCAACATTAAACTCCATCAAGTTATCAGTAGCCCATTTTTCGATCAGTTGTAGATCAGAGTTGAGAGAATTAAAGTCTGATTGATTATTTACTAGGCCCTCAAGCTTCGAATCATCAGAAAATTTAAACAGCCAGCTATTATTTGACACTTGCATATCATTTATATAAATCATGAACAGAATTGGGCCCAGCACTGAGCCCTGGGGGACTCCACTAGTAACTGTGCCCAAATCAGAGAGATGATTATTTAATACTACTCTTTGGGTTCTGTTTGTCAACCATGCAGAAACCCAATTAATTAGTTGGCCTGAAAAAACGAGATGGTACATTTTATTAATAAGAATACTGTGAGGGACTTTGTCAAAGACCTTGCTATAATCCAATAGGATTACATCTAATTGATTTTTGTTATCCAGGCCCTAACTAATATTATTATAGAATGATATTAAATTAGTTGTACAGGAGTGATTAGTTCTAAATCCATGTTGAGAAGGATCAACAATATTTAGTTCAGTCATTTCTTTTTTGAGAAATAATTTTATCAGTTTTTCCATTGTTTTACAAATAACTGAAGTGAGGCTTATTGGATGATAGTTCTGAACTACAGACCTACTAGCTTTTTTATAGATTGGAGTAACAAATGCAGTTAACCAGTCTAAAGGAATTTCCACTTTATGAACAGATTTATTAAATATTGTTTGTAAGGGAAAGGCTAAAGCCTCAACAGTATCAATTAAGAATCCTTGCGTTAATCAGATCAGGACCTGGGCTTGTAGTTTTCTTTAAATTTTTGAAGAATGGATGTATATCAGAAACCTTAATACTGTATGTTTAAATTAGTTTAGGACGAGAACTAATATTTATTTTAGGCAAATGAAAACTTGTTTGGGCAAAAACTGAGCAGAAATAAAAGTTGAAAAGATTAACTATGTCCGAATCTGACTGTATGAGAATACCATTTTGAATTAGTGGCCCTACTTTATGGGAATTACCTTTTTTGTTGTTTAAATATGAAAACAACCCTTTGTATCCATCTTTCGTATGTGCCAACTTAAATTCAATTTTCATATTAGCCTGCTTAATCATATGTTTGAGTTTTTGTAGAGTTTTATTTGTACTCAATAAGAATTGCACTATTGCTTTTACATTGACTACTTTTAAGCTTCCTGAAAAAAAAATTTCTTATGTATTTGCAGCCTGATTGATTTATTCAACCATTTTGGTATCCTACCTTTTTTATTATATTTATTTTTAGTTGGAACATATTTCTTTTCGAGTGAATAAATGAAATCCTTTAATAAGGTCCAAGCTTCATTTGTAGAAAGACCCTAGAAAACCCTATCCCACTGAATATTGTTAATTTCTCTATTAATACTATCATAATTTACATATGTTGACTTATTAAGTAAACTACATTGGGCTCCTATCAGATCAAACAGTAAAGAATAATGATCACTATTACCTAAGGGATCTAAAATCTGAATATTGGTTATTTTGTGACTAATATTAGAGATGAGGAGATCCAGAATATTGGTTCCTCTGGTAGCAGAGGAAATTAGTTGCACTAAGTCATTATCTGTCAGTACTGATAGAAATTCACAATTGTGATTGCTATTTCCTGAGTGGGAAGACCAGTTTATGTGGGGCATATTAAAATCACCCAATATTATTGCATCCCTATGGCTAGTAAAATGGGCAAGATCTTTAATCAAAGCTTTCCAATTATTTAAATCACATGACAGGGGATTATAACAATTCCCAGTAGTTATTTGTGGAAGCCCTTTAGGTTGAACTGCTATCCAAATGCTTTCAGAATTATTTGGAGCTAAAAGGTCAAAGGATGAAATGTCTTCTCTAATATAGAGACAGACCACCCTCCCTTCTTATCGACTCTGTTTTTAGAATAAAGTTTATAACCCATTATTTGTTGACTCCACTGGGAATGTGAATCCCACCAAGTTTCTGTTATTACAATTATGGCCAAATTTAGTAGTTTGCTTTTTGGTTCTAGTTCTGATAGTTTAGACATGTTCAAAGAGCAAGCATTCAAGGATAGGATTTTAAATGATGCAGGTAACTGGGTCTTGGATTTAATTAGAGACATGGGCTGATTCCCATTCTCCCCCTTTTTTGTTAGTTTAAATGATTGTTTATAATGTTTAAAAAGGATTTACCCAACATAATGCTACCCCTCCTACTCAGATGCAAACCATCCCAGCAATATAGAGGAGATTTATCAGCAAAATTTTCCCAGTGAGTTAAACAAGGAATGTTCTGACTAATACACCACTTCCTAAGCAAGTTGTTAATGGACTTAATATTTTAAATCACATCCTGGGTTGCTCTGGGAACTGGCAGAATTTCTGAAAAACAAACAGTACATCCCCTGTCCACAAGCACATTGTTAAGAGCTACAAAGTCCTGTTTCAACTTATTGGGGGTAGTACACTGTATATTATTTATACCTGCATGAATTATGACAAAAGGATTGGGACCTGCGTTATGTAGAATATTGGGGATTCTGGCCATGATGTCATTTATTTTTGCCCCCCTAAAGCTAGAACAGGTATGATTAGTCTTATCTGGGTTGCAAATAGTCCTATCCAGATGCTTAATGAGAGAATCACCAAGAACAAATATCTGCTTAGGGGCATCTTTGGGGGTGGGAGCCCCAACTGGGTTTGAAAAAGACACTGAAGGCAGTGCTAAATTGTGTGTTGTTTTAATAACTGATAAATGAGAAAATAAGGTATTCTGAGTGAAAGGTGCAGTAGGAGCTAAATCATTTTGGCTTTTATTAGCATCATTATCTAACAAATAAAGGGGGTTTCGAAATTTCTCTGTTGATGTATTTCCCAGAGATATGGGTTTTAGAGTTTTGCTGATGTTCAGTGTGGGATAAACTGCCAAATTATTTCAGGAAATGATTGTTTCCTGGGGTACAATGTTATTAAGTGATGAATATCTATTCTGTAATGGTATTTGAAAAGACTGATGTATTTGTTCCCCCCCCCACACATTTGGTTTTACATCTAGGAACCATAGCCCAATCATCCACAACAGTCTGGATATGAGAATTTTCAGATTCCAAGGCTATAGGTTCAGATAAGGAAACAACAGGAGTAGGATTACCAAAAATGAAGTGTTCTACTCCCTGGTCAATAAAGGATTCCAAACTAGTAATATCACTGTTTACAGTTACTTGACTAAGAAGACCAGAGATTTGGTCTTGCAAAGATTTGATCAGCACACAGTTGTTACAAGTAGATTCTGGATCAAGAATTCCTAGGCCAAACATAGAACAGCGATTGTACTGTTTGTATAAATCATCCATTTTATCGATTGGCAGAGTGGTACTGAACTTCTTTTTAAGTGAAACAATGATGTTACCCTGGTAGTCTAACACAACAAAGCTTTTCAGGAGACCGACTGATTCCCGCTCCACTTGCTAAACACGTAGAACACGCACGGGGACACACGTGTCTTTGCACATGTCTTCGCACTCATCAAGCACTCGCCCCACTCTAGCCCACCCCACTCTCTATAGGGCCCTGTTTTATAGAAGCCCCAACCCGGAAGTGAGACTGAGGGATCGTCGAGCGCACACTCGAGCCCTGTTTACTTCAAATTTAAGTATGTCTTTTTTTAAAAGAAAAGCCCACACCTAACAAGTGGTGTTGACTATAAAAGCTTTAGTTGCAATTTAAAATAAATCACTGGACAGATAAGCTCTCCTGTGATACCATTTGTCTGATGAACATTATTAAATTATTAGGGTTACAGGATATATATTGGGTACTACACGTAAAAGGTGGCCATACCTTCTTTAAGGAAAGTTTAGCCACAAGAATAGATTTTCTTTTTCTCTCTAAATCCATTAGGGTCCAAGAAACACAGGCTGTGCCTGTAGAAACATCAGATCATGTATTACTGTCAGGCAAATTAGGGCTGTAGGATAGTATCAAATTTGGGAAAGGTTATTGGAAATTAAATAATGTACAAATGGAAGAAACAAAAATTGATGAACAAATAAAAGAGCTGCTTAAAGCCCGAATGCCAATTGGGCCTTATTGATAATCTTAGCACATGGTGGAGAGACACAAAAAATTATTTAAAAAGTGTTTTTTGATTTAGACATTTGAACAAAACAGGACAAATAAATATAAAAAATACTTAACTCTACTGAACCAGTTGAGGAGATTATATTCAGCAGTCAATACACAGGGTATAAATCTAACCACTCAAATTCAGAATATTAAACAAGAGATGATAATCCTACAGTATTCTAGGGCAACATCAGTGGTGTTAAAATACAAAATCTGTACACCAGATGGACGAGACCTACAAAATTGGAGATCCTCAAGTCTCATGAATACGGATTTAAAAATCCTGATGAAAATCTTGGTTAAAAGACTTGATTAAACTAGCTCCCTATCTCATCAATATTACACAAACATGTACAGTGCCTGGCCCTTCCATAAATGAAAACTTGTTATTATACAGGGAATTAATGGAACAGGGCAAGGAAGATAAACTCATGGGATATCTTATATCCATAGATCAAGAAAAAGCATTTGATAAAATATCATACAGTTTTATGGTTCAGGTTTTGCTGGCTTATGGTATACCACAAACACTTTGTGACTGGATAACCACACTATATAAGGGAGCCACAACCACCCCCTTAGTGAATGGGCATCTTGGATCATACATCCCGATACAAAGAGGTGTCAGACAGGGATGCCCAATGAGTCCCCTATTGTATATTTTTTGTTTGGACCCATTGTTATGGATGATTCAACAAGATAATATGATTAGGAGGGTACAGCCAGCACAGAGTAGACTTGAAATCAAAACTGCAGCCTATGCAGATGATGTGTGTTTTTTCATAAAGGATCTAGACTCGGGTGAAAAGGTCCTGGATAATATACAGAGTTACTCACAAGCCACAAGGGCATCCATAAAGATCTCAAAAAGTATAATATATCCACTTAGTTCTACAACACCTCTGACGAATGACTTGCAAAGTATTAAAGGGCCAATTGAACAGTTTAAACTATTGGGGATTACATTTGGAAGGAGTGACAATAGTGCCATAAACTGGACGGAAAAATTAGACTATGCCAAAAATAAAGTGCAAATATGGAAAAGCTAGCAGCAAACAAAGAAAAAAAGGTAATAATGGTAAAAAAATGTATCTTCCCTATTTTTACATACTTAAGTGCGATTTATCCTATCCCCTTCATTTGGAAACAACATTTTTAAGCTTAGTGTACCAGGTTATTTGGAGGAGTAGGTTGAACCCCGTTAAAAGAGAAGTTTTATACCACCCAGTGAATCAAGGAGTTTTGAATATGTTAAACCCCATAGCATTTTTCTGCAGTATGTTTTTGTTTTATAACCTAAAAGACCCTAGAACTCCAGGAATAATGGAGTTTGTTTGCTCAAAAGTGGTTGAACCCTGTATTTGCAGCTTGGTTAGGGCCAACTGGAATATTTAACTCCTTTAGGGCTGGTCCTGAGTATTTTAGGCCAGTGTTGAAAAAGCTGAAAAAATGGCATCTAGAACTACCACATATAGTGGGTAAACAAAGGAAACAGATTTATGACATTATTCAGGTAAAAGCATTTACTGTTACCCCAGTATTTAAGGGAAAACCAGAGGAAAAAAGGGGGGAAGTTAAGAGCACTTTGTGTGAACCCAGAACTCCTCCAAAAATGTGGGATGTGCTTTGGTTATGTTCACATGGAAGACTCAATATTAAAGCAAACGCCAAGCAAAAATGTCAGGCAGAAAGAATTTGTCCAAGACACACATGCACTGTTGCGGAGGAAACCATGGAACATTTTTTATTACTGTGCACTTATGCTAAAGCCTTTTGGCAGCTAGTAGTGCAAAATTGGAGAAGTCATCTGTGGGGAGTGTGGTCATATGAAGAAATAGTAGGAGGATTTTCTTATAAACCTTTGCAGATAGAGAAAGGCACTGTAAGGTTTATTTTAACCTGTATAAAATATTCATTGTGGCAGACTAGATGCAAATTTGTACTACAACTTCTTTTAGAACCAGAACATTTGTTAAGAATGATAGAACATGAAATAAATAACATTTGATATCTAGAAAAAACGAAGATACCTAAAAATATATGGACTGGAAGATGGCAAAACATCCCTTTTCTGAAAGATAAAATAGGTTAATGGAGTTTTGAAAATATTGTTAAAACTGTTAACTTAGACAAAGTCACATAAAAAGTATTATTTCTCTTTTTTTTTAAATGACATGATGAAATCTATATTGACTAAATCTCTTTGTATATTATGATAGTTATTACCAAAAGAAGATGTGATTATTATTTATTGTAGCACTGTATTGTTTATTTTCAATAAATATTACCCTACTCATTTCGATAAGAGCCATGGGATCTTTAACATCCACCCAAACTACCACCAATCCAGGCAGATGGGACCTCGGTTTAATGTCTCATCCGAAAGACGGCACCTCAGAAATGCAGCATCCCCCCTCATGCTGCACTACAGTGTCAGTAATGGGATATTAACCCAAGTGCCAGGTGTGGGAACTGATCCCATAATCCTCTGATCTCCCGGCCTCAGAGGCGAGTGTGCTACCTACTGAGCCACTGACACTTCCCAGTTAAGTGATTGTCCTGCAGCTAATCCCCAGCTATGACTTCAGCCAAGAGGGATTCTGGGATACTGCTGGGACTAGCAAATACAGCCTGGTAACATATTTCAACAACTTTATACTGATAATTTAAAGAGGCCTTTGGCAGCATAATCAAAAATACATTTTTCTTTCTAACGAAGGCAGCTGAAGTTGATATTAATTCCCTACATACTTGACTGAGAAGTTAAAATTTAGCTGAAGGCAGTAGACATGTGAAGACAAGCGTTGCTAAACCTTGCTGAGATTACTACAGTATATAAGTTAAATTTATATTAAAGATTCGCAAATAGTTAAATAAATTATTGCTGTTGTTTCACATGAAGTGGTAAGGTAGTAAGGGTGGAGGTGTCACTATCAAGTAATCACCCCAATGCAGTAAATGACATGAGATAAAGTTAAGCATAGTTGGCTGCACAAAGTGTGATTGTGTAAGCAATAACACACAACAGGGTATACATTCATACTGCACAGTGAAGACACTTCAGGTGTGTTGTGAAGCATAAGGCAAATATGAGTGCCTTCAATCACCCAAGACAGCTGCAATATAAGGGTGCTACCTGCAAATTCAAGCAGACTAACTTGATAGATTGTAAGGCCTGTTTCTGCTGGCAGATTCGTATGTTCATATATTTAAGCAATAAGGTACTCCCAGAGGTTACATTAACTGAATGTTAACCACCCTTGCCTCATGCCACATACCAATAGGGGTTAATTAACACATGATTAATGTAACCCCTGGGAGTACCTTATTGCTTTTATAGTAATGCTCATCCTTTTTAAATGGGTTTTTATTTTCTTTTTTATCATTTGGTTTAAATGACCTTGTGTTTGAGGTAAAATAGTCCAACCCATACAAATTTATTCACTTGAGAGAGAGTTTCTGAATGGCAATGGGACAAACTTTTGCAAAAGTGATCTGCAGTTTTATTGTCTGTCCCAGAACATCTTCATGCAATCCTTTTGTGTGGTTACTGTGACAGCTTGTGGTGCTGCAATGATACTGGTGGTAATATGTACTGGTCCAGTGTGCTGTTTATTTTGCTGTAGTAAAGGTTGTCATGGCAGCATCTGAGATCTCTAAGGAAAATGTCATGTTGCAATGACACCACCAGTTGATAAACATGTATGCAAGGGATTATGGATATTCAAAGGGAGGTTGAGTAACAGCATTTTTTACATACATGGTGACTGTAGAAAAAAGGGTAAAGGGTCTTTATATTCATGATTTATATTTATTTAGAAAATGTCAAGAAAAAATTTAGAAGTTCCATTGGCTGTTAGAAGTCACCTGACTGTGCATTAAATCTCTATAAAAGCACGGTCAGGTGCCGAATCTCATTTTTCTCCACAAAAAAACTACTTAGAGCCATTTTACTAGTGTATTAAGCCCCTCTGTGTTGTGTATCATATACTTTTATTGCACTTCCCAGGGGCATAAGGACACTTGGCCTTCAGCCTTGTGCTTTGCTACACCCCTGGGGTGTGCATTAAAATCATATAATGCACACTCTGTCATGGCTTATTACTTACATATTCACTATCTATATATGTGATTAGCATGTCTTCAACTTCTGAAATCAGCTGTTCTGTTACCAGGCTTTAGTACATAGAGACAGAAATGGTGGTGAGTGGAAACTGAAATAAAAAGACAGCAACACAGAACATAGAAAATTGTCATCAGAAAAGAACCACTAGGTCCAACCATTCTGCCCAAGGGTTCCCTGCCTATTTTACCTCTGCAGACCCTAACTGGTTTCCCGGAACACTTCCCCTTTCTTGTTTCTATAACATGCCCAGTGTCTATCCCATGCATGTTTGAAGCCTTCCACCATTCTAGCATCCACAACTTCGACTGGCAATTGGTTCCATGCGTCTGCCACCCTTTTTGTGAAGAAGTATTTTTTCACATCCTTCCTGAAATTAACCCCCCCCCCCCAATTTTATTGCATGCCCCCTGGTCCTGGAGCTCATCCTCTTTTCAAAGAGGCCATCTAACTGTACTCTGTTCACCCCTGAAAGGTACTTGAAGGTCTTTATCAGGTCACCTCTTGCTCTCCTGTCCTACAAAGTACATATCAAGATCGATCAGTCTCTCTTGGACTTCCCATGCAACCCCTGCACTGTCTTGGTTGCCCTTCTCTGAATCGCCTCCACCCTTTGTCTTTCCTGTGGTGCGGTCTCCAGAACTGCACACAGTATTACAGTTGAGGCACATAATGTAAGTGAGTGGTACAGCAGCAGCACCACCTCTCTCCTATTGCTGGTGATGCCTCTCCCTATGCACCCCAACATCCCACTAGCCCTGCCAGTGATCTTGTCACACTGCACTGCCACCTTGTGGTCTTCTGAAATAATAACCATGAGGTCCCTTTCCTGCCTAGTGACTGCCAAACCTCCCTCCTCATCCTATAGTCAGCACTGGGATTCATGTGCCCTTGGTGCATGATTTTGCACTTTTTGGCATTGAACTCCTACTGCCATGCCTGTGACCACTCCTTTAGTTTCCCCATATCCCTGCACATTGTCTCCACTCTTTTATTTTTAGTCTTAAGTGTTTATCCTCCAATTCTGCCCCAGCAGCCCCTATCTGACCAATTCTCCCCCAGCCCTGTCACTCAGCTTCTGCAGGACTTACTTTCCTTCACCATCCTCTGCCACAGGATCTGCGAGGGGTATGCAGTCACCAGAGCAGAACTTGTGAGTGGTTGGTCATCATCCTGCCAGCAGGGGTTGTTTTCCACTGATTTTCACCTGTGGACCCCATGGACATGCAATGGGCATGATGTGCGAGCTCCACCTCCATGGAGACCCCCCTGGTGCCCTGAACATTGAGTCCATTCCTCTTGCATGTGGGTTGCATGTGCTACCACCCAGACACCTGCAGATGGCAGACAAGCAGCGAGCCATGGCAACCCCCCCCCCCGGAGGGAGGAAACAAGGTTTATGGATACTTGATCTTTCCTCTCCTCTCCAGCCCCCATGTGACCTGTGTCCGTTCCTGAACTCAGGTTACTGCTATGACAGGAGTTGAGGTGCAGAGTACCTCAGCCTTCTGTGCCACTGGGCCAACTCTCTCTCCACTCTTTTCTAGGAGTTCACAGTACTGCAGATCTTCATTTCATCTGCAAAAAGAAAGACCTTCCCCTCCAGTTCCTCAGCAATGTCCCCATGAAGATATTAAAGAATACTGGTCCCAGCACAGAACCCTGCAGTACCCCACTGCTCACACCCCTGTCCTTAGAGTGTGCGCTGTTTACCACTACCCTCTACCTCTTATCCATTAGCCAGTTGTGAACTCAATATACTATTTTGGCCCCCACCCCCCAAACTGGTCAGCTTCTTAATCAGCCTTCTGTTCAGCACAGTGTCAAATGCCTTGCTGAAGTCTAATCAATCTGTGTCCACTGCCCTCCCCTGATCTAGCTCCATGGTCAACAGCTGAAGAAATATATTAGCATCATTTGGCATGACCTCCCTGCGATCCTGTACTGCCTGTAGTCCTGCAGTCCATTAACTTTTAGATAATTAAGCAGTCTCTCTTTTAGTAGAGTTACATTAGTTTCCCCACTACTGAAGTTAGGCTGACTGGCCTGTAGTTGCTAGATTTCCCCTTGCTGCCGATCTTATGCAGATGGACCATGTCAGCCCTTCTCCAGTCCTCCAGAACCACTGCTGTTTACAGTGACCAGTTGAGCAAGACAGTCAATGGGGCAACTTGCACTTTTTTGAGCTTCCTCACCACCCTGGGATGTATCCCATATGGTTCCATAGCCTTATCTACTTTCAGGTTTGTAAGTCCTTAAGTACTCTTTCCTATGAAAATGATCATGTGTCCACCTCTGCCTCCCTCTGTTCTTACTTCTCTCTGGTGGAACATCTGGGGTAATGTGAGGAAGTTATTTTTCACAGAAAGGGTGGTGGATGCATAGAACGGCCTACCTCAAGAAGTAGTGGATATGAATACATTGCAGGGCTTTGAGCAGGCATGGGATAGACATAAGGGAGCAATACAGATGAGTATAAATAGATAGGCCATTGTCAGAGTAAAGGCCTATGGCACATTCATAAGGTAGTAAAAATGGGCAGGCTGGATGGGTCTTGTGGTCCTCATCTGCTGTCAACTTCTATGTTTTTATTCCCCCCTTCCCTCTACTGTAAAGACTGAGAAAAAGTACCTGTTCAAAATGTCAGCTTTTTCTTTGTCTCTTTCAACAAAGTCTACCCCTTCCACCCTTCTTATCCTCACTAACCCACCCCTAGCTTTTCACTTCAATCTGACATATATGAAAAAAGTGTTAGCCATTGTCCTCACTTCCCTTGCAGTCATTTCCTCGACTTGTGCCTTGGTTCTCCTAACCACCTTTGTTGCTTCCTTCTGCCTGGCCTGGTACACTTTCCAGTTCTCTCTCTCTTTGGATTAGTATCTGCGAAGTGGCCAAAATATGCTCCGTGAAATATTTTGTGAATTGTGCTCTATTCGCAAAGTGCAATCCATGAAATTCATGGCTCGGGCCAGATCGGATCAGCTGCTGGAATTCTCATTGGCAAAATTCCACACTTCACACACAAACCTCCCTACCTTGTGGTGTAATGAGCACCCCACCTCCCCACCCAGCCATGATGTAAAACAGTCTATATATCCCTGGTGTCTAGTGGTTCCTCCCCCACTGATCACCGCCACAATGAAATGAATAAAACCCTAATGTCTAGTGCCCCCAATCATCGCACCGACAATATATATAAAAAATAATCTTAAATCCCTGGTGTCTACTGGACCTCCCCTGGCCAGGTGATGGCCCACCACCCCGCCTCCCCCACCCCGACCCGATGTAACAAAAACACGTAAATCCCTGGTGTCTAGTGGTCCCCCTCACCCACGAGCCAATCACCGGTCCCAATAATATAAACCACACCCTGTCCATTGATGGTCCCCCCCGCCCATCTCTAGAATGACTCACAGCACCTCTAGACCCTCCTCACCTTGATGTACCTGCACTTCAGTGGCTTTTATTCCCTCCCTCACATACAGTGCCGCCACTACCCTATGCCCTTCCTCCCAGCCCTCTCCTCTAAAAAGTGAGTAACCTAATATGGCCATGTCCCAGTCCTGTTGCGCGGTGCATGCAGCATAGAATCACAGAAATCTGTCAGCAGAAAAGGACCCTACTGGCCCAATGAGTCTGTCCCTTAACCCCTCTCCTTACTTCCCCCCAAATCCAGATACTTCCCCCTCTGCCCCCTGTCCAAACCTTTATATCCGTCCCATGCCCGCTTGAAACCCTCCACGGTTTCTGCTCCGACCACCTCCTCTGGCAGTCTGTTCCAGTGGTTCACCACCCTCTCAGTGAAGTAGTGCCCTCTCACATTACTCCTAAATCTTCCCCTCTTTAATCTCTGACTATGACCCCTTGCTCTATGGCATAGTTTCCTTGTGAATAAGCTCTCCTTTCCCGCTGTATTTATCCCGTTCACATATTTAAATATCTCTATCATGTCCCCCGGCTCCCTCCTAGTCTCCAGTGGGTACAGGTCCAGCTCCCTCAACCTTTCCTCATAGGGCTTCCAATGCATGTCATGCACTATCTTAGTTGCCCTTCTCTAAACCCTCTCCATCCCATCTATATCCTTGCACAAGTGAGGCCTCCAGAACTGGATCCCATACTCCAGGTGAGGTCTCACCATGGACTTATAAAGGGGCATTAGCACCTCCCTTCCTCCTCCTGCTTGTTATACCCCTCCCTATGCATGACATCATTCCATTTTCCTTGCCAACTGCTTTGCTGCAATGATTCCCCACCTTAAGGTCATCCAAAATTATAATCCTCAGATCCCTTTCCTGCTCCACTGCCTTTAATTTATCCCCTCCCAATGTGTAACTGGCTTGCAGATTCTTATGCCCCATGTGCATTGCCATATACTTTCTTGCATTAAGCTTCAGCTGCCATGTATCTGACCAGCTGTCCAGGATCTTTAGGTCCTCCCTCATTACCGCTACCCCTCCCGGGTTGTCCAACCTGTTGCAGATCTTCATATCATCTGCAAACAGGTACCCCTTCCCCTCTAGTCCCTCCGCTGTATCGCTGATATAAATGTTAAAAAGGATGGGCCCCAACACTGACCCCTTGGGGCACCCCACTCATCTCCTTTTCCTCCCTGGAATGCACCCCATTTACCACCACACTCTGGCTTCTGTCCCTCAGCCAGTTCTCCACCCACTTTTTTTTATTTTCAGTCCCACCGCTAAGCCTCCCAACTTACTTACCAGCATTCTGTGAGGGACAGAGTCGAAGGCCTTCCTGAAGTCCAGATAGGCTATGTCCACTGCCCCCCCAATCCACCTCCCTGGTCAATCTGGCATGATCTCCCTTTGGTAAAGCCATGCTGCCTGTCATTCTGCAGTCCACTATCTGCAAGGTATCTGACCACCCTTTCCTTCAAGAGCACCTCCATCACCTTACCCACCACTGAGGTGAGGCTGACTGGATGGTAGTTTTCTGCCTCCTCCCTGCTGCCACTCTTGTGGAGTGGCAACATGTCTGCCCTCTTCCAGTCCCTAGGCACCCACCCTGTTTCCAGGAACAGGTTAAACAGTTTCTCCAAAGGTCCTACCAGCTCCTCCCTTTATTCTCTGAGTACCCTTGGATGGAGGGCATCCGGACCCATAGCCTTATCCACCCTCAACCCTTCCTGGCTCCTCCCTTATCCTGTCATCACTGAATGGGCTAGGATCAACCCCTGTGTCTTCCCTTCCCCTCCACCTTAATTCCGGTCCTCTTCCTTCCACCTCCATCATGAAGACAGAGCAGAAATACTTATTCAGCACTTCTGCCTTCTCAAAATCCTCTTGCACCAGTATTCCCCCTTCCCCCTTTAATATATCTATCACATGCTTGGCCTTCTCCCTCTCCCTAACATACCTAAAAAGACTTTAATCACCCCTTTTGGCTTTTCTTGCAATCCGCTCTGCAGTATCTGCTTTTGCCTTCCTAATCTTTGGCCCTGCCTCCTTCAGTTTCTACTTGTAAAGCTCCCTGTCTTCTTTTTTCTAGGTCCTCTTGTATGCTTTGAATGCCCTTTTTTCCCAAATTGCCCTCGCCACCTCCCTGGTGAACCACAGCAGCATCTTTCGTTTCTTGCTTTACTAACCTCCTTGATGCAGATTTATGTGGCTTTCAGTAACCCTCCCTTAACTGATTCCAATAACTCTTCCACGTCCTCAATTTGCTCCTTTCCCTCCATTTTTTACCTGAATATCCCCCTCATTCTGGCAACATGCAACATGTATTCGACTTGTATCATTAATGGACACTAGATCTAGTTGAAACTCTTGTCATTATAGCCACCAGGTCACAGAGTTTGTTTCTGAGGCTCGTGGAATTAGCACACATGGTTTCTGCACTTCCTCCTCCACCCCCCCCCAGCTGATGCCCTGTGATTTCCATCCCTGCTTGTCCATACTATTACCTGCTACTCCTTCCGAGCCACCGTTTTTCTTACTCTGTTTCTTTTACCCATTACCCCTTAATCCACTTACCTCCATTTTCCCAACTGTGCATATTACCCTTTTTTCCTTGTTCATGTCACTGACTTACTGTGATGCTGCCTTTGCGGCAGTGTCATCCCTCATACCTCCCCTCTTATCTTTCTACCTTTTTTTTTCCATTTTGTTCCCCAGTCCCCAATGTAACCAAAGCCCTTCTCCATGTACCATGCCTTCTGCCAGTCATTATAGGTCCTGGTGTGGAGTTCCCTTTCCTATCCCCTGCCCTTCAAAGGGGCACCTCAGAGAATGCCACCATGAGCTCTACCTGATTGAGGCCCTCCTCAGCTCCCTAAACCTCTACTTAACTACATCTGCCCTCTCTTTAATTAGGTCACCTGTCCCAAGAGGGACAATGACATCTAGCTCCCTCCCATCTCCCATCATCCTAGCAATCTGTAAGATGCGCTCCCCATTCCCTCCCACCGAGGCACCTCTCAGGCACCTCACCTCCCTATACTTACTCATCCCAGCTTTTTATGCCTCATCATGAAGTCCCCCACCAGCAGCTGCCTCTTCCTAGTCTGGGGGCCTCCCTCTTCTCCCCCCTTAGAGCCTCTGTTCCTGAGGATCGCCCTTTCCCTCCAACTGTGATAAGGACCTCATCTTGGTTGTCCTGTTTTGCAAATATGGTGAAGGAGTTTTGCAGTGATATCAGTGGAGGAATGTGCATCTCACCTTTCCACCCTCACCCTCCCAGAGCCAACCAGGGTCCATCTGCTCCCTCCCTGTCTGGGCATCCTGTGGCAGAACCATGGTGATTATGTTGGCCCCTAGGAAGAACAGAAGGTCTACTGTATCCTTGTCAGCTCGGCCCAGAGTCCAGCTACTTGTGCCCACAACTCAGAGAGGTGAGTGCCAATGGGGAAGCACCTCAGTCTCCAGAAAGATTCCCAAATGACTGCAACTCTGCATCCATTGCACTGCATCCCTGTTATGTTCAACATTATGCTGGTTCATTGTGATTTCCTTCCATTATTATGCACCTTATGTATAAATACTGCAGCTAATTACAGTGTCAATGTATATTTTAACTCCCTTTTTCTGTATTAGTCATACCCAGTCTACTCTCTAATCTCTAGTGCGCTATCTTTTTATTTTTTAAATAAATAAATGGGATGTATTAATTATAGGAAATTGCTGGACACCCCTTACCTTAATACTAAATTGAGGCTTACCCTAACAGTGCAGTTCCAGATCTAGCTGGTTGTCTACTGTGTACTTGTAGTATAGGCCTACCCCAGATAGGGTGTTGCAACCCTTTTTAGATAGTAATGCTTTGTATACGATAGGCCTACCGCAATTAGAGTGTTGCAGACCTTCCTTTCTTTGAACTAACATGTACTGTGATATTAACACTCAACCCTACTACTCAAAATAGAATGTTAATGGTTAACATTCTCAGAAGGACTATGCATTTTGGGATTGTGGTACAGAGATGAGACTGTATATGAGTTTTAACTAAATAGTAATATAAAGAAAGGGTGCTGCTCATAGGCAATTAAAATTAAGTATTGAAAACTTGATTGCTATAACCCATTACAAACATACACCCTGGATTGTGCAATTGCACTTATACAATGGCTTTAAAAAGGAAAAAAAAGATAAAATGGCAGTGATTAGATTATGGGGAGTTGAGGTGTTTGTACTATGATTATTGCATACCTTTGGAAACTCATTGACCAATCAGATTGCTTCAATTTCCCTAAGAAGTTTTATAATGAAACTCAACACACACACACACACACACACACGCACACACACGCACACTTATCCAGACTGTAAAATACAATGAGACTGTTTAAAAATTGTTTCATTTTAAAGAGGATTGTAAGTATATAGACTCGCATATGGTGTTAAAGCACATGAAGAGCTCTTTTGTGTGAGAACTTGGGCTTACTTATAGGTATTAGCAGTCCACAGATCTCACTTTTTTAAGTACTTCTTATCTTTAATCAAGGCAGCAGCCCTTTCAGGGAACCTTGAGACAAAAAGTCATGTCACGGTTGGTCAGGCTAAAGTGTTTTGCTAGTATGCAGGAAAACATTTTAAAATGTGTCGTCAGTGGCTCAGTAGGTAGCACACTCGCCTCTGAGGCTGGGATATCAGAGGGCTGTGGGTTCAGTTCCCACATCTGGCACTTGGATTAATATCCCAGTACTGATACTGTAGCGCAGCATGAGAGGGGTGCTGCACTTCTGAGGTGCCGTCTTTTGGATGAGACATTAAACCGAGGACCCATCTGCCTGGATTGGTGGTAGTTCAGGTGGATGTTAAAGACCACATGGCACTTATCAAAAAGAGTAAGGGAATTTCCCAGAGTCCTGGCCAAATTTCTCTCATTCACTAAAAATACCACCAACAGCTTAATCTGGTTCAAAGACAGTTGGCATTCATCTGTATCCCCCTCCCCCGGGTCGTGCCTGAAAATAGGCAGGATTTGTCTAGTACACTTACCCAGTCAACAAAAAACTAACTAAATGTAGGATTTTGACACTATTCAGCTTATCGTTCATTCATTTTCTAAAGTAATGTCCCCTCATTCATCATACTGGGGATATTGATTGAAACAATATCTTTATCCACAGCCCATTTCCTCATCTTCCTGTTTCTCCCCCTGCTCTGGTCAAAATGCTCTGTTTGTGACATCACAATCTGTTGCTGTGGAAATGTCTGTGGCTTCATAAATAGATTTTGACTTCGGAGGGGGTAGCAAGAGGATGAGATGAAATCTAAGATGCAGAGCTCCTGTTTTTATGTAAGTATAGTCAATAATAAAGAGTGAGGGGCATAGGTGATGGAAGAGTTGGAGCAGTGGCAGGGCCAAGGATATCAATAGCCCCCCCCCCCTCGAGTGAGTTCATTCACATCTTTATTGTGTTCCCGATCAGATGTATGAGTTATATTCTTATTGTGTTCCCAATCAGATGTATGAGTTATATCCTTGTCGTGTTCTTGATCAGATGTATGAGTTATACCCTTACTGTGTTCTCGATCAGATGTGTGAGTTATATCCTTGTTGTGTTCTCAATCAGATGTATGAGTTATACCCTTATTGTGTTCTTGATCAGATGTATGAGTTATATCCTTGTTGTCTTCTCAATCAGGTGTATGAGTTATACCCTTATTGTGTTCTCGATCAGATGTATGAGTTATGGAGTAACTCCCCCTCACTGACTGACAGTATTTCCCTGCGCCCTGCTGCCCCCAAAGGCCACATCCTTCATTGTTATTATGAAAGTCTGCCCACTGTGCCTCAGTTCAGCAGGCTTTGACCCCACCTCCACCCCCATCAACAATACTCGGGCCTTCATTATCAGCAATGCTGTTGTCATCCTACAAGACACTAAGAGGGTGATTAGTAAGTAACATTGTTTATAGCACATAATGCATTTTAAAGGCCAGTCCTCCATAATAATAAATATCATGATTGCAACAACTGATAGGGCCTGGCCCTACCACTTATGACAGTGGTAGGATCATGGCCATAGTGGTCCCACCTGTTGCACCACCTATGGTGAGGGAACATACAAACAGAATAGTAACTCAACACACACTGAGTTGTTTCTATTATACTTAAAAGATTTCCTCTGATACTGGAAAAGTGCCTTAATAGCATATAGCTTGCCAAATAGTGACATCACATTCTGTCTCAAGGTTTCATGAAATGGTTGCTTCCTTGATTTAAGATAAGATATAGAAAAAGCTGTCTCTGGACTGCTGATACTTACTGGTAACACCAGTACCTCATTTGAAAGTGCTTTGAGTGTGTTTTTCAATAGCTTTCAGATTCAGAGTGACAATGCACATCTACAGTCCCCTTTAATGTTGAAAACAGCTGACCGCTGAAGGTCGAAGACTTCCCTGACAGCATAGCATCTCTGGTGTCATCCCTGCAACAAAAGCAGTTTTAAGCAGGGCGAGATAGAGACAGCAAGGTATAATGATTTATCTTATGGCAAAAGTTCCAGAGTGTTTCTCAAAATCAATATGTAGTCAGAAACATACATGCCTGGTTTGCAGTTACATTCCACATATCCGACTATTTCACCAAGACTGTGGTAAACGTGGAGGTGGTGTGGCAATCTATACTCGGATAGATCTCCTTTGTCATGCAACCTTCGGTGAATCAAGACCCTCCTCCCACAAAGCTTTGTCAATCACCCTAAGCTTCCCATCCTCCCTCCCTCCAACCATTGTCGTGCTATACGCCTCCCCCAAAATCCCACCACCTTTCTCAAAGAAGTTATCACCTCCCTGATAGCTAATGCAGTATCTACAAAGCTACTCACCCTAGGTGAGTTCAACTTAAACTGTATCACTCCCTCAATTAAGCCCCTCACTGAACAAATTGAACCCATATACCTAACCCAGCATATTCTTGAGCATACTTGTCCTAACTCCATCACACTAAACCACTCCCTCCTTGACTGGATTCTTTCCACCCACCCTCATCGGTTCTTAGCTGCTGATACCCTCCCAGACATCTTCAAGGATCACCTTATGACCTTCTACTGTACATCCGCAAACTTCACCCCCCCACACACCCCCTGTCTACAGATGGGTAGCTCCCCACAGGTTCCTCCATCCCAAAGCTCTTCTACATGACCTACACTCAATAGAATGCTCCCTAATGTACTCAGCACCCGACATTGACTCCACCCTGTCAATCTTCACTCACTTTCTTTTAGCCATCTGGAACCAACATATCCTGCTAAGAAGGCGCAGAGTTAAACATCACCACCAGCACTGGATCTCGGATGATATGATCCACCTGCATTAATCTAACTTGGGTTCATTTCAAAGCCTCAAATGTCCTTTATGACCTCCAGCACTACAGAATCCTAAGAAATACCTGCACAAAATCTATTAGGTTTGCCAAAGTTATCTATTTCTGCTCTCATCTCCACCAAAATTATGCCTCCCCTGCCAACTTCTGGCTCACAATCCACTCTCTCTCCTTGATCCTCCCACCCTACAAATCACCCCTACATTTAACATTGACAGGATACCAGTCTCTGACCCAGACACCTTATCCTCTGAACTTAATTACTTTTTCGCTACCTGTGCTCTCCCCCACCACCTCCCTCCCCATCTCCTCCCCCCACCTGCACCACACATGGCTACACTTTCCCTCCAGTCTCCTGCCTCAATGTTTATAATGCCCTCTTAACCCTAGATCCCAAAAAGTCCAGCCCACACAATCTAGACCCATGTCTCCTACATACTCCTCACCCGCCATCTCTCTCCCACTCACCCATCTACTTAACTGATCTTTCCACCCTACCCCAGTCCCCTTGGCTTGGAAGACTGCAAATGTAATACCCCTCTACAAGGGTGGTGATGCAGGGACACAAGGTAACTATCGCCCCATATCTCTTCTCCCTTCTCTGACTAAACTTCAGGAATTCCTAGTCCTTTCTCAACTTACTGACTTCCTAAACTCCTCAGACTTTCTCTCTCCCCTTCCAATCAGGTTTTCATGCTAATCACTCAACAGTCACCTCTTTCTGTTGATTAACAAACTCCATCCTCTCTGGTATCAACAAGGGCCAATTAATGGCTGCTATTTTCATAGACCTTGTCAAAATAAGGACTCCATTCCTCAGAATACTAGTGTAGCATTGCTTACTAAAATTATTTTACCCACCTTCGACTATGTTGATGTTATCTTTTGTACTGCCCCAGCCTCTGCCTTGGCTAGGCTCAATTCCAACTTCAGTGCCTTCTGTTGCTTTGCATTGAATGCTCCGCCCCGCACCCACCACTGTACTCTGTACTCTTCCCTCTCCCTCTCCTCACTTCAGTGCCATTGCACACTGCATTCCTCTCTACTCATCTCCAAATTCTGGTTCAGTTCTCTCCCCTCCTACCTCTCCACTCTCCTCTCTCCTGTGATTGATCTCTCCTATCCTCTCTGATCCAGGGACACCAGCTCTTTCTCTCTACCACACCCCTTATTGGGTGCTGGCTCTGCTGCCTTCACCTACAGGCCCCCCTCTATCTGGAACTCTCTCCCTCTCTCTGTTCACCTCTCTTCCACACCAGTCCTCAAAAAAGCCCTAGCCGAACACTCTCTCTTCGCTGGCTCCTGTTCATGCTAGGATCATTCCCATCCTTAAATTATACCTCTCTCTACCTTCACCTACTCCTTTCTCCTCAGCCTACACAGCCTGATGTATTGCACTTATTTCACCATGGTAATTGCTTATTCATCATTACAATGTAAATCACTGGCTTTGTATTCTGTACAACCAATTTTTATGTTGTTCTTACTGTCATGGCTAATCCCCATGTATTATGTATTGCTCCCTTCCTCCCTCCCCCCAGGTCACACCTGGAAATGAGCCTCAGCTCAGTGTGCCTCTCTCAGTTACCAACTTTAAATAAATAAATAAGTAAATGTGAAAGTACGACTCCTCATGATATACTGTTTCAATTTCATGAGCCCCAAAAATCTTTATGGTCAATGTTCAGAATTGCTATTCATAACAAGTGAGCCTGGAGAGAGCAAAAAAAGGTGACTTCAAGTTGCCAACAAGTCATCAGAAACTCAGATCTTCCACAATTTAAAACAACTTCATCAGCTCTGCTCAGCTATACCATTTTTGGTCTCCAGGGCAACTGGATGTGTTTTGTCACAAATGTGTGTTTAACTAAGATCACTTGCTGCATGTAGTCTACCAACAGTTGGTCAGATGGCACAAAGTCTGAAGTGCTACTTCTGTTCCCTTGGTCCAGAGGAGGATCTTGCTGGATACTGAAAAAATTATCACATACTCTGAAATCATACTGGTGAGAAAAGATCTGAAACTAAGTGTGAAAACCTCAGTACACCTACAGTAGTAGCCACAGATATTGCCAGCTATTTCGAGTTATTCATGAAATTTCCGCAGAGTTTCTCTCTGCTGCCCCTACTGTGGAAATGCAGAAAGCATCAGATATTTCTGGAAATATCACAGAAATTTCGGGAAATAGCTGGCTGTGTCTCTGGCTGCTACTGTGCTAAGTACCATGGGTCATTTGTAGCTTGGCTTGGTGGCTCTGGAGGTAGTGCAACAGGTTACAATTCAGAAGACATGAGTTTGTGTCCTGAAGTCAACTCTCACATTTTGGGTCAATGAAGTCTACAATGTGTTGTTAAGGCAGTGTGCAAAGACTGTGGGGTGAAGGAGTCACTTACACCAGTGCTTGAGCTCCTCCATTGGTATGGACTGGGAGTGGCCTAGATATTGTGGATGACCATATGACACTGGCCCAATCCCTTTGAAGGTCAGGTATAGTGGTATGATCTCATGTAAGACAGGTGAATGAGACTTATGGGGGTACTGGGTGCCTAAATGGCCTATCACTGGATGTGGAAGCCCCTGCCCCGTGTTGGAGCCTGGAGCAAGGTTGGGCACTGCTATGGGAAAATGTCACAGAGACAGTGATGGGTGGTACGGTACCTAAAGAATGACTGAATCAGGCCAGATGATGTTGGAGTGGGAGTCAGACCAAGAAATAGAGGTAGGCAACACTCACTCTGAAAAAAGGAATTAAAAAATGTCCTTTTGCCAGCCTGTTTCAAATTGGCTTTTATTTTTAATTTAAAGAGAGAACATGGGGTTGGTACATTAGAATATTAAAACAAATGTTTAACACACCAAAGTCATAGTTTGCATCTGGAGAAAGCATATGATTCTTCTGAAAAGTAGCATGAGATGCATGCATATGCCCAGATGCTCATGTTTTCTTTTTTTCTTGCAGAAAGGCTTCAAATCTACTACTACTATTCTGAACAATTTTGACACAGATGATGAATATAACAACCGAAATATTGAGGAGCTTGATCTGCCCACTAATACTAAAGACTTGCCTTTTAAAATTGACTGGAACGCTGAACTCCCTGCTAATATTCAAGTGCCCACAGTTGACTTCCACAGTATAATTCTTGATTTTGGAGCGGTCTCCTTCCTTGACTATTCTGCAATGAAGACCCTAAAATCAGTAATTACTTTAAAATATCCTTTATTAAGAGGATGGGGCATTCTGATGAAATGTAACTAGCTATAGGAAAAAAAAAAAGAGTTTTAAAAACAAGTTAGAGTGGCATGTGTTTACATTGCTGTTTCCTCCATCATGGGGTAGCAGTAGGTAGCCTAAAAGCTTCAGAACATATAGTTAATACAAATATACCATTTTGTCCTTTTGTCGCAATTGGAAACCACTTGCGTGACTTTAGTCAATCAGTGTTGAAAATCACAGGACCTCTTATTCTGTCTATAATTGCTGTCTCTTGCAGAGAGGATTCTACTTTAGCAGTGCGGGGCAAGAGTGTTACACATTTGGTTTGTATAGTATGGGGTATCTCTGATGGAGAAAAAACATCCTCTCACACTGCTTGGGCTGACAAAACTACTCAGTTTTGTTTTGAGGTCCTCTTGCCCAAAAAGCATGAATGGGTGTTATTTTTTTAATAAGAGAATCTCCCACTACACATATAACCATATATACCACAGCAGTGGTGAATAAATTGGACAAATCATGTTATTTTGGGATAAATATTTATTTTCATTTAGAACACAATTTATTTAACTTTGAACCTGTTATTTCCACTTAGAATCTGTAAATAGAACACAGATAACAATGGGCCAGATACAGAACTTACAATGGAAAGAAGGCAATTTTAAGCTTAAACAAGATAAAAAACTAAACAAAGCATTGCACATATTGTGGTATAAATCAAATAGAAACATAGAAACATAGACTTTGACGGCAGATAAGGACCGCTAGGCCCATCTAGTCTGCTTATTTCCCTACCTACAGGATAGGCCGCAAATCCTAGTTAACCAACAGCCTATTTCTTCCTACCCCCCACAAGAATTGCCTTATGTAAATACATAATGGATTGCAGTAAAACAACACATTTATCTCCACACCAGTGGTAAGACCTTCATAACTAATTTGTGACTTTGCCACTCGTAAGTTATGGGTCTCATCGCTCACTAGCGGAGATAAATGTGTTATTCCACTGCAACCCATTATGCATTCCATACACTGTATATATTGTTTGTGACCGATTGCATAACATGGCTTCTTTCCAGTTCTGTACTGGGGTAGGGGGTACATTGGAGATAACTAGATCAATTATGAAGGGGGAACAGTCGGCACTAAGAGCCCCACACCCAAGTGTGGGGCTGGTCATAATTTGCAGTTTGTGTGCAAAAGCATTTTTTTACTTACTGTTTACTGTAGTATATTGAATCTGGCTGATCCTGTTTACTCCATCCCTGACATTTGCTGTAACCAGAAATCCCAGAATCCCCTGCAGCTGACATCAGAGCTAGCTGCAGCTGTGAAAACTTCAGCAGCCTGAAATACGTTAAAGGTTTTTTTTTTACAAGCTCTGATCTTTTGTTTGCTGGTCCCACTGTACTTACAGGGCTAAGTACAGTCACAAAGGACTATAATTAGCTCTTTAGAACAGTGGAACCAGCAAACAGCGGATCAGAGCTTATGAAAGGGCTATCATGCACTGCAAGCTTATGAAAGCTCTAATATGCACTGCAGGCTATTGAATCTCCCACTGCTGCTTTCCAGCTCTGATACCAGCTGCAGGGGATTCTGGGATTTCTGGTTACAGCAAATGTCAGCTTGGGAGTCAGCAGGATCAGCCAGATATAATCTACTATACCTCTATTGTACCTCTACTATACCTCTACTATACCTCTACTGTACCTCTACTATACCTCTAATGTACCTCTACTATACCTCTACTGTACCTCTACTGTACCTCTACTATACCTCTAATATACCTCTACTGTACCTCTAATGTACCTCTAATATACCTCTACTGTACCTCTACTGTACCTCTAATATACCTGTAATGTACCTCTACTGTACCTCTACTATACCTCTAATATACCTCTACTGTACCTCTACTGTACCTCTAATGTACCTCTAATATACCTCTACTGTACCTCTACTGTACCTCTAATATACCTCTAATGTACCTCTACTATACCTCTACTGTACCTCTAATGTACCTCTAATATACCTCTACTGTACCTCTACTGTACCTCTACCATACCTCTAATATACCTCTACTGTACATCTAATGTACCTCTACTGTACCTCTACTGTACCTCTACTATACCTCTACTATAACTCTACTGTACCTCTAATATACCTCTAATGTACCTCTACTATACCTCTACTATACCTCTAATATACCTCTACTGTACCTCTACTATACCTCTAATATACCTCTACTGTACCTCTACTGTACCTCTAATGTACCTCTACTATACCTCTACTGTACCTCTACTATACCTCTACTGTACCTGTAATATACCTCTAATGTACCTCTACTATACCTCTACTGTACCTCTACTGTAACTCTAATGTACCTCTACTATACCTCTACTATACCACAGTAAACAGTCAGTGAAAAATACTTTTCCTTTTTACACTCAAACAGCAAATTAGGACTAGTCCCTCACTTGGCTGTGGGGATCTTCATGCTGACTGTTATCATTTAATGGAAAGTGCAAAACAAACAATTATCTGTAAAAAAGTAGTTGAGATGCAGCAATTTGCAAACAGATATACAAAATCTGTAGTATCTAATTTATAATATTGTGAAAAAAACACTGCACTAAAGGAGGGGGAGTAGTGAGAGGTGGAATATGGGGTAAGGGGAAGGGAAACATTGGTGGAGAGAAGGACTGAAAGGTTACATACAGAAACAGAAGTGAGTAAGATGACCATAGCGAGAGAGAGTTTCAAAGTTCAGGATTAATGATACATATATCTTTAATTGTCAAGTTGAGTTTATGTATTTAGGATGCACAGGTGTGTGTCAATCATTTGTAGTAATATGTGTTTTATGGTTTACAGGTTTTGAAAGAATTCCTCAGGACTGATGTTGATATGTACATTGTTGGCTATGACTGTAAGTCTTTGTATTGTTTTTAATACAGTATTTCTGTTCCTCTACATTCATCATTATCAGTTGGGATAGTTATTATTCAAAACAAAAACAACCACGACATAAAAAACAGAAGTGGACTCGCTACACAGCCACTCTGTATTCATGATGAAAATGCCCCTCAAAAATTAGTTCAGCACCGTCTATTTATAAATCAGAAAAATGAGCAGGTCACTGACTGGCACTGCCTTCTTGTTTGTTTGCCTCTGAGGCTTGGGAAACCACTTTTAAGCCTTGGATTGGACCGTGTCCATCATATGTGTGTGTGTATGTGTGTGGAGGGGGATGAACAGTCCAATGTTTGTCACACTGCAGATAATTCTGCAGCTGTTTGACATCTTCTATTCACTGAGCCACCCTATATGCCTTTTCTAATGTGAGATCTTTATTGACCTGCAGAATCCATCATAAATAGTGTGGTGTTTTGGTTATTTGGTCTGCCACTAAAGGACACTTTACTTTCTCGGTGGTCTGCCAGACCCATCTCTTGCTGCTGGTGAGGACCCCATCTGGACTGTGAGAATAACTGGACGGAAGCATAAAATATAATAATACAGGTTTATTCTCTGTACTGCAGATGTTCTCTTCATGGGGACAAGCCCCAGACTGACAAATTTTCTAACTGACAGGCAAATGTGGCACTGCCATGCAGTGCAACAAATAGATACATGCAGGTTCTTAAGTGCTCTTAAAGGGTCAGCGGCTTAACATTAAGCCCCATGCTTAATGTGTGCTTCACATCACCACTGGGACACTGAATATGAGCACCACTCAAACAAGCAATAAATCTATAAACAGCTTCTAAGAAAGAGATAATTTTAAGTAAGTTTTAAGGCAAAAAAAATATTTTCATGCGTTTCAAGGTATTATATTTAATACAACACTCCACTGCAGGGAGGTGGGAGGAAAGAATCTGGATTGCACTGGGGACTAGTCAGAATAGCACCAGAGAGGGGGGGACACAATAGTACTTGATGCTTGGTCATGCCACAAGTGTTAAAGTGCAGGGGAAGGGAAAGAGAAAGGGAAGAGAGGGAAGGGTAGCAGCAGGAGGATACCCAGAATGCAGGCCAAAACTTTATTAACAGTTGCAAGACAGTACCAAACACATGGAACTATGTACTGGCATTCCTAAGGGGAGGAAGCGTTAATGCAGGTAAGTAGTACCATAGCAATAGGTGCAAGGACAGAGGTACAACAAGATATTTACTGCAAAACAGTTAAAGACAGAGACTAACATAGTAGAAGAATTAGTCCAAAATACACTGAATCCAGTTCACAAACGTTCAAGACATCCGTCGACTTTTCCAATCAGTGGGAATGGAGGCGTGCATTGATTGCACTCATTCCTGACAGGATGGGGTCAGGTTGTTAAATGCGACCCAGGAGTTCTGGCCACTGGCAAATCCACACCACTTGACTCTGTAAGTCCAGGATCCATTGAAAAATGTATTTCTTAAGATCTTCTCAATCTGGTACACCAATGTGTGTACAGGAGAGTTCTGAGAAGAAAAAGGTTGAGAAAAAGAGGAAGTCATAGGCAAATCATCTGGCAAAACAGAATCTGGCTGGAGAGTGTCAGGAGTGGAAAGATCGGTAGGAACTAGCTGCAAGTTGTTTGAAGGGATCTCAGCTTTAGAGAGGATGGCAGGCTCAAGGACAGCTTCATTGGTAGGTGGACTGGGGTCATCTGGAAGATTGTTACTCAGGTACCCATGCTTCAGTCGGTTTACGGTGTCCCCCTCCAGTTCAACACCACGACAGCTACACTCGAAAAAAGACCATTACAGCGACAGTCGCTGTAATGGTCCGATTTCAAGTGTAGCCACCACCCAGCATTCTTCCCCCTCCCTGGAACAACTCCAACCTGGAGTTGACAATCCTAAAGTGCGAGGGGCACAGCCCTCCACAGAAACCACTCGTCATTCCGACGGCACAATACCTGTGTCAGTATTGAGCCATTGCTATGTGGGAGGTTGGCATTTTCACTGTTGACCTCCCTTGGTGCTTCTGTCAGTTTATATGAACTTTGTTGTGTACCAGCTTTCCATCTGACTTGCATCACAGACAAACATGGACAGGAGGAAGCTTTTCAACAATGTAGAAGGGACCAGTCCAGGGGCAAAGCAGTTTCTTGGTGGTGCCTGGAACAGGTCAGTACAAATACACAATGTCCCCAACAGAGAATGAAGGTTCATGCAACTTGGCTGTAGACACTTTCTGCATTGTAGATTTTCTCTGGCCCAATATGGTGATTGCAACATGTCTGGCAAGTTCAAGCTGTTCCAGCATAGGGATAATAAAAGAAGAAACTGACTTAGGAACTTCTAGCAGTGAGAGATCCCTGTCCAGTGGAATTCTTGGGTGACATCCATGGACTAAGAAGAATGGCATTTGCTCAGCACTGTCGACACAAGGGATGGTATTATAGACAAATTGCACAAAGAGAACAAAATGGTCCCAAGTGTCATGAGTCTCATCCAGGTACTTGGAGAGTGTGTTGAGACATCATTTGTTCACTCTGTCCATTGCTTTGTGGATGGTAACTTGTGGTACATGTCTTTTTTATGTCAAGAGGTTTGCATGTTTCTCAGACAATGGCGGAAAGGTAGTTGGTGCCTCTGTCTGAATGAAGTTATGATGGGGTACCGTGATGACTAATGACTGTATTGAGAAAGGCATTTGCCACAGTCACAGCTTTAATGTCTTTTAGGGGGATGTGTTCCAAATACTTGTTAGGTAGTCCACAAAAACAAGGATATATTTGTTGCCAAAGTCAGAGCATGTTGGTAAGGGCCCAAGAATGTCAGTGCTGACTATTTGTAATGGTTCAGTGGCTACAGGCATTGGAATGACGTGTGTCTTTGTTGGTTTGGCAGGAGGCTTTCTTTGGGAGCAGGGCTGGCAGGATTTTACAAATCGGACAATGTCCCTGTTCATGTGAGGCCAAAAGAAGTGAAGCCTTGTCTTTTCCAGCGTTCTGTGTATTTCCATATGACCTCCTTAAAGTGGAGAGGCATGAGTGGAGAGAAGAACTTGATTGATTAGAGAGGTTGGCACAACTAGCTGTACATGAGTTCTATCTGTGCGATGATCCTTGACTTCCTTAGTCCAAATGTGAAAAAGCACACCGTCATTGAGGAAGTATTGCGAAGCAAAGTACATCTTGGCAATGCTTCTTTGTTGCGGTAAGGTTCCAGACTCTAAGTAGGTTATTATGTTTGTAAATTGAATGTCAGTTCTTTGTTGCATGTTAACAGTTGCCAGGGACAGATCAGATGCAGAGGAGATGAGAAGCTCTTTGGCTGCTTGCAGTAACTGAGGATGTCTGTGTCTCTCTGTAGAAGCGGTTGGTAGCAGCAAAGCAACTTGAGGTGCTGTAGGAGTGTCCACAGGAAGCACATCCATGGCATGGAAGGGGAGAGCTTGTAAGCAGGATTCTTTATCTGTTGAGGAGGATGCAGAGGGATATCATCTCCGGCTTACACCATTGGCATTTGAGTGAACTCATCCTGGTCTGTACTGAATTTCAAAATTGTAGGACTACAGCATGACAATCCATTGGGCAAACTTGTATACTGGCTCCTTCATTTTGAATAACCATCTGAGGGAACAGTGATCAACGATAGCTGTAAGGAGAAGTAGAAAATGTTGTAGTCAAATTTCTTTACGGCAAATACCATGGCTAGACATTCTTTGTCTGTGATGCCATAGTTCTTCCTAGCTAAGGAAAGAGAGTGCCCGGCATAGGAGACAACTCATTCTGTTTCATCTTGAATTTAAGAGCACCGCACCTACTGCAAAAGAACTGGTGTCTGAGTAGAGTTTGAAGGGTTGGTCGAACCTTGGGAAGGCTGTGTAACAAGCTCGCTGAACTAGTGACCTTGATGGAAGAGGGTTGCCTAGATATTGTGGCAGTCACAGAAACATGGTACACAGAGAACCATGACTGGGATGTCAACATACCAGGATACACAATCTACAGGAGGGACAGGGAGGGTAAACGAGGAGAAGGAGTAGCTCTTTATGTAAAGGAAGGGATCAATGCAACAGAACTAAAGAGTAAACAGGGAGCAGATGAGACACTCTGGGTCACCCTGGAGACAGGAAATGGCACCACAATCCGCATGGGGGGTTGTATACAGACCCCCATCTCAGGGGGAGGGAATGGACAAGGAAATGATAGAAGGCTTCCTTAGAATGGCAGAAAAAGGGGAGATATTGTTGATGGGGGACCTGAACATGCCAGATGTTAACTGGAGCACCTTTGCTGCAGGCACATCCAAGACCAGGGTCATTCTTGATGCCCTACAGGGGGGCATGCCTCAGACAGCTAGTATTGGAACCTACTCAGGAGGGAGCAATCTTGGACCTGGTATTCTCAAATGGGGACGGAGAAAGAATCTCAGATTTAGAAGTGGGCAGCCATCTGGGAACAAGCGACCACCAAACAGTGTGGTTCACGATAAACACAGCCATACAATCAAAGCCATACAAAAGCAAGAGTATTGGACTTTAGGAGGGCTGACTTTGGGAAAATGAGAGAGTGCCTCAGAAACGCACTAGCAAACAGGCAAGAAGGAGGGGTGGAGGAACAATAGGGAGTAATCAAAACAGCCATCACAGAGGCAACAAGCCTTTGTGTAAAGCAAATCAACAAAACACAACAAAGGAAAAAAATGCTATGGTTCTCAAAAGAGGTGGCAGGGAAGGTTAAGGAGAAAAGGATAGCATTCAGGAAATATAAGAAAACACAGAAGGAGAAGGACAGAGAACTTTATCAGTTAAAGCAGAAAGAGGCTGGGAAGGCAGTCAGAATAGCAAAGGCTCAAACTGAGGAAAGGATAGCCAACTCTGTTAAGAAAGGGGATAAGACATTTTATAGGTACATTAGGGAGCGAAGAAAGACCAAGAAGGGATACTGAGGCTTAATAAAGGGAGGGAATGTGGGTAGAGGGTGACAATGAAAAAGCAGGGATACTGAACAAATATTTCTGCTCAGTATTCACAAGGAAGAGGAGGGGGTACCTAAACCAAACAAGAGAAACACTGTGAAGGCGGGGTTGATACCAGTCCATTTACAGGAGAAAGGGTTCTGAAAGAACTAATAAAATTGAAGGTGGACAAAGCAATGGGGCCTGATGGGATTCACCCAAGAATTCTAAAAGAACTTAAGGTAGAGACTAATGACACACGCTGACTACTCTCTTTAACAAATCGTGAGAGGATGGGGTGGTACCTGAGGACTGGAGGAGGGCGGATGTGATTCCTCGTCACAAAAGTGGGAGCAGGACAGAGGTAGGAAACTACAGACCAGTTAGTTTGACCTTAGTGGTAGGTAAAATGATGGAATCACTTCTGAAGGAAAGAATTGTTGAGTACCTAGAGGCCAGTGGGGCACAGGACCCAAGGCAGCATGGATTCACGATGGGAAGGTCGTGTCAGACGAATCTAATAGATTTCTTTGACTGGGTAACCAAAGTAGTAGACCAGGGAGGGCCTGTGGACATGGCTTACCTAGATTTTAGCAAGGCATTTGATACAGTCCCACACAAAAGATTAATACACAAGTTAGCTAGCCTTGGAGTGGATCCCAAGGTGGTAGCCTGGATAAAAAATTGGCTAGACAACAGGACGCAAAGGGTAGTAGTAAATGGAGTCCACAGTGAAGAAAGTAGGGTTACTAGTGGGGTACCGCAGGGTTCAGTACTGGGACCAGTCCTTTTTAATGTCTTTATAAGTGACATTGCAGAGGAACTGAAAGGAAGAGTATGTCTCTTTGCAGATGACACAAAGATCTGCAACAGAGTTGATACACCACATGGAGTGGAAAGGATGAGAAGGGACTTTGCAAGGTTGGAGGAATGGTCAAATGTATGGCAGCTCAGATTCAATGCAAAGAAGTGCAAGGTAATGCACCTGGGAAACAAAAACCCAGGGCAAGAGTACACAATGGGGTGAGATACTGACAACAGTAAAAATGGAAAGGGACCTGGGGGTAATTATATCAGATGACCTTAAGGTGGGAAAGCAATGTGAGAAGGCAGTAAGGAAGGCTGGGGGGATACTGGGATGCATAGGGAGAGGCATCAATAGTTGAAAACAGGAAGTTGTTATCCCTCTGTACAGACAGTTGGTGAGACCCCATCTGGAGTTCCGTGTGCAGTTCTGGAGACCCCATCTCCGCAAAGACATAGACAGAGTGGAGGCTGTCCAGAGGAGGGCAACCAAAATGGTGCAGGGTCTGCACCACAAGACATACAAAGAAAGACTAAAGGAGCTTAATATGTATACCCTTGAGGAAAGGAGGGAGAGAGGGGACATGATAGAAACTTTCAAGTACCTCAAGGAAATCAACAAAGTCCAAGAGGGTGGCATCTTTCAGAAAAAGAGATGTGCAAGAACAAGGGGGCACAATTTGAAGATAGTGGGGATGGCTCAGAGGTAATGTGAGGAAGTATTTTTTCACAGAGAGGGTTGTGGATGCATGGAACAGCCTCCCTGAGGAAGTCGTGGAGTCAAGAACAGTGGGGGAATTCAAGAATGCATGGGACAGACATAAGGCAGTCCTAGTGGGGGTAGGAGGAAGTAAGCTGTTGGTTAATTAGGATCTGCAGCTTATCTGTTAGGTAGGAAAATGGGCAGACTAGGTGGGCCAAGCGGTCCTTATCTGCCATCACATTCTATGTTTCTATGTTTCTAGGCCAATACTGGAGAAGAGATCAGGATTTATTTTAAGGTTTCAAAGGTCTCTTTGCATTCGAAAGTCCATGTATAGTCACATCCCTTTTTGGTGAGGGCGTACAGTGGAGCTGCAATCTTGGCATAGTTGCAAATGAAATTTCGGTAGTAGCCAGACAAGCCCAGAAAAGCTCGAAAGTCTTTAAGGTTGTTAGGTTCTGAATAGTCTTTGATTACTGAGAGCTTATCTGGATCTGGAGAGATGCCTTGAGAACTAACCACATGTCCCAAGTAATGAATTTGATGTTGTGCAAAACAGCACTTTTCTGGGAGGAGTTTGAGATTGGCTTGTCTGAGATGTTCAAACACTTCTTTGTGATGTTGGAGGTGCTCTGGCAAAGTTCTGCTGGAGACAATCACATCATCCAAGTAGACTAGGCAAGATTTTCAAGACAACCTCCATAGTACAGCTTCCAAAACACATTGAAATGTGACTGGACTGTTCCGAAGACCCATAGGCAGATGTTTGAACTGAAAAAGTCCCAAGTGGCAGCGCCATGCTGTGTATGGACGAGCAGCTGGATCAATGGAAACTTAATAGAACCCACTTTGAAGGTCTAGAGTGGTGAAGTAAGCAGGACTGACTGCACCAAGACTCTCTAAAGCATCTTCGGTTATAGGTAAGAGATCAGCATTCTGCACCGTGTAGGCAATGAGTTTTCTGTAGTCTACCACAAAGTGATACCCTTTGTCCTTCTTTACCACCAGCAGGCAAGGTGTACCCCAGGGACTTGTAGACTCTTCGACTATGTCTTGGTCGAGCATGCCTTTGATTATGTCCTCGAGTCCTTGTTTCTGTTGTTGTGTCCCACTTTGCAGGCTCGCTGATGGATTGGTTTCTAGTTGGGCTACACTTCAATGGTGTGTTGCAGAATATCACAGCATCCGAGCTTGTTATCGGACCTACAAAGACATCTGGGTAATTCTACGGGAATTTCAGGAGTTGCTGCTTTTCTGTTGGAGATGCTGGAAGTTTTGAAGAAGATAGTCACTGACTGAGGGGTAACTGTTGTAGCTTGAGTGGTAGTGATAGTACTGACAGGATTAGAGTTGGTGGAACCAAGCTGAGGTTCTTGCATGAGATGGAGCTGGTCCCCAGAAAACAAGCAGACAAACTTTCCAATGGTGGCACCCTTTGAAACGACCACAAGTTCATCTGTGAAGTTGCAGCATTTTTAGAAGACTGCGCCACTATGCACTGCCGATAAGGTATTTCCTGGAAGGAGACCTGATGAATGCAGCACGGGGGATCCCGTGATGATGCCAACAGCATCTTGTGGAAGTGGTTCACCTCAAATCTTGGCAATCAAAACCATCTCTGACTGAGGACGCATAGTGACGGAGTCTATAGCTGTGAGTTGCCTCCGAGGATCTAGTGACAATTTGTTTGAGGCAAAGTCTAGGATGGCTTTGTGAGCTTTGAGGAAGTTCAGGCCTAGAATTATTGTAGGTTGAAGAGCAGGCATTATGTAAAAGTTGACAGTTGCTTGCTGTGAAGCAAAGTGCAGCTTGAGATGGACCATGTCTGTGATAGGTACTGTAACTGTACTTGCTGTGATAATGTACTTTATATTGGCTGGAGAGACATTAGGTATGTGATGAATAGCTGGTTGTTCAGAATACTGCTGTTGATAACTGATATTTCTTCTTCAGTGTCGACCAAGGCATACGTGGACCAATCTCCGATGGTTATAGGAACATAGTTGGCTAGGAGGGGTGACCTGATGACAGGTACTTTTGCCCCCAAAAGTGAGAGTGTTCCTGAGTTTGCAGTTGGAGGATGCGTTTTGTTTGAGTTGCGAGAGTCAGAGGGGTGGTCAGTTGCTGTGTTCCCCTGCCTAACAAAAGCCTCATGTCTGTTAGGCAGTCTCGTTTTCCTGATCCTGGGAGTAGTTGCAGTTATCATGTTGATTGCGCTGTGGTGGGCATCCTTGGTTCTCTTGAATCCTGTTGTAATACTTTAGCTCCCTGCAGACAGTGGCAGTGTGTCCTCTGAATCCACACCACTGGCAGGTTATGGAACTCTCGGGAAGGTGGAGGTGGATCATGTCGCTGTTGAGGTGGTTGCATAGTGTTGACAAAATTTGTAGAGGAGGCAGTTGAGTTGAGGTGTAAGGTATTGACAGTTGAGATAAGTTTGTCAATCATTGCTTGTTGCTGTTGGACACATGTGGCGAGTGCAGCCAGTTGTGAGGTTTGGGCACCTGAGCACTGGGAAACAAACATTGAGATGGACTCATGGGCTAGTTGTGCAGTTTGGATGGTGTCTGTCCAGGTAGTTGGCTTTTGCTTTGTGACATAGGTATGAAATGGAGGAGGCAGTCCCCAGAAAAAGGCTGTTACCTGATCTTTCTCTGTTTTCTGTAGGCGTTTGTGGTGAGAATCAATTTCCACTATAAAGGCTTCAAGAGATTCAGTGGATTGCATTGTACATTCCCACAACTATTGCTCCAATAATCTGCATCACATAATGTCACAAACTCCATCCATCCTGCCTTTACCAGCAAGTTCCAGATGACAAGTCACCTCTCTCACAACTCTCTCTCTCTCTCTGTCTCCCACCCCAACCCCTGGTCCCCCCTGGGACACCAGTCAGGCCACTCAGCAAGTCCAGCTGTCAGGGTACTGTACACATTACATGAAACTTTCAAAGTCATGATCCAGTCCCCCACCCCCCCAATAGCCCTGTCATACTGAGGAACACATCTCAAACACAGGACATACAAGCTTAGAAACCATTGTGTTTACTGGTACAAAGTTTATTTCTGATTTAGCATCTTGGAATGTTAAGAATTTGTGTGACACCTAAAGCATATTATCTGCGTGGGCAGCACCTGGTCCATGAGGAATGGCTGAGACAGTAATTTTGAGGAGCAAAATGAGGGACATCCCACATAATCAGGGATCATTTGGAGAGATGCCACTTACTCCGGGTATGTCCCTTTTGTAAAAATGATAAGAAAGCAGTACCCCATTGAAATGAGACCACTCAGTGAACAAGCCCAACTGTCAGAGCACCACGAGCAGACTGACAAATAAATATCCTAATGTATGACTGGTGTCCAGCCTGGTCCTTTAAGTTTCCACCACTGACTCCATTTAAATCTCTCAGTCTGCCTCAAGTCCGACTCAGAGCACCAAGTCTACCTGACTCTGAAAATCAGGAATTTATTATTCATTTTTTAATTTTTATTTAGTATGCTTTTTGCTGCAGCTGGCCCGCCAACATCCACCCTGGTCATGGACCTCCATACTTTCACCTCTCAATTATACCAGTGCTCTCTCTGACACCCCTGGCTTACCCCCCAAGGGGTGGGGTCATGGCAATGAACCCCTTAAGTTCTGCAAATGTAGTATCTGTCCAGAAGAGCTGGCCTAGGAGGCTAATTGAAGCCTGAGGTAGGGCTTCATGGAGGCGGCCAGCTTGCAAGGTTTTTCCCCATGTAGGCAGGGGCAGGGATGTGCAATAATGACCAGTGTCTGCCCCGCCCCTGAGATGAAACAGGCATCAGTGCATTACGACAACCCAGCCTCCACCAGGTGTCACTCCTGCACTGCACACTCACCCCCCTCCCCCAAAGAACAAGAGCAGTCTAGGGACGCTCGATCCTTCTCCCCTCGGCTGGCCCTCTGATGACCCAGATCCATTCCTGGGTCACCGGGGTCGCAATTGGAAATACAACTGCTATGCCGATGAGCTGGCTAGGAATTTATTATTCTTGAGAGATCATCAGCCTGCAGATTAGATTTATATTTAGCTCTTGCAGTCTTGTAGTGTCTCAAAATCTCTGTTCATTCAGTTAAACTATTTTTGAGTTTTACTTAGCCAGCCAGCAGCTTGGTGAGTCCAGGTTCTTGCTACATCACAGAAATTAATTTTTAGTGTTTCTGTGTGTCTCAGAATAATTTAATTTCTCAGCCAAAAGCTCTCTCCAGATTTATTAATATATTTGTAAGACTCTTCAATCTTGTCAAGTGTCCCTCACATACAGAAAATGTTCTCTTGACAGTCAGAAAAGAAACAGAGCAGGGACTTTGTTTAATTTTCTGTCTCTCAAAATAATTTCTTAGCCAGATGCTCTTTCCATTTATTAATTTAAATCATTTCAATCTGAAGTGTCAGTAAGTCTCACATATACAGGAAGAAATGTTATGACAGTCAGAAATTAAAGAAACAACAGGGACTTTGTTTTATTCTGTCTCTCTCAAAATAATTTCTCAGGGAAAAGCTCTTTCCATTTTAATTGTCCCTTAGTCCTGAGTCAGTCTCACATGCAGGAGGAAATTGTGATCTCCACTGTAGACTGTGTCATAAAAGAACAGAGCAGGGACTTACTGTGCACCATGCTCTCTCTGGGTTCCCTTTCACAGGCTGATCACAGGGCCAGTCAGATGACCACTGCCTTTGGAAGCTGATAAGAGAAGGCTTCCTCTTCAGCTGCTTTTTCTTGGCTGCTGCAATGCCCAGCAGAGACACCACACCAAGTTGGTCCTCGTCCTCTAAGTCACTAGTTTGACTGTTGTTCTTATCATCGGACTGCATCGCAGACCTTTGAAATTACTCAGGCACTCGAACTAACTCAGAGTTTAAATTTCTCGCCTCAGACATCTCTAACACCGCTCACTGAGCTCTCGGTCTTCCCCGGCTGACTCGCACTGTCACTGTCTGACTCACGTCTCTGTCAACATTTGCTGCTCAAAATGCAGATGATCGCAGAGTCATTCTGCAGCTGTGCAGTGTTCCCAGGAGTCAAGTCGTCTCTCTTAGAGGCTAGGAATGAGCACAGTGGGGGCATGTGATACACAGTGCTTCTGTGAATGCACAGACTTCTGAAAGGGTTGAAGCGGGTTTGGACATGGGTTGCGGGTGAGCGGGTTTTAAAGCCCTAAATCAGGTCAGACCCATGAAATGCAGGTCCCTCTGGGGCTAAGGAGCAGGAGAGGGAGTCCCAAAGAGATGGCAGTGCTGCAGGATGAGGAGGAGAGGGATAGCCACAGGAAGTGAAAAGGGACCCTTGTGGCGATGGGAGGGTCGTGGATCGCCTTGGGGTGGCACTGTGCAATATTTTGGTAGGCTCTGTTTTTCTTGTTTTGTTGGGGATTTGTAAACCAGCACAAGAGTTATTACAAAGGAGAACATGAGTTTATAGTTCGATTTATAAAGTTGGTTACCCAGCAGTTGGCATCCGAACAAAAAAATCAAGCTGTTTTTGAAACTTGTTTTTTCCCACAGTTGCCAAACTGCACTGGAATATCAATTTTCACTGTGGTCTTGGCTCATGTTTTGCCCCCGTCAGTTTTACTGGTGGTAGGTACATGCATACCTTTCAAACTCCTGCCTTGCAAATCAGCGATAGGATTTATCAGGAATGAATTAAACCAGACAATGCAGCTGTAATTGGCTACTGCAGTCAGGGACCACCCCGCGAACACAGCTGATAGTGACGGGGCACTCCCTGATTGCAGTGACCAGTTTCTTTGAGCATAGAGGCCTGCTCATTAACTGCCGCTGCTGAAGCAAGGTGTTTCTTGTGCACACACAAGCAAACACAAAAATGGTTCAGCTGTCAATGTTGAAACTGAAGCAAGCTTAACTGTCAAAGGCTATGAATTTTGCACAGTCACTACGGGTGTTATCACTACTGACAGCTGCCATTTCGTTCTTTTTGACAGTTACGCTTGCTCTGGTTTCAACAGTCACAGCTGAACCTTTTTTTCCTGAATTGTGGCATGCACTGTTGGATACAGCCTGCTACTGTACCACTGGTCTGACGTCAGATCGATGGTACAACAGCAGTCTGACATCAGATCGATGGTACAACAGGGTTTCAGCTGTCACTGAATTCTATTCAGAACGCACACTGACCGTATACTATTAATTTTTTATCTGCATCACTTGCAGTTGTGCTAGGCCTCTCAGTATGTCCTCAGCCTCTGCCCCATACAATAAATGATCATGCTGACTCAGCTTTCTTCATTGAAGCTAAACAGGTCACAGGCCTGTCTGAATCTATAAAACTGTCTGTTCAACTTCAGCAGTGTATCTAGTTTTGTAAAGTCAAGTGGTTCTGAAGGTTGAATACTGTCAGCTGCATTCACTGCCATGGCTGAACTAGCCTCCTCTTTAATAAGGCTGGTCGTTACTATTTAACAGCCACCTCTGGCCTGAAAACAGAGACAATATACTAGTTCTTACAGTTACTAAAACAAATAAAACTGAGGCTGTCCCAGTTCCTAAACAGTGTTTGCAAACTAAAAAAAGCATATGGCGTGATACACATTTCACAGTTTGTTTTGTACAGCTAGAGTATATGGGTCAGGATTTTAAACAGATTTGCCCTCCCATATTTTTTAAAGCAGGCTTTTATCATCACTACTAAAACAGCTATTCGATGGTCTAACAGTTTAAATGCAATTCCTGAAGCTTACGTCAGAAATGAAGCATGAAGTGCAACCTTTTTTCTACACATGCACATTTTTTTAAGAATGCACTATGTTTTGAAGTATGCATCATTTTGACACATGCATTATTTTTTTATGCATGCACCATTTTTGAACAAATGCACCAATTTTTAGACATGTGCATCATTTGTTTTGATGCATGCGCCATTTTGTAAGCATGCACTATGTTTTAACATATGCACCATTTGTGACACATGTATCGTTTTTTGATGCATGTGTCATTTTTTTAGGCATGCACCCCTTTTTGGACACATGCACCATTTGTTTTAATTCGTGCACCCTTTGTTTTGTGGCATGTACCATTTTTTGATGCCTGCATCTTTCCTCTCTGTAAACTGCTGTCAATCATGAAAACAGTCACAAAAACTCAGGGCTCTTTAATAATCTTGAGTTTCACTGCAATTGGGTGACATACACACAGGAAGAAAATGCATTTGTACCTGCATCTGCTCCTTTTGAGTCCCCCACCCCACTTCATAGTAACTATCAACTCTGAAATATCAGCAAATTCTCATGTGAAGAAGTTTGGGTGTGGAATACCATTACAAAAAGCATTTTTCTTGTGTTGCCATTATATTACATTATATTTCTTTTTCACTTTCCATTCTTTTATATTTCAGGTGAACTTCTGGAAAAACTGGAAAGATGTGGATTTTTTGATGATGAGATCAAAATCTCTATGTTCTTCCTCACTGTTCATGACGCTGTTCTGTATATATTAGAAAAACATGATCCAGCAAAGTATGAAAAGTTCAATCCACAAAAGGTAACTTGTGCATGTTAATTGTTTAGCCATGAATAGAGATGCATTGAATTTAAATGTTGCCAGCTTGTCACTCTGCTACACAAAGTGGCCAATGCAAAAGGCTCATTTCACCTTGTAATTATTACTTTGCATTCTCATTCTGCCTATACGTGAAGTAAAGTGAAATGACAACAATACTGACAGTCCTTCACACACACAGTCACCAGAATTAATGTGCATCCCCAAAATGCTCATGTCTTGTGTCCAGAAAATTCCCCAGTGATGATGAAGTGAAATGAGAATGTAACAAGAAATGCAAAGTTTCCCAGAATTAATGACACACTCAGTCATGCGCTAAGTGGTCGCACACAGTCACCAGAATTAATTTGCATCTCCAAAATGCTACTGTCTTGTGTCCAGAAAATTCTCCACTGCTGACAAAGTGAAATGAGAGCACAAGAAATGCAAAGTCTCCCAGAATTAGTGGCACACTCCATTGTCATGCATGCAGCAGTCACACACAGTCACCAGAATTAATGTGCATCCCCAAAATGCTACTGTCTTGTGTCCAGAAAATTTCCCACAGCTGACAAAGTGAAATGAGAGGGTAAAAAAAATGCAAAGTCTCCTAGGATTAATGGTGCACTGTGTCATGCACACAGTGGTCACACACAGTCACCAGAATTAATGTACATCCCTAAAATGCTACTGTCTTTGGCCCAGAAAATTCCTCAGTGCTGACAAAGTGAAATGAGAGGGTAACAAGAGGGACCTGGGGGTGGTGGTGGATGTCAAGATGAACAACTCTGAGACTTGTAGGAGGGCAGCAGCCAAGGCCAACAGGATGCTGGGTTGCATCGCTAGGGGGATCACCTCCAGAAGGAGGGAAGTGATACTCCCTCTGTATAACTGCTTGGTGAGGCCGCACCTTGAGTACTGCGTGGAGTTTTGGAGGCCACACTTAAAGAGGGACATTAACCTCCTGGAGAGGGTCCAGAGGAGGGCAACCAAAATGATTTGGGGCTTGGGGGACAGGACCTATGAGGAGAGGCTCGAAGAGCTAAATATGTACACATTGGAAGAGAGAAGGGACTGGGGGACATGATAGAGGTCTTCAGGTACATGAAGAGGGTAAATAGGGAGGAACAGTCAGGGTGCTTCGAAGGAAGGAGGAAGGGGCCACTAGAGGGCATGGGTGGAAGCTGGAGGGAAGATTCAGGGAGAAAGGAGGAGGTGCTACTTCACTGAGAGGGTGGTGGAGCCATGGAATGCACTGCCTAGGGGGCTGGTGGAGGCAGAGACAGTGGAGGGGTTCAAGAGGGGGTGGGACAGGTACGGGGAAGGGTTCTGGAAGCAAAATCCAATGCAGCAAGAATATCCAGAACTGGGAAGGGAGAAGCCAGAGAAGGCGAGGGGGACAGCAAGGTCAGCACCCAGGGTGGGAGCTGACCAAACGAGCAGACACGAAAGACCGTTAGGCCTATTCTGCTGGCATTTTAGTATGTTAGTATGTTAGTAACAAGAAAGGCAAAGTCTCCCAGAATTATTGGTGCACTTTGTCATGCATGCTGAGGTCACACACAGTCACCAGAATTAATGTGCATCCCCAAAATGCTACTGTCTTGTGTCCAGAAAATTCCCCAGTGTTGACGAAGTGAAATGAGAGTGTAACAAGAAATGTGAAGTCTCCCAGAATTAATGGCACACTCAGCCATGTGTGCAGCGGTCACACACAGCCATCAAATTTAATTTGCATCCACAAAGTGCTACTGTCTTGTGTCCAGAAAATCCCCCAGTGCTGACAAAGTGAAATGAAAGGGTAACAAAAAATGCAAAGTCTCCCAGAATTAATGGTGCACTCCATCATGCACACAGTGGTCACACACAGTCACCAGAATCAATGTGCATCCCCAAAATACTACTGTCTTGTGTCCAGAAAATTTCCCAGTGCTGATGAAGTGAAATGAGAGGGTAACAAGAAATGCAAAGTCTCCCAGAATTAATGGTGCATTCCGTCATACGTGCATTGGTCACACACAGTCACCAGAATTAATGTGCATTCCCAAAATGCTACTGTCTTGTGTTCAGAAAATACCCTAGTGCTGACAAAATGAAATGAGAGTGTAACAAGAAATGCAAAGTCACCCAGAATTAATGGTGTACTGCAAACGCACAGACTGATTAAGGTTGCGCTGCACACTCAAGAGATGCAGACGCAAAGGCACAACAACACGTAACCAGTGCTCACAAGTCACAAATCCAAATCTGGAAAAGAATACCTTTTGCCAGTTGGGGGGGGTTGGGTAGTGCATGGCAGTAACAGTCAACTACCAGTAAAGATACCACAAAGCAGTATAAAAAATTCATGCAGGTGCGGTGGATAGCAGGTTTACACTGCTGCAATTACTCTGTGGCACAATAAAAGGTGTCTGATTTAATGGCACGCATTGCACACACACTACAAGTAATGTGTAGCAAATTGAAAACCTTTGGTAATATAACCAAATGTTTTAAACAAACTGAAATTATACACTGCTGCACCACAACAATCAGCAAAAAAATGTCAAGAATTAGTGAAAATATTACATATTTACTGTGTACATTAACACAGTTATACAAGATAAATATAACCAAAACAGAAAGACTGCCTGTTTCTCCCAGTTAATCTACCTACATCACAGATACGCCCCCTTCCCCAAAGCACACTTCACAGTACAGACTGTCTGTTCTAAATTAACATTCAAAATACACACACGAACAATAAACACTCAATGATATGAGCACAGGAGGGTTTCCTGCAATGTACTAAATTGTGAGCAAACAAAATAGCTCATAAAGGCTTTTTTAACAGCTTTTAGAGGATTTGAATCACAGAGCTCTGAGAGAAAACTGTCTCCATCTTCCACTACACACACACTACACAGAACTGAGGCTGTGCAGAACAGTCTAGAGCCCATGTGACTTCCAATCCCATGAAGTCCTGTAAAATTCACCTTTGGAGTGCAAAAACAAGGCAAAGTGAGGCGAAGTACATTGATGTACTTCGACTTAAAATTGATGGAGAAGTGGTTTGGGGGAGGCGGAATAATGCAATGTCATTGTTTTCAATGGACTTTGCGTTCCCTATTATGATGTGAAGTACTCCGCTTCACATTGTGGAGCACTTCACGGATTCCACGTTACTCCATTAATCACTTCGCAGAACAAATTTTGGCCACTTCACCCACCCCTAGCTATGAATTTGCTAAATCCACAAGAATGAGTCATTCTTTGAGATGCACAGCATATTTAGATATTGTATTTTTTTTTTTGTGGACTCTTATTTATGCACTGCAGCTCAGGGAACTCTCTCGGGCAACTGACTTACCCCCAGCTCTACCTCCTGGACTGAAGCTCCTCCTGTGTCCCGACACCAACTTGGCAACCCCTCAGCTCTGAGCCCCTCCGAGGTAGGGCCACCCTATCTGCCCAGGGTGCTCTATCTACAATCTAGTTGTAGCCAGGCTGGGCTTGGCCCAGGACAGGAGGGAGTACAACTGATGGAGTGTGGCTGGCGGAAGACAGTGCCATCGCCTATCCCCGAGTGCAAGGTATTTTAAGTAGTTTTTCTCCCTCAGAGCTCGGACATGCACTGACGTCCAGCTCAGCTGGTGCATGCTCCCATGCACCCCCGAAAGACGTCCGCCGAACTTTCATCCCCTGCATTTCTGTGGCCATGCATGTAGTACCACCAGCCTCTGCTAGCAGTCAATAATGCATCGGTTGGTGGAATCCTCCCTCCTCGGGGAAGGAGAGCAGTCCTAGGGACACTCAATCCTTCCCCATCCCTGCCAACCCCCGTCGACCCGGGCTCGTTCCCAAACCCGGGTCGCCGGCGTGGCGCAAGGTGTGGCATCCAGCGCCTCAACCCTCAGTGCCACCGGGCCAGTCTAGATATTGTATTTGTAAACACATTAGGTCACTCTTTTTTTGCTCCACCTTTCTCCCATGCCATTCACTGTGGATCTTATGTAGAGCTGCAAATTCTCCCTAATTCCATGGAATTTCATCAGAAGCAGAATTCCAAAATCTGAAAGCAGAATATTCCCTTTGAAAATGTGCTTTGCAGTTTATGTAAATTGTGGATTTATTTTCCACAAATCATAGAATAATATTCTGCAGACAGTGATTGATGGAATGATACATATAACTGATATTTGGAATTCCACAGAAATTAGAAAAAAAAAATTCCTAAAAGTATTTCTGAAGCTGAACTGCCATTCAGAATTAATTCTGCCAGCAGAATTCTGCATTCTGCATGGCTTTATTCCAATGCCTTCTCTACAATTAGCCTTCCAAACTTTCCTTCTCTCTGACCATTTCTCTTCAATCTCCCCATTCTATCTTTATCCAGTCCTGGCTATTAACACTTGAAAATTTGTAATAGGGTGTTTCTGAGGAGAGGTATTAAGTACCCTGCCAGTCACATTTGGTGGAAAAAGTTTGGGAAGTAAAAATGCTGAAACTGATAGAAAAAAAAACCTGATAAAAGCGTAGTCAGAAACAAACAAAGTTTTGTGCATGTGCAATTCACGCTCTGTTTTACTACTTTTATTGGGAGGAGGGTCACAGACATAACTTACTGTTTATTTTTATTTTTTTTACCAAATTTGAGGGATGAGATTTACCCTCCCCCTCAGAACACTCATTTGTCAATTTTTCAAATGATCCCTAAATCCATTTTTAGACACCCACTTTTTCCCAATAATATAACCTAAGCCCTGATTTCATGGACTCCCCCACCCCTCCCTTTTTTGGATCTCAAATGCAGAAAGAGGAGTGTGTTAAGGGACAGATGAGGATCACACTGTGGGACACTGAGGAATCACGCCATTCAACATTGAAGAATTACAATGAGGAACATTTTTTATTTTATTTATTTAGTTTTTGTTGACCGGGTAAGTGCACTAGACAAATCCTGCCTATTTTCAGGCACGACCCGGGGGAAGGGGATACAGATGAATGCCAACTGACCTTGAATCAGATTAAGCTGTTGGTGGTATTTTTAGTGAATGAGGGAAATTTGGCCATGACACCGGGGAAATTCCCCTACTCTTTTCAATAAGTGCCATGGGATCTTTAACATCCACCTGAACTACCACCAATCCAGGCAGATGGGACCTCGGTTTAACGTCTCATCCGAAAGACGGAATTGCAATATGGAACACAGAGGAATCATAATGTGGGACCTGTTTGGCACTACTGGGGGGCAAGGGTAGTGTAGCTGCTAGAGGGTGGGCGAGTCTGTTGTTCATTTTCTTACATGGAATGGTGCGGGGAGAGGGCGAGGGTAACTTGGCCAGTGGGGTGAGGGATCCTAATAATTGCAGGCCAGAGGTATACCAAAGGCAGTGCTGGGTACCAACAACTGTTTTTTATACAGTTTGGACAAGCGAGAAGGGGGTACAGGTGAGTAGCTGGGGTTGGACACCCACTGCCAGCTGTTTCATTGTTTGGACAGGCAGACAGTAGGGAGTTACTGTCAGTAAGATTATCCACCAAACAACCTGTTGTTTCACTGTTCAGGTAGGTGGGGGTACTGGCAAGAGTGTGGACACCCACTGCTGGTTGTTTCATTGTATGGGTGAATGGGAGGGAGAAGACACCCACAGTGGGTTGTGCACCCACCACTGGTTGTTTCATTGGGCAAGCAGGAGGGGTTACTGGTGGTGGGGTTGGGTGCCCACCACTGGTTATTTTATTGTTTGGATATAGAGGCAGCAGCGGGGTACTGGCAGGGGATTTGGGTACCTGCTGCCAGTTGTTTCAATGGCTGGATGGGCAGGAGAGATACTAGCAGTGGAGTAGGGCTCCTGACCACCTGACAAACTTCGGGGGGGGTCTCTGGTGCCGACAGCTGGAATGGGCATTTGACTTCTAGCAGTCTTCAGAAAAGCAGTGGACTGTTTTCTTGACTCAAAAACTGCATGAAAATGGCAGTTTTGAGTCACAAAATTGGGAACCCTTCACAAAACTGACATTCATCAGTTTTGCAAAAATCCATTGTATATGTGAAAACAGCATTTTCTTCTCTTAACAATGGATCATTTAAAAACTACATATTGTTCAATTACATCAGTCATTAAAGACTTATCCTTGGATCAACCTTTAACAAACCTGAAAGTTTCAGGTTTCCAGTCCCAGCTGTATCTGTGCTATCAGCGAGAAACAAAAATAGTCTTAATTTGCACATGTTTAAGGTTTTTTAACATTTTACAATTTTTAAACCACTAAATCAGCCAGTATTAAACTTATTGAATCCAGACAGTCTTACACTAGCTTTGTGCATGCCACATTTTAGGCTATTCTGTCCATGGATGAGTTTGCTATTAAAGTAAACATTCAGAGTTTACATAAGCTGCATATTCAGCCATAATATAGAAGCACTGCCATGCCCTATAATCATTCAATGTTAACAGTAATGTGTAGATAATGTTATGCTGCAGTAATGTTAATTTTTTATGTTGTCTTGCATGCAGGTGCAAGAAACATCTTGTAGTAGTACCACATTGTGAGGTGTGTCAGTATTGGCGAATGCAGGGCATGCTTTAGCAGGTGCGTCCCTCATCTCCCAGTTAGTGAGCATGCTAGCGTTAACACAGAAATTATGGAAAGTGACACCAGGTTGAAAGAAATCTGCCACTGCAATCAGAGACAAGCTCATCATGCAGCGGCAGATGACACACCTCCGCAATATGCCTTTCCTGATGAAACTTTTCACTAAAAACGGTGGCTCCTGCCATTCACCACACACAATCACCATACACACATCGGGGGTGGCCAATCCCCCATGTCGGCATGTTCCCCCACCCCACACAGTTTCTTTGCTGATGGGGCCCAATTCTAGTCAGCATCACTCACTCACACATACACACACACACACACACACAAACACACACACATACACACACTTTCTTTGCCAACGGGGCCCAATCCCCATCTGCATCAGTCCCCCAAACTCATGGGGCACACTGGGAACCCACCCCAGTGTGCCCAACTTCCCCCCCAAAAAAACTCATGGGGTACACTCGAAGCCCACCTCAGTGTGCCCAACATCCCCCCCAAAAGCCATGGGGCACACTGGGAGCACACACCAGTGTGCCCAACCTTTTTGTTTAGTTCACCTGTAAAAAAAGAAAGCCGTCTTTCGTAGTCCCCAGTGCCCCCCTCCCTAACCCGCATTGTACTCCACCTCTCCACACCCCTCCTTACGCCATACTTACCTCTGGCGGTCCGGCGCTGTGATCATCTGTGGAGTGGAACGCGTCTGGACTCTTCAAAGCAGAACTGCAAAATGAAGACATGCTGGTAAGCTGTATAATGGCATCAATGAGGGGGCAACTTAGGTGGATATCTCAGCCACTTTTTTGAATTTTGGCTTCAAATATTCAACATGGGGTTCTTGGGACCCCACCTCATGAACACCTGCTCTGTCATCTCATTGTTCAGTCCCAAAAGGTGATTTTGTGGTCACTGCATGGAATCACCTTTTGGGACTGATTAACAAAACAACAGTACCATTGTTCATGAGGTGGGGTCCCAAAAAGCCTATATTGCAAATTTGGTTAAAAAATTCCAAAAAATGACTGCGTTACAAGCGTCCATTGCGCAGTTTCCATGCAAACTCATAACTTCAACAATTTTTTATGTTTTCACTCCAGATTTTCAGCATTACTATTTTTTCACACCTCCTTATGAACAGTATAGCTGTCATTTTTGACATCCTGCCCAAAATGTGTTTTCGTACATTTGGCGCACAATGGCGTGGTCGCTGTAGGAAATCAACTTTCTGGACAGATTAACAAAATCACAGTGCCACTGTACATGAGCGGAGGTCCCAAAATGCCTATGTTGAAAATCTGGTTAAAAAAATCCCCAAAATAATTGCATTACTGGCGTGAATTGCACAGTTTCTACACACACTCATGACTTCAATTTTTCATATTTTCATACCAGATTTTCAACATTGCCATTTTTGTTCACTTCCTCATGAACAGTACAGCTGTCATTTTGCACATACTGCTCAAAATGTGTTTTCACACCTGTGATGTCAAATGGCGCAGTCACTGTGCAAAATCTCGTTTTGGCTAACAAACTGATAGTGCTACTGTTCATGAGGTGAGATCACAAAAAGCCCATGTTGAAAATTTGGAGTGAAAATACCAACAAATGGCTGGAGTGTTAGGATTTCCAACCGTAACGCCCAACCCTGTAGAGACTGACAGGCATCAGGGGTGTGACTTGGGCTCATCAGCTGTAATGCTCACACTATTCCACCCCCACCCTGCAGCCAGTGACATGCATCAAAGTGTGCCTTGGAGTCTTCAGCTCCAGAGTTCACCCATTCTCCTATACTGCACCCATCTCAGCATATTTCCTTACGGAATGGGGTGAGTGTAAGGCTTGAAGACCCCAAGGCACACCGCAACACTTGTCAGTGTCTGTAGGGTAGGGTGGGGTGAAATGGCGTGAGCGTTAAGGCCAATGACCCAAAGACACACCCCAGTGCCTGTCAGTCTCTGCAGGGTGGGGGTGGGGTTGGCATCAGTTCAATACTTCACTGCCATTCCTATTCTGCATCTCCCTAACTCCTGCACTACCAATGCCAGTGCCAGCGAGCAAACATTCGGCATTGACAAATGGTTGTTTTATTTCATTTTTGGTTTACAGTCGTTGGCTGGAAAAGACTCATTGAACTGAAGCTCATCTCCAGGTGCATTCTGGGAGCACAGGGAGATTAAGTGACTTGCTTAGAGTCAAACAGTATGCAAATAGTGGTTGTGGGTTTCAAATTCAGGTCATCTGGGGCTGCAGGCTCACAGCTTGGTGTTCTAACCTCTTGACTTTATTGCCTTCCTAACTATTAATTAATTGTTCCTTAAATATTAACTGTTAATGAAACATTAATATGTGACTAGTAGAATAAAGTGTTACCAACTCTGCAGAATCCAGCAGCTGAGATGAAGAAGGCATTATCTCTAGGTTGAATGTAAAATTCTCCTGCCTATCGTAGCCCTTCTCTTCATTTGAACACCTCTCCCCATCCTTCCCATAAATTTTAAGCTATCCGTGACCTACCATACCCTGAAACCATATTGTGCCTTTCTTGTTAATTACTCTGATGGTTGCTGTCTAAACTGTTTGCCTCCTTTCTATTTTATTTAACCTTTTTGGCCTTTCCCCCATATGTCCGACCTGCCATTTTTCTCCCTCATCTAGGCTGACCAAGGTAGTAATTCCAGTATGAGATTCTGGTGTGTTCATATAGGCAAGGCATGGCTATGTTATGCTGCAGTCCATCCTGAAGGCTCAGAGCATTGTACATTGCAACACAATATAAGACAGATTAATCATTTAAGCAATACATTATTATAAGATAAAGTAAACAGGTTAAAAGGGACTCTAGGTCTGAAGAAAATACACTGTGCAAATATATATTCATTTATAAGAATTATACGGAGACTAATAGATGTGAAGATGTGTATTATGAGATTTGTTTTCCCACACCCGAGGTATGTGTTGCCAGTTAAACCCCAAGAACAAAGCTCAAGGGGTTTAATTAGGCATCACACATCAAGGGTGTGTAAAAAAAACCTAGTAATACACATGTGTTATATTTTTTATAATTCCTAAGAAGTTCATACATGCATTCTTTTAAAATGCTGGACAGCACAAAACAGCCCCATCAAAAAGAAAACATTTGCTTCAGCTTAAGCACAGCAACGGCCAAGTTAAAACAAAATGAGACCATAATTTTTTTAATTTTAAACCTGTGGATTAGATTCAGCAGGTCTTCCAATTTTTTACAGATCCCCCCCCCCCCCATGTAACTAGACAAGCAAAGAAACCATGGTTTTGAATGGTTTGCTTGCTGCAGTGAGTCATGCTGTTAGATGAAAATGGCATAATAACCAGGTGTGATTTCATACATGGTTATTATGGTATATGAAGACACTTATACGGGAGCTGAGAAAGGGGGTTGTCATTAATTATAAGAATTTCCCTACCCGCCCTAGTGCCAAGGGTCTTCTGTGATTCTCTTGGTAAGCAGAACATTGTACAGGCTAACATAGAAGGCCTATGCTGTCTTCATGTTTACTGTAGCACTAGTAAACTGTTGCATGAGTTCACCACCCTCTGCGAGAGCAAGCACCTCTTTACATTAATCCTGAATTTACCACCTCAGAGTTTCAGGACATGTCCCAGCATCCTGTGCTGCAGCACACCAAATCAAACATCTGTCTGTCTGTTTGATCTTTCTGATGGTTTGGAGTATGTAGAAGAATGAGATCATGCCCTCTCTCACCCTCCTTTCCGCCATCGTGAACAAGTTAAGGGCCAGCATTCTCTCATGGTTTTTATTTCCCCAAACCCCAACATGAACCCCAGTCTCTGTGGCAGCAAAATGCATTGCAGTAGCTGCTCCTGCACTGCATTATTAGGCCATCCTCAGATAAACTGCTGACTGAGAGCTGTTACTGCTAACCCCATCATTAAGGATTGCCTTTGCTATCTACACACTATTGTACAATCTGTATACCTAGGATAGTGCTGCTGAGATGATTTATCTTTTTTCAGTGAGGGCAGGGTGTTAATCTCTTTTAAAGCTGGCTGAACTGAAGAACTGAGAAGTTAACTGACTTGTTTGGGGGCCACAGAGTGTGTAAGTGGCTCCGGTGGGATTGAAACCTGGGGATCCTGGTTCCCAGGCTGGTGCTCTAGTCACTAAAGTATGCTGCATCTTGTTATTTTTCTGTATGCTACTGTAATTTAATATTGTTATGGGCTCTACAATGGATTAATGATCACATATAGAATAATACATGGGGTAGTGTGTATAACAGGAACTGTACACTCATCTGAGATGCTGGATGCTACATAAACCCTGAGAGCACAGCTCAAGGGATTTATACAAGAATACAACACTGACAAGTCACTTTACTGTGCAGCAATCAATCTGTGTGTGCGCAAAAGAAGTGTGCATGCATCAGCTGGTTATAACTGCAAATTATAACTTGTTTTTTCTATGGGAGAAACGCTCCCCAGTTATTACAGCATGTTTATTTTTAGTCAGTGCCTCCTGTAGCAATTATTATGTGTTGCTTTATCCTTCTGTGGTGTATTAAGAGAGCTTGTAGAACCAAAAATAGAAGGCAAGAACATGTTAGACATTTTAAGTAGTCAGTTGTAACTTTTCACTCCTGAAGACTTTTTTTCTGTTTTCTTTTATTTATTAGAATGTTTTTTATGTGATAGTATTATGCTGGATGTGTGGAGTAGAACTATGCCTGGTATCTGATATTTTTAGCTCTGTTCTTCCCACTACATCATCAGCATTGTGACCTCACCAACAGTGCTATCATGGGTGACTGACTTGGCAGCTGCTGAGGGGCCCTTTCTGAGTAGCTGTGATGTCACAGTCAGTGAGGTTACAGTGCTAATGAGGTAAAGAGAGGAAGAAAGCTAGGTATGTCAGCTTCCAGGCAGAGTGCTGTTTCACATATCACACCTGCTACCATCAGGTAAAACATCTACTGATTAAATAAAGGGAAAATTAAAAAAAATCTCAGATATAAAAGGTAATAGTTGAGAGCTTTTAAAAACTAATAGTAAGTTTAGGCAGTATACTTGCCCTTTAAATGGATGTGTTTTGGATTCTCTGCATTCATCCTTGTAAAGTGTTTTAAGACTTTCATGTCAGCACTACAGTATATAAATCACAACTGTGTTGGATCAGAGTATCTATCAAATACCATTGATATAACTTATTTATGCTAACTTTTAAATATTATTGGCCCACATGAATGAAAATTGACTTCTTTCCAACAGGAGCTATACAGTAAGTCGCTGCAACCCATTGAAAAGAACACATCACTACGCAACAGGGATATTGCTGTAAGTTGTAAAATTATTCCTATAACCTGACATGCATATTTTTATATTCAGAAACTCTTAGATATGTCATCCAGGTGTTCAGAATTGAATTCTGGACTTTGAGGCTTGCCATACTGTGCAAACTACCTTTTCATACTGGCCCTATTCTGTAAGTTCTCAAATGGAAGCAAATCCTCCCATAGTACTGTGAACAAGAAGTAAAAGATCAGTGAACACTATAGTTATAGGAATGAACTGACCACTCAACCAGATTTATGTTAATAGTATCAGGTTTATTAAACCATTCTGAACCTTAGTAGCCCCCCCCCCCCACCGAACATCTTGGCGTTTATACCTCTTCCTCAGGGTAGACTTGGTGCCATAGCTTTGAGTGTTCCTGCTTCAAAAAAATGCAGTCCTGCCTTTGTTCTCTGAATTTGTGTTTCAGTGTCAGTAACTTCCTCCTCTGCCCTCTGGCCCTATGTAACAGATATCTGGCTTGACTCTCCTCTTTCCTCTTAAGTTGGGGAAACTCCCACTCAAGAGGAGAGAGAGGAGTCAAGCCAAGCACTTTTATGTACAACTAGAGGAAAAATTTACTAACACTGAAACACACAGAACAAATGCAGAAGGCCAGAAAACTCAGTGTTCAATAAACCCGATATTATTAATAACTTAATTCTGGGTGAGTGGTCATTATGTTGCTATTTTGCAAGCCCCCTGTTTTAAAAACGAAAGAGCCCAATCACTGGTAAATCACAGGGTCAATAAACTCCTCCCCTCATTGACAAGGCTAATTCTTTGACAGGAATGCCTTCTTGGAGCTGTTACCTAAAAGGGAAAGGAAATGCGTGCCCGCTGGTAGCTGTCAGTAATGTTTATGTTAATAGAAATTAAATCTATACCTCTAAAGGATTCATATAAAACTGTTCCTTAATAAATACTATTGTGAAAAACTATGTAGTGTATGGGAGATGATGGGATTCCATGAGTGGAATAACCTTGTTGTGATGGAGTAGTGATGTCACGATGTGCTGCACTAGCTACGTCACTACCACCGCACAAGAGAGAGGGCCGGATTCTCAAAGGGATGGCACAAGTCACACCAAAGACAACTTGTGCCAAATGTCAATGTGCCAGGGACCCTGCACCCAATTCTCTATCAGGCAGAGTCCCAGTGGCTAAGTCCTGTGACTTGTGACAACCACAGCCATGGACCAAATAGAAGGTACACCTGAACAGGTTGCCACAAGCTGCAGCATCACCCTGGTAAAGGGTGTAAGTTCCCCTCCAGCCCTGATCCCCGAAGTATATAGTAAAGAGCCCTGGTGGGCTAGCCTCCCCCCCCCATAGCCCCAATCCAGACATTTGTAAATATCAGCCTTATGGGCTAGCGGAACCCTGCCACAGCCCTGATCCCCAAACCCTGAATTATTATCATTTCTAATGTTTCCAAATTAAAAAAACAGAACCATTGTAGCCCTGGTAGTCTAGTGGCCACCACCCCCCTAACCGGCACTGCCAGACCATCATGATCCTCCCACCCATACCCAGCCAGCGAATGGCACAGCCCACCTCTAACCACCACAGCCAGCCACTGACTGAGCTCTTCTATGAGTGCACACTGTAAATAGTATGTGCTCGGTAAATGACAGGTGCTACCATTCACTGAGCATGTACTATTTACAGTACATACTCATAGAACAGCTCAGTTGGTGGCTGGCATGGTGGTGAGAGGTGGGCTGTGCCAGTTGCTGGCTGGGCATGGGTGGGAGTGAGTGGGGTGGTCTTATACTGCCCGGTTGGGGGTGGGGGCCACCAGACCACCAGGGCTACAATGGTTCTGTTTTTGTTTTTTTTAATTTGGAAACGTTAGACATGATAATAATTTTGGTTTGGAGATCGGTGCTGTGGGTGGGTCCATTAGCCTGTAAGAGCTAATATTTACAAATATCGGGATCAGGACTGTTGGGAGGGTCCGCTAGCTCATAAAAGCTGATATTTACAAATATCAAGATCAGGGCTGTGGGGGGGGGGTCACTAGCTCATAAGGGCATCTTTTTTCAGTACTCAGGGATCAGAGCTTTGGGGGCCTGGTAGCCCATGAGGGCATATTCATTACTACAATGGGGACACACTGGAGCAACCCCCAGTGGATGACAAAGTAAATCTACACCAGCTCATAGCTGGTGTAAATGTGCTTTGACAGATGTCCTCTGGGGGGTTGTTTCAGAATCCCAAATTAGGGGATGTGGCAGTCAGCCTTTGTGAATAGGGTGCAACAGCTGCCATAAATTCCCTTGCGCCAGGTTGCATAGGGGTTTATGGGGCAACAATGGCACAAGTCATCTTTGGCGCCAGCAGCCTGAATCATGTCACAGGCTGCTTTGGAGAATCCCAAATGATGCAACTAATGGTGCAAAGTGTTTCTTGCATCATTCCTGTTGGCACAAGTTACTTTGCGCCATGTGCAACCTTTTGAGAATCCATCCCAGAATGACATCATGTATGCACGATGAAGCAACCATGGCAGTGAGAGCTTTCCCAGGAGGTGCGCAGCACCGGAAAGAATAGTTACAGCCTGCGATACAGTAAGCCTCTTTAAGTACTGAGGGAAGCTTTTCTTTTTTTTTTTTTGTCACAGGATACTAGTAATGGTTGCCCGTACTTTATAAAAGATTGTGTATGTGCAACCATAGAAATACAAGGTTGTTTTTTTTTATCTCAAGGTTTCCATGGTAATAAGACCTCTCGAGCTACATCTCGATTGAAAAACAGCCTTGTTGTGTATGATTGCTCATACACAATCTTCTTTGTTTTCAACGGTTCTCTTTTTGTGGACACCTTTTTGTAAAGTTCTGTTTATGAAACCAGTAATTTGGAGTTTTTACTATGTCATGGTTTGTGTACAGAATACTAATCATGAGCCACTGAGCTATCAGAATCATGCTTCGCATTGTATACACAAACCACGACATAAACTCCAAATCATTGGTTCCATGAAAAGTACTGTAATAGAATGATACCCATAAAAACAAAACAAGAATCTTTCCCATCCTCTTTAAGCAAAATTGATAGAAAAAATGGACATTTCCTAGGGATCAATGCCGGGTTGAGAGGCGTTGACCATCCGAGGTGCAGCTAAGGGCCATAATCCACAGCAAGGGTATTACTCCCATGGAAAAAAAACAGTTATAAGGGCATTACTCTGAGTGTAACTTTAATCACATTAGTTTAAAAAAGGCAGTTTTAATTCACAGAAGACTGTTTATAAACATGCACGCTACTGTGAGCTGCACTGGGCATTGCTAAGGAATTAATATCCAGCACAGCAGCCAATCAGAGCACACGCTACCCTTATGAATAATTAATTAGACTTGCAATTTATAGTCACATACATCTGAACAGATCTTATTTGAAAGCCATAAAAAGGTCAATGATTGCACACATATTGCCCAGGCTGACTGATGAAAGGTACAGCACAGGGCCAAATGTTACGTGTCTGGCATCTAGGGAAACTGTAATCTGAAATTTAAATGCACAGCAAGTTCCAGAGCTCTATTTGGGGGATCACTAGCTGCATAAACTCTAGACCACCAAACATGTTATAACAAAATATAATTTTTTTTACAGATTCCAGTTGCAACAAGGCTCTAACTGCTCCAACAGGATTAGAGAGTGATGAAAATTAATGTCCAAGGCAATAAATGGAAAAGGATTCCAAGCAGATGTATGACTCAAGAAAGGACTTTATCATACGTCTAGAAGCTGAAAAACAAGAGACTCTGCCAGACCATTTAAAATGCGAACAGAATTTTTAAACAAACCCGGGATGTGTGCTGAATATGATATTAATGCATTGAAAATTAAGAGGATACCATCAACCCAAAATGCCAGACATAGGTCTTTTTAAATAAAATGGGAATATATAGATATATGTATACATACTCAGGATAGGCCACGTATGCTGTAACATCTCATTTACTGGGGGATCCTGCATCTACACAATTTTATTGCTAGGAGCACCAAATCAAAAGAAGGTCAAGAAGCATGCTTAAGGTCACATTGAGAGTCAGTGACTTTGATGGGTATATACCAGTGACCTCTTAGTTCCCAGTTCTATGAAGAAACCACATGACCATACCAAAAAGCATGTTCTCAACAACAGATTAAAATGAAGATATTGCCAGAGGCACTAAACTTAGAATTTGGATCAGCAGAGCCCCAGTAGGCATCTTGCCTGCCCTAGAATTAGATTTCTGATTTGCTTTATTGTAGAAATTTGTTTTTGTGACCTTGATTTCACTGCCTATAAAAAAATCAAGATTTGGCTACAGCCAACAATAGCTGCTTTGGCTTGGCATACCTAATGTTTAAGGTTGTATTGCACTTGTAGTTTGCTGTGTAATACAATACAATTTTGCACATTAAGGAAATATAGAATCAGATGCTGTCATCTTTGGGAAGCTCCATTAGTGGCAGAAGTCTTCCATGCTGTTAGCTCAATCTGCCATCCAGACATGCATACACACAAGCAACCACAAAGCATTAGCATATCAGTCAAAAGAAAGGGACAGCAACCGGCTCAGTCTCTCCTTTTCCCACCTTGGCCAGCTGCCATCTGAATGAAAGGGAGACAGGGCATGCTCATAGAAATCAGCTGATTACTATAAGTGTGCACTGCCAGTCTTTCGATGTAGCCTTCTGAAATGGAGAAAGGAGGATCAGTACAAGTCACCAGCCCTTTCTTCCAACTATAAATAAATAACACATTTTATTTATAATCCAGGGCAGGTTGTTGGTTATAGTCTCATAGAAACACTGAATTCGTTGGCAGATAAGGACCGCTTGGCCCACCTAGTCTGCCTATTTTTCCCTGCCTACAGTATCATTGAAGACCCTACTTGATCTTCAGCTCCTCCTCCTCACCACTTTCTTTCCACTAAGATTTCTTTATGCCTATCTCATACATTCTTGAACCCCACCAATGTTTTTGCCCCCACCACTTTGGATGGAAGACTGTTTCAGGCATTCACTACTCTTTCTATGAAGAAGTACTTCGTCACATCCCTCCTAAATATACCCCTGTCCAGTTTCATTGCATGTCCCCTTGTTCTTGAGCACCTTTTTTTCTGAAAAATACCTCCCCTTCTTTACCTTAGTTACACCTGTGAAGTTCTTAATGGTCTCTATTATATCCCTCTCTCCTCTCTTCCAGGGTGTACATATTTAAGTACTTTAGTCTCTTCTCACACAGCTTTTGATGCCGACCATGCACCATTTTAGTTGCACTCCTCTGGATCGCCTCCACTCTATGTCCTTCCAGAGATGTGGTCTCCAGAACTGGACACAGCACTCAAGGTGTGGTCTTACCAGCAATTTATACAGAGGCAACACCACCTCCCTCTTTCCGCTGGTGATAATCCTCCTTATGTACCCCAGCATCCCACTAACCCTCCCAACTGCCTTGTCATACTAGCTGGCCACCTTTAAGTTGTCAGATATAATTACCCCAGGTCCCTTTCCTGTTTAGTAGTCATCAATACTTCTCTATCCATTTTGTACTCCCCCTGGGTTTCTGTGCCCTAGGTGCATGATTTTGCACTTTGTAACACTGAAACCCAGCTGCCATACACATGATTACTCCTCATGTTTCATTAGGTTTCTGCTCGTTTTTTTTCCACTTTCCTGGAGTATCAGCCCTATTGCAGATTTTGGTGTCCTCTGCAAAGAGGCAGACCTTCCTTTCCAGCTTCTCTACAATATTACCTATAAAGACATTTAAAAGGACCAGTCCCAGTACTGATCACTGAGGCACCCCACTGGTCACCCTTCCTTCCTCTGAGTGAACTCCCTTTAGCACCACCCTCTGTCACCTGTCCCTTAACCAATTTCTTGCCCACTTTACCACCTTTGGACCCACTCCTAAGCTACCCAGCTTGCTTACTGGTGTCCTATGAGGAATGGTGTCAAAAGCCTTATTGAAATCTAGGTAGGCCACATTCACAGCTCCACCCTGATCTAACTCCCTGATCACTCAGACAAACAAACTCTATCAAATTTGTTTGACAGCCCCCCCCCCCCCCCCATGAATCCGTGCTTCCTCGTGTCTTCAACCCATTGGATTCAAGATATTCTGCAGTCCTTTCCTTCAGCAGCAATTCTGTTAACAATTGAGAGTTCATTAATAAAACACCTTGTTTTACTAATCTGGTTACAGGTGAGAAATTCGATATATGGAGATTTATAAATTGTGCCTCTACCTACATAATGTACCTTGTCACTTGCGATTGTGGTAGTTATTGTGTAGGTCGGATGAAACACGCGTTCAGGTAGAGAGTGGAGGAGCATTTGAGGGCCATTACTAAGCAGGATTTGAGTTATGTACAGTAACTGAGCTCATGTTTGGAACTCTGGACTACCTGGCCCACATCAGAGGACATTTATCAATATAGAAAAGATATCGGTGAGTCCATGTGGTGGGGATATTGATTTGAGGCTAGCACACAGTGAGGCATTTTGAATTTTTAAACTGCATACCATCACTCTGCCAGGTTTGAATGATAAATTTGAATTAGCTCCATTTTATGAGTTCCTTTGCATTACTGTTAGTCCTTTGAAAATTGATAGTTTTAGTGTGTTTGTGGGCCTTTCCCACAGCAAGTCATGTCTTCTATGTATGTGTGCTGTTACACATTTTTTCAGAAACCTATTTTGATTCAAGTCACTTTTTTATGTGTTTCAGGCTATGTTACATGGAATTTTTTCATGTTATCCTTAGAAGATATATTATGATGAGATGTATTTCAACAGTATTTTGTATGTTTAAGCTCTTTGCACTGTTTTCACTATTCACTGTTTAGTGTTGCACTTCATTTTGGTACTTTTCCTTTAAGACATATGATTTAAAAGGGATGATGTTGAGTACCTGTATTACTTTTTGACAAAGCGCACATGCGTGACACGTTGGGGTTCTGTCATGCTGCTTGAATTTACCTGTACTTTGCTGTGGAATGAAATTAAAAACCACTTTGCACTTTTTGGTATTGTTTGAAGTGGATTTTTTTTGTTTAGTAATGCCTCATTCTTTTTCATGGGGAGTGTGCATGGTTTTATACTTTTAATTTTATTAAGTTTTCCACCATCGATGTCAGGCTGACTGGCTTATAATTGACAGTCTCCTTCCTGCTACCACTTTTGTGAAGTGGTACTACATCTGCCTTTCTTCTGTCCCCCGGAACCACTCCTGCTTCCAGTGAGCTGTTAAACAGAACTGTCAGAGGTGCAGTCTCAAAAATGAATGTCCTAAGTATCTACATACACCTTTAGCCTGTAAACCCCACAGGAAGTGCAGTTATGATATAATGGCCCACATCCTGGAGCATCTCAAAGCACTCATGTAATGTTATACATCATAAATCTGTTTGTTTTTTCTACCTCCCACTGGACTCACCCCTAGTGTCTGCTGACACTACTTCTTCACATGACACTAGGAGGTCCACTGCCGTGTTCCAGGGTATCCTACAATGGGGGTCTTCTCCAACTCTCACCAGGAGGAGGACAGAACCTTGCTCTACAGCATCATCTGAGGCACCCTGAACTGTGATACACTGAGGGGACCACTGGTAAAGGGGATACAGACTCCTTCATTTGCCATGACAGGCCAGGTGGCATTTCTGTTCTTGCCCTTCCCTCCATCCCACCTCCCATTGGAGTATGCCCTCTTCAGTATCACAGCAAGGGGCACACTTTCTTAATGGTTCATGTCTTCATCCCCCAGCAGGAGGGCAGCGTCCTCATGGATGCTCCTTCACTCTTCTTGCAAATCTGTATTCTTGGTATCAACAGGCCTAGGTTGCCAGCATGCCAGGCAGATAAATCAACACTCAGTACCACAGAGCTGGCCTTTGTAACATTTAAAATAATGCTTGGGTATGTCTAATTAAGAGAAAACACTTCAGTGTTATTGGTATTTTATTTCTTTCACCTTATCTAAAAACATAAAATAGTCCCTAGAATGTTAGGAATATTTTGCAAACAGAATAATGATGGGATGTAGGGAGTTGTACATTTTGAATATGGGATGGAAAGCTTTAACATCTGGATAGGAGTGCACATTTTTGAAGGTGGAGTGTACATTTTATGAGCTGTATTGAAAATCTTAGGGTGCAGCAAACTAATTTTGGAGGGAGTACAGTGCACAATTATGGAAGGGCTACAGGGCAAATTTTGAGAGTGTTGTGGTGCACAATTTTTGTGAGGGGTGTAGGGTGCAAATTTTAGGATGGGAAAAGAGTGCATGTCTTTGAAGAGTGTGGGGATATAAGTTTAAGAAATGGTGTAGGGCATGAAATACAGGATGGGTATGAGGCACAAATGTTGGAAGAGGTATGGGGCATAAATTCTGACATGCATATAGGGTGCAAAATTCTACAAGGGAGCAAATTTTAGGAGAGATGTGGTGCACAAATTTATTGGTGGGCTGCAGATCAAATGTTGAGAGTCTTATGGGAACAAATGTCTAGAGTGGTGCAGGGCACAAAGTTAAGGAGAGGTATAGGGTGCAGAATAAAAGAGGGGTGTGGGCCCACATTTTTTGACATTGCAGGATCTAAATTTCAGATGGGGAAAATACTGAGGGGTATAGCACATAGCTTTTGGGATAGGTGTGAACTGTAGCTCTCAAAAGGAGGATAGGATATAAATTTCAGGAGGGTTGTGGAATGCAAATATTGAGGGGTGTGGGGTGAACGTTTTTAAAGGGCATAGAGTGAAATTGTTGAGAAGGGTGTGAGTCAAATTTAAGAAGGGTAGAGAGCTCAGAATTTAGCAAGGGTGTGGACACAAATTCTGGGAAGGATGTGAGGGACAAAATTTAAGAGGGTGTAGGGTGAAACTTTGACAGGACTGCAAGACACAAATTTTGAGAGGAGTAAGAGTCCAATTTTTTCAAATGATGCAGGGTGAACATTTCTGGAAATGTACAAGGCACAGTGTTCGGAAGGGCGGAGTATGTGTAATTTTGTATTACTTTGCATATGCTGGATATGTCCGCACTACACCAAGGCATAGCTGACTTCCCTGATGACACATATCATAACATATTGCTTAATTAAATTAAATGTGTTTGTGGAGCAAACACATGTGGCAATGGCAAGTGTTTCCTGAAAGAGCTGCTGCGTGCAGCTTTACAGGGAAATGTCTGAGCAGAAGGTGTGCACATCTCTCCATTACAGCACTGAAACTGTAAAGCCACCTCCACACAGCAGCAGTTTCAAAAATGATTTTAATTTACTTCAAATACAGATTTTAAATTGTGGTGGACAATAAGATTGCTTAAATTACAATTTATTTTATGTGTGGGAGTAAGAAAACTGTCACCAGTCTTGGATTTATGTTGTGTATGTATTGATATATATGTTACAGAGAACATGTACTATGATCGTGTGTGTGCTTGGACTTGACACAGTGATGTTGTACTAGGATGACATCACAGTTCAAGGAGGCCAGTAACCAATCAGCTTCTTAGAAACCTTTTCTGCTATTGTATAATTTTAATTTTTTGTAATGTATGATTTTTAGGCAATTATATTTGTGTGATGACGTTTCCTGGTTTGCATAACGGGATCCAAATCATTGGTTATTCTGTCATAACCTCAAGGGTATGGAATGTCATCAAACAATCAGATCCCAGGAAATTTCAGACTCATCTTGTAAGACTTGCACAAAGTTTTGCTCCCAAGTTTAATAATAATTTAAATGCATTAAACATTTGAACAAAATTTGTCTGAAACTGCAATGGAGCATACACTCCCACAATTTGAAGACGTATGATATTTCAAAATATGGTGGGATTTCAGAATGCCATGGGTGTGCAGAATTTCCAAATACAGCAAGCATGGCAATTTCAGGCAAAGCATACAATTCCAAGATGCAGGGAGGATGTAAAATTTCAGAATGTAGTACAGGTATGACTTAAGAGTGTACTGGGGATATGCAGTTTCAGAATTTGGTGGGGTCAAACAATTGTTAAATGTAGTAGAGGTGTTAATGGGAATGGGAATTTAGAATGCCGTCGGGCCACAACATTGGAATGCACTGGGGATGTGACTTGGGAATGCAATGCAAATGTAACTGACTTTAGAATAGGACTGGAGGCACCTTGACTTGAGAATGTAATGGGGATGTGGCTTTGGAATATGGCAGAAATGCAATTTAAGAATGTGGTGGGGACACAACTTTGGAATTTGGCAGGAATGTGGCTTTTAATGTGGAGAGGATGGAACTTCAAACTGTGAAAGGATCCATATATTTTAATACAGTGGGGACAGTTACTTTCTGAATGTGGTAGGGATGCTTAATTTCAGAAAGTGGTGGAGATATGCAGTTTTGGAATGTGGTGAGAGCAATTTCAGAAAGTGATTGAATGTTGTTTTGGAATACAGTGTTGGCAGGAATTTAAAATGTGACTTGGGCAAAATTTTGGAATACAGTGGGGGTATGAATTTGGAATGTAGTGAAGGTGCCATTTTGGAATTCAGTGAATAGAGTGTTTCAAAAAGAAGCGGGGAGTGGGACACGACTTTGGAAAGTAGTACTGTATGCAATTTCAGAATACCATATTTTAAAACTTTACCCCACTAGTGTCTGGAATTACATAAACTTGCCATATTCAAAATATTCATCCTTAAACATATTGTAAAAGTGCATTAGCATTCTGCTCTAGCTTGGATTCAAAGTTACCTCTACGGCCACACTCAGCTTGTGAAATGGGCGGGATCCCAATCAGCTCCAAGGTCCATAACCCAAGGTGTTCCCCAAGGCTCCATACTTGATCCTCTACTTTTTTCTTTATACATTAACAATCTCCCTAATAACTGTGGTGGAGCCTTAGTCCACCTCCATGCAGATGATGCTGTCCTCTACTGCTCCTCCTCTAACATAGACTGGCTCAATGCAAAGCTGGAATCCAACTTTAACACCTTTAAGGATTGGTTCTTTCAAAAGCAACTGGTTCTTAACACTAAAAATACTAAGTGCATGTTGTTCTCTAGATCACCAGCATGAACCCTCCTCCGTCTGTTTGTGCTCTCATGTACTGGGACTACCCTTGAATCTGTTGAGTTGTTTAAATACCTGGGAGTCACCTTGGATCCCTCACTAACACTGGATGCACATGTAACAGCCCTCACCAAAATCCTTAACCAAAAAATGGGGGTCCTTTTCCGCATTCGTCCCTTCCTTACTTCAACTGCCTGTTCCAACATTGCGGATGCTACCCTCTTGCCTCTCCCCTTGTATGGTGCCTCATTGCTTCTCTCAACCTCTGCAACCATATCATCTTTCACAGGTCTAGTACAGAGTGGGTAGGTTTGCCCCGTAACCCCATGCTCGTCAGCATCATTGTGATATCCTGTCTGCCCTGGGATGGTTGCCTTATGAGGTCAAACTGTGCTATGCCACCCTAAGCTTTGTTCACAAGTTAGTGCACTGATTCATGGCCCCCATCTAGCTATCACCCAATGGCAACTTTCCCAGCGTACTCTCAGATCTGCGTCCCTACCCCTTTTCATGGTGCCAAACCTGCATCTCTCTGTGGCATGGAGATCATTGGCCTTTTCTGCTGTGTCCTCCTGGAACTCATTACCCTCCTCAGTCCTAGCTTGCTATTTGCTCCCTCAAATTCAGTGCTCACTGCAAGCTCATCTAGCTGCCCCACCTTGCTCCTGCTATGAATGACTTCTGGGCTTTCGACCTCTCCACTGCCTGTGTGCTTAGCATCGCTGAATTTCTCAATTAGGTACCATGTTATCTGTACAATCTGAATTATGTACAGTATTATCTGTAAATAGGGTTTGATGATTATGTTACTGTCTGCCATAGTATTCTCTATGGTACTGTTATCTATACTAGCGGTTCTTAACTGTAGTAATTATGTTCTCTGTACATTTTTTTATGCTAATTGTGAATGTCTGTATGGCATAATTGTGTTGTATTGTGACATGTTCCTGTAATTATATTAGATGGTCTTGTTATTGCAATTGTCATACCTGTATGGTTTTCTGTGTCATCTATTGCACTATCAATGTACAGCACTTACCAAGTTGCCACTGAAAAAGGGACTGTCTTGTCTCAGGGGGCCTAACTGGTTACCATAATTCAATAAATAAAATAAAATAAATAAATTACTGCAGCACTTTGAAACCACAATGAAAGCTACATCCTAAAAGTGTTCATTTTCCACATTTCAAAAATGTGTCTCTGCTGTATTGTAGAATCCCATCAGCCCATTTCATTCCAAAAGCTTGTCATTTCTACATTACAAAACCACATCTCTTCCACATTTTGAAGTCACACAAACCCACTGCATTTAAAGGGAAAGTCCCCACAACCTACAATATTTGTGATATACCTGTGTAGTTTTTAGACATGAGCAATGATTCCTTCTCCTGCATCCCACTAATTTTATCCTAATTTAAATATAAATGAGGTTGTTTCATTCTGTTTTGCCCTAGTGTGAAAACTATTCTGTTTCCACTGCAAAGGTTATGATCCCACTCATGCAAGGCATCATGGGAGTTGATGATGCATACCTGTACAAGTCAGCAGAAGTTACATTCTCATTCAGTTCTGTTACATGTCTTGTGAAGTTGCTGTATTCTCTAAAAACATTGTTTTCTAACTCAGATACACTTTACTGCACAGAAAACAGCAAGAGCCCTATATTCACAACTTTGTCCATGTCAAAAATCAAGTTTGCCCGTGCAAACTGGGCTTTATGCAGAAGCACAATATTGAAAAGCCCAGCTAGCATGAGCAAACTCGATTTGCATCTGGACAAAAGACAGAGGGGAAAGCAATGAAAAATGAAGGGCTGGGGACCAGAAAAATTTACAAATAAGTAACGGGATGGTGAATAGGATGGGGGAGGGACCACCAGACCACCAGGGAGCTTTACAAATTAACAGGATGACAATTGGGAAGTGGAGGGACCACTAGACTACAAGGGAAACTTACAAATAAGTAATGGGATGGTGACCGGGGGGGAGGGACCACCAGACTACCAGGGATTTTATTTTTATTAAATGGGGAAGGTGATTGGAGACCAGGGGAAGGGGAGGGACTACTAGACTACCAGGCAGATATGTTTTATTTATTAACGGACTAGCAATCGGTGGGGGGGGGAGGCAACTAGCACCAGGGCTAGATAGCTCTAAGGAAATTGTCAATCAGGGGTGCAGTGCCATGTAGTACAGCCTTGTTCCCTGTGCAAATTGGCCCATAATGGGCATGCAAATGGCCCCTTAGTGCCTTGCATGCCCAATGGGCTCATTTGCATAGGTCACTCTGAATATGGGGATTTTTGTCCAGTTGCAAGCCATTGTGCCACCCTGTTGCTGAGGCTATGTCTGCCCAATGTTAGGTGGCTTAGCACTGGGTCTCATTGGCCCTGTATTCAGTGGAATAGTGCTGATATGCTGTTCTACTGAACATAGCAGTTTTGGACACATGGGCAACTGCAGGGGATAGCGTAAAGTTTTGCCTTCTGCTTTTCCCAGATTTGAATATCAGGCCCCAGGGCACCTACTATACATTGAAAAGTTTTATGGCCAGCATATGACAAGAGCATAGAGACTGTAGAAGACAGCAACAGCACTGACTAATATAGTGTAACTACTGCAGACTTTAGCACTAAAACATCATAACATTCCAGGATGCCTTAAATGAGTCAGGTTATGACCCTTGCAATGTAGTCAAGCAGGTTTTCACACCAGAAAAATACCATCATGTACATTTAAATTCAAATGAAATTAGGAATCTGCAATAGAGGCCATCCTTGTCTATGTCTACAAATTACAGAGGTAAACAGAATAAAAAGCTGAGGGGGCCTTCTCTTTAAAATCTGCATCCCTGCTGCATCCTGAAACCATGCTTCCAAATTGTTCTGAAATCATTTCACATTATATTTTTGAAATTGTATACATGTTGCATACTAAATCCACTCTCCTGTTCCATTCTGAAACTACACATTCTAGCTAGATAATATTCCAGAACTACATTAAACTCTGTATTCTGAAATTGATCCCCAATTACATTTCCAGATTCTGCACATCTTTTACATTTTGAAAATAAATTCACCCAACAAACAAGGAAAAATTACAATCTGTTACCTTTCAAAACTGTATGAATGCAACTGAAGTGGTGGAGCAATAAAATTCTACATTAGGAGATTTGGCTACATATACAAATTATGTTATATATGTTGTGACATATTTAACAATGTGTGCTAATATTATCTTCATCTTCAAATGTGAGCTTGAATGTATTTTTTAAATATTTACTGCAACTACAGTTTTATTACTTTTGACAGGCATAAGTCATACAGTGTCACTGGCATGAGGACTGGCTCTGTAAGCTTTCTACCTGATATCAGAGACCTTATCAGCAGTTCTTTGCTGAAACCAGCTACCAGCTTTTTTAATGAGCAAAAAATTTAGGGTATCAAAAAGGCTGTAACATAAATGAAGTAACAGAGACATCTGAATTTTGATGTGTTGCTTACTGGGCAAGCAGCTACTCCTAATTTTAAAATTATTTCTGTTTTAAAAGTTGGGAGTAGTTCCTTTTTAAGCATATTCTGTGTGTATAGTAGCACATACAATAGTGTTATTTGTTTGATTGTCCCACTAAAATAATTTAATTTGGTGTTTTATTAAAAAAACACAAAATAAATTAATATTTTTAAACACAGCATTGACATTGTGTGTCTCTCAGTGAGTGTATTTCTCTAAGGAATTTAAACAATATTAGTTTAAATAAACTAAATAAATAAAAAAATAAAATGACCTTATTTTAAATCTTGAAACTAGCATTTTATAACTTCAAAACAACAATAGCGGCATGATATATGCAACTGATCAAGCGTCTTCTAACAAAAGCATGCTAGGACTGAAATTTAAAAGTGGAATCAATTAAAAAATGCAGTAGGATTTAGGGGCAGTCAAGTCCATATTTTAATTAACATAATTTTTGCTTGGTCTGTCTAGGGAAGAGTTGATAGTGCTCATTAAAAATAGCACTGTTATCATTATTCTATTTATTCTTACTGTAATTTGAGTGGAAAAAGAAAATCTAGTGATATCTGAAAACTATCACCATCATCAGTAGCTTCCTCACCTGAAATACACACTACTCTGTAGACTGTACACATCTGGCTCAGCAAAATACAATATAGTCAACATTAAACTTTAACTGAAGTAAATTTCAAACTCATTGTTTAATGAGTTTCTTTTTGGCTGTTTTGGATTTCAGTTTTGAGTTTTTAAGGGTTAAGTATATATATTCATGTGATCTATACATGTTAAACTATTTGAAGTGTAGCAGAAAATAATTTGATGCAAAATGGCTAACAATACATTGCCTAAAAGGCTGGAAAAATAACTGAGCATCATGCTTCAAACTAATTTCTATTGAGTTTTTGACAATGAGTTAACTCATTAGCATTGAAGTTGCTTTAACACTTAATGCTGTCTGCATTGCATTATACAGTATGAACAAATAGTAAACAAAGTACTGCTGCTTAACGTGTCTGGAGTACTACTGTAGTTTACAGTTCAATAACAGTATATATTTTGTGTCTGCAGGTTAACAGCATGATCACTGGATATATATTTCTTAGTTTGTACTATTATATAAAATACCCTGTAAAGATGTCACTTTATTTTGTCAGGGGTTTACTTGTGCATCTATACATATTTTACCCTTGTGGTTAATTTAAAATGCAACATCATGCTTCAAATTTGCATCAACTGTTTTTTTTTAAACTGGCTTTATCTTAAAATAAATTAGATAAGATTGCACGCTATATCAAAGGTATATTTTGGATTGTAATATAGATCACATTTCTGATTTGTTATTTTCTCTGTTTTGCACATTATACAATTCTAAGTGTATATTTGGAAACGTTTTTATTGTAGTTATTTTCTTTGCACCCAAAGGTAACATTACTATTACAGTTCATATCAGACACTATTACTACCTTGTGTTTGTAGAAGTTCAGTTTCATCCCCATTCAGGACTGAAGAGTTGTAATGAATGTTTGTCTTGTGGTTTTCACTCAGTGGTATCTTCTTTTAAAAGAGGTTTGATGCATTTTTAAAGAGGGTTTCTCAAAAATGTGTGCTCAGAATGTTCCAAAAAGGGAGATTATAAATTATTAGGAATCCCTCATCCAACCAGAACTGTTGTCCATTTTTTCCTAATACTTGTTTGCTGAAATTTAGGATTTTTCAAAAATCTGTTATCGTTTCCAATTGTCTGAAAACTCCTCATAAAGATACATACACTATAAATCACTTTTACAAATAAACAAACAATGTATCCCATAAAAACCACGCAAATGAAGACGGTGTGCTCAAAACCACTCTGTCATTATCACACCAGATAGAAAAGTGATAGATAAGAATTACCAACTGCATTTAATCAACAGCTTATAAAATACACCATTTGGTATCAGCGCATGTTCTGGCACACCCAGTTTTTGCCTCTTACATTTTTTCTTGATGCTGTTTCTAATCCTGTCTATGTGCTTCTTTCATGATATTTATGGTGCTGTGGACTGACTGCACTTCTTTGTTTGCACAGTTTTGACATGGAACCAACAAAAAGATCAAATAAATTAAAAAAAATAATTTCCTAATAACAGTAAGTCCCTCTGAGGTGTTCTATAGTGAAAGCATAATTACTCTTAGCACTCCTTATTCTCCTTTGATTTCTGTTCAAGATGCATAATTATAAAATGGTCATTAAAACAAGCAGTAAATCTGAGAAAATCATTGGTCAGACAATATCATCTGACCACTGATTAATGCTTATTATACAATGGCTCTAAAAATACTGTATCCTGATTGGCTGGCTGGAATGATTTACAGCATGTAAATTGTGCCATCACCCCATGGGAGGAAGTGCCAGCCAGTTACTGGTAACAAACTTCAGAGCCACCAGCCACCATATTGTTTTCTCAGGTAACCAGAATGTGTGAAATTTAAATTAAAAACATAAAAATGTCTCTCTCCTACTTTATTGCATTGTATAATCGCAATATACCAGAAGAGGGTGTAGGAGATGGCCATCACCCACACCATCTTGTGGTATATTGCTTAAGTATACTAACAGTTGCCACACTGATGTTCTTCTAAGGTCACATAAAGCCTGATCTGTCAAAAAGTAAAATCCCTGCTTTCATGTTTTCTCACTGAAAAAGCAGCCATTGAAAAAGCCACCAAAGCAAGTGAAATTTACCAGAATGAATGTCACAGGAAAATACAACTTTAATACATATTGTAAATGAATAGGTCTGTGACCTGAAGTCATTAAATGTAATGCCCAGTATTAACTGTTTAAAAACAAATATCCAACTATTTAAAATGAATTAGAGCATTGTTTAGAACTGTCAGTGGCTTACCGCCATTAACTTTTACACAACACAGTTCCAGACTTACTGTCTTCTCAATATTAATGTTGTTAAAAAAGTTAATAGTTATACAAGGTAACTTACAGCCTTTTGAATGTTGTTGAAAATTTTCATGTGTTTCACAAATGTTTGTTTGATGCAGGGCTTAATGAAATTCAATAACTGGTGGTTGTGGCATGGCAGCAAGCCGCTGAATGTACTTTATTCTAAATAAGTAAAAAATTAAAACAATCAGTTGTTTGCACAGAAAGGATTTCCCAAGTGCACACAAAACGTTAGGAATGTTATGGACAAGTTTGAAATGTTTCTGCAATTCTGTTTGATGCAGGACTGCATTCATGCTGGTTGCTTGTGATTGCGGCTTCCGTATTAGTTGGAAAGAAATGCTTGTCTGCATGTACAGTATGTGAGACTTGTTACAGATTAAAAAGATTTTTGCATGAAATGTACATTTAATAAAAACAAATAATTCAACTTAGAAACAAATGTCACTTATTACCAATACATAAACAAAGTACACATTTACTTTTATTAAATGGAGCTACTTTGTTAGGCAGACATGTTCAGTGAAAATAAATAAAAAATAATGAATTAAAAACAGTTTGGAGTATTATTTAGACTTAAAAAAGGTGTCATTTTATAAGTGCAATAACCTGCTCCAGGGCCATGGGTATACTGGGCATTAATGCACTTCCCAGGTGGTTGGAGGTCACTCAGGCTTCACCCTCATGCCTCACAATGTACCTGGGGCTTGCATTAATACCCAGTATACCCATACTCTGTCATGGATTATAGCTTACCTATTATATTGATGTAAAAACTACATGTGGTATAACTTTTTGCAATTAATTTCTATCTTTTTTAAAGTTTCTTTAATATTAGATTCACACATCTTTGGAATGACATTTCAGTACTTCTTGAGGCAAAAAAGAAATATACCCTGTTGATGTGAAAGCTCAGCAAACCACATGCACAGAGACTATGATTTACAACAACAATTTAAAGGATTTGACTCAACAGTGGGGCATACTACATTTCAATGTCATAGCTTAACACATGTCTGAGATATGGGCTACCAAACAGTACAGTCTGCCATATCTCTGCATGTAACAGTAGGGCAAAACCATTGTCATGAGAATGAGAATACAAGTCAGATCACGTCACTGTGCAGTGCAATTTTAGTGCATTGTTGCAATGGGTTTTATGCTTCCCAGAATCTGGCGCAGCTTGCTGCCTTGCTATAATCTGCTTGTTGATTCGTTATATGTCCAACAAAAACTGAAGCATCACTCTGAGACTAGCTGATAATACCTGAAAGGAATGCACCCTCTCAAATACTACAGTAACATATAGGTTATCATGCACATCATAATATTCTTTACTGTTACTGCTATGTATTCCCCTGATGTTATGACAAACAAATTATTGCTCTGATTAATTTATTGTTATCCATTTGTCCCTAAGTTTATTCCTCTTTTTTCCACCTCTCCCCCTTGCTCCTTCCTCCAGGTCTGCATATCTGTAAATGAGACCTCTATGTTGGCCTGTATTGCTTACCTGGTAAAATAACTTCAACAAATAAATACATATTAGATAAATAGATTTAATTTTAGCAATGAAAACTGTGAAGAGATGGCATATGATTACAAGTTACATCCTGTTGTGTCGTGAAATAAGATTGAGTTTCCTGAGAATACAAGACAAATTCTGTAATCATATCTCACATTTCGGAGGTCTCACCCTTCTAGCTTTAAATCTACTCAAATATGTACTTAAATTGTACAGTTTAGAGAACATTACTCGGAAATGAGCCATACCAAATTGCCCATTCCTGATATATGGGAAATCAAAAGACAGACAATGTCACACCTCATAATAACACTGGAAAAAGAAGTTGTCATAATCAAGAAAATAGGGGTTAAAATGTACATATTGACTAACATCAACCTGCATATAATTTTTTCTGCTATTGCATGACAGATATGAGTATGTGTGTTAATGTATATTTCCAGGATTACAACAATGTATTTTCTGCAATAATCATATGAAGGATGACAATGTTTCACATTTGGTGGCCCATATCATACCATTAACAAGAGCTAGAAACTTGAAGCTTAGTACAGTGCACACAAGGAGGGATGTGGAAAGGACAAGAAGGGACTTGGTAAGGTTGGAGGAATGGTCAGAAGTATGGCAGCTTGGATTCAATGCAAAGAAGTGCAAAATGATGCACCTGGGAAACAAAAACCCAGGGGAAGAGTACACAGTGCCAGGGGAGAGTAGTAACAATAACAGAAATGAAAAAGAACCTGGGGGCAATCATATCAGATGACTTTAAGGCTAGCAAGCAATATGAGAAGGCAGTAGGGAGGGCTGGGGGATATTGGGATGTATGGGGAGAGGCATCACCAGCAGAAAACAAGAAGCTGTTATCCCTTTGTACAGACAGTTAGTGAGACCCCATCTGGAGTGCTGCATCCAGTTCTGGAGACCCCATCTCCTCAAGGACATAGACATGATGAAGGCAGTCCAGAGGAGAGCAACTAAAATGGTGCAGGGTCTGCAAGAGAAGCAGTACGAGGAGAGACTAAAGGAGCTTAATATATATACCCTTGAGGAAAGGAGGGAGAGGGGGGACATGATTGAAACTTTTAAGTACCTCAGTGGAATCAACAAAGTCCAAGAAGGTAGCATCTTTCAGAAAAAGAGATGTACAAGAACAAGGGGTCACAATTTGAAGATGGGGTGACGGCTCAGGGGCATTGTGAGAAAGTATTTTTCACACAGAGAGTGGTGGACACATGGAACCACCTTCCTGAGGAGGTTGTGGGTCTAAAACTGTGGGAGAATTCAAGAGTGCATGGGACAGACATAAAGCAATTCTTGTGGGGGGGGTAGGAAGAAATGTGCAGTTGGTTATCTAGGATCTGCAGCTTATCCAGTAGGTAGGGAAATGAGCAGACTAGGTGGGCAAAGCGGTCCTTATCTGCCATCAAAGTCTATGTTTCTATGACCTTACCAAGTTCAAGACTCTAAGCCCAACAATTCTAGTTATTTTGGATGAATAATTTTTAATTTAGAAAGAGGGACCTCTTGAATGTGGCATAGTATTGCAAGTTATTAAATGGTTCTCTTCCTGCTTGAGATACAATTATGAGTTTCTGTAAACACAAGACAAAACTTGTAATTGTATTCATCATACCAGAGGTCCCCCTTTCTTACATTAAAAATAGCCATCCAATAGCTGCCACAATTGCAGAGATTGGAGAACTTTCCTTCAGAGTGAAGTATGTTAAATTTTGCATTCCTAGCTTTAAATATTGTTGAGATACGGACATCAAAGTTAATTGTCTTGTAATATGGCAAAAGAATCAGCACAGAAATAACATTTTTCTATTCATCTAAACATAACACATGTTCACAAAACAAGGAGGCATTAATTCCCTAGTAATGCCCGCACAGTACCATATCTGTCCACAGTAAAATTTATGCAGAGTAAAAAGTCTGCAAGTGATAAAGAAATTCCCACCCACGCACCCTCATGGTATTCATACCATCATGCCATATTTATTTTTGCACTGCTTGAGAATGAATAAACAAATATGTACTTGCGATGTCACATTTGCTTTATGTGGCGTGATGGGGATAGCTGCTTGCACAGATACACTGTACGGGGATAAAAGCGGCCACTCAGAGGTCTATTTGTGTGTTAGTTATACTCCTCAAAGTATTTCCTACACTGTTAGCGATCAGCTAATGAATATGCAAATTAGCTACAGGATTCTCACAGTGCATGTTTCCCATACCGCTTTAACGTTCTAACGTGTGCTTTTAATGCATTTCTGTGTGAATTGAAGAACAAATGAAACCAGTACAACTAATAATACAAAACAATAGTTTGAATCGTCATTTTTTATGCAATGCTACAGAAAACAAGAAAAATATTAGCAAATGTCGAACTAAAGAAAACATAAAGAACTATAAATGTTTCGAGAGTCTCTCTCATTTATTGTTTCAAGTCACTATCTGAACATAATTTTTGTACGTGCTTGCCATGTTACAAGTGCATTAGTCCACTCCAAAGTCGGGGTCTACTAGGGAATTAATGCATGGTTGGGTGGTTGGAGGCACTCGACCATCAGCCTCATGACCCAATAACCCCCACAACCAGGTATTAATTCCCTAGTAGAACCCTCCTTTGTTGTGAAGTAATGCTTACACACTTCCCATTATCACAGGCATATAATTACAGGATAAAAAACATTGCTTTATTTATGAGCATACCTATCTCAGTCTATGATGGCAAACACTGGTGGAGCTGCAGTGCACTGTTTGCATGCATACCTATCTCAGTCTATGGTGGCAAACACTGGTGGAGCTGCAGTGCGCTGTTTGCGTGCATACCTATCTCAGTCTATGGTGGCAAACACTGGTGGAGCTGCAGTGCGCTGTTTGCGTGCATACCTATCTCAGTCTGTGGTGGCAAACACTGGTGGAGCTGCAGTGCGCTGTTTGTGTGCATACCTATCTCAGTCTGTGGTAAACACTGGTGGAGCTGCAGTGCACTGTTTGCGTGCATACCTATCTCAGTCTGTGGTGGCAAACACTGGTGGAGCTGCAGTGCGCTGTTTGCGTGCATACCTATCTCAGTCTGTAGTGGCAAACACTGGTGGAGCTGCAGTGCGCTGTTTGCATGCATACCTATCTCAGTCTGTGGTGGCAAACACTGGTGGAGCTGCAGTGCGCTGTTTGCGTGCATACCTATCTCAGTCTGTGGTGGCAAACACTGGTGGAGCTGCAGTGCGCTGTTTGCGTGCATACCTATCTCAGTCTGTGGTGGCAAACACTGGTGGAGCTGCAGTGCGCTGTTTGCGTGCATACCTATCTCAGTCTGTGGTGGCAAACACTGGTGGAGCTGCAGTGCGCTGTTTGCGTGCATACCTATCTCAGTCTGTGGTGGCAAACACTGGTGGAGCTGCAGTGCGCTGTTTGCATGCATATCTATCTCAGTCTGTGGTGGCAAACACTGGTGGAGCTGCAGTGCTCTGTTAAACTCAGTCCAGTAGAACACAGAAAAGAGTGCATAATGTACTCCAAGAAAAATGGCCCAGCACATAAAGTGCAAAACAATTAATAAAAAAGTACTCATAACAATTTAAAAATGTGCAAGCAGCAGAGTTCACCACACTCAATATTTTTTTTGCTGATGACACTTTCAAAAATGATGATATGCTATCTGCCAATACATTTATATAGTGAATACAATTAGTGAAAAAAATATGATTATCCCCCCTCCCCCCAAAAAACAAAAAAAAAAACCCAGAAGATTATATGATCTTCGTGTATTTACTTTTTGTACAAATGCATAGTAAACAAGAATGTCTTAAGCAGTTTCTCTCCCATTCAGTCTCAGTAAGATATATGTTTCTCGTGTCTCTGGATCTTGAACTTATGACAATAACTTTCACAAAACAAATCAGGTCAGAAGGCCTTCTCAAATGCAATATCTGCCACCTGGACTTATTTTACCACAGAACCAAGAAGTGGCAAAACAAAATTCCAACTCAGGCAAAGGCTGAAAGAATATTTAGTGACCCAGCTATATTGTAGCTAATTTAACTAGACATTCTGTGGGTCAATATGTTATTCTATTTTATTAAACCTTGTATATTTATGTACATTATTTTGTTTTCTTAAGCTTTAAATTTTCTTACATATTTTGCATATTAACTTTTATATGAAATGATATGTATTGTACATCTATTTTGAGTTTTTCTACTGTGTAAACTTCGTCTCACACCCGAAAATTGGCCCTCGGACTACTGTGCCTAACTGATTATTTAAAACCTAAATAAAATATAAAAATTACAAAAGCAGATAAACATGTAAAATGTGCAACACCAACATACAATCAAAAGCAATTAAGAACACATACAACTTGTAAAGCCAACATAGCCATTTCTGTGTCAGTTACAGTAACAGAAACTACTAATTGTTCAATGTGTGGTACATAGCTCAGTACTTGTGTATACTTATGAGCTTGGCTGTTACATGCTTGATGTTTTATGATTTAGACTTTGGCTTTTCTCTGTCTCCCACTCTCAGTAGGATGCTGGGAAGGTGTAGGATGTAAGACTCAAAAAGATTATTAACACTGTGATTACCTCCTCCAACTCTGGAGTGTGTGACCAGTAGCATGCAGGAGAGGAAAAAAAACCCTTGGGGGAAACCTCCGAGGACCCATGGCTACTGATCAGCCCATCCTCTGGGCATACGAAGAAAAGAATAATCCTAAATATTTGTTGAGGTGTGGTTGTGATTGTGCATAAAGTACAAACTTGATGGTCAAAAAGTTGTATCTCCAAGTTCGATGGTTATCAGGAAAGTCAACTCAGGAAGATGAAGATTCCGGGAGATGGTAAAGGTCCAACTAGAATTGATGTCCAAATGAGAGAAGATGATTAATCCATGTCCAATGCAGTTGTATGGCATAAGGTGTAGGAGATACGTATGACTTCAGGATGGCTAGTGGAATATCCACTGAAGATGCACATGTTGGAGGAAGTAGAAATCCTAGGTTGTGAAACAGCCAGGGAATGTTGCTCAGCTAGGATGGTGGCGAGGTCGGAGTAGATGCAGATTGAAGGCTGCGTTGGACTAGTGGGAGTCAATGAAACATGATGGTATGAATGAGTATCTTGACACGAAGATAGCACCTCAAATGTCCGAAGTAGAGAGGTGCACTCTACTGATGTCCGGTGTAGGAAATTGGCTGAAACTGGAACAGGAAGGAAAGTGGATTTGCAGACACAGGCTAGCTGGAGCATGGACTCTCATGTAGGTGCATGTTTGCAAGGTTATATGCTCAGGCAATAGAGTAGGTCTCAGGAGGTTAGACTAAGGAGGGAGACCCCCCATGTGGGTCAGTAGCAGTGAAGATGAAAGTGCATTAAAGTACTGAGAAATTCCCCCCTCATGAGGCAAGACAGATTTGGGATGGCGAGACCACCATGTGGGTTTGTCATTACCAAATATGGTATGATCCTGAAGGAAGGAGGCAAAACTCCAGCTAGAGTCAGCTTGAGCAATAAGGAATGTCCTTTGTAGGAATGTCTGTATTGGGAAGGCTGACCCTTCCATGGATCACCTCGCTGTAGTACAAAGTGATGCATGAAGAGAAGCAAGATCCATGTTAGAATGGTGGGACCCCACATGGTCTGCCATTTCCGAAGTCTTAAATAGTTCAAGGTAAGAGGATGAGACTCTCCTGTGTCTTCTGTAATCCCATGGAAATGCAAGTAGGCCCCTCATGGGCATGGTAATAGGGATGGCGAGACCCCATGTGGTCCGCCATCACCATGCTATGAAATATTCCAAGGTTGGAAAGGCAAAGACCCACATGGGTCTGCCAAAAATGACTTACAGATAGGACCGAGCTATGAGTCAGGCCCCTTTGTGGGCATGAATGTTTGGGATGGCAGGACTCACGTGGTCCTCCATTGCCATAGTATTGTACTGACTGAAGTAAGGGTGATGGACCCTCTGCGGTCCACCATTACAGTATTAGTTATGGCATGATGCAGGGGAATGGGGGCCCATAGTGAGTCCACCTGCAGGAAAGGAGGTTAGAACAAAGTGTAGATGTCCCTTCATGGGCACGGATGGTTGGGATGGTGGGGCGCCACATGGTTCAACATCACCATATCAGTGAGTAGTGTGTGATAGGGATGGTGGGACCTCATGTGGCCTGCCATCGCCATTTCACTGAGTAGTGCATGATTGAGATGGTGGATCCCCACGTGGTCCACCATCATTAAGTATGGAGTATAGTATGATTGGGATGGCTGGACCACATGGTCCCCATTGCTAAAGTATAGGCTGCAAAAGGTAAGGATGATTAAGCCCCAGCAGTTCGCGAGCAATGAAATAGCATAGTTCCACGTAAGGAGGACAAGACCTCAAGTGTGTCCACCTACTGTAAATGTAAAGGAGAGTGAGCAATGAGTAGGTTCCATTCACTGGTATGTTGATTGGGATGGAGGGACCCCATGTGGTCCGGCGTCTCTATGGCATGGAGTAGAGTATGGTCGAAACAACTGGGCCCCCATGGTCCACTATTGCAGTATTATGCATAGTCCATGTAGGAGGGGGAGTCCACTTTAATGAAATGAGATAGATGGGCATTGCTGGCTTTGAATAAAATGGATAGGAGTATGACATATTCCGCTTAAGTTTTTCCAGACCAAGGCTGTAGCTAAGAAATGAATTATGGACACCATAACAAAAGTTATTATCTATGGCACTGTAACTACCCTACCTACAAACTACGGCACTAGCTGTTGTCCCCTCATATGCATTGGAGAAGTAAAGTAGATGCAAACCTTTGCTTCATCAGTCACTTGAGTACTATAGCTGCAATATGTGGTCCTTAGATGATGAAGATGATTGAAGTGGCCAATCCTCTTAGGTATGACCTTAAAAAAGAATACAAAGCCGGCCCGCCGGCGCAGTGGTTGGATTTCCGCTTCTGACGCCGGGCGACCTGGGTTCGGGAATGAGCTCAGGTCGTCGGAGGGCCGGGGGGGGAGAAGGATCGAGCGTCCCACGACTGCTCTCCTTCTCCGGGGGGAGGGCCCGGGATGTCGCCGATGCATGGGGACACCTGGTGGTGGCCAGGAGTACCTCAGCATAAGGGACAGAAAGGCTTCCAAGGGGTGGGACGGATGCTGGCGTCATTGCACGTTCCCGCCCCTTTAAGGGGAGAAAATCTCAGCCCGCCTCTCGCTGCCTAAATGATGCCCACCCCTTGGGCTGCTATCGGCTCCCCAGGCCGACTCCCATCCTATCCCATTGTTCATGGCACCCAAGAGGGGGATGGGTGCCATGTCTCCGCCCTGGGGGGTAATCCAGGGTGTCCCGGGAGTACGGCTCATGTGGGGATGCTGCAGCCGAGGGGTCCATGACCGGGCGGATGACCGGCGGAGAGAGGAGGGGGCACAAAAAGCATAAATTAAAGAAAAAAAGAAAGAATACAGGAATCCTCAGCTGTAGCTGTGCTGGTTTTATAAGGAAATATGGCAGAATGCAGAGCTGTGTTGCTGCCCCTTTAAATAACATTGTATGCTATGCAGCTAAGTGAGCCATTTAAATTTGGAATTGTACTGAAAGTGAAGCTGGTTTCAATCCACCACAACTGCACATCACTTTCGGCATATCTATCCTCCCCAGCAGTTTCCATTCTGTTTTTTGGTTACTGTAAGTTCTAGTTTCTTCTTCGTAATTGTCAATGTCTTTTATGTCATATATATATATAGGCCAATGGAGACATTTAAAGAAAAGCACTAGGGACTATACAGTTAGGAGAGACACTGTTGCCACCCCAGGGTTTGAATAAGTTGAAAGATATCTTCACTTGGCACGGATGAGTGGCTGCAGTAACACCAATCATGTAGCAGGTCGTATATGTGCTGAAATGCCCAAAAGAGAAACAGAATCCAGCAACTGGCAAAAGAGCTCCGAAACAAGGGTGCCAGCAGGAGCGGCAGGGGAGAAAAAATGAGTGAAGAAAAGTCCAGGAGGAGGTAGCATGGGAAGCTGAGGACTGGCAGGCCAGGAGAGCAAGAGCGATGGCCTGGGGACCCACATGGCAGAGGCAGTCGGAGCCCGAGCGATGGGGACCAAGTGGTGGCAGTAAGTAAGAGGCACAGAATGGGAAGAAAGAAACAACAGAGGAGGCACAAACGAGGTACCGGGACACTGGGGGGGGCTGAAAGGGACACAGACAACGAGAGACCAAGGCAGGGGCAGATGAACAGGAAACAGGCAAGGGATGGTAGAGGGGAATGAGGAGGGACAGAAATGAGGAGACAAGGGGGAAGAAGGAGATGGAAGAAGAACGGGAGAAGAAAGCCATACCAGCCAGGCCACTCAAGAACCCCCAGCACTTTTGAAGCACTCGAAACTGAGCAGTGGAAGCACTGCAGGTTAAGTAGGGGATGTGGGAGGAGCTATTCCCCACCCCTTGAACTACGGGCTATAGCCTTCCAACAATGTATTTGAAAGTAAAATGTATGCAACCCAAAGGTTAAACAGTTGCAATCATTTATCCACAGTACTTCAAACCTCTTATAAATATTTAACAAATATAATTAAATATATTTATTTTAAACACAAAAAATTTGAATCAAATGTCATTGCTACGAGGTACTGGAGTCACTATGATGGAACTTCCCCATTGCACATAATCTGAAGCAACAGATACATTTGGAGACAATATTAATAATGCTATTTCCATTTATTTCAGAAATGGCTTAAGTCTGAATTTATCATTCAAGCCTTGTTTCCCAAGGCATCCAGATATTGCACTCCGAATGCCTACCTCAGAATAGTAGATTTATTAAACTACACACACACACACACACACACACACACCCTTGGTCCAATTCTGACTTTTTAGATTTTCTTGAACTGAACAGTAGGACTAGGACCACTTTAAAATATATAAGCTGCAAAAGCATTCTCCAAGTTATTTCCCATGCTACAGCTTAAATGTTCACCTATCCTGAGTTTTAATTTTTGACTAGTTTTCCCTATGTAAAAGCAGGAACAAGTACATATGGCCTAGAGGTTAGAGGAATGAGGTGTGAACGAACTTAGTACATCCAGCAGACCAGACCTGAGTTTGATTCTCACAACCTCCACTTGCATACTGTGTGACTCTGAGCAAGTCACTTAACCACCCAGTGCTCCCAGATCACCCCTGAAAACAGGCATTTGTGCCTAGTGGGCCTTACCCAGTTACCAAAGACTAAACTAAAAAAAAAAGTCCAGATTTGCATTAAATGAAATCTCTAATCAAAACTCTCCTCAGTATTTTGACATTTTTAAAACTACTCAATTTCAACGTAACCCCACACTATATACAATGGCACAAGAAAAATTGCTAACTGGAGGGGGTCTGGTAACCATTTTGGCTTAAGCACAGTACGAACTTATGGACCTTGTATGCTATGACCTGTTCTGTCTGTCATATCTGGCCCCCTTCTATACACCATTTGGGCCCTGAATTGATGCATTTTTGGAGTGACAAATCTGTCCTCAGTATGTGCCAGTACTTATTGATGACCCCTTAGATCATAGGAGACTGTACAAAATAGGTAGTCACAAAATTCAAACATCTAGTTGTATCTCTTCTAGCTTGTAGAAGGTCTTAGCAGGAGTGCTTCCCTGTTTCAGTGATACGCCCTTTCCATATCATTTCTTGAAAAAGTCATTATTATAACTTTTTTTCTTTAAATCTGTCCTTAAGTTCATTATTTCTGCACTTCAAATATGATTTCTTTTAATGCACTGAAACTGATTTGTGAGGATATTTGTTATGGTGTGCCGGGGTGCTAGATGGCAAAATGCAGAAATGCATTTCTCTTTGTAGATTTTCTCTACATACTGTATCTGTAAACACACCAGTATTATCATCCTTGGTAAGAATTAAATACAAAAAAATAATGTGTGCATCTCATAAGTGAACAAAAAATGTCAAATTTGAATTGCTTCTTTCCAAATATTTTACAATCTGATATGATTTAGTCTCTGACCACTGCAACACCATAAAATACCATCCATGTATCTTCTATACAATACAATGTGATGCAATGAAAAATGGGGTTATTGGTTGCATTTCTCACCATCTCGTTTCCACGCAATCCCAAATACATATTGGCATAATTGGAAAAAAAAGGCCCCCTTCGCCATTCCATCGGTTTGCAGGTACTATATACTTTAAAGAGCAGCTGTCACTGTTGCAAAAACTTTGGAAAACATAATATTTGGACACATTTCAGCTTGTATTTCATATATCTTCTAGAGATTTCTCCTTTGCATTTTTTATTACTGAAGATATTACCACAGAAACAGGATCTTTATCACTTAGAGTTTAGCTGCTTCTATAGCTTATTCCCTACTTGAAATTATAAGGCTCTTTTGTGACCTTACAGTCTGTTGCCATGGGAATAACCGTGATGTCACAAGGAGAGTATTATGACATCAGGTTGGGGAGAAGCAACAGGTGCTGATGAAACCTCAAGGAGCAGCTATCTTCTTTTCATGCATTTAATCTCAGTAATAAATAATGGGGCTATGAAATACAAAACCAATGAGAAATATAAGCTGCTTTGTGTCCAAATATTATGTTTTTGAAAGTTCTTCTTGAGGCGTCAGTGGCTCTTTAAACAGGAAACAGACTCATTACAGAGTCATGGTGCAGAGAACTATGACTGGGACATAGCTATAACGGGTTATAACATGGGTTCTGAAAATACTGTCTTCTTATTTGTCCAAACAGGTCACCTGACCATTGATTAATGCCCTGATATACCCACAGTTGCACTTCATGGGCTTTATTTTACTATTTCTTTAGGTAAAACTCTAATATAACATCACCTATGTTATAGGAGGATTAACCCACTCCAGGTTGTGGGTTTACTGATCACTAATCCATGCCTGGGTGGTTGAAATCACTCGGCTTCACCTTGTGACTCCAACCCCCCCCCCCCAGGGCATGGCTTAATGCTCAGTAAACCCATACTCTATCTTGGGTTAATCCTTCCTTACTCTATGTTCAGGAGATACAGGGCAGAAAAGAGGGGAGGAGGGGTTGTTTTATGTGTGAGGGAGGGAGTCAAGGCCATGGAGGCACTAGGGCACCAGGAGGAAAAGGAAGGGCTGGAGATGCTGTGAGTCATCCAGGAGACAGGCTCTAGGGCAGCTATCTGAACCAAGGTAGTGTGTGAAACTCTAGCATAGGGAGAGGAGTTGAATACAACACTTGGGAAGTTATCATCAGAATGGTGGGTAGGGGGGAAGTGATGTTAGTTGGTGACTTCAGTCTGCTGGATGTGGTGTGGAGCCTTCAAACTGCAACTCCCACAGGTAATAGGGCCATCCTTGACTCCATGTAAGTGGCTTTTCTAAGGCAACTAGTCAAGGAACCCACTAGGAGTGCAGCAGTGCTGTACCTGGCACTTACAAACAGAGATGGCAATGCAGACATCAAAGTGGACAGTCCCCTGGGTACCAGTGATCACTGTACTGTGTGCTTTAACATTAAGATAACAACAGAGGCTAATCACACAAGGACAAGGATCCTAGACTTTTGGAGGGCAGATCTTAAAAAAATGGGGAACTGCCTCAGAAACTGCCTTGAAGGAGGGGATTGTCAGAGAGGGATGGAGGCACATTGATCAAAAATAAAGGCGGCTAGAACGCGGTTAGAACTAAAGCAACTGCATAAATGAAGTGATCAAAAGCAGAAGAAATAAGAGACTGTTATGGTTCTTTAAGGAAGTGACAAAGGTGATGAAGGAAAAAAACGTTGGCATTCAGGAGGTATAAGGAAACACAACAGATGAGGACAGGGAGGTATACCTAGTAAAACAGAGAGAAACGGGCAAGGTGGATAAGGGAGCAAAAGTGCAGACAGAGAAAAGAATCGCCAAAAGGTCACTAAGGGTAGCAAGACTTTCTTTTGATACATAAGTGAGATGAGGAATGCAAGGAGAGAGATAGTGAGGATTAGAAAGGCAGAGGAGGGAGACTATGCAGAACAAGACCAAGAAAATGAAGACATCCTGAAATGGTACTTCTGCTCAGTCTTCACAGTGGAGGGAGGAGGGTGGACCACCAGGGAGTAGCAGGAACAGGGGGGAGGCAGACACAAGTCAATTTTCGAAAGAAAGAGTCTGGAGGGCACTTAAAGCTCTGTAGATGGACAAGGCTATGAGGCTAGATGGAATACCTACAAGGGTTCTAATAGAACTCAAGGAAGTACTAGCTGCTCCATTGACAGTCTTGCTTAGTTGTTCACTGGAAACAGGTGTGGTTCCAGAGGACTGAAGAACAGCTGATGTGGTCCCGTTACATAAGAAAGGCAGCAGGGAGGAGGCTAGCAACTACAGGCTAGTCATTCTTATATTAGTGGTGGAGAAATTAATGAAAAGCATGCTAAAGGAAAGACTGATTGAGTATCTTGAATCCAGTGGGCTGCACAACAACAGGCAGCATGAATTCACAGTGGGGGGGGGGGTTCATGCCAAAAGAATCTGACTGATTTCTTTGATTGGGTGACCAAGGAAATAGATCAGGGAAAGGCAGTGGACATGGCCTATACGGACATTAGCAAGGCCTTTGACACTGTAACACAGAGGATGCTGATAAAGAAATTGAGCAGCCTGTGGGTGGGATCCAAAGTGGCAAATCAGGTTAGAAATTGGTAAATGGATAGCAGACAGGGGGTTGCAGTAAACAGCAGTTCCTTGAATGATGTAGGAGTAACCAGTGGGGTGCCACAGGGTTCAGTACTCAGACCAGTCCTCTTCAATGTCTTCATAGGTGACATTGCTGAGAAACTGGTAGGTAAGATATGCTTATTAGCAGACGATATCAAAATCTGCAATATGGTAGACACTCAGGAGGGTGTGGTGAGAATGAGCAATGATCTGGGAAAACTCGAAGAGTGGTCAAAAGCATTGTAGTTGGGGTTCAGTGCCACAAAGTGCTAGACCACGCACCTAGGGCATAGGAACCCAGGTGCTATGTCTAGAATGGGGAGAGGTAGGGGGGAGGTAGAAGTGTTATGTTAATACAAAATCACACATGCCCCCACAATGCAAAGCATCATGGGCTGCATATGCAAATCACCACAGAATGTTATGCTGGTCCAACTTTAAGCAGAATTGCATGGTGCTGAAAGGCCTCTCACACAGTTTGCAAAGGGTGCTAAAGGAAGACATAGACACGTGTTTCGTCCTACCAAGACTCAGCAGTATGCCTCGTCTGTTTGACACCCCAGTGGAATGGACCAGCTACCCTTAAGGCAGTGTGCCTTGGATATATTGTGGTGAACCCATTAAAATAAAAAACTATTTAAAAGACAAAGAACCTCTGTGTGCAAACACTGAGGCAAGGGTTACCCCAAGGGGCATTTGGCTGGGAAGCCAAGTTTCAAGAAAATACAAAATCACACATGCCCCCACAATGCAAGTGTTATGTTGACCACCAGGATAGGGAGAGGGGAGTGACAAAGAGCTTGCAGAGGAAATAAAAAAGAGGGACAGAAAAAGGTGAAGTAGTTGTAGTAGGAGATTTAAATTTTACCAGATGCAGACTGAGGTGTTCCAGTAGCAAAGAGTTCTAGAAGTCAGCCTATGTTGGAAACACTCCAGGACTGCCTGCTGACCCAGTTGGTGAAGGGTTCTACCAAGCAAGGATCCATTCTAGATGTGGTTCTCACAAACTCAGAAACATTTAGGGAAGTAAAAGTAGGGGAATCACTAGCAAACAGTGACCTTTATTCCATCTGATTTGAGTTGTTCCCTAAGGGATGAAAGAACACACTCGTGGATGAAGGCCCTGAACTTTAAAGGGGCAGACTTTGACAAGATGTGATTGTTGGCTGGTAACAAACTGGCCAAAGTTAGGGGTTACATTAGGCTCTTTTACACACAGGTTTTTCAAACGGAATCAGCGTTACCTGTGTGGCGCCGTTGTACTCTGTTGCGTTCAGGTTCCTTTCTACACACTGCGAGTATTCCGGCAACCCTGTCTCCATTTGTTTTTGCTCCCCCAGAGCTTGCTGCTCTACAAATGTTGTTTTCTGCCTTTGTACCGGAATGGCTATTTTACACAGCACGACAAAACGGAACACAACGGTGCAAACCGAAAAAAGCAGAGATTGCGGTTTGGACGAACGTTCGCCTAGGGACCGAAACAGATGCAATTTACACACAAGGGATGTAACGGAATACTGTTTCCGTAACAGTTATTCTGTTACATAAACCTGTGTGTAAAAGTGCCTATTGAGTGTGGAAGACGTGGGGGGTTATAAAAGAGGCCATCCTGGAGCCTACATAACTGTGATAAATCAGTTGTAAAAAGAAATAAATACAAGAGAGCCATATGCTTTTCAGCAAAGATTAGGGAAGTGGTCAGTGCCAAAAGGAAAGCATTCTACAAATTTAACAGGAGTCAAGGGGAGAAAGAGTGGGAGGAATACATTTAAAAAACTAGGGAACCGTAAGAACAGAAAGAGAGGCAAAGGCAGACACAGAGCCGCAGATTGCTAAAGGGATTAAATCCAGGGAAAAACATTTCTTTTGATACATAGGGAGAAAAGAAAGAAGGAAAGGGAGATTGTTAGGTTGGTAGACATAGAAACATAGAATTTGATGGCACATAAGGACCGCATAGCCCACCTAGTCTGCCCATTTCCCTACCTAACACATAAGCTGCAGATCCCAGTTAACCAACAGCCTACTTCCTCCTACCCCCCACTAGAATTGCCTTATGTCTGTCCCATGCATTCTTGAATTCCCCCACTGTTTTTGACTCTATGACCTCCTCAGGAAGGCTGTTCCATGCATCTACAACCCTCTCTGTGAAGAAATACTTCCTCATATTACCTCTGAGCCATCCTCCCTCTATCCTCAAATTGTGCCCCCTTGTTTTTGCACATCTCTTTTTCTGAAAGATGCTACCTTCTTGGACTGTTGATTCCTTTAAGGTATTTGAAAGTTTCTATCATGTCCCCTCTCTCCCTCCTTTCCTCGAGGCTAGGCGGTAGTAAGGTGATCAAGGATGATGGACAGAAGGCCACAGTCTTAAACCACTATTTCTGTTCTGTTATCACCAGGGAGGGAGAGGGCTCCCTACCTGAAATCAGCATCAATGCAGCCACTAGGGGAATCCCATGGATGGAAACCCCAGTATTCACCAAAGACAGGGTCCAGAAAGGGCTTGCGGCCCTCAAGATAAGGTACCAGGCCCCGATGGGATGCATCCAAGAGTGCTAAGGGAGTTGGCAGATAATCTGGCTGGTCCTCTAGTGCATCTGTCCAACAACTCACTGGACTGGAGAGTGGCTGACACGGTGCCACTCTATAAGAGGGAGATAGGGAGGAAGCAGGAAATTACAGGCTGGTTAGTCTTACAGCTATTGTGGGGAAGGTGATGGAGACCCTAATCAAGCAGGACCTGATGGACTACCTGGAAAAAATGGTCTCCAGGACAATAAGTAGCATGGGTTCATGGAAGGGAGGTCAAACCAGACCAACCTTATTGTCTTCTTCAACTGGGTGATGAGGGAGCTGGACAGGGACATGTGGTGGATCTCCTCTACTTTGACTGCAGTAAGGCATTCAACTCAGTGCCATATAAGTGCCTGTTGAAGAATTTGGAGAACCTTGGAACAGCAAAGGACATAGTCAGGTGGGTGAGAAATTGACTTAAAGGTAGACAACAGAGGGTTGTTGTAAATGGGATGACGTCAATGGAAGGGGAGGTCACAAGTGGGGTACCTCAGGAATCGATCCTGGTCCCGGTCCTTTTCAACATGTTCAATAGTGACATTGGCAAAGGAATCCAAGGTAAACTTGCCCTCTTTACTGATGACACTAAGCTCTGCAGAAGGGTGGACACCATTGAGGGAGTTAGGGAACTGCAATACAATCTTCACAGGCTAGAGAGATGGTCAAATGTGTGGCAGCTGAGGTTTAATGCAAAGAAATGTAAGGTAATGCACCTGAGGAAAGGCAGCCCCAGACAGAGTACTGGCTAAATGGGGTTAAACTTAGTACCACTGCAGAACAGAGGGACCCGGGAGTCATTAGTTGTGACACCCTAAAACAGTCAAGCCAGTGCAACAAAGCATACAGCAAAGAAAGCAAGATGTTGGGGTGAACAGGGAGGGGAATAGATAGTAGGAGCGGGGAGGTGATCCTCCCCCTTTATCGTTCCTTGGTGAGGCCACACCTGGAACACTGTATCCAGTTCTGGTGTCCCTCCCCCCCCCACTCTAAGAAAGGGCAGGGATAGGCAGGAGGCTGTGCAGAGAAGGGCAACAAAGATGATACAGGAGTGGCTGATAGCACTAAACATGTACTCACTGGAGGCCAGAAAAGAGAGGGAGGATATGATTGAAACTTTCAAGTTTCTGAAGGGTGTAAATAGAGTGTCCCACACAGAGTTATTCAATAAGAACACCAGCGTGTCAACATGTGGGTATAAATGGAAATTGGGGGGGCAGCTTCAGGAGGGATGTGAGGAAGTATTACTTTACTGAAAGGGTGGTAGGGCCATGGAACAGTCTACCTGCTGAGGTTGTGGGCTCAAAGAACATGGAGGGTTTCAAATATGGGTGGGACACAGTAAGGGTTCAAAAAGCGAGCTACACTCCACAGTACAGGGTTAGGGGGATGAGTTGAAGGAGAGAGGGTAGGTCCCCGAATTGACACTAGGCCCCAGCAAACATTTTTTTACAGATTTGATGAACCCCCGGTCTTTTTCTGCCATCACATTCTGTGTTTCTATGTTTCTAATCTGACAACCTCAAAGTGACAGGGCAGTGTGACAAAGAAGTTGGTAGGGCTAGTGTGATACCGGAGTGCATAGGGAACAGTATACCCAGAAGGAGGAGGAAGGTGGTGTTGCCACTGTATTGTTCACTGGTGAGACCCACCTGGAGTAGTGTGTCCAGTTTTGGAGTCTGCACCTCTGAGAGGGCATAGACATGGTGGAGGTAGTCCAGAAGAGGGAAACTAAAATGGTGCTGTTATTGCATGAAAAGCCCTACAAGGACAGAACAAAGGATCTGAACATGTACACCCTGGAACAGAGGAGAGCAAGAGGTGACATGATAAAGACCTACAAGTACCTTGAAGGGGTAAACAGGGTGCAGGAAGGAAGTCACTGTCAAATGACGAGCACCAGGACCAGGGGGTGTGCAATGAAGCTGGGTGGGGGCCGGGGGAGTTTAAGAGAGATGAGAGGAAATATTTTTTCACACAAAGATTGGTAGATAGGCAGCCTGGCAGCACAGCGGTAGAACTACCACTCACAACACTAACAACCAAGGTTCAGGAACGACCCCAGGCCATCAGGGGCTAATGAGGGGGATAGAGCATCCCAGAGGATGCTCCCAGTCCCTGGGGAGGAAGGGTCCAGTCTACTACTTACATACTGCTACCTGGATGCAGCAGAGAGTAGTATGTGGTTTGACCAGGGATGGTAGGAATCATGCTGACTGTGGATGATGCTACACACAGTGTGTATGTGTCCTTGCAGCCACTGCACACGAGGCTCCTGTGTGTGAGGGAGGGAACCAGAAAACAATCTGAGCCCACAGTGCCCAACAACAAAGGATCCTCAGCACTTTTGTGTGTCCCTCCTGCCAAGCTGTTGATGCTACCTGCCAAAACTTGAAGTTCAGAGGTATATCTCCTCTACCCGTCCCTGTCAAGGGGGGCAAGCTGTGGCTCAGTGGAGGATGGCACCTCGGCACCAGATAAGGATTGGAATCTGCAGTTAGCCTAGGGGGACTGGAGGGAGTTCAGGGGTAGAGTGCAAAAGGGCTAGAAAAAAAAAAAGCAATAGAGGGTGGTAGATGCCTGGAACAGACTGCCAGCAGAACTGGTGGAGGCAAAAACAGTGGGGAGCTTTGAGCATGCGTGGATTGACATAGCGGTGTATTGGAAAATAGGCAGAGAGAAGGGAGGGTCACCAGAGACCAGTTAGGGTCTGCAGAGACAGAGCATTGAGCATCTGGGCAGACTGGGTGGGCCACATATTCCTTTATTGTCAACAGCTTCTGTTTCTATGCATGCAAAAGAATTCAGTTAGCAGGATTAAAAATTTCACGTGGTCCCCATGTACAACTCAGGCTCAAATACTGTTTCATGGAGACCACCAATTTGTCCTTAATGAGATACTGTATATTTGCGTACAGGGAGGTAGTGTGTAAAGTGACTAATAGATTCTCCCCATCCACCCACAAATGTCTGATGATATTTCAAATATCCATCGTATAATAGATGTATGAAGGAAAACTGCTCGCTACCTAATTGATATGCACATCCACATATTTTGCTAGTAGTTCCATCAAGTAAACAATACTTAAGTAATAAGGCATGACAGGGTGTGGGTTGTGCTGGGATAACCTCACGCCAGGGTGGTTGGGCACGAGGCCGAAGGCCAAGTGCATTCAACATCCCAGAAGTGAAGTTATCCCAGCACAACCCACACCCTGGAGTGCATTACTGCTATTATACAATGGCTCATTGTTATACAAAATAAAAAAAATGTAAATGTTTTTAGTAGATTATTAGTATGGCAGTGTATCTTTGTTTATTAAGAGAAGAACAAAAAAAGCTCATGCTCATCTATGACAACAGCAAAAAAAAAGCTCAAGCTCACCTATGACAGCTGCAAAAAAAGCTCATACTCATCATGCTCATCAATGGCAGTGAGGTTGTGCTGGGATAACCTCACTGTGCCAGGGACACACTGGCCAATCAGAGTCCAGGAAATGTTCTTGCCATTGTATAACAGTGTGTAAGGATCACCTGGGGAAAAAATGTATCTTTCTATCCCTTAGATAAAGAGTACAACATTACTCTTATGGGAAAGTTAACCATCAGATGTTCCTTTACCTGTTTTGAAATAACATGATTATTAAATGCAGTTGTTATTTTTTTTTATTATTTTTAGCCCCTCTTTTTGATCCCTCTCACCTTGTTGTCAGGGATCCACCATGGTCACAGTGCCCCCAAAGCTTCCACCGCCCTAATTAGCCACTCGAACTCCCCAGTTACTCCTGGCTTGCCCCCAGGAGGTGGGGCACAGCACCACGGCAGGTATCGGCACTGTGTATTGTATCTAGTTAGGGAGTTCTTGGCCAGGTGGCTAATCAAAGCTGGAAGCAGGGCGTCATGGAGACGTTTGGTGAGGAGGGATTTTTTTTGTCCCCCTATTGGCTGGGGCAGAGACATGTAATGATGCCTGCATCTGTCCTGCCCCAGTACCTTCCCTCTTCGGCCATGTGATACACCCAGCTTCCACTAGGTGTCACTCTCACACTGACCATAGAGATCCCCCACCCCCCGGAGAAGGAGAACAGTCCATGGGATGCTCCATCCTTCTCTCCAGGCTGGCCCTCCAATGACCCGGGCTTGTTCCTGAACCCGGTTCACTGGCATCGTGAGCAGAACCCCAACCGCTGCGCTGGCATGCCGGCTGTCAATATCAGAATTTAATTCTGTCTCACAGTCCTGTTCTAATCTATGGTAAAATTCCTTATTCTCCAATGGCCCCAACTAGTCAGCTTCATAGTACTGTAGTCAGAATCCTTAATCATGATATAAATGCAGTTACTTTATTGTGATTTTTTATGTTTCCTTGCATCCATGCATAAAGCAAACATATTGTGAGAGTAGCGATCCTCAGAGACATGTCACTGTCACATCCAATGTAGCTCAGCTGCAGGAGGCTCTACAGTGACAGGCCAGTGATCAGTGAGGCTGATCACAATACCGTTCTGCTTGCTGATGGGAAGAAACTTTATGCAGTTGAAATGAGGAAGCTGCTCCTATCACACAGCAGCTGGATCTGTTCATCTACATGATATCACCCAGAAATCAGCTAAGTGGTGTCATTATCAGCCTGTCAATTGCAGTCGATGTGTCCCCCCATCCTGATTTAAGTGGCCAATGCTCATCTTGGACTCTGCCCCACTCGGAGTAGGGAATTTATATAATGAAAAGCCTTCCTAGGCTGAGACCTGCTCCAAGTGGGAATGTTAAATAAGAAAAGTCCATCCTAGGGCTGGCCAGTGGTTGCAGCAGTAGTGCTACCGCTTGTGACACTGGCAACCTGGGTTCAGGAATGGACCAGGGTTGCTAGAGAGCTGGCCAGGGGTGGTGGATTGAGTGGACTTTGCACACTCTCCATTTCTTGGGGGGAGGGGGGTTGTGTTCCCATTGCAGGGCTCCTGGGTGACCACAGGACATCCTGCCACCAGCTACCAGCTACAGCTTGCAGCAGAGAGGTGTGCTGGGTATCTGACATGTTCACACTACAGTGCCATTGCATGCCACACCTTCCACAGTTCCAGGAAAAACAACCCTGCCAGATGAGCTTGATGTTGCCCATCTTGCACCACTGCCACAGTGTAGCTGACCAGGGGCTGCCTATCCAGACACCAGACATGGTGTCCAAAGGGGTATGGGGAGCCCCATAGGCCCTGTCTGGGGGTAAGCCAGGGAGGAACACCAGTGTGGGTTGATCTCATTGTCACTGTGGATGGTGTATGCGTGCATGTGATGGGGTGCCATCCTGGCCATAAAGCACAGTAAGATAAAAAAAAATGCCCATCCTGGGCTAAGTGACCTGTCTGAGAGACCCTCCACTATCAAATTTGTCATTCTCCCCCCTCCACTATTGGATCAGTGGGGTGCCCAATCCCAAGTGTAACCCTTGTTTCACTATGTCCTTTTTTCTATTACAAAACTGAAGAGCAGAAAACCCAACATCAATGTCTTTTGCAGCTGAGTGACCCTTCTGAGACTCCCTAAAGTCCGATATTCATCACCATCCTCCACCACATTGTGACATTTGGGTGCTCAGTCCCTAGTGTCACCCTTGAGGAACAAGACCGTCAATTCGTCACTGTCCATCACTGACCGTCACTGCCGTCAATTCACTCCCATCAGTTCACTCCCATGTCAACTCACCCCTTGATAATTCACTCCTGTGACAACTCTCTCCCACAATTGACACCAATCAATACATACAGTTGTTTGAAACTGAATATTCTGATGAGCTCACTCACATTCTAAAGGGTTATACATTGCTTTATTTTTATTGCTGTTGTACTAGCAATAAAAACAGTGTTTGCTGTAAGTAAAAGTACTGTAGTTCCTTAGACTTATCATGAGATTGTGCCTAGGTGATGTTTCCACTGCTGTTTCTTTCCCAGTCTCCAAAGCCCACAATCATTTAATGATGTTATTGTAGTTCTTTGTCTCTAGTTATTTCTATCCCATGTAATAAAATACACATTTATTGTCACAGAATACATTTTTTTATGTGTCAAGGTGTTATATTTAACTGTTTTTAGCATGAGAAAAACTGTGTGGAGACAAACGTGACATCATACTGTTCCCAAAGAATGTACGTAGAGCAGAGACAGTAGTGACAAAAACACAGGTATGCAATGGGTACGGAAAACCTTGTTCTCTGATTAGTCAGTTTTGGTCCCTAACCATGGGTAAATCTAGCAATGTCTCTTAGGTAAAGATCCACCTGACCTCATCAAATTTACTTTTTGTACTTGGAATATCAAATACCACACCTTTTAAAATGTTAGTATTCAAACAGCCATCCTTTCTGCTTAACCAGTGCCTGTGCTCTGTTAATATCTGGGCTGTGGTTGGAACAGTGCCAAAAAGATTAACTGTTGGTGAACAGAACTGAAATGGGAGATGGGTTTATGAACAAAGGAGGGCAAATGTTCATTTGTACACATTTGACACATGCAGTAATCAGTTTCTGGATGCTTTTGAGATGCATCCATTGGTGTCAATTGTTGTGAGAGTGAGTTGTCACAGGAGTGAGTTGTCATGGGAGCAAGTTGTCATGGGAGTGAATTGTCAGGGAGCGAATTGATGGGAGTGAATTGTCATACACTCCACCCTTGTGTCACCACAATGTCTTTTCTTAATTTTAAACCTGAAAAGCAGAAAACATAGATACATAGATACATAGACACATAGACAGTGTCGGCAGATAAGGGCCTATGGCCCACCCAGTCTGCCCATTTGAGCTTGTAAGTTCAGTTTATGTTTTCCTAGACGTCTGTTGCCCCTTACCCCTGACCTCCAGAATTCCTTTATGTCTATCCCATGCATTCTTAAATCCCGTGATCATTTCAGCCCCCACCACTTCCTCTGGCAGGGTGTTCCACTTGTCCACCACCCATTCTGTGAAGAAATTCTTCCTCATGTTTCCTCTGAATCATCCTCCCTTCAACTTCATCCCATGCCCTCTAGTCCTGGTACATCTTTTTTGCTTAAAAATAGTGTATTCCTGCACCCTGTTCCTCCCTGTGAGATACTTGTATGTCTCTATCATATCCCCTCTCTCCCTCCTCTCCTCCAGGGAGTACATGTTCAGTTCCTTCAACCTGTCTTCATAGGACTTGTGATGCAAAACCATCCATCAATGTCTTTTGTGGCTTTCCCAATCAAACCCATCCACTCCCACTCACCCCAACCCAATACCCCAATCAGCACCCACCATCCCACACCCCTCACTCACTTGAAAAAAGTCCAGCACTGAAAATCCACTCTGCAAGGAAAACACATGCTTCTTCTTCAACGCTGACCAGGAACTGAAGGAACAATGTAAGTGTGGTCAATGTATTTTCAATGCGTTTTGAACTTTTACTCATTAACTTTGTCATTTATCAATATTTTTTCACCAACTTTTCAATATGGCCTTTTGTGGACCCCACCTCATGAACAAGACAGGTAACATTTTTCGGATCCAGCCCAAAAGGTGATTTCACAATTGTTTTGTGAAATCACTTCTCAGGAAGGTATTGGAAATTTTCACTTACCAGGTTCATGATGTGGGGTCATAAGAAAACTTTATCACAGGGCACTGAGATTCATCTCTAGTCTACCTGCAAGAACCCACTACTGCACCCTCTATGCATATATTGGTTGTCCTTCCCTCACCACAAGATGATTCAAAAACCTATATTTATTGTCCTGCAAATCTCTTAGGCACAATGTGTTGCAACATGTCTCTGACTTATTTTACTAAGTCTCTTGTTCACATTCTGTTTGCTTGAAACTCCCAGAACTGCATCCAAATATGGCAAAATGGCTTTTAGCTGGCTTGCTCCAACATACCGGAATACACTTCAGGCCTCCCTCAAATCGAATTTGATCATGAGCCTTCATAGCTTCAAAATATTGATCGATGCCTATTGCACTGATAGTTGTGCACCTACTTATAGGTTCTCTATTGCTTTTTATTGCAAATTGATTGCTGTCTTAAAGTTGTCTCAACTGTAAAAAACTAGCTATTTTAGTATATTGTTTTACATCATATTTATTTACTTTTGTTGCTATATGTTTTTTATGTATTTATTTTTTTACCAGGAGAGACACACTAAGCTGAAAGCACATTTACAGGTGCGACCTGGGAGCACAAGAAAGTTAAGTGACTTGCTCAGGGTCACACAGTATGCAAGTGGGGGCTGTAGGATTCAAACCCAGGTCTCCAGGTTTGCAGCTCAGAGCCTTAAACCACTGTGCTATACTGCCTCCTATTTATTTATCAGGCTATATACTGCTTATAAATTGTGTTCTATTCCTTATCTTGCATCATTGTAAATGCTGCAGTGTTTCTGTACTCTACTGTACTGTCCTATCCATAGTCTGGGACCAGCACATCCCCCTTAGGAAATCCAGGGTTAAATCACCCCATCTTCCTTGGATCTCCACTGAACTCATCAGTTGATCAATCAATCAATCAATCAATCAATTTTTATTTTATTCTGGAGGGTATGTGAGCAAAAATTCCCATTTTCACAAGCATCCAGTTGTACAGATATTTTTACAAAACAATTGGACACAAAAAGTACAGAATGAATAAGTTAAAACATTATACAGAAATGTGAGGAATAATACAGTATATACTCTAAATTAATACACTTGATTCCAGTAGGTTTATATACAGGGAAAACATTTCATACAGAGACAAATAGTCATAAGGAATGAAGTTTGGGAAAAACACCCAGGCAGGGTGCATTTGAGGCAGGCGCTGGGGGCTGGGGAAGACATAGGGGCAGAAACGGGAGAGGGGAGTGGGAGGAGAGGAAGGGGGAGTTAGAAAGGAGGGAAAATAGCACAATATATTTGATGAGAGGGACAATAACAAAATATTTTAGTATAGTCAGTGGGGGAGGACGTCCAGGGCAATATAGGTGGTAGATTTGAGGAGGTGATCCTTGATGGTACAGCTGAAGGAACTGATTGAGCTACAGGCTAGAATTTCAAGGGGCAAATTGCTGTAAGACTTGCGGCCCTCATAGGTAATCGAATTTTGTACAAGTGCTGATCACTGATCAGTGCAAGTCCCATGATCTTGCCTGTGCCCACTCTAAATTATCCCACTCCATTCCTGATCTTCTCCACTACAGAGCCCTGAGAAACAAGTGCACTAAGGCTGTCCAGGCTGCAAAATCCTGTTCTTTCAAAGTCAGCCTCCAGAATAACCTTAACTCCCCTGCCAAATTTTGGAAGATCATCCACACACTGTTTGACCCCCTACCCAGTCTGTTCCCCTTACCCTCTTGGTTAATGGTTCACTTGTATCTGTCCTTTCCTCTGTTGCTGCTCACTTCAATAAGTTCTTCATCACATGTAACCTCCCCGCCCCCTACTAGAGGCTTCTCTCTTCCCCTTTTGCTCCCCGTTCCTTACCCCCCATTCCACCCTATGGTTCCACTTCCCCCATCACCACTAAAGAATCCCTGCTTGCCCTCTCCTCCCTCAACCAGTCTTAATTTAGTCCAGATAGGATTGATCCTAAACTGCGTCTCTAATCTCCAGCTACTACACTTACACTCACTCAGCTGCTCAACCGCTCCTCCCCTGACAACTACCGACCTATCTCTCTCCTCCCCCCCCCTTGCTGAGCTGCAAAAGAAGCTGGTCTATACTAGACTTCTTGACCACCTCACATCTTCCAGTTTTCTTTCACCCTTTCAGACTGGCTTCCAGAAGCACCACTCCACCATCTCCTCTCTGGTGCCCGTCACTGACTCCATCTTTCAGCGATGGATCAGGGGCATATCACAGTGGCCATTTTCATTGATCTGGCCAAAGTTTTTGATTTGGTGTCCCACCCACTCCTCCTGATTAAGCTGATTTCAGCCAGACTCTCAGCTCCTGCTGTTGACTTGTTCTGTTCCTACCTAACAGGCTACCTACAAAACGATGCAAGAAACCACTATGGTTCTCAAAGGAGGTGGCAGTGAAGGTTCAAGAGAAAAAGAAAGCACTCAGAAAGTACAAGGAATCACAGAAGGAGCAGGACAGAAAATTGTATCAGTTAAAGCAAAAGGAAGCTGGGAAGGCAGTCAGAACAGCAAAGGCCCGAACTAAGGATAAGATAGCCAACTCAGTTAAGAAGGGGGATAAAACCATTTTTAGGTACATCAAGGAGCGAAGGAAGACTAAGGGAGGGATAGTGAGGATTAATAAAGGGGAGGGGTGGACAGAGGGTGACTGTGAAAAAGCAGAGATACTAAACAAATATTTTTGCTCAGTATTTACAAATGAAGAGGGGGAGGTACCTAAAACAAACAATCGAAACACTCTGGATACAGAAGTTGATACCAGCCCATTTACAGAAGAAAGGGTTCTGAAAGAACTCTTAAAACTGAAGGTGGACAAAGCAATGGGGCCTGATGGGATTCATCCCAGAATTCTAAAAGAACTAAGGGTAGAACTAGTGACACCACTGACTACCCTGTTTAACAAATCATGGGAGGAGGGGGTGGTACCTGAGGACTGGAGGAGGGCCAATGTGATTCCCCTTCACAAAAGTGGGAGCAGGGCAGAAGCGGGAAACTACAGACCAGTCAGTTTAGCCTCAGTGATAGGGAAAATGATGGAATCACTTCTGAAGGAAAGAATTGTCGAGTACCTAGAGGCCAGAGGGTCACAGGGCCCAAGGCAGCATGGATTCACAACAGGAAGGTCATGCCAGATGAATCTAATAGATTTCTTTGACTGGGTGACCAAAGTAGTAGATCAGGGAGGGGCTGTGGACATGGCCTACCTAGACTTTAGCAAAGCATTTCACTCAGTCCCACACAAAAGATTAATATACAAGTTAGCCAGCCTGGGAGAGGGTCCCAAGATGATAGCCTGGGTAAAGAATTGGCTGGAGAATAGGGCACAGAGGGTAATAGTAAAATGGAGTCCACTCTGAAGAAAGGGGGGTTAGTAGTGGGGTGCCGCATGGTTCAGTATTAGGACCGGTCCTCTTCAATGTCTTTGTAAGTGACATTGCAGAGGGACTGGAAGGAAAAGTATGTCTCTTTGCAGATGACACAAAGATCTGCAACAGAGTTGATGCACAAGGTGGGGTGGAAAGGATGAGAAGGGACTTGACAAGGTTAGAGGAATGGTCAAATGTATGGCAGCTTAGATTTAATGCTAAGAAGTGCAAGGTAATGCACCTGGGAAACAAAAACCCAGGAGAAGAGTACACAATTGGGGGTGAGATACTAACAACAACAAAAATGGAAAGGGACCTGGGGGTAGTCATATCAGATAACTTAAATGTGGGCAAGCAATGTGAGAGGGTAGTAAGGAGGGCTGGGGGGATACTGGGATGCATAGGAAGATGCATCACCAGTAGAAAACAGGAAGTTGTTATCCCTCTGTACAGACAGCTGGTGAGACCCCATCTGGAGTACTGTGTGCAGTTCTGGAGACCCAGTCTCCACAAGGACATAGACAAGATGGAAGCTGTCCAGAGGAGGGCAACTAAAATGGTGCAGGGTCTGCACTGGAAGACATATGAGGAGAGACTAAAGGAGCTTAATATGTATACTCTTGAGGAAAGGAGGGAGAGGGGGACATGATAGAAACTTTCAAGTACCTCAAGGGAATCAACAAAGTCCAAAAAGGTAGCATCTTTCAAAAAAAGAGGTGTGCAAGAACAAGGGGGCACAATTTGAAGATGGGAGGGCGGCTCAGAGGTAATGTAAGGAAGTATTTTTTCACAGAGAGGGTTGTGGATGCATGGAATGGCCTTGCGGAGGAGGTTGTAGAGTCAAAAACAGTGATTGAATTCAAGTATGCATGGGACAGCCATAAGGCAATTCTAGGTGGTGGAGTTAGAAAGAAGTAGGTTGCTGGTTAACTAGGATCTGCAGCTTATCCATTAAGTATGGAAATGGGCAGACTGGGTGGGCCAAGCGATCCTTATCTGCAGTCAAATTCTATGTTTCTATGTCTATATTTCTACAGTTGGTACAGGTTGGAGGCATGTTATCATCCTCCCTTCCTGGCCAGGCTGGGGTCCTACAGAAATCAATCCCAGGCACCATCCTGTTCTCAATTTTTATAAATGACCTCCCTCCACCTGTGTCAGCTTGCATATACACATGTATGCAGATGGCACAGTCATCTTCAACTCCAGTCCCTCTACCACTGCTGTGGAAGAACTGCTCCAGCAGGATTTTCACAATGTCCTGGGCTAGTTCCTTTCCAACCATCTCAAGGTTAATGCCAAAAAAAGGTGTCCATGACCTTTGGTACCAGTCAAAAATTGGCCAGACTCTTGAGACTTCTGGTTTTCACCATACTGGATGACTCCTCTCTTGAAATGGTGCAATCATTCAAGTACCTTCATGTGTGACTTGACAGCAAGCTTGACTTCGCAGCCCATATTGATGCTGTCCATGCAAAGCATTGCTCTAAGCTGGGTGCCCTGTATCATAACAAAAACTACCTACTCTTGCTGGTTCACTATGAGCTGATTACCAAAATAGTGCTTCAGGTCTTTGACTATGTAGGTGTGGTCTATGGTACAGCCCCCTCCACACTCTCTGGAATGTCTTTTGCTGTTTTGTGACAAACTCTCCTCCACGTATGCACCACTGCTCCTTCCATTCCTCTCTCTCCATCCTCTTTCATGTCACCAGTTACACTGCCCTTCCTTCATCTTCAGGTATTGGTTTGGCTCCCTTCCTTCCCACCTACTACCTGTCCTCACTCCTGCCCCCCCACCCACTCCATGTTCTCTCAGTTTCAGGGACTAAAGAGCCTTCTTCACTCCTCACCCCCACTCCTCTGCTGGGCAGCCATCCTTTTCCTATCACTTACCAACACTCTTGACCCATCTTTCCTTTCTCCTCTGCCATTCCTCATCCTCAGGCTCCTTTAGGCTCCAACTGAAGCTCCTCCCACCACCCATCTGCACCTGTTTCCAGTAAGAGGTTCCCTCTAGTTATTTTTTGTAGCTCAAGTTTTTGGGTCCCCTATTCCTTTACTGATCCCTGGTACACTGCATTGCTTGCCTCTCTACTGCTTCATTGTCCATTTCCTCATTTCCACCTGCCCTTGTATTTGTACAATAGGCTTGCACTTTAATTTGTTCCACATTCATACCAAGAATGTATTCATTTTTTGCTCTGTGTCTGCACTTTGTGTTCTGCTCCATGTAATGTACTGTATTATAGATTTTTTTTTCAGTAGCCATTGCACCGGCTCACACCTGGAATTGAGCCTCGACTCAGTGTGTCTCTCTCTCTCTCTATTATCGATTTTCAAATAAATAAATAAACAAACCAGGACCTCTTTGCAAATGAGCTTTGCTCAGTGAAGCTATTCCTGGTAAAACAAATAAAAAGAACTGAAATATTTATTGACTTGTACATCTTTACTACTGAATGTGTTGTATTTTAGTTCCTAATTATTTTCCTGTCCCCCAGGTCGCAACTGGAAACGATCCCTTTTTGGACTCTTTTCCTTACCTGGTAAAATATATTACAAATAAAATAAATTACACACAGCCATTATGAGAACCCTTCAAAAAGGTATCCTTGAAAAACCAAACAGTACAAGGTTTTTACGGTTGCAATAATTACTCTGTTTGTAAATATATAACACAGGGTAAACAATATGCCCATCCCATTTTGCTAGACAAAAATGTTGAAACTAGACAGTTTATCAATTGTAGAAGTTCTTTTGTAGTGTATGGGATTGAGTGTGACTGCAAGAAAACTATATTTGGCAAAACACACACACACAAGATCAGGCAAGACATGTATATAAGAATACATAAGAACCATACATCATGAAAAATGCAATAGCTCTTGGGAAGACCTTTTAAATGTGTTCACAGGGTGGGTGGGATGGGGTGTCACTTGACTAGGTATATGGCATTTGATTATATTAAATCATTTCCAAGAGGAGGTGACAGGAAACCAAAAACTGGAACAAAAAGAATGTGACTAGATTTTTACTCTATGAAGCATTTCACAGGATGATTTCAATGAAAACTCCCTGTGACAGTCTTTCTATAAGTCAGTAATCAGTGTATTAGCAATTGAGATTAAAGATTATAGTGTAGGTCATTATTTGATAGTCACATATAAATAAGATTACTATTGTATATGCCATAATCTGTTACTATTATCTAATGTCTAATGGTAAAAGGTTTTGAGTCGTACAGCCTAGACTTTAAAGCTATTGTTACTAAATACATGATTGGATTGCCCTCCCCATAGCCAGCATGTGCAATAATTAGTTTCATCTGAAAACTCTGTCATGACATTCTTCTTATTAGCCGCTAAATGGCATATAAACAACTATGATAACAGATTACAGCTCAGTTTGTTATTTGATAGCCACATACAAATAAGATGATCTTTATGTATGCCAGCATCTACCTATATTTAAATCTTTTGATATTAATCAAGTTAAAGGTGTTGTGTAAAAAAAACTGGACTTCAAGGCTATCACCTGTAATCATTCTCCATATTGCCAGTTAGTGTGACAGTTGGTTATCTGTCATGCATTGGGAACTGTAATTCCGTAAAGCTACATCTTTGGTTTCATCTTCATGGGCTGCACCCTCAATTTATAAAATAAAATTCTCAGTGGCTTAAAAATGCAGAATAGAAAAAGGAATTAATTAATGTTTTATTTATTTATTTGAAATCTGGTAACCAGGAAAGGCACAATGAGCCAAGGTTTGTTTCCAGGTACACCCTGGGGAAAGAGAACAAAGAGTATATAGCAAGACTCAAAGTAACAAGGTACAATAATGCAATACATAAGATCACACAAATCATGACACGGTACAGTCATTTAGCTAATATTAAATACAAGACGTTATAGAGCAATGCAGCCTTAGAACAAAAATCAATTAAATATAGGAGATTGAGTAGGGCAAAAAACAGTATAATGTGAAAGAAGGGCAAAGAAATGGAATGTCAAATAAATACCAAGTTGTATTATGTCAAGTTCACAGAAAAGTAGAAGGCCATAAATTGGTAAGGGTTAAGGGCAACAGCAAGAGGGGAACATTTGAAAGTTAGAATTTAAACGCTAGATAAGAGGAGGAGAGGTGGAGGGAGGTTGAAAGATTGTTCAAATTGATGAGAGATAGAAGGGAATGCAGACTGCCCAGAAGAAGTTTGACATACAAGAACAGATAGACTGCAAGAGTCAGAGAACTGGAGGGAATAATTGGAAGGAGGTATATAGCATAGAAGACAGCGAAGGTAGGGAGGAACAGAGGAAAACAATGATTTCAAAAGAAAGGAAATGGAATGAAGTAGATGACAACAGTCTAAGCGTGGCAGGGAGAGGATAATAGATGAGACAGTGATAAGTGAGAGGAGGGAACACAGAGATAACGTGGCAGAAAGAATGGGAAAGATGATCCAAACTGACCAGGTGGGTTTTTAGAGCAGTCCCATAGACCGTGTCTGCATAGTCAAGCACCAGCAAGATAATTTTAAGAACAATTTCCCTATGGGCCACGGGTGAGAGTCAGTCCTTATTATGGTTAAGGGCTCCAAATTTAGGGCATCATTTCTTAAGAATGGCATTGATATATATTGAGAAATCAAGGTTCTGCTCAAGCCATACACTAAAATATCAAAGGAGGGGACCTCCTTCAAAGGAAATCCATCAAGAGTGGTGAAAGAGGGGAGGGAGGGGAAGGAGGGAAGCATAATTAGTTTTTGCCTAGTACCAAAGGACATGGAAACTGCCTTTTTAACATCGAGTTGAAGCCATTTTGAGGAAAACAGTGCTGAACATAATCAAAATCCTTTTACACAAAAAGCAGAGCACTCTAAACCCTTGGATTCACAAGGGCACCAGTCTCATAAAATAAAATAACATTTATTTACATGAAGGTATCAGCCTGACACGTTTAGGACATAACATCCTTTCTCAAAGGCTAACAAACATTTGAAACAGTGGCTGTTAAATACCATATTCTAATTACATCATCATGACATCACTTCATTAACTTATCACAGTTAACAACGTACACTTGTTTGAAATTTAAAAACACAAGACACACTAAAGAGTTAATAGGCAGGTCTCATTTCAAAGGAATTTCTAATAAATCCATGCAGATATCAGAGTATAGCTTAAAACAAAATAAACCAGATAAGCAAAAATGTAAATGCATACTACAAAAAAAGAAAAGAGCAAAGAAACAGCAAGGGAGTAAAAGGGAAAGGGAAAAGGGGGGAGTACAAAAAGAATTAAAACCTTATATGACTGATGTTATCACAGATATGAATCAGAAACAATATTAATTCTGACTAATTCTTTCTTTCTACGATTTTTCAAAAAAGGTTTCATCTCAAACCCACTATTTAAACCCCAGTTTTTAGTTGCATTTAGGTTGATAATCCAAAATGCTTCTCCTGTCAGCAATAAATCATTAAAATTAACTCCCCCAGGCTTCTGACATACTTCGTCTATTCCCATGAATTTAAACTTATGCTCATTTTTTATTTGCAGCTTTCATAATGTGCATTGCTGTTGCATAAGAACCGTCCTTTTTCTCAATAGCCTTAACATGCTCTTTTACTCTAATTTTCAAATTTCTAACAGTTTTACCAATATAAAAAGGCACTGCATCTACACATTGCTATATAGACAATTCCTATTGAATCACAAGTGATAAGCTGCCTTATTTCAAAAGTACATCCTGTATTTGCATCCTGAAAATCTTTCCAGCTTTACTATGGGCACAAAAATTACAGTTTCTACATGGAAAACAACCTACATTCTTTTGACTGCTGCTTGCAAAGTCCCATTTCTTCAAAATGACTATGGCTTAACCTATCACCAATGGTAGGGGCCTTCCTATAGGCCATCCATAATGGGACTCGAACAATGTCCCTAAGTCCAGGGTCACTGGAGAGTACATGCCAATATGATTTTAAAATGTTTTCTATCTCACATGCATGTGCAGAGAAAGGTATCACAAAAGTAAATTGCTCTATTGCTTGTTCTCTAGAGCTTGCTCCATTTTTTCTCAATAGGACTTCCCTATCCATTCCTGCAGCTATTTACAATCCCTCCTTAATGCTTTTATGACTATATCCTTGCTGCTGTAATCTTGTACATTATTCTACTGTTCCTTGCCTATAGCTCTCCTCATCCCCACAGTTTCTTTTTATACAAAAAAAATTGCCCTTTTGGCAAGTTCTTAGTCACGTGTTTAGGATGGCAGCTTTCTGACCTCAACAAGATGTTGGAATCTGTGGGCTTTCTATATACACTTCTTGTTATTTCACCTTCATTTTTTCTGTAGAGTCTAAGATCTAAAAAGCACACCTCTTCTCTTAACACTTGGCATGTAAATTTTACATTTTTGTCTGTACTCTCCAAATATTCACTGAACTGGGACAGTTCTGTGCTGCTACCATACCAAATGACAAGTAAATCATCAATATATAGTTTCCACAGTTTAATTTGTGCAAAAAAAGGATTTCGTGTTTCATTAAAAACATGCATCTGTTCTCATGCTCCCATATATAGATTTGCTATGGACGGAGCACATGCTGCTCCCATTGCAGTTCCTTTTCTCTGTAAAAATACTTGCTTATTCAAAAGAAAAACAATATCACTCAGCACAAAATCGAGTATTTTCACTAAAAACTCAGTGCTAAGTTTAGTTTCAACCACTCTCTTATTTAAAAATCCAGCTAGTGCATTTAGCGCTCCCTCGTGCGGGATGTTGGAATATAGTACTTCTCCATCCATAGTAACCATCTGACTCCTTGGATCTAGTCTAACATCTTTTAAAATACGTAGCATATCATTGGTATCTTGTATAAAAGAAGGCAGCTCATTGACAAACGGACGCATATGGACATCCAGAAATTGTGAAAGGCTGTCTGTCAGACTCCCTATTCCACTAATAATGGGACGCCCTGGGGGATTTATCAAGGATTTATGTATTTTTGGGATCAGATAAAATACAGCCCTGATTGAGTCTTCTGTAATGAGAAACTTCATAGTGGCATAATTTATTTCCCCCTTAACAACTCCCTCTTTAACAAAATCATCAATACCAATTTAAATTCAAAAGTAGGGTCATTTTCTAAATTAACATAATACTCCCTATCTGCTAGTTGTCTTTCTGCTTCCTTAAAATAATCTTGTTTATTTTGTACAACAGTACAACCACCTTTATCAGCCTTTTTCATTTCTAAATCAGGATACATTTGTAATCGTTTTAAAGCATCTCTTTCTGATATGCTTAAATTATTGTAAGTCACTTTAGGAAAAATCGTAAGTCACTTCAGGCAAAATCCCAAACAAAATGTCTGAAATGTGTCAGGCTGATGCCGTCATGCAAGTACATTTTATTTTATTTTATGAGACGGGTGCCCTTGTGAATCTATGGGTTTAGAGTGCTCTGCTTTTATGCGTAAAAGGTTGTGATTTTTTAAGCATTGAAGCACCTTATTCGTGTGCTTACTTTGTGAGTACAAAAATGTTCTGATTTCAAGATGCATATCAGACCAGACTACGCATGTTAGCCAAGAATTGTAAGTTTGGTGATGTAAAGAAAGAACTAGAAGCACAGATTATACAAAACTGCACTTCTTCCAGACTGCATTGCTGAGCATTAGGAGAGCCATAACTGTTCTTAACCAAGCTCCTCAACTATGGCAGAGGGCTGAAGTTTCAAACATGCAAGCTTCAGGCATTAAGAAAGGGATGACTGTGGAGGGGTTGTGGGATAACAGATGGACCAGACACCAAACTTCAAATTCAACACATAATCTCTGTGTCATGTTTATTCAAAATGCAGCAGAGAACCTTAAGCAATGGCATATCCCTTCTTCAGTACATCAGTTTGCAGCAACAGACTATGCATGTCCTTTCTCTGTACTTAGCCAGCACTTACTGACTCCTGATCTCTGATCTCACTTAGCAGTTGAGATTCATCCTCCAACCCTATGCGGGCCCTGTTTGCTTGGGTAGTGGGGGCTCATATAATAAAAAAAACAAAACAAGCTAAAGACAAAGAATTGAAACAAGGGTTACCCCAAAGGGCATTGACAATAAGCCAAGTTTCAAAGAAACACAACATCACACATACTTCCATAATGCAAAGTATCATAGGATATATGCAGATCAACATGACATTTCAGACTGTCTCAGTTTACAGCAATTTACATGCATTTTAAATAGCACGACTAACTTAATTTTTATAATATAGTCAATTAGTACTTTTTATCTTTATCAAAAACACCTAGTGCCATGGTATTTTCAACATTTACAAGTTTCATACACATAAGGTATACATTAAAGTATTTGATGGCATAGTGCTATTACATACTAAATCCAACAATGATAAGCTCAGAGGGCACCACAATAACCTCCCTGTCACAATGCCCAGTGAAGATGTCACTTTTAATAATATTAGCTGCAGGCCAGATTTCAATCCAGTTCCCACTAGCACGCCACAAAAGCAGGCCACAAACACTCAGTGCAGAAACTGTGGTGGTTCATATCCACATCAGGGACAATGTCCAGCGAAAGACGAAGACTGCAGATGTGGCAAGCCAAACCACTTTTCCAGAAAATGCCACTCAAAGCTGCAGCAAGCAGGATATTGCAAGACTGCCTGTAACACAAATAAAAGGTACAGCTCACGATGCAGGGTCAATCAAATTGCACCACAAGCTCAGGAAGCTAGACCAGACTCGTCTAGTAGTGATGAGGCCTATATGTTTATAGTGTATGGTGGAACGTCTTTCTCCAACGAAATCCATCGTTTTCGAAACCTTGTAGTCACACACTAGTGACGTTCGCAGTGCAACAGAATGATGTTTTTTTACTGTACTGTGAACGTCACACTGTGTCCTCGAGCAGCATTTGGCAGTTAGGGCTCACTCCATAGACAGGACACATGGCCAAAGCAGCAACGTTGGCGGCAGTACTAATGTTTAGCGTTAAAACGTTCACAATGTAAAGTTCTTAAGCAGTTAAAATGTCAAGTGTGAAAATGTTCAAAATGTAAAGTTCTTTTTTTCCTTCTAGTAACCCAGTAAAAATGTTTTGAAGCAGAAACATGCTGTAGTGATTTTTTCCCCAAAAACGACGTTCCACCATACACTATAAAGAAAAGTGCATGGGGAACAGTTGACAACAGGGCATCTTTCACCTCGTTGGCACTATGACCACGGATTACCTCTCGAGCTGCGCTCTCGAGGTAATCCGTGGTCATAGTGCCAACTCAGTGAAAGAATAGCCCTGTTGTCAACCGTTCCCCATGCACTATCCTATATGTAGTCAACAGCCACAAGCATGTTAACCAATCACAAGCGCAGGTACAATCCATGCTACCAAGCTGACTGCACTAATTGATTCTGAAGCTGCAGTGAACATTAATAAATGAAATGTTGTACAATACACTGAAGTTAGAACTCTTACAGTTCTAAGAAAATGTGCCAGTTCCCTAGAGTCGAAACTCAAAATCATATATGGGACATTTTATGTTGTCCGAGGAAATGGCAGTTCACTTCTAAGCTACCAAACAGCTTCAGAATTGGGGCTAATCAAAATTGTTAATGCAAATACCACCTTTAATAAAAACACGTACTGTGGCAGATCAACTAATGGACCACTATCTTAATCTTTTTCAAGGCATTGGCAAGCTGAAAAACTTCCATGTGCACCTTTACATAATCCTGAAGTAAAACCTATGAATTGGCCACACCACAGAGTTCCTTTCCATATACAAAAGAAAGCTGAAGCAGAACTCAAGCTCCTTGAGACAGAAGACATAATTGAAGTGGTGAGTGGTCCGACAGGGGGCACCTGATCTTTCAGAGATTACTCTGCTTGTATTGTGTTGAACTCCAGCAACTATTTTCAGTAATAAACATCTTTATTTGATAAGCAACTGTGTTTTGTAGACTTCACTGGAGCTACTAAGCTCCTGGCTCTGGAGTCCGAGTGCTCTTTGTTCTGTCTGTTGTGACTGGATCAACACTCTGGGTCTTACAGATAGTGACGCCCCCAAAACCTAAAGACCACGACAAAGTGAGGATTTGTGTCAACATGCGACAGGCCAACACAGCCATTTTATGTGAGTGCCACATCACCACGATCATGGATGATGTAATCCATGAGTTAAATGGAGCAATAGTATTTTCAAAGTTAGGCCCCAAAACAGGGTACCATCAACTGGAGCTGCATCCAGATAGCACGTATATCACTATTTTTTTATACCTACATGGGGCTCAGAAGGTACAAGTGACTACATTTTGGGATATCATCGGCTGCAGGAGTATTTCAGAATGTTATACATCAAACATTGCAAGGCATTACTGGCATAAACAACCTAAGTGATTACATAATTGTGTATAGGATGAATCAAGAAGAACATGATAGAAATCTTACAGTGGTTTTCCAGAGATTAAAGGAAAGTGGTCTCACACTCAAGCACCCTAACTGTGAGTTCAATAAAGCCAGACTAGAAAGATATGGCTTCATATTCCCAGCTAGTGGAGTATCAGCTGACCCAAAGACTGTGGGTTCTGTGGGACAGTTGCCAGGGCTGTTTCCACCTGGGGTTGTGTCATAATAGGATCATGATGCCAACTTCCCCTCACCCAGTCCCCTCAGCTGTCTGATATCCCTCTGGCACCTCTGCCAGGTGCCTCCTCTGCTCCCTATGCCTGCCACTGTGCACCCCTCATGCCCTATGGCACCTTCAGTGCCCCTGCAGCCCCCATTACCCATCTTCGATCTAGTATCCCCCCTTCCACCTCTGCGGGTCATGTAAGCTTGCACTGGGGGGGTTTGGTGGATCCCTCTGTCAAACTCAGCAGGTGCACCCAATATTTGGCACAACCCTGCAGCTGCAGCAACTCCCGGTTCTTCAGCATAGGGACCTCTGATTTTACAAAACTGGGCTCAAGGTTCCTGAAGCACCCAGAGTTTGCTATAACGCCAGATCATTGCAAACTGAATAGACAAAGTGGCAGTTGTCCAGAAGAGGACAACTAGAATGTTGCAGGGTCTGCATCAAAAGCCCTATGAGGAGAGACTAAAGCACCCCAATATGTACACCCTGGAAGAGAGGGGGGATATGATAGAGATCTTTAAATACCTTACAGGGGCAAATAAGGCACAGGAGAAGGTATTTTAAAAAAAAAAGGTGATCAAGAACAAGGGAACATGCTACGCAGTTGGAGAGGGGTAGATTCAGAAGAAATGTGAGAAAGTACTTCTTCACAGAAAGAGTGGTGGCTTCCTGGAACAGCTTTCCAACAGAGGTGATGAGGGAAAAATGTGACAGGGAGCTCCTGCCATTCTTGAGGCCTGACCTTTTCTTAAATCTGTTGCAACAGTTCTTCTATTTCTTAGCCTAATCTATTCTTTACCATTTCTAGTCCATAAGGTTGGCCACCTATGGGCACCCCCTTCCCTTTCTTGACTACGCTATAGTGTCTCCTCTAATTTTCCTTTTCCCTCTCAGGTTCTCATACAGGGAGGTTATTATTGTGACCTCCGAGCTGATATAAAACAACAGACTGTGTTCCTCATTGTTGGATTTAGTTTGCAATGGAACTATGTCATAAAATACTTTAATGTATATACCTTATGTGTATAAAACCTGTAAATGTTGAAAATACCATGGCACTAGGTGTTTTTGATAAAGGTAAAAAGTTACTAGGGGACTGTATGATAAACATTAAGTTAATTGTGCTATTTAAAATGCATGTAAATTGCTGTAAACTGAACAAGTCTGAAACATCATGGTGATTTTCATATATCCCAAGGTGCTTTGCATCATGGAAGTATGTGTGATGTTGTGTTTCTTTGAAACTTGGCTTATTGTCAGTGCCCTTTGGGGTAAGCCTTGTTTCAGTGCTTCTGCGCTGAGGTTTTTTGTCTTTAGCTTGTTTGTTTGTTTTTTTTATGTGAGCCTCTACCACACAAGCAAACAAGACCTGCATAGAGGAGGTTAAATCTCAACAGATAAGTTAGATCAGAGATCAGTGAGTAGTAGGTGCTGGCTATGCTGGCTAAGTATAGAGGAAAGACTTGCATAGTCTGTTGCTATAAACTGATGTACTGAAGAAGGGATATGCCATTGCTTAAGGTTATCTGCTGCATTTTAAATAAACATCACACAGAGACTGTGTGTTGAACTTAAAGTTTGGTGTCTGGTCCATCTGTTATCCCACAACCACTCCACGCAAAAGTAGTAGTGGGGTTCACAAATGTGTGTGATAGGAACAAGGAATCACACTGAAAAAGAAAGGGGGGACAGAGAAAGAGCTGTAGATCAAGAAAGGTCTGCAGTGATAGTGTAGGTAGGGAAAACAGGCAGGCTGGGTGGGAAAAGTGGTCCTTATCTGCTGTCAAATTCTGTTTCTATGATTATGTGGATTATTGTCAAACGGCTCATGTGGAACATTTGTATGGCCTTGTTGGGGCACCTTGTATTGTGTACCTATTCTATGTTACCCTATTTTTGGAGTATGCTCTTTTCAGCTGTCTTAAGAACTGGGTCCCAAACTCTGAGGAAGGTGCTCTCCTGGTTGGTGGTATTGTATGTGCTTTTTCAATTTTTATACATTCTAACATATTTTTCAACCAAAGCACCAGGGTGAGTGGAGTAGATCCCAGCCAATACTGTGCAGCTGTTTGCTTGGCATTGGCAATGAAAGCCCATAGGCTGGGTAGTCTCAGATAACTACAGGGGGAGAGTCTGCCCCTAGTAAAAGCTCTGCAGGTTTGAAGAGTAAACTTTTGCCCAGGATGTTCTCCGTAGTTTGGTGCATCCCCCACCAGAAGGCTCTGTTTTTTGGGCATGTGAGGGCCAAATGTATGAAGGTACTTGGTATTCCTCTTTCATTTTGTGTAATCTTCTTGGGGTATAATTGGTCCTATATAAAAAGTTTTACTGGGTCTACCTAAACCTGTTGCTTCTAGCACATTCTTGAGTGTGAGTTATAATGCACTGGCCCAGGTAGCCTCAGTTCTGTGCGATATCGGTGACTCAAAAACAGCACCAACAAAATGAGCATGTGCACATCACTGAAAATCAAAATGGCGACATTGACTACAGCGTCTGCCAGAAACAGTGACGGGCATTTACTTTCTTTGCGGGGAGGGGAATTGCAGTTACTTTTCATGTGGGGGGCTATGCCCTCAGTGCCTCCCCGCACCCTCAATTTATGATAACCAATTCTGGAGGGGCACATCTCAGGGAGGGAGAAAAACTCAAGTGGGGATGCAACTCAAGGACGTGGAGACAAGTTGGGAGGGGAGAATGATGGAGGAGCAACCTGCGGGTAGTGGGGAACAAACTGAGGAGGGCAGGCACAATGGGGGGAATAACAGCCAAACAAAAAACTCTCCCCACTACTAGGTGCTAAACCCAGGTCCACCAGCACCACAGGCATTGACTCTGACCACAGGACCAGACAGCCAGCTTGGAAGCGGCCAGCAAAAACAAATCCTAAAAACTTTAAGCAAATTACCCCCTGACTCACTCCCAACAGAAAAAAATCACCGTAGCTATAATGTGCTGTTGAAAGCATATCACCATTTTTGTCTTCCCTATTCTTACCTCACCCAAATTGACTCGCTCTAATTGACTCACCATATTCATGGGATACCAGTAGCCTCTGACATTTTACAGCCCAAATCATCTGCCCATTTATGTTTACTCTAATGTAGAGAATCAGAGGCTCCCTTCAAGAGAAGACAGCAATATGCTGAGAGTGGCTTAGTAGATGGTAGTGGGTTTAAGATTACATTCTCAATGGGAGTAAGAGCGAGAGCTGTTGTTTTGAGTGTCCAGACTCTCCAGTAAAAGCTGTCATACTTGTAGCTATACAGAAACTTCACCTGGGTTCAAGTTAAAGTCTTTCTGTAGTGAAACAGTTTTATGAATCTCCCTTGTAAGACTCCTCCACATATTGAAGACCCCTCTTTTTCCATCTCAACATGCCCCATGATACATGAACATCATACCCCTGAAGACCTTTACATGATTGCATTAATAATGCTTTTGGAGATATGCTCTTCATTTGGTCAATCAGTTTGTGGGCTCGGACTCAAGCCTGTATGGTAGTCCTTGCAAAGGAATTCTTAACTTTCCCCACTTCAAGCTGTAATAACCAGGGTCTCATACCTCCTGCCATGAGCATGGATTCCAAGTCATGTTCTTCAGTTTGCTACCAGGGAGAAGTGGCTTTCTGGTCATGTTCTATGTACACCAGTTGGTAGCAAGGTAGTAAGTATGCATGATGGGTAGCGATAGGCCTCCTTCCCTCCCGGCTGCCTGCAATACTGCTGCTCTAACTCTAGCAGGCTTGTTTCTCCATTTGAAACCAATGACACTGTACCACTAGTCCAGGTACAGTGCACTCCACTTATGAAGGACACTGTTATAATGGACAATCAGTTATAGTGGACAAAACTGATTTCCTAAACCAAATATATCAAATCTAATGCATTTTTCTCTGGTTATAATGGACAGTAACATTGCTTATAATGGACACTGTGAAGTTTTTATGGGCATTTGTAGTGCTCTTATATGCAAAGCCTGAAACAAGTGGAGCACTTTGGGCAGGATACACATTTTAATATGACTAAGTCTGTTTATGATGGACAATGGGAGGAGGTTCCACTTCTCCAGGTTCAATTTTAGCCTTTTTAATAGCTGGGGAAACTTGAGGTGTAATAATATGGACCCCTTGTTTGGGATCATAAAACCCAAATACTTTAGTACTGAGGCTTCCTTTATGTCTAGCCACTAAAAGAAACAGAAACCTAGACAATGTCGGCATAACATGACCAATGGTCCATCCAGTCTGCCCATGGTTCCCTATCTATCCATGGTACCTAATTGTCATTTAGTGCACTAGCCTTCCCCTTCCTTCCCCTAAACTATCCTGCTACTATCACCCTGAGTAGCCACAATAGCTGTCAGTCTGTCCCAACTGTGCTTTAAACCATTTATGGTTTGGGCTCCTATATCCTCATCTGGCAGACTGTTCCAAGCACCACCCTCTCAGTAAAATAATACTTCCTCAAATATTTCCTAAACCTCCCCCCTTTCAGTTTACACTCATGCCCCTGTGACTTAGAAACATAGACTTTGACAACAGATAAGTACCGTTTTGCCAACCCAGTCTGCCCATTTCCCTACCTATTGGATAAACTACAGATCCCAGTTAACCAACAGCCTACTTCCTCCTACCCTCATTATAATTGCCTTATGTCTGTCCCATGCATTCTTGAATTCCTCCACTGTTTTTGACCCAGCAACATCCTCAGGAAGGCCATTCCATGCACCCACCACCCCCTCTGTGAAGAAATACTTCCTCACGTTGCCCCTGAGCTATCCTCCCTCTATCTTCAAACTACACCCCCTTGTTCTTGTACATCTCTTTTTCTGAAATATGCTACCCTTTTTGACTTTGTTGATTCCCTTGAGTGACTTTAAAGTTTTTATCATGTCCCCCCTCTCCCTCCTCTCCTCAAGAGTATACATGTTAAGCTTCTTTAGTCTCTCTTCATATGCTTTCTGGTGCAGACCCTGCACCATTGTGATTGCCCTCCTCTGGACTGCCTCCATCCTGTCCATGTCCTTGCAGAGATGGGGCTCCACAACTGCATGCAGTACTCCAGATGGGGTCTTACCAACTGTCTGTACAGAAGGATGACAACTTCCTGTTTTCTACTGGTGATGACTCTCCCTATGCATCACAGTATCCCCCCATCCCTCCTTACTGCCTTCTCACATTTCCTGCCTATCTTTAGGTTGTCTGATACGACTACCCTCAGGTCCCTTTCCATTTTTGTTGTTGTTAGTACCTCCCCACCCATTGTGTACTCTTCCCTTGGGTTTTTGTTTCCCAGGTGCATTACTTTGCACTTCTTTGCATTGAATCTAAGCTGTCAGACTTTTAGTCTGTGCTTATGCTAAATAACTCCTCGCAGTTCACTTTGTTTACCCCTTTCAGTAATTTTAATGTATCTATCATAAATATCACCTCTCTCCTGTCTGGTCTCATGTGAGTACATGTTAAGCACCTTTAGCCGCTTTTCATAACATCTGCCCAGCTGGTCCTGTATCATCCTGGTCACCTTTTGTTGCACCACATCTAACCTGACTTTATCCTTCCTGAGGCAAAGGACTCTAGAACTTGGAGCAGTACTACAGGTGTGACCTTACCATTGACCTATAAAGAGGTTACCTCTCTCCTTCCACTGTCTATACCCCTCCCAATACATCCCAGCATCCTATTTGCCTTATTAATGGCCTTTTTGCATTAACTATGATTATTTGTGGGTGTTGCTAATGATGACCCCTAGGTCTCTTTCCTCAGCTGCAGTGCTCAGCTTAAATCCCCATCCAGCATTCTGTCCTGGAGTTCTTGCTCCCTAGATGCATCACTTCTCACTTGTTGGCAGTGAATTTCAGCTGCCTGACCTTAGGCCATCTCTCCAGTCTATGCAGGTCATTCTGCATCTCCTTAATTCCCCTCGTTGCTATCCACTCTCTCACAGAGCTTTGTGTAATCTGCAAAGAGACACATCCTGTCCTGGATTCCTTGTCCAATATCACTAAACATATTGATGAGGACCAGGCCCAGAACTTATCCCTGTGGCATCCCACTTGTGACTACCCTCTCTTCTGATTTGACCCCATTTACTATGACCCTCTACTGCCTCCCCCATGCCAATTTCCTACCCATCTTACTATGTCCCTTGCCACCCCAGATCCTCCATCATTTTTAACAATCCCCTGTGAGGAACTGAGTTGAATGAAGCCTTTGCTGAAATAAATATAGAATTGATCCACAGAGTGGCCCCATCCAGTATCTTCATTACCCAGTTGAGGAAAACTTTTAGGTTTGTCTCACAAGCTCTCCCTGCCACAAACCCATGCTGTTTACTGTCCTGGAGTGCATTGCTCTCCAGATAGTCTACAAGGTCCTCCTTGACTAGTGACTCCATCAGTTTTCCTACAACTTAGGTAAGACTGACAGGTCTGTAGTTCCCGCCTGCTCCCTGCCCACCCCTTGTGGATCGGAGCCATGTCTACCAACCTCCAGTCCTTTGGGACTACCCTTGACTGTAGTGAAACAAAGAAACATAGAATTTGATGGCAGATAAGGACCGCTTGGCCCACCTAGTCTGCCCATTTCCCTACCTAACAGATAAGATGCAGATCCTAATTAACCAACAGCCTACTTCCTCCTACCCCCCACTAGAATTGCCTTATGTCTGTGCCATACTTTCTTGAATTTCCCCACTGTTTTTGACTCTATGACCTCAGAAAGGCCGCTCCATGCATCTACAACCCTCTCTGTGAAGAAATACTTTCTCACATTACCTCTGAGCTTCCCCCCGATCTTTAAATTGTGCCCCCTTGTTGTTACCCATTTCTATTTCTGAAAGATGCTACCGTCTTGGACTTTGTTGATTCCCTTGAGGTATTTTAAAGTTTCTAGCATGTCCCCCCTCTCCCTCCTTTCCTCGAGGCTATACATCTTAAGCTCCTTTAATCTTTCTTCATATGTCTTCTGGTGCAGACCCTGCATCATTTTGGTTGCCCTCCTCTGGACAACCTCCACCCTGTCTATGTCTTTGCAGAGATGGGGTCTCCAGAACTGTACACAGAACTCCAGAAGTGGTCTTACCAACTGTCTGTACAGAGGGCCAACAACTTCCTGTTTTTTACTGGTGATGCCTCTCCCTATGCATCCCAGTATCCCCCCAACCCTCCTTACTGCCTTCTCACATTGCCTGCCTATCTTTAGGTTGTCTGATATGACTACCCCAGGTCCCTTTCCATTGTTGTTGTTGTCAGTATCTCATCCCCCATTGTGTACTCTTCCCCTGGGTTTTTGTTTCCCAGGTGCATTACTTTGCACTTCTCTGTGTTGAATCTAAGCTGCCATACATTTGACCATTCCTCCAACCTTGCCAAGTCCCTTCTCATCCTTTCTACCCCACCTTGCATATCAACCCTGTTGCAGAGCTTTGTGTCATCTGCAAAGAGACATACTTTCCTTCCAGTCCCTATGCAATGTCACTTATAAAGACATTAAAAAGGACCGGCCCCAGTACAGAACCCTGCGGTCCCCCACTAGTAACCCACCTTTCTTCACTGTGGACTCCATTTACTATTACCCACTGTGTCCTGTTGTCCATCCAGTGTTTTACCCAGGCTACCACCTTGAGACCATCTCCCAGACTCGCTAATTTGTTTATTAATCTTTTGTGCGGGACTGTGTCAAATGCCTTGCTAAAGTCTAGGTAGACCATGTCCACAGCCCCTCCCTGGTCTACTACTTTGATCACCCAGTCAAAGAAATCAATTAGATTTGTCTGACATGATCTTCCTACTGTGAATCTATGCTGCCTTGGGTCCTGGGCCCCACTGGCCTCTAGGTACTCAACAATTCTTTCCTTCAGAAATGATTCCATCATTTTCCCTACCACTGAGGTCAAACTGACAGGTCTATAGTTTCCTGCCTGTGTCTTGCTCTCACTTTTGTGAAGGGGAATCACATCTGCCCTCCTCCGGTCCTCAGGTACCACACCATCCTCCCATGATTTATTAAAAAGGGTAGTCAGTGGTGTTACTACTTCTTCCCATAGTTCTTTTAGAATTCTGGGGTGAATCCCATCAGGACCCATTGCTTTATCCACCTTCAATTCTAAGAGTTCATTTTCTTCTGTGAAAGGACTAATATCAATCCCCCCTATTCAGAGTGCTTCTATTGACTGGATTAGGTATCTCCCCCTGCTGTCCATTGTGAATACTGAGCAGAAATATTTGTTCAGTATCCCTGCTTATTCACTGTTGCTCTCTGCCCAGCCACCTTCCTCTTTATTCAGGCTCAGCATTTCGGCTTTAGTCTTTCTTTGCTCTCTAATGTACCTATACAAGGTTTTATCCCCCTTCTTAACTGAGTTGGCTATCTTTTCCTCAGTTTGGGCCTTTGCTATTCTGACTGCCTTCCCTGCTTCCTTCTGCTTTAACTGGTACAGTTCTCTGTCCTGCTGCTTCTTTGTTTCCTTATACTTCCTGAATGCTATTTTTTTTCTCCCGCACCTTCCCCACCACTTCTTTTGAGAACCATAGTGTTTTTTCTTTCATTTTGATTTGTTTATTTGCTTCACACAAAGACTTGTTGCCTCTGTAATGGCGGTTTTGTTGTTTCCCCATTGTTGCTCCACACTCCACCTTCTTGTCTGTTTGCTAATGCTTTTCTGGGGCACTCTCCCATTTTGACAAAATCAGCCCTCCTGAAGTCCAGTACCTTCACTTTTGTATGTCTTGACTCTATAGTTAAGTTTATCATGAACCACACTGTTTGGTGGTCGCTTGTTCCCAGATGGCTACCCACTTCAAGATCGGAGATCTTCTCTCCATTCCCATTTGAGAGTACCAGGTCTAAGATTGCTCCCTCCTGAGTGGGTTCCAAAACTAGCTGTCTGAGGCATGCCCCCTGTAGGGCATTGAGAATGGCCCTGCTCTTGGATGTGGCTGCAGCAAAGGTGCTCCAGTTAACATCTAGCATATTTAGGTCCCCCATCAGCAATATCTCCCCTTTCTCTGCCATCTCAAGGATGCCTTCTATCATAGAAACATAGAAGTTGATGGCAGATAAGAACCACAAGGCCCATCCAGTCTACCCATCATTTCCTTGTCCATTTCCTCCCACTGAGACGGGGGTCTGTATACAACCCCTGTGAAGATTGTGGAGCCATTTCCAGTCTCCAGGGTGACCCACAGTGCCTCCTCTCCTCTCCTCCCTGTTTACCCTTTAGTTCTGTTGCTTTGATCCCTTTGCTTGCATAGAAAGCTACTCCTCCTCCTCCTCCTCCTCCTCTTCTTCCCTCCCTGTCCCTCTTATAGATTTTGTTCCCTGATATGTTGACATCCCAGTCATGGTTATCTGTGTACCGTGTTTCTGTGATTGCCATGATATCCAGGCATCCCTCTTCCATCAAGGCCACCATTTTGGGGAGCTTTTTACCCAGACTATGGGCATTGGTACTCATTACCTTTCATTTTTTATGGCTTTACTTCTTTTGGCCCCATCCCTGTCCTTACTGCCTTTGTCTTTTTATCCATTTACCCCTGCCCTTCTCCCTATCAACTGCTCTATCTTGGTGTTTACCTCACTAACTACCCTGATTTTTTTGGGGGGGGTAGGATTTCCCTTTTGCCTCCCACTTGGCTAAGTAAAATTCTTGCCAATGAAGCATTTAAACCTATCACCTAGGATCCTGGTTCCCCTCCTGGATAGATGCAGACCATCACACCTGTATAGGCCTGCATCCCTCCAGGTGGAGCCCCACTCCCCAGTGAAGCCAAATCCCTGAGCTCTGCACCAGTGTTTCAACCAATCATTGAATCCCATGGTGCGGAGTACCCTAGTCTCATCCATGCCATAGACAGGTAGCACTTCCAAGAAAGTTACCATGTGTGCTACTTGTCTAAGGCCCATCCCCATCTCCACAAACTCTTGTTGCACTACTTTGATCCCATTCTCAGCCAGGTCATTCATCCCTAGGTAGATAATGACATCCAGCTCACTCACCCTTGCAGCTGCTCCACGATCCTGAGAATTTATTTCATGTCCCTCAAGCCATGACACTGGGCAGGCACCTTACCTCCTTTCCCGCCTCCTCCCTCCCCCAGTTCAACCCCTAACAATTCAGTCCCCCACCTGAAGCTGTGTCCTTCCCCTGTGGGGTCCAGTGCCACCCTCCTGTAGGTCTCCATTGTGAAGATTCACAGCATCCTCCTTGATCTCCACTGTGGGTGCCTCCATAGAGGAACCATGCTCCACCAGAGTGGTGAATGAACTGTGGAGAGGCACAACTGGAGGGATGTGCCACTGTTCCACCACCCTCACCCTCCCTGAGCCCACTGTGGTCCAATCACTCCTCTTTCTTGGCAACCTCTGAGGTAGTGGCAGTGGTCTGAGTGGTCCCTGGGTCGGGGAGCAGGTTTTCTGAATCCTTGCTTGGTCAGCATGGAGATGAACAACCTTCTCCCTCAGACCAGAGAGGTGCCTGCAAATAGGGCAGCAATGCAGTCTCCAGAATGTCTCCCAGAAGACTGTTACTCCACAGCCAGTGCATTGCACCACTCCCCACATGTCTGTGTCCCTTTCTGTTACAAATGCTTTTCTTTTTTTTTTGTTCTTGTTTTAGTGTGTGTAAACTTGTGAGTGCCTCTATCCCCTATTCAGTGTGCTGTGTCTTTAAGGATATGAACAGGTGTATGTTCTTAGCAGTTTTGGGGAAGTGATGCCAGGACCCCTGCTATGAAGGAAGTTACGTGCTTGGGGCAGGTGGGGTGAGGGGCAGAGTGGGTGGGAGTAAACCTATGCCATCCAGAAACAATCAACTACAACTCTGACCCTCCACCCCTGGGAGTGCCTTTCTTCCTTCCTTTCAGACACCTATTTCACAGAGGTTAAGTAACAGGTCTAGTCACAAATGACTGCAAATATCTCCCAGCTACAGTTCCTCCCTGGCAAATTAAAGTTAAACTAAACAAAGTCAACCCCCAAAACAGAATCAATACTAGTTACTTACACAGGTCCAAAAAGTAATACTTCAGTTGAGTGTAGTCTAGAAAATAACCTCCTTGATTTAAGAAAGCTGTGGCTGCTTTCTCTCTCTCTCTCTCTCTCTCTCCCTATCTCAGCAAACAGAGACCACAAACAACTCCTGTTTTAAATCCACAGTTCAACTAGGCTGATTTCAGCTCCTCCCCTTAACAGACAACTATTTCATGGAGGTGAAGTAACAGGTCTAGTTACAAATGACTGCAAATATTGCCCAACTACAGTTCCTCCCTGGCAAATTAAAGTTAAACTAAGAAAAGTCAACCCCAAAAACAGAATCAATACTAGTTACTTGCACAGGTCCAAAAAGTAATACTTCAATTCAGTGTAGTCTAGAAAATAACGTCCTTGATTTAAGGAAGCTTTGGCTGCTCTCTCTCTCTCTCCCTCCCTCTCTCTCTCTCTCTCTCTGTCTCTCAGTGAGCTGTTTAATACTCTGAGAGGGGTTCATCCAGTTCTGATGCCAGCTCTCTGTGCATCTTCATCCTGGCTGGTCCCTGGGCCTTATCTATCTTAAGGGCTGCTAGCCCCAAACTTGTTCACTAGTAAATACTGACTGCCTTATCTCTGGGACCTCTTTAGCAACCGCTTTGATGCCACTTTATAGTAAGGGTCTGCTATCCTCCCTGGGCAAGACAGAGCAGACGAAGTCACTTAGGATAGCTGCTTTTTGCCTGTCTGCCTCTATTACCCAACTGCCCTCTGCTAGCCTAACAATTCCTTCCTTTCTTCATGTGTCCCTAATATACCTGAAGAATTTATTCTCACCACTGTTAACCATTTTAGCAATCGGCAGCTCAGTGTCTGCCACAGTTTCCTTAACTGCCCTCCTATCTTTCCTAGTTCTTAGTTGGTGCCCTTCCCACTCTTCTTCCCCTGCTTTTCTTTTTACTTTATGAAGGCCTTTTTTTGGCCCTCACTGCTACTGTGATCCTTCCCATGAAATGCATTGGTTGACTGTGCCTGTTTCTCTTGATTACTGTCTTGATGTACATCTTGAATGCCTCAAGAGTGGCCCCCTTTATTGCCTCACATCTCTCCTCCACCCCTCCTTTTTTATGGCTACATGGGCAGAGCTCTGCAGATGTATTACTGTCATTCTTAAAAGAGCACTGTGGAAGCACGTGACTGGACAGTGCTCTGGCATGCTTCCACAGTGCTGTGGCACAATTCCACTGTGTGTTCTACTACTGGCCCTTCCCCTCCACTGACCATAGAAACACACCCCCTTCATGGGGCACTACTTTTTCTTCCACAACTGCAGGAGTGATGGCTGCCATCCACAACATGGCCACCGCATCAAACTGTGAATGCACGAGTATCATGCATGCGCAAGTCAAAGTAACTGTTGGGAGAATGTAAAGCATTGCTGTACTCCATTTGTAAGATATCCCATGCACGGACTCAACTAAGCCCAGCTCTCCACTACTGTATTATGTTCATCAAAATATATGAACATTTATTTAGATTAAAATCAGTGCTAACTGCTCTCCCCTTCTTATACTTAGGTTTTTCCCCAGACAAAACAGTTGCATTCGACAAGGAGATGGAGGAGGGAGCTTCTGGACAAAAAAAGGGGCCATGTAGATATTTTTATTTTGTGGGACAAATATGGAAAATGCACTTAGTAGCCAAAGTTCCAAAATCTACAATACTCTACTCTTTTCAGCTACCAAGGAAGTCTGACAGTAGCACAGTCAGTAGAAATCTTTGTAAAACAGAGTGCCCACCTGTGAACCCTCAAAAAGTCCTAGCAGTGACTTACTTTCCATACACTTCCTAATAGTATGGAAAACATCAGAGTGGAGCATTTTAAAAGCAACATGCTTTGATATGGTGCAGAACTGAGAATTTAAAGGGAGACTGTTCACTAAAAGTGATTGTTTTAATTTTTGTTCAATTCAAACTTCAAGTTGTTAAATAAAATGAGTGCTGAGTTTCAAATCACACTGTAACTTTTTTTTAGTTGCCTGGCATAGTTTTGGAGCAGGTCACCCCAAAATACACAGTTCTGCTAAATTACATGTGCATTTCTATAGTAACAGTGACACTCGGCAGCCTCCATGGACCAGTGCATGTGGTCTTGGCAGACAGTGCAAGATAGCAACCATGGACGCACTAATCTTAAAAAGCACCTTTCATGATGGTCCAAAAAGTTACATCTTGTAGTCATTATATGCAGTACTAGACCTGGAAGGGTGTGTGCATTTGTTATTTTGGCCATGGTTTACTCTGCCTACCATAATTTGGATTTGTTTTTGAGCCCTACTGAACTTGTCTTTATTGTTCAGCTGCTGGGCTGCTGTCTCCCGATGACATCACTGTAGGGCAAAGGAGTGACTCACACTGTGCAGTACAGTGCAGTCACAGCAGTTTTGCAAGGGAAAACTACAGTACAAGTCACATTAAACTGTTCCTTCTGTGAGTTTCTGTAGCATTTCTGACTGAGTTGCATAAGTATTGCTGGTTCCAGAACAAAGACCTGTACAAACTGTTTATTAAAACTTAAAACTCAGTTTTGCATTGCAATGTGACTGGACTGCAGGTGCATTCCAAATGAGTTACAAAAACATTTTACAAACATTGCTCAAGTTAGTTAAGCATTGAAAAATAATGCAATGTGAGTTGCCAGTGCATTGCCAAATGCAAAAAACAATGCTAAACCAGCTCATTGGTGGAACAGTTTAATGTGACTTGTACTGTACCAGTACTCAATGTACATACTGTTTTCCCCCTTCCCCCAAACACCCTGTTAGCAATGTATTATGCCAAAATCAAAATGCGTTGTCAGTATGTTTTTTGTAAAACTGATTTACTTCTGCCTCTGTAACAAAGCATTGGGCATAAGAAATGAGTTGCTGTCAGCACCTTTCCCAGTCCTTTGAATTTCATGCATAAATTATCCCATTTTGTGAAAGACAGGACATGAAACTTAAAAGAACAGGAGGCAGAGTTTCAATTGATAGGAAAAGAATATTATAAAAGAGAACAATATTTTATTGAAAGACAGAGAGAGATTGATATTTACAGAGCACCTTTCCAAGTCCTTTTGACTTTCATTCATAAAAGACTCCTTCTTGCATTGTTTACAGAATTACATTTCATTACTGTCCTCTGCAGTTAGTTTTTGCATTCTGAGCTGCTAAAAACTATAGGGTACACTAGAGCTTCTGTAGCAAGACTGGTGTTTCTGTGGACCCAGGGCTGTATTGCTCACATTACTATATGGCAGAGGAGTGACTCACACACAAGTCAATTTTGCAAAAAAAACATACTGACAAGACATTTGGATTTTGGCATAATGTATTGCTAACAGGGTGTCTTGGGGAAGAGGGAACTCGGTATGTACATTGAGTACTATTGGTTTTCCCTTGCAAAACTGCTGTGACTGCACTGTACTGCACAGTGTGAGTCACTCCTGTGCCCTATAGTGATGTCAGTAGTACAGCCCTGGGTCCACAGCAACACCAGGCTTGCTACAGAAGCTCTGGTACACCCTGTAGTTTTTAGCAGCTCAGGATGCAAAAAACTAATTGCAGAGGACAGTAATGAAATACAATTCCAGAATCAATGCAAGAACAGGTAATTTATGCATAAAAGTCAAAAGAACAGGAAAAGGTGCTCTTTAAACCATGTCAGTGCAGTTTTCCTGCATGACATTCTCCTCAAAGGCTAGCCACAATGGAGTCTGAGGTGAGACTGTTCATGACAGAAATGGCATCATTTTACTCTCAGAACATCTATTCACAATGTCATCTAATGCCATTTCTGTCATTCATCCTGTTGGAATACCCTATCTTTCAAAATGTAACCACAGTTGTAACTGAAGCACTTGTGTGGAGATACACACTGTTTCTGTACTTTTATTTGCATCGTTACACTCCAGCTGTAAGATTTCCCATGCACTGACTCAACTAAGTCCAGCTCTCCACTAGTCTGTCATGTTCACCAAAATATATGAACATTTATGTAAATTAAAATCAGTACTAACTGTTCTCCCGTTCTTATACTTACCTTCTCCCCCCCTCCCCCCAGACAAAACAGTTGCCTTCGACAAAGAGATGGAGGAAGGAACTTTTGGACCAAAAAGGGGGATGTAGATATTTTTATTTTGTGGGACAGATGCAGAAAATGCACTTACCAGCCGAAGTTCCACAAGCTATAATACAGTACTCCTTTCAGCTACCCAGGATGTCCGACAGTAGCACAGTCAGTAGAAATCTTTGTAAAATGGAGTGCCTGCCCACGATCACTCAAAAAGTTCTAGCAGTGAATTACTTTCCATACACACCCTAATAGTATGGAAAACATTGGAGTAGGGAATTTTAAAAGCAACATTTTGATATGGCGCAGAACTGGGAATTTAAAGGGAGACTGTTCGCTAAAAGTGATTGTTTTCATTTTTGCTCAACTCAAACTTCAAGTTGTTAAATAAAATGAGCGCTGAGTTTCAAATCACACTGTAACTTTTTATTAATCACCTGGCATAGTTTCAGAGCAGGGCATCCCAAAATATACGGTTCTGATAAATTACAAGTGCATCTCTATAGTAACAGTGACACTCGGCAGCCTCTGGGGACAAGCACGTGTGGTCTTGCCAGTGCAAGGTAGCAGCCATGGATGCACTAACCTTAAGCCATGCATACCTCTCAAGTGTCCCTGATTATGAGGGACTTTCCTCATTTTACCCCTTAAAACAACCATGTCCCTCATTCGTCCCTCAGTGAAAAGGTACCAGAAACAAAGAGAATGTGATGGAGATGTAGACTTTAAAGTTGAAAGTCACAATATTCAAAGATGCTAAATCAAAAATAAATATTGTCAAGTAAACACAGTAGTTTGCAAAGTGTTCTGAGCTTGTATCTCCATGTTTGAAGATGCATCCCTCATTATGAGGATCAGTGTCCCTCATTGTCCCTCATTTTGAGTGTCCATATCCCTCATTTCAGTGACACAAGACTGAAAGGTATGAAGCCATGTCAATGTAGTTTTCCTGTGTGACATTCTCCTCAGTCGCTAGTTGCAAGGGAGTCTGTGGTGAGACTGCTCATGACAGAAATGGCATACTTTTACTCTCAGTACATCTATTCACAATGTCATCCAGCGCCATTCTGTCATCCATCCTGTTGGATTCCCAGCTATCTTTCAAAATGTAACCACAGTTGTGGCAACTGCCGCACTTGCGTAGAGATACACACTGTTTCTGTACTTTTTTATTTGAAAGCCAGAGCAACAAGAATGCATTCTTTCTTTACTTTTGATTGAACAAGCCTCTTAATCCCCTAGTTTTCTACATGTATTTGCAGTAGTGTTTAGAAGTTACAACTCACTTCTTGTTTCTAAAGTAAAAAAGTCAACATGATCACATGGTCGATTTTGGGAGGGCCATCCCTCTTTGCACACATGGGAACACATATGCAAATGCATATGTTGTCTTAGCCTTGTAGCTAATAGATATTATATATAGCATTTTCCACTCAGTGCACTTTTAAATGCAATTGCAGTTCGAACTCAGTCTTGTCAGGTTGAGCAAAAATGATTACTTGTCCCGTATAGAAAATATTGACATCCTTGTTTATGCATGTGAACATCAAAGCAAATTTAGTCACTTATTTTAAAATATTTAAACTTGCCCATACTGTGTACAAGTAAACAGGAAATGTAATTATACATGTCTTGGCTTCCGCATTAGAAAACAGCTTTGTTCCAGAATTGTTAATTACAGAAAGTACAAAAAGGTGGAAATTTAAAGCTTTAAGGATTGCATATTTGCTATACTATACATTTTTCTAATCATAATGCAAAATGCTGTCAGCCGAAAAACATCATTATGTAAACTAGGTGCGAGTGAGCATTTGCCCGCACATGATCACCTTTCTAACTAGCTTATGCCACTGTTACATGACATTTCATATTTGCAAATCAAGCTACCATTTGAAACCCTTCCTAGAGATAGTTTTTACTATAGACTCCGTACTGCAACAGGAAATAAACCTCAGCAAAACAAAGCAGTTAACATATGACTTTGCCACTTTCTGTGTAAGCCAATGTAATTTTAACTATTCAGTAGCAACAGTGTAACCCCCATCTGCAGCAGCACCATTCTAGTGTCCAGAAACTCAACCAATGCTTGGCATAATTATAATGCAATGTCTAAGTCCAAGACTCATGCAGTGATATTCAATGTCACACAGTGTGTTAATTGGTTCTGGTGGGTTTAAGCCAGTCTCATGGTTCCAATGCTCAAGGTCTAACACTACAAGATGACTCTCACCACTGTACCTCCCCAGTTTTGACAAACTTGTAAAACCATTTTTTGTTATCCAAGAGACTATATAAACATCATGGGACATGTTAACTTAACTACAAGTTACTGTAGCAACTGCAAGTTAGCAACGGAGCTGCTACAGTACCTTGATTATATTACTATATTGGAGGAAACAACTGTAGTTCTGTAGTCTGATGATTGCTACTAATAATCCCTTTTAGAAACTTTACAGAATAATTTTGCAGACATATAGGTGGAATTTATAAATTTTGCAATGACAATTAAGTCCCGACCTTAACTCTGCCCCATCTAGTTACAGTAACTGCAGGAGACAGAACCTCGCTCAATGGGGATTTGCACTTATTCCCCTGACCCTTTAAATTGGAATAAAAATACCAAATACATAAAGATTGACACTGGCCAACTGGAGTTCTATGTGATTAATGATGATGCTTCATGTTGGCAACAATAATTAAATAAATTGTATGGATAAAACAAGTACACTTGTAATTTCTTTGCCATAGGAGAGGAAGTCAATGTGTTTGGCAAGCCTTTAGGTGACAGAGATGAACATGAGGCAAACTAAAAAGCTAACAAAGATCCCAGGAATTGACAACACAATGAAAACTTGTCACATCCTTTCCAGATTAGTAAATTTTCCATTAATTGTATTGTAGAATGGATTAAGGTAGAATGCTGAAATCACACATGTCGATTTTTTGGGAGGAATGTTTCATTTTGATTAGTAGATATATGGTTCTTACATGAGAAAAACAAACTCCAGTACCTGGAAGTGAAGCCCTTTCACAAACAGAACTGATCTAGCACAACAAAGGTGTTAGTATAGTTCTTGGTACCACTCCACCACTCTGGTCTGAAGGTTGTGTGTGCAAGTCCCCCAAGAGGACTGGCATTAATCCACAATGTTAAGATCATAGTATAGAGGGTGCTACCAAGCTGAATGTTCCATCCTTCCAACTGTGATGGAAGTCCCTTCTGCCCATATCTAGTTGCCGACCATGTGGAATTTAAATATCTCATGATACTTATCTGAAGGAGTACGGGATTATTCTGCTGTCCAGACTCCTGGTCAGCATCACATGTCTGCAGATTTTACTGTGACTTTCCATTGCTGTGTGAGATGTTGCCTAGTGCAAGCAAAAGCTGTTTTGTTGGGCTGTGTATGGAGTCAGGACACCACCAGTGTTTATTAGATTTGTAAAAGGGCTTTGGAATCTTTCAGGTATAATAGCATAATGCTAAATGGTGCTCTGCACAATTCTTTTCTTACACTACAACCAGTGTGAGAAAATAATCCAGTTCCACAGCAATCAAGTAATGACCTGAGAATAATATGTGTGCATATGTAGGGTTACTGTTAGACCCTCTCTTCCATTTGCTGTGTCTCCGAAACATATATGCATTTGTTGCCCAAATGCCCAGTGTTCAGCTATAAAATAAATGGCTTAATGGAATTAAAGCAGGGAATCTTCTTTCACTAGGTGTTTATGGACATATCAACCTTGAAAATCAAGGTATTTGGAATGAGAATGACCTGCTGTCTTAGTAACTTAGATTTTGTGGGAAATTAATGTGGACTTTCTTTGTACTCTTTTTCTCCTTCTCCAATGGCCCACGTTCTAGAGGGTGCCCGTCCCACCCCAACATCCACTGGGACTCACCAACCATCTTCCCCCAAGGCTTCCCCCCCTTGGTGGGGTCAGTGTGGGTCCCCAGGCTCCCACTGAAGACTGGATCCAGTTCTGGTCAACGCACTTGCTGGTCAGGGAGCAGGACCTGTGAGGCCCTCCTTCATCCAACTGTCAGAGAGATGTTTTTCCAGTTTTCTCCCTCAGAGGTAGGGCATGCAGTGATGCTAGTGGTGGTATTGTGCATGCTTCTGTGCATGGCATGCCGAGCATCTGCCCCACCTCTGCCCACCAAGTACAGCATCAGTGTTCCAGCCCCCAGCCTCCACTAGGGCAAGCACCGATCACTGATCCCCCACCTCCCCAGATGAGGAGAGCTGTCCTTAGGATCCTCCTCCTCCCTGGCTGATCCCTGGCAACCCACTCACACCATGAACATGGGTTGCCAGCATGGCAGAAGGTAAGGCAGGGTGCCTCAGTCCTCCATGCCACCAGGTCAGCCCCAGACTTTTTTTTAATAAGAAGTTGTTCAAAGTCACAGTCACATTTGTCAGTAATACTCAAATAAGATTTGTAACACAGAAACACAATAAATTCCAACATACAAATGCAAAGTGTCTGAGTAAGCCCTCTATAAAGAAGAGCAACCCCCTCCACCATACACACATACAGGCAGTTTTACAGGTGTAAAAGATCTTATACATTTATGCCTCTCAACTATCTTTCTTCTACATAGGTTCCAGTCTTTATACCCCACAACATTTCTTCTGGTGTCCGCTGCAGCCCAGACCATGTTGCATCATTTATACAGAGTGTGAATACAAAAATTCCAGCTACTCATCCAAACAATAACATTTCTCAGTAGAACTTTACTTAAGTAAAACATAAATGTGTAGTGCCCCCCCCCCAATCACTGTGGAGGTTTCAGGTTGCACTGATGCTTTGTCAAGTCATGTGGCCATATAGCTAAGATGCAAAGCCCTTTATCCCCCAGGACTTAGTGATTATTTTCAACTGGCACTTTTTAAAGCGAAATAGATAATACATATTTATATAGGGTCTTGCCCTAACCTTTTAAATGTTTTTATGAAATATTTATTATAGTTATATGTAAGCTATGTATACATATTTTATATTTTGGTGCTGTAATAGGTATACCTAACATGTATGTCTTATTAGTACAGTGATCAGTTTTAGACATGTTTGGTCCCTTTTGGCATATATTATCTTCCTTTCTCTCCTCCCCCATTTTTGGTCCTTGGCTTCCGCCCCATTCCCTCTTTCCTTTCTCTTTCATTCCCTCCCCTTCCCCATGTATATTCCCTCATTCTATGCAGTATGTCATGTAATTTAATGTTTCTTCTGAGGTTTTGTATGCCTCCTGTAATGCACTTACATTTTAGTTATATTGGCAGTATCTCTTTAAGGTATACACTTAAATGTTTTAATATATTTTGTATGTAATTAGTGACTGATATAGAATACATCTTAGGTACATGGCCACACCTCTTGACAAAGCTTCAGTGCAATGAGAAATGTCGATGTGACTCAGTGGGGGTGCTACACTTTTTAGTTTTACTTAAAGTTCTATTGTCTCCTATATTGAGGAGAAGTGTTCTTTGGATGCGTAACTAGAGCTTTTGTATTCACATGGCGGAGTTTTTTTTTTATCTGACTCCATCCCGTGGTGTCCTGAGCTGCCAGTTTTATTAGTTTGCTTATTTATGCAGAGTACCAAATCACAATGCTAGTTGTGCATACCACTTCAACATTTCTTATGTTTTTGGTCTGTATTCTCAAACATCACTTCCACTGTTAACTATACTTTACTTTGCCTTAAATAACCCGATTCAGCAATGTGCTATTGAATAACATAAGAGATTGCTGACTCAGGTTAATTAAGGCATAGTAAAGTGGTGTTCATGTTGGGGGTGATATTCCTGAATGCAGACATTTGTCTACGCGTGATTTACATAAATTGATGACATACAAGTATAGGCCACTGGAAACAAAAGCTTGCAGTATGCCAGAAATAATGTCCTTGATGATAGAACTGAATCCGACCCTCTCTCACTCTTAAAAGAGTTCATACTTTTGTTCATTTATCCTTAACTTTTTATGTTTGTTTGCACAAGCAGCAAGAAATTTTTTGTTACAATGAACTGCATTTGACAGGTGTGTCACTGTCATGTCCAATGCAGGTCAAGATACACTGTGCTCATCAGTGACAGACCAATGACCAAGCAAGCTGAGTATGACATTGGTCACTGTCTGATGGGTGGAAACTTGATGTAGTTGAAAGGACCAAAGTGTTCTTATGACAGAGCACTTTGGTCCTTTCATTTGCATGAAACTGGGCGGCAATCCACTGAGCAACTTTACATGCTCTGCTGATCCTGTCTTGCAAACCCAACACTCTGCTATAAAGAAAATCACCACACCACTTCTCTGTCTTCTATATCCGACTCCTGCCACTATGCACCTTCACCACTCCACCCTCATTGGACTGGCCAGGCTGGATGCCCAGATCCCCAGCAATCTGTCAGCATTGACTTCCTCGTGTGCTTTTGTGCTTGGGCTGTAGCTGTTGAGGAAGTTTTTGAGGTGCCCTGTGTAGATACCATGAAGAAATATGATGTAGAAAAAGGAGGGGAGGGTTGGAGGTGTTGCATACAGGAATGAAACAACTCAACAATGTAAATAACACAAACACTCCTGCTGTACTAAAACAAGCAAATGGTTGTTGTGTCATCATTTACAGTAAGTGTACCATGTCATAATTTCTGACCTCCTCTCCTATTAAACCATGTCATTCTGTATACATAGGATGCTGTGATATGTTTTTCTATTTGTGGAAGGCATTTCCAAGACTTTACTACTTTCATTTCTGTGTCTTCACTTTTTTGGGTTTGAGATGGTATTGCCCAATCAAGTAATTCCTTATCTATTACTACTGGCTCTCCTCCTCCTCCCCATCCCAGCTGTGTAACTCCCTGGCATGTAGCACCCCCTTCCCTCTCCCCAGCCCCGATTGAAGTCTCTCAAACTAGTGCCCCTTTTTCTCTCTCTCTCTCTCTCTCTAGTCCTTATTCCCCCTCAGCATGCAAAAGTACACCCTTTGGATCTCTGTTGTGGCACCACTCTGGCCCTAATAATTGAAACTTAACATAATTTGCATAAATACAGTGACTGTAGCAGTTACTGTTCAAAAGCCACTGCCTGCCTGCACAATTTGCATAGCAGCAGCATCCTGCTGTGAATACTTTGGGGGTCAGTGCTGGCAGCATTCTGGACCTGGGCAGCATTTTTATTTATTTGAGTATTCACTGATTGATCCAGTACCCACCAGCTGATGCATGTTTCACATGCACACAACTTAGCCACAGCATGTGTAGGACCTGGACAAATCAGGGAGGGAGTTTGGCCTTTAAAGACCCATGTTGGTACCATTAGGAGGTAAGGACAGATGTTATAGAAAGGCCTTTCTCCCTTTACCACTCCCATTCTCTTTATAGAAGTCCCCCAAGTTGCTGCCTGAAGATCCACCACCTGCCATTGGCTGAAGACCTGTGCCACTGACTGCTGCCAAGACTCGACTTGGAAGTTGGAGAAGAAACCCACACTTTGCCCACAGCCAGTGCCTAAAACTTTCCCAGTGAGACTGCTGTTGCTTTTCTGGGGTTCCAGACTCCTGAACCATCCTGTACCATGGCATTCCTCTCTCTCTCCACTGTTCTACTGCCCCATCCAGTACACCGTACTACCCTATAAGCTGCCAAACCATGGATTCCCTGCCATCCTAACTGAGTACTGTACTTGGAACTTCCCTGAGTGCTGCCCAGTGCCCATTCCAGATTATTTGGCCTGCAATAGAATACGTTTGCTCTCCATATAAAAATAGATGTTGTGCCCAGTATTGTCTGCAATACTTCTCCAAATGAGGTCTTGTTAATTTACCAGGGAGCTATACATTTCTCTGCTAACTGCTAACCTGTTCACAATGTAGTTGTGGTATGGTATAACATATGCAGTTTCCCCTCAGGTCCCTACAAAGCCAGCAAAATGAAACAAAGGAGAGGTGTAGTCTATGTAAGTAATGCACCTATGATTTTATTTATATTGTACTTAGTTAAAGTAGTGCATATAACTTCTTTCAGGTTACAACTTTCAGGAAAAAGAAAGTACTGGTTGGCAGAGACTACTTTTACTGTAAGACTCAGATTATGGACAAAAATCCTTTTTAATATAAGATATATTATCTAGTTAAATCTATGAGTGCTAAGAGGTTACAAATGTACATTTTGTTTGGCTTTAGCACTACTGATGTTCCTTTTTTTCATGTTGATATATAACATATGTATGATATTTTACCAGTGGTGTGTGACTCCATGATATCGGAAGCCCTGAAGCCGTTACTGATGTTACATGGCTCACAATTAAAATATCAGAACTATTTTTATTGGGCTCATGCCATATGTGATTTATGCAATGACAGTTTTTTGTGGGAAGCTTTTAAATGTACTTTCAATGGAGTTAAACAGAAATTTCTCAGTAGTCAAGTTCCATAATGCGGTGGTGTAACCCTTCTATTCTGAAGGGCTTACAGTGAGAATATTTGTCATCCACCTACAGTGACAATACCAAGCTTTTCTCACTATAGGTCCCTGGCAATGAAAAATATTGTGGTTATTTGGTGCAGTCTTCTCACAGGTAAGATATGTTTGGAATGGCATGATGCATACTGCTTTATTTCATTTTCCTTCCAAATATTCAGCATTTTTGTGCTTTTGTTTTTCATGAAGCCAATATTGCTTTCTCTCCATGACATCTTTCAAATGCTGTAACTGTAATTTATTTTTTGCTTCTGAAATAATAAAGGAGTGCTCCTTTTAATGTGGTTTGAACACATTTTTTCTTTCATTTCCTCCTGTCTTGCCCCTCAAACACTAGGGTTTCTTCAGTATTCCCAGCTGTTTCTCTACACCTATTGTTCCATAAGGTAAGGGGACCATCTCTGCTGCATACTACTTTATTATAGTCACAAAAAAGGGCTCTTAAACAACAGGTGTTAAAAACCAACATAGAACAGTGATAAATGTAGCCATCTGTAGCTCCATCCTTTCCCTGGTAGACTATGGCATAGTCATTTCTGGCACCGCCTCCGACACTGCCCTGACCAGCATTAAATGCACCCTTAACAAAGCATGCCGACTGGCCACAGGCTGTGATTGCCTCACACATACCTGTGACCTCTACCAACGGTCATCATGGCTAAACTTTCACAGGCACCTACTCTATCAGACCTGCTTATTGGACAAAAAAATTACAACTAGGGCAAGCCTCCCCTGGCTGTCCCTTGCTCCTCCAGGCGTGCTTGCCGATGCGGACCACAAGACACTCTGTCACCACTGCCATTCGCATCCCTTTTGCAAGGACCGCTGCCAGCCAAAGGTCCTTTCACTACAGGGCACCACTCTGGATGAACTCCCTCCCTGATACTGCCCTATCTATTCCCAGGCTGGGGCCCTTTAAATCTGAGCTACGTACCCACATTATGCCCAGCTGTAACTGTGATTGCAGATAAAGTCCTCTAGCAATGGCTAAGTTCCATTGCTAAATTTTACTTGGATTCTAATTTATGATTCACAATTACACACCTTTGTTGTTTGCTCTGTATATGTATTATCCATTTTGTCTCTGTACTTAGTCACTGTACTTATACTATGTATTTGTCCTCATTCAATGTATGACGTGGAGCCTTTGTAAATGAGTTCCTGACTCAAAGGGTTGCAATTCTGAGACTTTATATAAATAAATAAAAATAAATAAATAAATAAAAACCTGGTTTGCACCATATTAAAATGAGCTCCCCTTATATTATTTCAACTGTAAAAAAAATTGTCAAGCAGACACAAAATGGGGGAAAAGGTATCACACAAAGTTTAAATGACTTGCTGTGGAATATGTCTATGCTGCTCTTCCATGCAATAAGACACAACACAGTGGTGGTGGGCCACATGCCGAGATAAATGCCCTCCACCATTTGAGTTCTGTGCCCTTACAAGTTGCAACCCCTTAGAAAGGCTGTGATCTCAGCATAAGGCCCAACCTGTCATGTCTTACTGAACTTACAAAATAGGTAGGTTATTTTTGACTGGGGGGGGGTTCTACTGGATCATCTTTTTCTGATATTACACACAACAGTGACACCTCACACAAACTAATGAGTAATATTTGTTGCTTTGTGCCTTCCATCTAACCCCTTTGCAAGTGTTTCAAAACAGCCGCAGATGGTCCCTGATCTAAAATTTTTATGGCCCCAACTTCTGGAAGTATAGAAATACAGACTTTGATGGCAGATAAAGAACGCTTGGCCCACTTAGGCTGCCCATTTCCCTCCCTATTGGATAAGCTGTAGATCCAAGTTAACCAACAGCCTATTTCTTCCTACCCCTCACCAGAATTGCCTTATGTTTGTCCCATGCATTCTTGAATTCCCCCACTGTTTTTGACCCCACAACCTCCTCAGGAAGGCCATTCCATGCATTCACAAATCTCTGTGTGAAAAAATACTTCTTCACATTGCCCCTGTGCCGCCCCCTCTCTATCTTCAAATTGTGCCCCCTGGTTCTTGCACATCTCTTTTCCTGAAAGATGCTACCCACTTGGACTTTGTTGAGTCCCTTGAGGTACTTGAAAGTTTCTATCATGTCCCCCCCTTCCTCCTTTCCTCAAGGGTACACATATTAAGCTCGTTTAGTGTCTCTTCATATGGCTGCTGGTGCAGACCCTGCACCATTTTAGTTGCCCTCCTCTGTACTGCCTCCATCCTGTCTATGTCCTTGCGGAGATGGGGTATCCAGAACTGCATGCAGTACTCCAGATGGGGTCTCACTAAATATCTCTACAATTCCAACACTGCCCCTCCCTCTCCTCAGTCCCCAAATCCCTAGCATCTACTGTCCCCTCCCTGTCCCCAGTCAACTTTGCCTTTAAACAAAGTGTCTCCATTCCCCTTCCCTTGCTGGTTGTGGCTCCTTCCAACTACAGCAGCACTTACTGTACTTGTTCTTTTAAAGCTTGCAGTGTCTGGTCTATTTAAATGACTTCCTCGAGACACATATGATTTCAGATAAAGCTGCATATTTTTTAATTCTTCTGAGATATTATCCTTTGTCATGTTATATATCCATTAACTGGTTTTTTTTTTCTGTTTATGGCATTAATCCTGAGGTTAAGAGTGACCTCTGATGAACAGCAATGACTTTAGCTGTCACTATAACCCTGATATTGTTGACCTGACTGACACCTGTCCTAAGCCTTTTATGTTATGTTTCTTAATTATTTGCCTCTGCACTATCAATGCTATGCAAGCAAACATTTGGCATTGGTATTCATTGACAAATGCTTGTTGGCATATGTCATTTGATGAGATAATTTAGTACCATATAGTACTGTACTACAATGCAGCCATTTATGTATGTCATATACATTGTGTCCCTAGGATTGATCCCAGGTGCTGATTAGTTTGTAAACTGCTATAAGTATGTTGATTCATCATCTGCCCTTCTATAACCTCCCCCCCCCCGCATCAAATTCAATCTACAGGTTATGCCAGCTGAAAGTATGAGACAATTTGAATACTGTGATATTGGTCTCATAGTACAGACTGCACAATATTCTTTGGTATATCATTATACTAGGAGATTTGGTATCATACATTATTTTAAAGCAAATATGAGAAATGGGTACACATCAGCAAAAGCAGCAGGGTAATGCCGAGGGGAGCTTTTGTTTATATAATGTACTCTTGTCTCAAAAATCATTAAACATCACATGCAGTCTGTTTTAACAGCAGGGATTCCATATTAGGTGCATGCTAAGTTTATGTTTTGATTTGTTTAAATCAGTCTGAGTTATTATATCCTACTGGCTGGTCTGTTGGATCTCCTGATGAGAATAGCAATGTGATTTCATGGCTTCGATCGGAATTGAGTGCCTTAATATCCGAAGAGCTCTGGTTTATTTTTATGCGATTAACACTGTTCTGCTAATCCCACTCCTACAGACGCTCATTCCCTATTTCATCGTCCCTTTCATCTGCACAGGTCACTGCACTAGTAAGCTTTTTTGATATCAAGTACTGTACATTTGGGCACTGCTGGTCATTGTAATGCACCACAAAATACTACTCTGACATGCCTTGTTAATGGCCTTTGACTGACCACTGCCTTGTCTGATGAAACCCGGTGTAAACCCTGTGCATCGAGGACACCGACGAGGGGCCCTAGTAACATGCTACACCCAACGAGTTTCCTTATCAGCAGTCATCTGTTTTATTTCTTGGTTTTTCAGACACCCCCACTTAAGTGGTCCTTCACTCTAGTTCAGCGGCTGATTGCTTAATTATTTGGGGACTACCATTCCTTCAGCTAGACCAGTGGTTCTCAAATGGTGAGGTCAGCCTTCCAAGGGAGGTCCCAGCTTGTTCCAGGGGAGGCCCAGTCAAGTCTGAGAATGTACAGTATTTACATTTCAAGTTTTGACTGTTTTGTGTGAAAGGATAAAACAAATGAAATGGGGATAATTGCAGGTGAGATGTTTTACTTATGCACAAATTGTGACCAGGAAGTCCCCATTGAGCCAAAGCTTGTTTATAGGTATGCATTTATATGTAAATTAATGCCTGGGAGAGGCATGTTGAGTCAAGGCTTGTTTCTACAATAGGTATTTATATGCAAATTAGTGACTTGGAAAGGCACACTGAGTCAAGGCTTCTTTCTATAGTAGGTACAATATTTATATGTACATTAGTGACTGGGAAAGGCACAGTGATCCGATGCATGTTTTCATGTGTGACCTGAGGTAAGGGTACAGGAAGTTACCTAACTGCTGGGTAAGAGGGGAAGAGATGAAGTGTCTAGGTAAATTGTTCCAGACAGAGAGGAAACAGAGAAACAAGGGCCAAGTCAGAAAAGTGGAGTGACAAGTATAACCTGGGGTGCCGGGTGGGGGTAGAGAGCAATAAGTTGAATAAAAAAGAGAATATACACAGTTAACTTTATTAGTTTCACTTTATTCCTGGTGTACTGTGCAAAGTAGGATTTATTTTTTTATGTGGGGAGAGCCAAGATTTTTTCCAAATTTGAGGGAGGCTTGAAATCTTTTTCATGGATTGCGGGAGGCTCACTATCACAAAGTGTGAGAACTAATGGGCTAGACTACTGCTTACCTGTTTATATGGACACTGTAGAACATTTTCCGTTATGACTGGGTTACAGAATTGTTTTATAGTACTGCTTGTTAATGCTGCTCTTTCATCCTATATTTACAGTTTTCAGCATGGGGGGTCTTAATGTTTTTTTGTTTGTTTGTTTGTTTTAATTGTGTTGTTAGTTTAACATGCTATCTCTGCTAAAGGAGTTATCTTTGCGACAGAGGGGTTCTTTTACACTGTGGCCATAATCTGTAAGCCCTTCTATAATTAATTTTATAAAATGAGGTGGATTTTAACCTCTGTTCCCTGGGCCCAGATAATTAACTACGATTGTAAGCTGCCTTGTGTGGTTTTCTTATTTTCTTTTTTATGTAGTTTATCTCCCAAAATGGCAAGGTTGTTGGACTCCTGCTTTTTTTTTTTTTTATGGGAGCCCCTCCTTTGTTTCTTTTTTCCCTTAGCTTCCCCATTGTCACAATACCCATACTTGGCCCTGTTGACTTTGTTTCCTTAAGCCTTTGGTACGTCTCTGTGGCAGTTGTATATGACATTTAGGTGGGGTGGGCAGGAGGTGGGGTGGGTAAGAGTGTTTTTGCTGCCAATACAGAAAGGCCTCACAAGCCAAGTATTTACTAGTGGGTTTGTTTCTGTTGCTTATTGGGTTTTTTTTATGACTCCTATACACATTTGTGAATCTTGGGTTACAATTCGTTGTGCACAAATATGTTCTACTTTGGGACTTCCTAAGATCATATTGTGTAGTGATTCTGGGGTTTTTGTGGGGTTGGCAATTGGGGTTTTATTGGGGTCTTGGGAGGAGGAGGACGATGGGATGGGCGTGGGTGTGTTGTGTATTGTTGGGTTTCTGGGTACTGTTTGAATGGCTCATATTCTAGCAATAGGGCGGAGGGTTGTGTGGGACAATTGGGGTTCTCACCACTGGGGGTCTTTCCTCATTCATATGGATCAATTATATGGTCATTTCCTATATCCCTTATGGTTTTTTCACACAAAACGCTAGACATTATGGCACCAGTCTTTAAATTTTGTTCACGGAATATAAAAGGTGCTCAATCCCCCACGAAAAGAGTAAGGTACTTCTTCACCTTCATAAAATTCAGGTGTATGTCACCTTCTTACAAGAAACTCACTTGCCCCCATCTCAGGTTCTCCTGTTTCGGCGTTCCTGGGTGGGGCAAGTCTTTGTAGCAGGTCCTGACTTGCGCAAATGGGGAGTGGCTATCTTGGTGGCTCGCAGGGCAGCCTTCCATCTGCTCCAGGAAATTGGAGACCCAAAGGGTAGGTTCCTTTTCCTTTGAACCCTTCTTGGCCACTCTGAAGCCATTTTAGAGGCTATTTATGGTCCTATGGCTGATGACCCTTCCTTTTTTTGCCATGTTGATGATAATTATAGCCCCGTGGTCCTCCTTACCTATACTGCTTGGAGGTGATTGGAACATGGTTTACTGAAATGGCCTTGATAGATCTGGTCCCAATCGACATTCCCTTTCCCCTGGACAATTAGCCCTCCATGATATGATGGATTCCCTCAGTCTCTTGTACCCCTGGCAGCCTCTCTATCCATCTCAGCAAGAGTTTTCATTTAATTCACTCCCTCATAACTCATTCTCAAGGACTGATTATTTCATGATAGGGATAGAGCACTTTCCTGGAGTTTTGTCATGTCAATATCTGGCCAAAGTAATTTCAGATCACCATCCTACTATACTTGATCTGAATCTATCTTCATCACCAGAGCGAGACAAAGTCTGGAGATTTAATAGTCAACTACTAAAGTCAGAGTCCCTAGTACAACATATTCAAAAATGTTATTTCTTCCTTTCTGGAGCTTAACTCTCCCTCCATGCCCAAGATACACCACTAATGGGATGCCTTAAAATGCTCCTTTTGGGTGAACTCTTCCGCTTGGGTTCCAGGAGGAAAAGACTTGCCTCCACAGAGATGTCTTCCTTTTCAGACCAGATTAGGGGCTTGGAGAAATGTATTTCACCATCCTCTTCTCCAGCTGACTGGGAACACTTAGAAAGTCTCAGGTCATGATACCATTCTCTACTGGGGGAGAAGGCAGAACATCTTATTCTGTGCTCCAAGATCAAATATTTTGATCAGGGTGAGAAAGTCAGGAAACTTCTTGCCCTGTGGCTCCAGGTGCAAGCCTCAGACAGGATAGTTTCTTCCCTTAGTTCTCCCTCAGGTCACCTTATCACCTCCCCTCGGGACATTGCCTCTCACTTCAAGGAATATTATCAGGCTCTGTATCGCCCACCTCCCTCCCCTTTTTGTCTGGACCAATTTGTGACCTTTATGCAGGATATAACACTTCCGCATTTGGACAACTCTCAAATAGAACTATTACAAGCTCCCTTGGCTTTATCTGAAATCTTGTTGGCTACTGATGCTTTACCATTAGACAAGTCTACTGGCCGTGATGGTTATACTTCCAACTTCTAAAAAGCTTTCAAACAGATTTTAGCCCCTTTGCTGTTAGATACCTTTAATTACATTTTCCAGGAAGGCCTTACTGATCTTTCCTTTATGGAAGCAGCCATTGTGGTACTCCCAAAGCCTGGTAGAGATCCCCTACTGGTATCAAACTACCGGCCAATATCTCTAATTAATGTGGACCTTAAAATTCTTGCGAAGGTATTGACTGTTAGATTGAACCTGGTTTGGCACCCCTTATTAGCCAGGAACAGGTCAGTTTTGTGACAGGATGGCTCTCTGCAGATCACCTGCGTAAGCTATCTTATCTTTTTTCTGTGCCCAGAGATTCCCATACTCCTGCTGTTTTGGTGTCCCTGGATGCAGAAAAAGCTTTTGCTGTGTCTCTTGAGACTACCTATTTAATTTACTACCTAAATTCCATATTCCCTCCACCTTTATTCAGTGGGTTAAAGTGTTGTATTCCCGTCCATCAGCCCACATTTTATGCAATGACATTTTGTCCGCCCCTTTCACATCAGGGTACCAGGCAAGGCTGCCCACTTTCACCTTTTCTTTTCAATCTGCTTCTCGAACCACTAATTAAAAAGCTTAAGGCCTCCCCTCAGGTCCTTGATATACCTATCAGGCCCCATCAGTATAAACTTTCTGTTTATGCTAATGATATTCTTCAACATGTCACTTCTCCCGTTACATCCTTGCCTGCTGCGCTAACCATTATCTCAGACTTTGGTGGCATATCCAATTATAAATGCCATCACTTCAAGGTCTGAAATTGAGCACTCAGGTTTGGTCTGGTCTGGGTTCAGGACAAACTGAAATATTTAGGCACATACTTTTCTCCCTCTTCAACCAAAATGAAACAGTATAATCTTGATACAGTGGTTACTCGACTTAAAATAGATATGGAACGTTGGTCCCTTCTGCCCATTTCCCTGTGGGGCCATTTAAATATTATGAAAATGAATGTTCTGCTCCATCTACTTATACCCGCTACAAATGTACAATTATGCTTTACTCAAATTGATAGAATTATTTCCACTTTTTTATGGTGTGGCAAGACCCCTTGGAGAGCCCTTTTTATGCTCATGCATACTAGAGAACATGGTGGCTTACAAGTACCTAACTTGAACTTTTACTATTTGACTATCAACTGCTCTAGATTCTGTCAGTGGAATGGCCCTTCAACCAGTGGCGTCACCAGGCTGTTTTTGGGTAGGCTGAAGCCCCCCCAATGTAAGCTGAAGCCCCCTCAATCATTTTCCCTGAAACATTTTAAGACTCACAGCTTCACTGCTTGCTGAGGAAAAAAGAAGCCATGGTTTAGAGTCAGCACTTTATAGCTCTACCACATGGAGTGCACTTTCTTTTTCTTTGCCTGGACCAGGTCTTCTGGATACCACTGCGATTGTTGGTGGTGCTAGTGGTGGAGGTCAGGGAGCTGTGCTCCCACCCAATGCTTTAGTTGCCTCTGAACAGTGGCAGGGCAGAACTATAGTGGTTCGGGTGCTGGTTTGTGCCCAGACACACTTTGCTGCTGCACCTCATGGTCCGTCTGCCCAAACTTGTTCCCTCTTAGTGAATGCCGCATGGACCACGATCAGCTCGGCGCCCAGGTCCATGACTGCAGTGGCACTAATTTACTGTGGAAGGGAGGTGGGGAAGAGAGCTGAGAAGGGGAACTCCACTACCAATGACCACCAAAATGGATGCCGTTGCTTCATTTGGAAGGAGGGAGATGCTACAGGAGAAGGACCACAGTTGGGGGTCATCTCAGTGGACTGGAGCAAGAAAGGGGTTCGAGTAGTCCACAAAACAGATAAACATAAAAACAAAAAAATGGAAAACTGAAGGCAGAAAATAAAGAGCCCCCACAAAAGTGCACCACACCCCTCAACCAGCGCAAAGGGATGAGAAGCAACCTGGAGCCCCCACAAAGGGGAAGAGAAAGAAATTTAACAAATGAAGAGAAAAAAATAACCACTCCAGCAAAGCTGGGCAGGGCAACAGCCTGCCGACCAACAAGTGGCACCAGAGGCAGTAAACAAAGGGGGAAGGACAGGGGACTGCAATGGCAATGTCAATGCCAGAAAAAAAAAACAGCCAGTATACTGGAAAGGGGAAACAGGGGAACTGCAATGGCAGCCTAAAAAAAAACAGAAACCATGCCACACTTATTCTGCAAAATAACAGGAAACAAACTAATAGACTTGCCAAGCCATATTTTTATTCAAACTAAAGAGAACCTGGGTGAGCATCACCCTCATCACTTTGCATCTAAAATGTGATGCTTGTCCTACATGCACTACTAGGCACCCAGCATCAGGACACCCCAGAAAACCCCAATACAAAAACTGCAAATCGAGGGAGCAGACAACTAAAGGGAGCTCACCCCATGAAACTGGCTGCTGCTGGCCATCAGGGTGACTGCTGGTCCTTTTCCAGAGCTAACGTGTGACTGCTGCTGCTGGAGACCTCCGCGGACCGCTGGCTATAGAGGAGCAGCCACCCAGAAGTTATGAACCCAAGCTTCAGGTAAGCCTCCAGCCATCTGTACTCCTGTGCTCTCTACTCTGTCAGTCACCCAGTCCAGAACTACCACTGGCTAGCAGGGAAGATCCTTTCTAGCCTAGAGGTGGACCTGGCTTTTGGACAGATGATTGAGTATCTAGTGCTAAGATCAGCACATTTGACTGATTTATTGCCCCTTTAGGCACTGGCCGGAGACCTGGCCTGGCCAAGACAAAGGATCCAGCACCAGAAGGCTCCAGGAAGGGAAGGGATAGAGACAGGAAATGGTCAGTCAGCCAGTATAGTCAATAAGCCAGCTGGTTGTGCATGGGGTTGGTGGGGAGTAACCTTTCCTCCTGAGTCCTCTTTTGTCTGCTTGCCTGGCAAACTCTGGGGCACTACACTCGTCCACTCACAACTCTGATGGAGAAAAAAGAAAGCAAATCTCGTGAGCGACCTGAGTGCACTGGTGGCTGGCTGCTGTGTACTGTGCTGTCAACAAAGAGAACATTGAGACAGGAGTCAGGACATTGCCATGGGAGAGCTCAGAGCTTGGGGCAGGGATTTGTCATCATCACTCCCAGGTAAGTTGGATTCCAATCGATAGGGAGTGCTGGGGGGGGGTTATAACAAATGCGCTCTGCCTCCGCTAGTCTCTTGAACTCTGTTCAGTAGGTTCAGAAGCATGAGAGGTTTGGCATGCCTTACCTTGTAGGAGGGAACACCAGGACAGGACTGGGAGCGACTGACATAAATTGAGATTGGGATTGGTTACCACCTATTAGTAACTGCCATACAAACACAGTCAGCATTGCTTGCACAGTAGGTATATATTTCAGACAGGCACAGATGTGGTACACATCTAAAAGGCTGTGCAGCATGAGTCTTTACACAGTTGATTGGCAGTTTAGAGAAGAAAGATCTGTGCCTGTGGCTTGTGTGAAAATAAATTTTGATTTATATAGCATCTTTCATACAGACTGTATTCCTGAGTGCTTTACAATCCAAAGAGGGAGGGAGAGAATGTTGCTGCCTTTTTATATAGCAACCTACATAGACACAATCATACAAGTCATCCCAAACTCCTTAGAATCCAGGAAGAGGGGGAGGGAAGGAATAGTTTGCAGAACACAGGGAGATGCAAAGAATACAGAAATTGACAAGACAGAGAGAGAGAGAGAGGGCATGCAGAGAGATTAAGGGCAGGAATGTTGAGTGAATTGTTCAGAATTATGCAGTGTGGAAGTGGTGGCTGTTTGCTCTGGGGTCCTGTAACCTTCCCAGCAGATCTGCTAGGATAATGGTGTCTGGCTGGTCTCTTACTTGCTCTGGGGTCCTGTAACCTTCCCAGCAGATCTGCTGGGATAATGGTGTCTGAATGGTCTCTTATTTGCTGTGGGGGACTGTAACCTTCCCAGCAGATCTGCTGGGATAATGGTGTCTCTCTTTCCATTGTTCTCACTGGTCCAGCAACCAAATTTTTGCACATGTACCATTTAACAGATGTCACGATAACCAGGCTTCTCAAACACATATTTCACCATTAAAATGCAAGAAAAGCCACCATTTGAAGGTAAAAATCTCAAAATTTCCCAGTGGGGGCATGCCTCCGGACCCCCTAGCTTTGTTAGGATTTTGACTGTGGGGCATTAGCCCCCCCAACTTTATACCTCTGGTGACACCACTGCCTTCAACCCAGGATAATTCTCATCCCTATACTCCACTTTGGCTGGATAAAGAGCATTTTTACTGCTCTCATCTTGGTCTAGATATCCGTGCCCTATATTACATTCCCCATAAGAAAATTCCAGAACCCTTACATGATACCCCCATTGCTGATTCAATACGGGCTCATGGGCAGCTTTGTTTGGTCCTACATGTTTGGTCACTCAAAGATACTTCCCAACCAATCGTGGGGAATCCCAATTTCTGAACTGGGGGCAGGACACTTATTAAATCCTTTGGCCTTTTACAGCTGTGAATGTAGTTGCAGATTTGGTCAATGATCAAAAACTGCTCACTTTTCAAGTGGCTCAGGTCAAATTTCAACTGCCTTCCTCTGCATGCTTTAAATATTTCCAACTCACTCATATGCTTTTACACCATTTTGGCATGTGCCAATGGGATAGTATATATGAGAGTTAGGTCCTTTCCATGTGTTTTTCAGCCCCTATTCCCCACGCAATTTCCTATTTTTACCATCAGTTAGTTTACTTTGCGGCCAACTCGGAAGGACAGTTGTTTTGTTACTGGGACCAGGTTCTGCCACCCATTGACTCCTTCCGTCATTGACCACAAATTTGGAAACATTTGTATAAACATATCAAAAGGGATAGGTACCATCTCCTTCAATTCCAGGTGTTGCACAACCTCTATTACGCTCCTGAAAAATTATATAGAATGGATAAGCTCCTTTCCAACATTTGCTCCAGATGTAATAAAGAGCCTTGTACATATGTCACATTCTTTGGTTCTGTGAAAAGGTAACCCCCTTGTGGGCAGTGATCCAGTCATGAATAGACCCCCTTTTGGGATTGTCGGAAGCATTTCTTCCCAAAGTGTGCTTATTGGGTGACTATGGTAATGGCCTGATTGGTAATCAACAATAGCATATGTTCCTTATTTTGATTTGCGAAAAAAAGGTGAAATTGCGACACTGGCTTGATAAAAGTATTCAATCTGTTATGGAATGGTTCCGAGAGATCTTTTTTGCCCGACAGGCAGAACGGACCATAGCCAGCATGTTGGGTCACCTTCATATATTTCAAAAAGTCTGGGAACCCTTATACACCCTGTTAACAATATAACTGGTCTGATCTCCTATGTCTTACTTCTATTCGTTTCTCAGTTTTTAGTCCCAATACTAATACCCATTCTCTCTCATAATGTGTCACACCTCTGTGGAGTTATCCACAACATTGCCATTTTTCCATATTGGTCCTTGATTTTTCACAATTGATTAGTTAATTGTGATCCTCTGGTGGTGAGAGTCAGGTGGGTGGGGGGGTTATGGGAGTTTGTGATTGTTTTGCTTATTGTTGCATATCATTGTATGTTGTTGTTGTATATTTTTTAATTTATGTCTATAATATGGACACAGATTGATTGCTCCTTTTTGTTGAGCAATGGTTTATTTTTCATCTTTTCCTTTTTAATAATTAATAAAGTATATTCAATTTGAAAAAAATAAGTGATGGTATAGTGTGCTGGTTTGAGAACACTTCCTCCAACATGCAGAGGTATCTTTCAGACCCATTTTATGTATGTGATAAGGTGTAAAATATGCTTTTGAGATTATTTTAATTTGTATTTACTTATTCTTAGCAGATTTATAGTAGTTGTTTATATTAGACCATAGCTGCTGATATTTAGACTCTTGTATCAATGGCACACCTTTCTTCTAAGACTTTTGTATTTTGGTTTTATGTTTAATAGCTTCATATTGGGGCCTATTCATTAACATGGGTGGGGTTACACAAGGAAGGCACGTAACCCCCCCTACGCAGCTCCGCACCCTCGGGAGTTCCATGCTTTGGTTGTATTCTCGAACACCAGCCAACATCCAGTTCCTATCTGAGGCCCGGCCCCCTGTTGTGCAGGTTCATGGGGGGGTCCAGTGTGGAGCTGTGGAACTGGGCAGATGGTCAATCAGCTGCCCACCCTGGGTCCCTTGCTGGATCCCCTGTGCCCATGGGATGCCATGTTAGAAGCAGGCATGAACACACCTACAGAACATGGGAGTAGGGGTCCCCCAGATGACTGCTCCCCAGCCCTCCTAATGTGCCCTGACATCAGTGGTGGCCTCTGTGTGGGGTCCGGTGACTATCGCCATCCCTGCTGTGGTCAGCGGTGGCATCCCGGGGGGCACATAACACTTACGGCTGCCTTCGGAAGGCATAGTTGGCACCCCTGGTGTACTGCACCCCCACTATCATGAATGGCATGGAGTGCGGACACCCCCCCCCTGCACTGGCCCCCCACCAGCCTGGCATGGAACTGAGCATCTGGCCGGGGACTCATGCACATGGGTGCATGTCTTGTACCTGCATGCCATGCAGAAAGTGTAGCGGGCATGGGCAGGTGAGGATTGGCTATGCACCAGGGTTATGGGGTGCATAGCCACTCTGCAACATTCATGCATAGGGCCTATTGATTCTTAGTAAGTATTTCTTTGTACACTTTGCTATTTTTTGAGGGGGTGGGGGAATTTCTCTATGTACAAAGTGTTCAAGTAGTGTTTGTGTTCCCAGTCTCTAATATCATTCATTGTAATTTTCCTAAAAAGCACTTTGTAAATAATTTTAATAAGAACATAGTCCATCCAGTCCAATTGTTGTATTGAAAATTTTGAGTTAATTTGCTCCACTGAAAATAGCCTCAAGACTCTGTTATATCCCTCCAGAAAAACACCCCTGCTTTGTTGAGCTTACTTATTACGTCAAGCGCCATATATTTGGTTGGTTTAACAAAATCAATTTCTATTGCTACAAATGTGCATAAAGGTTCAAATGTATTTGTTTTTGTTAATTTTGAAAAGACCATCACTATTTCTTTAGCAATAGGGAAGTTATATTTAGCAAACTTACCAGGGACAAAATATAATGTTGTACAAGCAAAGTGACTTTTTGCTTTTGTAATAATGTATTCCAAGTATCATTAGCAAATAATCTTGTTTGGAAATATTGTATAAACATTTCAAATATTGCATTGCCTTTGAAGCTTCGTAACACATAGTGGGGTTTGGACAGCTCATTTCACTTTGCATTATTAAAACTTTCCATACAATTCGTGGAGTTCCTCCTCCCATATAAATTTAGAAAATATGGCATTACCCAAAAACTATTAGGAAAGTCTAAAGAAACAGGTGCCAAGTTGGACTGATATAAATAAATGAGGCATTGCCATCATCTTCAGGGTCCCTACCCTTCTCCAAAGTGAAAGTTACAAATGTTGCCATTTATTTAAGAGCATTTTTATTTTATTTTTTATCTTCTTGGCATTTATCTTTATTGTAATTAGAAAATTATTAGTTAAAGTAATTCCCAAATATTTAATTACCTTTTGTTTAATAATGACTTTAGTAAGATCTTCAGTTTTTTTCTGTTAATGATGTTATTGGCAACATAATAGTTTTAATTTTATAGATAATATATCCTGATTGTTTTGCATATTTATCTGTTTCCAGAAATATAGCAAGGAAAGAGAGATCTGGTTTGCTTATTAGCAACATTTTATCATCAGCATAAGGATTTATTTTAATCATTTCTGGTCACATAACTAATCCAGACATAGTCATGTTAAAGAGCAGCTGACACCTTCAGGACAACTTTAACAAAACATAATATTTAGACACAGTTCAGCTTGTATGTCAAGGACAATTGCATTAAAACAAAATCTTTGTTCCTGAAGAGTTCAGCTATTCCTGTTGCTTTCTCCCTACCTGTGGTCATAATGCACTGTTTGTGGCATCACAGTTACTCTCATGCTAACAGGTTGTGATGTCACAACAGAGGATTATGAGTTAAAGTAGAGAGTAAGCTGTAGAGGCAGATGAACTGTAAGGGAACTCTAAAGGATAAAGATTATGTAGTCATGCAAATTTATTTAGTAATAAATAATTGGGAAGAAAAATATATAGAATATATATGGAATGCTAGCTGAATTGTATCTAATTATTATGTTTTCAAAGTTTTCTTTGAGGTGTCAGTAGTGTTTTAAGTTTAATGTTTTGCAATATTGGTTCTAAAGCCAAGATGAATGACATTGGGGAGACTGGACATCCCTGTCTAACTCCATTTTTTATCAGTATCGTTGGTGTTGCTTTTTGGTTTATTATAAATATGGCAATTGATTTATTGTAAAAGGCCTTTATTTTTTTATGTATTGCTGTGGTAAGGATAGATAGTTGGATTTAGAGGCATCTAGTGCCATGGATAAGCTTTCTTACATAGATTTTGTACAATGTTCTATTAATAGCTGAACTTTTTGTAGGGCTTCAAAAATCTTGCAAACCTTCACAAATGCAGTTTAGTTGTGATAGACCAGTGAGTCTTATGTCCATAGTGGGGAAACTGATGGAAGAAATCCTGAAGAAGAGGCTGGTGACCCTGCTGGAGATCAGTGGGGTGCAGGACAGTCAGCAGCTTGGCTTTGTCAAGGGCAGATCCTGCCAGACCAGCTTAGTGGACTACTATGACTAGGTGATTAGGGAAATGGACAAAGGGCATGTGGTGGATGTCCTGTACCTGGACTTCAGTAAGGAATTCAACTTGGTGCCACATGGGAGACCAGTATGTAAGTTAAGGGGCACAGGGGCAGGGGCAAAATTGGTGGGATGGGTGGAGAACTGTCTGCAGGGATGGCAGCAGAGGGTGGTGGGAGGTGAATTATCATCCCCAATGGCAGTGATGAGTGGGGTCCCACAGGTGTCAGTGTTGGAGCTGGTATTATTTGGGGTATTTATTGCAGATATTTGGTAGGCATAAATAGCAAGATCAACCTCTTGGTGGATGACACCAAGATGGGAGCAGTGGTGAATGACCAAGGGGGGTGGCAGTGATTGCAGAAAGATCTAACAAGGCTGGAGACATGGTCTTACACCTGGCAACTTGGTTTCAATGCCAAAAAATGCAAGGTGCTGCATTCTGGGGCAAAGAATCCAAAGAGGAGCTACCATCTGGGGGTGCAGCTAGCTGTGACTGAGGAGGAGAAGATCTGGGGGTGCTCATTATGGGAGCAATGAACAATTCAGCACAATGTAGGAAAGCAGCAGCAGTGGCCAACAAGATGCTGGGTTATATTGCAAGGGGTATAACCTCTAGGAGGAGGGAGTTGACTCTGCCATTATACAGATCGCTGGTCAGACCCCACCTGGAGTACTGTGTTCAGTTTTGGTGACCTTACCTAAAGAGGGACTTTAAATTGCTGGAAGGGGTGCAACACAAAGCAACAAAGATGATCATGGGTCTGGGGGAGTTATCATATGAGGTTAGACTGAGGGAGTTGAACATGTACTCTCTGGAGGAGAGGAGGGATGGGGGGTATGACTGAGACCTTTAAGTACATGAGTGGAATAAACAGGACAGGCACAGAGGGACTGTTCAAGGGAAGGGTGGTGAGAGACACTTGGGGGTCATGACATGAGATTGGAGGGTGGAAGGTTTAGAAGGGAGGTGAGGAGGCATTTTTTTACTGAAAGGGTGGTAGCAGAGTGGAGCACACTACCAGCAGAGGAGGTAGCCTGTAAAACAGTGGGATGCTTCAAGAGGGGCTGGGATAGGGCAAAAGGGTGGGTCATGGGAGGGGGTAGGGTGCGAGGGGCAGCTGCAGAGTAGGGATGCTAGCTGCAAAATCGAGCAGACTCAATAAACCAAATGGCATTTTTCTGCTGGCAGTTTCATATGTTCATATGTATGTTCGTGATGGACTGTTGCTGGAACATGTTTCTCAGTTCTTTCCACCAATAATTTTGCTATTATTTTATAATCCATATTCCACAATGCAATTGGTGTGTAGTTTTCAGGATTCCTAGAATCTTTACCTTCCTTGAGTATTAATATTATTAAAGTGCATTGCATGGTTGGTGGTATTTGAGCATATGTCATTATTTTTTCGACCATTCTTAAAAACCACAGAGCCAATATTTCACTAAAAACAGAGAAAATTCCAGCAACACTTCATCACAACCTGGTGACTTGTCTTTGGCATTTCTTTCATAATCTCCATTATTTCTTGTATCTGAAATGGTTCATACTGTATATCAAATATAGGAATTTGAGAATTTGAAATACATTCATTTATTTTTGTGGTTGTTTTAGATATTTTTTTGATATGTGATTTTATAGTCTTCAAAGAATTGACCTATTTATTTGTCTTCTGTTACCAAGTTGCCTGTTGTATCCAGCATGTCAACAATAATATTCCTATTTTTATTTTTCTTCAGCATGTGTAGTAGGAGTTTCCCTGATTTATCTTCATTCTCCTATAGTTGTGTTCTGATAATATGCATATCTTTCTCTATTTGCATATTAAGATATTGTTGAAGTAATATAATTGTTTCTGTTTTCTTTTCAACAAGATCTCTCTCTTTCTCTCTCTCCCCACTCCCTCCCAGTTTGATACTTGTGTTTAATTGATTGATCTCTTCTTCCAACTCTTTAATTGAGTTTTTTTGTTTCCTTTTATGCTTAATATCATAAGATATAATGTATGCTTTTATTGTGGCTTTGAAAGCATCCCAGATATCTATAAAAGTTTGTGTAGCATCAAAGCTGAAATGCTAAAATTCTGCTATCATTGTACTTATGTGATCTGCAAATCTTGACATCGAAGTAGAAAATTATCAAATCTCCATTATGGTGTTCTTAGTGTTTCTGTAGTTGGAATTTTCATTTCATTCATTTCATTTTTTATTTTTATATTGAATAATCTGTGGGCAAAAGCCCATTTTCTCAGATGACCATTGTAACAAAGACAAACAGTGTACATAACATGCATATTACACAAAATACAAAAGACAAATAAATACACACAATCATATATAGGAATAAAGGGAGCCTGTACCATTGCATGGTCTGAGATATGTATTGATTTTATGTCTGTGGATAAAAAATGTGTACATAAAATCTTAACATAATATATAGACTAATCTGGAAAATGTTCCCGTTGGGCAGGAAAAGAACATATACTGTCTGGTTTTGGGATGGGCTATCTGCCATACATCTACTAATTGATTATTATTAAAATTATTATATGATTTGGAAATATTGTTTTCATTCATGTTAAGTTTGGAGGATATATCAGTTATTGGATCCAAACAGACATTTAAGCCTCCTCCGCCAGTTAATGTTTCATCCAAAAAATTTTGGTGTGCAATGAAAGGTACATATACTGAAAATAAAATGTATTCCATGCCCCAAATCAGACATTTTATCATTATTACCCAGCCTGCTTGATCTTTACATTGTGGCATAAATTTTAAATCTAGTTGTTGTTGTTTTTTGAAATTGTAATTTTATTGGTGTTCAAAGTAGGCATACAACTCAGGGCATACAGACAACAGTACACCAGTTACATCTACACATAAAACCTTATGGAGAACAAAAGAAAGAAAGAAAGAAAAAGGGTGGGGGGATTAATCATCACCTTGTATAAATCCCGTACAGTGCTATTATTAATCACAAGAAAAGTAAACAATTTTATACTTAAGTACTATCCCTCTCCACCAAGAGGATACACCTTCCAGTGTTTTAATCCATGTACTCAGCATCATTAGAGGATTAGCACAAAAAAAACAGAAATTGATCTAATAACATGGGGGTCTGGTGTGTGAAGAAATCAGTCAACCCTCTCCTTTCTCAGAGTAACCCAGCCAAGATTTCTAGAACATCCTTTCCCTCCACCCTTGCTTGATAATGAAAAAAGGGGAGCCATCTAGATTTGAATTTATCCAGTTGTGACCTAATCCTTGCTGTCATCCATTCTAACTCCTGAATCTTCTTGCAGTTATTAATCAAAATGTCAATGCCTCTACTTTTGGTTGAACCTGTTTAAAAAAAATACCTCCTTCACCCAGTTTGTTTGCAACTTATATATTTCTTTGTCATCTAAGTGAGTCTCTTGCAATAAAAGATTAGTTATGTTAAACTGCTTTGCATAAGTTAAAATTCATATTCTCTTTATGGGGGAGTGAACACCATGTACATTCCACATTACCACATACACTATATGGCGGGGGCATATTTGCCGTAAGTCACTTAGTAATGTATAGGCTTCTAGAATTGCATACCAAAATCTTCTGAATATGTGTGTTAATAGGCCCGATAGTTGTTTACATAGTTGTCATATATTCCCTTACTCATCACAGTTCTTACCCATAACCTTAGTGCTAGCAAAAAAAAATACAAAATTAGAAATACCCATAGTGTCCATTTCCTGGATACTAAGCTACACCAGTTTATTGGTGCAGAAAAAATAATCTTTGCCCCCCCAATTTTAAATTTGTACATAGCTTAGTGAGCAAATTGTGTTTTAGCTAATAACCCTGTTAAAGGTAAATAAGACATAGTGCATAATAAAAAAAACCTTGAACTGCAGATCCTTCCCCCAGACAGCAACATCAAAAAATAAATATCACTTCAGTTCAATAAGTATCACAGCCAGTTCAGTATAACTGAATAGAACAAAGTTCTTCAACCAGCAAAGAACATGTGGGGCATACCTATACATAAATCATAGATAGCTTGCTCTGGTGTGTCATATATCAATATTTGACCATGTAAATAAACTCAAATTTAGCAGGATGCACAAAGGTAGTCATCACTTGTACTTTCCAGATTATTGTTCTCAGATTTGTGAATCTTTCCCTAGTTTGCATAATTTCATAAGGTAAGTCATGAAATATTGTGATATTTGTAGCATCCAGCTCTATTTATTTCTTCCTATAAACTGCTTGCATAATATAGTCTTTGTCTGAGCTTCTTACAAACTTTGCAACAATTGCTCTGTGGGGAAACCAATCTTCCTGACTTTTCTGAAGTGATCTGTGAGCCCTTTCTAACTCCATGTTGTTAATATGTGGTGAAAAGTCAGTGAAAATGGAAAAAAATTGTAGTATTTGTATTACAGTTGTCTTCTCGTCACACCATTCTGGTATGCCCACTATTTGGATATTTTTTTTCTTGCTCTAGAGTCATAGTTCACCATTTTATTTTTAAGTTCTAATAGGTCCTGTTCTTGATCCTTATTCACTCTCTGAGATATTGTCATGTTATCTTCTAATTGTGAGATTCTTTTTCCTGCCTCACCAGTTTGCTAAATAACATTTTTTACTGTAGCCATCACTTGTGTAGTTTTTAATTAACTTTTTGTAGTTTCTGCATGAGGGTGCCATTTCTTTTTTAGTAGTTTGATTTAGAACAATGAGAACAGTGGTAAAATTGAATTTATACTTTACAAATTGTAGATGCAATTGATAAATTTTCTTGGCTCAATTGCCTAATCCTTTGAAAATTCTGTGCCACGTCTCTTTACCAAACGAACTGAAGGAGAGACTTTTAGCAATTAGCATAGACTTGAATTGAGCTCCATTGCTTCTTCCTTCATGCTGCTTCCATCTCGGATGTTCACCTACATGGTGTTACCACGAAAATCAGCTCAATTTTACAGCTGTTCTCGTTGTTCTAAATCGAACTACTATTAGGAACTGAGACAGTGCTTTACATCAAGTGCGGTCTGAAATCAGTCTGTGTGCCATATCATGTATGGGGGCTAACTTTGTGTTTGCTCCATTTAAAAAAACTAGTGTGCCTTGTGAAACTGAATAAAATTTTACATTGAATGTAAAAAAGCTGCTATGCTAATTTATGAGTGCACTTCAAGTATATAAAGACTTCAGCCATACATGTTTCTTAGTAGTTTTAGGTGATGTTGGTGTTTGAAAAAATATCAAAAAACATTGCAGGTCTAGGTTCTTTTAATGTACTGTATCTCCCTCGATGTGTATTGGAACTTGCTGCTTCTTTCCTGTTTCTGTGGTGTTTAGCACAAGATCCATGGGCCCTACTGCTTGCAGCCCCTGACTGCAAATGACCACGTTCTGGTCTGGCAGTCCAACTGAAGCCACTGGTCTCTCATCAGCCACCGCACTGCAGTCTATCTGCATTTCAGCTGCCTCTGTGAATACTGCAGACTGTATCTGCTGATCTTACTTCAAGGAAGGCTCTTGTAGCAGGCCACACTGGTAGGACTAAACCATCAGGCACCAGGACCACACAAAATACTTCTAGCTAGCAGTCTACCACGGGGGACCACCCACCGCCAATGTCAGTCAGCTGATGTCTGCCTAGCCCATAAAAGTGGGTGGTCCCTCACATTTTCCTAAGTTCTTTTTCTGCCAACAACCTTTGCACGTTGGACCTTGGCAGATGCCACAGCTACAGTCAACTGCCATTTCCTGTGCTTGCCATGCTTTTTTATTTTTCATTCATTCTAGTTTGAAAAATTGATTTTTAAGTGTTTCCTTCAATGAGTTTATGTCTTCTTGACCAGCCATGTCTTCCAACTGCTCCTCTAAATGTGCCTGCAGCAAACAGATCCCTGAAAAAAACAGCCAGTCTGCATGTTTCATCTGCTTAGGTCCCGGCCATGACACCAAAGCCTGCCAGTTTTGCCAAAAATTCAACCAGGCCACTTGGAGACATTGTCTAAACACTCAAGAGAGCCACCTTTTAAAGCAGAAGTTAGTCACAATGGAGAAGGAGCTGCAGGCCAGGAGCTTTTCTGCCTTGCTGGCACAGTCCTCTGGGGGCACTTCATCTTCACATAAGGAGAAATCTGGGAAGCATAAGCACCAGGGAAAACACCAGGACCAGGCCTGATCAGCTTCCCATTTGTGGTCACCCCACAAACTGTCAACTGCAGCAGGGTCATTCCCCCATGGGGGGTCGGCTTCTCCAGCCCCGCCAGCCCTATCTTCCTCCAGACTCACAGTGGCTCTACCACCTGCACTTATTGCTATTTCAGGCAGCAGCTTTTTGGGCCGGAGACTTTGTCTCCTGTTCCCCAGCCCCTGATACTCATGCCCATATCTTCCACAGGCTCTCAGCCAGGTGGTTTGGCCAGTGTTGGTTCCTCAGGCATCAGTTCCATAACTGTCACCCCCCCAGCCAGCTGCACTCATCGGTCCCTACTACTGGGACCAACATCAGTCCTTCCAGGCAATGCCTGCAGTAGGCTACTGCCATCTCCTCCTCTCTGGCATTGACTCTGCTTTTGCCTAAAGGGTCTCCATCCCCTCGGGTGCCTGCTTCTCTGGCTATGCTGGCACAGGCAGCTCCTTCCCCAGTGCTCCAGCCAATACCTACTGGGCCACCACCCAGCATATGGGTCCAACCGCTTCATCACCTCTGCTGCAACCTACGCCACAGCTGATACCTGTTGGACTGATACTGGATCCTCACACGGTGCCAGGCAGCCTTGCACTGGATACCCTATGCCAGCTATTCTGCCATCATACCCTTTCCCATTGCCCTCTTATCCTTTCCTGCTGGTGTACAATATACCACCCCCAGTGGATTATAATGTCCTCTTCTCAGCATGGTGGTCCTTTGTCCAGAGGCAGACCCTTGCCCCCTCAGGGGCCACCTCTGGCATCTCCCCTCCATCCTCCTGAGGACCCTCATCCCCAGAACCAAGACTGGGCTGGGCCAAGCAACCCCTGCACATCAGAGTCCTCTGGGGCTCAACCTGACATCAGCTCAGGCTCTCGCAGGGATAAGAGCTGGCCTCTGGCATCAGTGCCAGAAAGTGAATCTACTGAGCATGAAGCTGATTCTTCAGGGTCTTCCTCCTTACCTGGTAAATCCTCAGATGGAGATGACCATGCCAAGGAGGTACCAAAGCCCCCCCCCCGTAACAATCCAACCTTCATGAATGTCATGTACCACATCCCATGCATTATGGGCTGACAGACAGAGGAACAGGACCCAGAGAGATGCCATTTGGCCATTTATCACTGGCAGCGGGATGCCCTCCCCATGGTGGTGCCCCCTCTGACTCCTACAAGGATGTCACTAGGGCAGCTTGGAATCACCCATCTACCACCCCTCCTCTGTCTAAGAAGGCAGACTGTCTTTACCACACCCTGACTGGCACACCCTTTTAGGGGGCTGCCCAAAGGCAGATTCAGTGGTGATTAATGTGGTGCATGACTGTACTAAGAAGCCCAAGCACTTTAGTACCCTTCCCCCAGACCGGTAGTCCAGGCGGCTGGATGACCTGGGCAAACGTGTGTTTGCCTCTACTACCCTGGCTATCCAGACCCTGAATTATCTAATATCAAAATGTCCTTTGGGACCAGGCCAGGGACCTGGTGTAGACCCTGCCAGAGGGCACCAGTAAGACGCAGCTTGCCCAACTCATGAACTTGGGCTCGGACATTGGCAATCATGTCCTCCATGCTGCTTATGATGCTGTGGATACCTCTGAGCATGGGGAAGCTACTGGGTTCTGTCTCCAGTGTCACTCTTGGCTCCAGGTGTCCAGCTTTGCCTCAGACATACAGGTCATCATTTTGGACACCCCCTTCTGGGTTTTGGTTCTTTTGGGAGGGGATGTCCAAGACATCATTTCTACTCTGCAGGAGTCAGGGTGGGCCCTCAAGTTGGTCTATTCACTCTATCATACTCTGCCTACAGCAGGTCATCATCATTTCTTTCATAGGTCCTCCCATAAGCAATCTAGGAACCAGCCTGCCAAGGGTCAGCACAAGTGTAAGGCCACAGCGGCCCCTGCTGCTGCCACCACCAGAGCCCCCAGGGCCCCTGTGGCCCCTCTGCCTGTCCCACCCCATCTCCTGACTCCATACACAACCCCACTCTGACTGAGGGAGGTGGTCAGGGGTCAGTTCTCACTCCACCTAGAAGGGTGGAGGGGGTGACCATGGACAACTGGGTGCTTCAGATCATAGAGCATGGTCACGCTCTGGAGTTTCTAGAGTGGCCTCCAGAAAATCCCCACCATAAACTTCACTTATCCTCCTGCCCACCTGTCTTTGGTTTGGGAGGAAATTCAGGCTCTTCCTCAAAAAAAGGGCTATAAAGCCAATCCCTCCGGCTCAATGGGGAGAGGGTTTTACTCCCACTTCTTCCTTATCCCCCAAAAGACTGGGGATCTTTAGCCCATCCTGGGCTTGAGCCATCTGAATCTGTACATCAAGTACAAGCACTTCCTGATGGTCACTCTCCAGGAGCTGTTACTCCTTTTGCACCAGGGGGACTGTCTCTGCTCAATGGACATGCAGGATGCATACCTGCACATCCAGATCTTTTCTGCCCATTGTTGCTTCCTCTGCTTCCATTTTCTGGGAGCCCATTTTCAATTCCAGGCCCTCCTTTTTGGCCTTTGCTTGACCCCTCTGAGTATTTCCCAAATGCCTAGCAGTAGTGGCAGCTGCATTGAGGAGGCAGGACTCCTATGTGTTCCCCTACCTGGATGATTGGCTGCTAGCAGCCCCCTTCAGGGATCACCTGGTTCAGACTCTAGAATAAACATTCCACCTCTTTCAGGCCTTGAGGGTCACTATTAATCTACTGAAGTCCTGCCTATCCCCTTGCCAGCACCTTCAGTACATAGGGGCAATCCTGGACACCAGCCAGGGCAAGGCTTTTCTGCCTGAGGACAGGGCAGAGTGACTGATGGAGCAGGCCCATCTGGTTTCCTCCAGCTGGCAGGTCCCTGCCGGGGTGTTCCTACACCTCATGGCAGCAGCAATCACTATGGTTTACCTGGCCCACCTGCATATGCAGGTTCCTCAGTGGACCTTGAGGGTCCAGTGAGATCAATGCCCAGATGACCTGAACCAGTTGGTCCTGGACTCTGACCTGGTCTGGAGGGTTCTGTCATGGTGGCTGGATCTGGCCAACCTTCTTTGGTGGGGGAGGGTCTCTTTTCAGCTCTCGAGCCTCTGTTAGATTCTCACAACAGATGCATCTGACCTGGGATGGGATGCTTATCTGGCCAATTACCAGACCGAGGGTACTTGGATGGACATAGAGCAGGGTCTTCATATCACTATCCTGGAGACGTGGGTGGTCCTTTATACTCTGCAGGCCTTTCAGACTTATCTCCTCCCCTGTTCACCGCTAGTGCAGACGGACAATATGTGTGTGGTATATTACATCAACATGCGGGGGGGGGACCCATTCATACACCCTGTGTCATCGAGCATAGTAGGAACTCTCAGCTGTACATGTTCCAAGCACTCAAAATGTCTTGGCTGACAGTCTGAACCACTCCAGGTTGCGGGCTCATGAGTGTGAACTTCTAACCTCGGTGGTCGAAGATCTGTTCGACAGGTGAGGCCATACAGAGTTGTACTTCTTTGCTTCCCCACTCAATGCAAAACTGCCACTTTTCTGCTTGCTTGATCCCAGGCCTGGCATTTTCTGGTGAGACACATTGTACCTCCCTTGGAAGAGGAGGTTTCTGTATGCCTTTCCTCCCTTCCTGCTCCTGTAGAGGGTTCTGCTGAAGCACCAGTTGGAAGGGGCAGAGATGATTCTCATAGCCCCCTTCTGGCCTCATCAGATTTGGTTCCCCTTGCTGCAACAGCAGGCAGTGAACTTCCAGTGCCCTTACCTCTGTGCACCGACTTGCTTTCCCAGGACCAGGGCACCCTGGTCCATCTGGACCTAAAGTCCCTTCATCTTCATGCCACTTTTCTGCTCGCTTGATCCCGGGCCTGGAGTTTTCTGGCAAGACACATTGTCCCTCTCTTGTAAGAGGAGGTTTCTGTATGCCTTTCCTCCCTTCCTGCTCCTGCAGAGGCTTCTGCTGATGCTCCAGTTGGAAGGGGCAGAGATGATTCTCATAGCCCCCTTCTGGCCTCATCAGATTTGGTTCCCCTTGCTGCAACAGCTGGCAGTGAACTTCCGGTGCCCTTACCTCTGTCCATCTGGACCTAAAGTCCCTGCCTCTTCATGCACGGCTCCTGCAGACCTAGCTATTGCCCCCTTCGGGGTGTCCTCTAGGGTCACAGATGTCCTGGTGGCTGCTAGGAAACCCTCCACCAGAGCCACTTATGCTATGAAATGGAAGCGTTTCACCCTTTGGGCTGCTGCTCACCATTTGGATCCTTTCACCTGCCTGATGAATCAGGTGTTTAATTGCCTCTCTTCCCTTTCAGACTCAGGCTTGGGGTACTTCTCATTCAAGGTGCACCTTTCTGCCATCTCTGGGTATCATGCACCTATTGAGGGTGAGGTTGTTGCCCATCTCTAAGTGTCCCACACCTTCCTGTGGGGCATTTTGCATTTGAAACCTTCTATTCTGGACCTGGTCCCTCCATGGGACCTCAGATTTATGCTGGAGAAACTCACTTTCCCTTCCTTTCAACCAGCCGCAAGTTGCAAGCTGTGCTTTTGGTCATGGAAAGAAATCTTTTTAGTTGTTGTTACTTCTGCTCGAAGGATTTCCGAGCTACAGGCTCTTATGTGTAAGGAATCTTATTTGTTTTTTCACAAAGACAGAGTGTCTTTGCGTACTAATCCTAAGTTTTTACCTAAGGTGGTGTCAGAATTCATTTTGAATAAATCCATCCACCTTCCTGTTTATTTTCCTGAGTATTCTAATCCGGGGAAGGTCTCACTCCATCCTTTGGATGTACATAGGCTTTTGCAGTACTACACAAACAGCACAAAGCCTTTCAGAAAATCTGACCAGTTGTTTGTTTCACTCACCCCCAGAAGAGAGGGCACTCCTGTTTCCAAACAGTGTTTGTCTAAGTGGTTATCAAGTTGCATTGTTTATTGCTACCACAAGTACAAAAAGCCCTTTCATTAGTGGTCATCGGCCATTCCATCAGAGGCATGGCCGTCTCTAGGGCTTGTTTCAGAAATGTGTCTGCTGAGGACATTTGTGCAGCTGCCAGCTGGAGTTCTGTCTACACCTTCACCAAACATGACAGTTTGGACATCACCTCTAGGTGCAGGGCCAATTTCAGCCTAGCAGTTCTTCAGGGCCTTCTCTCCTGAGCTCTTGGCTGCTGATCTGTCCCCTTCTGGTGTGATTCTCCTGGTGATACCCAGTACTGCTTGGGACTCAGTCCTAGTGGTCTTGCCTGCTGCAAGAGCCTTCCTCAAAGTAAGATAGTACAGTTACACAAGAACTTACCGTAACAGTAAATCTTCGAGACTGTACTTTCCTGTGAATATAGCTGTAGTTACTTCAGTGCAGCATCTGCCGAACTCCAACATCAGCATGTTCTGCTTGCTCTATTGCCATCTTTTCTGCTTGTGGTATCTTTTTCTGGAATAATGGCTAGCTCAGAATTCTTGTTCTTTACTAGGTTCACTGTTGATGCCTGCCGTTCCATATATTTTAGGTTTGAAGTCTCCAGCGTTTGAACTGGGTATAGCAGGGGTTTTACTGCAATGAAAAATGTTGGAAATGAGTTTCATTTTTCTCTAGTATTACCAGCTTCTCCATCTTCTGAGCTGTTGTGGCATCTTTCAACTCTTTATTGTCTTTTTTTCATAAGCAAACCCAGCACTGAGGTTGTGGCTGTTGCGGGCTAAGGAAAAGTTATTTTCATGGGTCTTGCCTTCTGCTGCCTGTCCAACATGTTGTCAGTCGGGGGGGGGGGGATACAGCCTAAAAAAGACTCATGTGAAAATATTCACAGCACTTAAGTAGCCAGGGTTTATACAACTGGTTTGTTAGTGCACATGGATTATTAACAGCTCACTAGAAATTTCTTTTATGTTGCTCATGGCGACTGAGTAGTGTTATGATTTTAATTTTACAAGTTTGTTCAGATGATTGTGTTTTAATCAAACTGCTATAAGTGGTTCAATATGTTGTTTGTTTTTAAGCCTGTTTGGCGCCTTGGTTTTGGAACGGCGCCTTAAAAATAATTATTATTAATTATTATTATTATTTCTTTCAAACATCTTTAAGTAACTTTTTGAGGCAAAACCCCAGAGGTTTTGACCACATTAACACAGAAGGGAGGAAAACTATGGTGAGAGCTCCTTGCAGCAACTCTCTCCTTTCTTCTGAACAGCACCATCTTTGTCTGAGCCCAGTCTCTATCCTCTCTTCCACCCCTCCTATGTGATCTACCCCCACTAACTTGTCCCTAACCAGCTCCCTCCTCCTGTTGAAGTCTGCCCTTCTAAAATTGATGACCTCAGCTTTCCAACTAGGACTGCAGGGTTTGCCTCGCCCCAGCTATATAATTTCACTTTTCACCAGTTCATCTTGTGGCCTTCCAGTTCTTCATATTCATGTAATAATTTATCTATTTTTGGTAGAGTCTGCTCTGGATCTTTGGTATATAGCAGATTATCTATGAACAACGCAACTTTGTGGTGCACATTTTCCAACCTAAAGCCTTAAATATCTGCTCTGACTTATAATGCAGCTGCCAAGGGTTCCCATGTGAGGACGTATTGAAGAGGCAAGAGAGGCCACACATTCCAGGTTCCCCTCATTAGTTCAAAAGAAGATGGGAGCTGACCATTTGTCATGGTTGGGGGGGACTACACAATTTTTACCCAATCGCTGTATTTGAGGCTGATGCCATATTTTTCCAGTGTGTGATGTATGAACCCTCACTCTATGTGGTTGACTGCCTTCTCTACACTGACAGCAATGATACCCTGCCTGACATCCCTTCACACCACACCATCCAATGGCACAGCACATTCAGGGTCCGATGTATGTTGGCCTTTCCCTTGCACCCCTTAACAAAGTCTGCTTGGTCAGGGTGAATCACTCTGTGGAGGGCCTGTTCCAACCTCCCAGTCATTACTTTAGCAATAATCTTGTAGTCCGCTGTCAACAGAGAGACTGGATGGTAGGAAGGGCAAAGCCCTGGATCCCTCAGTGGCTTTGGCAAAACTACAGTGGTCATAGACTGAGTAGACAAAGGCAACACACTACACTTCATGGATTCATGAGTCATTCTCAACAGGGGATCCTCAAGCTGCTGAAGGCATAGCTTATAAAAATCTATTTGCAGCCCATCTGGCCCCACTGCCTCCCTGGCCTCCTTAATCCTTTGATGCAGAAACCACCTCACTCCATGTAGTGTATGAGTCGAGATAGGCTGTCATGCTTTCTGACACCTCGAACACGGGGGGGGGGGCTTTTGCATGGAACTGCTCTAATTGGTGTCTTGTGGAGACCCCTTCAGAGGTGCACAAATCATAGTAGTAGTCCTTAAAGCAGTCACTGATGACCTTGGAGTCTGCCGAGTCTGTACCCTCAGGAGTGTTAATACAGCTAATGTGTACAGCCACTGCCTTTGCTTTTAGCTGCCATGCCAGCCATTTGCCACTCTGGTCCCCATCAAAATATTGCCCAGCTTTGGCTAGCAGTAGTATTTGACTTTCTTGTTAAAGGTTGGTGAGGGTGTTCCATTCTATTTTAAGGTTTTGTAGTCCCTGATATCCTTGTGGGGTGGGGCAGGATATATGGGCCTGTTCACTTGTTCTGACCTTGGTAGTAAGGCTTTGAATTTTCTGCTGATAGAGTTTACATTTATGACTCACATATGATATGGTTTCTCCCCTTATGTAGGCTTTTAAAGCCTCCCACCTTATGGAGCAAGATGTGTCCCCCAGGTGGTTAAATTGGAGAATCTTCCATATTCTTTACCCATATGCTCTATATTTGAGTGATCACAGCAGGGTGGGATCTAGGCACCAGCTGTTTGGCAACTGTTAGCTCAGTGCCAACCCATGCTTATAGTTATTGACCATAACAAATGTTCTCAGGTTAGCAGCAGTTATTTCAGTATTTTAACCAACTTTATATGTCCAGAGATATTTATATGTAAATAAGCCAACCATTAAAACAAGACAACTGTCATGTAATATTAATTTGAAACTAGAAGTGATGTAATTGGAGGACTATCATAGAAACATAGAAGTTGACGGCAGATGGAGACCACTAGGTCCATCTAGTCTTCCCATTTGTTTTAGACCTGTTTTGGCACTCTAGTTGCCCTTTGTAGTCAGGGCTCCCTTGTGTCTATCCCATGCATTCTTGAATCCACCCACAGTGTTGACCTCCACAACCTCTTGGGGCAGGCTGTTCAAGGCATTGACCACTCTTTCTGTGAAGAAAAACTTCCTGGTGTTGGTAGAGAACCTTCCTCCTTGCAGCCTGAAGTCATGTCATGGTCATCTCCCCCCCTCCCTTCCCCTCCTTCCTCCCCTTTTCTCTATCTCTTCACCCCCTGATCTGTTGACCCTGAATTCAGCCTCTGCTTGATCCTCTCCCTTCCCCTCCATCCTTTCTTCTCTCCTCCTTATCTTTTACCCGCCATTCATTCCTTATATAATACCCACTCTCCCCTTCACCCTGCCCCCCCGTCTAGTTCCCCTCATCTGGTTCTTCATTTCTACACTCCTGGTTCACATTCCCTCTTCTTAGGCCTCCGACCTTTATGCACTCCACTTCTTCCCTACTCCTCTGCCCCTATTCCATCCCCCTACTTGTGCCTAAGGGCCCAGTCGAATTATCACGGTGTTACAGGGCCCAGTGATTCATCTTGGTGCTCCAGGGTCCTAGTCAGGTCATCATGGCCCTTGTCACCCCATCTTCTCACAGCTGCTGACCTTATCTGTATTAGTGTTACTAGCTCAGTTTTATTATCTGTAAAATATTATGTTACTTATCCTGTATTTGCTTACAATTTATTATCCATGCTGTTGTTGAGCAAGTCTGTGTATTCTATTTTTTGTGTATTACCCTGTTATTTTGTATTTGTGCCCTTCCAGGTCCACCTTGAAAAGGAGCTTGCTCAATGGTGTCCGCCTGGTTAAATAAAGATTTTGATTGATTGATTGATTGATTGATGTCCCCTGGTCCTGGAGCCCTTCTTGAAGTGAAAAAGTTCCTGTGCCTGTACCTTGTTAATGCCCTTTATGTACTTGAATGTTTCAATCATGGCCCCCTCTCTCTTCTCTGCTCCAGGGAGTACATATTCAGTTCCCCAAGTCTCTCCTCGTAGGACATGTACTGCGGACCCTGAATCATTTTTGTTGCCTTTCTCTGTACTGTTTCTACCCGGTCAGTGTCCTTCTTGAGGTGAGGCCTCCAGAACTGAACTCCGTATACCAGGTGAGGCCTGACCAGCAATCTATACAGTGGTAGTATCACCTCCCTCCTCCTGCTCGTGATTCCCCTCCCAATGCAGCCCAGCATTCTGTTGGCTTTCAATGTTGCCTTCTCACACTGCTTACTAACCTTCAAGTCATCTAAGATTATGATTCCCAGATCTAGTTCCTGGTTTGAGGCTGCCAGCCTTTCGCCTCCTAGGTAATACTCCTTTCTTGGATTTTTCTTTCCTATGTGCATGATCTTACATTTTTTTGGCATTAAATCTTAGCTGCCACACTCCAGACCATTCTTCTAGTTTCTTGAGGTCAGCGTCCATCTTGCTCACTCCTTCTGAGGTGTCTACTCTGTTACATATCTTGGTGTTCTTTGCGAACAGACACAACTTCCCTTTCAGTCCATCAGTGATGTCTGCTATCTGTGCTTAAACATCTGGGACCTGAATTTAAATGGGCCTGAGATGGTTCTGGAACGAAGTTCCATGATGCAGCGTCCCAGAGTGGAGAAAAACATTTCTGAACCAGCGGACATAGTATTTTCAGCCTGTAGTGTGCACAGGCAGCTGATGGAGCTGTGCAGGATGCTACATCTGGTAATACCAGGCACAGCATTCCAGCGCAGGTGTACACAAAAAATGGCCACATGTTGCATAAATCATGTAGCCTGTCACAAACCAGTTCTGTGTACAAAAATATCACTCATGCAACAAAACCTGCAGGTGTGCATGGAAAGCCCATTAGCACACATTTTTTTTGTGCCGCCTATGCATGATTTTGAAAATGTGTCTCCTATTATTCATATCTATTCAGTAGGCAATTGTTTTATTAATTATGTTTTAATGTGTTACTAGAGGACTTTCTAATTTTATAACAATTTGTTTGTATATGCAATGAAACTAATCCTTGTCAGAAGTCAGGTACAGAAGAGACTGGAACATTATCTATACATAACAGGTGAATATTATGTGGTTTCTCCCATGCCAATCTGTCACTGCAATGTGGTAATTCCTTGGTGGAGTTACCATATTTGCAGGAGTGGACAAATTATATTGCCCAGAACAAGGACCAACCTTTTCCGACAGCCAGAGAATAAAACAAACTCTGGTCAGAGCCAACACGGCTACAAAATACTATTTTACAGCGATTAGGAGCCATCTACAGGGAAATTCTTTCCATATACTTGCATTGATTATACAGGAAAGTACAACAATTAGGTGGCTTCCATAGGAAACAACACAATCTACAGGAAAACATAGGGAAATTGCCCTGATGTTACAGGGAACATGCCAAATCATTTAAAAAAAAAACAGCACGATACAGACTTTTTATATGGAACCACAGACAGGGTAATATTTCTTTTGAACTGCCAGCCAATAACAATATCAACCTCTGACTGCTCACCCTGTTAAAGTTAGCACATTTCCTGGTGTCCAGTGGCATCTCCCACCTTTCTGCTGCCAGGCTTATTAATAAAAAATAATTCCATGGTGTGTTGTGGAACTCCCATTGTCTGGTCACCTACCCCATTAATAGATAATTTTCTTGCTGCAGTATAAGGGCGGTCCAGTCCAGTGGTGTAGAAGGCTGAGGTGCTGCATGCCTTACCACATATCCAAGCAGCAAGAATCAGGGCCTGCTTGCAGCTGCAGCAGTGCAGGTGCGGAGTGTGACAATATTTGTTCTACGTGTTCCCTTAAGGCTATTACTGTCCCCTAAACAGTTTAGATTGCTTTTATTCATACTCAGTGTATCAATTTGTTGTACCTTAAGACTGTGTTCTGCATGGAATTTTAACTGTGGAGCTTAGTCTTACCTGCAGATTGTTTTTCTCTAGGGAACTGTAACTGTGGAGCTTTGCCTTACCTTAGGACTGCTATTCTGTAGAGATCTCTATTTTTCAAGCCTGTTTGCTGTAATCTGAACCACCCCCCCCCCTTGCTCCTTTCATCCCTCTTGCTCAAACTGAGCCATTTGTGTTTTTCATACTCCGAGAATCACTCCCCCTTTGGTAATTTCTATTGCCGCCTCTTCCACAGGGTCTCAGTTTCCACATATCCAATCAGCAAGAATCAGGGCCTGCTTGCAGCTACAGCAGCACAGGTACAGAGTGTACTTGTGTTAGCCCATTGCAGAGACTGCCCTTCCTGCTCACCCTGGACTCCTCATTGTTCTCTGCTCCCCTCTTCTAACCTTCATCTGGCTACCCTATGACTCCTACTCACCTCTTCCCCCTGCTCTCATTCTAGACATCGCACCCTATCTCACCTACTAGGCAAACGCCCCTCCACTCCAACTAAACTTCTTATTTTCATCCTGCTACTGCTTGCTGGTGATGTTGAGACCAATCCTGGCCCAGCAGTCCCCCCTGTCTCAAATTTCTCTAAGGGACTGTTTTGCTCATCTTAACATCCATAGTCTTCTTCCAAAAGTAGACTTATTGCAACCTCTCATGGTCAGCCTCAATCCCGACATACTAATACTTTCAGAATCCTGGCTGTCCCACAAGATTCCTGACTCAGCAGTGGTCATCCCTCGCTATTCCCTAATTGTCAGGACCATGCCACCAGGGGTGATGGAGTGGCCATGTACCTTTTCTCTGCCTTACAGTATGTTCCTATTATCTCTAGTTCTTCCCCTTCCACCTATGAACTTCTCCTCATCAAAATCTCCCTTCCCTTCACCCTCCCCATCTTTGTTGCTGGTGTATATTGCTGCCCTGGCATAACTCCTTCCACTATTACTGAACTTCTCTCCACTACCTCTTCTCATGCCTCCACCGGGGAACCGCTCATTCTTGGGGACTTTAATAAAAATGGGCTCTCCCCTTCTAACACCAAACTCCGTGATAACATCAAATCCCTTAACCTCTCCCAACCAATCTCTGATCCTACTTATTTGAACCTTAAAACTTAAAACCACACTCTTCTGGACTGGGCCCTCACCTCACAACCCCGTAGAATTACTGCATCAGGTACCCTCCAAGATGCCCTCAGTGGCCACCATATGGTGTACTGCGTTCGCAAGGTTCACCACCCCAAAGCTCCACCCAAATTCATCCAGATTTGCTATTTCTGGTCCTTGGACTTCTCCTCACGTCACGAGGATCTAGCAGCTACAGACTGGTCACCTATATCCACTGCCAGCTCCATGGACTCCATGTTAAACTTCTTCTCAACATGCTTCATGTCCATTTGGGATCGTCACACTCCACTTAGGAAAACCAGGGTCCAAGACTCTCATCTCCCCTGGATCTCTGCTGAGCTACTAGCCTACCTGCTGGCACGCGATCAGGCCTGGAAGGTTTACAAATCTTCTGGGTCCCCTGCTGATTACCACAGATATCGAACTTTATACAATGCCTGCACCAGGGCAACTAAACTTACCCAGGCTGATTATTTTACTTCCACCTTCCAAAACAACATTAACCACCCAACCAAGTTTTGGAAGGTCATCCACTCCCTTTTCTCCCATCCCACCCGGTCTGCCCCCCCCACCTTCCTTTAAGGTGAGTGAGGCTACCATCTCTGAACCCTCTGCTGTTGCTGCTGAATTTAACAACTTCTCTATCACCTGTTCCTCTACCCTCCTCTCCTCCCTTCCCCCTCCTCCACTCCTCTTTCTCCCCCCTCTCATCACCCTCTACCCTCCTCCTTCTCTTTCTTCACTATTTCACCTGGTGAAGCCCTTAAAGCCCTACTTGTTCTAAACCCTACAAAGAGCACTAGTCCAGATGGTCTGGACCCAAGGCTCTTGCACCTCTCTGCCTCTATTTGTCACCCTATTGCTCTACTCCTCAACCTGTCTTTCTCTCTGGCTTCAGTTCCCTCTTCCTGGAAATCAGCCACTGTCATTCCCCTCCCTAAAGGTGGTGACCCCTCAGCTCCGGGCAACTACCACTCCATTTCTCTTCTCCCTACCCTTGCTAAACTCCAGCAGCTTGTGGTACTCTCTCAACTCTCCACATTTCTTGACTCCTCTTCCTTCCTTATCCCTTTACAGTCTGGTTTCTGTAAATGTCACTCCACATCTACCTCCCTCCTCAGGATCACTGACATCATCCTGACAGGTATGGACCAGGGCCTGGTTACCTCTGCTATCTTAATCCATCTGGCCAAATCCTTCAACACTGTAGCCCACCCCCTCTTCCTAGCCCAGCTCTCTGCTGTTGGGCTCTCTACTCAAGCCACAGATTGGTTCCATTCCTACCTCATGGGCAGAACTCAAACTGTCAAAATTGGCAAGTCCCTGTCCCCCCCATCCACACTGGCGTCCCCCAAGGCTCAGTGCTCGGACCCATCCTCTTCTCCATCTTTGTAAATTCCCTCCCCTCTACATGTATATCTGCATCCATACACATGTATGCTGATGACACTGTCATATTTGCCTCAGGCTCCTCCGTACCAGACCTGACAAGCAGACTGGCTTTCATCAATATCCAGCACTGGTTCCAGTCAAATCAGCTTTCCTTAAATGGAAAAAAAAACTGTCTCTATGACTTTTGTCACCAGACAAAGACTCTCTAAACTGCCTGCCCTGCCCTTTTTCACACTCTGGATGGGACTAGCCTTGAAAACATCACAATTTTCAAGTACCTAGGAGTTTGCCTCAACAGTCACCTAGACATCTCTGCTCATTTGGACTATTTACACAAAAAGCTTCACCCTAAACTTGGTGCACTGTATAGGAACTGAGGGTGCATCCCACTGCTGGCCCACAGAGCCAGTGTGCACAGAATGATTTTTCCCCTCTTTGGCTACAGTGATACTGTCTATGCTAGTGCTCCCAAGTCTACCCTGGCCAGACTGGATCCACTTTTTCACTCATTCTATAAGTTTGCCCTAGATTGCCTCCCACTGGACCCACCACTCCCACCTCTCTCTCTCCTTTCCCTCCCATGAAGTCAAATGGCTTGTTCAGTGCTCCTCCCTTATTGCTAAGTAATGGCTGGGCTCCCTCCCATTCTACCTTAAGTCTCTTCTCTCCTCCCCTTCAAACCCTTCCGACTCTCTCAGTAGCTCTAACCTTCACTCTCTCACTCTCCCATCCAGGTGGACCTCAGCTTGGTGAGCTGCTTTCTCTTTCTGCCTTCCCAAACTCTGGAACTCCCTCCCTGGTCCAATTCATTCTGCTACTTCCATCCACTCCTCCTCCAGTCTTATATATGATTACCCCACCCCCTCCTGTAACTGTCCCTGACTCCCCCCCATTATTGTCCCCATACTTTCATCTTCCTGGCTCTCCACCCCCTTCTCTCCCCCACCCCTCTAACTCTCATACTACATATTTCCCCCTCCTCCCTCCCCATTCCTCTACCTCTTCTACCTACCCACCCTAATCTTGTCTTCTTCCTATGATCTGCCCTCTCCTTTCTCCCCCTCTCTACTCTTCACCCTTTGCTAGACTACTCTTAGCCACCTGCACTAACCTTGTTCATCTCCTATTCTTGTAGGCAAATGTTATTTACTGCTGTTGCTACATTTTCTGTAAATAATTCTTATGTATATGCTCTTGTACATTCAATGCATATTACTCGATGTTTAATTTATGATATATTGTATCAAAGTGTGCCTTAATATGAGTGTACATTCTCTGTAAATATTTTTACGCTGTATGAATATGTATTTCTCCCTCTACCCCAAGATGCTTATGGAAACAAGTTGTTTATGACTCAGTATGTCTCTCCTGGTGAAACTTTTGAAATAAATAAATAGATAAAAAACCTTCTGCCACATCAGCAAACTGAGTTCAGGAACATGCTTGGGATGCTGGGGGCTGGCTGGAAGATGGAGCGTTCAGACAGCTATTCTGTCCCAGGGTGGAGATGCATACTGAATCAGCCTTTGGCTTCCCCCAGGTGAAGGCAGGGATCCAATGGGAGAAAATAGGAAAATGGGTAGCGCAGTCTCCATAAAGTCCTACCCACCTGCCTCTGTCCCACATAAGCATCTGGATGACTGATTTTTGTAGTGTTATGATGACCAGCTCAGTTCTGGATATGAGTCACTGGGTGGAGGGAAGGATGGCTCTCCTCTTCCAGGCCCAATCATGGGGTGGGGGGCAATCTGTGGGGGAGTTTGGACTTGGTGGTCTGGGACAGATGAGTGGTGGACAGGAGAGGTGGTGACAGGGCTGAGATCCTGCCTGAGTCAATTGGCACACAAAAAAGTTTTATGGAGGAGGGAAAAATACTGCAGTATGTAGCACCTTAACACACATACACAACCCCGCATCCTATAATGGGCATGGCTTCACTGTTACAGTAAACCTGACAATTATAGATGATATGTCCAGGGTCTCTTACCCAGATACTAGGGAGCTAGAGGTACGAATCTTAAAGGGATTATATCTTTTGGACCTGTAAAATAAAACACAGGAAAGGGGTCACAAAGGATCCATAGTCCTTAGGGCAGGGTTGTTCAACGTGTGGCTCGTGAGAAACATGTTGCTCGCCAAGCAATTTTATGTTGATCGGAAAAGGCTCCTGAAAAAAATGCTGCTTTTGTGCATATTTTGTGCTTTTGAGTTTCTCCCTTTAAAGGGGCACTGTCAGCTTTGCCCCTTCGTATTTTAAGAAATGCAAGCAGTGTGCCTCTTGGCACATATCTGTCACACATGTGCTCTAGAACTCCTCTATGTATATAGAATTACAGACTTTTTAGTAGTTTTCTGAAATTTTGCTTAGTGGCCCAGCATTTTTAAAATAAATTAGCAGTGGTGGTCTAGGGGCTACAGCTGTCCCAGGGAGAATAGTAATTTATATAATACCCCTTTTGAGCTAGTGGGCTAGTTTCTCTGGTGAGAAGTAAATGAAGTATTTAAACAAAATAACAGCCTTTCCCCACTGGGGTCTAGTGGTGGTGATAGCATCCCTGGGCCACAATATTGTTTTGGCAGGCATGGAGGAAGGCTGTGAGGAGGAGGAGGAGGCTACCATGAGAGAATGTACAAGAAGTGAAAGTGCTAGGTGTTGCTTTCTACTCCCAGCCCATACAGAGCTCAGAGTGTGGCCTGCTCAGGGTGTGGCCTGCTCTGTGCAGGTGGGAGACAGAGAGAAAGGAGTTCTTCGTCCCCCACCTAGATTTCAGAGTCTCTGCAAGCATCTTTCTAGACACCAAAAATTCAAGGAATTGTTTGCAACGCACGTACATGGCTCAATGAAGTCACAAACATTTTGGATGCCAACACCAGACAATTCTTCTAACATTCAAGCATATGAACAATAATTTATTTTAATAAATTACACTCCTGTACCAAATTGTATGGAGGAGTGTAATTACCAAATTGCAGAAAAGTCCACTAAAAGGTTTGTATATGCCTACTTATGTGTAATTGCAATAATAAAATAAGTTACAGCAATGTGCCAATATGGCCGAGATAAAAATTAAAATCCGGACACTTGTAATTTTTGTCATGTCACTTGACCTCCCTGTGCTTCAGTCCAGCCAGCCAGTAAACTTGTGATACACAAAATCCACACTAAAAAAACATATTTTATGTTGAGTTGTCTTGGATAAAGACATTTAAAAAATAATAAGACACAGCCACCTCCCCTTTCAAGTCAATTTTTTTATTTTAGACTGTGCTAAGGCCAGTGCTGGAAATGGACAAAATTCACTGCCAACCCACCCACCACCTTTTATGTGTGATCAAACATGCCTGTCAGGGGTCTGGGGACACATTTCTTCATTATATGTTGTATGGTAACATTGTATTTATTCAGTTTTATGTATTTTGGTTGATAAATGTTACACAGGAGCAGTGAGTCCTTCCCCACCTCTCACCCCTCAACCCCTTTCCAACACCAACATTGGTGCACCAGTACTGCATTGTTACAATGCTGATAAATGCTTCACTGTATAGTTGTCACTTGGTAATACATTTTTAGAATAACAATCAGCAGCAGACTGAGACAACTGCAGTTGACTAAGCGAACCTCCCTGCCTGCAAAGCTGCATCCTGCACCGTGGCTTTCTCCAGCTGCTGGCATGTGCTCCCAGCTCTACTGTACACTGCTATAAAAGTCCCAGATATTTGTTCTGTCTGAACAGATTGGTTTAAAGTGAAACAAGGAGAAATGTTTATGTGCTGACTAGGGTCAAAAACATGACACTTTAATATATTACATACACAATGGTCTCAGTCATTCGTCATATGAGGAATGGCTGAAGGACCTAAACATGTACTCCCTAGAACAAAGAAGGGAAAGGGGGACCATGATTGAGACCTTCAGATATATCAAGGGTATTAACAGGGTGCCAGTAGGGGACATCTTCCAGCTAAAGAGGCAGTCAAAAATGAGGAGGCATGATATGCAGATAGTAGTGGGGAAGTTCAGAGGAAACATTAAAAAATTCTACTTCATGGAGAGGGTGGTGGGTAACTGGAACAAACTCCCAGAGGAGGTGGTGGGGCAAGAACTGTGGGGGTATTCATGGGAGCACGGGATAGACACAAGGGTCTTTTGGATCTGGAGGGGGGGAGACAGTAGGAAATTGCAAAGTACTAGCAGCTAGTTAGGCACACTGGGCAGACTGGGTGGGCCTGGCGGCCCTTTTCTGCTGACACATTTCTATGTTTCTATATATTCAGTTGAAAAGATGCATTTCAAATTGAAAGCCTTTTCCCACTTGAATTTCCTTTAGCAACAAGATGGAGGACAGATATGAGGGAGAGGCAGTCCCCATTTTATAATGACAGTCAGGATACGGGGGTAGCAAAGCAAAAGCACAACAGACAGACTTGGCAACATTTATTTGGTCTGGTGTTCACCTTGATTGTCCAGTGTTCATTGTCAGAGAGGGTCTTCCCGGATTCCTTAAAAGAGGCTCTGGTGAGGCCCCTTCCGAAGAAACCATCTCTCGACCCAGACATCTTGGCAAATTATCAGCCTATCTCCAACCTCCAATTTTTGGGTAAGATTGCTGAGAAGATTGTGGTGCAACAGCTTGAGGAGCACCTCGTGACCTTTGACATCTATAAGCCATTCCAGTCTGGTTTCTGAGCCAAGCATAGCACTGAAACAGCATTAGTTCAGGTGGCACAGTGACCTCCTTAGAGCAAGGGTTAGAGAAGACAGGTCAATTCTTGCTGTTCTCGATCTCCCCTCAGTTTTTGATACTGTAGACCACTTTGTGCTGCTTGATCATCTCAGAGAGTACTGCGGGCTTGCCAACACCGTCATCCGCTGGTTTGAGTCCTACCTTGCCGACAGGAAGCAATGGGTAGTGATGGGGAATTTCTCCTCCTCCCCAAAGCTCCTGTCATGCGGTGTGCCTCAGAGATTGCTGTTGTCACTGATGTTGTCTGCAGTGCACGTGCTGCCCCAAGGTGATCTCATTAGGAAGCATAATGTGGGTTTTCACTGCTGTGCAGATGATACCCAATTGTACTTGTCTTTTGCCCCTGGAACATCTAGCACTGTGGAAGTGTTGAACATCTGCTTGGCTGAGATCATTGACTGGATGTCCTCCAGCTGGTTGTGACTGAGCCCCGATAACAGTACTAGTAGTGGAATCGGAGTGAAGGCATGATAGGAATGCCTCCAGTGTGACGACCGGTCTTTTTCTGGGGTCCACACCATTGATGGCTTCCTCTAGGGTGCAAGATCTTGGTGTGTTCCTGGATGACTGTTTGACATTTAAATCTCAGGTATCATTAGTTGTTCAAAGTGATTTTTACCATGTGAGGAATACTGCCAGGATCAAGCTCCTAGTTCTCCCTGAGGACCTCCCTACTTTGGCACATGCCTTTGTCACATCCAGGCTTGATTACTGCAATGCTCTTTACTTTGGGGTCTCAGGATGTACCCTCCACCAGCTGCAGCTAGTACAGAACGCAGCTGCCAGGTTACTGACGGTCCTTTCAAGGTTCTGTCATGTGACCCTGGTGATGTGTGAACTGCATTGGCTGCCAGTCAGGTGGAGGATTATCTTCAAGGTGGGCTTGCTCACCTTTAGGGCCCTACATGGACTTGGCCCTGGCTATCTGTCTGATCTCCTAACACCTGCCGTCCCAGTCTGCTCCCTCTGTTCCTCCTCTAGGGGCCTCCTGGCGATTCCCAGGATGAGGCTAAAAACTGCCGGTGATAGGGTGTTTAGCGTCACTGGCCCCATCCTGTGGAATTTACTTCCCTCTGCTATCGGGGAGGCCCCTTCAGTTGAGGTGTTCAAGAGTCACCTAAAGTCCCACCTTTTGGCTCTGGCCTTCCCTGATATAATTATATAACTATTTAATCTGACAAATGAAGAGACCACTGAACTTATTTATTAGTATTGTCTTATCTGTTTTTATTATTTTAAATATGTATTAATGTATAATTTCTTACTCCATACTTGTCTTTATGTGAGGTGCCTGAGCCTCCAGGAATGGGTGCCATACAAATAAAATTTGTCTTGCCTTGCCATATAATTCATATCTACCAAAAATGGAAGTCGAAATTAACATAGTAAAGGAGGCAACCGTAAACCTAAGTAGATTTTGACTGAAAATAAAGAGTGCAAGGACCACTAACTGTTTGGGTATATACGACAGCTGTCCTGTAAAAATGAACTGACTTAAGTCACAAAGGATTGTGCTGCATCACCAGAAGAAATAATGAGCTTGCACAGGGGAGCGGAGTTAGTGCTCTGTTTTGGCTACCAAATGTAATTAAAAATAAATGTCAATACTGAAATCTATTTAAAAGGAGTTCACAAAATGAGCTGACTGAAGTCACAGTGGACTGCGGCGTGTACCAGCACCAGCGGGCCTGGTGGGGGGGAGTGAACATACTGTTTTGGAGTTGCGGAAGGATAATTCTGAAACTCCAAAATTGAAGCATTTGACAATGTGAATCTGGTAGCTCATTTTTAAAGCTAATGTAAGATGGCTTCAAGCTCCACCCAACTGCAGCTATAAAATTGACATTCAGCTCTTGTCTCTGGCAAGTACTCTCCCACTATTAACTAATGTGTGCACTGGTATGGTCAAGCATGCATATCAGCATGACTAAACACCTGCTTTAGCTCTTCTGCAAAATGGCAACGTAATTATATTTCCATCCCTGCTCCCCAGGGTGAGATGGTGATTGTTTCATTCAGAGTCTCACAGAGTGAATCAAGTCAATTATGTTGAATCATGCTTGGAGGTTTTGTGTGAAGTACGGCTGATTAGGAACAAAGATCAAGAATAGTTTGTGTGTGATGTGATTGGAATCTTGAACTCAGCTCTCCAGATGTGAAACACACAAACACCGAGCCACGGTTCTTCAAAAACAAATTACATCAGTAGTTTTTTTAATCATTAAAAGATAGCGGATGAAAAACATGGGCTTATTTTTTTTCTCACACTAATCATGAACTTCTTAGGTGACTGCACACAATTTGCAAAGTACAATGGGAAGACACATCCTAAAGTTAAACCAGACTTTGAACCAAAGCATATAAACTGTTTTTTTTATGGCAGCCAAACTATAAAAGGCTTTAAATTTAAATTGTGTACAAGAAGAGATTTTTAACATAGCTCTGTTCTAAAACAGCACTTAGTGGATTCCATCAGCATCGCAAAATTACCTCCCCCCCAACAAAAAGCATTCAGTACATTCAGTCATAGTTTGTTCTTCTGTGTATCTCCTGTCTAATAAAGAATGGAGTGCTTTGCTGTACACCAGACATTCAATGTACAAGTCATGTCAAATTGTAACATGTTGCTCCTATAATGTTTGTTAAATTGTGCTATTATGTTTTACTGCTGATACCTGTGCCTAAATCTACTGACGTGGAACCTTTGTAAAAGAGTTTAATGCTCAAAGGTGTTGTAATCCAAGGTTTAATGAATACATAAAAAAAATTAATAAACATTTATAAAACAAATACATTGATAGATGGTATTTAGGGCTTGATGATATAGTTCATGATTGTGTAAGGAGTGTTTTGAGTACATAACAGCCATCTGTGTTATCCTGTATGCACTCGCCGCACTGGCAGTATCCAAATTATTGCTTTGATAAGAAAAAAAATGCCATAGTAATGGATGTTTCTTCTACAGGGTATATTAACAAGGCATAAATTAGTGTCAGAGATTTGATTAGTGGCCTTCGCTAATCAAAGTAAAAAAATAATTAACAATTGACCGAAGTTGATTAGCAAATATCAAAAATTTATATTTTTGCTCAAAATCCCATAAAATCTATTTGTCTAGCTCTACATTGATAAAATACACATTGTACACAAGTTTCTGAGACTGGTATCTGTTTTATTTAGCAATTTTCAGAGAATACAGCAATTGTGCAGCAGCACAAATACATTTTAAGAGCCATGAAGGATGTCTGACAAAGCAGACTATGAATTTATGAGTGTGATCGTGAGTCATGGCAAATACAATTTTTTTTTTTTAAATTGCATTTTATCCCTCCAACGCTCTCTGAGCACTGCTTCTTCAGGAGCCCCAATGAAGGACTTGCCCCCACTCCTCTACCTACCTGATCCTGAAGTCCATCCCCCATGAAGCCGCGGATAATCCCCCTGGGTGGGGATGAGGTGGGGTGGAACACCCCAACAATCAAATTTCATTGGGAGACCCCAGGACCAGGCAGGCGGGAGCAATCAGGAGTCTGCCTTGGGGCTCCATCTACCCAGAGCTCAGAGAGTTATTTTCCCTTTTCTTGCTGACAGTGGTGAGAGCCCAACATCAAGGCATTACTGCCAGACGTCACCAGTCCCTCCCTCTCTGAGCGTCAGCTCTATGCTTGCCAAGCCTCAAGCTTCCACTAGAGGCCAGTCAAGTGCCAAGCAGGAACCCCCCTCCCTCCCAGGAGAAGAGAGCTGTCCTCCAGATGCTCAATCTTCTCCCTCCCCTGCCGACCCCTGGCAGCCCGGGCTCGTTCCCGAACCTGGGTCACCAGCATGGAGTGAGGTGTGGTGTCCAGCACCTCAACCCTCAGTGCCACCGAGCCAGCGACAAATATAAATTTAGAATACCCCCACGCCCCAGCACAAAAACTACTCCACCTGGGACCATGATTGACCATAAACTTAAAACAAGGACTGGGTTGCTACTCTTCTCCACCAGGCATGTAGCCAGTAATTCTGGCCTGTTTCGGAGGGGAGGGACCTTGGGGTTAGTCCACCATCCTCGTCTGCCAAATCACCAGGATGTCTTGGTTTGGTACTAAAAAATATGTATTCAGCCTTGTTTCGGTTGAATTCAGCTGGAGGGGCCCCTGCTTTTTAATGTGACCTCTGCCAGACTTGCTCTCCAGTTAGTTTTTACCTAGTTCATACTTGAAAAACATATTTCTACTATTTCATTAAACACAGGAAATACTCTCAACACATTGACAAGCTTCAGTAGATTTGGATAAGAATTTTGGAAATCACATGCCAGCTTTGACCAGATAACAGAGGCAGAAAGATTGATGAAATTGGTTTGAGCAAAAATCTTAAACTCTTGCCATTCTGCAAGTAGCAGAGTGCTCTCACAGTTAGGCTACAAAAGTGCTGAAAATTGGTCAGCTACTGCAGTAATGTCACTATTACCATACAGCTCCAGTTCCTTTCTGTCTGCTGGCCAAAGACTGGTATCTAACACTTTTGCACAGTTATAGATATTACTTTCATCAGTCAAACTGAACCTTTGTTCACAACAGTTTTCAATGTTTGTAATATATTTTTTAGTTTGCTGTTTAAAAGTTTTAACAACTTGGCCACTAAAATGTGTCTTCGTATGTTCATATGTATGTATGCTCGTATATACCCCTGAAGGAACATCAGACTCATTTTTTTAAGAGAATGTCAAGTTCACTGCCACCTATGGGACCACTCTGTTTAGCATGGTCAAGAGTGTTTCTCAAAGTTTCAACAGAGCTAAGTAGCTCTGGCATTTCAACTACTTCTTTATGAAGTGCTAGTGAGGACTTCGCAAGTGGCAGAAGCAGCTGCTCAAAATACAAAAGGTGTGCCACCATTTGGAATTTAGTCATAATTTTCAATACTCACTTGGCTTTGGCCTGGTCATGAGTTGGGTCTGCGGCCATAGATTCTAAATGGGCACAAATTATGGGGAATGATTTGATAACAGCACAGGTGGCAAGAAGTTTATGTTGCACTCAATGTGTGCCATGGGCCTTCTTGGGCTTTTCAACTGACATCTCCATGGCCTGGGCAAAGGACTGTAACTCTGAGTCTCTTAGAACTTTTCTGATAGAAATAAAACAGATGGTTCAGAAAGTTTGAAACACATTGAAATAGGTGTTATCCAAAGCGTCTTTTATGAACAGTTCTAATCTTTGTGAGAAACAATGAACACCAACTGACAACTTTATGTCTTCCCTTAAAAAAGCAGCAATACCCATCTTACACCTATGTTGACAGATGCCCCATCAGCCCCAAACCCAGCCATGTTTTCATATATATATATATATATATATATATATATATATATATATATATAACCAGGAGAGATACACTAAGCTGAAAGCTTATTTACAGGTGTGACCTGGGAGCACAAGAAAGTTAAGTGACTTGCTCAGGGTCACACAGTATGCAAGTGGGGGCTGTGGGATTCAAACCCAGGTCTCCAGATTTGCAGCTCAGAGCCTTAAACCACAGCGCTATATTAAGGCCACAGTCTGTAAAAATGTCTAAAAGGTGATTCAATCCCTGACTTGTGCTATCTGATACAGCTTTTATTTGTAAAAAGTTAGTCTCCATGTGACCATTGATGGAATTGACATAAATTACATAAACCAGTTCCTTTTCAATTACACCACTGTCAGTACTACCATTCATAAGCACTGAAAAATAATTTGTATTTTTGACAGTTGCCAGCAGGTTTTCTTTTAGGTTCTTGCCAATACACATTGTGAGTTCTTTCCCACTAACAGTGTTAATGTATTTATTGCCCAAATGAACTCCATGGCACTTCTCTCATTCTGCTATCACTTCAGACTTTTTAATAGGCATGTTCTCTTTGGCCATCATATACAGGATCTCCATCAGCCTTCCTAGAATTATTCTACAGTGTTCCTCTGCATTACTGAAAGCTCTCCCTGCAAATAAATTAAAATTGTTTTAGGTCTGGGTCCAAACCCCTAACACCACCCTCCCTCACTATTTTAAACTTACCAATTGTGGTATGACAATATATATCAAGTGGTGACCTTGTTCTACCAAACTTCAAAATGCTAATAGCTTTCTTGTGCTGCTGTGTCAGAAGATGTTTCTGGATGGTGCCAACTTTTAGCTGGGGACCAGTAATCCCTGCAATTAATACCTCACTGAAGTTTCTCAACCCACATAGCTCATCTCTGTACTCACAGCACAATTTGCAACAGACACACACTGCACAGTCTCCCTCACTGCTAATTTGTAGCTGAATTTTTTCTGGATCATATTTTTGGCGCCATCCATCTGCAGTTGCTAATTTAACTCCAGCCATGTCAGATTGTAATTATTAAAAAGTTTGAAGTTAGTAAAACAAGGTGTCAGGGTGTGCAACTGCTTAAATTAACACAAGGCTTTTTCTGTACTGAAGAAAAGAAAATGGCAGCAGATGTGTGACTCTCCCAAGCCCTCCCTCCAGCCCAGTTTATTTATTTATTTAAGAGATTTACCAGATAAGCATGCTGAGCGGGGACCACTTGTTTCCAGATGCAACCTGGGGAGTTACATAGAATACAAATCAAGTACAAATATATGGTGCAACAACAGGTCCAGAATAGATACATACAGGGTGCTACAACAGGTCCAGAATAGGTACAGGCTGGACTACACATTAAATTCAGTTAGTGAATGCAAGGTTTGGTCCTAAGACCACAGAGTATACAGTTTGCTATTCCATAGTTAGGTCCTATGACCGCAGGGTATAATACAGGCAAGGCAGTAGGTATGCAGTAAGTTTTCTGGGCCATTGATACAGTCAAGGCACATTTAGATGCCCCTTGGTAGCAGGTCTGGGTAGTATATTGCAGTTGCATATGTCTGAGAAGTGGGCAAGGAGGACGGTTTAAGGAGTCTTGGGGTAGGGGAGAGCCTAATATCTACAGGGAGGTCATTCCAGAGTTTGGGCAGGTGATATTTGAAGGCAGATTGGCCTTTCGATGTGTGCATGAAAGGGACTTGGAGTAGTTTTGAGCCTGAGCATCTGAGATAGTATGCCGGGGGGGGGTGTTGTGCTGGCAGGATGGAGCTGAGATGGGGGGGAGGGAATTGGTCCAGTATTTAGCTATGAGATTAGCACAATGTAGCTGCCATTGAGACTCCAGCGAGGGAAGACCTAGGGAGCTGTATAAGTCTCAATGATGGGTAGTGGGGGGGGGGATTCCAGGATGAACCAACAGAAAGAGTGAAAGAGGGAGTCCAAGCTGGCCAGGGTGGATGAGGGGGCTGCGCTGTAGACCACGTCGCCGTAGTCAAAGATAGGGAGAATCATTTTGTGCACTAATTCCCTCCTGACCGTGGTTGGTAGGCAGCCTTTATTGTGATATAGTGCACCTAGTTTGGGGTGGAGTTTTTTTGTGCAGACAGTCAATGTGGACAGAGAAATCTAGATGTTGATCAAGCCATACCCCCAGGTATCTAAAGGAGGTGCAGGACTCCAAGGTGGACTTGTCCAAGGTATGGAAGGCGGGGGAAGCAGCTAGATGGGAGAGTCTAGGTTGCATGCTGAAGGTTAGGGAGATGGTTTTCTTTGCGTTTAGGACAAGTTGGTTGGACCTGAGCCATTTTTGAATGGCATCAAAATCCTGTTGCAGGGCTGAGTTTACCTCCCCGGTGGAGGGTCCGGAGGCATACAGTACGGTGTCCTCTGCATAGATCTATATAGCTGAGTTAGAGCAGGTCAGTGGTAAATCATTTAAAAATGTGGGAAAAAGTAGGGGACCCAGGACAGAGCCTTGGGGGACCCCCATGGTGACTAGGAGCGAGGGGGATATGTGTGAGCCAATTTTTACTGCCTGTTTTCTACCAGTCAGGTAGGCTTGGAACCAGCTGGTGGCTAGATAGGAGAGGCCTGCGTCATGTAGTTTTGTGATTAGCTTAGGGTGGGATACGGTATCAAAAGCTTTGGCCAGGTCTATAAATATGGCCGAGGTGATATGCCCCTTGTCCATCCCTGAGGAAATGTCGTCTGAGAGTCTTAGGAGCGCTGTGACAGTGGAGTGAGATCTGCAAAATCCCGACTGATAAGGGGTGAAGAAGGAGGCAGAGTGGAGAAATTGAGTGAGTTGGGTGAGGGCTAGGTATTCCTGTAGTTTGGCCAGAATTGGGAGAAGAGAGATAGGGTGATAGTTTCCGGGCACAGATGGATCACCACCCTTTGGTAGCAGGATGACAACTGCCTGCTTCCAAGCTGCCGGAATTTGTGCTGTGGAGAAAGAAAGGTTCAAGAGGTCAGCTGGGGGTGGCAATGGCAGGGGCTGATAGGTATAGGAGTTTGGCGTCCAGTCCTAAAGGGCATTTTCCTTTGTTGGGGTCAAGGGAACATAAGGCATCCAGAACTTCTGCTGTGGAGACTGGACAGAAAGAGAACATGGTGGCATGGGAGGTATGCTGGGGTTTTGCAAGAGGGCTGGGTGTGGGTGTGGTGATTTGTTGGTTTGTTAGGAGAGAAGTAGCACAGTTGGTAAAAAAGGTGTTGAAGGCTGAGGCAACTTCACTAGGGTCTGTTACATTGTCGCCCTGTATGGTTATTGTAGGGGTGGGCGGCTGGGCAGGGAGAGTAAGCAGGGTTTTGATGGATTTCCAGAATTTAGAAGGGTGGCTAAGGTTAGAGGAGAGAGCCGTCTGGAAATAGTTCTTTTTAGCCTGCCTTATGGTTTTTGTGCAATTGTTGCAGAGGGTTCGGTACTGCTGCAGGGATTCAGGGGAGCATGTTTGCCTGTGTTTTTTCCAGGCCTGGTCCCTAGCACGACATCTGCAGATGATGTCGGCAGAGACCCATGGGTGATGGGTTCCCCTGACCCTATTGCTTCTTAGGGGGGTGTGATAGTCCCATACAGCAAGAACGCTGTTTCTGAACATGTAGAAAGCATGGCCGATAGAGGGTGCCAGTTGAATGAATGACCAGTCGACGAGGGTGAGGTCATTTAGTAGGGAATGTAAGCAGAGGGATTTATATGCTCTCATGAGGAGTGTCCTGGGGGTGGTGGTGGTTAGTAGGTCTATGCACCTTTCTGACCATATAAACCATATGGTGATCACTCAGGAGTCAGGGAGGAGGTTGGCTTTAATTAGTCTGTGGGTGTGTGTTGTGACAGCCCAGTCCAGGAGGGAGTGGTTTTGTGTTTTGGGGTTTATGTGGGTGGGTTGCTCTATTTGTCGGGAGAGGTTTAGGGATTGAATCTTGCTTCGTAGTTTGGAGCAGTCTTTTGCTAGCCAGCTGTAGTTTAAATCTCTGAGGATGTAGAGCTCACCGGCTACAGCTGCAGCTTTAAGAGTGGCTAAGTGGTGTATGACGATAGGCACAGGGGTAGCTGGGGCGCAGTATATCCCTGCCACGTGCACCGGGGAGGAGTGCGGCAGGGCAAGCTTAATCATCATAGATTCTATTTGGGGAGTATGTCCAAGGAGCTGTACAGGGGTGAACTGGAAACTATTTGATATGTACATGGTGCTTCCTCCACCTTTCTTTTTGCCGTGTCGGTCCTGCCTAAGTACTGTGTAGCCAGGGATGGCTATTTCTGAGTCAGCATGGTGTGGTTTCAGCCATGTCTCAGATATTTCACAAATGTCAGGTCAGAGGGTTTGGGCATTGATTTGCAGCTCCGGTACTTTGTTCAGGAGGCTGCGGATGTTAAGGTGAATTAGACTAAGGCCCTTTGGGAGGGTTTGGGGGGTGGAGTGGGACGGTGGGCCAGGGTTGGTTTCAACATCCCCCGCCAAGAGGAGCAGCAGGGTGAAGTAGTGTATGGAGGTGTACCATGTGTTTCTGGATTTAAGCTTGGGGCGGGTGGTTTGTGAGGTGTGGAGGGAAACTGAGGTAACTAGGTTGCATAGGGCAGATAGGCACAGGGGGAAGGAGGAGGAGGGGATGACAGAAGAGCTTATAGACCATATGTGGGTGGGCATGTGTATCTGGTGCACAGTGGGGGTTGATAGGGGGCGTAGGAGACGCAATTCAGAGCAAAGGGTGTGGAGGTTAGGGTCATTCTGGGGCTGGGTTGCTGTGGGTAGAGATGCAAGAGAAATAGCAATGGATAACGGTGTAATTAGGTACAAGATCATGTTTGTAAATGTGAATCTTTCAGTAGCAAGCTGAAATTCAGTGTAGCAGCCTCTACTGGAGGGATCTGATAACCTGCAGATCAGAAAGTGGGCTGATGGGTTTTTGCATGTCACCTGACCTCTCAGCTACCTATATAACTGAGTGCCGAGCAAGGGTGGTGGTGGGGGTGGTGGGGCCAGAATCACAGCAGCACTGTAACTTGTACTCAACACAGCTCTGCCATGAGTTTTAAAGTTTGTTTGGTGCCAAATTTAAACAAAGGAATCCGATTCCAGTCGCCGAGCAGCTCGCCCACCTGCCTCGTACCTTAACTGTGCTCTAGTAATTCCGGGGGGGGCTCCAATGGTGTCCGGTGGGGAAGGCATGGTCCAAAATGGCCCTCGTGACCTCGAGAGGATTCAGGGGGAAGGCAGCAGTCCTCTACCCTCACGACCCGCTGTGAAGAGAAGAGGAGATGATTATTTATAAGCCAGATGGAGGGGCGGAGTTGCTACCAGGTCAGTCGCAACAGGAGTTATATTTCAGCTGTCTTCTCCCTGACTAAAATGTATATTTTTTTTTTGAGGAGATTTAGGAAATTACCCCCTGATTTCTGCATTACCCTGAGCTGCTATGCCACAGTACAGGAGGGTCAGAATAAAGCTCCTTTAGTATTACGCTCTTTTGCTGACTCCAAGCTGCATTTCTCCCTGGTTAAATGTTTGTTTGTTTTTTGTAGGAGATTTAGGAAATTACCCCCCGATTACTGCTTAACCCTGAGCTGCTATGCCACAGTACAGAAAATACAGAGTACAGGAGAAAAAAGCCAAAGCCCCTTAAGGTTACACGCTCTTTTTGCTAAAAGGAGAGACATATAATGCAGCAACCCAGTCTGGCAGCCTCTTAAGGAAACGTATTCAATTGCTACAATATAATGTACCGGTGAGCAGAATTAGGGGAGAAAAAAAACATTCTGTAGAGCTACGCCGAATTAAAAGCCTTAAAGTCACAGAATCACAGCAGCACTGTAGCTTGTACTCTACACAGCTCTGCTGTGAGTTTTAAAGTTCATTTGGCGCCAAATTTAAACAAAGGAATCCGATTCCAGTCGCCGAGTGGTTCATCCGCCTGCCTCGTACCTTAACTGTGCTTTGGTAATTCGGAGGGGGCTCCAGTGGTGTCCAGTCGGGAAGGCACGGTCCAAAATGGCCCTTGTCACCTCATGGGGATTCAGGGGGAAGACAGCAGTCCCCTACCCTCGCGACCTGCTTAATTGTGCTCGGGTTATTTGGGGAGGGCTCCAGTGGTGTCCGGTGGGGAGGGCACGGTCCAAAATGGCCCTCGTGACCTCATGGGGATTCAGGGGGAAGGCAGCAGTCCCCTACCCTTGCGACCTGCTTAATTGTGCTCTGGTAATTCGGGGGGGCTCCAGTGGTGTCCGGTGGGGAGGGCACAGTCAAAATGGCCTCGCAACCTCATGGGGATTCAGGGGAGGGCAGCAGTCCCCACCCTCGGAATCCACTTAATGTGCCCGCACTGGGGCTTCAATGGTGTCCAGTGGGGAGGGCATGGTCCAAAATGGTCCTCGCAACCTCCTGGGATTCACGGGGGCAGCAGTCCCCTCCCCTCGACACTTCTCAGACCAAACCCTGTTCTTGTCTAAGCGGGGCAATCCCTCCCATTGTGATTAAGTTTTTGTGGGTTTGCTGCCACAATAAGACAAGTAGTGTGCCCAAATCAAAGTGTAAGGGCACAGTTAGTTCCTTCCCCTAAAAAGCAGGGGCAACATAATAAGTTCAAGTTCAGATCTCTGTAGTTGCAGGGCATGTGACAACACTTAAAATTTTCATTTTCTGCCCAGAAAAAGGGCAGACAGTATAGTTTATTTTTTCAACACTGCCAATGCAGGACACACATCTTTAAGTTCCCCTCATGGATCTCTGCAAAGCAGGGCACATTAGTCTTATTTTGTGTTCCCAAGAGCAGGGCACAATACTTAGAAGGGCACATATTCTGGTTCCCCTCATGGATTCTCTGCAAAGCAGCAGTGCACTTTAACTTGTTCCCAAAATATTCACTGCAAAGAGCAGGACACACAACATAAGCAGAGTCTTTTTGGTTCCCCTATATATCTCTGCAAAGCAGGGCGCATTATTAAGTCTTAATCTGGTCCCAAGTTCAAGAGAGCAGGGCACAACAAGTTAGCAGAGCACAATAAGTCTTTTTGGTTCCCCTCATGGATCGCTGCAATTAGCAGGGCACACAACTTAGTCTTATTCCAAAATGTTCACTGCAAGAGCAGGGCACACAATCATTGACAACATAAGCAGGGTACATAATTATTTAAGTACCTGGTTCCCCTTATCTCTGCAAATCAGGGCACATTACTTGGTATTTTTTCTGTTCCCAAATAGTTCACTGCATGTGGGCACACAACTAGCAGGGCATAATACAGATCTCTGCAAAGCAGGGCACATTACTTAGCTTTATTTGTTCCCAAAAGTTCACTGCAGACCCAGGGCACACAACATAATAGCAGGGTACATTAAATAAGTTCTGGTTCCCCCATAATCTCTGCAAAGCAGGGCATATTACTCAGTCTTATTTCTGTTCCCATATTGTTCATTGCAAAGAGCAGGGAGCAGTACTTCTAGGTTACCCTCAGATCTCTGTAAAGCAGGCAGGGCTGCTTACTTAGTCTTTATCTTTTCCCAAATGTTCACTGCAAAGACACAGGGCACACAACATAGTAATAGGGCACATTAAGTTCTGGTTCCCCCATAATCTCTGCAAAGCAGGGCACATAGTTTTATTCTATTCCTAAATGTTCACTGCAGTTACGTTCACTGTTTGTCCCCAAACTCACTGCAAGCAGAGCTCAAACTTAAAGTTCAAACAGGGCACCCTTTACTTGCCCACTGATTATGCCCTTGTTCTCCACCACCCACAGTCCAGCTCCAGGCCTTGCCCATTTATTGCCATTATGCCGTCCCCTCCATCTCTGCCCTGAAGTCTGTGTACCCCTCTTCCCTCCTCTAGGATCCCTGATCAAATGAAAATTTTGTACTTATTTTTTGTTGCTCCCCGATTCTACTGCGCTCTTGCTCTCAGTCTCTGTGGTTGCTGAAATCTGCCTGTCTGACCATGCCTCACCCTGTGATGCAGCTGCCTGCTCTCCACTCCATCCAGATCGCTTCCGTGCCCTCTCACAGTCTCGGCCTTCTTCCTCCGGCTCCTCTTCAGTGCAGCCACCCATCACTCCTCCCAGCTCCATCTTGTCTCCGACCACCTGCAAAACAAAAAGACACAATTTAAATTACCAGACAACGGCACAATGATGGAATAAAAAAAAAAGGAAAGAAAGAAAACTCATCTTTGGACTTCTGCTCGAGCTCTCAATGCCTGCTTCCTCTTCTGGGTGCACTGCAAAAGGACTCAGTCACATTTCTCCCATGCAGAGACCAGGTGGGGGGAGGAGTAGAAGCATCACTGGACCAATCATGTAACAGCTTGGGGTTTCTGGGGCAGGACGTGATGGAAGAGGACAAAAAATGGATCCCAGGACAAAATTTTTTTAAAGTGACAGTGCCCAATATGGCACTTTTACAGGACCAAGGACCAGGTGGCAGTGATTAACAATGACTGCTAATCATTGCCACATTTGACTCGCTTTTTACTGATCTTGGGTTGCAAATTGCAATTTGAACCCACTTATTTTATGTCTTGGTATTAATGAGTCATACATTATGTAGCGTCTCAGCCCTGGTGTTCTAACAGCAGATTTATAGATGAAGACCAAAACAGAGCAGTGACCATCTATGCTATGTATTCTTATAAAATGTAAAAACTATAACTACAATCCCTATATGATAAATTGTCAAAACTGAAAAGCTTACCAGTTGAAAAAAAAACAATGCTCAAGAAAGAAACACATTTTTGTATAACGTTTGATTGAACTGTTCTGAAGAGTCCTTTTACACTAAGATTCTAGAAGGGTGTGTAGGGTAGGCTTGCATGAATCACTATTAAACCCACTGGTTGAAACATCATTACCATGGTATTTTTTTTCTTTTACCAATGAGAATATATTGGTGATGTCATACATTACATAGACACCAACCTGTACCTTAGGAGGCAGGTCCTTCTTAGTGAAAAGGTTCTGAAGTACAGAAGTTCTGGGTCTGGTATCCTTTCTTGTTTGAGTGTTCAGACAGTAATAGAAAATGAAAATGTGTACTGAAGACAGCTGCTTTACACACTTCTGAAGGTTATACTCTTTAAAGCTGCCATGGTGGTAGATTTAGCTCTATAGTGAAGTCTGCCCTTAACTCTTTGGGTGGCTCTTTTTTTTTTTTTTTTTTCATTCTTTGGTAACTGGGCAAAGCCCATTAGGTACATGTGCCTGTTTTCAGGGGTGACTTAGCAGCACTGGGGCAGTTAAAAAGCTACAGTACTGACACCTCAAAGAAAACATTAAAAAACATAATAATTAGGTACAGTTATGCTTGCATTTCATTTATATTTTATATATTTCTCCACCCCAGAATTTATTATTAAAGAAATGTGAATGAATATATGATTTTTGTCCCTGAGACTTCAATTTGAGTTAATCTGCCTCTATAGCTTACTCCCTACTTCAAGTCATAATCCTCTGTCGTGACATCACAATCTGTTGCCATGGAAGTAACTGCGAGGTCACAGGCAGTGTTCTATGACTTCAGGTAGGGAGAAAGCAGCAGGAATAGATAAAATCTTTAGGGGCAAAGATCCTATTTTCATGCAAATGATCTCACTAGTAAATAATGGGGAGGAAGAATACAGAACTAATAGGAAATACAAGTTGGGCAGTGCCTAACTATTATGTTTTGTTAAAGTTCTCCTGAACATGTCACCAGCTCTTTAAGTGACATGTTCAGAGTCACACAGTACACAAGTAGAGGTTGTGGAAATGAAATCCAGTTCTGCTGGATGTAGTAAACTCATTCACAGCTCATTACTCTACCCTCTAGGCTATATTGCCAGCCTTATAATAGCAGAACTGTATGCAAAAGGCAATCCAATTAGCAAATGTCTTTTTAGCTGATGGCTTTCCTTTACCTACCTTACCATTAGTGAAAAACTATTGTAAATTTTCAGTTCTGGACTTCTCTGTCATTTGCATGTAGTCCTCCTCCCTCCTCCCCCACTCCCTCTCCTGCTTTGACATCTAGACTGTGCAGTGTCCCCTCACCTGCATAGGAACATTTTTGGCAAGAACACAAGTAATGTACAAAATGGTTCATGTGAAAAGCAGAGACCACCCTTGGTAAGAATTTCACATTTATTCTAAGTACCTCTTCAACCCTGTGGAACATCATACAGTTAGGAGCACTGTAGATTGCTTGCAGCTCATTGACTGTTCTTACAGGAACAATAACTACTAGGAATACTGTTTGCCGAGTCAGTTATTTGGGTTCAGAAGAAGACAAAGACTCAAATGGAGGATTCATTAGTTGAGACACAAGTTTAAATCCCATGACGGTACCAGTTCCCGTACAGGTGGATACAAGTGATTTAAACTTTTGAAAAATCTCTTGAAAACTTGATGTGATGCCAAGGGTTTTCCTTTGCCTGCTGGTTTGAAAGCTGGCAGAGCTGCCAAATGAACGTTCAGGAGAGGTGATGTTAGGTCCCATGAAGAACAATGTACAAAGTAGTCCAAAACCACCAACAAATTTGCAGCCATTGCAGTGGCCAGGGATGTGCCACAGCAGACACCAAATTGTTTCATTTGGACATTAGTTGTACTTGTTGCAGGTTTCCCAGCAACTTTCAAAACTTCCATAACCTGATTCAACAGATTTACATTTGAATAAACTAGCTCTTAAAAAAACATGCTCTCGAATGGAGCCATCTGAGATCTGGGTGAAACACTCTGCCCAGAGACAGAGTCAGAAGATCTTGTCTCAGTGGCAGTTTTATAGGCATTCTCTGTGACACTGTCAACAGAATTGAGCGCCAAGACTGCCTTGCCCAATCTGGTGCTACTGAAATCATTGCTACTGCTTTCCTTCCCAATTTCAGCAAGACCCTGTGGATTAGTGTAACTTGGGGTTTTGCAAATGCTGATGCCAGCCTCTCTGGGGAAGCCCAACCCCGTTCTGGGGAGTCTCAAGTAAGTCTGAAAAAGTACTGTATTTAAACCTTGAGTTTTAGACATTTTGTTCGAAGAGATGAGGCAAACTCACAGAGGATAATAGTATGTGAATTTATGTATCTATTTAAAAATTGCTGACCAGGAAAGGCACACTGAGCCAAGGGTCATTTCAGTTGTAGCTGGGAAAGGTAGGGAGTGAATATAATTCAAAAGGTAATTTCAAAACTATCAAGCAATACAAAATGAACAACAGTGTGAACAAATACAAACAATGAAAGGTAACAATTGACCAACTATACTGGTGGCAGAACAGCCTAAATACAAGGGTTAAGCAGAGATGTACTGTACTAGGATTAAGAGCAGGAGGGAGCAAAATGACCCATGAGAGCAGGTAAGAAGGGACGAGGCACAGGTAGATAGGAAGGTTATTTCAGATAGAAGGGAAAAGTCAGAAAAAACAGCCTGACCCATGAAGGTATTGCAACAAGGGGTAACAATGGTTTAAGAGTCAAAATAGCAGAGCAAGTAGGCTAACCTGGAGAGGGAGATTATGGGGATGGGAGTTAAAATAAGATGAATAAAATGAGAGCCAACTACTCAAAGAAGTTTCACTTTATTTCTGATGTACTGTACAAAGTAAGTTATTTTTATATGGGGAAGCTCAAGATATTTTCCACAGCTTGGGGGAGGCTCACAATGACAAAGTCTGAGAATTAATGGTGTAACTTGATGGAATGGATAAAGATTGTGCCACTTCATGGGAGAATGAGGACATACCATGTAACTGTCCCCACCGAGGGAGGTCTGCTACAAAATTGAATCAGTTTCTTGTTGTCCCAAGAAGCAATCAGGTCCATTTCTGGCACACCCCATCTCAGACACTCTGAATTCAGCACCTCGTGGTTCAGAGACTATTTGTGGGTAACATGACCCATCTTGCAAAGTGAATCTGCTAGTACATTTTACTTGATTTCTAGATGTACTGCAGGTAGGTTTTCATTCACTGTGTATGCCAGGTTCCACACCTTATCACTAATCACATATCACTGTTTGTTTTTTGTGTCAGAATCTAGATGGCAATGAAACACCATGCATCTCAGTTGGCACCCTCTTGGACAACGTGTGCACTGCAATGGTACAGTGTGCATATTACAAACTGTGGATTGCCATCAATTGGAGTGATCACTCTATTATGTCAGATGTTACTAACTGTCGTGTTGATGCAGACTCATGTGACACACAGGTATCTTGCAAAGCAGGAGGCATGGTGCGACCAAAAATAGAGTGCATACAGTTACAGTAACCTAGTTCAAGATCCTGAGCTGTAGGCGTGTCACCTGTAGTACTTCCAGTGGTATGGCAAGCAGGCACAAAGCAATTTTCCCTGTTAGCAATGAAGTTGTGCTTGTAATCTGGATAATTTTCCCACTGATAAACCCCCCAACCCCAATGGACAGTTACACCGCGTACATGTGGAAATGGAAACCCAACAACACACTCACAATTGTCAGCATAACCACATCCAATCACAACCATAAAAGTAACTAAAAACAATATTAATCAGCATAAGTAGTACAGCATTGGGTGACACCTACTATTTTATTTAGTTCCCAGCTGTCAGTGCCCAAATATGCAGGTGTGTTCTGACTTGCTTCACTGATAGGGATGTTTAAGGGTGTGCAGTCTTCAGACTATCCAATGTGTGTACACCCATAATGTGCAGCCCAATACTGAAGTACAGGACTAAGATGCATGTTGCATGCAATTCAGAGCAAGAGTAACATGCAATAACCATAGTAGGTATAGAGATGTGTCACACCATATTATATAGCCTCGTACAACATTACCATGATTCCTATTTCAGGAGTTCTGTGTTTCCTGTTCTCCATGCTCATGATCTACATGCTCAATACCTACAAGGTGGTCCAGCTAAATTCATCACTCATTAGATCTTGCGTGAATCTCTTGCCTGGAAAATAGGGTACAGTAAAGTGCTGTTGCTCAGTGAGAGTGGGAGTCATATGAACACTATGGCTACGTGATGCTGCGGGCATGCTAGCCTGTCTAGGAATGTGTTGTGTGAAAGTAGTGTTTGAGCCCTGTAACACGTAGCTAGTGGTGGAATGTTGGTACTGAAGTGTGAGTACCCTAAGCATGTTATTGAAAAACTGTGCATTCTTCTCTGCCTCCTGCCTTCTTAACCTCTCTTCCATCTGCCTTCTTAACCTGTCTTCTTTCCCTTTCCTCCTGTACCCGCTCCCATTTCATTTCCATTATTTCTTTGTGATGCTCCAGCAACATTTTATGGTGGGCTCAAACACTGCCTCTATTAACTCTTGCATCCTGGTGTTTTTTTTTTCTTCTTCTGAAGGTTGAACAGTGGCTCACAAGGTGAACCACACTTCTCTGATCTTCCACTGGAGCATGATGAGATGTCAGCTGATGTACCGGTATTGTCATCAGAAGAAGCAAATGTGGCTGATGCACCTTCAAGTCCAGCCTCACTGTCAGCACTAACGGATGTCTCATCTGCAGGCTCAGCATCTGTAAAATAGAGCTGTAATATTGATCATCAGTTTTGTAAGTAATTACATAACATGCATGCAGTAATAAAACTGCTGCAAAAAAAAGTTAGTGTGACACAACATACTACATTATAACATCTATACCTGATTCAGTTAGGTCTGTAACAGGGTACTCGTCCATATGAGCATCAGGTTCAGCTCTCTTCTCTGCTGCGTCTACTTTCCAAGACAAATTGAGGCTCCGATGTGGACTTGGTTCCCAGTGATTTGTCCAACTGATCAAAGAATGGAAAGATCACACAAGGTCCACCAGATCTCTTGTTGCAGTCTTTTGTCTTGTGGTATCTCACTTTCAACTGCTTTATCTTATCCCGACACTGTTTAGCAGACCCATTCAATGCCGTTTTCAAATAAAAATTCTGATACCTTCTGATAAACTTTTGCGTTCCATCTGTAATTTGCAAGCTCTTCCTGGATGCATTCCTGTGACCAGTATTCTATCAGCAGATGTGTGGCCTCATCAGACCAGGTAGTACATTGGTCAGTCATTGTAAACTGAGTGAAATGAGTGAAATACAGTTTCACAGGTACAGTCACTACCACATTAAAAACACTCAGGATGGGCTCCACAGTGTAGCGCTATTAGAAATCAGCAATATTTTTTAAGTTTTTTTAACCAGTTTAAAGTTTCCCGCTGATGTCTTATAGCTTGGACTCCTCTTCCGGAATCAAGTATATTTGGTTCTTTGTGTGCATGTGTGGCTTACTGCACTTACTCCGGGGATACAGCAGAGGGAACTGTGGAACGCTGGAGGAGCAACAAAGCAGAACACGGTTCAGACGCCTGTCTGCACAGGTAAGAAAACCATGTTAGGCACTGTAATGTTTTCTGAAATGATCTAAAGACCACATCGGAGGAGGTTTCTGAAATGGTTTCAAAATCACTATTTAGACTGTTACCAACCGTGTTTGGTACCATGTGAAACAATTTACCCTGCCGGTAACTGTTTAAAGGCACCAGTGTGGACAGGGCCTCAGTCAGCTCTGTACAGAGTTTCAGAAAGCTGATGCCTCTCTGTTTGTTTATGCAGTACAGGGTAGTTGCATTGTCTCTCTTTATCAGGACTGTTTGGTCCTGCAACAGGGAGGAGAAAGACATTATGGACAGGTACACAGCTTTGAGTTCTAAGAGGTTTATGTGTTCCTGTATGTCTTGTGGGCTCCATCGCCCATTCACTGTTCTTTCCTCCAGATGTTCTCCCCAACCTAGGATGGATGCATCTATGACCTACGTAAGGACATAGACAGGGTAGAGAAGGTTCAGAGGAGGGCAACAAAGATTGTGCATGGGTTGCATCACAAGTCCTATGAAGACAGGTTGAAGGAACTGAACATGTACTCCCTGGAGGAGAGGAGGGAGAGAGGGGATATGATAGAGACATACAAGTATCTTACAGGGAGGAACAGGGTGCAGGAAAACACTATTTTTAAGCGAAAAAGATGTTTCAGGACTAGAGGGCATGGGATGAAGTTGGAGGGAGGACGATTCAGAGGAAACATGAGAAAGAATTTCTTCACAGAACGGGTGATGGACAAGTGGAACACCCTGCCAGAGGAAGTGGTGGGAGCTGAAACAATCACGGGATTTAAGAATGCATGGGATAGACATAAAGGAATTCTAGAGGTCAGGGGTAAGGGGAAATAGACTTCTAGGAAAACAAACTGAACTTACAAGCTCAAATGGGCAGACTAGGTGGGCCATAGGCCCTTATCTGCCGACACTGTCTATGTATCTATGTAAGTGATTTGTTAGTTTCTTTCAAAACAATTGCTTTTGACATCACCAAGACTCAAATCTCACACCATTCCAAAAGAATGTAAATTTCAGGACATTCCATTCTTTATTACTAAATAAATGTACACAGAACCAGGTTCTGCCCCTTACACTTGCCATAACATCATAATGTTCTTCTTCTGACATCATAATAACTTCTATGGCAACAGGTCATGATGCCATACATGAATGATTATGATGTCATGGCAGATATATGCAATATAAACAAAGAAGTCTACAGTAAAATGATTCTGATTTAATGAAACTGTCTTCAGTAATAAAAAAGGAAGATCCCGAAATCCAAATTGTGTGTGTGGGGGGGAAGGGTAAATGAATTCTACTGAGGATATCTGTAATTTTTTGCTGAAAACTGGAAAGCATCTTGGTGAGCACTGGAGGAACAAAATAACTTTTCTGAGGTTGTTCACATCCTGCAACCTCTCTGATGCTTGTCAGCTTGCTTGATACTGGTACTTCTGATGAAGTGTTACTTTTCTTTGGTGCCACTGCCTTTTGAGGTGGAACTGGTTATCCTTTATTTGTAATCTTGCCCATGACACCACGGCAGAGGTAGATGCCATGTGGAACAAAAGTCTCCAAAAATCCTATGCAATCATTTTCTGAGCTGCCTGGAATATGTTTGCACACTGAATTAGAGATTCTGATTGCTGCAGAAGGAGGAAAGCCTTTCTTGTATCTGTGTTAGGTTCTGCCCCTGTGAACTCCAGCACTTGTCTGGGTACTAAGTGGGACTTTCCTAAATTTATGAGGAAACCCAAGTTTTGCAATGTGCTCTTTACTGTTTGAATTGAAACCACTACTTTCATCTGTGTTTTTACACGTGCTAACCAATCACGTACAGTAGGTAGGAGAAAACACTATTCACTGCCTGCCCAGATGTACTGCCACTACTGACAAGCACTTTGTGAAGACCATGGGTGCTAAGGTCAGGCCAAAAGGCATTGCTTTGAATTGGTACATAACACGCCCTTCCCTGAATCTCAGATATGTTTTATGGCAGGGTCTTACTGGGATGTGAAAATTGGTGTCCTTTAAATCCAATGACCCTAACCAATACCCTTTCTGCAGGGATGGATTCAATGTCTGTAGTGCTGCCATTCTAAACTTTTCTTTTAACAGATGCCTGTTCAGGAACCATAGGTCCTGAATGGGTCATCATTCCCCATTTGTCTTTAGAGTGAGGCAGTATCTGCAAAAGAAGCCTTTCCCTAACAGAAAAGCTGAAATATTTCCCACTACACTGAGCTGAATTAACTTTCTTACCTCTAAACCCAATAGATTGTTGTGCTCTGAACTGTGAGATGAAAAAACTCTGGTGTTGCTAAACATTGTTAATTTTACAAATTGAAGGTTAAGCCATGTCCTACTTCTCTAGGACCAACTTGTCTGTGGTAATCTTTTTCCACTCCTAGAGGCAATAAAACAGGCCCCTTCATACTGAAAATGGATATATAAAGACTTGGGCAAAACTGTCAGGGGGTTGGGCTTTGCCTGTGCTGGAGGAATTGAGGCATATTTTGTCTGGCTCCACTTCTGCATCTTCCTCTACCCCTGTGCCCTTCTGAATTGGGTAGTGATGGTGCACATAGGATCTGTTGTAGTAAACTCTTCTCATACCACCCCTTCTATAGGGCCTATATGGCATACAGACACCCTGTTTTTCAGTAAGGTTTTAAAAGTTGCTTTCTGTTCATCAACATTATTTAAGTAGGCCTCAGTTTTATCACCAAATAAGGAGGTACTTTTAATTGGTGTGGTTTACAAGTCATTTGATAGCCCAGTTGTTCTGAGCTATGCAAATTTCCTGGCAGGCACTGAATTTGCTAGAGCCATTGAAGCAGTGTCATTCACATGAGCAGCCATTTAAAATTAGTATTTTGAAGCTTCCAAAACAGCTTTTACAGTATGTGCAAGGTAAGTTTTCTCCTGAGGATGTAACCCTCGCATAAAGGCAGAGCTGTTTTCCGTAGGGCGTGCTGGTAATATTTAGAATAGTTTAGATAGGCTGCCTGCATCAGTAGTATGACAGAGATTATGCACCCCATTTTTGCCATAATGTCCAGCATTCTGGAATCTTTATCAGGAGGTGCAGTCCCCAGATCAACCCTTGCTTTTTCACAAGCAACTGCCTGACTCATTCCGCAGGGTAGGTGTAGGTACAGTCAGAATTCTTGCTGTTTCCCACATCTCTTTTATTCACTTCATGTCTATGGCTGCAAGCCATACAAAGACAAAGATACTGGACTTTAGAAGGGCTGACTTTGGCATAATAGGTGAATACCTGAGGAATGCATTAGCAAATGGCCAGAAAGGAGGGGTGGAAGAACAATGGAGAAAAATCAAAACTGCCATCATGGAGGCAACAAGCCTTTGTGTGAAACAAATAAAGAAAACAAAGCAGAATAAAAAAACACTATGGTTCTCAAAAGAGGTGTCAGGGAAGGTTAAGGAGAAAAAGGCTGCATTCAAAAAGCATAAGGAATCACAGACGGAGCACGACAGAGAACTGTATAAATTAAAGCAGAAAGAAGTGGGGAAGGCAGTCAGAAAAGCAAAGGCCCAAACCAAGGAAAAGATAGCCAACTCAGTTAAGAAGGGAGATAAAGCCTTTTATAGGTACATTAGGGAGCATAGAAAGGTTAAGGGAGGGATAGTGAAGATTAATAAAGGAGAGGGAGGTGGGCAGAGGGAGACAGTGAAAAGGCAGATATACTGAATGAATACTTTTGCTCAGTATTTAAAAGAAGAAGAAGAGGAGTTACCTAAACCAAACAGTAGAAGTACTCTGGATAGTGGGGTTGACACCAGTCCATTTACAGAACAAAGAATACTGAAAGAACTCCTAAAACTCAAGGTGGACAAAGCAATGGGGCCTGACGGGATTCACCCTAGAATCCTAAAAGAGCTAAGGGAAGACCCAGTGACACCACTAACCACACTTTTTAACAAATCATGGGAAGATGGGGTGGTACCTAAGGACTGGAGGAGGGCAGATGTGATTCCCCGTCACAAAACTGGGAGCAAGGCAGAAGCAAGAAACTACAGACCTGTTAGTTTGACCTCAGTGGTGGGGCAAATGATGGTATCACTTCTGAAAGAAAGAATTGTTGAGTACCTAGAGGCCAACGGGGCACAGGACCCAAAGCAGCATGGATTCACAGCAGGAAAGGTCATGTCAGATGAATCTAATCAATTTTTTTGACTGGGTGACCAAAGTAATAGACCAGGAAGGGGCTGTGGATATGGCCTACCTAGACTTTAGCAAGGCATTTGACACAGTCCCGCACAAAAGATTAATAATCAAGTTAGCCAGCCTGGGAGTGGGTCCCAGGGTGGTAGCCTGGGTAGCTAACTGGCTTTACAACAGGACACAGAAGGTAATAGTGAATGGAACACATTCTGAAGAAAGGGGAGTTACTAGTGGAGTACCTCAGGGCTCAGTACTGGGTCCAGTACTCTTTAATGTCTTTATAGGTGACATTGCAGAGGGTCTGGAAAGAAAGGTATGCTTGCAGATGACACAAAGATCTGTAACAGAGTTGATGCACAAGGGGGGGTAGAAAGGATAAGAAGGGACTTGGCAATGGTCAGACATATGGCAACTTAGATTCAATGCAAAGAAGTGCAAAGTAATGCACCTGGGAAATAAAAATCCAGGAGAAGAGTACACAATAGCAGGGGCGGTACTAACGACAACAATAATGGAAAGGGATCTGGGTATAGTCATATCAGATGACCTAAAGGTGGGTAAGCAATGTGAGAAGTCAGTAAGAAGAGCCAAGGGAATACTGGGATGCATAGGGAGGGGCATCACAAGTAGAAAAAGGGAAGTGGTTATCCCTCTAGTTGGTGACAGTTGGTGAGACCCCATCTGGAGTACTGCGTGCAGTTTTGGAGACCTCATCTACGCAAGGACATAGACAGGATGGAAGCAGTCCAGAGTAGGGCAACTAAAATGGTGCAGGGTCTACATCAGAAACCATATGAAGAGAGACTGAGAGAGCTTAATATGTATACCCTTGATGAAAGGAGGGACGGGGGGACATGATAGAAACTTTTAAGTACCTCAAGGGAATCAACAAAGTCCAGGAGGGTAGCATCTTTCAGAAAAAGAGATGTGTAAGAACAAGGGGCCACAATTTAAAGTTAGAGGGGATGGCTCAGGGGTAATGTGAGGAAATTCTTTTTCATGGAGAGAGTGGTGGATGCATGGAACCGCCTTCCTGGTGAGGTTGTGGGGTCTAAAACAGTAGGGGAATTCAAACATGCATGGGACAGACATAAGGCAATCATAGTGGGGGGTTGCAGGAAGTAGGCTGTTGGTTAACTAGAATCTGCAGCTTATCCAATAGGTAGGGACATGGGCAGACTGGGTGGGCCAAGTGGTCCCTATCTGCTGTCAAAGTCTATGTTTCTATGTTTGTCATTGTGGCCTTATGAAGTGAACTTTGAATGGGGTCTGACACTCTTTGTTGAGATTAGCCCTAGCATATTGATAAATTCAACCTGTTTGTCTGTGGACTATAGATACAGCACGCCACCCCTTTGGCCCACAAATGCTATATATGAGGAATGATCTTCACTAACCCTTGGTAGGAAACCAAAGTCATCTTTAGCAGTATCATCTGGGGATATCGTTTCCTCCTCCTCTTCCTCCTTTTCTATCTCCTCATAATCCTGTATTGTGTGCAAATTCAGGGGAGGGGGATTGAGGCAGGCATTACAAGACTTTGCATTATCTGGAAAAACTGCCACATTTTCTTAACATCCTCCAGGGAGGGTGTGTTGCTCTGTGGCACCAGCTCCTCTATTACAAAATAGATGATAAATGAAAGAGTTTCAAAGTTTAGAAGGTGCCCAGCTACCCAACAATGGGGAGCCACTGGAAATTTCCAGGTATCCTGGTGTGACAGTTCGACTCTGAGTTTATCTGTTCTCTTTTTCTTAGTTTTAGGGCAGAAAACATTGCAGAGTTCACAGTTTTCAACACTGTTACATAGCCCAAACAATCAAAGCAATGGTTTTGACCATTTGCTTTTGCCATCCAGTGCTGACAGAATTTACAATGTTTAAATCCTGTCGGGCCTGTCTCCTTTGTAGGCCTCTCTGACATGCCAGTTTGAAAGAAAAAGTCACCAACAATGTTTACAGTGGTTGTTCACCACAAAATGCACACCAGTTTTAAAAATAAAGTAAATTTAAACAAAAAAAACAAACTTTTTATAACTTAAATATCAGAAACCTAAAGTGGGGAAAAAATGCACACCGTGGTTTTCTCAGTTGTGGAGTCATCATGGAACAGAGAAAACTATTAAAATATAACAAGTTCAATAAAAACTAAGGAAAACTAGAATAAAATACATTTTACAAAATAATAAAAATGAAAGCCCACAACTAAGAAACTTACCCACTGGGACTGGAAAAATAAATCAGCCAGTAGAAAACATAACCAAACTACAGAGTTTGAACTTTAATATTCTAAAGTTCTATCACAAGGGCAATAGCTCATGGCTGAGATGCTGCATAACGCATGACATCAATAATGCACTCTCATTGCTAGAAGGGCTTTTGAGATTCAGCATGTACAGTACAAAAGGCACCATTTAAATCCAAATTCTGTCGATACATTTATTTCTGAGTGATAATTGTGTTTTCCAGATTCTAGCAGGTGAGGTTACTGCTGACAGTCTTTTCTTTTTACATCATCTCACTTCAGTGAATATTTTTTGTTGTTCTTGTTGTTATAAATTAAATTTGAGGACTGCACAAAAGAAAGCAAGTATTTTGTATTACAGCCCTCAGATGGAAACCGGAAACAATGAACCCTGATCCCACCTAGGCTCAGAGATGCTAAGCTACCTTCCTACTGCGTGGCTTGTTAAATTCCCCATCCACCATCCCCATCCCTGGCTGAAACCTGAAAGTTGGTGGCACCAGCAAAATAAGAAATACTAGTCAAGAGAAATTACTTCTTTTTTTCCATATACATTTTTATTAAAGATTTCACAAACAAAATACATTTTAGTAATAAAAACATCAGATAAGTATCTATAACGTATTAATTTCAAGTAATACTGTACATACTGGAGTCCCTTCATACATAAACATTCATATTATCATGTTTCTTAAATATATGTCTTACAGTTTAAAAACTATCCTAGTTATACTGTATTACTGCATGTTAATTACCCTTGTTTTCTTGCAAATACAACCAAGTTTCCCTATCATATGTAATTTAAAAAGGATAAACAAGTATATTTAATGTTAGAAAGATGGAAGTGAAAGTGTATAGATATAGATAAACAGAAGAAGAGAGAGAGAAGAGAAAAAGGTTGGATTGAGGGCTAGAAGATATGAGCTATTAGGTTAGGAAGTAGGCCAATTATGAGTTATGGGAGGTATAATAAACCAAAATATCACCCCTCTTGTCAAAATTTGTGCTTTTGTCTTTGATTCTGTGAGCTATTTTCTCCAGTTTAAGTGATTTTATTTGTTCATTTTAACATTATACTATGGTAGGTGGGACTGTTCTATCCATTTTCTTAAAATTATGTTTGTTTATTTTTTGTTTTGTTTTGTTTTTTGTTGTGATGGATATTAAAGAGATCCCACTTTTGGTCTTCAGGGTAAACTTTTTATGAGGTTCAAAATATCCTGATATGCAAGTTAAAAAGTTTAAATTGTCAGCTATCAAAGGACAGTCTTTCTATAAAGTGATTGATATTAGACCAAAGCATCTCAATTTGTGGACATTCCCACACTTAAAGCTTTAGGTCCACATTTGTCTTACCACACTTACAACATGTAGCCTCTAGACTGATGCTGATTTTTTTATCCATTTTGGAGTGTAAAAAAGATAATGTAATAGTTTATACTGTAAGACTCTGTGACTAGTTAGTGAGAATATTTTATGTGGTAATGCCCATTAGAGAGGTTGGAGAGTTTTAATTCACCCGCAAAGTTCAGGCAGATTGATTAAATCTGCATTCACAGAGAATTTTGTAAATTTTTGCCCCATGTTAAAATCTCACTTTTTTCAGCTTTGCTTTTAACTTCACTTTTAATGTTGCCAAAGGTGAATTTTTGTGAACAAGAGGCTTTTGGCAAACAACTTGTTTCAAGGTTACATGGAAGAGCGTCTGCAGGTTACATGGTACATCTCTATACAGTGACTGTGCCTGGACTGGCTTCCTGTTTTTCATTTCCAGTCAGACTGAGAGAGCAGAATGAGCCTCTACTAGCAAAGAAAAAAGATAGCTTTCAAGCACTGTTTCACAGCAATTGCTTTACATGTTTGTCTTTCTTATGTTGTAGTTTAGTTACGGAACACTATTTTAGTAGTTCATCTTTATTTTGCAACTCTTTTTTAGACCTTTTTGTTAGTTTTATTTTCCTCTTTTTCTTGACTCTTTTCTGTCTCTGTCTCTCTCTTTTTTGTTTGTGACTATGGAGCATCCTGGTCATGGACACTTCTCACCCGTGGCAGTGCCATACATATTTACTACCCGGGCCTTTTTGTGGGGTGCATCCTCCACACAGTACCTCCTCCCAAACACACTTGCAGCAGGCCCTGGACCAGCAGGAGCCAAAAAACAGTGACTAACAGCAGTCCTCTGCTCCACTGAGATGGAGCAGCCAGAACCCCCTGTGCCCCCCTATTGTGGTTCTACCACTAGCACTACAACTCCCTTGCCAAGGAACCCCACTCATTATCCTTGGGCTCTTCTGTTCCTCCAGCATCAGCAGCTCATCTGCACTGCCAGTATCACACATCTTCCCTGGTGTTTTTATTTATATGTACCATAATGATGACAGCATGGTCATTTGTAAGTTACGCAAAACTAGGGTCAGCCAGGGCAAGAAAGGAACACACTTGGGTACTGGTGGTCAAAGAACCCACTTAAAAAAAAAAAACACCTGGCAGAGTGGAAGTCACGACTGAGGGGAGTGGAGAGTGATGGTGGTGGTGGAGATGGTGGTCCATTTGTGGCAGCAGGGATCTGAGGAAGTGTGCACCAGGGAAGTTTATGTCACATGGTGGGACAGCAGGCAAACCTGCTTGAAGTGCCTGCCCCCCTAGTTCTGCTTCAAGCAGCTGAACCAGCAGCACCTGTACTGTCAGCAGCAACAATAGCATCACTGGAGCTCACAAACCTAAGGGAGGAAGTGGGGGACCTCTGTCATCAGCTCACCTCGGTAAAGCAGGATATTAAAGTTACCTCTCAAGTCAGGAGAAACTGCTTGATGGGATGGCCAAGCTCCATTGTGTTGGTGCAGGTGTTGGTGGTAGTGGGAGTCACTTTGCTTGGCAGTTGGCACTTGCTGAAGAAGATCAAAGCAGTTTAAAGGCCTCATAATGTTTAACAAACTATTTCTTATCCTGTTTCAAGTCTTTCCTTCAAATTGTTCTACTCATTTGTTTCTAAAAAAATATCAAAACACCCCATGAAACATAAAAAAACATTGAAGAGCCACTGATGCCATTGAGAAACTTTGAAAAACCTTATATTTAGACACAATTCAGTTTATATTTCATACATCTTTCTTAGATTTCTCTCCCCATTTCCCTTGTTATACTACTCAGAAGTGTTGTACAAAAACAGGATCTTCATTGCATAGAGTTAATTTGCCCCTCCATCTTATTGACAATTTGAAGTCCTAGGCCTCTGCTGTGACATCAAGAATGAGTCTCTGTGGTGGACGGCAGTTGTTAACAGTCATGTAGGGATGGAAGAGACTTGCAGTAGTATGTGGATGACTGCATGGAGAGGGAACACTGTATCCCAACATGATTCACAGATCAGGAAAAGAACAGAATACTGTTACTAATATGGGGGGGGTACATGTCCAACACTATATCCAAAAAAACTCTACAATACAGAAAATGGAGAACATAACATTCCAAATCAAATCCTTGCCATATATAAAATATTAACATTACAAGACCAGCTATGTTGGCATAAGCCAAAACTTGTTTAAATTGTGGTTGCCAATATAGGCAACAAAGATTACATATTTTATTTTCTATTCAGCTTTGAATGAATTAAGTTAAGCATCTGTTTTTAATCTGTTTGAAATCATGCAAAAGATTTGTTACTTACCAGCAGTAGTAGATCTTTGATAGGATCTCCATACAGCCATAATACATCAGACTGGAAGTTGTTAGCTGCTGGACCTTGCAAGAAGCTTTTACAAGATGGGGCCACTACAGCAACATGCCTATGTGCACGTAATTGGCACATGGCACTGCCTAGATAATGTAGGAGGCCCCTAACTACTTCAGTTTCCCACTGTGGGTGACTGGAGTTCTAAAGCATCCACAAGCAGCAGGATTGGGGCTTCCTCCATCAATCATGCACAGAGAGGTACCAAGTCACCAAGTGACATCAGCTAAACTATAGTCACTGGGTCCGGTTTCACTGTAATATTCAGCTCAACTGATATCACTGGGTTCTGGAACTGCTAAGTAATTAAAAAATGAATACTGGTTGGGGAAAAAGCTGCATCACTTTGGGGCCCTAAATAAGGAAAACATGTAACTATTTAAAAACAAACATGTCAAATAATTATTTACAAAAACTTCATTTAATGCAACAGTGCTAGTGAGCTGAGTTTGGAGGTGAGATCAGAAGACCCCCACCACTGATTCATCAAGACTCTGGAGACCTCAAACCCTAATGTTTTTTCCTTTTGCTGCTTGGGGAGTGGGGGTGGGGAGTTAGGCTTGGAAACCCTAGCACCACATTTCCCTACTTTTGTGGCATTAAGTTACCCTAACTGGTGCATTAACCAAGTTTTTTTGCAAAGAATTTTCTTTCTTTTTGAGATAGTAGAATGGTATCCTCATTCACGCAGGTCCCTTCAGAACCTGTGTGAACAGGTGCAGATGCGTAGGGTCCTTTAGGACCTCTGCCATGGAAAGACTCTGCCAGCCTACAGAAGTACAGGGCCTAGCACATCCCCACCCAGCCATGGAGTGAAAGTTGTAGGGTTGTCCGCGCAGGTCCAAGTACCATATAATACAGACAACTGTCCTTATTCACTCTTTATATATTCACTCTTCACATATTCATTCTTTGTTCTTTCAGATCTAAAGAGGCAAAGAGACCTGAAAGAACAAAGAGTGGATGTGTAAAGAGTGAATGAAGACCGTTGTCTTCACTATATGGTACCCAGGCCTGTTTGGACAACTTGCAGCTTGCATTCCCTGGGGGAGGGGTTGCATAACAGTGGCATCCCCCACTCTCACCCTATCCAGCTGGTCACTGATCTCACCTCCGAACTCAGCTCACTGGCACAGAATCACCAAGCATAGCTGCTGGGTTCAAGACTGGCCCTACACACAATATTTCTTACCAATTATGTATTTCTTTTAAAATTTTTACCCAAAATTTCAAGATAGTCATTTTATTACTCCCCTTATAAACATGACATGTAGCATTTATTGTATATTGGCCAAGATGTCATTTTGCGCCAGAAGTGCAAAAATATGTCTCGCCCAGGATTTGAAAAATGACACCTGTCACGCTTATGAGGTGGTGTGGGAAAATGGCTAGGTTTAAAGTTTGGAGTCAAAATATTGAAAATCAGCAAAGATATGAGTGAACATTTGAATACTGCAACATTCACTCATAACCTGGGCATTTTACCATACTTGTATGCCAAATTTTCAGCACAGCCTTCTTATTACTCCACCTCATTAATTGCAGAGAGTATGCCTCAGGCAGTTGGTCAGTGAACCCACTCATGATGGGGCAATACTGGATCTGGTACTCACTAACAGGGATAGTATTGCAGACATTAAGTGGGAGGCCACTTGGGGACCAGTGATCGCTGTACAGTGTAGTTCGGCATAAGGACAGCTGTGGACTCAAACACACAAGAGCAAGGGTCCTAGACTTCAGGAGGAAAGATTTTAAAAAGATGGGTGAATGACTCAGGGATGACCTAGCAGGGATGGGTGACCTGGGTGGAAAGGAGGAACAGTCGGTGAAGATAAAAGGTAGCATAATAAAGGCAACACACCTCTGGATCAAGCAAGTGAGCAAAAGCAAGAGGAAAAAGAGACTGATATAGTTCTTGAAAGAGATGTCTGAAAAGGTAAATGCTAAAAGGGTAGCATTCAGAAGGTATAAGGAGATGCAGAGGGAGGTAGGATAGGGAGCTGTATCAGGAGAAACAGAGGGAAGCAGAGAAAGCAGTAAGGAGTACAAAGGCACAAACTGAAGATGGAACAGCCCAGAAGGTAATGAAAGGGGACAAGAAATGTTTAAGATATGTAAGTGAAAAGAGGAGGACCAGGGGTGGGATTGTAAGGTTAAAAAGGAAAGAGGGGAACTGAGCAGAGGAGAATGGGGACCAGGAAAAGGCAAACATCCTGAACAAATACTTTTGCTCGGTGTTTACAGAGGAAGAAGAACAGGAGTGGCCGAAAAAAAGTAACAAAAGCTTTGGCGGGAGGGACGTAGAAACTAATCCTTTTTTGGAGGGGAGAGTCTTGAAGGGACTTGCTAATCTGAAGATGGACAAAGCAATGGGGCCAGATGGGGTGCATCCAAGGATACTGAGGGAGCCCAGGAAAATACTGGCTGCACCTCTGTTAGTTCCAATTAATAGCTGACTGGAAACAGGAGTGATTCTGGAGGACTGGAGGGGGTGGATATAGTCCCACTACACAGAAGTGGTAGCAGGGAGGAGGCTAGCAATTATAGGCCAGTCAGCCTGACATCAGTGGTGGGAAAGTTAATGGAATCACTGCTGAAGGAAAGGATTGCAAAATATCTTGAATCCAGTGGGTTACAAGACCCAAGACATCATGGTTTCATGGGGGGAGGTCATGTCAAACAAATCTGATGGATTTCTTTGGGTGAACAAGGAGGTAGATCAGGGTGGAGCGGTGGATGTTTCTGACCTAGATTTCAGTTTGCGTTCAATGCCATTCCATATAGGAGACTAGCAAGCAAGTTGGGTAGCTTAGGAGTGGGTCCAAAGGTGGTAAACTGGATAAGAAATCAGTTAGGGAATAGGTGACAGAGGGTGGTGGTAAATGGAGTTCACTCCAAGAAAGGAAAGGTGGCCAGTGGGGTGCCTGAGGGGTCAGTACTGGGACTGGGACTAGCCCTCTTTAATGGCTTTATAAGTGACACTGCAGAGGAGCTGGAAGGGAAGGTTTGCCTCTGTGAATGACACCAAAATCTGCAATAGGGTGGACACTCCAGGGGGGTGGAAAGGATAAACAGAGACCTGAGAAAAATAGAGGAGTGGTCAAGGATATGGCAGCCAGGTTTCAATGCAAAAAGTGCAAAATAATGCACCTAGGGCACAGAAACCCAGGAGCAGAGTAGAAAATGGGTAGAGTGGTACTGACGACCACCAAGCAGGAAAGAGATCTGGGGATAATCATATCAGATGACCTAAAGGTGGCCAGGCAGTGCAACAAGGTTGTAGGGAGGGTGAGTGGGATGCTGGGGTGCATAGGGAGGGTTAACACCAGCAGAATGAGGGAGGTGGTGTTGCTGCCTCTGAATAGATCATTGGTAAGACCCCACCTAGAGTATTGTGTCCAGTTCTGGAGACCACATCTTCAGAAGTGAAGGTGGTGCAGAGGAGGGCAACTAAAATGGTGCAGTGCCTGCATCAAAAGCTCTATGAGGGGAGAGACTAAAGAACCTCAATATGTACACCCTGGAACAGAGGTCGGAGAGGTGAGATATGACAGAGACCTTTAAATACCTCATGGGAGTAAATAAGGTGCAGAAGGGGAGTGTTCTTCAGAAGAAAAGGTGGCTCAAGAATAAGGGGATATGCTATGAAGCTAGAGGGGGTAGATTCAGGAGAGATGTGAGGAAGTACTTCTTTACAGAAAGGGTGGTGGATTCAGTCAGAAGAGATGCAGGTCACAAGTGGAGTACCTCAGGGATCAGTCCTGGGTCCAGTCCTCTTCAATATCTTCATCAGTGACATTGCAGATGGACCGGAGGGTAAGATCTGTCTGTTTGCAGATGACGCCAAGATCTGCAACACAGTAGATGATCCAGATGGGGTGGGCAGAATGAGTAGAGATCTGGATAAACTAGCAAAATGGTCGGAAGAGTGGCAAATTGGGTTTAATGCAAAGAAGTGCAAGATCATGCACATAGGGAAGAGAAACCCTTAAGCTACCTATAGGTTGGGAGGGGAGTTACTGGCAATCACAAGGGAAGAAAGACTTGGGCATCCTCATCATCACAGATGACCTGAAATCATCCAAGCAGACCACTAAAGCAGTAGGTAAGACTAGAGGGATGTTGGGGTGTATTAGTAGGGGTATCACAAGTCATAAGGGGGAGGTAATAATCCCTCTTTACAAGACACTGGTTAGGCCCCATCTGGAGTACTGCATGCAGTACTGGAGGCCACACCTTCACAAGGACATTAACCAAATGGAGGCAGTCCAGAGAAAGGGCAACCAAAATGGTGCAGGGACTGCATCAGAAAACATATGAGGACAGATTAATGGAGCTCAATATCTATATCCTAGAGCAAAGGAGGGAGAGAGGTGATATGATTGAAAATTCAAACATCTTAAGGGCATTAACAAGGTCAAATAGTCTAACATGTTTCAATATAAGAAAAACAGCAGGACAAAGAGGACACAAGATGAAATCAGAGGAAGGCTAATTAAGGGGTAATGTGAGGAAGTTATTTTTCACAGAAAGGGTGGTGGATGCATCGAATGGCCTACCTCTGGAAGTGGTGGATATGAATACAGTGCAAGGCTTCAAACAGGAATGGGATAGGTATAAGGGAGCACTACAGATGAGTATGAATAGATAGGCCATTGACAGAGTGCAGGCCTATGGCACATTCATAAGGTAGAACATGTGGGTAGACTGGATGGGCCTTGCAGTCCTTATCTGCTGTCATCTTCTAGGTTTCTATGTTTCTATTCCCAGAACAGCCTTTCAGCAGATGTGGTGGGGGCTACAACAGTAGTGAAATTCAAGAATACATGTGATAAGCACAACAGAATCATTGCAGAAATGAAGGGGGAAGGAGAAAAAGCTGTAGACTGGGCACAATCTAATGTAATAGTGTAGCTAGAGAGAAATGGGCAGACTGGATGGGCTCAGCGGTCCTTATCTGTCATCAAATTCTATGTTTCTGTGTAGGTGAACATTTTCAAATTGCTGCTGAAACGTCATTGGACATCATCAAAACATCATTCTGCACCACAGGTGTGAAAACACATTTTGGCCAGGATTTGAAAAATGACAGCTGTCATGTTCATGTGGTGGTGTGAAAAAATGGGCACATTGAAGTTTTAGGGCCAAAATATTTAAAATTAACAAAGCTACAAACGAAGGTAGAAAGATGTCAATGTACGCTCATAACTTTGTCATTTTTACATATTTTGACCCCCACATTTTCAACATAACCTTCTTATGACCCTACCTCATGAACATGGGTGGTGAACATTTTCAAATCCTGCCAGAAAGGTGATTTCACCAAGTGACTGCAAAATCACCTTTTGGGCCTGACTTGCATAATTACATCACCATTGGTCATTAGGTGGGGTCCCAAAAGGGACATGTTGAAAATTTGGGGTCAAAATAAGCAAAAATAACAAAGATATGAAACAAAGTTAAAAACCCCATTGAAGTACACTGAACTGCACTTTCATTACTTTCTCCTGTTGCAGTCACCGGTTCCAGCAACAAGATGTGTCTTTGATTGGAGAGTGGATCTATGTCATAGGACATGTTCAGGTGAGAGAGGCTGTGGTGGATGTGGGGTGGGGGGAGGGTGGGGGTGCTGAGTGTGAGGCTGAGGTGGGGGTGAGACTGGTGAGGGAACATTTTCTATTTTTACAGGACTAAAAACAAAAAAAAAAATCAAGGGATGGTTTTCTTTTATTTTTTCAGTGGACTTGTCCAACATTGGGGATTAGGCACCTCAGTGTCAGGTAACTCTTTGATGATACCAGGGGCGGGCACTCCCTGCTGCTACCACCTACAAAATGGGAATGGGGCAGATGACTTGGAGGAGGGCAAGACAGGAGGTACTGGGGGGTGGGCACCCTGGTCCACTTATATAATAGTTCAATGTTTGGGGAATAGCAATGGGGTATATAGTGCTTGTCTAGCTTGTAGTACTTTTTGTGGCTTAACTCTATTCCCACCTTTGGGTACTATGTATGTAGGTAGTGATTTGTAGGGAATAGAAGGCCCAGGAACAAGGGTGAGAAGAGCACTAGAGAAGGAGGAGGAGGGGATGGAGGTGGGCAAAAAACACTCCCTAAGCAAGGGAGGTACAGTTAGTGGAGGATTTATGTAGAGATTGTAGGAGGAGCTATTACCCACATTGAACCATGGGCACAGCCCTCCCATTCAATGTTTGGTAATAGCAATTTGGTATATATATCGCTTGTGTAACTTGTAGTACATTTTATGGCTTACCTCTATTCCCACCCTTGATTAGTAGGTATGTAGGTAGTGATTTGTAGGGAACAGAAGGCCCAAAAATATACCGCCTCCAACTCATGGAGAGTATGACCACCTGACACTCAGAAGAGGAAAAAACTCCAGGTGGAGGAAACCTCTGAGGACACATGGCAAGAGGTCTGCCCATCCTCTGGGCATACTAAAAGGAGAAGGACCTAGGTTCTAGTAACCATAGCTAATTTGAGATTGGTGAGCTTCTTGGAGAGATGATAATCCATCCTCGATCCATGGATAATGCTGATTACACGATGATCATGAGGTTGAAGAGTAGGTCTTTTCTGAATGAGTGATAGAATCTGAAGTATGAAGTAAATCCAGGTGAAGGAGGGCGAAGGAAGTCCAAGTTTCCAGGATGATGAATGATGCTTGTCCCATGGAATTGCAAAGGTGTAATGAGCAGAAGGAGCATGACTGGATCAATAAGGTACTTAACTGGGAATGTTGGAAATGCAATGGTAAAAGAAGTCATTGGTGAATGATCCAACTTGTGAAAGGTTTGAATGTCAAGGTATGGTCTGGAGGCAAGGAACTCAGTAATGAATGAGGAGTCACTAAGGAAGCATCTATGAAGTAAAAATGAGTAGAAGAGAGTCTTTGAGTGCCCTGAAGATGATGGTTCATTCTGAATCCAAGAACAATACAGACTGAATGATGATCCTGAGGACTTAAGTAAGTGCGGATATTTAAGTAGTGTGATCATCTAGGAGATGCATTGTAGTGGCATAGGTTGGTTAAGTGTACAGGTAATCCTGATGCTGAAGTACTTGAGAGAAGCTTGGAGGCAGATGTAAGAAAGTCTGTAGGCTGGATTGACGGTGAGATCGATTAGTGCAGGATGCAACAGGATCTTAGTGCTACAGCTGATTAATACCGAGTGGGAGGCAAGGCTGAGTTGGTGAATTTGTCTTGACTGGTACAGATGGCTAGTTAGAATGCAGGACAGTCAGTTCTCAGTGAAGATCTACTGTAGAGGTCAATGAAGTTAATTCGAGAAGAAGAGGCTGAAGGGTCCACTGGAAGAGTGGTTAACCCGGCTTAAGAGACTAGGTGAAAAGGTACGGATGATTGTAGTATGACATGGTGATGTCCAGGAGCGAACATTATGGTTTGAATGGCATGGAGTTAGTAATCACCTGTGTGGTGGAAATCCCATGATGAATATTCTGGGAGATGTCTGTGAAATTCATAAAAAAAGCAATGTTTGTTGAGAAGAAGGAGTCGAGTAAATTGGTGAATGGAGACAGTGATGGAAGATGAAGCTGAGAAGATAAAATGGATGATGTCCTTACTAGAATGATTATCTTGCGATTCCCGGTATCCATCAAAGTGATGCTGGTTACGAAGTCAGAGCATAGCAGAAGGCTTTATGTCCTTTCTATGTATGAAGATAGCCAGTGAGACGAGGCAGAACAGGAAGTCATGGTGATTGATTGGACTGGATTTGAAAGGTAAATCCAATAGAGATGGAGAAGATCTTCCTATTGTCTAAGTGAATGGGATTCAATGAATGATCGTGAGGAGCTGACTGGGCAGTATAAAAGCTTTATGATGACGTGATAGTCTATGAAGCATGTTAGCTAAGGGATGTGGCTGACGGGAGTATTTCTCCAGAGTAATTAATGAGTGATCCAGTATGTAGTAGAAGGGTACTGACAGAATGGCCAGAGTGGGAGTATGAGATGAATCATATGGAAGAGTAGATGACCGGATAGGAGTACTGGTCAGCAATAGGGTACAAGGCCCAAAAGAGCCACAGCAAACAGCATGAAGCCCCGAGCCTGCAAAGCAAAGATGAACAGGTAGCCAGTCAAAATGGGAAGGAAGTCCAGAGTGAAACCGGAGGAACTGAAGGAATAAGCTGGGGAAGCTAGGGGCTAGGCGAAGCCGGATGACATCTGTGGGCATGGGAACAAGCGCCTCCACCTTAGCCTGTTCTGTCTAGTCTTCCATGGATTTGCAATAACAAACATCCACCAAGAACAATGTTCGCTCTCAGCATCCTACTTCTTACACCATATGTGGACGTGAGAACAAATGGAGTCCAGACGTTGATTCAGTTTCAAAACAAAAGAACTGGATTTATTTCTCCAACAGACAAAAATAAGTGGACTGAGCATGGAAAATAATAAAGGCATAAAGCAAAATCAAAATTACAAAACTTAAGTCAGTTTCAAACAAGAAGTCATTCATCCACCTAGTATCAAGCTACGGGACTGGCAGGGAACAGCTCCTACCAACCAACTAAACCACAATACAATCTGCAGTGCTTTTATATAGAAAAATAGTCACATGTCCACATTAGCCCCTCCCATACCTAGCTTGAAACAAAAATTATCCTTTAGAGGGATTCAATTCTTAATACAATAACTTAATAATGCTATAATACAAAATTGAAAAGGATTTGAGGCACAGAAATGCAATAATTAATCCTTTAAACCAAAATAAATAGTTTATACTGGAGTTTCAGGCACCTCCCTCATGCTGACATCATAAAAGAGGTGGGGTTACAGCCAGACGGCCCTTAGACAGCATGCAAACAGCAGGGAGGGTCTAGAAGCTCTACACCAGGAAATAAAAAATCAAAAAAAGGTAAAACTCCTTAGTTTCACAAATACATCAAACATATACAATGTTTAACATATGCCATAATGAGAAAAAATTATATTCATATTTAAGCTTATTTAAAAGCTGACCGCAAATATTCTTATCTCATTTGTATTTTAATGCAGCTCAGTGCTTCACTCTACCTACAAGCTGCATTTATAACTAGATACTGTGCTTATGTGACAAAAATTTCCTGTTCAAATTAATTCAAGGGATTTGGAGTGATTATTTTGACAAAAGAAATGCGACTGTTCCAGAATTCAAACAGACAAATGGTTTATTTAAAGTCCGGCATGAATTATAGCACTAAAACACTGCTGAAATCCAAGTCTGAGAGCAACAGGGAGGATTCACCGGCTTCTAAGAAGCCCACTTCTCTACTTGCTTCTTTTTTCTTCTTTCCTAACAGGGGGGACCAAAAACAGCTTAATTAATTCTAAAGTACAAACCCTTAAAGCAATAAGAGGGTTTAAAAAGAGCGAAACGCTAGCGCTCATTTCCAGGAGCATTCGCACATTTGCGAGGCTCCTTGCGCACGTTCGTGCAGTGCGATAGTGCGCACATTCAAGGAGGTCCATTTTTACCAAATTAAAAATGCAAATGGACATGCAGGCTAAACTATGCTGGCATTTGGACATTCAGAGAGACATGAATACAACAATAGGGATAGCAAGACACCTACATGTGGCCGGAATGTAGGTAGGAAAAGTGCAGGACTGAAAAGATAGTAAGAGGAAAGATAAACGTACTGTTGCAACAGTTTTTTATTTGTTTGAAAGGAGAAAACATCTCTCTAAATGGTCCAAATACATAACAGTTGGTCCCAAAAAGGCAACTAAAGCCATTCCTGAATATGTTTTTAATACTAGAGGTTTACAATAGTACAATCTATCCTTTAGATAACACAAACCTCAAAAAGTAAACAAGCAAAAAAAAGGGGGGGTTCTAAGCCCCTATTATAACATCCAAAGCAGGAAGGTACAGGACCAGGCCAACTCCATGGCGAACATCAGCAAAATGCCGGAAAGCTAAAGCAAGGCATCGGAATATGATCCATGGAAGGCCAAGGGGCTATGCCAAGCACCATGAGCAACTGAGGTGAGATACAGGAGTCCCACATCTGATGAAGCCTGGAAATGATTAAAGAAAAGAATGGAAGGCGGTGGAGCGATAAAGGACAAGGTTCTCAATTCTGCAAAGAAAACAAGTTTGTACAGCAGCCAGACGGGGGACCAGCAGCTAAGAATTCCATGAGGCAGTTGACCTGGATTGAGAGAGGGACTGAACAAGCTGGCAGGATCCACATCATGAGAGAAAGGAGGCCAAAGGAGTTAGAGAATGAAGGTCCATGGAAGAGCGGGCTGTTGAGTGGAGTCATTTGAAGTGGGGGAGGGTCCTGTGATTGAAGAGAAGTGGCAAACTGGCAGGATGGAGGCAAATGAGTCAGTGAAGTCTTGGTTCCACGGTCGAAGTTGCAGGCAGAGCTGAGAGGTGGAAGGTAGGTGGAGTGGGAAGGCCCCATTCCTGAAGGGAAGCAGCGACCTGCATTGGGTAGAGGAAGCAGACAGTGGACACAGCGATGCAAGCTCAGGCTAAGGACCAGGCAAGGCACTGTGGTGAGACTGGAAGAACGGCTGTGGGCAAGGAGAAATGGAGACCACTAGCAGTAGGAGTTCCAGGTTCAGAAGGGTCATGGCATCGAATGGCAGGTGAAGAAGGAACACGTGAGAAGCAGTGGAATGGAAGGACATGCGTCCAGGTGGGACGTTCCAAGAGAGATGATCCTGACTGGATGTGGCGCTTGAAGGTAGGATGATGAGAGTCCGTGGTGAAGAAGGTCTGTTACCGAATGGAAGGGGCGATCCACATCGGGGTTAGGATGCAAATGGCAGAACAGCAGATCTCAGAGTTAGGCTTCCAGACATGGAAGTTGGTGAATAGGATAATGAATCAAGGCTGCAGACAAGGTAAGATGGAGAAGGCAAGTTGGGCAAAGTCATGTTCCTGAAGGGAAGTAGGATCCAGGCAATAGACCTAGAATGCAGACGTTGAAGCTGTAGACTATAGATCCAGGTAGCTGTCAGGGATGGCAGAGATGGATGATGATGGCTTGAGGCAGCCAGGCATGGTTAGAATGATGAGGGTAGGTGGAGTATAAGATTTCTGTTCCTGAAGGGAAGTGGCAACTGGTATGAGGTAGAGAAGGCATGATATGACTTAGTAGATTGTAGACATGGCTCCCATCCCTGGTAGTTGGGGCTAGCAATCCTTCACTTGATGCTGCCAAACAGAGTTAGAGGTGGAGAATGTCACTGGTGGGGATACGGAGGCAATGAATGCAATGGAATCCTATCCCTAATAGACAGGGGAAGCCTACCTTCTCTCAGCATCTCAGAAGGCACAAGTAAGAGACAGAGTCTGGAATGCTGCTGATATGAGCTGGCTAAAGCGTAAACACTGCTGTAGAGAAAGAGAGTAGAAGTAGGGCATGTAAACAAATAGGTCAATGTGAGAGTAGTTTAATACAGATATGGGTAGTAAGGGAGGTACAGGAGCACAAAGTAGGATGATATATGAGGAATGTGCCATAAGGCATATATAGGAGGAGATTTGCAAAATAGGCAGCAACGATGGGGTTGGTAATGGAAATATGAAGGACATAAATGTAAAGGGAAGTAAATGGGGAAGGCAACGCAGCTGAGATACAGGGATACAGCCTCCTCTACATGCAGGGGATAGCACTGAGATCCCCATGACGATGGGCATCAGAATCAGCCAGGATACAGACTACAGAAGCAATGTGAGTAGAGGCATAGGGCAGCATAAGACTGGCAGTACAGAAACTAAAATCGCGAAAGCAAGGAGTGAGCGGATGAGATTCCACCCCCCCAAGGGTACTGGATTAAACGTGAGTGCTGCAGAAATCCAGGTACTGAATAACAAAAGCACACCTGAGCGGGTATGATGTTCATGCTGGAGAATAAAAATGCACAATTCAGTAGGAGCAGTTATCCATTTAGTTCTGTCAGGTGTAAATTCTAAAGGGTATGTCAACAGCAGTAGCGGTTCCAGGAAGTAGTGGTAAGATGCGTAGAAAACATAAGGAACAGCAGCTAATAGATACTGAAGGACAGGGAAGACTTGCTGTGGTAGGAGACTAGAAGCATAGCTGGAATCCAGTTGTCCATGTGGAGAAGGAGGCAGGAAGAAGTGGAATAATTGGTCTGTCCAAACTGTGGGTTGGGTAATGGAGCAAGAGCATGGAGTAGTGGGGAAGGAATTAAATGCGAGCGGGGGAAGACAGCAAGAGGGAGCTCAAATAGAAAGGGATGAGAACAGCCATGCAGGGATGCTAGTAGAGCAACAGCAGGCTGGGAGAGATGCTGAAGGGAAAGGCTTGAAGCACCATGGGGAAGATGAGGAGAAACAGGTAGCTGAGGGAGCGCCGTGTAGCGAAAACAAAAATGCCCAAAAGGAGAACCAAGGAAGGGAACGCCAAGCACAGCGGAAGAAGTGAGAATGGAATGAGGAGGTGGTGAGAGTGGCCACAGAGGACAAGGACAGAAACGGGACAGAAGTAGGAGAAACGCAGAGGGCAGAGGCAGGGACAGGAGGGAACACAAGGCATGAAAAAGACAAAAAGAAACAAGGGAGTGAAACACGAGCCTGAGCAGCATGCATAAAGCAGCACAGCTACATGAGCCATGCAGGGAGCCCAGAGAAAAATACTCCCTAGGCAAGGGAGGTGTGGTTAGTGGAGGATTTATGTAGAGGTTGTGGGAGGAGCTATTCCCCACATTGAACCACGGGCACAGCCCTCCCATAGTCATAGTCGTAGTAGTAGTAGTAGTAGTCGTCATCTTTATTTATGGCACCCTTGCTTGCAGGGCCAGGGCCCCATTACAATAAAACACAGTACACAAGCAACAAAGAATTAACTACATTAAACCCAAATGAATAACTAGATGGATTTCATCTAAGACAAAATAACAGAACTAATTGATAATTTATGATGTGCTGAGAAAAGGTGTTAGGGGAAATCCCTAAATGCTTATTTTTTATTTATTTATTGAAATGTTTCACCAGGAAAATTACACTGAGCAACAAGTTGCTCATCTCACAGGACGTCAAATGCTTGTTGGAACAAGTAAATTTTAAGGCCCCTTTTAAAAGCCTCAACTGATGGGGCCTCTCATGGTTCTAGGCAGAGAATTCCAAAAGGTCAGTCCTGCTACCTCAAAGGCCCGATCCCCCTGATGTCTTCAACCTAGCCCTACGAACCCCTAGAAGGCCCTCCTCCGCCGATTGGAGCAGGCAGACAGGAATGTGCAGATGTGGAGCTCAGCCACACAGTTGGGACCCAGTCTAAGCAGGCCTTTGTAGGTTATCAAACCTACCTTAAATGACATATGTCACTTCACTGGCAGCCAGTGCAGATCTCGCAGTGCCATAGAAATATGGCATGATCTAGGAAGGCCCGTAAGTTCCTGAGCAGCAGTGTTCTGCAGCAGCTGCAGGCGTTGCAGTGTACCCCTTACTAACCCCAAGTTAAGGAGCATTACAGTTGTCCAACCTGGAGGTCACAAACTTATGAATCAGTGTGGCCAGATCCTCAGGTGCAATAAGAGATCTGATCTAGCAGATATTCCGAAGATGGAAAAAGCCATTCCAGACTATGACAGACACCTGGGCTTCAGTTGTCAGGCTTCCATCCAATATGATCCTAGATTCTTCACTCTAGGGACAGCTAACAACCCAGAGTCAACAAGCCAAAGCCCAGTCTCTCTTTCACCAGCTGCCAACCCACCCCCCCCCCATGACCCAGCTCAATCACTAAAACTTCAGTTTTCTCAGGGTTGAGTCTCAGCCAGTGTGATTCCCTCCTGTTCTAGATCTCAGTCAAGCACTTATTAACCACATCGACAGCACCTCAGATCCCAGGAGCAAGACATATAGATCTGGGTATCATCTGCATTGCAGCGAAATCCAAGCCCTAATGTCTAATAACCTTGCCGAATGGAAGCATATAGTCTGTGAACAGCATTGGCAATAGGACCAAACGCTGGGGCGTGACAAAGGACAGAACCACCACGTGTGAGGAAAAACTTCCTAACACTACCCTCTGGGTTCTAGCCCGGAGGTAAGACTCAAACCAGCAAATAACAGTGCCAGTGAGTTCAGTGTACTCCATGAGTTGGTCAACAAGTAAACCATGGTCCACGGTAGCGAATGTAGAACAGAGATCAAAGAGGATGAGAATCGACCATTCTCCTTTATTCCTCACCCTGAACAGGTCATTGTACACTGACTGGTGCTGTCTCCATACTGTGCCTGGCTCTAAAACCAGACTGGAGGAGCTCAAAGATGTCAAAGGACACCAGGTGTTCTTAAAGCTGCAGCACAATAACTTTCTTGATAACCTTTCCTAGAAAGGGAAAGTTAGAGATTGGATGGTAGTTCACCAAGGCATCCTTGTCCAGAGATGGGTTTTTTTCAGAAGGGGTTTCACCATTGTGCATTTAAGCACTACTGGAAGCAGCCCCTCTGACAAAGAACACTGGACAATCTCAGCGAATGCCAGACCCAGATGCCCAGCACAACTCACTAGGCCTGGGTCCAGGCTACAAAATGTTGGCTGCAGCTCCGAGACCACCTGGCAGACCTCCTCCACTGTCAATGACTGAAACTTCCCCCAAGTCCACTGAACGCATTCTTGACCCACAGGCTGTTCACTGTTGGGCTCATGAGGCTCAACTGAAGTAATTCCAGCCCTGATGGAGGACATCCTATCTGAGAAGAACTGAGAAAACTCCTTGAATTTTGTGGGTGTAACTGCTGTTACAGGCTACAGACAGATAGAGTGAAGAAGCCATTCTACAATCCAAAAGAGCTGAGCCGTCGGTTCCTCCTAGTGGCAATCTCTCCCAACAGAAAATCTGCCTTTTTCAAAGTGATTGCCCTCTGATATTTTTCATAATGAGAAATCAGGTCTAATCCCTTCCAGTACTACAGTAGTTTGTCCTCCCAAGCATTGGACCTCCTCCAATGACACTAGAACTTCTGACCCTGGTTTTTAACTTATATTTTATTAATTTCATGTAATCAGACATTACATCATCCTGCCAACAGGTAGACATACAAAAGAAATTAGCATTGTCAAAGACAAATCCCATTGTTACTGTAGCCAGACAGATTATGTCCCTGTTCTTCGTTGCACCACTTGGGAGTTTACTACATATGTCAACTATTACAAACATAAGTAATACTATCATACATCCAGCACATCTAGAAAAGTTTCAACATTAATAAATAGTCCCATAAATGGCCTTACAGCCATGAGCCAGGATGGTGGAAAATGTCCCTTCATCATCGTGCACCCTATCAAAGGGCTAAACATCCCACCCAAATAAAATCTGTAGAACTAAACACAAATGCAGGCTCCCCCCATCGAAACTACACAAAGGCACTCCAGATAAATAATTCTGGTTAGAGCCCAGTTTAGCCATATTTTTAATATAGTGAACAAGCATATATGGTATGGGTTCATTTAGAAATAAACTGTGTATAAGTGAAGTTGATTAAACTGATACTAGACATTAGAGAAACCAGCCTATATTTCTAAGTGAGAAGACATGAGAAAAGGGAGTATGTGTAAACATTATGTAACTGGACTTCACACTAAAGTCCCCCCACCTCAGGACTAATAGAATCCAAGAGATATGTAATCCCACAAGGAAAATGTCTGAGAAATGTCCTGAGTCCATAGGAGGCAAAATGACCAGTCACACTCCAATATTGCAGTAAATATCAGACAAAATCACCCCTTTCCCTCTCCCCTCCACTGAACAAGAGTCAGGTATTCTGATCCTCTTCCAATTTAGAAGATTCTCCTTGGCTACAAATTGTTTCTGAATCTTGTCTACTAACTTTGCTGTCTCCGCTGCCTCGGAGTATTGGTAAGTCTTACCTCCATATAATATTCGTAGACTTGACGGCATAAGGAGAACATGATGTATGCCCAACTCCCGAAGTCTTTCCCGAATTCTTTCAAAAGCCTTTTGCCTCATACGGGTAGTGTAGCTTAAATCCAGGAAAATACGAATCTGGGAATTTTGCCAAGGGATCGGGCTCACAATCTTGGCGTGTTAGAGAATCACAGCCCGTTCCTGCGAGGACCAGAGCTCCGGCATAACTGTCCGAGGAATAGGCCCTCTGGTTGATGAACGTGGCCTGCTGCCACATGGTGTGATATGGTAGGCCTTCATTACGGTGAACTCAGTTTGCAGCTTCAATACTTCTTGCAATCTGTTTTGTAGATATGCTAACCGGTGGTCTCCTTCCATCTCCTCAGGTAAGCCCTAGAGACGGACATGTGAAGCGCAAATTGTATTTTCAAGATTTTCTAGGCGACGCTGGAGAACCCCATTTTCTTTAGCCACTCCAGCCACCACCACCAAGGCTTTAACTGCATGCTCAGTCACTCCTTTAGTGTCATCCTCCAGCTTCCCAACCTTCATGTTCAACTGTTTAAGATCAGTGCCAAAAGTCTCCATTTTCTGGTCCAGGCTTTGGATAGCCCGAAGCAATGCAGCGTTTGATGATTGAGGCCCCTCTAATTCAGATGTGGTGGGTTGAGAGTCCTGACTGCCACCCAGTTTAGGATCATTCAAGCGGGTAACCTCCGTGGTAGTTCCCAACTTATTTATTCAACCCATTGTTGCCAGTCAAACTACTAGGACCCTCCAAGTTCAGTATCAAATGTAGCTAAAAGAAATATAGCTCAGAAAATAATTTTCTTTTTATAATTAAGTGCCGTTCTGTGGAGCCGCAGGGAAGAGATATCCTCAGCGTGGCTGTTGACCACGCCCCTGACCCCTGGCTTTTAATGCTCTCAGCTCACTGTCAAACCACAGTGAGCAGAGGCATGATATCAGGGGATATACATGGACCAGCACTAGGCAGTTAAAGGTCCCAGTGATGGCCCTATTACAGGCAGCCATTGCAGCCTCTGCACCCCCAGCACATATTGCCAGCATTTCCAAGGTGTCCAGAACTGACATCAGTCTTTCAGGTCCAAGCCTTCTCAAAGATCAGTACTGTACCACAAGGAATGGACTATGGGGGGGGTCCCCTGAAACAGAACCGGATCAATCTTGAGCCTATTAACCTTGAGCCCCAGGGAGAATATCTGGTCTAAGACATGGCCATGTTGCTGGGTCACAGTGGTAATCACCTGTGCTAGGCCCAGAGCTTCCATAATCTTTACCAAATTGTGAGCCTTTGTCATCCACCCAGACATTGAAATCGCCCAAGATAAGCTGCCTAGGCAATTCCAAAACAAGGTCGGTGACGAAGGATGTAATTTCCTTCAGAAACTCCCACTCACATCCTGCAGGATGGTACACAAAGAGAATTATGCCACGATACCCAGACCACTGCACATGGCCACTCACATCCAACATCCCCCACTAGGTGTGCTACCAAGTTCAGTTCAGATCTAAATCAGATCCCCTCCCCATTGGTCCTTCCTTGGAAAGTGCACAACCAAGAAGCCATCCTGGACTGACACCTCCAGAACTGGGCCAGAGTCATCCCTCAACCAAGTCTCAGTAATGCAAGCCAGATTGACAGAAGAAATAAGATCCACCATAATTGCAGTTTTATAGAAACATAGAATTTGATGGCAGATAAGGACTGCTTGGCCCACTTGGTTATTCCTCATCGATCTGACATTACACAGCACTGCCCAAACTGGATGGAAAGAGTCAGCCATGTATATAAATAGAAGAACATTTTGGGAAGGCAGGCAGGTGACCTGGAGGAGAGGTGGAAGAAAGAAGCAGTACTGGAGGTGTTCACCATGGTCCACTTAATAAAGTACGTCGATAGATAGATAGGTAGGTAGATAGATAAACAGTCAGAGAAACAGAGCTACAGAGACAGATAGACAGAACAGAATCAGTAGCTCACTGCCGTTATTGCAGCCCTCAGCACAACTTTAGCGGTGGCTGCAGAACTGAAGAAAGTCCCGCCGTTCTCATACAGAAAACATAGGTGAACAGCTCCTCTCGTTAAGCTGGGCACCTGGACTTTGGAGTGGCCAGAAAATATATGTCTGGCAAGATTTTCAAAAAATAAACACCAGAATCTAGCTAAACGGATCCCATTTACCTACGTTCGGGTATTTGTTTTTTGAAAATATATTATTTTTATGTATTTTCAGTGTTTGTGAGTTTAAAAGAAAAAAGATGGAGGACGGCATGATCAGAATTCTTTTTCCACACAATAGTTTTTTGTTTCAGAGCAACAGATAAATCATGAAAATAAGGACACACAATCTTTTTTTTGTTTGTTTGTTTTACCATTCACATTTTTACGTTAACTCAAAAAGTGTTACAACTCTAGAACCGTATAATATTTTTTCACAAAATACTCAACCCTGAAAATTTCATTAAAACTTTCCATGCCACCTAGGCTATAGGTGAGAGTAAAAAAATACTCAATGTTAAGTATGGGGAAACCAAACATGTTTCTTTCCATATTTTGGTGCTCCGTATTTCAAAAACTGAACAGTATTCTGTCACAAAACTTTTCACGTCTTGAGACTCTGGCAGCCTGACCACATGTACCAAACTGTGGTCTATTTCATCATATAATACCAAAGTTATTAAGGTGCAGACTTTGAGATTTAACATTAAACAACTTACTCAACCCTAATTACAGAGGCCCTATCACACCTCCATAATATACTGGGGTGATTAAACAGACTTCCTGCATGCCTTAATTTACAACTATATTAAAAAATTTAAACAACAGGGTTTATGCTCCCTTTTAGTTGATCAAGTGAGCATCACGTCGGTGGTAGAAAAACTGATGGAGACACTGCTCAAGCAAAGAACAGTAGCACATCTGGAATTCTGCAGGCAACAGGACCCAAAACAGCACAGTTTTTCAGCTGGAAGGTCATGCCAGACAAACCTGGTTGACTTTTTTGACTGGGTAACAAAGGCAGAGGACTAAGGGGGAGCAGGGGATGTGGCCTGTCTAGACTTTAATAAGGTTTTTGACTTGGTTCCATGCAGAAAGCTGGTAAAGAAGCTGGACCACATAAGCATAGATAAGGAAGTGGTGGGTTGGGTGAGCAACTGGCTGAAGGGAAGAACAGGTGCAGGTTGCAGGATCCTCCTTGTTTATCGCCTCCAGGGTGTGAGGGGGAGTTGCTGCAGGAAGTCACGAACTTTGCCACCGACTCGGTATTGGAATCCCCCGGATGTTTAATTCTGGGGGATTTCAATGCCTGGGTTGATGACAAACTCTCACGTTTTGGTAAAGACTTTCTCCAGATAATGAAATCTATGGGCCTCACACAAGCAGTTGCTTCTGCAACTCACTGCCACGCCTTGAACTTAGTATTTTCACAGGAGCTTGAGATCAATGATCTCAGGATTGATCTGGGGGTTGGTTGGATCATTGCACAGTGAGATGCTAGGTCAAGGCCCCCTCTGTTAGTCCCTCCACTATTGAGATGGTCCCTTACCACCCTTTGAGGGGGTTGACCCCAGTGGAACTGTTGGCTGTAACGGATTTATCTGGTGTGAGTGCTGCATGTGTGACAGGGCTGAATGAGGCAGTGGCAGCATATAACACTGCTGTCACCAAGGCTTTTGACACTGTTGCTCTGGTCCTTATACAACCCAGGTCTTCTCACTTGAGACCACTTTGGTTTGATGGGGCTCTCATGGAGGTGAAGACTAAAGGTCGGAAGTTGGAGCGTTGCTGGAGGAGGAGTGGGGATATGGACGACAAACTGGCTTAGAGAAATCACTACGGTGATTACCAAAGGGCAATCAACCATAAGAAGGCAGAGTTCCTATCCAGGGAGATTGCTGCAGGAAGCAACAGACTGGCTCTGGTCTTTTGGACTATGGACAGGCTTATCCAGCATGCCTACAGCCAAAAGGAGCAACTTCAGTCGCGCAATGCGACAAGTTTGGTCTGTTCTTTTTTGACAGGGTGTCCTCCAATAGGTCCAAGATCCCAACAGTTGAGCAAGATCTGTCCCACAGTATTGCTTCTGGTGATGATGGAAGCACTCAGTCTGTCTGGGACGGGTTTCGTCTGGTGGAGGTGTCGGAGGTCGTCGAGGTGATTTCAAAGCTGCGGCCCACTTTTGTAAACTGGACCTAGGCCCAACATGTCTAGTAATAAATAATAATAATAATAAAACTTTATTTATACTGTGCCTTTCACAAGTTCAAGGCGCCTTACAATACTTACAAATATAACAGATAAGACATTAATCTAACAGTAATCACATTAATTAATTAAAACAAATCTTAGACCATAAATAGGTCTTCAATGCCTTTTTAAATTCCTCCATGGATGCACACTGATGAAGCGGACAGGGTAGTGTATTCCAGGGGGTAGGAGCAGCAAACATAAAAGCAAGAGCGCCTGAAGATTTCAAAGAAACCCTCAGAATTTCTAACAAACCCCTCATCCACCAAGCGGAGAGATCGCTTAGGGCAGTAGGGAACCAGAAGCTCTTTCAAGTAGTTCGGGCCCTGTCTGTGTAGGGCTTTGTAAGTCAAAAGACCGACTTTAATGGTGATCCACCACTGAATAGGCAGCCAGTGCAGATCACGCAGAACCGGTGAAATATGGCAGGCATGAGACATACCCATCAATAACCGGGCCGCAGCATTCGGCACCAGCTGCAAGTGGTGGATATCAACCCCAGGAAGCCCTAGATAAAGGGAGTTGCAATAATCAAGGCATGAGGTCACAAAAGCGTGGATCAACGTAGGCAGATTGGAGGGTGGAACAAGATGCTTAATCTTAGCGATGTTCCTAAGATGATAAAAGGAAAGTTTGACAACTGCCAACACCTGCAAACGCAGTGTCAGCTCATTGTCAAAAATCAACCCCCCAAGTTCCACACCTGTTCAGAGGTAGGGAGCTGGACACCCCCCAGAAGTAGACCTGAGGGTAAACCAGCTCCTGTCCCCTCTACCCTGCGACCCGAGTCTACAACCATTACCTCAATCTTCTCCGAATTCAACTTCAGCCAGCTTGAATTCATCCAGCACTGGATTTCAGTGAGGCAGCTATTAGAGCCCGAGAGAGCTCTATCCTGGTCAGGTGCAAAAGATAGGCAGAGTTGGGTATCATCTGCATAGCAATGAAACCTCAGCCCATACCTTCTTATAGTGTCTCCGAGGGGCAGCATATACACTGCGAACAACATGGGGGACAACACCGAGCCCTGGGGAATGCCACATGACAGAGAGACTGGGCGGGAAGAATTTATCCCCACCACCACTCTCTGTATTCTGTCAGTGAGGAAAGATCTAAACCAACTGAGGACTGTACCTGACAGGCCACAGATGAACTCCAGGCACTCGAAAAGTACCCCATGGTCCACAGTGTCAAAAGCTGATGAGAGATCAAGAAGAACCAAGATGGAATGGCTCTCCTGATCTCTAGCCATCAGAAGATCATTTAGCACCTGAACCAGTGCTCTTTCGGTACTGTGCCTCTTTCAAAAACCAGACTGGAGTGGTTCATAGATGTCATGGATGGGTAAATGGTTTTCCAACTGTGCGGCCACTACTTTCTAAATAATTTTCCCTACAAAGGGAAGATTAGAGATCGGCCTGTAGTTGGCATGGCAGTCGGGGTCCAAGGAAGCTTTCTTCAGGAGTGGCATCACCACCGCCTCCTTCAGGGAGCTAGGAAACTCACCCGTGTCCAAGGAGCACCAGACTATCTGTGCCAGGACTGGGCCGATAGTGTCATGACAACCCTTTATCAGGGAAGTCAGGCCCGGGTCCAAACTACAGCATGTAGAGCGCATACTCTGGACAATCCTCATGACACAATGAACTCAGGCCGGTCAAAGGAACTCCAGGAGAGACTAGAGGCTGTGACCAAATGCTGATCTATAGCTTCTCCCATAGAGGGAGCAGGCTGGAGTGCTGCCCTGATGTCGGCCACCTTATCCGCAAAGAAGCGAGCAAGCTTGTCACACTCCACTTATGAAAAAGATTTCCGAACCTGCAGACAGGCTGGGTTGCACAGTCTGCCAACAGTTCGAAAAAGCTGAGCTGGTCGGTTCTGAGCAGCCACAATCTCCCCAGACAGGAACTCTGCCTTCTTATGAGAGATTGCGGAATGATAGAGTTGGTAATGTTCCATCAGTCTAAGATGGTCGCTATCAAGGACAGTTCTCTGCCAACAACCCTCTAATCTTCGTCCTTGTCACTGCATCTCCCTCAAAGTCCCATTGAACCATGGAGACCGAGGTCAAAGGGGGAGAGGATGAACACTGACAGGAGAAATTTGATCCAGAGTCGAGGAGATGGGCCTATTATAGGCCAGCACCAAGGCATCAGGATAATTGCTCTCTCCAGAGAACTCCAATAGGTCAAGCACCACTGCCAGACCTGTAGAGCTAACATCTCGCAAAGAGCGGTACCTGACCATCTCCACAGGGGCAGGCCTACAAGGGGGGTACAAAAACTGAATCCCACAGTATAGTGATCAGATCAACCAACAGGTTCCACCCCAAAGTTGAAGGCTTCAATCCCCAGGAGGAAAACTAAGTCCAAAGAGTGACCACTCTTATGAGTGGCAGAAGTAACCACTTGTGTAAGGCCCAAAGATGTCATTAATTGGAGGAAGTGTTGTCCAAACTGCGAGAGTTCGTCATTGACCCAGGCATTGATGTCATGATGATGATGAAGTCTGCTACTTCCTGCAGAAAATGATTCTCATTATCTGGTGGACGATAGATGAGAGCAATTCTGCAATCCACACCTGCCACTACAGTACACTCAAAGGACTCAGCTCCCTCAACTGGTACGCTAGTGAGGCTCAGTTAGGTCTTGAAACAGACCGCAACCCCCCCCGTGGTCCAACCTCAGGAGGTGTAACACTGAGTACCCAGCTGGAACTGCTGCCTCCAAAATTTGGACCAGCATTTTCATCCAGCCAGGTCTTGGTAATGCAAGCCAGATCCACAGACTCAAATAGATCTGCAATAACTGCAGTCTTGTTTGTTATGGACCTGGCATTGCATAACACCTCCCAGGTTGGACGGGCCTCTGGAGCGGCACAGACCAATTGCCCAACATCATTAGTGGTGCCCTTGGGTATGGAAACCAGACAAGAGTGACTTCACTCCAGAATCCTTTTCGCCCCAGGGCATCTTCTGGTTTCCACTACCCCAATACGGTGTTCCCACTCATTCGACCTCCACTGTTCGCAATCCCCAACCCCTCCTCCCTCCGCATTAGTCCAGTGCTTACAGCTGGTATGTTGACAACTGTAGTGGCAAGGAAGAAAGGGCAGAGAGCGTGAAGAGCGGAGGACCAATAGTGTACGACCATGGTGGCAGGCCTTCTACACATATTAAAAATCCCCACACGCTCACACCAAAACTCAACAAAACAAAATTATGAACTACCCCAAATTAAATCTAATAAAATAAAAAAGAAAACAGAAAAACAAAATTTAAATCAAAAACAAACAAAAAATAAAAATATCCAGATATATAATGTCCAAATGACCAAATGTCCAAAAATCCGATGGATATTTTGAAACAAGAGAGGCTCTCACCCTCTCTCAATTCTAAAAACAAAGTCAGGCATTGTAAATCTTAAGGTAATCACAATAGATCTGCATCCAGGTATAAATGATATCCTAAAAGATCAAAACAAAGGATTCCTTAGTGAGACGAGAGGGGCTCTCACCCCCTCTCAGTCCAGACACCAAAAGTTCCTCCAAACGACCAGTTCTTCTTTGATACCTCCTCAATAAAAGCACTCACAAACTCAGACCCAGACACCAAAATTCAAGATTAAGCTGAAAGGTTGCGATCAGAAAATATAGGCCCCTGAGAGGGAAGCAATAGCTCCCCCCACAGAGAAACCTTAGGAACCCCCAGGGGGACCACCACCATCCATTAAAGCCCCTCTGAGTTCCCTCTATATCACAAACCAAATAAAGCCACAATCCCTATTCTGGTGCCATGGCCCTAAAGGCAGGTAGAAACCTTCCCCTTTTAGGAGTGGTAAACATACAACAGCAAAAGGCTGCTCTAGGAGGGGAATCCAAGACCTACTAGTGGGATGTGTGGAGTCCATAGGTCCAGTGTTCACCAAGATTGTCCGGTGTTTGCTCTCAGGAGATCTTTTTTCCCCCGACACCTTGAAAGAGACACTGGTGAGGCCACTCCTGGAGAAACCATCACTTGACCCTGACATCTTGGCGAATTACAGACCTGTCTCCAGTCTTCCATTCTTGAGGACGGTGCTGAAGAAAGTGGTGGCAGTGCAGCTCGAGACCCACTGGATGGCTTTTGACATCTATGAGCCACTCCACTCTGACTTTAGGAGAAGACATAGCACTGAAAGTACTACAGATTGCCTCTTCACTTCCCTGGCCACTTTCAAAACCCTACTGGCCAGGACAGCCACAGAAAATTGTAAATGTACATCATAAAACCCCTATGTTAACACCTACGTCTACTAGTCAGGACTGTTACAGAAAATTATAAGTGTGCTTCACAAAACGTCCACTGGTCAGGACTGATACAGAAAATTATAAGTGTGCTTCATAAAACCCTTATGCAATCACCTTTCATTTATTCCCTATCTCAGGTCCACACCACTATGATTTCTCACTGCCTTTTACTTCCTTTATAAGTGATCCAGCATACCTACTTCTTCTGGCCCACATATTTACAGTGCCTCAGATAGCTATTGCCCTGGACTCTTACTCTTTGATCTAGATCTGTTTTTCAACCTTCAGAGGTGACCTTTCCTCCTTGCAGACCTTTGACCTACTGGCCCTGGCTTCACATCCTGCCAGTCAGTTTTAACACTATCAGTATAGACTGGTACAGCTAGCTATTAGAATTGCTTGAGTATTTTGTGAATTGTATTTTCTTTAAAACAATTTGTGTTTATCTTAACCAATCTAGCCAATAGAATGTCTATCGTATTCTGTTTTTGTACTTTGCTTCAACACATCTGTATATATCCTAACCATTTTGTATAAACAGCCAATTGTATGTTGTATGTGTTTGGAATATCTACTCTACGGGATTGTGTTGTTGCATACTCCAATGTTACTCTGTCTCATATGTAATTATTACCAGGTCCATCTTGTAAATGAGTTCTTCTCAATGATGTTTCGCCTGGCTAAATAAAGATTGATTGATTGAAACAGCATTAGTTCTAGTGCAAAATGATCTCCTCAGGGTGAGAGATAGAGAATGGTCAATTCTCGTTCTCTTCAGCTTTTGATACCATAGACCACATGGTGCTGCTGGAGTGCCTGAGGGAATGCTGTAGACTCACTGGCAGGGTTATCAGCTGGTTTGAGTCATTTTTAACAAGCAGGAAGCAATGGGTGGTGATGGGAATATCTCTTCCTGCCTGAAGCCCTGACCTGTGGAGTGCCTCAAGGATCGATCCTGTCGCCCATGTTGTTTGCAATATACATGCTACCCCTGGAAGATATCATTAGGCGTTACGGTTTGGGTTTTCACTGATGATAGATGATACCCAGCTGTATATGTCCTTTGACCCTGGAAAATCGAATGCTGTGGATGTGCTAAATAACTGCTTATCTGAGATCCAGACTTGGATGTCAGCTTTTTTCATAGCTGCGGTCACGTGTCTCCCCAAAACTTCTCTATGTGTTGCTTATTTGCAACCACCACTAGCGACCACTGCAAACCAAAACTATCACCTTCCAGCAAGTTGCCCACAATGTAGCTACTTAACCCATTAGTCATGGTACTTTTAGCTCCATTGGTCTCCTTTCCACCTCCACCTCCTCCTCCTCCTCCTTCCCTGAAGAGCAGCCTAGCCAGCCAGCACTAGACACCTTCAATTCTCCCTCTCCCCCCCAACCTCAATTGTCAAGCAACTCACAGACATTCCACTACTTAATTTATTGACTGATTCTTCAGTCCTCCCTCCCTCCTTTCACGTTGTGTTATTTGTCTTCAATTTCCATTCACAGGTATCATCAACGGTCCCCACTGTGCCACCACATTCTTTTCGGAAGCTTTTATGGGCCTTGCACAAATCCAAAATTCTGATAACCCTTCTACTTCTGCTATCCGGGGACATCGAACCTTACCCGGATCAAACCCCCCCAATGTCTAAACTTCCCCTCCCCACTTTTGCAATTGCCTGAGGCCTAAAACCTGCACACCTAAATATCTGCAGCATCGTAAAAAAACATAGCTTGTTGTAATCAATTATTCTGTCCCTAAGATCTGACATAATGATTGTCTCCAAGACATGGCTGAAACCTCACAATCAGGATGCTGAATTCACAATACCTAGCTACTCTCTTATCTGCCACGACTACCCTGGAACCAAAAGAGGTGGTGGCATTGCCATGTATACTGACTCCTCACTTCAATTTATACCAGTGCCACTGCCCAGACCCATGAACACCATCAACTCATTATTAATTAAACTCTCCCTAGCCCACAGCACTCCCATTTTTATTGCTGGATCCTACTGTTCTCCTGACTCAACTACTCCCTCCATTTCTGAACACCTGAACATCCTTACAATGCTGGCCTCTGGGGGCGAGATACATATCCTCGGCGATTCCAACCAAAATTGGCTCTCTGGCAGTAACTCCAAGCTGCATAACCAGGTGGCAGCACTAAACCTGTCCCAACTTATCACCGAACCAACACATCTTAACCACACCTCAACAAACCACTCTCTCCTGGACTGGTCTCTCACCTCACACCCACATCGTATATGTGCCTCAGAACTGTTACCGGACTCCTTAAGTGGCCATCACATGATCTACTCAGTTACAAAAATCCATCATCCTAAATCATCCCCCCCCCAAACCATCCTTACTAGATCCTTCAAATCCTTGGACCTTGCAGCAATCCTATATGACCCATCAAACATAGATTACTCTTCCATCCCCAAGGCAACCTCGATTGATTCTGCCTGGGAGTATTTCAAGGCCAGATTCATCGCCACCTGAAACCCACATGCTCCTCTCAGATGAGCTTGGGTTAGGGGTGCCCATCTGCCATGGATTTCTGTGGACATCATGACCCTCCTGAGGGACAGAGACCAGGCCTGGAAGGCCTTCAAGGTCTCCGGTTCTCACGTGCTCCAGCAAAAGTATCGCACCCTTCGTAATGCCTGTACTAGACAAATCCATAGGACAAAAGCTACCTACTTCAGAAACACTTTCAACTCAAACTTAAGCCAGCCAGCAAAATTTTGGAAGATGGTTAAATCACTCTTCTCCCCCTCCCCCCACTACCCCTGCTCTAATCATAGGCGGCTCCACGATCACAGACCCACCTAGAAGTAGCTTCTCATTTCAATGCTTACTTTACTGAAAGTACTCTTCATTTCTGGCCTCCTCACTCCAGACCCACTAACCAGCACCACCACACCCTCCCTCCCTCCCACCACCAAGCTCACACTGCTGGACACTCGTTTGTTTTCCACCAGATTTCCCCGGCAGAAGTCTACAAAGCCCTACTCACCCTTAATCCCTCCAAAGGTAAATGTCCCACTGGCTTGGACTCCAAACTACTTTACTTGTCAGCTCCAGCCATCCCTGCCCCCCTGGCTTCACTCTATAACCTCTCGTTCTCAGTAGCTGCCATCCCAACTGAGTGGAAACACTCCACAGTCATCCCCCTACCTAGAGGCAGCGACCCTCTGCTCCTGGAAATTACCGCCTGATTTCCCTTCTACCTATCCTGGCTAAAATCCAGGAACACCTTGTCCTCTCACAACTCTCCTCCTGTCTTGATTCCTCTTCATTTTTAATCCCTTACCAGTCTGGGTTTAGGAAATTCCACTCCACCACCACATCACTCCTAAGGCTCACTGATTCCATTCTCACTGGCATGGATAGAGGTCACATCACCTCAGCCATTTTTGTCAACCTAGTTAAAGCCTTTGACACCATCTCCCACTCCATTCTTCTATCTAAGCTCTCCCTAGTAGGGCTCTTAAGTGAGGCCACAAGCTGGTTCCACTGTTACCTGCAAGGCAACTCCACTTCTCCCTCCCTCCTTGTTACCTCTGGATTTCCCCAAGGCTCTGTCCTTGGCCCACTTCTGTTCTCCATCTTCCTAAATGACCTGCCCTCTGTCTGCTCCCACACATCAATTCATATGTATGAGGATGATACAGTACTGTATACATCCAGCCCCTTGACCGCTGATGTAATGACCAGATTCCAGCTGGACTTCGATGGTTCTGCTCTAATTAGCTATTTCTCAGCACCAAGAAAACTGTCTCCATAACCTTCGGCACAAGGCAGAGACTTTCAAGGCTCCCCTCCACCCCCTCCTTCCACATCCTGGATGGGACTTCTCTTGAGACTTGCACCAACAGCAGCTATACCAGGGTCTGGCTTGACCAGCACCTAGACTTCACCTCACATGTTGATGCCATCCACAGAAAACTTCACCCCAAACTAGGCGCCTTATATCGCAATCGTGGATGCATCCCACTGCCGGCTCACCATGCAATTGTGCAGAAGATGATTCTCCCCATCTCTGACTACGGAGACGTGGTCTACAGTGCCACTCCTAAGTCTACCCTAGCCAGACCGGACCCCCTCTTCCACTCCTTCTGTCTCTTTACTCTTGACTGTCCTCCATCCACTCATCACTGTATCTTATACCAAAACCTTGACTTCCCATTGTTGGAGGACTGGCATCACTCCCACTGTGCCAGTATCACAGCCAAATATTGGATGCAGTCACTCCCTCCTTATCTTGCCTCTGCCCTCGCAGCCCCTACCTTCCAGGGTTACACTCTTAGGAATAATGATTCGCATTTTCTGGCAGTTCTACTCATGTCTACCTCAGCAGGTCAGTCATCTTTCACTTATCGTATGCCAAAACTTTGGAACTCACTCCCCCCGGTTATCCGGCATGCTTCCCCCAGTCTACACCTTAACTCCTTTCTCAAAAAACATTTCTCCCCCTTCTGCACATGCACCCATGTTAGCGCATAACCCTGTATACAGGATTCCTGGATCTGCTGCAGAAATTCTTTGTACTTGCTACTATATTTCACTGTCATGTACATTGGCTTTGTAACCTGTTAATATATTTTACTGTCTTTTGACTTGTACAACTGCCTGCATTACTGCACTTTCACCTTGTATGATTATTTTGTTAAGTTGCCTGTACATGTCTAAAATGTATGTGTTTCCTTTTACCCTACCCCATGGTGCATCTGGAATCAAGCAGCAGTCTGCTCAGCATGCCTTCCTGGTAAAACCTTTAAATAAATAACTGTCCACTAACTGGCTGAGGCTCAACCCAGACAAGACTGAGGTACTGATGACTGAATAAGGTCGTCAACGAGATGTGATTGCCTCTGAAGTAGGAATATGGTTGTTCCTGGGTACCATCGCTTTGGAGGCAAACACTAAGGTGTGCAATCTGGGCATCATTTTTGACAACAGCTTGACCCTAGAACATCAGGTATCTTCTGTCTTCCGTAGTGGTTTTTACCATCTACAAAATATTGCCTGGATTAAACCCTTACTCCCACAGGAGGATCTTCCATCATTGGTACATGTTTTCATCACATCCAGGCTCGACTACTGTAACACTCTTTACTTTGGGGTCAGTGGAGGTAACCTCCATCGGCAGCAGCTGATGCAGAATGCAGCAGCCAGGTTATTGACTGGCCTTCCAAGGTCTGCTCATATGACTCCTATTATGTGTGGACTGCACTGGCTGCCAGTCAGATGGAGGATTGATTTCAAGGTGGGACTGCTCACCTACAAGGCCCTATATGGATTGGGCCCAGGCTACCTGACAGGCATCCTAACACCTGCCTGCCCAGTGCTCTCTCTCTGGTCATCTACAGAGGGCTTTCTAGTGATCCCAAAGACGTGGTGGAAAACATCTGGTGACCATGACTTTGGGGTAGCTGGACCTGTGTTGTGGAACTCCCTGCCCTAAAACTCTTAGGGAGGCTCCATCCATTTTTAAATGCGGCCTGAAAACTTGTATTTTTAAGTTAGCTTTTGACAGTTTTTGATAAAATGTTATCTGTGAAAATTGCTGATCTTAAAAAATTTCCTGTAAAATAAGTTTTCCTTGCTGTAATTATGTAAGGTGCCTAGAGCCCCAGGGATTAGTATAAATAAAGTGTAACTTGACTTGACACAATGGGTGCAGGTAAATGGAGTATCGGCAGAGAGGAAAGTGACTAGTGGAGTGCCTCAGGGGTCAGTGCTGGGGCCCCTACAGTACTCTTCAATGTATTCATTGCCGACATTGGTGATGGATTGGAAGGGAAGGTGCGTCCATTTACAGATGACACCAAGATCTGCAACAGAGTGGAAACCCCAGAAGGAGTCAAGAGCATGGAATCAGACAGGAGGAAATTCAAGGAGTGGTCAGATGCCTGGCAGCTGAAATTCAATGCCAAAAAGTGCAAGGTCATGCACTTAGGCAAGGGAAACCCCAAGGTGGGATACTACCTGGGAGGGGAGCAGCTGGCATGCACCAACCAGGAGTGAGACCTAGGAGTCCTTATATCAGATGACTTAAAGGTGGGAAAGCAATGTAAAAAGGTGGCATTAAAGGCCAGTGGTATGCTGGGCTGCACAGGGAGGGGAATCACAAGTCACAGAAGGAAGGTTGTACTGCCATTTTACAGGGTGCTGGTGCACCCCCACCTGGAGTAGTGCAGTTCTGGAGGCTGCACCTTAGGAAAGACACTGATAGGATTGAGATGGTGCAGAAGACAGCCACAAAAATGATACAGGGTCTGCATCATATGGCATATGAGAATAGGCTGAGGGAGCTCAGCATGTACTCCTTGGAGCAGAGGAGGGAGAGGGGGACATGATTGAGATATTCAAGTATATCAAGGGTAATAAAAAAAAAAGGTAAGTGTACAGGAGCTCCTTCAGGAGAAGTAAAGCATCAGAACAAGAGGACACGCTGGCCCGCTGGTGCAGCAGTAGCACTACCGCTTGCGACGCCGGTGATCCGGATTCGATAATGAGCCTAGGCTGTTGGAGGGATGGTCAGGGGTACAAGGATCAAGCACCCTATGGGCCGCTCTCCTTTTTCCAGAGGGGTGGATTGCACTCCTCACTACAATACAGCCACCACCTGGGTGATCACAGGTGGTATTGGTGTGGCTGGGGAGGCAGGCTAGAGGGGAAGGGCCGACGTCAGCTGAGGGCCTGGAGTGGAGGTGCATCTCTGCATGCCTGTATCTTCTTGGTCCTCTACGAGTGCAGACATTGGTGGGGCAGAGAAAAATTAGGAAATATCCTGCAGCCGTGCCTGTAGATGGGTCCCGGCACCAGCAAGCAAGGAGAATCAGAGGAGGATGGCTCAAGGTGCATGCTTCCACTGAAGGTATGGAGGGGAAGAGGGACTCCTCCACCCCAACCAGGTGGTGTTATCCAGGGGCTCGAGATTGTCTGGGGAGCGGGGCACCCATGTCAGCTAGTAGCTCTCTGGTCCTCCCGACACACAGATACATTGGGACCCCGAAGAAAGGGGCAGCTGTGGAGATGAAGGGGGCGTATAAAGAATATGTAAAAAATAAGAACTAGAGGAGTGATATAAGGCTCAAGGGTGGATGATTCAGGAGCCATGTTAGGAAGTTTTTCTTCACTGAGAGGGTGGTCGACCCATGGAATTGCCTACTTCGGGAAGTGGTAGAGGCCAAAACAGTAAATGGGTTCAAAAACACCTGGGACAAGCACAAAGGTATCATTTCACAGAAAGGATGGGGGATAGTTACCCATATCGGGCAGACTACATTGATTTTGCGGTCCCCTTCTGCCATCAGTTTGTATCTTTCTATGTGCATCTTGTGAAATAAAGTATACATTTTATTTCTGTGCAGAAGCCTATATCTTTCTATCTTCCTGACAGGTCCAGTTACTGTTGCTGGTAGGTACTTGCCATCTTATTGCCACACACCCATAGGCAGTGGTCCAGCCTCATGTGCAAAGAGAAAGGTTGCAAAAACAGTTTAACTCAGTAGGCAGGGCCTAACCAAACAGAACTGCCAGTATGTCCAACATACCTCTGTGAAGGCCTTGTGTCAGTGATAACCCGGGACTCCCAGGTCTGGTGATATTCTAAGTGGTTGCCCCATGGTGGGTTGGAGACAGCCATCACAAGGATAAACCATGACCAATGTATGTGTGCAGTGACCATTGAGGAATCCTCATATGAAGCTGTGAACTTTCACCTGGGCTAAGCCCAGGACTGCCTCTGTGTACTGCAACCTTTAACAAGGAACCAGATCAGACTTTTCAACAATTACTAACATCCCAGACTGTCCATCTCTTGTCTGATGTGGCGCAAATTGTACTCCACCCTGGTTGCAAAAGTCCCCATCAGGAGCCACTCATCCATGTATGGGAAGGCACAGAGCTTCCCTCAGCATGGTGCCATGGTCACCACAGCAAAGTGATTGATAATGACACATGGTGTTGAGGACAATCCAATGGACAAATCCCAGAAATGGTAATGCTGCCCTTCTAGGCAAAATCTGAGTTACTGCCAGTGCCTTTGTTCATCCCCCCATCCCTGCCATCTTACTACAGATATACCCTGTAATCCAAGATATGACCTATTCAAGCTCCATGAACTGTCATTGAGGCAGCAGAAGTGTTTTTTCTCCTTAGTTTTCTGACCTGAGGGGAGAAGGATTGGTTAAGTCTGCTTGCTGGCTGTGGAGAAGATTTCTATAACTTTTGCTATTGTTTTTTTAAACTACAGGAGAGAAGGATTAGTTAATTCTACTTGTTGTTGAGGGAGTTAATGTATAAAGGATTTTTGTAAGTTTTGATATTGTTTTATTTTCTTTTTAATTTAGCTTAAAGGCTTCTGTGGCTGGAGTGACTATGCAGGACATGCCCAGATTTGCCCACCCACATAGCCTTTAAACTCTGACTAAGCCATCAAACTTCAGGGGAGAAGGATTGGTTAAGTCTGCTTGTGGATAAAGTGACTGCACAGGACATGCCCAGACTTGCCCACCAACAAAGCCTTTATATTCTGACTAAGTCATCGAACTGTAGGGGACAAGGATTGGCTAAGTCTGCTTGCTGGCTCTGGAGAAGATTTCTGTAAGTTTTGCTATTGTTTTTTTAAACTATAGGAGAGAATGATTAGTTAATTTTACTTGCTGTTGAGGGGGTTAATGCATAGAGGATTTTTGTAAGTTTTGATAGTTTTTTTTTTTAGTTTAGCCTAAAGTAGAATTTAGCTTAAAGGCTTCTGTGGCTGGAATGATTCTTAAATGCTGAAATACCACTGGGGGTTGGGTTTGAAGGCTGTGAGGGAGGAGCTTGGGGAGCTGCAAACTGATCTGAGCCCTCAGAACAGGCCAGGAAGGAGAATACAAGGAACAGGCATATGAGCTAAGTTTTAAGGACATATAAATATACAAAATGTGTGAGTAAATCTATAGTCTTTATGAGTAGGATTGTGGTTTCCAGTTAGTATTGTAGTTGACTGTCCTATGTTGCATGCAAGAGCATTTAGGATAACAATTTCTGTTAGAGGCTGGGCTAGGATTAGTTAATTCTACTTGCTGTAGGGAGAGTGGTGTGGAGAGGCTGTATAGGTAGTGTGGACCATGAGTAGGATTGTAGGGTGCAATGGTTGTGGGGCAGCAATGCAGATGAACATACTGTGGAGGCTGGGAGGGTGTCCAATATGCCACAGGCTAAGGAGGCTTGAGGAAGAGGTTCAGTGGCTTTGCAGAGAGCTGGAGAGGTTGAAGGAGGAGGGGAGGATTGCGTCGCTAGGAGGGATGACATCTGAGAGTATTGTGGGGGCACCACAGAGAAGGAACAGTGGGGCAAGGGAGAGGTCAGGGGGAGGAGGCACAGTATACAGGAAGCCAGTTGATGAAGGGTGGACTCTAGTAGGACCTAGAAAAAGAGGAGCAGCAGTAGGCAAGAGGGAGGAGGAAACACAATAAGGCAATGGGAGGAGGGAACATGTGTGCTATACTAGCAACACATGGGAAAGAGGACACAGGAGGAGATTGCACAAGGGATAGTACTCACAAAGAGAAGGGAGAGAGGGGCATTACTAGTGGAGAGACTGAGTATGGCATGGCAGGGGGAAGGATAATACTCAGAGAGGTGAGGAGGGAGCAGAAGGTTAGCAGTCAAAAAGGAGGAGGGGGAGGAGTCTCAATTGAGACAGGCAGGGGGGAGACACTGGGACACACTGTAAAAGCACCATCTTGAGTGGCCCCAGAAATGAGAACCTGGGTGGGGGGTGACGACAGGCACAAGGAAAGAGGAGGGAGGTGTACTAGTGTTGGGGGACTCCATGCTCAAGGGGATCAGATGGGGCAGCAAGGTGGAGAGGCACAGTCAGATATGGGTGGAGTCCATACCAGGATTAAAGGCAGACAATGCAGGACAGGCAATCTTAAGGTGCGTAAGGAGGGGTAGGAAGAAACCACACTTTGTGGTACATGTAGGGACAAATGACCTAGTGGGGGAAACGGTGGAGGTAACAAAGGAGAGGACTGAGGAAGTGAGAAGGTTGGGTGATGAGACTGGGGAGTCTGTGTCATTCTCCGAAGTGCTCCCAGTACACTGTGCAAGCACAGTGAGAAAGGAGAGGAGAGGAATAGGGAGTTGAACACATGGTTGGTAGAATGGTGTCAAACTAAGGGATATGGGGTTGTGGGTGGCTGGGGCAGTACCTGGGATAATAATCTGCAAGGGATAGGCTGCACCTGAGTGAGGAGGGGAAGGAGGTATTAAAGCAAAGACTGGGGAGGTATATTGCTACAAAGGTGGATTTAAACTAGATGGGGGGTGTCAAGTGGACAGCAGGTAGGCAGAGATCTGATAGAGTGGAGTCACAGCCTACTCCCAGGCTAGCAGGGAAGGGCTCAGGGTGGCCGAAAAAGGAGGGAGTAGAAGGAAGGAAATGGAGGCCAATGAAGGAAAGGGGGGCAAGATGGAGGGTGATCTCGTTGAATGCAAGAAGTTTAGGCAACACATCTGCTGAGCTACAGGCACTCTTAGCAGTGTGGAGGGTGGATATTGCAGCTGCCACAGAAAAGTGGGCAACTGAGCACCAGGACTTTAATCTGGCAATCCCAGGATACAAAGTATACAGGAAGGACTGTAAGGAAGGGAGGGGCAGTGGGGTGGCAGTCTATGTGAGGGACAGGATGAAATGCACAAGGGACGAGGGGGAAGAAAGGAGAACAGAGGCAATCTGGCTGCAGCTCCTAGACTCAAAGGATAGGAAACTGAGGTTTGGGGTGGTATATAGGCCACTGTCCCAGTCTGAGGAGCTTGACAGGGAATTAGCAGGACAAATCAGAAAGGTATGTAGAAAAGGGAAGGTGGATTTCAACTTGCCAGGGGTTGACTGGAGCATTCCACTCACCTCCAGTGCTAGGGAGCAAGTGCTCCTAGATGCAATCCAGGATGGTCTCCTGGCACAGTTGGTTAGTGTACCTACTAGGTTAAATAACACTTTAGATCTGGTGCTGTTGAATGGGAAGGCAGTAAGGGAAATAAAGGTGGAGGACCCACTAGCCGGCAGCGATCACCAAACGGTGTGGTTAAATATCACGATGTGCGGGGAGCCAGAGAAATCAGTTACTCAGGTAGTAAACTTCAGGGGGGAAGACTTTGGGAAGATGCAGGAAGTACTGAAAGGGAAACTAGAGGGCATAAGGCAAGAGATGGATGCAGAGCAGAAATGGGATATTATTAAAAGGGGGATTACAGAGGCAACAGAAGCCTGCACCAAGACACAGAGTAAGAGGAGTAGAGTAAGAAAACCATGCTGGTTGAATAGCAAGGTAGTGGAGGTGGTGAGAGCAAAATGAGGGGCACACCAGAGGAGTAGAAGGACAGGGAGGAGTATGCAAGATGGTCCAGGGAGGTGACCAGAAAAATGAGAGAAGCCAAGGCCCAGATGGAGCTGAGATTAGCACAGGGAATTAACAGGGGGTAAGAGAGAAAGACTTTTTCAGATACATCAGGGAGAAAAGGAGGTACAAGGAGACAATAGTGAGAATAAAAAGGAATGGGGAGCGGGCAGAAAAGGGTGAGGAGCAGGCAGAAGCACTGAAGGAATACTTTTGCTCAGTGTTCATGGAAGAAAAGGAGCCCTCAACCATCATGGGCTGGAGGGTGGGAACGGGGAGAGAGGAGACAACAGATGGAAGAAATGAGGCAAGCAGAGTTCTAGAGGAACTGAGGGCGTGAAAGGTAGACAAGGCACCAGGGCCAGATGGTATCCACCCCAGGGTGCTGAGGGAGATGGCGGAGGTGTTGGTGGAGCCACTGGCGGATCTGTATAACACCTCACTGGAGTCAGGATGTATGCCACTGGACTGGAGGATGGCACATGTAGTACCATCACACAAAAGTGGACCAAGGGATGAATTGGGTAATAATCGCTCAATAAGTCTCACCTGCATAGTGTGCAAACTCGTGGAGACAATACTAGAGGAAAGACTGGTGTAGTACCTGGAAGACAATGGCCTCCAGGATGTGAGGCGGCATCTGTTTGTTTCAGGGAAGTCTTGTCAAACCAACCTGATACAATATTATGACTGGGTGACAGGTGAGCTGGATAAGGGTCATGCGGTGGATGTTCTTTACTTGGACTTTAGCAATGCCCTTGTTTCTGTGCCTCATGGGCAGCTTGGGGGGAAGCTAACTGGTGTAGGGGTAGGGGCAAAAATGATGAACTGGATTACAAGCTGGCTGAGTGGGAGGCTGCGACGGGTGGTGGTGAGAGGGGAGCTCTGAACTCCAAGGCCGGTGACGAGTGGGGTACCACAGGACTCTGTGTTGGGGCCAGTATTGTTCAGGCTGTTCATATCAGACATTGCACATGGGGTGGTGAGCAAGATAAGTCGGTTTGCTGATGACACCAAAATCGGAGCAGTGGTGAATGGAGAGGAGGGATGGAAGCAGCTGCAGGGGGACCTAAGCAAGCTGGAGGAGTAGTCAGAGAGGTGGCAGCTGGGGTTCAATGCAAAGAAGTGTAAAGTTATGCACTTTGGGGTAAAGAACCCAAGGAGAGACTACTGGCTGAGGGGGGTTATGCTGGGGATCACTGAGGAGAAGAAGGACCTAGGAGAAATGATAACAGAGACCATAGACAACACTGCCCAGTGCAGGAGAGTGGCTGCAAAAGTGAACAAAATGCTGGGGGGCATAGCGAGGGTTTTTTCATCCAGGTGAAGAAAGGTGATCTTGCCCCTCTACAAGTCGCTGGTAAGGCCGCACTTAGAGTATTGTGTGCAGTTTTGGAGGCCATACCTAAAGCGTGATATCAGGCTACTGGAGGGGGTGCAGAGGAGAGCAACAAAGGTGATATGTGGAATGGAAGGGACAGACTATGACAGCAGGCTGAGAGACCTGAATATGTACACCCTGGAGGATAGAAGGGACAGGGGTACATGATAGAGACATTCAAGTATCTGAGGGGAATCAATAAGGATGGGACAGATGGGATCTTTAAGTTAAGGAGGGGGTGGGTCACCAGGGAGCATGTGCTAAGAATAGAGGGGGGTGAGATTTAGGAAGGAAATGAGGAGACACTATTTCACAGAGAGGGTGGCAGCAAAATGGAATGCCTACCAGAATGGGTGGTATCATGTAAATCTGTGGACAGTTTCAAAAGGGCATGGGACAGGGAACAGGGGAGAGTGAGGGTTGGGAGTGGCAGTGGGATGACAAATGGGAGGGGGGGTGGTGCAGCTGCAAACTACGGGTGCTAGCTGCACATTCGAGCAGACTTAGATAGACTGGGTGGTCTGTTTCTGCTAGCACATCCGTATGTTCGTAAAAGACAGCAATCACATTTTCAGATCAGAGGAGTCTGAAGAATAGCACCCGTGATAATGATACCAGCATGTGGCTCCCGTCATTGTTACCAGTCAACAAGACTGTGCTACTTGACACAGTCCCTAGAAAGGAAAAAGAGGGCGGTGGTGCTTTTAAAATTGTATCTGAGCCTTTAGCAGGACTGGGTTCAGGTCTTGCAGTGGCTGAATCCTCATTTTGCACTGCACCGGATGAATCAATATCCACTGTGTCAGCTCCGTGCAGATGAGTGGCACAACTATTGTTGGCCCCAGTGGCTCTCTGCCAATGATAGGGAAGACTCTGACTGGGCAGCTGACTTCACTGGCAAATACAGCATTGACTTACAGCAGCAGTGCGAGGAAAAATGTATTTTTTTTTTAAAAGCTAGTTTCAGCTTCAGTTACTAAAAATATTTGCATGCCTGTCAAATCTACTACTGCCAGTTCTACAATGCTATATTTAAGCCAAATGTGGCAGCCATGTTTTTCATGAGAAAAAAAAAACTAAATTAAAACATTTAAACAATACTCAAATGTTGGTGGAGCTAGAACATTTTACTAACAAATAAAACTGGAAAATAGCTGGAATCTTTTATAGTGAAAAAATGTGGGTCAAAATGTTTGCACAATTTTGTTGCACTGCTGCTTGAAGTAACTTTAACACACTCCTTCTATCAATCACCAACATTTTTGGATTAGCCAGCATCAGCGAATTTGGCAACTTGGTGGGCACTGCAGTAACTTTGTCCATTTATTCTAAATATGGCTCCAAAGCTTTACACCTGCATCTCTGTATGGACTGACTGGAATCTGACAGATGTTGCAGTTTTTGACATCCTGGGCCCAAACACACACAATCATTTCTAGTACTAGAGATTAGTACGGCATCAATCAAAGGAATTATAATAGCAATACTGAATTTAGGAGAGAAAAGAGGGAGAGAGACCCTCTTTAGTGGATGCAAGACTTAAGGAAATCGAAGGGCAGGGGAGTCCATCCCCAGGGGTCATGAAGAAAGAAAAAAATGTTGCCTCAGAGGGAGGCTTTGTCGAGAAAAGGGGGAGATAGTTGCTCGGGAGTGCTAAGGGAGGATTTAGGGAGGGGAAGGGTGGCACCGGTTAGGTGGTGGGGTGGTGTAGGTCTGAAAGGTCACAAGAGAAAGGTGATGGGATGGTGTGGGGAAGAGTATAAGATGACATAGGTGGTTTCCAGATGACAGCAGGGGCTGGTAAGGTTGAATAAGCCACAGGGAGGGGGAGGACATAGGCCCCAGACTAAGTCTGTAGTGGGGGAAGGGCAGAAGAGACCAAGAGGGGGATGGGGAGGAAGTTTCTAGGGGAGAGGGGAACAGTAGGACTGCCTTATGTCAGCGCAGGTTGCGACACTGGGGATTAAGGTGTAGGTTAAGGGAAGGGAAAGAGTCACACCTTCTGAGAGCAGTCACACGCTGTGCAGAGGAGCGGGGTATAGCTGGGCTGCCATATGGCAACTCAGAAGGCTTGAGGAAGGGAAGAGTCATGCCTTCAGAAAGCAGTCTCACACTGTGCTTGAGTTAACGTGATGCCTTAGGCCAGTTTTGAAGTGGGATGGGCTAGTGAAGTTTCGAATGGGCACAGGGATTTCGTTAAACCACCAGGGGGGCCCTATATGCGAAGGTGCATTGTCCAAGCACAGTTCAATGAAAAGGTGTTGAGAGCCCCCCGGCATCCTACCTCTGGTGTCATATATGGAGTCAGTCAGGGAGAAGATACCAAATACACAGTGGGATGTTTTGCTTGTTAATGCCTTCTTACCAAGGAGGCAGGTTTGGAACTTGATCCTGTTCCTAAGTGCCAGCCATTTAGTCTGTTCATACAGTGAGCAAGCGTGTGTATAGTGATCAGCAGCTAAGGTGAGCCTGTAAACTTTATTGAGAGCAGTTTGTACCCTCTTTAGTGCTGCTTCCGTGGCTGCTCCGTAAACAACCAGGCCATAATCGATGGTTGATAGGATGGAGCTGGAGACTGAGAGGCAGAGGGCCTCAGGAGTGAGATATTTTCTGTGCCTGTAGAGGACACCCAGCTTAGAGTTTACTGCCTTGACCACTGAATCAATGTGTTGGGTGAAGGTGAGGGTGTCATCAAGGGTGACCCCCAGGTACTTGAATGAATGCAGCTGTTACAACAGTGTGCTGACTTTGTTGGAAATGACGAGGGAAGGGAACTTCTTTTTGAGTAGGGGATTGGGTATGAGCATGATCTTAGCCTTTTTATAATTTAGTAGAAGTTTATGCATGCAGAACCAATCCTCTAGTTTGTTGAAAGAGTTCTGTAGTTCAGATTGGAGTGTGTCAATGTGTGTGTTGCTGTTGAGAAGTACTGCATTGTCGGCATATAGGATAATATTAGCATCAAAAGCTTTAGGGAGATTGTTCAGAAAAAGGCTGAAGAGTCAGGGCCCCAATATCAACCCCTGGGGGACCCCCAATGAGACTTTTCTGCATCCTGACATGGTTTGTCCAACTCTGACATGTTGGGATCTGTGAGTCAGATAGTCCTGGAACCAGCATGCAGTATTGGCCGCCTCACCCAGGTTCTGTAGCTGGGCCAGGAGTAGGGAGTGGTTAATGGTGTCGAAGGCTTTAATAGAGTCAATAAACACCGACCCCACCAATTTGCTTTCGTCCAGTGCCTTGTGCGCGTAGTTAGTGTACTCCAGCAGTGCAGTGATAGTACTATGATTCTGTCTGAAACCATGCTGATTAGGGCATAGTAATTGATATTTGTTGAGGTATTCAGTGAGTTGCTCAGCTGCAGTCTTTTCCAGTGCCTTGGATAGGGGGAGAGGATGGAACCTGGTCAGTAGTTGGATATGCAGGTCCTGTCACTGTGGGCAGTGAATTCTTGCAAAAGCTTCCGGGGGGGGGGTCAGATGTCAGTGACTAACAGTCCAATGCATTATGGCTCTACAAAGATACCCTTGAAGACAATCATGTGAATACAGAAACATATACTCTGTGGTATAAAAAGTCCTATTCTGTTTACCCATCGTGTGTCCATTCCCACCTAACTAATGGTGAATAAGAGAGCCCTTGAGGATCTTTGGACTCCCCTTCTCCCCTCCCTTTGTGATGTGGTCTTTACAAGCCGTTATATCTATCCTACCCTCTGCCAAATGGCCCAACTGATTTCACAAAGACCACCTACTATGGCTAGCCATTTTACTTGGCCACTACCTTCTCCATGAAAAAGTACTTCCTGGTATTTCTCAGAAACTTGCCCCCTGCCCACTTTATAGAGTTTCCTCTGGTGCAGCATTCCCATTCAATATGAAAAAATTCCTGCCATCGACATTATTTAACCCAAAAAGGCATTTGTATGTTTTCAGTTACATCCCCGCTTTCCCTTCTCACTTCAAACATGCACATGATCAGATATGCTAAACTCTCCTTGTATGTCCTTTCCCGCTGATCTTGAGATCATCTTGGTTACCATCCTATGCACTGCCTCCACTGTGTCCCTGTCCTTCGTCAGATGCAAACTCCAAAACCCCACACTGTACTCCAGGTGAGACCAAACCAGTGACCTGCTGTATACAGTGGCAGCAGCACCTCCCTTCTCAAGCTAGCAATCCCTCTCCTTATGCAACCCAACTTCCTATTCACCCTGCTACTGTCCTATTGCCTTGTACTGATGCCTTCAGGTTGTCTGATAACTATTACTCTTAATCCAAACAGAAAAGGAAAGCACCCACACAGCAAAAACTGGAACTGCACTCACATTGTTGTAACAAATAACGCTGTAATTTTAATATGAACACAAACGTGCAAACATTCAGTGGCTTAAAGACTAACGTTTTTCCTGGACCACTGCCAGGCTTCAACTATTACTCCTATGTCCAGTTCCTCCATAGTTATTTCCACTACTGCCTCCTCCATCCTATATTCATGTTAGGATTGTTTTGCCCCTGGGTGAATAATTTTGTATTTTTTTTTTTTTTGCATTAAATTTAAACTAATATTGTGGATAATCCTTGGTCCAAGTTGAATCTGCTGGCAGAACTTACGTTGATCAATAGCTTTATCAAAAGTTGTTTATTTTGAACAGAGTTCATAAACATAGTTTATCATACAACATGAGTATGTTTTGACTAACAGTGTTTTACTTAGACTGTTGAATCTGCACATGCTTGATTAAGAAGATTTATCTTGGATGGAAACATTTTTATGAGGTTTATGCAACAAACTCAATATTTAATATTTGTGTGAATTTCTGTAAATAGAATAAAAGACTATTAAAATGCATTTCAGCATAAGGATCAATCTACAAGGTAAGCAATTATCTCCCTGCAGCATAATTCTTTGGAGTACTTGTTAGTGACAAGTCAAAAATAAATGTCATTTTTCTGTTTGTTTTATTAATAGAGATGTGTGCCTTAAAACTGATGGATTCTGAAAAATTAAGCACCCTCTACAAGATTTTTATTTAGGTACGAGTTTGATCCACACAATTCATATACAGTATGGTTGCTATGGTACCAGGTTAAAATGTTGAATTAAAAACAGAGCGGGTGAAAATGGCAATGCAAAAATCACAAATGCAAAGACAACTACAAGGGCAAGACAGCTACACAATAGTGCAAGTATTGCTATCCCTGTAGCTGTTCAGGGACAGGGAGAAAGATTCTGCTGTGGGGTGTGCTGTTGACCAACTGCTGTGGCATGGAAGATAAGGCACAGGCAGCGGAGGTCGAGTCCCACAGCAGGTAAGTTTATTTTTCTCATTACTGGGACTTAGTTTATTTTCTCTCCCCCCTCCCAACTCAGGGCTAGGTTCCACCTCCCCTTCCCAAGGATTCCCCCCTTCCCATGGTTCCTTTCCATCCTTGAGTTGCCTCCACCCTGGTAGTGATTATATTTAGATGGATGGGGTTCAGCGGCAGAGCCCCCCATAATGGGTGGTGCAGGGGAGCGGAGCCCCCCCCAAGAACACATAATGCAGCCAGTTGTTTTGTGTGGAGCTGTAATTGCACCCACTGTGTTTGGTGGGATTTATGTTTATTTTTGCTGTTTTTCTTGCATGTTTTTTGACCCGCGCCATTTTTAATTTGACATTTTGACCCTGTGCCAGTTGTCATTATATATATACTGAATGTATTGTAAGTGACTGATGTTATATTTTAATTTTACAGCCACTTTCCCTGAGGAAGTGATTTTTAAATTAAGAAGAAACATTGGAAACTGATACATAAAAATATAATGGCAAAGAAATAAAATCATTTCATAGGGTGAGTTGAGACTGCCCGACTTGTTATTGCTGGGTTAAATTTAAGCTGCCATACCACTGACTACCTTTCCAGTCTACCCTACTCCTCCATCATGATCTAGTATCTGTCAAAAGGCACATACAAAGAACATATAGGGAAGCCAGCAGAATAAGGCCATTTAGTCTATCCAGTCTGCTCGTTTTGCATGCATGGGCCACACCTTCACAACTGACGCTGCTCACACCTCATCTTGCCCTGGATCCCTATCCCTATGTTACAGTTAAAGATTCCAAAGAGGACTGATCCCAAGACTGATCCCTGTGGCACTCTGCTACTGACATCCAACCCCAAAAAACTCCACATTTATTACCACCCTCTGGGTCCTGTCACTTTACCAATGTCCTCAACACCTAATAATTTTGTCCCCTATTCCAAGGTCCTGCATCTTCTTAACCAACCATCCACCCAGGACAGTATTAAAGGCTTTATTGAAGTCAGAGTACAATATGTCTATCCCGTTTCTCGTCTGCTGCCTTTGTCACCTAATCAAAGAAATTCACCTAATCAAAGAAATCAATCTGGTTTGTCTGACACTACCTCCACCCATGAACCTATGTTGTTTCCTGTCCCACAGTCCATTCACTTCAAGGAAAGTTACTGTTGTTTCTCATAATTATGGTCTCTTACAGCTTATTCATCACTGAGATTAGATTTATAGGTATGTTGCTTCTCAGATCATCCCTGCTCCTGCCCTTGTGTACCGGAACTATATTTGCCATTCTACAGTTACTGGGTACTGTCAATGTCTCCATTGAGCAGTTGAATAGCTAACCTAGGACCTGCCCCGTCTCAATGTATCGTATCTGGGTCCATGGACTAATCCACTTTGAGTGTGCTTAAGGCTGTAGTACCCTTTTTGTTGGAAATGGGGTACAACAAGAATACAAGATGGAAGGCATGTGATCCATCAAGACCATCCCATCCCAGGGTTTTATTTAACTCTAAAAATTGATTAGCATTTTGCTCATAAACATTCTAAAACAATGTGAAAAAGCATAGCACTTGCCCCACTGTGTTTAGCAAACATAACACTTCTAGAAAACCTATATAAATGCTTTCTGTACAGTTAGTATTGTCCCAAGAAAAAAACTGTTAATCAATTATTTAAAACCCTGCCATCCCTTGCTTATTCAGTGGCAATACCCTTACTTAAGCTTCCCTTAAGTACTCATCCTTGTCCCTTTTGAACCAGTCTATAATTTTGGAGCTCACCACATTGCTATGAAGTGAGTTCCAGTCCCCTACCACTCTAATGAGAAACAGTATTTCCTTTTGCAATTTGTAAACAGTTCTCCATGCAGCTGCTTTTTGAGGCCTCTAGTGAATGTTACATGCCTACTCTGGTTTATGCCCATCAGACACAGACACAGATCAGGATTCCTTAGAAATCCATAGAGTGCAATCAGATCACCTCTATTCTCTGCTGTTCCAGACTAAACATGCTCCAATTTGCCAGTCTATCTTCATATGCCAAGTTTTCTCAACCCACCACCATCCTTGCAGCTCTTCTTTGCACTAGCCCAATTCTGCTTACATATTTCACGTGGTATGGTGCCCAGAACTGACAGCAATGTTCTACTGGTGGCCTAAAACAGGCCCTGTATAGTGGAGTTGGAACTGCTCTTGCTCAATTGATAACGTTTCACTTGATACATCCCAATACCTGTGCTGCCTTTGTTTGCTGCCACTTCACACTGCTGCCTATTTTTCAAATCCCTTTTTGTGTTTGCTTGCATGCATGCACAAGAAACATTTCATGACAGCTTAGGAGAGAAGCAGGGTTTTGGAGATGTGGCACTGTGGGGGCCATTGCCCCCAGTGCCTTTTGAGGCTTAGTCCGCTTTCTCCAATGCGGTGGCATGCTGCTGCTGACACTAGTTCAGCCAGTGTGCCATCAACCTGAAACGAATCCACCGCTGCAATGAGGGAGCGACTCATCATTGCAGGGCGGTGCCTTACCTGGTGTAACCTTTCTTATAACATGGTGGCTGATGGCTGCTCTCGCCACCCGCCTCAGTGTCCCCATGAAAGCCAACTTGGGGGTTTCTAATCTCCCTGTTGACATGCCCCCATCCCCACTTCATTTGCCAATGGGGTAGCCCAGTCCACATCAGCATTATGCACCCCCCAGTTGTTTTGTGCCAAGGGGGTGCCCAATCCCCCTTGACTCAGGTGCTCCCACTCCCTCCACCACACTGTATGGCCGACAGGGGTGCCCAATCCCAGTGACTCAGTACCCACCTCCCCAACAAACACCTGGCCCGGGTGGCATGCTGAGGAGCTCACTAACATTCCAAAAGTGTTCCTAATGTCATTTTCTTATCTTAAATCCTGTAAAAAGAAACGGTCCTTCATTGAGCCCCATGCCCCCTCCCCAACCCGCGCCCAACCTCTGTGTACTCTACCTCCCCACACACCTCACCCCATACTTACCTCCAGAGCCTGGCACGATGATCTTTGGTGGACCGGGAACACGTCTGCACTCTTCAAAGCCGACCGCAAACTAAAGAAATGCCAGTAAACTGTATAATGGCATAAATGTTGTTTTTTAATTTTCAACTTTGGTGCATATCTCAGCCACATTTTTGAATTTTGACACCAAATTTTCAACATGGGGTTCTTGGGACCCCACCTCATGAATTTAGTCACTGTCATCTCATTATTCGGTCCCGAAAGGTGATTTTGCGGCTACTGCACGGAATCACCTTTCCGGACTGATTAACGAAACAACAGTGCCACTGTTCATGAAGTGGTCTCTCAAAAAGACTATGTTGCAAATTTGGTGAAAACATTCCAAATAATGGCTGCGTTATGAGCGTGTGTTGCGCAGTTTTTACGCATGCCCATAACTTCGTGAATCTGTAATATTTTCACTCCAGGTTTTCAACATTGACATTTTTCCACACCTCCTTATGAACAGTATAGCTGTCATTTTTCAAATCGTGGCCAAAATGTGTTTTCACACTCCAGGCGCATAATGGCGTGATTGCTTGTGGGAAATCAGTGTTTGGGACAGATTAAGAAAATCACAGTGACACTGTTCATGAGCAGAGGTCCCAAAATGCCTGTGTTGAAAATTTGGTGACAAAAGTCCATAAAATGACTTTGTTACAAGCGTGTGTTGCACAGTTTCCAGGTACCCTCGTAACTTCGCAAATTTGTAATATTTTCACTCCAGATTTTCCACATTGCCATTTTGCCACACCTCCTTATGAACAATACAGCTGTCATTTTTTATATCCTGCCTAAAATATGCATTTTCACATCTGGCGCACAATAGTGCGGTCGCTGTTGAAATTAATGTTTCGGACAGATTAAGAAAATTATAGTGACAGTGTTCATGAGCAGAGGACGCAAAATGCTTATGTTGAAAATTTGGGTAAATAATTCCACTAAATGATTACAGTACAAGTATGTGTTGCACAGTTTCCATGTACGCTTGGAACTTCGAGCATATTTAATATTTTCACTACAGATTTTCCACATTGCCATCTCTTCACACCTCCCTATGAATGGTACAGCTGTCATTCTACACATCCTGCCTGATCTGTGTTTTTGCACATCTGGCACAGAATGGCATGCTTGCTGTGGGAACTTGAAGTTTGGGACACATTAACAAAACCACAGTGCCACTGTTCATGAAAAGAGGTCCCAAATGCTTTCATGAGGTGGGGTCACAAAAGGGCATGTTGAAAATTTGTAGTGCAAATACCAACACATGCTCGGGGCATTAGGGTTTCTAACCATACGTCCCACCCTGTACAGACTGACAGACATCAGAGGTGTGACTTTGGATCGCTGGCTGTAATGCTCATGCCATCCCACCCCCACTCTGAAGCCAGTGACAAGCATTGAGGTGTGTCTTGCACTCTTCAACCCCAGACTTTACCCCATTCTCCTGTACTGCACCCATTTCAGTGTATGTCCTTATGAAATGGGGTGACTGTGAAGCCAAACACCCCAAGACACACCACAACACTTGTCGGTGTGTACAGGATAGGGTGAGGTGAAATGCCATGAGCATTATGGGCAATGACCCGCAGACACACCACAATGTCTGTCCGTCTCTGCAGGGTGGAGGTGGGATTTTTTTATTTATTTATTTTATTTAGCTTTTGTTGACCGGGTAAGTGCACTAGACAAATCCTGCCCATTTTCAGGCACGACCCGGGGGAAGGGGATACAGATGAATGCCAACTGACTTTGAACCAGATTAAGCTGTTGGTGGTATTTTTAGTGAATGAGGGAAATTTGCCAGGACACGGAAATTCCCTACTCTTTTTCAATAAGTGCCATGGGATCTTTAACATCCACCTGAACTACCACCAATCCAGGCAGATGGGACCTCAGTTTAACGTCTCATCCGAAAGGCGGCACCTCAGAAATGCAGCACCCCTCTCATGCTGCATTACAGTGTCAGTACTGGGATATTAACCCAAGTGCCAGATGTGGGAACTGAACCCACAGCCCTCTGATCTCCCGGCCTCAGAGGCGAGTGTGCTACCTACTGAGCCACTGACACTGCTATAGTAGTTCAATACTTCACTGCCACTCCTATTCTGCATCTGTCTAACTCCTGCATGTCCAATGCTAATATCAGCAAGCAAACATTCGGCATTGACAAATGCTTGTTATTATTACTCCTGAGCCCTTTCCTGCTCCACCTACCTAACTTTGGCCCCATTCAGGCAATAGGCTGTTGCTGTTTTTCTTTTCTATTGTAAACACAACACAGTGCACTTCCCCATGCTGGACCTCATGCCCAAATCTTCTAACCCAGTTAGCCACTCCGTCCAGATTTCTTTGTATACTCTCAGCAGCATCTTTCTGGCTATCCACCACTCCTCCTAGTTTAGTGTCATTTGCAAGCTTGATTGTCGGCCTCTGTGGGACTACGTATGGGACTTCGCTAATTACTTCACCCTCCTCAGATACAAATCCATTTATTCTCAGTCTTTGCCTCTTGCTGCTCCGCCAAATATCAATCTGTTTCACTATCATTCTGTTAATCCCAGCTGAATCGAATTTGTTAACCAGCTTGTCATGTGACACCATCTCAAATGGTTTTCTAAAGTCCTGAAATATACCATTCACTGGTATACTGTACTTGTCTAGGTTTCCATGGAATGGTTTATAAAAACTCAGCAGGTTGGTCAGACACAAATGCTTGACAATTTTTTTTGTTTGTTTTGAATTATTCTTTTATGTATATTTACGTTAGTAGCCTGCAGTCATAAATACATACCTTGTAATATTTTAGGAGTGTGAGCAAGTATTGCTTTTAATGTGTGAACAAGGGTGGCATTGTCCTGAATCTTGGACCACTGTTCTTCAACATACACCTGTTAATTTATATAACTATTACCAGTTCAGTAGTCATACCAGCAACCAAAACCTAAGTTTCATTATAGGCATTTAGGGTCCTATGCAGTAAGGGTATTCTGTCCCTGTGTGCCTTTTACATGGTGTATACAGCTGGGATATGCATATCCTGGGTGTCCGATGGACATCTGCAGATGCACTAACAGTGTGCACAACTCCACAACCCTGCCCGGGCCTTTGCATGGGGAATGTTGTGCAACTATGAGTGCCAGTCCAGGCAGGAGATGGGGAATGGGCATGCCCGTGGAGTGTGGCATGCACAATGTCATTTGTGCCCCACCACATTGGTGTCAGAGGCTTACCATTATGCAGTCAGAGGGTTATTGTAACAGCTGTACATCCCCATGACCGGAACTCCTAAGGTACTAGGGCACCCTGCAGCCACAGACCCCTGCCCATGTCAATGCCAGGAAGGGATATGGGGTTGTGGAAGGCCGTGGGGCACCAACTTTGGTGAACGTATACTTGTTTTGACTCCACTGGGGACATGGCAGCCTGTACACCAATGTCATAACCCATGGTCCCCTGATCCCACTGAGCTGGGGATCCACTGTGGGACCCAGTTGGAGCTTCTAACTGGAAGCCCCAAATCTGGCCCACATCCATCCCTCTGGCCAGGCCCACCCCTAGTGTGGAGTTATGCAAACACACCAAGGGCACCCAGACCCCCCCAAGGGGATGTGCATACCGGACCCATGCATACTGTGGGGGTCAGTTATGTGGCATAAAATTACATGGCCCAGTATGCATGCCTGCCTGTACATACCAAGCCTATTAGTGAATAGAACCCATAGTCTGTGTTAAAGATTTCGATCAGGTGGCTCGTCACCTCTGACTGTGTGCCCAACATCCCTGGTTACTTAAGCTGTAGGGGCAAATAGTCTGGCACTGAAGTTTTAATATTTAATGCTTAATAAAATACAACCCTCCCATTTAATTGTATAGTATGAGTTGTAGCAAGCACAGGCAGAAAAGTGTAATACACTGCCTATACTGATGAAGCAGTCAATCTATTTTAGCAAACAAACTGAATTCTTTAAAGTAGCCATAGGACAATGTAAATCTTACTGGCAAGTAAGACTTCTGAAGCCATGACTTCATTTTCCACAGCACCGTAATTGGTGATCTCTAGGATACAACTGAGGTTTCTAATTGTGCAGTTCTCAAACCTGTTAGGTTATGCTGCACTATAATAGGTTTGTTGCTTACCAGTAACAGCAGATCTTCAAGACCCTCCATAAAATCACACATTTAGAAATTTAACTCAGTGTCATAACCACTTGGGAACATTGTCTAACCGAGACCACCCCCAATGGCATACAGTGTCAGTGCCTATATATCATGGATGACCCTACACCTCCTCAGTTTTCCCACTGAAGACAAACTCTGAGTTGTATAATATCAACAGAAAACTGGAGACCAGAACCCTGACCAGGCAGACAGGACAGATGGAAGTTCTGGAAAGAGAAAGGCCATTGGAAGGGGGCAGAAAGGAGAAAACCAAGTGTGCAGCAACAGGCACGGGTACCAGAGTACATCACCTAAAAATACAGAAGGAGGCAAGTGAAAGATCAAGCTGCAGCATTATAAGAGGATATTCTCTTAAAGATCTACAATTATGTAAGCAATAATGCATGACAGGGTGTGCGTCATTACGGAATAATGTCATGCCTCGGGTGGGTTGAAGCTTCCACAACCCAAGAAGTGATGTTATTCCCATGGCACACACCCTGGAGTGCATTATTGTTATACAATGGATCATTTTTAGATAGAAGGAAAACATATGAAAAACTTTTTTTTTAAACTCATCTTTATTAAATGAGGAACAAAAATTTGGAGAATAGTACATCACACAATGGTGTAGGTCATAGTTCATACATGCACAGCATTCTTTAACAGTGTGTGTCTAAGAAAAAAAATATTTTTAAAATATTTGTTGGTTGATTTGTGGGTGTGGCAGCATATTAATGTAAATCCCCCCTCCCTTCTTATGACTAGGAGTCCTGATGTTAAAATGCAAGGGGGGGCACAGGATAGAGACCTTCCAAAATATTTTTTGGCAGCTTAAGAAGAATGCAAGGCCTTACATGGTGGGTAGACTCTCAAGCTCAAACAGGGCTTTTCTTTCTGGGTAGAAGCCAACCAAACTGCCCTTTCACTCTCTGCCCAGGCTCAGGTTGAAGGAGCAGATGGAAACCTTCTTCAAAGGGAGCAATTAAGTTAGTTCATTTAAATAATCCAGCAGATGCAGTGTAAAAATATATATATATATATATATATATATATATATATATATATATAAACATTTAATGTGATAGGATTTAAAATTTGTAAATAAATAGAGCAGGTCCAAGGGGCTGAGAGATACAGGTTAGAGGGCATGCACAAAGGTACTGAAGCATGGGGCAGCCAGAATACCAAACAGGACTAGACATAGACCAGAATAGGTTCCACTCATGGAATTCAACAGATGGAGACTAGGCTCTCTCCAGTCCCAGAGGGTATCAAATGGAATTCAACCATACCCAGGGAGCACCACACTCCACACCCCAGAACCCAACCAAACAACTGGGGATTATGCAGCCTAATTTCCTCACCATGGCTGCCCTGTACACCTTCCCAAATGCTCAAAACAATTATAGATCCTCTACTCCATACTGGGGCTGAGCAGCAATCTACCCAAACAGAATAAGAGAATTGCTCCCTCTTTCAGTTGTATCTTCTCCCTCCATTCCTTTAGGGCTGAAAAACACAGGACCTGCCCCAGACACGGGCATGGCAGGCTTGTTAAAATGAATCCCAGAATGCAGATAATCCCATTTATCCCAGCAGTGTGCCACACCAGAAAATGACCTCCTCAGAGCTGTCACCTCCAAAAGGGCCCTGTTGCGGCCCTGCCACCACTGGGACAGCCCCACTGCCATGCCTTCCAAATAATTGGTGCCAAGCATCCTGAGCCTCCAGATATCACCAGATTTCTTCTCCCCTCCTGCACTCCCTTAAATATTACACCACACAGGAACTTGACCCCAGCAATCACCAACTCATGCCACCCTCCCCAAAGGAGATACCAACATGTAGCCGCAATGCTGCCCAGACCGGCACCTCCTCGGCCACAGGGGTTTAGGCCCTAGCTACACTTGTCCTCACCAACCTGTTGGATCTCTCTCCTTCCTCCAAGCATCCCTCTTCTTAAATACGAGCAGGGGAACAACACCCCCAGGGAGAAGAAAGAAGCAAGTGCCCAGAGATGAACTAAGCTAAAAGGGGAAAGAGGACAGGATAGTAAGCCCACCCCAGGAGGAGTGGTTTGCACTCTCCCCCCCCCCTTTAAATCTGTTTCCTCCTGGAAATGGGGCAAACGGCCATCTGGAAAGGTCCAGCTCGGGATGGGTATGCACACTCCCTACCCAGCTGAAACCCCCCCAAGGGTGTTCCAGAAAACCGCTTTCCCCAAGGGTCCACTCCATACTACCCCATGGAGTGAGTCCTGCACAGATATTTATAACTAGAAGAAAAAAGTAAAGGCAAAGTAAAACCCTATGACCGGGCTGTTTGTCACTTAAGGAAAGTTTACAAACCAGAACATCTGAAACAGTAAACATCTAAAACACTTACTGCCTTAGGAAAAGGAAGCACTCACTCATCCTTTCACCATCTTACACAGTCCACTCACACTCAAATCATTTGAATAAGAGGTAGAAATAGCATAGCTAGCAATTCATTTTGAAGATTGTTCCAACCGGGAGCAACCATTTGGGAATAATTCTCCCACAAAACCTTAAATAATCTTAGTGATCTAGTCCAACAGTCCTGGTCCATAAAGGTGGGGCAGTCCTGCAGCGACCTCCACTGGGCACAGAGTCTTTCAGAACTTAGTTACTTCTCAACTGGAGAGCATCAAATGACTGAAACCAGACAGTCCTGGCTGATCACAATTTGCTGGAAGTTCCCTTTAGATGGCAGGCCCCCTGCAGCGGGGATAATAGTAAGCAGGGTCTGACTTGGTAGTTTCATCCACAAAGGAATCCATTGAGATCACATAATACTTAATTTGACAAGTGGCCACATCTTGGACAAGGGCATAATTTTTAAACAATGTAAGTCCTGCCCAAGGTGATGAAAAACACAGAGATCTTGTCTTCTGAATGATGGCCTGAGAAGGGCTGACCAGACTTCTCCAATTGCTGTTGGACCTTATGTACCATGCCCCAAAACACCCAATCAGTACACTTTTCTTCTACAATGTCCCATAGCCTTTCCAAGACATAAAGATACTCAGCATTTGAGTACTCCATATGGATCCTCCATCACACCCATCTCTCCACTTGAGACCACTGGGGCAGATCTCGAACACTGGTATGCCAGGTGGCACCAGGCTCTAGCCACACTTTGGTTTGGTATGGTACATTCACCAGATCACTACTCAATAAGCCATCCATCCTAATACGAGTGGCCTTGCACAGTTCCAAAAGGCGCAGGTGGTATCAGGCAACTTTATAGTAGGCCGCACATAATGATAACGGATAGCATGCTGCACATCCTGGTCAGCAAACTGATAAGGCTTAAAGTCTTGACTGGGGCAATGCAGCTGGCACCTCCCACACAATTTCATCTTCAGCTTCTTCCTCCTTTGGCTACTGGGCGTACTCAAATATAAAACCTCCTCACATGAGGCACCTGAAAAGCCACCGTCACCTGGTAGAGAACCTGCGGCTGACCACCTGGACCCGGGGGGGGTCACCAGATACTAGTCCCTGTCCTCTACCTCTCCCAACAGGATAGTCAACTGTGGCGGGTACCATGGGACTGGGCAGATGGCTGTGTCCCACAGCACCCTCACTGGTGGTTTCCTCCATGACATTAGGGGCCTCCAACTTGGGCTCTGCAGGAGGAGCAGATGGCTTGGCCTCCTCACCTAAATCCAGGCTCTCCTGGGAAATTAAAGAATCTGTGCCCACAGACACCCCAACTAGATAAAGCCAAGAATAAGTGTAGGAGTGCCTTCCCAGATTCCTGGAGATGGCCCTCTGGAGCAGACAGAACACAATGGCAGCTGCACCAGTCCCTCGCCTCGATAACCACAATGTACACACTTCTCCTCTGCTGCTCCTCTTCCTGCTAACTTCCACAGGTTGGTATGGTGGTATGGGGCTCCTCAGAGGGGTATTTTTCAGCCATATTCATCATCTTAGGAGCTTCCTCCTCACTAGTTGCATCCCTTCACCACAAGCTTGAGGGGGAACTGGCACCCCCTCTGCCCATTCCCCAACACAACTAGCCAAGAACCAATCAGGGGCACAGCCTCACCCCCACTTGATCACTCTTCCAGATGACAGGATACCTTCTACTTGCAAGCAGAAAATGGAAAGGGCACCAAACACCTTTAATGGTGGCCTACAATGTCATACCACACTAACAGATGGGCCTGCCACAGCAGCCGGACCCCCAGCTCCCTCCAATCCACTCCAAAGCTATTGATACTAAGGTCTGAGGAGCTAAAAATGCTTTGAGTCCATATGCATTCCTTTATTTTTTCCATAATAAGTCAAGTTCCATGCATTTTGTATGCAGCAGTCAAGTTTCAATTTAAACTCCTGTTTACTCTTACTAGGTACAACATACGATGGTAATGCAGGCCAGGGGTTAACCACCTTTTGAGTAAAAAAAAAAGGCTCTCCTTTTTTTCTGTGTAAAATCTGCTGTGTTTTAATTGCATGTCATCTCCCCTTGTGCCTTCAAGAGTTTTAAAACTTAAATTTAATCATGTAAATAAAGTTGGATCTTACAAAAGACTATAACACAGCATCATATCTCCCCCTACTCTTCTCATGTGAAGCAACAATTAAATTTAGCTTTATCAGCCTATTCTCATAACTCAGTTCCTTGCAATCAAAAATTAATTTAGTTGTTTTTCTCTGTACCTTTTCAGTTGTGCCTTTATTGTTTCCCTTAAGTGATCTCCATAATGGATTAATCTCAATAAATCTAACACATCCCGGACAAGCCCCCATGTCTGTAACACCCTGCCTCCCTTCTTATGTCTAGAGGTCCCAATGTTAAAATGCAAGGGGGGGCATAGGATAGAGACCTTCCAGAACATTTTTGGGCAGCTTAAGTAGAATGTAAGGCCTTATCTGTTGGGTAGACTCTCAAGCCCAAACAGGCCTTCTCCTACCAAGTAGATGCCTACCAAACTGCCCTTGCACTCTCTGCACAGGCTCGGGTGGAAGGAGGAGATAGAAACCTTCTTTAAAGGGAGCAATTAAGTTAGTTCATTTAAATAATCCAGCACACACAATGTAAAGGAAAAATATATGAACATTTAATTTGATAGGATTTAAAATCTATAAATAAATAAATTGACCTGTTCCGTGGAGCTGAGAGATATGGGTTAGAGAGCATACACAAAAGTACTGAAGCACCGGGCAGCCAGAATACCAAACAGGCCTAGATGTCATAGATCAGAACAGGCTCCATGCATGGAATTCACTAACTGGAGACTAGGCTCATCTCTACCCCACAGGGTATTAAACAGAATCCAACCATAGCCGGGGAGTGCCATACTCCCCACCCCGGAACCCAACCAAGCAATGGGGGATTATGCAGCCTAATTTCCTCATCATAGCTGCCCTGTACACCTTTCCAAAAGCCCAAAACAACTACAGATCCCCTATGCCATACTGGGGCTGAGCTGCAATCTTCCCAAATGGAATAAGTGAATGGCTTCCCTCCTTCAGTTGCATCTTCCCCCTCCATTCCTTTAAGGCCTAACACAGGACCAGCCCCAGACATGGGCAAGGCAGGCCTGATAAAATAAATCCCAGAATGCAGACCACCCCACTTATTCCAGCAGTGTGCCACACCAGGAATTGCCCTCCTCGGAGCTGCCACCTCCAAAGGGGCCCTGTTGTGGCCCTGCCACCACTGGGACAGACCCACTACCATGCCTTCCCAAATAATTGGTGCCAAGCATCCGGAGCCTCCAGCTGTCACCAGGTTTTCTTCTCATCTTCTGCACTCCCTTAAACATTAAGCCACATGGGACCCTGAATGCAGTTATTGTCAACTCCTGCCAACCTCCCCAATGGAGATACTAACATGCAGCTCCAATGCTGCCCAGGTTGTACCTACCGGGCCAGTGGGGTCTAGGCCTCAACCACACTTGCCCTCACCAACCCGCCGGTTCTCTTTCCTTCCTCCCAGCAGCCCTCTTCTTGAATACGGGCAGGGAACATTGCCCCCAGAGGGCAGAACAAAGGAAGTGCCCAGAGATAAACTAAGTTAAAAGGGGAAAAGAGGATGGGATAGTAAGCCGCCCCCCAAGAGGGGTGGCTTACAATAAGAAAAAAAAAAGTTTCTTTTTTGCAGTTGGCCAGTAGGTAGTGTGGTTACTTGTAGCTCTCTGTCTCTCTCTATCTTTCACTGTTTCTCTGAGCCCCCCCTCCTGTAGTCAAAGGTCACTGTTACTGATTTGTCTTGCCCCCCATACACAGTTTATTTGTACTGGAAGAACAAATGTGTAGCAAATGCTGATTGGAAAGTTGCACACCATGTTATGAGTGCTGCTGTGCTGAGTGAAAAATGTGAAGCTGATAGCGAGAACAGCTTCACTTGGTTCAGTGCAGGGTGAAGAACAAGGGACTGACAGCAAGAATGTAAGTGATGGTTTGGGTATTCAGATTTATTGTGGCGGGTGGAGGACTAAGGGACTAAGTGGAATTGGATGTGATGCCGTGATTGGTATTTCAAAACAGTTGTGGCTAGTTGAGAAATGTTGAGCAGGGAAGGATTTCTTTTGTGGCTATGCAGTCATGTACAGTACAAGTCACATTAAAGTGTTCCTTCAACTCACTGCTCTTTTCATTGTTGTTTTGTGCTGACAGTGCAGTGGCAGTACTAAATACTTCAAATACAACCTCTGTTTCAACTATCAACTAACATGCAATGCGCTTTTAGCCACTGTAAATTTCCTTCAACTCCCACCCAATACTCATGCAGTACATTTTCACATGCACTTGTAGTGCAGTAGCTACTGGCATTCACAGTTTATGAATGGCCCCAAATCTTCCTAATCCAGTTGATACAGTATTTGCCATTTCATTTTGAAAAAACTGACTTTCATACACTCGAGCTTATTACCTGGGAGCTCAACCGCCAGTTGTCACCATCCCAAATAAATGCCTCCACTGCACATTTACAAAGGTTGCAGGGTCAGGGTTTGGCAGTGTGGTAGGTGAAGCAGACTGAATTAGGGCCAATCAGAAAGGAGGACACGGAGATTTAAATTCTTGGGGCAGCCAGAAGCTTGGCACCTATAGTGTTAAGGAGTACGAGTGCCAAAAACAAGGGGACTGAATCAGGACATCTGCTGCTGTACCTGCACTAGTTTAATAGAATTAACCTGCTGTGTGCAATTTTTCCCCTTCTTTTTCTAACACAGGCCTATGGAAGGAGTCAGTAATGTGACAGGCAAGGCAGACGGAATCAGGATCACTCAGAAAGGGGGAGTCAAGATTTTAATTCTTAGGGCAGCTATAAGCTTGGCGTGCTTACTGTTAAGCAGTATGAGCATCAAAAATGAAATTGAGACATCTGCTGATGGATCTGCAGTAGTTCAATATAACTAACCTGCTTTGTGCAGTTTTTCCCTTTATTTTTGCAGCATAGGCTCAAAGAAGGCAGGGTCAGGGGTCGGCAGTGTGGTAAGTGAGCAGACTGAATCAGGACTGATTGGAAAGCCCATACTTCTGTATAAATTTGTCCACTCCTAATGTGACCCACACATATTTGTGTACCAGCATGTGAGCTGAACAGCACAGGAGGGAATCAGGTGAGAGACTGATGTCTTAGGCATTGGTAGGCATCAGAAGAAGGAAAAAGGGAAGTGAGGGACTCTGCTAGGTGACTAAGGTAAAGTACCAGTTCACTCCTGTTGTTGCATTCACTGCTGTGAAGGGCAGAAGGTAAAAGGTGGAACTAAACTGGGAACAAGAGTAGCACCCAATCTAGGGTAGGTGTATGGGAAGAATAACAAACAAAAGGGGATGAAACAATAAAAGGGGATTAAACAAATACCACCCTATCAGGATAAAAAGAATGAAAGGGATGAGTGAAAGAAAGGGGATAGGCAAAAACTAGGAATAAGAGCAACACTATCTAGAGTAGAAGTACAAAGGAGTTTAACAAACAACAGAATTGGAAGAAATCTCCAAGTAACATAGGGAAAGCAGGAACTGGGAATGCTGGGAGTGGTGTAGTGCAGTGGCTGTGGGGAGGCAGTCTTCAGACAGACCTTCTGGGGGTTGCAGTGCTGCCCCATCTGTATGCACCTCTCTGGGTTGAGGAAGGAGGTCACCAGACTCCAGGCCAAATTGGCTAGGATTGGAGGATCTTCTTTCCCACCCAGGAACCACCAGATCTGATGCTGTTACCTCAGAGGAATCCAGGAAGGAGGAGTGACTGAACTACAGTGGGTTCAGGAAGGATGGGGGTAGTGGGCTCTTTAAGACTTGGGGGGTGGGTCAGAGGCACATTCCTCAATCAGTACCACTACAGAATTTCTATGCTGCTTTAGTGGGGCAGGACTGCCAAGAGGTGGCAACCATAGCAATATCCAGGGAGGATGTGGAACCCTCCACAGTGGGGACCCCAAGGAAAGTGAAAGAGTACCCCAGTGGAGGAAGAAACAACTTCTGGTGGGGGACTCAACTGTCAGAGGGATAGATTTAGGAATAGGAACCAGAGGAGAGGGAGGTCAGGTACCTATGTGGCACCACAGTCGAGGGATAAGAGACGTATCCTGGAAATCACTAGAGCAGCAGGTAGGAAGGGGGAACTGGATGTCAATGCCCACCTGGGAAAAATGACCTGGCTAGGAATGGGGCTGGGATAGTGCAGAAGTTTAGGGAACTGGGGAGTAGTCTTAGACAGGTGGCACACTCAGTAGGTCGGAGTGCTGAGGTGTCAATGACAGAGGCGAGGAGAGGGTTCCCTACACCAGACCCTTCAACTCTTGGCTGAAGGAATTGTTTACAGAGTAGGGGTTCAGCTATATTGGGGATTGGGGACCCACCTGGTGGGATAAGGGCCTATACAGGGGTGATGGTCTGCATCCTTCCAGAAGGGGAACTGCAGTCCTCGGTGCATGGTTTAAATGTTACTTTGATGAACATTTAAACTAGCCGAGAGTGGTGGTCTAGGAAATCAGGGAAGATCTGCAACAGGGTGGACACTCCGGGGGTGTATGGAAAGGATAAGTAGAGACCTGAGAAAATTCAGCTTCAACCAGTTGGCACACATCCAATCTTGGATCTCGGATAGGCAGTTGTAAAATAAAGAGGCTGCCATATCCCGTTCGGGTGCAAAGGACATATACAGCTGAGTGTCATCAGCATAGCAGTGAAAACTCAGCCTGTACCACCTTACAATGTCCCCCAGTGGCAACATGTACACCGTGAACAACATGGGAGACAGCACAGAGCACTGCAGAACGCCATATGGCACGGAGAAAGCGTTGCAGGCACAACTCCCTGACACTACTCTCTGAAACCTGCCAGTGAGAAAAGATTGAAACCATCTGAGGACTGTACCAGACAGTCCACAGATTAACCATAGGCACTCTAGCAATATCCCATGGTCCACGGTATCAAATGCTGTGGAGAGATCAAGGAGGATCAAGATGGAATGGTTCCTCCGATCTCTCGCACCCGAACAATGGCCGTCTCAGTACTATGCCTCTTGCTAAATCCTGACTGGAAGGATCATAGACATCATGGATGGCAAGATGGTCCTCCAGCTGCAGCACGACCACCTTCTCAATTACCCTCCCCACAAAGGGAAAGCTAAAGACCGGCCTGTAGTTAGCAAGACAGTCTGGGTCAAGAGAGGATTTCTTGAGGAGCAGGGTCACTGCTGCCTTCTTCAGGGAGTTAGGAAACTCCCCAGTCTCTAACAAACACCAGACAATCTCAGTTAGGACCAGGCCAATGACTTCCACACATCCCACAAGGAGACGGGTTGGGCCATGATCCAAACCACAGCAGGTTGGCCGCATATTCTGGATGATCATCATGACATCCGAGATCGCCACCTGATCAAAAGCCAACAAACTAGCCTGAGGTGTTGCGATCTCCCACCAATCACCGCCACTCTCATTAGAGCAGGCTGAACTGATCTCTGACCTGATGGCAGCAATCCTATCTGGAAAGAAGCGAGCAAACTCATCACATTTCTCCTAACAATATGCTCATATACCGCACACTTACAAGAGGGTCTGGACTTCTGATAAATACCCTGAACCCCTGTAAAGGAAAAGTTTCAGCAATAACAATGCAGTTTCACATGCCCCTTTGAATCACCCAGTAACCAAATACCAGATAATAATATGCTCGCAGCCCAGATTAACATTAGACAGCAAATCTGATTTATTAAGGGGGCTTGAACAAGGGAGGGGCAAGAATTTAGATACATTATTATTGCAATACAGTAATGGACAGAGTAAGTTACTTTAAGCAATCAGTCCCTGGATTTACATAGTTCACGCAAACACTGGGTACACAGAATGGAACCAGGCATGCCTGATACTGTGCCACGGGTTGGTCGGCATTGCAGTTGTGGAGAGGCCCTGCTGGAAAAGATGATTAACTTCAAACAATATTTTTGTAAACCTAGAACTATTTGTATCCGTGGCTGGATAGCCCAGTCTATTTAAACACTGGAAACTGGCAAAACAGGATCAGATGGTACCATACATAATTTTAATAGATAGTTGCAGGGAGCTACCCTGGTTTTACTCACTCTACCCAGAAGATGGAACATGGCAGTGGCAACATGAAGACCTGCTACTGACTGAAGCTGATGGCAGGGAACAGGGCCAACACAACTCACCCTCACTTCACGGCCTTTCCCTGTGGGTGGCAGCTGTCATAAACACACTCAGCAGGTCAGCCCTCTACTCCCAAACTGCCAACCTCCGAGCGCAGTCTTGTGAACAGTTAACAGAAACAGGGTAACCCTCCTACCTGTTTTGTGGGTTCGAATCAACCTTTGGTCTCAAGTCTTGGAGGGATTCAAACTGTGAACCTCTTGTTAGTGTACCCAATGTACAGGCTCAGATAATTCTGCTCTTCAGGGGGCCAGATATCTTTGCCTATGGGCACCTAACCAGGTGTACAAAAATGAACCCTTAAAAACTCTAATAAAAGACCTCAGATTAAACTCTCACCTTTTCCCAGTTTGGTATCACCATTCAAGTTTATGCATAGTGTCAGCTTTAACCATATATACTTCACTTGTTAAAGAAATAAATTCAAAGACAGAGCAAGAAGGTTCTAAAACTAGAGTTTTACTAAGATAGATAAAAGTATGTAAAACATAAAATACAGAACCATATATCACAAAATATATAAATCACTTAAACAAAACAGGTTTAAAAGTGCAGACAAAATATCCTACCACAGTACTCTTAGAATTGTCTTTTCTAAGGTATTCTTATCTCACAGTGCTGAAGATGTTTCTTTTTCAGAGTCCAAACATTTGTATCAAAATGGAAAACAGAATACTGTTTAAAAACTGTTTTTGCCAACCCCTTTGTGTGAGGTCACCTAGCTCCTCCTCTGTTTATTAAAAATCATAAACCCAGGATGTTTTATCATTTTAGAAGGCAAGTTAATTAAGGATACATGAGCAGAAACTCCTTTCCCCATGTGGCTTCCCCAATCAAGTCTGTAAGTATCCTTTCATCTATGAGCAGTATCCTCTCTCACACAGACATCAAAGCATTTATGATTTTGCACCAGTGTGCCATAACCTGGTTTCCTCCTTGAAATGTCATAAAATGGATACTGACTTCCCTCGTAGCAGTTAAAGCTATATTTAACTTAGATAAACAGGAGATCCTTGATTAAGGCCTGTTCTAGTCTGTAATTAGCTCCTGGCCTTCCAGGTAACACCTTGTATCTAAAACGAGTGTGTGTGTCATCTCACATGTTGTCTCATCATCTCTAATGAGAGACAGTCCATAACACCTTTTTATATTTCAAAAAGCATAGTGTACTCAGAACTGGCTGTCCACGTCACAGCAGCAGCAACCAGCGCGTAGCTATCTCACAGGGGTTGAATCCCCAGATCTGGTCTCTCACCGAGATGGTGTTCCACGTGGTACAGGAATGGTCTGGCTGGACCTCTAATGGCATGGGCCCATGCTGGAAGTATCTTCTAAACAATCTGGTATGCAAGCTGGTGAACCCACCAGCTGGTATTTTGGCAAAGTTCATTGTTGTGTAGTGCTGGCTCCTTTTTTCTTTACACAGGAGTCCCTGAACAACTTCTCCATACACGCGGTACACCACCAGTTCAGTGGATGAAGTAATCTTAAACTTTCCTTTTTTTTCCTGTCCAGTTTCTATCTCAGCCAATTGCTGAGAAACCCCACAGTCTGCTTAGCTGGCAGTTCCTGGCACTCAATCCCCTTTTGGACTGAGAATGGCCCACAAGACCACGACGCCAGCTAGCTGCTGTACTGCCTAAGCTGTTTAATGCTGTTGTACTCTGTAACTTACCTGCATCATATGCAACCCTGTCATCTGTATTGTATTGTCTATGTAACTGACATGGAACCCATAAATGAGCATCAGCTCACTGGTGTAATCCAAGACCTCAGTAAATAAAAATAAAATAAACAGGAGGCAATACAGGCCTCTCCTGTGAACAGAATACAGAGCCACAGGTTCCTTTCTCCTCAGAGGCTCCAACAGGACTCCCCACAGACTGACCCAGTTCAAACAGTCCCTCATAAATAAAGGACAAAGTACCTGCAACTTGATTGGCTGCCCAAGCTGTTATTCACAGTTCCAGTCTCTTAACTGGTTGAAATTTAGGCACCAAGGATTTGTACCTGTTTATCCCCCAAAAGTCTCTGCACATTTCCAAGAATCTCTGACTGAAATCCTGGCTATTGATTGGTTGGCTGACTGCCAAAATGGCTGCTAAAGTATACCATCTCATGCAGTTTATGCAGTTCCCCAGTTTTAAGTTCTGGTGCAGCCAGCAGCAATATTCTTTATTTATAATTTCCCCCTTGTTTAAGAGCCCCAACTGTGCTCTTTTAAATAAGACCACGTTTATACATTTATCTTTTGTGCTTTTGCTGTCACTGCTGCCACAATGCGGTCCCCCAGGCTGCAAGTAGCAACTCATTAATATTCATGAGGGCAGTTAACTAGTCATACCCTCAAAAGTACTGAGGCTTCTCATTCGCCTCACTCCAGTCTCCGGTCCCCATTTAACTAAAGAGGGGTACCAGGACCACTGATACACTCCCTGATTGACTGCAAGAACATCAGTTGGCACATGAAAGATGCTCCTTTGGGCATGAGCGAGCGCCACTAGCACCAGAGTGCAAACAGAAGGCAGTGGTGCTCACAATTTAATTTCTAAGCCCAAAATGGGCTGAAACAGAGTAAAGGGGCTATTCGGGGAGTCTAAGGTACCAGAAGAGACTCAGTCTGTGGCAATAGATAAACGGGGATTTGGGGGGATGCCAGGAGCAGAATGGGAGAAACGAGAGATTCAGGCAATCAAGGTAATCCCCCCAAATGGGGATCACATAACGGAAGTGGGTAAGGCTGTTAGGATGGCCATAGCGCAAAGTGAGGAAGGATAAGCACAGATGGCAAAGTAGGGGTACAAGACATTCTATAAGTATATCAGTGAAAGAAGAAAAACTGGGGAAGGGTGGCATTATAAGACTCAAAGGTGATGAAGGGGAGTGTAGGGAGGAAGACCTGGAAAGGCAGAAATACTGAACAAATACTTCCATACTGAAGAAGGGGAGGCTCAGGAACCACAGCTGGGCAACAGACGTGAGGGTGGGGTGGGGAGAGGTGGACACCAGTCCATTCACAGTGGAGAGAGTCCTGGAGGACCTCACAAAACTGAAAGTGGACAAAGCAATGGGGCCAGACGGCATACACCCAAGGATTTATTTTATTTAGTTTTTGTTAACCGGGTAAGTGCGCTAGTCAGCAAGTGACTGTTTTCAGGCACGACCCGGGAGGTACAATTACAACACACAAAGAGTACAGCCAGATTATTAAGACAACGAGTACAAAAAATGCAGAGAGAAATACATATGGCAATGTAACATACATTAGTAAACAAAAATATATTTTAGCACTTGATCATGGAACATACTCAAAAATGTGAATAGTAGAAGGCAGAAAATAGAGAGGATAGGCATCAGTAGAAAAGACACAAGGAAGGAAAACTGGCAAAAGGATGGGAGGGAGAGATTAAGTGGAAAGGAGGTGCAGATCAGATCGGCAACAGCTAGGGTAATTACCAACCTGCGGCCGGGCCTATGGAGCCGAAGAGCCGGCAGGCGAAGAGAGAGGTGGTGCAGGGGAGGCGGCAGTGAACAGCAACAGCAGTAGGAGGTAAGAAAATACGCCGGGCTGGTGGAACCGATGAGCAGGGGCGAGTGAGGATGCCGGTGAGGAGGGGATAGGCGGAGGAGTTACGGATGGCGGCAAAAGTGTCAAAGTCAAGCCGAGCCAGTGGAACCAAGAGACAGCAGGGCAGGGAAGGGGGTCGGTGAGCGGTGGGAGTAAGCGGTAGTAGGTGGAGAGGTGACTAAGCACAGCCAGGAGGGTGGGGACTAAGGAGGGGCATGGATGAGGTAGGAACAGGTAAAGGTGAGTTTGGTGGGGAGTGGCAAGGGAAGAGGATATAACAGAAGAAGGGAGAAAGCAGCAGTGGGGTTAAGTGAGGAGAGGCTGTGAAGTGAAGATAAGAATGTCATGGAGTAGAATAGCGACTTACAATTGTCAACAGCTAACATTAGGCTTATAAAGAAACAGGTTAAGGCAACATTAATTACAAGGCACAAAATAAAACATTAATTACAAGGCACAGTATAGAACACCCATTTGGACAGGCAAAAGTGCTAGCAATGAGGAAACAGTACAAATGCAACGGATCTTGTAGGGTCAAAGCAAACACATTTGTCCATAGTAGTGAGGAAAGTCCTGAGTTTGCTCTTAAAAGTCACATGAGTGGAGACATCTCTTAGATCCTGAGGTAGTAGGTTCCATAGGTGGGGGGCAGCATGATGGAAGGAGCCCATGCCCTTTTTAGTCCGACAAAAGGGGATGGATAGTAAGGTCTGATCAGCCGATCTAAGATTCCTTGTGGGAATGGCCGGCCTGAGGAGATCAGACAGGATAGCAGGCTTGGACGTCCTTAGGATGAAATCAACTAATATTAAGGGAACTGCAAAAAGAGCTAGCAGCACCTCTGGCAGCCTTGTTCACAGAGTCACTTAACATAGAAGTGGTTTCAAAGGACTGGAAGAGGGCACATGTGATCCCTCTGCAGAAATCCGGCAGTAGGGAGGAGGCAGGGAACTATAGGCCAGTCAGCCTCACCTCAGTAGTGGGGAAGATTATGGAGACACTGCTTAAAGATAGAATGGTGGGTCATCTGGAATCCAACAGGGCCCAGGATCTGAGGCAACATGGATTCACAGCAGGGAGGTTGTGTCAGAAGAACTGAATAAATTTCTTTGACTGGGTGACAAAGGAAGTAAATTGGGGGGGCAGTGGATATCATCTACCTTGATTTCGTAAGGCCTTCAACACTGTCCCACATAAGAGGCTGGTTAACAAGATGGGTAGTCTGGGCTTGGGGCACAAGGTGGTAAACTGGATTAGCAACTGGCTAACAGACAGATGGCAGAGGGTGGTGGTTAATGGGATTCAGTCTGGGGAGAAGGGGGTGACCAGCGTGGTACCTCAGAGATCAGTCCAGGGGCCAGTTCTGTTCAATACTTTTGTTAGTGATATTGTAGAAGGACTGGAGGGAAAGGTCTGTCTGTCTGTTTGCAGATGACATCAAGATCTGCAACAGGGTAGATGCTTCTGCTGGGGTGGAGAAAATGAAGAGGGACCTGAAGAAGCTAAAACAATGATCTGAGGTGTGGCAGATGAGGTCTAATGCTAAGAAGTGTAATATTATGCACCTCAGAGATAGGAACCCTGGGTGAGCAACAGGATTGGGGGGGGGAATAGTTGCTGACTATAACCAAGGAAGAAAGGGACCTAAGGACTATTATTTCTGATGACCTGAAAGCGTCAAAGCAGTGTGTAAAGGCTGCTGGGATGGCCAGTGGCATGCTGGGGTGCACAGGCAGGAGTATCACTAGCAGAAGGTGGGAAGTAGCGATGCCTTTGTATAAAACACTACCATACCTCAGCTGGAGTACTGCATGCGGTTCTGGAGGCTGCACCTTCGGAAGGCCATTGACAGGGTGGAGACAGTCCACAGAAGGGTGACTAAGATAATACATGGTTTGCACCACAAAACTTATGAGGAGAGATTGAAGGACCTCAATATTTACTCGCTGGAGGAGGAGAAGAGGGAGAGGGGGGATATGATAGAAACATTCAAGTACCTAAAGGGCATAAACAAGGTGCCAGGAGAAGACACTTTCAATACACAAGGAATACAAGAACGAGGGGTCATGATATGAAATTGAAAGGTGGCAGGGTGAGAGGGAATGTGAGGAAGTTCTTTTTCATGGAGAGGGTGGTGGACGGATGGAATGGTCTGCCACAGGATGTGGTAGGAGCAAGTACTGTGGAGGGATTTAAACATGCCTGGGGCAGGCATAGGGGAATCTTGGAGGTAGGGCAGAAGTAGGGGAAGCCACTGACCAGATACGGTCAAGTATAGGGCTAATGGGCAGACTAGATGGGCCTTGTAGTCCTTATCTGCCGACAATTCTATGCCCCCTGATATTTTTATTTTAAAATGAAACATAATTCTAAGTTTATGGATGCTACTTGAATCTGAAAAAAAGCCTTGTGACCCTTAGATAGAAAGATAAGAAACTCCCAAATTCTTGGCTCCTTGTATGCGCATGCCGGTAGTCAAGAATTCAGAAGTGTCTTATCTTTCTTACAAACGGTTACAAGGCTAAGTTTTTTAGATTCCATTAGCATCTATAAACTCATAATTACACTCCTTTTCAAAATATATAAAATTATCAGGGAGCATAGACATTTCATAACTCATGCATGCATGAGTACTGTACAGCATCAGTTTGGGGGTAACTTCTCTCTTCATGAATGAGCAGACGCATTAGGACAATGGCGATTGGCTGTTGCATGCTCAGGTAATGAGCTTGGGTGCCTGAAATTCTGTTTTTCCTAAAAGAAAGACAAATATAAACTGGATTTAGGTAGACTTGTACTGCACATTGCAGTAGTGAATTCAGGCTCCAACTCAAAGGTTAAGTATTTTTTATGGGTTGCTTAATGCGCACACTGATCATTTCACTGCATTTATAGAAGTTTCCAGAGAGCTGCAAAATAAGCTGGAACTGAAAAGCAGCTAGAGACAAACTAGAGGAAACTTTTATTGATGCAGTGCAATAAGCAGTACACACATTAAGTAACCCATTTAAAAATTCTAAACCAATGAGCTGAAGGAACAGTTTAATGTGCCTTGTAAGGTATGTGCCTGCCCTAGATAAAGTGATGTTATTGTCAGCCAACATCATTGCTTCTAGGGCTCAGCAGGCAATCGGTTTACTAGAATTTTTTTTTGCCATTGTATAATGGCAACTAACTAACATATCTTCTTCAAGGACACCTATCTCCATAAAACCACACCTTTGGAATTATTCCCAAGCAGTAGAGGACCATAAAGCAGGAGGAAGGCCAGACAGCTCAGAAGTAACTTCCGGCCCCAGTTTTTCATTTCCTTACTTTCTATGCTTGAAGTTTTATTGGTGACTTGCACTGAACCAGACCTGTAGCTTTTCTGATGAGTTGCCAAGTGGGCCGCTTGCTAAGGAACTGCATGGTGTCTCACACTGTACCAGACATATAGTACTAACAGCTTAGCTGCATAGTGATACATTATGGCAGGGCTGTAGCCTATATCGATCAGGGCTACAGCACACCAGAACAGGCGTGAAACTTGCCAATTGAGTATTCATGAGGAGGAGTGTTAGGTAAGCCATCCCTCAAAGTTGGTGAAAAAAATATTAAAAATAAAAAAGTTATGACTGTTGCAAACAAGTCAGAAAATTAAGCATTTGAGCATGCACAGTGCGCATTTCATGAAAGTTTTTTTTTTTTGGTGGGGGGGTAATTTTTTCTATGACCCATAACTTTATATTATTTAAATTTGTTTTTAATAAAGTTGAGGATTGGGGTTATCATTCTCTCTTCACAAACAACCTATTGCATTTTAGCCACGTTGGCCCTAAGTCATGTTTCCGACACTGCTTTTGCTGCAGTGGTTGGAGCCCTGCACTCCTTTTACAATCACTGAGAAGAAAAGGACTCTGCATTCCTTCTGAATGAACATGTTGGACTGGGTCACAATCGCCTCTGCATCTGTGGAGCAGTCTGCCCCCATTGTCCCTACCCACTGCAGCACTGCCCTAATTCACGGTCACCTACTGGGCCCCCCCAACTAGAATAGAGTTGTGTGTGTTTTTACCTTACATAGGCCAAGCTGATCCCCTGCTGCACACGTGGAAGAATCTCCATAGGGATGCAGAGTAAGGACCTTGGATAGGGGAAGCTGATCGAGCGCTGGATACAAGAGTTGCAGAAAAGTCCTTCAAATCACCATACAACCTGCTCTGTAACAGGAGAGGGGGTTCTCCTACTGTACCTCTCCGTCTCATTATTTCTGGTGGGGAGCAGGGGGTGTAATGGGCTTTGTAGGCACTGGGAGGTTAACAATCGACACTCAAAGGGTCCTGAGCTAAAGCTCGTACCCATGTGGATGGCTATATGTGTTAATGAGCGGCATAGTGCAGGGGCCAGAGACCAGCAACTGGTATATGTACAGAATTAATAGGATGGGTGTAGGAAACCCTCTGCATAATGACAGACAAGAGCGGTGCAAGGGTGGGAGCTCTGGGGTTGGAAGCAGTGGTGAGCAGAGCAGTCGCTGAACAGCAGCGGAACCCACAGATATGGGAGGCACGGAGTGGCAGAAGGTGAGTAAGTGCAGACCTGTGAGAAGAATGACTGAGACCGGGGGAGGACACTGGGGCACAGGCAGCTGCCAGTAGTGTCCCTCAGTCTGGGGTTGGGTGGCTGTCAGTGATGGGTGTGGCCTATAATACACCAAACTTAGGAGGCCTAGAGATTGACAGTGTCCATCTTCAGTTATAAAGTGGATGGGTGCTGGCAGTAGCTTCTCCCTAAGGGGGTGACTGGAAGTTCCTCTTAGTAAGGGTAGAGTTGTTTGACTGGCACTGCCCCTCAGTAAAGGTATTTTCTACTTTTTTTTCCCCTTTTTTATAATACTTTCTAATCTGCACATACTGTAGAAACCTGTAAACAGCATTAACCCCCCCCCACCCAATGCTTGGTAATGTTATGCAATTTATAGAAATTACTGTACAACTTCATTTTTTATCAGGAAACTAGATGGGGTACAGTGGCAAATGTGAGATGGGCACATAAACTGTGGAGGAAGGAGGTTCTTTTTGATCCCTTGGTATTGATGAATATGACAGCAATTGTTTTGTTTCCTATGGCAACAAAATCAGCTGTGAAAGGTTTTGGGACATATTACTGGGTAGAATTATTCTCAATACCCTGTAGAGCGGTTTTGCGTTTTGCCTCATAAACATTTATGCACCACAGGATAAGGCAGGACACTTGAAGCTTCCTTCCTATTCAATGACCCTGGTGAATAAAGACCAAATATGTATGTTTAGTGGCTGTAGATAAGTAACATTCCCTGGAGGGGTTAATGTTTTGGTAGTGTAGACTTTAATAATTTATTTTGTGCGTCACTCTACTTTTCCGAGTGGGCAGAGGTAGATCTTACTTCAAGAGGGCTCTTGCAGTAGGTAATTACATATAGGACTGACGCTTGACGGTAACAGGACCTGAACATTATAGCTAGCAGTCCTGGCGAGGACCGCCCCACGCTCAGGTAACGGCGTCAGGAGATGTCAGTACAAAGGGCGGTCCCCTAATGCTCTTCTTCCAGTTCTTTCTCGCTGCTAGCTCTCGTGGTAGTGCCTCGCGAAAAGTTTGTGCTTCATCAGCCCAATCTTCGTCAGTTTTACCAAAATTCTTTGTTTTTTTTCGACTAACGTCAGGTACCATCGTCAGTGTATGTCATCCCCTACACCCTCTGAGCACAAAAATAAGTGCGATTCGTGCGTCGCCCAACTACCGCACTAGGATGGCCATTCCCTGTGCCTGTTCTGCCTAGGCCCCGATCACCCAGTCGAGAAGTACCAGCACTGCCTCAGCTTCAACGCAGCTACCCGGAAATGGCAGCAGCAATCCCTGGAAGCCCATATTCTGAAGAAGAAAATGAGTTCAGTGGAAAAGGAGCTCAAAAAACTGAGGCAGGCGTCCACTTCCCCCGAAGGCCATTGGAAGAAAAAGGATAAGGAGAGGCACCGGGACAAGGGCTTCTCGCGTCTCTCCTCAGACCACGAACACAGGTAGCGTCCCCTCTGGGGGACCGCTCCTCGACGGCCGCTTCGGAGGTTTCTCAGGGCGTCGGCCGCCTGCCTGGCTCACACTCGGTCCTTGCAGGTGCCTCCGGACAATTGGAGGCCTCCACCCCTGGTTTGGCCGTAGGCTTGCGGTCTACCAGTGCGGGTGACTCTGGTAAGTCGGGTGTCGGCTCCTCCGATGTCTGCACGGAGAAGGCCAGTAAGACACACGACCCTTCGGGGCAGCACACAGCCTCCACTCCACCGGACCAGGACAATCCTTCTACTCGACCTGCCTCCGGTGATGGCTCCCATAAGTCAGGCCTTGGCTCCTCCGGCGCCCACGGAAGCTCACCCTCAAGCCACCGTTGGCTTGTCCGATGTCTTGACTGGCGAAGGAGAACGACAGCGGACCCTCCCATGTCCGTTGTAGCCCTGTTCCCGCAGCCTTCGCTGCCCGTCTGAGACCAAGTCTCCCAGTCCGACCCGAATTCTTCCCTCCATTCCCGGGCGCGCTGGGGATCTTCCTCCTCCATCAGACCGTCCTCCGGTTGGTGCACCGGATCTGACGTCAGCTCCCCAGACGCCTGCTCTGACACCGGCTCCTCCGATGTTGGTACCTCTGATGCCAGGGCCTCCGACGCCGGTTCTACTGACTCTGGGAGACATCCTGCTCCCATCAGGCCCTCCAATGTGGACCCGCCCGTGAGGCCACCGGTTGGGCCGTCTGCTCCGGCAGCCCCCCCCCGGCTCCCGGGTACCCTCCGTCCTATCGACGCCGTTTTTTCCAACGCCGCAGTACCCAACGCCACAATAGCCGATGCCGGGCTACCCGCAGCCGGGTTTTGGATATGCTCCATATGAGTATAACCCGTATCCTTATCCCCTGCCTCCTCTTCCTCCTCCTCCACTGCCCTCACAGCCGCCGGTGGACCTGCAGGAGACTCTGGCCTCCTGGTGGGCTGAGGCCAAGGCTCAGCTCACCAAAGAGGTTGACAGCCACCTTCCAACGATGGTGCCATCCCAGGTTCCCGTATGTCCGAGGCGGCACACTCCCTCACCACCTCCAGACTCCAGGGTTCTTCCATCTGGATCCAAAGAGAGGCAGGACACACTTCCCCAGGGGCTTCCCAAGGGGTTCGTTCCTCCCCCGGGTCAAGAAAGGGAGCCTTTTTCCTCTTCATCCTTCTGTTCACCCTCGGATTCTTCCAATGGTTGCTCCGAGAGAGACGACAAGCCACACTCTCCGTCGAAGCCCAGGCCAAGGACTCCTCTGAAGTCTCCTCTGGAAGTTCCTTCTTTTACGGAGTTGCTTAAGAAAATCCAGGTGGTTCATCAGTGGCACTCCCTGGAACCAGATCCTCAGTGTCTGAAACTTGCTGAACATCTGGATCTGCCCGTGACAGCTCCTACCTTGGTGCCACCCTGGATAGAGCCTCATGCCGACCTCGTTACCACCATATGGAAACAGCCATCGGCTTTAGCCCTACTTCCTAGGAAGTTGAACAGGCTATATCAGGCTCCAGAGGGTGTTGATTTCCTGGATTCTCACCCTCATGCCGACTCGGTCGTGATTAGTGCTGCTCACGGCCGGTCAGCCAACCCCAAACACCTTAGCTCATCACCACCTGAAAAAGGAATCATGCCTTCTGGACCAGTATGGGAGAAATATCTATGCTTCCTCCACACTGGGGATCAGGGCCCTGAACTATGTCGGCCATATGGGGGACTACCAGAAGGCCATTCTGACCCAGGTGGAAGCCAAATTGGACTCCCAAGTCAAGCAGGAGTTGGCTGATCTTTTCCGCTCTGCTCATTTGGCCAGTCGACACATGCTTCATGCGACATACGATGCAGTGGACACTGCTGGACAGAGCTCAGCTTTCGCTGTAGGCCTGTGGTGTCATGCTTGGCTCCGTGTGTCACGGTTGGTCCTGGAGGTGCAGTCTGCTATCCAGGAAGCACCCTTCCAGAGGTCGGTGCTTTTCGGGGGCAATGTCAAGGACATCATCACCGATTTGCAAGAAAAGGGGACAGTACTGAAGTCAGTTGGTTCCATGTACCATCCCCATCAGCAGCAGCGCCATCCCTTTTGCAGACGTAATCGGCCCAAGACAAAACCCCAGGGAAGGCGGGCCACAAAACGCCGGGCCCCCACAGCTGCTAAGCCCCCCCACCTAAAAAATCAGTGGGTGCTTCAGCTGCAGTGCTGCCCCACACCACCCAACTCCTCCCCTCTCCCACAGCCTCCGAACTCCCCGGAGGAACGAGTAGGAGGGAGGTTTTCCCTCTTACCAGGCTGGGAGAGGATAACCACAGATTCTTGGGTGCTCCAGCTCATAGCAAAAGGACACTCGATAGAGTTTCTTTAGAAACCACCTCGCCACCCACCTCTGAAGTCGTATTCAAGGAAACATCTTCTCTTGGTCCAGGAGGAAATTTGGGCTCTCCTGCTGAAACAAGTAATAGAACCCGCTCCCCTTCATTTGCAAGGGACGGGCTACTATTCCCATTTCTTCCTGGTCTCAAAGAGGACAGGAGATCTCAGACCAGTTTTGGATCTCAATTCCCTGAATCTTTTCGTAGAATACAAAAGGTTCAGGATGCTCTTGTTGCAGAGCCTTCTGCCCCTCCTCCGGCTGGGTCAATGACTGTGTGCTCTGGATGTGCAGGATGCTAACCTGCACATTCCCATTCACCTGTCCCACTGCAAATACCTTTGTTTTGCATTCCAGGGGGACCACTACCAGTTCAAGGCGTTCCCATTTGGTCTATACTCGGCTCCCCGAGTGTTTAGCAAATGCCTGGCAGTGGTGGCGGCAGACCTGCGTACCAGGGGAATGCAGGTTTTCCTATACCTGGACGATTGGCTCCTGGTGGCCTCGTCCAGGAAGGAACTCCTGCGTTGCCTCTCCCTTACCCAGCAGGTTTTTGCCTGCCTGGGTATTACCATCAACCATTCCAAGTCTCATCCGGTCCCATCCCAGAGACTACAGCTTATTGGGGCAATTCTCGATATGACCACAGGCAAGGCCTTCCTGCCTCCGGACAGGGCGCCCACCCTCCAGACCCAAAGAAGTCTGCTGTCCGACTGCAGGACGGTCTCTGAAAGGTCAGTCCTTCGCCTTCTCGGGCTCATGGCGGCTGCTATCCCGACGATTCCTCGTGCTCGACTCCACATAATTTCTCAGTGGACTCTACGCTCCCAATGGGATGAGTTAGTGGACGACCTAGATCACCCAGTTCTGGTCTCCTCGCTGATGCTTCAAGACTTGCAATGGTGGATGGTTCAAGAGAACCTGTTTCGGGGCGTTCCTTTCTTTCGTCCTCCCCCTCCCAGACTCTAACCACAGACACCTTGGGCAAAGGTTGGGGAGCCCAACTAGGCCATAATCGGACCCAGGGCTCCTGGTCCAAGCTAGAACAAGCTCTCCACATCAATGTGCTCGAGCTTCAGGCAGTGTTGTACGCTCTCCAAGCCCTTCACCAATACATCCTTCCCGGCCACCTAGCCATCCAGATGGACAACATGTGCATGTTGTGGTACATCAACAAACAGGGAGGGACTCGGTCCTACCCTCTTTGCAGGGAAGCAATGAAGATTTGGGATTGGGCAACACAACAAGACCTTCACCCCATGGCAATTCACATTCAGAGAGTTGACAACACCCTGGCAGACAAGCTAAGTCGCTCTTCTGCTCTGACTCACAAGTGGGGACTGAATCAAGGGGGTCCTAGACAATATCTTCCGACTTTGGGGAACACCATAGGTCGACCTGTTCGCATCCCCTCTAAACGCAAAACTTCCCATCTTCTGCTCGCTCAAGAGCGAGCTGCTTTTTGGAGTGACGCTCTGTCTCTAGACTGGAAGGGCAGATTCGTCTATGCCTTTCCCCCCAATTCCACTTATCCCACGAGTCTTGCAGAAACTAGCTTCAGAAGGAGCACAAATTATTCTGATCGTGCCTTTCTGGCCCAGGCAAGTTTGGTTCTTTCTTCTACAACAGTACTCAGAGGATCCTCCACTTCCTCTATCTCGAGGTTTACTGACCCAGCATCAGGGGACCCTGGTCCATCCAGGCCTCAAATTCCTTCAACTGCATGCATGGCTCCTGCAAACTTAGCCCAATACTGCTTTGGAGTGTCTCCCAAAGTGGCAGAGATTTTGGTGGAGGCCAGAAAACCTTCCACCAGATCCACTTATGCCATGAAGTGGAAAAGATTCACTATCTGGGCTGCTTCCAAGAACGTGGAACCCTTCTCCTGTTCAGCGGGGCTTCTGCTGGAGTATCTACATCATCTGTTTGACCTGAGTCTCAGTCATTCTTCTCTGAAGGTACACATGGTGGCCATTTTGACCTATCATGTTCCCTTCACAGACAAAATTTTCGCTCAATTGGATGTCTCTAAGACCTTTCTCAGAGGGGTCCTCCATCTGAGGCCCCCCATCCGTACTCCTGCTCCCCTTTAGGACTTGAACTTTGTTCTCAAGAAACTTACTCTCCCTTCCTTCGAACCTGCAGCTTCTGTGGATTTGAAATTCCTTTCATGCAAGACTCTTCCTGGTCGCCATTACTTCTGCTTGGAGAATTTCCGAGATCCAGGCCCTGATGTGTAAAATCCCATACTTGATCTTTCACAAGGAACGGGTTGCTCTTCGCACGAATCCTAAGTTTCTCCCTAAAGTAGTAGCTGAGTCTACTCTAAATCAGTCCATAGAGTTACCTGCCTTTTTTACTCAGTACTGTAACCAAGGGGAGTATTTACTCCATACTATGGACATTCACCGGATTCTGAGATACTACACCAACAGGACAAAGGATCTCAGAAAGACTGATTAATTGTTTGTCTCTTTTTCTCATAAAAGGGAAGGCAATGCTGTTTCCAAGCAATGCTTATCTAAGTGGTTGGCTCACTGCATCACTTTCTGTTATGATAAATATAACAAGACTCTCCCGGGTCAAGTAAGAGGCCACTCCACCAGAGGAGTAGCTGCCTCAGTGGCTTGTTTCAAAAATGTGTCTGCAGCAGATATCTGTGCTGCTGCCACCTGGACTTCCATCCATACCTTTACTAAACACTACAGTTTGGATGTTGCCTCTAGCCATAGAGCAGGCTTTGGGCTGGCTGTTCTGCAAGGCCTTTTATCTTGACAGCTAGTGTTGGAACCCACTCGGGAGGGAGCAGTCTTAGACCTGGTACTCTTAAATGGGAATGGAGAGAGCATCTCAGATCTAGAAGTGGGTAGCCATTTGGGAACAAGTGACCACCAGTGTGGTTCGCAATAAACACAGCTGCAGAGTCAAGCCATACAAAAGTGAGGGTGCTGGACTTAAGGAGGGCTGACTTTGTTAAAATGAGAGAGTGCCTCAGAAAAGCACTAGCAAACAGGCAAGAAGGAGGGGTGGAGGAACAATGGGGAAACGTTAAAACTGCCATCACAGAGGCAACAAGCCTTTGTGTGAAGCAAATAAACAAATCAAACTGAAAAAAAAAAAACACTGTGGTTCTCAAAAGAGGTGGCGGGGATGGTTAGGGAGAAAAAGATAGCATTCAAGAAGTATAAGGAAACACAGAAGGAGCAGGACAGAAAACGGTACCAGTGAAACCAGAAGGAAATAGGGAAGACAGTCAGAATAGCAAAGGCCCAAACCGAGGAAAAAACAGCCAGCTTGGTTAAGAAGGAGGATAGGATAAAACCTTCTATAAGTATATTAGGGAGTGAAGAAAGACCAAGGGTGGGATAGTGAGACTTAATAAAGGGGAGGGTTGGTGGGCAGAGAGGGACAGTGAAAAAGCAGAGATACTGAAAGAATACTTCTGCTCAGTATTCACAAAAGAAGAGGAGAGGGAGATACCTAATCCAATCAGTTGAAGCACTCTGGATAGGGGGGTCGATACCAGTCCTTTCACAAAAGAATGGGTTCTGAAAGAACTCCATAAAACTGAAGGTGGACAAAGCAATGGGGCCTGACAGGATTCACCCCAGAATTCTAAAAGAACTAGTGATACCACTGACTACCCGTTTTAAGAAATCGTGGGAGGGCGGTGTGGTACCTAAGGACTGAAGGGGGGGGTAGATGAGATTCCCCTTCACAAAGGTGGGAGCAAAGCAGAGGCAGGAAACTACAGACCTGTAAGCTTGATTTCAGAGGTAGGAAAAATGATGGACTCACTTCTGAAAGAAAGAACTGTTGAGTACCTAGAGGCCAGCGGGTCACATGACCCAAGGCAGCATGGATTCACAGTGGGAAGGTCATGTCAGATGAATCTAATATATTTCTTTGACTGGGTGACCAAAGTAGTAGATCAGGGAGGGGCTGTGGACATGGCCTACCTAGACTTTAGCATTTGACACAGTCTCACACAAAAGATTAATAAACAAATTAGCCAGCCTAGGAGAGGGTCTCAGGGTAGTAGCCTGGGTAAAAAACTGGCTGGACAACAGGACACAGAGGGTAACAGCAAACGGAGTCCACTCCAAAGAAAGGGGGGCTACTGGGGGGTACCGCAGGGTTCAGTTCTGGGTCCAGTCCTTTTTAATGTCTTTATAAGGGACATTGCAGAGGGACTGGAAAAACAATATGCCTCTTTGCAGACAACACAAAGATCTGCAACAGGGTTGATACACAAAGGAGGGTGGAAAGGATGAGAAGGGACTTGGCAAGGTTGGAGGAATGGTCAAAAGTATGGCAGTTTAGATTCAATGCAAAGAAGTGCAAAGTAATGTACCTGCAAAACCAAAACCCATGGGAAGAGTACACAATGGGAGGGGAGGTATTAACAACACAAATGGAAAGGGATCTGGGGGTAGTCATATCAGATGATCTAAAGGTAAGCAAGCAATGTAAGAAGGCAGTAAGGATGGCTGGGGGATACTGGGATGTATAGGGAGAGGCATCACCAGTAGAAAACAGGAAGTTGTTCTCCCTCTTTACAGACAGTTGGTGAGACTGCATCTGGAGTACTGCATGCAGGTCTGGAGACCTCATCTCCACAAGGACAGACAAGATGGAGGCAGTCCAGAGGAGGGCAACTACAATGGTGCAGGGTCTGCAACAGAAGCTATATGAAGAGAGACTAAAGGAGCTTAATATGTATATCCTTGAGAAAAGGAGGGAGGGGGGGACGTGATAGAAATTTTCAAGTACCTCAAGGGAATCAACAAATTCCAAGAGGGTAGCATCTTTCAGGAAGAGAGATGTGCAAGAACAAGGGGACACAATTTGAAGATAGAAGGGGGACAGCTCAGGGGCAATGTGAGGAAGTAATTTTTCACAGAGAGGGTGGTGGATGCACAGAATGGCCTTCCTGAGGAGGTTGTGGGGTCGAAAACAGTGGGGGAACTCAAGAATGCATGGGACACACATAAGGCCATTCTGGTGGGTGGTAGGAAGAAGTAGATTGTTGGTTAACTGGGATCTGCAGCTTATCCAATAGGTAAGGAAATGGGCACACTAGGTGGGCCAAGTGGTCCTTATCTGCCGTCAAAGTCTTTGTTTCTATGTATGTGTTTCAGCGTATTTCGATGGGGTTTTGAGCTTAGTGGCATAATTTTTTTTGATAAGGATAACAGCAGACCCAGTGTGTATCCCAGAAGGTGGGTGTTGCAACACTGAAGAACCACACCAATCCTCTAATTTGTCTTTAGCCTGCATAAAGAGAAAGTGTAGTACAAGAGATCTGTGTAGTGGGCAATAACAAATTGTGCGGAGGGCGGCTCCTTGCTATTCTGAAAGCTAGATGTGACAAAGGGTTAAATGAAACCACTGATTTATCTGCATTTTTAAATAAATTGTGACTGCAGACAATCACACAGTGGTTCAGCATGAATCAATAATATCAACAATTGACTAGATATGCCTAGGCTGGAGCAGCAATTTGTATCTTGATATTTGTCTTGTCTCTGGTGTTCTAAATACCCAAATCCATGTGCCTGGTGATTACGATCCCATGTTATTCCTATTTTAACCATGATTGTATTAATGTACTGTCAAGACTGAAATGACTTTGGAGGATTTGTCTGCGTGGATTCTGGGGGGACCTCCCATGCTTTCTCAGCCTTGGGTGCCCTAGAGCTGCTCTGAGCAATAGCATATTGTTGTTCACAACCTGTATTTGAACTCCCATTGTTTTCTCTGACATCCAGGACCTGATTTAGCAGCTTTTTAAAAAAATTAAGCGTTTCTGAAGTTGAGTTCTTCTGAACCGCCTGGACCCCTCATGGACAATGATCTCTAATCATTTTGGTATGAACTCTTAACAATTTGCTTTTGAACATCCAATGCTCTGTTACTAGAACTCCCGTTAGTACCTTTTCTTGATTCCATTTTTTTTTTTTTTGTTATTGCCTTGACACAATCGATAGTAAGCAAAAATGAAATAAAGATGAAAATAACAAAACAAAACAAAAAAGACTGAAATGAGATTGTTTAATGAACCTGTGATATGCACTTCATGTTGAACCCGGTTTCATGTAATTGATCTAATGATTTTTTTAAATGGCTACTTAGGCACACTATATAAGGTGTGGAATTGTAGGTGCTGTTTCACTCTGATGAAGCAAGGAGGCAACCTTGCGAAACATTAGTAATTTTGTCCTTATGGTGTTGTAAGTAGTTTTACCACTACTGAGAGCTATGAGTAATATTTTGCACATTTTCTAACAATAAAAATGTTTTTATAAGTAAAACTTTTTTTTCCTGGAGTTTATGCCTGTGGTGGGTGCTCATTTTCTTTTTTTATATGTAAATTGTAATAGCTAGCACCACCACTTCATCCTGGTGCTGCCTTCTTCTCTTTTTGTGAACACTAAAGAACCACACCGATCCTCCAATCATCCAGCTTGTCTTCATCCTGCATAGAGAGGAACTGTAGGACAAGAGATCTGTGTAGTGGGCAAGAACAAATTGTGTGGAGGAGGGCTGCTTGCTATTCAAGAACCCTGGTGAATAAAGACCAAATATGTACAGTATGTGTAGTATCTGTAGATAAGTAGCATTCCATAGGGGGCTAATGTTTTAGTTGGGTAGAGTTTAATAATTTGTTTTATAGAATATGGTTACCTCTTATTGTGCACGGAAATCAGAGGGTCTCAGAAAGTTGGGCAATTCAAAGGTCAAAAAAGTCGTTGCACTATTGAGAACGATAGTACAATAACTTTTTAGCCTTTACCTGCCACCTGATTGGCTCAGAGAGTGTGACCTCCTAGAAAAGCAGCGTAAACATGGTGATGCGATTTAGGGAGAGCCTAGCAGCAGACCCACCGGAGTGAGCAGGAGCAGCAACAGAGTGAGTGGACCAACCAATTTTGAAAACCGAAGTCAGGACCTGAAGAGCCAAACACATCTGCTTTTACTAAAGACTTTTTTTTCCCCTAAATTAAAAAAAAAACAAAAAAACAATGCAGCCACAGACAAGAGCGAAATCAAAGCGAGCACAAGTGGCACCAGAGTGAGCGGGAGTGACACATAAGCAAGCAGGAGTAGGAGCTATAGCAAGTAACATTTATAAGAGATGTGTAAAACTCGCACACAAAAAAACAAACTATGTAAAGCAGTGGATGGGAGACCATCCACTAAAAAGGCTGTATTTCCATCTCAGGAGTTGACGACATCATAGAGACCTCTCAAGCGTTGCTCTGGAGGTCTTTATATTGCCATCAACCTCTCAATGGAAACACAGCCTTGTTGTGGATGGTCTCCCATCCACTATTCTATATGTGCTTCACTCTACGTATCCTTGAGTGGACAGTGGTAGTTGTTCAATTATCTGTTTGCATTAAGTAGCAGCCTTTAGGGACCTCATTGTAAGTGCCATTGGCCAGACATTTAACAAACCCTGGCATGTTTCCTACATGGAGCTGTAATGCCCATAACCTGGTGTCCAGGGGATGGGACACATATTCATCCCACTTACAGTTGCCTGGAAAAACATGTTTAGGATAAAAATGATGAATTAGGACCACACCTCCAGTGTACTATAATATATGCTACTATACATCTCAAAAAATGAGAGAGGTGTAGGAGGTGGGTAAGGGTAATGGAGGGAAACCATTTTATGGCACTATATGTCTGGTACTGTAATTGCAGGGGCTATCTTTACTCATTTCATATAGAAGATGGACACCTGGCACATTTAGAGCCTCTGCAGAGGCAAATATTTAAAAACATTGATGTGTACAGGTGAACTCGGCATTCCCAATGAAACGTATTTGCATCCCATGAAACCTACAAGGGGTTCTGCAAATTCTTTAATGTCAAAGTGCTGGGTTGTAAACAGCATTTTTTGTCAGTTCCAGAAAATCCACAACCTAATTCTGGAAATCCCACAGAACTTGTGCATTATGTGTTTCTGTAAAACAAGAAAACAATTAGCCAAGGTCAAGGTTAACATGAGTGGCTCTGTTGAAAGGAACGAAGAGCACATTTTGACAGCAGACTGCAAGTTGTAAAAAGTAATTAATAGTGACTGCCACATGGGATTTTATAGAGACAGAAAATAGTAAAATGTGTTTATATAATGCCTAAAACAGAGTTCAAAGCACTATACTTAATACGGTACAATGGAACACAAAGCAGTAGAAAAATTAGTGAGCATCAAAGGCAATATGACATAGGAAATTTGACGCCTTTTTTCAATGTAAAAACTTTCAGCCATGATTTCTACAGTACACAAAACTTAGAGAGTGCAGAGATTAACACTGATCATCATCAGTTATTGAGTGGATGGGTGCTGGCATTAGCTTCTCCCTAAGGGGTGGATGGCAGTTCCTCTTAGAAAGGGAAGAGTTGCTTGGCTGGCACTGCCCCTCAGTAAAGGAGGTATTTCCTTTCTTTTTCTCTTTTTAAGATACTTTCCAATCTACATATATAGTAGAATCTGTAAACAGCATTACATCCACTCCCCCCCCCCACCGAAATGCTTGGTGAAGTTATGCGCTTTATAGCAATTACTATTTAATTTCATTTTTTATCAGGGAACTAGGTGGGGTACAGTGGCAGGTGTGAGAAGGATTCAAACTGTGGATGGAAGGAGCTTCTTTTTGGTCCTTTGATATTGATGAATATGATAGCAATTGTCATGTTTCCTGTAGCAACACAATCAGCTGTGAAAGGTTTTTGGGACATTTTACTGGGTAGAATTATTATTCTCAGTATTCTGTAGAGTGGTTTTGCATTTTGCCTCAAACATTTATGCACCACAGGATAAGGCAGCACACTTGAAGCTTCCTTCCTATTCCATAACCCTGGTGAATAAAGACCAAATATGTATGTTTAGTGTCTGTAGAGAAGTAGCATTCCCTAGGGGGCCAATATTTTGGTTAGGTAGAGCTTAATTTATTTTGTGCTTCACTTTACAAACCCCTGAATAGACAGTGGTAGTTGCTGAGTTATCAGTTTGCATTAAGAAACGGTCTTCAGGGACCTCGCTGCAAGTGCCATTGTCCAGACATTTAACAAACCCTGACCTGTTTCCTACCTGGAGTGGTAAAGCCCATAACCTAGTGTCCAGGGGATGGGAAATATATTTATCCCAGAAAAACATGTTTGAGATAAAAATGATGAATTAGGACCACACCTGCAGTGTTCTATGTGCTACTGTAAATCTCAAAAAAAGTAGAGAGGTGTTTGAGGTTCCCCCCCTCAAAAAAAAAACATTGCAGTGACACTGGGGAAGGGGATGCCTAATCCCTCAGTGTTTCACTGAGGAATCCTCCGTGTTTTTTTTTTTTATGCAAATCCTGTTCAAAGAAAATGGTCCATACTGCCCCCACCGACCTTCCCACTCAGCACCCAAGCAATTACTTATCACTCAGGAGCCCAATGCCATAATCCTCTCTGGACCACTGACACATCACTCTTCAAAGCCGGACAGTGAACTTAAACAGGTTTGTGGTTAAATGCGTTTTTTTCTTTTTTTTTTTAAATCTTCTTTTTATTACTCAATTTTTAACTTATATACATAAAGGTCATCACCAGTTTTGATTCAGCATAATACATTTACAACTGGTCCTTTTATACAGGAAACTTTAGGGTCAATAACACTTCATCTTCAGTAAAATACAATATTTTTTTTAGCAACTTTTCTGCTCCCCAGTTGGGTTACAATCTGATTGTGTCTAATCATATGAGGCACTAAACATACAGACTTATATGCGCCTCCAGAATTCAGAATCTCAATCCTCCTCTTGAGTCCAATCGGGTGGGCCCACATCTCAGGCTCCATTAACATGTGGGCACCAACCACACGGGGGGGGGCCGGGGAAACCAGGCCCAAAACCCCTGGCTGATGGGATGTAGCCTCCGAGCTCAAGGTCGCCAGAAAGCTCCCAGGTGTATCCACCCTAAGGTACAAAGACAGGGTCCTTTAGCATGTAATATATATGCCAGCGTGCCCATCTCACAGAAAAGACCTCTACTCATTCATTTAGACTATGTGTTATTTTTTCAATGTTATAAATTTGTGTTTTGATTTCCCACCAATCATGTATTGATGGGACATTTGTTGTTAACCATTGCCTAGTTATTGCTTTTTTAGCCACTGTGAGGAGCAACAGAAGTAGATATCTGGTGTTTCGGCCCCGATAAGACCTAGGCAGGATAAGGAACAGGTACATCTCCAAGGTCAGTTGGAACTGCGGATCTATAAATTCCCACAGTTGAGCCTCTAATTAGTTTAAGAAAGTGGAGAGAACTGGGCATGCCCACATAATGTGGGTCAGGTTAGCTTCCGGTTTACCACAATGCCTCCAGCATTCCGCTGTTTTGTTTGGTGAGTAGTGTCTGGTGACTACCGGGGTTCTAAAGTAACGTATTAGTATTTTCCAGATGTACTCGCTCCATTAATATGAGCTAGTGACCCTGGATGAGTAGCTGCATGCCAATCTGTAGTCCGTTGTGGTGAGCTGGTATCCTGTCTCATCACACCACTGTGTGCGGATATTTTCGGTGAGAGCCTCACTTTGCGAATTAAGAGATTGGCAATATTAATATAGGGATATCAAGTGCTCCTGCTTCCCTGTCTTATTCAATTGAATTTGGCATTGGACTAGCGCCAGGTAGTTCTCTGGATTTCACAGTGATAGTGGTAAGCCTTCTACATAATGTCAGAGTTGTAGATATCGGTAGAAGTCTCTGTGTGGCAGATGGAATTTTGCCTGTATTTCCGCAGATGCCCAGATTCTGCTCTGTGCCATTATTTGTGGCAGGTATCTTAACCAGTGGTGTAAGTGGTGAACAAGAAGTACAGGAACTCAAACATTTGCACAGATGAAAAGCAGAATTAAGATCCTCGCTCTGAAGGATAACTCTCGAGACTGTAAGGGCCATTGGACTTTTTCTGCTGTCCACATCTATGTTTCTATATGTTTGTCAATTCCAGACACATCAGTATAGATACTGGTGCACCCAATCAGAGATGTCAAAATATTTCTAAAACAAATTAAATTGTTCTGCAAGTCAAATTGTGTGATGGAATCCACTGATCTCATGTCACAGGCCAAGAAACTGTCATTATGTTACTGGTGTAAGACTTTCATTTCAAATATCATTAGGAAAAAGTACAGGAACTCAGTTCCTGATGCAAAAAAGGTACAGGAACTGAGCTCCTGTTCGTTCCTGCTCACTTTCATCACTGATCTTAACCCAAGTCTGTTCCATGCCATAAACCCAGAGTCTAAGGTGTTTGGAGTGAAATCTGGTAGTGCTTGGATTGGACGTAGCAATGGTAGCTGTAGTGATAATCTATGTGCTTTTTTCAGTGCAAGTCATTTTTGGAATTGGTCTGCTAACCAAGGGTTAGCAATTTGGTGGGGTTTTTCCCCCCGGCTCCTGTCGATACAGTGCACGAAAGTACATTAGGTCATTCATTAATGTCCTCTCCATTTCCAACCAGTGTGGGCTTCTACTATTGTTTTGCCTGGCCATCATGTGGACTATGGTTACTGCCTGTTGATAGAGTTTTAGGTCTTGAAGTGCTAGGCCTCTGTCAGCTCGGGCAAGGGACAGCACCTTTAGGTGGACACGAGCTCTCCGGCCGGCCCATATAAAGTTCCGTATTAGGCTGTTTATTTCTTTAAAGGTCTTTAGTGGTATATATAAGGGAACATTTTGAAATAGATACAGTGGTCTGGGGAGAGTTATCATTCTAATTAGTTCTATTAGTCTCACCAGCTCAAAGGTAGGACAGACCAGGCCTGTAGGTCCTGTTTTAGTTGTGTAGTGAAAGGAGCATAGTTATATTTATAATAGTTTGACCCACCCTGAGGTATGTGTATTCCCAGATATTTCAGTTTTGCCAGGTTCCATCTTCCTGGTAAGATATCCCGGATATTCTGCATAGGGGCATAATGAAATGTAAGAATTTCTGTTTTAGTCAAGTTAAGTCTGTAACCTGACACAGATCCGTAGGCATCTAAAATGTGCCGAATCGCTGGTATAGATTGTTCAGGGTTTTGGAGGTACAAGAGTATGTCGTCAGCGTATAAGGCTATCCGATGTTCCGTGTCACCTATCCTAATTCCCTCAACCTGGTGGGATTCTCAGATTTGTTTTGATAAGGGTTCAATAATCGCAGTGAACAATAGCGGGGACAGTGGACAGCCCCAGCGAGTACCTCTTTTAAGCTGAAAATATTCAGAATGATGTCCATTCACCCTTACACACACCAAGGGGGCAGAATACATATTTTGTAAAGCTTAGATGAAAATAGGGGAGAACACGAATTTCTCCAAGATTAGATACAGAAAGGGCCAGGCCACTCTGTCAAAAGCCTTCTCGGCATCCAAACTTATTAGAACCGAGGGCGTCCCCATTCCCCGCATCTGTTTTACCAGATAGAGACAGCATTTGATGTTATCAGTAGTGGTGTGGGCCCTCACAAATCCCGTTTGGTCTTTGTGTATTAGGAGGGGAAGAACCTGGTCCATACGGTGGGCTAATATGCTCATAAAGAATTTATAATCTTGATTTAGCACCGAGATGGGTCTATATGATGCACATTCCTGAGGGTTTTTTCCTGGTTTAGGAATCACCGATATGGTTGCATAAGACCATGACTCAGGTGGGGGATCTCCTTCCAATATTGAATTAAAAACACAGAGGAGGGTGGGCGAGATCTGGGCTCTGGCAGATTTGTAAAATTCCCTTCCGTATCCATCAGGCCCTGGAGCTTTCAAGGATTTGGAGCTGGTTATGGCCTGTGCCACCTCGGTCATTACAATAGGTTCCATGAGTGAGTCTCTATGCTGCTCTGCGAGCATCAGTAGGGTGACTGCCTTTATGTATGATGTCAGGCTATCTGGGGGGGGCGAGTGGTCTTGGGGGTGTACAGGGTTCTATAGTATGCCGTGAAAGCCTCAGTGATATCATGTGTTTTTTAAAGGGGTTGACCTCCCATCAGATGCCTTATGGTAGCGATCGTTGCACCTTTCTTCTGTCTACAGGTTTGATACGAAAGCATTCATATAGCTTGTGGGCTGACCTCGTAATATCTTTGCTTCAGAAATGCGAGTGCTATTTCAGTTTGTTGTGCTAGTTTATCTAATGCTTGTTTGGTTTGTTGTATCTGGGGGAGGAGAGACTCATCGCCCTGTTGGTGTGTCTGTTGTAAAAAATGGAGCATTTCTTCAAGCTTGGCTCTGTACTCCATATGCTGCCTCTTCTTCTCCATCACGTATTTAATTACATGCCCTCTAAGGACTGCTTTAATTGTGTCCCAGTGTACCAACAGGGATGAGTCAGAGGCCGGGTTGTCTGCTACGATTTCAGTTAGTTTGTCTGAGATAAACTCTCTAAATTCTTTGGACCATAGGTGGTACAGATTTAGTCTCCATTGCGTGATTCTGGGTTGGACCCCCAAGTCCCACTGAATAATCAGAGGCACATGGTCTGAAATAGAGATGTCGCCCAGCTGAGCATCATGTACGACATTCAAATTTTTGACTTGGGTATAGGCATAGTCAATGCAGAAATAGGTGTGGTGGACCGGGGAGTAATAAGAGTAGTTTCTAGACTGTGGGTGTAATTTCCGCCATTTATCGCACCATCCCATTTCCGAGACAAATTTATTAAAACATTTCTGGGTAGTTGTTTGTTTCTGTGATTTCCCACTTGAGGAGTCAAGCCTCGGGTCCACAGTTAAGTTAAAATCACTGGCCATTAGGAGGGTACCTCTAGTAAACTGAACGACTGTGTCTAGCAGAGGCCATAGTTGTCAGACAGTAATGCCCTGTGGAAGGTATACATTAGCAAGGTTAATCTCCTCATTGTTAAGCTTTCCCTGAGTTAAGACCAGCCGGCACTCCAGATCAGACCACCTCAGGTCTGATTGATATGGGGTATATGAGGGGATTATAATGGCAACTCCTCTACTTCTGCCTCCCCAACAAGAGGCATAAAATGCTTGTCCTCTGCTTAGTTTAGCAAGTTTGGCATGTTCAACTGGGTTCATAAGGATTTCCCTGAAGGAAAACTATATCTGACTTGGTTCATCAGCTGTATGCTTTGACCTTTTAAATGGGGGGAGGCCAGGCCATTGATGTTTAGGGAAAGCAACTTTAACCTTGGTGTAAGCATCTCAACCTATGGTTGTGATGCTTGTGGCCTGGCACCCCCCCCCCGCTGGGTGCCCCTGAACCCCCATGAGGTTTGTAATGGCATTGACCAAGACAAGTTTGATGACCTTATTACAAAACCAACAATACAGACATTACAACAATTCATATTAACATACAACATAAGTCTATGACACCACCAAGTGACCACCGTGGCCATAGTAACATAAACAAAACAGTTGGTGCTTCCACTCATCTGGGCGATGTCCTGATCATTGGCAGGAACTTAAAGTCTTGCCAGGACAGCCCTAGTTCCTCCTTTGGGCCTTAGGTACCAAGGTACCTATAAGGAAAGGGTAGTTGGGGTTGGTGACGTAACCAGTGAGGCATTAAGCTCCCCCTGGGAGCTGTCCAGTATGAGAGATGTGCAAGCAGCGCTATGGGTGATTTAGTCCACCGTGTAGCGAACAGGTGACTATACCGACCTTTAAGTGCTTTCATCCTGACGTTGACTCCACATGTTCTAGGGGTGCCCAAGGGGATTGCTCGAGGGTGTCATCCCACACCTGGGGTGCTCTCCTTGGTCTCTCCCTCTCAAGTGAAACCTCAAGCCATGGATCTGGTTGGACTGCCGAGGGCAACACCATCAGCTACTGTGTGTCAGTCGTGTGCCATCAGTCTTATGCCACTCAGGCAGCATCCTGACATCTCACATACCCAATCCCCAGAACTGTAGGCCATGCCGGAGCCTCAGCGGGACCGATAAGGGAACCGGGTCCAGCTGCCGTCCGCACCAGGTCCCCAGGATACGTCTTATCAAGAAACACCAGGAGCAAACACTCCTAGCTAGCTCTCGACCCCCCCAACTGGACTTCATTATGCGAATAGTGCCCATTCCTCATATAGTGTTTCCCTTCTACTACCCCTCATCTTCCACCCTCCTCCCTTTCCTCTCCCAACCCTCCATCCCAGGTGTTTCTATGTATGCTTTAACACAGTTATTCTGATGCTGGAACTTTAATTTTCTCCTTCCCGTTCCCACTACTCACTCCCCCCCCCACTAACCCTTTTTCACCGTGTATCTGATGCATATTTCCGGAGGCATCCACCGTACTGCCTATCTGTAGGAGGTTCGCTGTGAGTGTTCAGACGCTGGGCCCCCACCCCTTCTCCCTCCTCAGCTGGGAATTGTTACTAAATAGGTTTCCTATTCCTCCCACATTGTCAAACCATCCTCGGGGGACACCGCCTCAACTGCAAGAAGGCCATTGGTATTTACCAAACATTGCCCTCTCACTACTGAAGTGAGTCTACATGAGAGAATTCACAGGACATGTGCGGCCAAGCTCACAAGCGTAGGTTCGCTCCCAACGGCAGAGCTCAGGCCTATCTGCGGCACAGCTCTACTCGTCGGCTTGCAGTGGTCCACACATCCCATGGAGTGTTTCCGCCATCATCAGTCTCCGGGCTATACGGGTTGCCTCCAGTTCCCTGGTGTAGGTCATTCATCCAGGTATACCTTAATCCCTAAGGTTCAAACATAGAATTTGACCACAGATAAGGACCGCTTGGCCCACCCAGTCTGCCCATTTCCCTACCTACTGGATAAGCTGCAGATCCTAGTTAACCAGCAGCCTACTTCTTTCTATCCCCACCCCCTAGAATGGCCTTATGACTGTCCCATGCATGCTTGAATTCCACCACTGTTTTTGACTCCACAACCTCCTCCGGAAGGCCATCCCATGCATCCACAACCCTCTCTGTGAAAAAATACTTCTTTAAATTACCTCTGAGCCACCCCCCATATCTTCAAATTGTGCCCCCTTGTTCTTGCACACCTCTTTTTTTGAAAAATGCTACCCTCTTGGACTTTGTTGAATCCATCAGGTTCAACATCACTGGGATAAACTTGTACCCCCCCGATCCCATCCCCTGCTCCCTCCGTCCTGCCTGTTCCCCCTCCAGTTTCTATATGCCTTTAACATGGGTATTGAGAACTTCCCATATTCATCCTTTGTGATCATCTATTGCTGTCATGCTTTTCCCCTCTAGATCCAGTCCTCCTCTCCACAGCACGCTGCATCCAGAGACGTGGACCGGTCGGCCCATGAAATCAAATCATTTAATTTAATTAAAGCTGTGGACCAGGAAGGAGACAAAGCGAGCACAGACCATTTATTGGACAGTAGGACGCCCACCTGACCCAGCCAGCCGACCACAGCCTATCTAACGGCATACCCCGGCTGACCGACTCGAGCAGGCCCCCACCCCACTGTCTAGGTCAGGACATCACGCAGCCCATCAGAGAAGAGGGCCAATTCAGCTAATGTGGGCAGGGGACGCTGAGCTGCAGGGCTCCCAGGATCAGGGGAACCAAAATCTGATGTTGCTAAGGTAGAGCGTACCACCTTCCCCTCCCATGTCACTTTTTCAAGCACCCAAGCTTTTCTTGAGAGCCTCTCATTCCTTATCTTTTCCCATGCCCCCAACAGCAATTATACATCTGGAATTGGCCGCCGCAATGTCCATGCCTATTCACCCACCCGCCCACCCTGACGCACGCCACAGCCCTGGGCCAAACAGGTCCGCACACTTACTTTCAAACCATAAGGCCTGGGTAGGCAGAGAACAGGGTTCCCATGCAGCAACCAGATGCGCAGTCACCAAGTTGCCCCATCCTTTAGGCCAAGACCTATTTAGCGGTTTACCACAGGCCATCAGCAAGAGGCGAGGTCGCAGTGGTCATCTGGCTACTAAAACCCAAATATTGTTTCCCACTGTCACAGGGCTGGGGGTAGCTAACTGATCAGTATGGACCCAAGGGCAGGGAAATATGTCCAGGCTTCATTACAGCACGGAAGCCCCCCACCCATAGTCCCTTCCCGCACCCTCCCAACTCTTCTCCAGTTCCCCCCTTCTCCCATTCCCCTCCTCAGCCATATATCCTTCTTAATCTAACTTTTCTAGGGCATTTACTACTTTTTGTAATAATAAAGTCCTGTGGGGCTTCCTACACTAACAAAAAGCCCTCCACAAGTACTTGCAGTTAGACATTCAGGTCGCTGTTTCCTGGGTGCTCAGTTCATGTTCAGGTGGGCTCTGGGAGCTGGATTTCAGCGTACTAACAATGGAGTGGATGGCCTCAATCCCCTGTCGCCTTCTTGCATCACGTTGTCCGACAGTCCATGCTTTCTGGGCCAGTTTTGTTGCGATTGGACACCACCAGGTGCATGTTGCTGCAGGACCTCTATTTTTCTAGCTCAAAACTCCGTGATTGCTGCAGCTGTGGGTTCAAACAGGATAGGGCCTTCTTTAAAACGGACCATCAGTTGTGCAGGGTACAAAGTTCAGAACTGGACTCCTGCCCCTTTAAGTGCTTTCATTACCGGAAAATACGTTTTCCTACACGCCATTACTTCAGGTGCAAAATCATTCTCGAAAAAAAGCCTGTGATTCTGGTAATGCACCGTGCCTTGTTTCCACGCCATATGCAGGACCGTTTCCTTCTCCTGATGTCGGAGGAATTTAATAAGGACAGCGCAAGGACGAGCACCTGCTGGGGGCTTGGGTCCCAATGTACAATGAACTCGCTCCATTTCCAAGGTAATACTTTCAGGCAGGGTAAGAATTTCTCTGAACATGTTCTGCATAAAAGGGATAAATTCAGCACTTTCTGTACCCTCCGGAAGCCCCGACAGTCGGATATTGTTTCGGCGACTTCTGCACTCAGCATCCTCAGCTCGCTCTTGTAAGCCTTGATTTGGGTGTGCAGTTGGGTGATGGCTCTCTCAGCTTCATCCACTCTCTTATCCGTCACCGTTAACTGTTCCTCAAATCCCTCCTGTCTCTTTTCCATTTTATTGAGGTCAGTTTGAAGTGCTGCTGCTGTCGCTCTCATTTCTTTCCTGAAGTCACATATTTCGGTGAGCATTTGTGTCATTTGACACTGCAGAATTGTATGGGGTACTTGTTCAGCCAGAGATGTACTGTGGCTGGAGGCCGACGAGGCCCGCTCGTCTCCGCTCTCGGAGTCTTCGTCCTGGGATCTACCTCCATCTGTACGTCTCGGGGACCCTTTTTTGTCTGCTCCTCTCTTTCCAGGCATCTTAGGACCTCTGGAGTGTTTCACTGGTACTTTTTGTAGGGTTTTAGCAGTAATAAACAAGGTTTTTAGTGATATCCCAGGAGAAGCTTCACGCTGTATGCTGCCATTCCGTTCATGACATCACTGGAAGTCCGCTCCCAAATGTATTTCAATTCGGTTTTGAACTTAGTGGCATAATTGTTTTTGGTAAGGATAACATCAGCCCCAGTGTGTATCCCAGAAGGTGGATGCTGCAACACTAAAGAACCACACTGATCCTCCAATTTGTCTTCATCCTGCATGAAGAGGAACCGAAGGACAAGAGATTTGTGTAGTGGGCAAGAACAAAGTGTGTAGAGAGCTCCTTGCTGTTCAAGAACCCTTGTGAGTGGAGACCAAAGATGTATGTGTAGTGTCTGTGGATAAGTAGCATTCCCTAGGGGGCTAATGTTTTGGTTGGGTAGAGTTTAATAATTTATTTTCTGCTTCACTCTATGTATCCCTGAGTGGACAGTGGTAGTTGTTCAATCTGTTTGCATTAAGTAGCAGCCTTTAGGGACCTCGCTGTAAGTGCCATAGTCCAGACCTTTAACAAACCCTGGCTTGTTTCCTACCTCAAGTGGTAAAGCCCATAACCCAATGTCCAGGGAACGGAACACATTCATCCCACTTACAGTTGCCTGAATAAACGGTTTAGGAGAAAAATGATGAATCAGGACCACACCACCAGTGTACTACAGTATATGCTACTGTACATCTCAAAAAAGAGAGGGGTGTTTGAAGTGGATAAGGGAGGAAAACCATTTTATGGCACTATATGCCTGGTACTGTAATTGCTGGGGCCATATTTTCTCATTTCATATAGAAGATGGGCACCTGGCACATTTAGAGCCTCTGCAGAAGCAAATATTTGGAAACTGGTGTTCTCAATTAAACACATTTGCATCCCATGCAGTCTAAAAGGGATTCTATAAATCCTTTAATTTCAAAGCGCTGGGTTGTAAACAAGAATTTTTGTCAGTTCCAGACAATCCACAACCAAATTCTGGAAATCCCATGGAATTTGTGCATTATATTTTCCTGTAAAACAAGAAAACAATTAACCAAGGTTAACATGAGTGACTCTGTTGAAAGGAATAAAGTGAGTCCGAGCTACCTGCAAGATTTCCTGCATCCTTACTGCCCCCTCCAACTGCTCCTCTCAGCCAACGAGGGATTGCTGGAGATTCCCAGGGTACAGTTAAAAACTTCTGGGTCACAGGCATTTTTGTTTGCAGCCCCAACCCTGTGGAAGTCTCTACCTTGTCGGATACGAGAGTATTTGACAGTGGAGAGCTTCAAAACTGCATTAAAAACATTTATTTGGGCTTGCCTTTGGAGAAATTTAATTTTATGTTCGACTACCGTATTAGTGCTTTAATCATATTGATTGGATGAATGATTTTTAGAATTTATATTGTTTTATTGTATAGATTGTACAGCACTTTGGTACACTGTGAACGGTGCTTTATAAATAAAGGTATTATTTTTATAGCACATTAGACTGCAAGCTGTAAAAAGTAATTAACAGTGAATTCCACAGGGGACTTTACAGAGGCAGAATATAGTAATTTTTTTTACATAATGCTTTACAGAGTTCAAAGCACTATACTTAATACAGTACAATGGAAAACAGAAACATAGACTTTGACGGCAGATAAGTACTGCTTGGCCCACCTAGTTTGCCCATTTCCCTACCTAGAGGATAAGCTGCAGATCCTATATAACCAACACCCTATTTCTTCCTACACCCCCCACCAAAATTGCCTTATGTCTGTTCCATGCATTCTTGAATTCTCCCCCAGTTTTAGACCCCACAACCTCCTCAGGAAGGCTGCTCCATGTGTCCACCACCCTATGTGAAAAAATACTTCCTCACATTGTCCCTGAGCCATCCCCCCTCTATCTTAAAATTGTGTCCCCTTGTTCTTGCGCATCTCTTTTTCTGAAAGATGCTACCCTCTTGGACTTTGTTGATTCCACTGAGGTACTTAAAATGTTTTTATCATGTCCCTCTTTTCCTCAAGGGTATACATATTAAGCTCCTTTAGTCTTTCCTCATATGGCTTCTCTTGCAGACCCTGCACCATTTTCGTTGCCCTCCTCTGAACTGCCTCCATCCTGTCTATGTCCTTGCGGAGATGGGGTCTCCAGAATTACAGGCAGTACTCCAGATGGGGTCTCCCCAACTGTCTGTACAGGGGGATAACAACTTCCTGTTTTCTGCTGGTGATGCCTCTCCCTATGCATCCCAGTATCCCCCAAGCCCTCCCTACCGCCTTCTCACATTGCTTGCCAACATTAAGGTGATCCGATATGATTACCCTCAGGTCCCTTTCCATTTTTGTTGTTGTTACTACCTCCCCCCCATTGTGTAATTTTCCCCTAGGTTTTTGTTTCCCAGGTGTATTATTTTGCACTTCTTTGCGTTGAATCCAAGCTGCCATAGTTCTGACCATGTCTCCAACCTTGCCAAGTCCCTTCTCACCCTTTCCATGCCTCCCTGTGTATCAACCATGTTGCAGATCTTTGTGTCATCTGCAAAGAGGCATCCTTTTCCTTCCAGTCCCTCTGCAATCTCACTTATAAAGACATTAAAAAGGACTGGACCCAGTAGTGAACCCTGCGGTACCCCCCTAGTAACCCCTCTTTCTTCAGAGTGCACTCCATTTACAATTACTTTCTGTGTCCTGTTGTACAGCCAATTTTTTAACCAGGCTACCACCCTGGGACCAACTCCAGGCTGGTTAATTTGACTATAATCTTTGTGGGACTCGTCAAATGCCTTGCCAAAGTCTAGGTAGGCCATTTCCACAGCCCCTCCCTGGTCTACTACTTTGGTCACCCAGTCAAAGAAATCAATTAGATTCATCTGACATGACCTTCCCGCTGTGAACCCATGCTGCCTTGGGTCCTGTGCCCCACTGGCCTCTAGGTACTCAACAATTCTTTCCTTCAGAAGTGATTCCATCACTTTCCCTATCACAGAGGTCAAACTGAGAGGTCTGTAGTTTCCTGCCTCTGCCTTGGTCCCACTTCTGTGAAAGGGAATCACATCTGCCTTCCTCCAGTCCTCAGGTGCCACACTATCCTCCCATGATTTGTTAAAAGGGGCAGTCAGTGGTGTCACTAGTTCTCTGCTTAATTCTTTTAGAATTCTGGGGTGAATTCCATCTGGCCCCATTGCTTTGTCCACCTTCAGTTTTAGGAGTACTTTCAGAACCCTTTCTTCTGTGAAAGGACTGGGATCAACCCCCTTATCTAGAGTGCTTCTATTAATTGGATTAGGCACCTCCTCTTTTGTGAATACTGAACAGAAGTACTCATTCAGTATCTCTGCTTTTTCACTGTCCCTCTCTGTCCACTGACCGTCCATTCTAGTCAGCCTCACTACTCGTCCCTTTGTCTTTGTACGCTCCTTGATATACCTATAAAAGATTTTATCCCCCTTCTTAACGGACTTGGTTATCTTTTCCTCAGTTTGGGTCTTTGCTATTCTGACTACCCTCCCTGCTTCCTTCTGCCTTAACTGGTACAGTTCTCTGTCCTGCTCCTTCTGTGTTTCCTTATACTTCCTAAATGCCGTCTTTTTCTCCCTAACCTTCACGGTCACCTCTTGAGAACCATAGTGGCTTTTTCTTTCATTTTGATTTATTTACTTCACACAAAGACTTGTTGCCCCTGTGATGGCAGTTTTGATATTTACCCATTGTTGCTCCACCCCTCCTTCTAGCCTGTTTGCTAGTGCTTTTCTAAGGCACTCTCCCATCGTGCCAAAGTCAGCCCTCCTGAAGGCCCTCACTTTTGAATGGCTTGACTCTGTAGCTGAGTTTATTATGAAACACACTGGTGGTCACTTGTTCCCAAATGGCTACCCACTTCTAGATCTGAGATCCTCTCACTGTCCCCATTTGACAGTACAAGGTCTAAGATTGCTGCCTCATGAGTAGGTTCCAAAACTAGCTGTCTGAAGCATGCCACCTGAAGGGCATCGAGAATGGCCCTGATTTTGGATGTGGCTGCAGCAAAGGTGCTCCAGTTGACAACCGGCATATTAAGGTCCCCCGTCAACAGTATCTCCCCTTTCTCTGCCATCCTAAGTATGCCTTCTATCATATCCTTGTCCATTCCCTCCCCTTCCCGACATGGGGGTCTGTATATAACCCCTGTGTGGATTGTGGTGCCATTTCCAGTCTCTAAGGTGACCCACAGTGCCTCCTCTCCTCTCCTCCCTGTTTACTCTTTTGTTCAGTTGTTTTTATCCCTTCCCTTACATAGAGAATTACTCCGCCCACTCTTCTCCCCTCCCTGTCTCTCCTGTAGCAATGGAGCAGTAAAAAACTTAATGAGCATCAAAAGCAATATGATACAGGTAATTTGATGCCTTTTTTAATGCAAAAACTGTTAGCCATGATTTCTGCAGTACACAAAACTTAAGAGGCATAGAGATTGACAGTGTCCATCTTCAGTTATAGAGTGATGGGTGCTGGCAGTAGCTTCTCCCTAAGGAGGTGCCGGTCAGTTTCCCTTAGTAAGGGTAGAGTTGCTTGGCTGGCACTGCCCCCTCAGTAAAGGTAGTAGTTCCTTCTTTTTTCCCCTTTTTATGGTACTTTCTGATCTGCATATACAGTAGAATCCTGTAAACAACATTAAATCCATTTTTCCCCAAAATGACTGGTGATATTATGCGCTTTATAGTAATTACCGTACTACTTCATTTTTTTCAATCAGGAAACTAGACATAGTATAGTGACAGGTGTAATACAGGCACATAAACTGTGGATGGGAGAAGGTTCTTTTTGTTCCTTTGGTATTGATGAATATTATGGTAATGGTTTTGTTTCCTATAGTGACAAAATCAGCTGTGAAAAGTTTTGGACATTTTACTGGGTAGAATTATTCTTCTCAATATCCTGTAGAGTGGTTTTGCATTTTGCCTCATAAATTTTTATGTACCACAGAATAAGACAGCAAATTTGAAGCTCCTGCTATTCAAGAACCCTGTGAATAGAGACCAGATATGCAAGTGTAGTGTCTGTAGGTAAGTAGCATTCCCTGGGGGTAATGTTTTGTTTGTGTAGAGTTTAATAATTTATTCGGTGCTTCACCAACTTTTCCTGAGTAAACAGTGGTAGCTGCGAGTTATCTGTTTGCATTAAGTAGCAGCCTTCAGGGACCCCGCTGTAAGTACCATTGTCCAAACGTTTAACAATCCCTGGCCTGTTTCCTTCCTGAAGTGGTAAAGCCCATAAACTGATATACAGGGGATGGGACACATTCATCCCACTTACAGCTGCCTAGAAAAACATGTTTAGATAAAAATGCTGAATTAGGATTTCCACTATACTATATGCTACTGTACATCTCAAAAAAGTAGAGAGGTCTTTACCCAGAAACGTAGCAGTGACATTGGGGATGCCCAATGCCCCAGTGTCTCGCTGAGGAATCCTCCATGCCTTTTTTTTTTAATGTAAATCCTGTAAAAAGAAAACAGTCCATTTATGTCTTTTGTGGCCGAAAATGCCCCCACCCAACCTTCCCACTTAACGCACACCCCCAAAGCAATTACTTACCGATCGGGAGTCCAACACCATAATTCGCTCTGGACCACAGACACATCTTCACTCTTCAAAGCTGAACCATGATCTGAAGAAACAGGTATGCTATTCAATGTATTTTAATGGGGTTTTGAACTTGGTGGCAAATTGTTTTTTTTTGGTGATAGCCTCAGTGTATATCCCAGAAGATGGATGCTGCAACACTAAAGCACCATACTGATCCTCCAATTGTCTTCATCCTGTGACAGGAGGAACTGTAGGACAACAGATCTGTGTACCGGACAAGAACAAATTGTGTGGCGGGCTCCTTGCTACTCAAGAACCCTGGTAACTAGAGACCAAAGATTTATGTTTAGTGTCTGTAGATAAGTAGCATTCCCTAGGGGGAGCTAATGTTTTGGTTGGGTATAGTTTTATAATTTGCTTTGTGCTTCACTCTGTGTGTCCTTGACTGGACGCTGGTAGTTGATCAGTTATCTGTTTGCATTAAGTAGCAGCCTTTAGGGACCTCACTGTAAGTGCCATGCTCCAGACATTTAACAAACGCTGGCCTGTTCTCTACCTGGAGTAGTAAAGCCCATAATCCGGTATCCAAGGGATGGGACACATATTCATTTCACTTACAGTTGCCTGGAAAAACAAGTTTAGGATAAAAATGATGAAATAGGACCACACCCCCAATGTACTACAATATATGCTACTGTACATCTCAAAAAATGAGAGGTGTTTGAAGTGGGCAAGCGTATGGGAGGGAAACCCTTTTAAGTCAGTATATGTCTGGTACTGTAATTGGTGGGGCTGTATTTTCTCATTTCATGTAGAAGATGGGCACGTGGCACATTTAGAGCCTCTGCAGAGGCAAATATTTTAAAAACTGATGTGTACAGGTGAACTCAGCGTTCCTAATGAAACGTATTTGCATCCCATGCAATCTTCAAGGGATTCTGTAAATTCTTTCATTTCAAAGCATTTTGCTGTAAATAGGAGTTTTTGTCAGTTCCAGAAAATCCATGACCAAATTCTGGAAATCCCACAGAATGCGTGCATTATTAGTTTCTGTAAAACAAGAAAACAATTAGCCAAGGTAAACATTAGTGACTCTGTTGAAAGGAATGAAGTGATAGCACTTTTTGACAGTAAAATGCAAGCTGTAAAAAGTAATTAACAGGGGATTTTATAAAGACAGAAAATAGTAAAATGTGTTTATAAAATGCCTTACACAGTCTTCAAAGCACTGTACTTAATACAGTACAATGGAACACAAAGCAGTCAAAAAACAAGCATTTGTCAATGCCGAATGTTTGCTTGCTGGCATTGGTAGTGTAGGAGTTAGAGAGCTGCATAATAGGAATGGCAGTGACGTATTGAACTGAAGCCAACCCCACCACCACCACCCTGCAGAGACTGACAGGCATTGGGGTGTTCCTTTGGGTCATCAGGCATAACGGCCATGCCATTTCACCACACCCTACCCTGCAGACACTGACAAGTGTCATGGTGTGCCTTGGGGTCTTTGGCCCTTATGCTCACCTCATTCCATCAGGAAAATAGGAAATATGGTGAGATGGGTTCTGTATAGGAGAATGGAGTGAACTTTGGGGCCAAAGAGTCCAAGGCACACCTCAATGCTTCTCACTGGCTGCAGGGTATGGAATAGTATGAGCATTAAAGATGAGAATCCCAAGTCACACCCCTGATGCCTGTCAGTCTCTACAGGCTGGGGCATTATGGTCAGAAACCCTACTGCCTCAGGCGTTCGTTGGCATTTTCACTCCAAATTTTCAACATGTTTTTTTTGTGACCCCCACCTTATGAACAGTGGCAATATCAGTTTGTTAGCCGAAAGCTGATTTCGCACAGCGACTACACCATTTGGCACCACAGGTGCGAAAACACATTTCGAACAGGATGTGAAAAATGACAGCTGTACTGTTCATGGGGAGGTACAAAAAATGGCAGTGTTGAAATTCTGCAGTGAAAATATTAAAGAAACGGTGAAGTCACGAGTATGCGTAGAAAATGAGCAATGCACAGCCGTAATGCAATTAGTTTGGGGAATTTTTTACAGCAGATTGTCAACACAGGGATTTTGGAACCTCCGCTGATGAACAGTGTCACTATGATTTTCTTAATCTGTCCTGAACAGTGATTTCCCACAGCGACCATGCATTTCTACGCTGGAAGTGCAAAAACACATTTTGGCCATGGTGTGAAAAATGACAGCAGTACTATTCATAAGGAAGTGTGGTAAAATGCCAGTGGTGAAAATCTGGACTGGAAATATTAGAAATCCATGAAGTTACGGGGGTGCGTGGAAACTGCACAATGGTCACTTGTAACACAGTCATTTTATGGACTTTTTTCACCAAATTTTTAACATAGCCATTTTGACACCTCTGCTCATGAACAGTGTCATTGTGATTTTCTTAATCTGTCCCGAACATTGATTTCACACACTGACTGTGCCATTGTGTGCTACATGGGTGGAAACACATTTTGGACGAGATGTGAAAATTGACAGTTGTACTGCTCATAACGAGGTGTGGTACAATGGCAATGTTGAAAATCTAGAGTGAAAATATTGAAAATTCGTGAACTTACCAGCGTGCGTAAGAACGGCGCAATGCATGCTCGTAAAACAGTCATTTTTGGGAATTTTTCACCAAATTTTAACCATAGCCATTTTAACACCTCTGCTCGTGAACAGTGCCACTGTGATTTTCTTAATCTGTCCCACACATTGATTTCGCACACCGACTGCGCCATTGTGCGCTACATGCATGGAAACACATTTTGGGAGAGATGTTAGAAATGACAGCTGTACTGCTCATAAGGAGGTGTGGTAAAATGGCAATGTTGAAAATTTGGAGTGGACATATTGAAAATTCACGAACTTCATTTGAGTGTGCTGAAACAGCGCAACACATGTCAGAAATAGTCATTTTTGGAATCATTTTCATTAACTTCAACATAGGGTTTTTAGAACCCACCATGAACTGTGACACTGTCTTTCCTAAAATCGGTCCCCAAAGTTGGTTCAGCGCAGTGACCGTGAAATCACCTTTCCGGGGTCGATTAACACCGTGACAGTGACAGAATTCATGAGGTGGGGTCACAAAAACCCCATGTTGAAAATTTGGTGAAAAATTCCCCAAAATGCCTGAGATATGCACTAAAGTTGGAAAAACCTTATTTATTCCATTATACAGCTTACCGGCATTTTCTCAGTTCGCAATCGGCTTTGAAGAGTGCAGATGTGTTCGAGGTCCACCGAAGATCATTGCACCGAGCTCCAGAGGTAAGTATGGGGTGAGATGGGGGTGTGGGGAGGCAGAGTGCGCAGAGGGTGGGTGCAGGTGGGGGGAATGGGGTCAGGACAATTAGTGAGGGAAGGCTTTTTCTTTGCTTTTTTAGGAAGATGACGTGGGACTTGTGCCACGCTGGGGTGGGCTCCCAGCATGGCAGCTGGAAGGCTGTTTGGGGGGGCCGTGGAGCCAATGGGGGATTGGGCACTCCCATCGGTCTTAGGAACTGTTGCCATGCTAGGGTGGGCTCCCAGCTTGGTACCCGATAGTCTCTTGGGGGGGGGAGACAGTGGAGACAATGTGGGATTGCGCACCCCTGTCAGCCATACAGACTGCTGCTACGCTGTGGTGGGCTCCAAGCGTGGCACCTGGAACTCTGTTGGGGGGGCGCTGCACAGCCGACAGGGGATTGGGCACCCCCATCGGCTATACAGTGTGTGCGTGGGGGGAGAGCACATAAGCACGCAATAAGCATGTGTGTGTGTGTGTGTGTGTGTGTGTTGGAGGCGCGTATGAGCATGTGATATCTTATCGCTGCTCACTGAAGCATAGCTCTCCCTTTCAACTGTACAGCACTGCATTTTCAGATCATGGCACTATGTTTCTTGCACATGCGTGCAAGCAAACATAATTAGTGAGCATCAAAGGCAATATGATGTAGGGAATTTGACACTTTTTTTTTTTTAAATGCAAAAACTTTCAGCCATGATTTCTGCAGTACAGATCAACTTCCTGGTAAAATAAAGATTGATTTTATTTATTTTTTTCACCAGGAAAGGCACACTTAGCTGTAGCATCTTAATTCTACATGAATCTGGTATGTGTGTGGTGCAACGTGAACCTTCTTTTTTACATACAGGGGGATGTGGACCAGGATAGAGGGTAACATCCCCTACCCTTATAACAAATTCCATGGGATCTTTAACATTCACAACCTGTAGAAAAAGCCAGGAGGAACCTTAGTTTCGCTGTCTCATCCGGATGTAGCTAGGTTACTGGTGATGTTACGGGTTACTACCCCTGCCTTTTGGGTTTAAACAAGGTCAAGGGGCCTGGGTTCATTAAATAGCAGGTTAGCAGGTTGATATCCATAAGATTTAAATAGCATGGTACCTCCACCCAGAGAAAGGTTTAGGTGGACCTGGTATAAGAATAGTACCATACCTTAGGATGCAGTACCTATCCACCTGCCGATAGGAACAGCTCACCCATTACTCAACATAGTACAAATAGCATTTCTTGCCCAAGACAGGTGTGCTTAAGTGTCTGGTTCAGATGAGCCACCACTAAGGGCCTCCTGATTCAGTCAGGAGGACTAATACACTTACTTGGTCAGCAGCAGCTGATTTCTTTGATGTGCGATGGCAGGCAGCCTTAAAGGTAAGCCTCCATGGGGGTTACAGTAAGGATGGTACTTCAACAATACTCTGACAGCCAGAGCATCAGCTCAGGAGTTCCCCAAGGATCTGTTTTGGGCCCTTAACTATTTAGCCTCTTCTTTAACCACCTTCCACAAGCGTGCCGAGACAGAATCCTCCTATACATGGACGACACTGTCCTATACACTAGTCACCTTGACACCACTACTCTAGAGTAACAAATGCAGTGTAACTTCAAGGCTGTAGAAAACCATGTTGTTTGCCTCTACACTCAACAAAAACAAGTCATCATAACTAGCTACACGAAACAAAATGAAATTCTTGAGCAGGTTCAAAATTTCAAATATCTTGGCATTACCTTGGATAGCTCCCTCTCTTACTCACTACATATTGACCAGGTTGCCAGATCCACAAACAGGAAAATCCGGCGACTGTACAGGCATAGGCACTGCCTTACTGAAGAAGCCCTTAAACTCGTTATACATAGCTCAGTCTTTTCTGTAATATAGTACAGTTTAGTCAGCTACAGTGCAGCCTCTGACACATCCTTAAAAAGGATTGCATTAACACAAAATAAAGCCTGCAGGCTAGACCTAGGCGCTACGTGCCTCACCCACACCTGGGACATTTATTTGCTCTCGGGTTGGTTAGACCTGGAAACTAGAATTCGATACCAGTCATGTCTTCTAGCCAAAAAGGCCATTTTAAGTCAGGCCCCAGTTGGGGCTGTCCATGCTTAGCTGCCAGACTGGCCAGAGGGGCAAATAATCCCATTAAGGTCCCTTTCCGCTGAACCTCACAAAGTCTGCGATACTTCAGATTCCGTGTTCCAAACTGGCTCAATTCCCTCCCAAGTGACCTTCTCACTGAGTCTAAACTTGGACCTTTCACATCTAAACTCTACTCACACCTCACTAGTCAAATGAAGTGTACCTGTTTTCGCTAATCAGTTAAAATGACCCAGGTTATGTACTGTTTATTATAGCACTTTTCCTCCCCCCACCCTAGTACTGATTATCATAGCACTTATTCTTCTTCCCACTTGCTACTTCATAACCACCTCCCCTCATCTTTAACAATCCTACTTACCCCCTACTAAACCCTCCTCACTGCTTTGCTCCTACCTTAACAACTTCCTACCTGGCCTCCTACCCCACTTCCTCCCTCCCACCCCACCTGGACAAAGGTAACTAACTATACTGGTTTCCTGCATTTGATTCTATAAACTTCCCTGCCTTCAAATAACTGTATATATTTCTTAAATAAGATACCCGCTCCTATCCACACAGCCGTATTGTACATCCTGTTTTATTTTTATTGTAAATTTACTTATGTTTTTTGGCATGTGCTGCTAAGTTTGACCTACTGGTATCTCTACATTTATGTGATGTTTCTGTCTGTTCATAACATGGAACCTCTGTAAATAAGCTTCTAGCTCAAAGATTGAAATCCAAGACTGTAATTAATAAGTAAATAACTAAATGCAGCACCTCCATAGTGCTGCACAACAGTGTCCATAAAATCAAATGTTTGTTTCCTTCCTTGTTTCTATTATGATCAAAGTCAGGCACTGTTTTTCAGTTCTGCCTTCAGATTGCATTAGATGCGGAGACATGAGTTGAAAATGAGTGGATGAACTCAGTTTCCATTTCTGGTTAGTGACGTCTTTACAAACCTGCAGCCATACTATTGGTTGCATCACTAACTCTGCATGTAGATAGCATGAGTGAGCAGCGAGCCTCTGAAGAATGCTTGAGGTTGATGCATCCAGCAGACCTGTGTTTGATTCCCAGAATCTCCACTTGCATTCTGTGCGACTCTAAGCAAGTCACCTAACCACCCCAGTGCTCCAGGGTTGCCCCTGAAAACAGGCGCTTCTGCCTAGTGGGCCTTACCTGAAATATAGAAACTGTCAGCAGATAAGGACCACTAGGCCCATCTATTCTGCCCATAAGCCCTATACTTGTTTGTGTTCTTTGATCCTAACTGGTCAGTGACTTTTCACCACTCTGCCCCACCTCCAAGGTTCCCTTTTGCCTATTCCATGCATGTTTAAATCCCTCCACTATGCTTGCTCCCACCACCACCTCCTGTGGCAGACTATTCCATGGGTCCACCACCCTTTCTGTGAATAACTTACTCACATTTCCCCTTAATCTGCCACCTACCAATTTCATATCATGCCCCCTTGTTCTTGTACTGCCCCTATATTGGAAGATATCCCCCCACACCTTGTTTATGCCCTTAAGGTACATGAATGTTTCTATCATGCCCCCCCCCCTTTTCCTCCTCCACCAGGTTGCCAAATAATAAAATAAATACATTTGGACATTAGTCACCAGGGAAACAAGCCCAGCACGGATACTGTGTATATAATTTACTGGCCCCCACATTGGATAACTGTGGCACCCTATACCACCAATGCTAAATTATTTTATTTATGCTGGGCCACTAGCCCAGAAGAGTCCCCACTAGCCCACCTGGGCCACTACATTTAATTACTGACCACTAGGCATCTAGAGTGGATAAGTGGTTTCTGCAGAGCCCCTCCCTCCACAATATTCTTGTCTGATATTTTTCAGTTAATTTTTTTTTCTTTCACTATATTTCTAGCTTACTGTCTTGTCTTATCTGTAACTTCTTATACAACAGTCCCTTTTTCTTGACTCTTATACTGCCATATACCCTTTCTGTATCTCTGCTCTCTGTCACAGAGACAGAATTTGACGGCAAATAAGGACCACTTGGCCCACCTAGTCTGTCTACTCTCACTACTGTATTTTCTCCATATTAACTTATTTTTCTCATTATTTCAACAGGTCTGACAGGATGCCGACTCTTTCCCATTAGATAAGTATTATTCTGTTTAACCTGACCTATTCTTCCTATTTACTCCCTAAGAACTAAGGATCCTTTGTGACCACTTTCCTATATTTTTATTTTACAGGTTTGATGGAAGTCATCGCTTCAAGACTCCAACCTCTTGCTCCCTAGTAGTCAGGTAAGAGACCCTCAACATATTACCTAGATGCCACCTAACATAGACCATAAGAGTGTAAGTGGGTCTGTAGTCCTCTGCTATCACATTGGAACCTACTCATTTCAGGGTCCTAGCCCTGCTATTCAAGCAAAATATTTAAGCAAGTTCACTTTTTGAATTCCTTTCAGGAACTTGAAGGTTTCTATCATATCTCCCCTCTCCCTTGTAGTCTCCAACAAGTACATGTTCAATGCCTCGTAGGACCTGGCCTGTTAGCCCTGAATAATATTTGTTACCTTGCCCTGCACCATCTCCAGCCTGTCACTAGCTTTCCTGAGGTAAGGACATCAGAACAGTGTGCAGCACTACAGGTAAGGCTGTACTAAGGATACATATAGGGGAAGCATTACCTCTTTCCTCCTATCAGTACCCCTCTTGATACATCACAGTATCCCATTTGCATTGCTATATGCCTTGTTGCATTAACACAGTTTGAGAGGGTCACTGATGATAACTCCAAGGTCCCATTCCTCAGCTGTAGTTTTAAGTCTCACCCCACCCATCCAGTACTCTGTCCTGGGATTCTTGTTTTCTAGGTGCATTACCTTGCACTTTCTGTCATTGACTTTCAACTGCCAAATCTTAGAATACCACACTAGCTTTTGTAAGTCACTGCATTTTCTTCATCTCCATCCGCCCTTCCATGGAGCTTAGTGACATCTGCGAAGATACACAACCCGATCTTAATTTCCTCACCATTGTTGCTGATGAACATATTGAAGTAGACTGGACCGAGGACAGATCCCTGTGGCTCCCTGCACATGACCTTCCTCTCTTCTGATTTGACAACCATCCTTTGCTGCCTCCCCTTTAGCCAGTTAACTGCCCAGTTTACTATGACCTTAGCCATACCCAGATCCTAAATCTTCAGCAGGCATCTGTGAAGCATCAAGTCAGCAGCACTGCTAAAGTCAGAGAACAGCCAATTCACAGCATGGCTCCTATCCAGTTCCCTCATCATCCAGTCAAAGAAAACTATCAGATTAGACTGACAAGCTGCCCCTGTCATGAATCTTTGCTAGTTACTATCCTGGAGATCACTGCTCTCCAAACAGATCACGAGGTACTCTTTGACCAGTGACTCAATTAAATTTTTATTTAACCAGCAAAATACACCATTGAGCAAGCTCATTTACAAGGTGGTCCTGGGAGGGCACAAAGGTTACATGCAAGGTGAAGAACATAAATTCACAGTCGGAGCAAACAATAACAAAGGTTCAAAAAAGGAAAACAGAATGTTGGAGACAAAGTAATTTGCACAACATATGCCAACTCTGACTTACATGAAGGAAGCTCTAATTCAAGCTATACAGCTAAATAAATAGACAACTAAATAAGGTGCAAATAGGGTACAGGTGCATAAGTGCTCAAAACCCCAAGAAGGGTCAACCAGAGACCAGAAGATAAGGGGTAAGGTAGGAATATAGGGAAGGCATACATAGACAGGAGTCAAAGGACCATAGGGACAGAATATATAGGAGGCTTATAGGAGGGGAGCAGGGATTAGAGAGAGGGGATGCAACATCGGTGTGAGGAGAAGGAGAAGGGACAGCAAGAGGGTGCGAGTGGGTGGGGATATCAAGGGAGACAGCTAATAGGAAGTAAAGGTGAAGGAGGTCCACTAGTGGGGCTATGAGGGGATGGTGGTGGGTGGATATGGGAGGGGGGTGAAAGAGGTAGCATAAGTCTAAGTAAGGTATCATATATTAGAGAGAATAAACTAAAAGTTCATATCATTTGCTGATAGGGTTAGAGATGGCAGTTAAACATCTCCTTTAAAGAGCAACTAAGGAGAGATTTAAAGGCAGACATCCCAATTAAGTATGAATGTTTTAATGACTTTTTCAGGTTATTCCCTAAGGAGGGGAGAGCATAGCTTACAGCTGAGGCACCATGGCATGTTATTTTAGGAATGTCGAAGAGCATATATGTATATCTTCTGAGAGAATAAACCCCAGGGGTGTGGTTAAAAAGGTTGGCAATGTAGTTAGGGGGCTTGCTTGTGATGGCTGTACACACCTACAGCAATGCATTTCTCCACCTCCCGGTGTTAAGGGAGGATCAGCCTGAGTGCAGAAAGAACAGTGCAGAGTGTTATATGGGGTGTTGGTAATAAATCTTATCGCTCTGTGATACAGGGAGTCTAGTTTGGATAGGGCAGATTTGGGGCAGTGGCTATAAAGAATATCAGCATAGTCCAGAATAGAGAGGAATGTAGTTTGAACCAATTTAAGCTTTGCATCATAGTTACAGTAAGTGGATGCTTGAGACAGTAGAAAATGCCTAATCTCTGTCTCAATTTTTTGGCTATTTCATCAACGTTCAACAGGTAAGAGTTTTCAGTCAAGCCAAAATCCCACGTATTTGAACTTATCCACTACTTCAAGTGGTTCCTCTAAGAGTGTCAACATTTTTAGTTTAGCACACTGCAGACTATGGTCCGTTCCATGAGCGTGGGGAGAGAGGAACATGACTTTTGTTTTTTTGGCATTGAGTAGTAATTTCAGTTGCAACAGGTTCTCTTGGAGGGTGGTAAGTTTGTGCTATAGTTCAATACATACAATCTCGGGGGTTAGGCCTGGTGATATAAAGCACAGCACCATCCGCAAAGACAGGTACACTTGCAGCATTGATTTTGGAGTCAATATCATTCATGTACATAGCGAAAAGTAAATGCCCAAGGATGGACCCCTGTGGCACCCCTCTCGGCAGTGTTTTTAGGTGTGAGAAATCCCCTTGTGCTTTTACCTGCTGTCTTCTGCCTACTAGATAGCAAGAAAACCATTTCAGTGCAGTGTCATTCAGGCCAATGTCATGCAGCAAGGACAGTAACAAGTCATGGTCAGTGTCAAAGGCCTCACTAAGGTCCAAAAAGGAAAAAAAAAGGTACAGACATGTTTCTTAAAGTCAAATGCAGTTTGCCAGTCATTGGTGACCTTAGCAAGGGCAGAGATGATGCTATGTTTTGGCCTGAAGCCAGATGGAATAGGGTTAAGCAAGTTAAAGTTTCAAGGTACTCTCTCAATTGAGAATTGACAAGTTTTTCTAGTAATTTAAACAGAATAGGTAGTAATGAAATAGGCCTGTAGTTGTTGAGATCACATGGGTCGCTGGCTTTGAAGAGGGGAATGATGTGTGCTATTTTCCAGATGGCTAGGATGTTGGCTTGGGGTAGTGATAAATTAAATAGGTGTGTGATAAGGAGTGTCAGTACGTGATGACCTAGCCTCAGGAATAGGGGTTCAAGCTGGTCCGCTCCAGCACTTTTCTTAGTATCCAGGGTAACTAAAAGGTCTTCAACTTGTTTATAGGTAATATTGCTGAAACTGAAGTTATTTGTTGAGCAAGTGGTCTTGGCCTGAGGTGAGGGAGGAACAATGATGGATAGGGTGTCAAGGTTACTAGGCAGGATGAAAAAATTACTCACCTTATTAATTATGTTTCTTCAATTGGAGTCTTGCTGCATTCTGACAAGTGCATTAAGCCCCAGCCTTTAAACTGCCCTGGAGAACAAAGGGTTAAACTTTCTATGCAGAGCATAGAATGCTGAGCTCGAGCTCAGTTGATGTCTCTGTCTGTTTCCCTTTGAAATCTAACCATCAGATTCTCAAGAGCAAAACTCTAATAGCTATTCTATGTGGAAATTGTAAAAAAAAAAAAAAAAAAAAAAAGTTTAATAGCCAACTGGCAACAAAACGTTTTGGATTACTAAAGGAAGACTCAAGTAAGGAAGCCCCAAACTCAAAAACCAAACCAACCAGGAATAGAATAAAATAAACACCCAAACAAAAGATGAAAGTGTAAAAAAGGAACACCCCTGAGGTGCAACACTGCACCTGCCCACCAACTTCCCAAAACCAGGTTCTGAGAAGGGAGGCAGGGAGGGAGGGAGGTCAGAATACAGCAAGACTCCAATAGAAGAAACATAATTACTAAGGTGAGTCATTTTTTCTTCAAACAACTTGAAGTCTTGCTTTATTCTGACTATCTGCAGACTACCGAGCAGTACCTCCATGGAGGAGGGACAGAACCTACTTTGGGAATAAGCTCTAAAGTACTGCTGTGCCAAACCGAGCATCACTCCTAGCCTGGATATCCAGAAAGTAATGCTTGGTAAAGGTATGGACTGTTTTCCAGGTGGCTGCTTGACAAATTTCTAAGAGAGGGATATCCCTGGCAGCAGCCAGGGAAACAGCTGTACCTCTAGTGGAATGAGCCCTCAGGCCTGAGGGTGGAGTTCTACCCAGTTTTTCATAGCAGAATTGTATACAAGACACAATCCACTTGGCAATAGTTCTCTTGGTGGCAGGTTTGCCCTTTTCCACTTCTCCATAAGTGAGGAACAACTGGGGGGAGTCAAACCGGTGACCCTTGGTACACTCTATGTAGTAACTAAGGGCTCTTTTAACATCTAAATTGTGTAGCCTCCTCTCTCCTGAGGAAGAATGATCAGTGAAGAAAACAGGAAGAGACACAGACTGATTCAAATGGAAGTCTGAAACCACTTTGGGCAATAACCTTCTATTGGTTCTAAGGACCACTTTATCCCTGTGAAAGGAAATAAAATCAGATTCCACTGACAGGGCTTGTAATTCACTGATATGCCTGGCAGAGGTAATGGCTACCAAGAACACAGTTTTCCAAGTCAAGTACTTAAGCTCTGCTGAGGACATGGACTCAAAAGGAGGTTGCATAAGCTGAGCTATGCAAACATTCAAATCCCAACCAGGGGCAGGATGTCTAAAGGGAGGATTGGTGTGAAGCAATCCTTTAAAACATTTACAGAACACAGGATGAGAAGATAGTGAGGAAGACTTCCCCACTGACAGAAATGCAGAAACAGCTGACTCGTGTACCTTGAGAGTAGCTGGTCTGAGGCCTAGGCCATTAAGATGGACCATATAATCCAGAACCGTAGGCAATTCAGCAGTATCTGGGGAAATATGCTTCTTAGAACACCAAATGGTGAATCTTTTCCATTTGGAGTTACAAGTCTTCCTGGTGGAGGGCTTTCGAGAAGCTTTGAGAATATCCAGAACCCCCGAGAAAGATACAAATCTGCAAACTCTAACTCTTCAAGAGCCATGCCTTGAGACTGAGAGACTGAAGACTGGGGTACCAAATCCTCCCCTGAGAGAATGTTAACAGGTTGTAATTCCTGGGGAGAGACAGGGGAAGATGGACTGCTAGGGACAACAGCAGGAGGTACCAAGGCTGTATGGCCCAATCTGGAGCAATCAGAATCATTTCGCAAGGTTGAGACCTTATCTTGACTAAAACTTTGAACAGAAGTGGGAAGGCATACAGAAATTTCCCTTCCCAGTTCAGAATCAGAGCATCCAGGGGGACTGAACCCAAAAGACTGGGGGTCTGCAACAAAAGAGAGGAAGTTGGTGATTGTCTGGGACTGCAAAGAGATCTATCTCTGGAGTGCCCCACCTTGAAAAAAATCACTTTCAACACCTGAGGGTCCAGGGACCATTCATGATGGCCCTGAGAGATCCTGCTCAGTGCATCTGCTAGCACAGTGTCCTTCCCTGGAAGGTGAACTGCTATCAGAGAGGTTTGCAGGGAATAAGCCAGGGACCACAGTTTCATGGCTTCTGTGCACAAGGCTGTGGACCGAGTGCCTTCCTGCTTGTTGATGTACCACATGGTGGTGGTGTTGTCTGTTCTGACCTGAACCACTTTGTTTCGCACTGACTGAGAGAAAGCTTTCAGGGCCAGGAAAAACTGCCTGGAGTTCTAGGAGATTGATATGGAGAAGAGATTCTTGGGGAGACCACAGTCCCTGAGCAGTGAGGGCCCCTAGGTAGGCTCCCCAGCCCAGAAGGGAAGCATCTGTGGTAAGGACCACTGAATGAGACTGAGTGGCAAATGGGACCCCTTGCCTTAAATTGTCCTGATCCTGCCACCATTGAAGGGCTTGGATCAAGGTCAGAGTCACTGGGATCAATTTGGTAAGGGAATCCTTCCTCTGAGACCAAAACACCCTCAGATGGAACTGAATATCCCTCATCTGGAATCTTGCCCCTTGGACCACTGCTGTTGAAGCTGCCATGTGGCCCAAGAGCTGAAGGAAATGCCTTGCTGGTCGAGACACCTGAAGGTTGAAGGAAGTGGCTATTTCTATAAGAACCCTTGCCCTTTCTAGGGGAAGAAAGGCTCTTGCTCAGACCGTGTCCAGCTCTGCCCCTATAAAGGTAAGAAGCTGGACTGGTTCGAGAACTGACTTGGGAAGGTTGAAAAGAAATCCTAGAGAAGTGAGCACTTGCTGGGTCACTTGCAGGTGAGACTTGACTTGGTCTGGAGACTGGCCCACTATTAGCCAATCATCCAGATATGGAAAAATTGAAATCTTCTGCCTTTTTAGAAAGGCAACTACTACTGCCAGGCACTTTGTGAAAACCCTTGGGGCTGAGGCTAGGCCAAAGGGCATTGCTCTGAACTGATAGTGGCCTGAGGGCAACTCGAACCTGAGGTACTTTCTGTGGGAGCACCTGATGGGAATGTGAAAGTAGGCATCTTTGAGGTCCAGGGAGGCTAGCCAGTCCCCTGGCCTTAAAGAGGGAAGGATTATTCCCAGAGTCACCATCCTGAACTTTGGTTTTAAAAGATGTTTGTCTAGGTATCTTAGGTCTAGAATGGGTTGCCACTCCCCTGTCTTTTTTGGGGTAAGGAAGTATCTGGAGTACAGACCTTTACCCCAGTGTAGGGTAGGTACTCTCTCTATGGCTCTTAAGGCCAGCAGAGATGAAACCTCTGCCTCTAGGGCAAGAGTTTCCGAGAGATTTGCAAATGGAAAGGATCTGGCTCTCATCTTTGGAAATTTTCTGAAGCTGAAAACCAGTCCCTGGCTTACTACTTCCAGGACTCACTTGTCTGATGTAATACACATCCAGTCCTGGACAAAGTAAGCCAGCCTGCCCCCTACTGGAATAGGAGAGTCGACCTGGGCAGGCCCATCAGTGTGTCTGCTTGGCAAGGGCATTAGGCTGAGGAGTGGACGCAGTCCTGCTCACTCCCCTTCTGCCTCTCCCTCTGAAGAACCCCCTCTGTGAAAAGGGAGAAGAGGCCCATGCTTGGTAAAAAGGCCTATGAAAAGGCCTGCCCCTGCCCCTAGACTGCTGCCTTTGAGGAGCTGCCTGCCTCTCCTTGGCCTGAGCACTCCTGTAGGTGGTCCTGTACTCATCCATTTTCTTCATGTAATTCTCTGTCTGCTCCCCAAAAAGAGAATTACCCACTACAGGAAAATCCATGGTCTTAGCCTGGGTATCCTGTAGAGGCTAGTACATCTGAGCCAAGCCATTCTCCGAAGAGCCACAGATGTAGCCATGACTCTTGATGACACATCACTGGAGTCCACAGCAGCATGAAACTGAACTTTAGATGCCTCAATCCCATCAGCAGCCACAGCCTCCAGCTCCTTGGCTGGCTGGGGGGAGGCCTGCTTAGCCAGTGCCAGTACAGTGTCCCACCTGGACTTCTGGTACCTAGCTGTAGAGGCCATATAATTCGCCTGTCTGAGTCCCAAGGAAGATGCCATGTACATCTTTTTTGCCATGGCATCAATCTTCCTGGAGTTTTTGTCTGGGGGGTGTGGAGCCAAGGGAATGCTTGCCTTATCACAGGCAGAAGCCTGCACAACCCCAACATGGCTGCATTGCTGATATAAAAACTCCATGTCTGAACCTGAGAGGGTATACCTCTTGTCCATTCTTCTGTACACAGGAGGTATAGAATTGGGAGACTTCAGAATTTTTTGTGTCTGTTTCCCAAAAGATTTGTGTAGGGGAATAGACAGTCTCCTGGACTCTGGGATGTCCATCTTTTCTACAAAATCAGGCTCCTCCTGATCCTCCATTGCCTTTTCCATAGGAAGCTGGAGGGTCTCAGCCACCTTTCTGTAGAACATAAAGTGGGAAGGGGACTCAGAAAGCCTAGGAGGGGATACACCTGAAGGTCTGTCTGAGGAGATGTCTGGTTCCACAGGCACATCTAGACTTTCACCGTCACCATCATCATCTTCAAACTCTCCTTCCTCCTCAAACTCCAGTTCATAAAATTCTCCAGGGGTATAGTCATGAACCGGGGGAACTGACCAAACCGAGCCCTTGCCAAAATGTGCCGGATCGGTCGGAACCGGGCGAAGAGATTCCACAATTCGAATCGCTCTGGCTATTTCTTCGGCGGTCGGAACATAGACTTCTGGATCCAAACCGGACAATTTTTCTTTGCGTTTTCTTTTAGTCAGAACTGACCCCTCGGGATTGGCTCTCCTTTTGCCCAAAGAAGTATGGACCTGGTCAGAGGGCACTCCTTCTGGTTCGGTCGGAACCAATCTGGGCTGGCCATCTGGGTCAGCGGACTTCTCAGCCTCCTTTTCCCTCAGTCTACCTAATCTCTTTTCAAGGGTAGATTTGGGAAAGTTCTTACAAATTTGGCAGTCTGAATCGAGGTGTTCAAACCCCAGACAATAAACACAGGTGGTGTGGGGATTGGCCTTAGCAAAGACCTCCCCACACTCACCACAGTGTTGAAACCCAGTGGGCCCATTTCTTTTCTTGGGTTTCTCAGACATGGCCAACCTAACCAAACGTACCATTTTTTCAGCAGCCGCCAGGCAAGACTCCCTTATCGGTTCCTAAGCATGTCACGGGTCTTGGAAAAAAACGTATCAAAACACATTTTTTTTTTTTAGAACCGATAAGGACTGGTAACCACACAGTAAAGTTAAACACAAGAATTAACAAACGATCAGGTCAGCCGAACCGATCCACACTTTTACAAGTTCCACACAGAAAAAAACAGTACAAAACCTATCTAGTACTCATGGTACCACAGCCAGAGACTGAACCGACTATGCGGAATAATTTTTCAGTTAGAAACCAACGAAAAACTGACTTTCAAACCGAGCTACAGGAGAAATCTCCGGAGCGACTGTTCAGTGAGGCAGAGTAAAGAATCTGATGGTTAGATTTCAAAGGGAAACAGAAAGAGACATCAACCGAGCTCAGCATTCTATGCTCTGCATAGAAAGTTTAACCCTTTGTTCTCCGGGGCAGTTTAAAGGCTGGGGCTAACTGCACTTGTCAGAATACTGCAAGACTTCAAGTTGTTTGAATAGCAACTTACTTGCTGGTGAAGTATCAAAAGCTAAGCCAGCAGTGGCAAAATGGTTATTACGTTGTACTGGGATGCTGGGCTTGCTTGTAAAGGTATTGCTGCCAGTAATAATTTTAGTCAGCAGGGTTGAAGATGGTGTGTGCCCTTCTATTTCCTTAAGAATTTGCCAGAACTTGTCAGTGTTGTTTTTAGATGATTCTAAGGCTGATTGGAAATAACTGACTTTTTCTGCCCTTATAAGTTTCATACAAAGGTTTCTGGAAATTCGAAAGGCCACCCAGTCTGAGCCTAGTTTAGTTTTATGGGCCCTTTTCCATAACTTATCTCTCTCATTAAGGGATGATCTTAAGGCAGGTGTGAACCAAGGGCAGGTCCTTTTCCTAGTCCTAATTCTAACAAGGGGGGGCATGTTTGTTAATTACCCCCAAAACAAGGTCCTGAATTTTAGTATAAGCCACTATAATTGAGGGTGCCAGGTAGAATGTTTGCTAACTAATCTGACTCAGGTCAGCCAGGAAGTCCAATTACATTTTCTAAGATTTGTTTTTACTTTGAAGCAGGAAGTGGAGGTAGGTTTGGGGATATGTCTTACACATATGATCACCCTGTCATCGCTGATATCGTTATGAAAGACTCCGAAGTGAGAAAAGGTGTGAGGTCTGTTGACGAGAATTAGGTCCAGGAAGGTACTATGGGCAGAGTTTTTAGTATTAGGGTGAGTAATATCAGAAATGATCTGAGAAAGACCGAATGAATTGCATAAATCTTTTAAGGGTTTTGAACAGGAAGAATTGCAAACAAAGTTATGGTCTCTCAGGATAACAAATTCTGAGTCGTTATTCTGTAGCATCTTGCAGAGATGAAACAGTATTTCGAGTCCCCCAGATGGGGGTCTATAACATCTGGCTATAAATGTAGTCTCCTCAGAAGGTAAGGTCAATTTTAGGGTAAGACACTTGAATTCTTTAGGTAAGGTGGAGGAGTCAACAACTGAGATGTTATATTTATCTAGAATAAAAACAGTGACCCCGCTCCCGGTTGGCCTGTCTGCCCTAAACACACTACAGTTGGGAATGTAGATGGAATGGTCAGGTGTTGATCCTTTTAACCATGATTCGGATATCACCAGCATATCAGGGTTTGTATGTAGTGCCCAAGCTTGCATCCTCCTGCTTTTTGAGTAAGACGCAGGCGTTAAGAAAAAATTAGTCACCTTAGTAATTATGTTTCTTCTAATGGAGTCTTGCTGTATTCTGATTATTGAAGTTAGCCCCAGCACTCAAACTGCCCCGGAGAGTAGAGGGTTAATTTCTATGCAAAGCACAGAAAAATGAGCTCGAGTTCGGTTCAAACCTCTGTCTGCTGCACTTTGAAGCACAACTGTCAGATTCTTATGAGCTCATACTAACTACTATGTGGAAACTAACATTTTTACTAGCCAAATGGCAATCAAATATTTTGGATCCCCAAAAGACTCAAGTCAAGAAATCCAAAATCAAAAACCAGGTAGTGAACAACTTAAGACTGTTAAATTAATAATATAACCCACTCCCTCTCTCTAAAAGGAGGGAGTACCCAAATGCACCCCTGGGGTGCAACACTGCACCTGCCAGCCCACTTCCCAAAAACAGGTTCTGAGAGGGAGGTAGGGAAGGAGGTCAGAATATAGCAAGACTCCATTAGAAGAAACATAACTACTAAGGTGAGTAATTTTTTCTTCAAACATGAAGTCTTGCTGTATTCTGACTATTGCAGACTACCAAGCAGTACCTCCATGGAGGAGGGAATCGAACCTACGTTGGGAATAGGCTCTGCAGTACTGCTGTACTAAACCGAGCATCACTCCTAGCCCAGATGTCCCGGGAGTAATGCTTGGTAAATGTATGGACTGTTTTCCAGGTGGCTGCTTTACATCTCTCTATCAAAGAAATATTCCTGGCTGCAGCCAGGGAAGCAGCTGTACCTCTAGTCGAATTTTGCCTAGCTTCTCATAGCAGAATTGAATACGAGAGACAATCCACCTGGCAATAGTTCTGTTAGTGGCAGGTTTGCCCTTCCCCACTTCCCCATAAGTGAGAAACAACTGGAAGGAGTCAAACCTGAGAACCTTAGTACGCTCAATGTAGAAACTAAGGGCTCTTTTAATATCCAAACTGTGTAAACTTCTTTCTCCTGAAGAAGAATGATCAGTGAAGAACACGGAGAGACAGATTGGTTCAGATGAAAATCTGAAATCACTTTAGGTAAAAACCTCCTATTAGTTCTAAGGACCACCTTATCTCTATGGAATGAGAAAAGCAGGCTCCACTGACAGAGCTTGCAATTCACTGATACACCTGGCAGAGGTAATAGCTACCAGGAACACAGTTTTCCAAGTCAAGTACTTAAACTCTGCTGAAGACAAAGGCTCAAAAAGGGGTTGCATAAGCTGAGCAATGCAAACATTGAGATCCCAAGCAGGGGTAGGATCCCTAAAGGGAGGATTGGTATTAAGCAATCCCTTGAAAAATTTATAGAATACAGGGTGAGATAACAGGGAAGGAACCTCCCCCACCGAAAAGAATGCAGACACAGCTTTCCCAATGACAGAAAAGCAGAACCAGCTGACAAATACTTTGAGAGTAGCTGGTCTGAGGCCTAGGCCATTAAGATGAAACATATAATCCAGAACTGTAGACAATTCAGCAGCATCTGGGGATATATGCTTCTTGGAACACCAAATGCTGAATCTTCCATTTGGAGTTGTAAGTTTTTCTGGTGTCAGGTTTTCAAGAGGCTTTGAGAATATCCAGAACCCCTTGGGACAGATGCTAATCTGCATACTCTAACTCTTCAAGAGCCATGCCTTGAGATTGAGAGACCGAAGACTGGGGTACCAAATCCTCCCCTGATAGGAGGTTAATAGGTTGTAATTCCTGGGAAAAGACAGTGGAAGATGGATTGCTAGGGACAGCAACAGGGGGTACCAAGGTTGCCTGGCCCAGTCTGGAGCAATCAGAATCACTTTGCAAGGTTGTGACCTTACCTTGACCAGAACCTTGAACAGTAGAGGAAAGGGAGGGAAGGCATATAGAAATTTTCCAGTTCAGAATCAGAGTATCCAGAGGGACTGAGCCCAAGACTGGGGGTCTGCAACAAAACAGAGGAAGTTGGTGATTGTCTGGGGCTGCAAAGAGATCCATCTCTGGAGTGCCCCACCTTGAAAAAAATCACTTTCAACACCAGAGGGTCCAGGGATCATTCGTGATGGCCCTGGGAGATGCTGCTCAATGCATCTGCTAGCACACTGTCCTTCCCTGGAAGGTGGACTGCTATCAGAAAGGCCTGCGGAGAATAAGCTAGGGACCACAATTTCATGGCTTTCACGCACAAGGCCGTGGACAGAGTGCCTCCCTGCTTGTTGATGTACCACATGGTGGTGGTGGTGTCTGTCCTGACCTGAACCATCTTGTTCTGCACTGACAGAGAAAGCTTGTAGAGCCAGAAAGATCACCCTGAGTTCCAAGAGATTGATATGAAGAAGGGATTCCTGAGGGGACCACAGTTCCTGGGCTGTGAGAGCCCCCAGATGGGCTCCCCACCCCAATAGAGAAGCATCCGTGGTTAGGACCACAGAGTGAGATTGAGTGATGAATGGGACTCCTTGCCTGAGGCTGCCCTGATCCTGCCACCATTGGAGAGCCTGGATCAGAGTCAGAGTCACTGGAACTAGTTTGGTTAGAGAATCTTTCTTCTGAGACCAAAAGGCCCTCAGGTGAAACTGAATGTCCCTCATTTGAAATCTGGCCCCTTGGACCACTGCTGTAGAAGCTGTCATGTGGCCCAGAAGCTGAAGGAAGTGCTTTGCTGGCCGAGAGACCAGAAGGTGGAATGAAGAAGCCAGCTGTACAATAACCCTTGCCCTTTCCAAGGGAAGAAAAGCGCTTGCTTTGACTGTATCCAACTCTGCCCCAATTAAGGTGAGGAGCTGTACAGGCTCGAGAACTGACTTGGGAAGACTGAGAAGGAATCCTAGGGAAGTTAGCACTTGCTGAGTCACTTGAAGGTCTGACTTGACTTGGTCTGGGGACTGATCCACAATGAGCCAGTCGTCCAGGTATGGGAATATGGAAATATTTTTCCTTCTTAAAAAGGTCACTACTACTGCTAGGCATTTTGTGAATACCCTTGGAGCTGATGTCAGGCCGAAGGGCATAGCTTTGAACTGATAATGGCTTGAAGACAATTCGAACCTGCTGTACTTTCTGTGGGAGTACCTGATGGGAATGTGAAAGTAGGCATCTTTTAAGTCCAGGGAGGCTAGCCAGTCCCCTAGCCTTAGAGAGGGAAGGATTATTCTCAGAGTCAGCATTTGAATTTTGGTTTTAAGAAATGTTTGTTCAGGTATCTTAAGTCTAGGATGGGTCGCCACTCCCCTGTCTTTTTTGGGGTAAGGAAGTACCTGGAGTACAGACCTTTGGCCCTGTACAATATAGGAATTCTCTCTACAGCCTTTAGAGCCAGTAGAGATGAAACCTCTGCCTCTAGGGCAATGGTTTTGGGGATGCTTGCCGGTAGAAAAGATCTGGCCCTCAGCTTTGGAAATTTCTTGAAGCTGAGAACCAGCCCCTGGCTTACCACCTCCAGGACCCACTTGTCTGGGGTAACAGACATCCAGTCCTGAATGAAGTAAGCCAGCCTTCCTCCTACAGGAATGGGGGAGTCGACCTGGGCTGACACATCAGGGTGTCTGCTTGGCAGAAGCCTTAGGCTGAGGGATGGATGCAGCCCTGCTCATCCCACTTCTGCTTCTCCCTCTGAGGAAAGGGAGAAGAGACCTGTGCTTGGTAGAAATGCCTATGAAAAGGCCTGCCCCTGCCTCTAGCTTGCTGCCTTTGAGGAGTTGCCTGTCTTTCCTTGGTCTGTGCACTCCTATAGGTGGTCCTATACTCATCCATCTTTTTCATGTAATTCTCTGCCTGCTCCCCACACAGAGAATTACCCACCACAGGGAAATCATGGCCTTAGTCTGGGTGTCCTCTGAGAGGCTAGTACATCTGAGCCAAGCCATTCTCCGAAGAGCCACAGATGTAGCCATGACTCTAGCTAACATCATTGGAGTCCACAGCAGCATGGAACTGTACCTTAGATGCCTCAATCCCATCAGCAGCCACCCCTTCCAGCTTCAAGGCTAGCTGGGGGGAGGCCTGCTTAGCCAGTGCCAGTACAGTGTCCCACCTGGACTTCTAGTACCTGGCTGCATAGGCCATATAATTAGCCTGCCTGAGTCCCAAGGCGGATGCCATGTACTGTTTCTTTGCCATGGCATCCAGCTTCCTAGAGTCTTTATCTGGGGTGTGTGAAGCCAAGGGTATATTAGCCTTATCACAGGCTGCAGCCTGCACTACCCCAACATAGCTGTATTGTTGATACAAGTACTCCGTACCCGAACCTGATAAGGTGTACCTTTTGTCCATCCTTCTGTTGACAGGAGGTACAGAAGAAAAAATTACTCGCCTATGTAATTGTATTTCTTCTAATCGAATCTTGCTGTATTCTGACAATATGCAGTATGCCCCAGCACTAGAACTGCTCTAGTGCTGGGGCATACTGCATATTGTCAGAATACAGCAAGAAAAAATTACTCACCTTAGTAATGTTTCTTCTAATGGAGTCTTGCTATATTATGACTAATGCAGTTTGTCCCACCATTAGAACTGCTCCGGAGGTGAAAGAGTTAACTTCCATGCAGTGCATGGAACTTAGAGCGCGAGCTCGGTTAGAAAAGCTCTGTCAGATATTTCAAACCAAAACTGTCAGATCTTTAAGAGCAAAACTCACTAAGGCTCTGTGTGGAAGCTGTAACCTACACTAGCCAACTGGCTACTAAAATATTAACACATTTTTCTGGTCCCAACACCAAGACTCAAGTCAGGGGACCAGAAAAAATAAGATAAAATAAAACACAACACCCAAACACCCCAGTAAGAAGGGGTGGAAAAACATAAAAGGGGGCATCAATAAGTGCCAACAGTGAACTGCCCACCCCATACCCAAAGTAGAAGTTCTGAGAGGGCAGGCTGGGAGGTCTATATATAGCAAGACTCCATTAGAAGAAACATTACTAAGGTGAGTAATTTTTCTTCAAACAACATGAAGTCTTGCTATATTATGACTAATGCAGACCAACAGCAGTACCTCCATGGAGGAGGGACAGAACCTACTTAGGAATAGGCTCTGAAGCACGGTTGTGCTAAACCGAGCATCCCTCCTGGCCTGGATATCCAGGGAGTATGCTTGGTGAAAGTGTGTACTGTTTTCCAAGTAGCTGCTTGACATATCTCTAAGATAGGGATGTCTCTGGCAGCAGCTAGAGACGCAGCTGCACCTCTGGTAGAGTGAGCCCTCAGGCCTGAAGGGGAACCTTACCCAGTTTTTGATAGCAAACTGGATACAAGAGACAATCCACCTGGCAATGGATCTCTTAGTGGCAGGTCTCCTTTCCCAACCTCACCATAAGTGAGAAATAGTTGGAGGAGTCAAACCCTGTGACCCTTGGTACGCTCTATATAGTAACTTAGGGCCTCTTAACATCTAAGCTGCTAGCCTCCTCTCACCAGAGGAGGAATGGTCAGTGAAGAACACTGGAAGTGAAACAGATTGGTTAAGGTGAAATCTGAAACCACCTTGGCAAAAACTTCCTGTTAGTCCTGAGGACTACCTTATCCCTGTGAAAGGAAATAAAGTCAGTCTCCACTGATAAAGCCTGTAACTCACTTATGCGCCTGGCAGAAGTGATTGCTACTAGAAATACAGTTTTCCAAGTCAAATACTTAAGCTCTGCCGAAGACAGAGGTTCAAAGGGGGATTACATCAGCTGAGCAATGCAAACATTAAGATCCCAGGCAGGGGCAGGGTCCCTGAATGGAGGATTGGTATGAAGCAATCCTTAAAAAAACTTGGAAAATACAGGGTGAGCAGAAAGAGAAGAGGGCTTCCCTGCTGAAATAAAAGCAGAGACAGCTGCCAAATGCACTTTCAGGTAGCTGGTCTCAGTCCCAAAGAATTAAGATGGACCATATAGTCCAAAACAATGGGCAAATCAGCAGATTCCGGGAAATATGCTTCCAGAACACCATATGGAAAACCTTTTCCACTTGGAGTTATAGGTAGCCCTGGTGGAAGGCTTCCTAGAAGCTTTCAAAATTTCGTTAACACCCTGAGAAAGTTGTAGATCAGCAAACTCTAACTCCTCAAGAGCCAGGCCTTGAGGTTGAGGGATTTGAGATTCGGATACCAGACTCTCCCCTGGGCACAGGTTAACAGATTGTGGTTCCTGGGGAGACACAGGGGAAGATGGACTGCTAAGGACAGAAGGAGTGGGTACCAGGGCTGTCTGGCCCAGTCTGGAGCAATCAGGATCATCTTGCAGGGCTGAGACCTGATTTTGACTAGCACCTTGAACAGGAGAGGGAAGGGGAAGGCATAGAGAAACTTCCCTTCCCAATCGAGGAGAAAGGCATCCAGGGGGACTGAGCCCAACACTGGGGGCCTGCAACAAAAAAGTGGAAGTTGATGATTGTCTGGGGCTGCAAAAAGATCTATCTGAGGGGTGCCCCATCTGGCAAAAACTATACCAGTACTAGGGGATCCAGAGACCATTCATGATGGCCCTGGGAAATCCTGCTGAGAGCATCTGCCAGGACATTGTCCTTGCCTGGGAGGTGAACTGCTATGAGGGAAGTGTTCAGGGAATAAGCCAGAGACCACAACTTCATCGCTTTGGTGCACAAGGCAGACCCGAGTGCCCCTTGTTTGTTGATGTACCACATTGTAGTGGTGTTGTCTGTTCTGACCTGTACCACCTTGTTCTGAACAGATGCAGAAAAACCGAAGTGCTAGAAAAACAGCTCTGAGTTCCAACAGATTGATGTGGAGCAGAGATTCCTGAGGGGACCACAACCCTGGGTGGAGAGGTCGCCATGTGAGCTCCCATCCCAAGAGGGACGATCTGTAGTAAGGGTCAAGGAGTGAGATAGAGGGATGAAGGGATCCCTTGTCTCAGATTGCTCTGATCCTGCCACCACTGAAGGGCCTGGATCAGGGTTGAGTCACTGGGATTAACTTGGATAGGGAATCTCTTCTTTGAGACCAGAAGGCTCTCAAATGGAACTGAATGTCCCTCATCTGAAATCTTGCTCCTTGCACTACAGCTGTGGAAGCAGCCATGTGTCCTAGGAGCTGTAGGAAATGTCTTGCTGGTTGAGAGACCTGCAGAGTAAAGGAAGAGGCCAGGGCCACCATGGTCCTTACCCTTTCTAGGGGAAGGAAGGCTCTGGCCTGCTTTGTGTCCAGTTCTGCACCTATAAAGGTGAGTACCTGGACAGGTTCCAGAACTGACTTTGGAAGATTGAGAAGAAAGCCCAGAGAGGTAAGCAGCTGCTGGGTAACTTGCAGGTGTGACTTGACCTGGTCTGGAGACTGACCCACAATGAGCCAGTCATCCATGTAGAGAAAATGGCAATCTTTTGCCTTCTTAAGTGAGCAACTGCTACTGCCAGACATTTTGTGAATACCCTTGGGGCAGAGGTAAGGCCGAAGGGCATTGCTCTGAACTGATAATGGCCTGAGGGCAGTTCGAATCTGAGGTACTTTCAGTGGGAGCGTCTGATAAGAACATGGAAGTAGGCATCCTTGAGGTCCAGGGAAGCTAGCCAGTCCCCTGGCCTTAGGGAGGGTAAAATCATTCCCAGAGTCACCATTTTGAATTTTGGTTTTAAAAGGTGCTTGTTCAGATATCTTGGGTCCAGGATGGGCCGCCACTGTCCTGTCTTTTTTGGGGTAAGGAAGTACCTGGAGTACAGACCCTTGCCCTGGTGTAGGGGAGAAACCCTTTCTACAGCTCTGAGAGCCAGGAGGGTTGAGACTTCTGTTTCCAAGGCAAGAGTCTCTAAAGGGTTTGCAGGTGGAAAAGATCTGATTCTCATCTTTGGAAATTTTTTGAAGCTGAGAACCAGACCCTGGCTCACTACTTCCAGGACCCACTTGTCTGATGTTAAAGACTCCCAGTCCTGGACGAAGTAAGCCAGCCTGCCCCCTACAGGTAATGGAGAACCGGCCCTGGGCATCCCATCAGGGTGCCTGTTTGGCAGGGGCTTTAGGCTGAGGGGTGGGAGCAGGCCTGCTTGTACCCAGTCTGCCTCTCCCTCTGAACAATCCCCTCTGAACATAAGCTGAAGAGGAGGCCTGGGTCTGGTAAAAAGGCCTGTGAAAAGGCCTGCCTCTACCCCTGGAGGGCTGCCTCTGAGGAGTGGCTTGCCGTTTCTTGACTTGTGCACTCCTATAAGTGGTTCTATATTCATCCATTTTCTTCATATAATTCTCTGTCTGCTCCCCAAACAGAGAATTTCCCACCACAGGAAAATCCATAGCCTTAGACTGAGTATCCTGTGACAAAGTAGTACACCTGAGCCAAGCCAATCTCAAGAGCCACAGATGTAGCCATGACTCTAGAGGATACATCATTAGAATCCACTGCAGCATGAAATTGCACCTTAGATGCCTCAATACCATCAGCAGCCACCTGCTCCAGCTCCTTAGCAAGCTGACCAGGGGCCTGTTGGCTAAAGCCATGACAGTATCCCATCTAGATTTTTGTATCTCGCAACATAAGCCATATAGTTTGCTTGTCTGAGTCCCAAAGATGCTGCCATGTATTGTTTTTTGGCCACGGCATCAATCTTCCTGGAGTCCTTGTCAGGAGGATGTGAAGCCAGGGGAATATTAGCTTTATCACAGGCTGCAGCCTGAACTACCCCAACATGGCTGCATTGCTGTGAAAGAAATTCTGTATCAGGACCTGACAAGGTGTACCTCCCGTCCATCTTTTTATCCACAGGAGGCACAGAATTAGGAGCTTTTAAAATTTTTATTGTTTGTTTCCTAAAAGATTTATGTAAAGGAATAGACAATCTCCTGGACTCTGGGATATCCATCATCTCTACAAAGTCAGGCTCCTCTTGCTCGTCCACAGCCTCCTCTAAAGGAAGCTGGAGGGTTTCAGCAACTTTTTTATAAAACAGAAAATGAGAAGGGACTCAGCAAGCCTAGGGGAGATTCTCCTAAAGGTCTGTCTGGAGAGATGTCCGGTTCAATGGGCACATCCAGACTTTCAAAGTCACATTCACACTGATCATAATCATCCTCCTTCCTCTGGTTCATAAAACTCCTCTATATCATATTCTTGAACCAGTGGAACCAACTGAACCGACCTTTTGCCAGACAGAGGCGGTTCGGACGGAACCGGGGAAAGTGACTGGACAATCTGTATTGCCCTGGCTATCTCTGCAGCAGTTGGAGAAGGGAATTTTGACTCCACACCTGCTAACTTTCTAGTTCTCTTTGCTGGAACTGGCTCCTCAGAGTCAGCTTTACGTTTGCCCAAGGAAGTCTGGCCCTGGTCAGAGGGCACTCCCTCCGGTTGGCACCGAACCAGGCTGGCCATCCAGGTCAGCGGACCTTTTGGCCTCTCGTTCCCTGAGCCTACCAACTCTCTTATCTAGGGTAGCTGCAGGGAAATTCTTGCAAATCTGGCAGTCTGCATTGAGGTGGTCAAACCCCAGACAATAAACACATGTGGTGTGTGGGTCAGCCTTGGCAAAGGCTTCCCCACAGACACTACAGCGTTGAAACCCAGTGGGCCCGGTTTTTCCTTTGGGTTTCTCAGACATAATGCCAGCCTAACCAAAAACTTGCCCTTTTTCGGCAGTGCCAGGCAAGACACCCTTATCGGTTCCCAACCGTGTCACGGGTCGTGGAAAAAACCGTAATGAAATCCGTTTTTTTTAGAACCGATAAGAACCGGGAACCGCACTCTAAAAACGCTTTAGAATGAAGTTTAAATACAATCTGATCGGTTCAAACCGAACTGATAAACATTTACAAGTTCCACACAGAAAACCTATTACTTACAATACCATAGACAGAGCTTGAACCGATCGGTTTGCGGTTAAAATAATGATAATCGCGGTTGAATTTAACCGAGAAAAAACTGTTTAAACCGAGAAAATGAACCCAGCAGCAGGAGGAATCTCCGGAGCGACTGTTCAGTGAGGCGGAGTAAAGAATCTGACGGTTTTGGTTTGAAATATCCCTGACAGAGCTTTTTTAACCGAGCTCGCGCTCTAAGTTCCATGCACTGCATGGAAGTTAACTCTTTCACCTCCGGAGCAATTCTAATGGTGGGACAAACTGCATTAGTCATAATATAGCAAGACTTGATGTTGTTTGAAGACTTCATGTTGTTTGAATTTGGAGTTTTTAAAATCTTTTGTGTCTGTTTCCTAAAAGACTTATGAAGGGGAATAGACAGTCTCATGGACTCTGGGATTTTCATCATCCCCACATAATCAGGTTCCTCTTGTTCCTCTACAGCTTCTTCCACAGGGAGCTGGAGGGTTTCTGCCACTTTCCTGTAAAACATGTAGTGGGAAGGGGACTCAGAAAGACTAGGAGGGGAAACACCAGAAGGCCTGCCTGGGGAGATGTCCGGTTCAATGGGCTCAACCAGACCTTCCACACCATCATCATCATCATCATCATCATCATCATCATCATCATCATCATCCCCATCATCCCCAAATCCGGTTAATAGAAATCTTCAGGGGCATAATCTTGAACCGGAGGAACCGACCGAACTGAGCGCCTGCCAGAAGGCGCAGGATCAGATGGAACCTGGCGAAGCCATTCTACAATCCTTAACGCTTTGGCAATCTCTTCAGCGGTCAGAAAATGGGTCTCTGGATCCGAACCAGATGATTTTTCTTTTCTTATCCTTTTTGTAGGAACCGATACCTCAGGATCGGCTCTCCTCTTGCCCAAAGAAATATCGCCCTGGTCAGAGTGCACTCCCTCAGGTTCGATTGGAACCGAACTGGGCTGGCCATCTGGGTCAGTGGACTTCTCTGCCTCCTTATGCCTAAGCCTACCTAATCTTTTTTCAGGCTAGACGTAGGGAAATGTTTACAGATTTTGCAGTCTGAATCGAGGTGGTCAAATCCCAGACAATAAACACAGGTGGTGTGGGGATCAGCCTTAGCAAACACCTCCCCACATACACTGCAGTGTTGAAACCCAGTGGGCCAGTTTTTCTTTTGGGTTTCTCAGACGAAGCCATCCTAACCACAAACTTACCCTTTTTATGGCAAGCAACCAGGCAAGACACCCTTATCGGTTTCTAACCATGTTATAAAAAAAAAAAACACAAGAAAATGCTTTTTTTTTTTTTTTTTAAACCGATACGGACCGGTAACCACACACTAAGTTTAGAAACAAAGACAGAATATATAATTCACTAAGCGTCCGGTTCAGCTGAACCGGTTGAAAATCAATTTTAACAATTTCCACAAGTTTACTATGTCTAGTTCACTATCTAGTACTTACTGTACCACAGACAGAGATCTGAACCGAAACTTGTTAAAATAATCGGTAAAACAGAGGACTTTAAACGACTTTCGAACCGCAAGCAAAGGAGAAATCTCCAGAGTAACCGTTCAGTTAGGCAGAAATGAGTAAAGAATCTGACAGTTGTGCTTCAAAGTGCAGCAGACAGAGGTTTGAACCGAGCTCAAGCTCAACGTTCTATGCTCTGCATAGAAATTAACCCTCTACTCTCCGGGGCAGTTTGAGTGCTGGGGCTAACTGCAATAGTCAGAATACAGCAAGACTTCATGTTTGAATGTGTAGAAAGCAAATGCCTTTTAGCTGGGTTAAGGCTTCAATGGATATAGGGGGGCCTGGGTTTAGCTCTAGGTTCCCAGAACAAAGTAATAAAAGGAGAATAAGTTTTCTGAGCCAAATTAACAGTGCCTTAAGGCACAATAGCCGGCACCGCTTAGGAAGTGTAGGTCTGGGACTAGGTGGATAAGGAGCAGAGCAAAGGTTATAAATGGACAATGCGTAGATGGCTGTTTTAACAGAGGTGATTAATGGTGTGTGGTAAGGGGTTGGCATAAGGTGCTAAAGGGGTAGGTATCAAAGAGTTGGTACCAGTGGGACAGTGCAATAATGCCAATGGTGTTATGCCTGTATTAGTGGCAGGAGGGTCCTTGAGTCTGCCAGAGTCTTTGCTAATGTACTGGGTACTAAGCAGAAAGATGTAACAAATAAAGGTGCTGTAAGCTTTGGAAAGCAACATAATTCTTGCTTGCAGTACTAGGTATGACCTAAGATGTTTAGCCGCAGTAAGCTTAGGGGTACGGGTTGGAGATGACAGAGGAGAGCACAGCATAAGTGGAGATTTATTTAAGAACAGTTGTGAGGCAGGGAAGTATAATATAAGAGGAATATTACAGTCCCTCTAGAGTAATGTAATACTAGTGTTTGGATTAGGGAGAGGTGTATGCTTGTGTCATTAAAATAAATGAATGATAGGTGCAGAAATGCTTGCAGAAGTTTGAGCAGTACTGCTTTACTTAAGCTAATTTTAATGTAGTAGAACAGAGCTGCTTTATCTACGATTTTAATGTAACAAAGGGCGATACTGCCCCTAGTGGGCAATCAAGATAACGAGCAAATGGGAAAACAGGTACTTCAGTTTATAGCAGTCATGTGATCAGGGTTAGCTATAAAAGTAATTGTCCAGATAGGGTGGACGGGGGGGGGGGGGTGCAAAGCGCCAACAGGATGCAGCAGCGGGATGCAGCATTAGAGAAATGACTCCATCAGCTTCCCTATAATAAAGGTAAGACTGACAGGTCTGTAGTTCTCGGCTTGTTCCTTCACCAACCCGTTATGGAGCAGAACTATGTCCGTCAACCTCCGGTACTGTAGAACTACCCTCGACCTAGTGAGCTTTTTCTCTGGTTTTGACTGCCTCTGCAATATACAGCTATGTGCCTGCTTTGGCCTGCCTAACTTCCCTCTTTGCCTCCTTGTTTTTAGTAAATGTTTTCCCCATTCTCTCAACAGTAGCTGACTTTTGAAATGTATTACATCTGGACTGGACTAATAGCGTGCCCTGGTGAAACAGGTGCTGGAAAGCCTGAAGGTCATAGAGCATCGCTCTCATCTCCAACATGTTTATATGCAGAGAAAGCTCCGATTGGGACCACAGACCTTGAGTTTTGTGGGCCCCCAAGTGAGCTCCCCAACTCATCCCTGACGTGTCTGTGGTTAGAGTTTGGGTGGGAGGAGGGAGCTGGAAGGGGACCCTCTTGGTGAGATTCTGCCACCATAAGACATCCTGCTGCATCGAATCGGAGACCATGACCAAGTGGTCCAGGTCATCCAGCCTCTGATCCCACTGTGCCCTGAGTGCCCACTGTAAGATTTGCATGTGGAGCCTGGCTAAAGGAACAGTGGGGATGGCCGCTGCCATAAGGCCCAGTAGTTGAAGGATCGACCTGGCAGAGACCTTTCTGCTGGAGGCCACCAAACAAGCCTGCCTCTGCAAGTTATCCGCCCTATCCAAGGGGAGGAAAGCCAGACCCTGAACTGTGTCCAGCACTACTCTAATAAATTAGAGATGCTGTGAAGGAGTATGTTGGGATTTTGGAAGGTTCACTGTGATTCCAACATGCGTAAAGAGATCCAGGGTAGCCGAGAGAGACAGTTCCAGTTAACATGAGGGGCTGACAGGAGCCGGTAGTCGAGGTAGGGGAACACACAGTGGCCCTGACACCTCAAGCTCCACTGCCACTACTGCCAAGCACTTGGTAAAAAGCCGGAGCACTGAGGAGAGGCCAAAGGGAAGGGCCTTGAATTGGTAATGTTCCCCTTGAAAGGCAAAATGTAGGTAGCGGCGATGGGCATGAAAAATTGAGATATGCAGGTAGGCATCCTGCATGTCCAAAGCACAAACTCACTGTCCCTCGTACAGAAGGGGCAGCAGACCTGGGAGGGTCAGCATTCGAAACCTCTTGTACTCTATGTACAGGTTTAGAGCACTGAGTTCCAAAATGGGACACAAATCTCCCGTCTTTTGGGGGACCAGGAAGAAGTGGGAGTAATACCCTTGCCTTCCTGGTTGGACAGAACGGGCTCTATTGCCTGTTTTTGTAACAGAGCCTCGATTTCCTCTTTTAGCAGAGGAATATGCACCTTTAGGTGGTAGGACACTACTGGTAGCCTGTCCAGAGGTTTGTCCAGAAACTCCAGAGTGTGTCCTTGTCCTATCAACTGAAGGACCCACGAGTCGGTGGTTACTGCCCACCACCCTGGCAGATGACTGGCGAACCTTCTACCCACCGGTTCTGCAATGGATGTGGAGGAGGGGGGGTGGACCATGAGTCAAGCAAGGGGGGGTTAGGGAGAGTCGCACCTGAGGCTCTCTGGGCCTTTGCAGGATGGGCAGCCATGGCTGATGGAGCCAGACATTTGGGCTAATGTCTGGCTGTCTGCTGCTGTTTTGTCTGCCACTTCACTCGGCAATGAAAAGGCTTTTTGGTCTGAAACCTGGGTCGGCACATGGTATCGACCGACCTGGGCCTTGCCCTTATCCTGCATGCTGGTGATGATGCCTTGACCATCACCCCCAAAGAGGACTGAACTCCTGAAGGGAGCATCCTGGATGGCTGCTTGCATGTCCTGTCTCAGGCCCAACACCTGCAACTGTGAGAATCTCCGGAAGGCCAACTGCCGTAGTGGCACCCCTGGCCGAGGAGTCCACCACATCATAGGTGGCCATGAGGGAGTGTCTGCAAGCCACTTTGGCAGATCAAATAGAGTCTGCCAGAATGGCCTTTGACTCAGAGTCTGAGAGTGCCTCAGTTGCTAGTTCCAGCTGAGTAAATAGGGATTTCTGGTAGACCAAAATGTGGGCTACATAGTACAGGGCCCACATGGCCAATGTTAACAAGGAATAAAATTTCTTCCCAAACTGGTCCAGCTGCCTCGACTCCTTGTCAGGAGGAGAGGTACTCATATCCCTTGGCTAAGAGGGCCAATCATGGGCCGCAGCAATGACCACAGAGTCCGCCTTAAGGTGGACACAGATGATCCTCCCCCTCTGGCATCTGGTAGGTCCAGTCAGCCTTTCTGGCTACTGCTGGTATCAAGGAGGGCATCCTCCAAATAGTGAATGCCAGGTCCTCATGTGGTTCCAACTGGGGGGGGGGGTGAGGATAGGATCTGCCTCTTCCATATCCAGGTGCTCAGCCAGCCGTTGGCGTTTTGGATCCTGGGCATCAGATTTCCAGTCATAGATCTCTGCAATTTTTTTAAGCAGGTCCTTGAAAGAGAAGTCCTCAGGTGGGGACTTTGGGGACTCCTTAGGCCGAGGGTCTCCAATTAGGGGAGTCTCAAACCCTGACCCCGTCAAGGAGGAGTCAGAGTCCGAGTCCAGGTCCAAATCAGAGGACCGGACATCAGGTCGTGCCGGTTCCCGAGATTCTGGAGGCAGTTTCTCCTGCATCTGGCCTGACGCCTGTTCTTTCTGAGGTCCCAGCATTGGAGGCCGTGGAGGGATGGGTGCAGGTATAGATGTATGGACCCACAGGCTGCTGGGAATCCCTCGAGGAGGATGACGGCTGTCCAGCTCCACAATGAGCTCGGACTTGGTCTCAAACCAGCAGGACTGGAGGACAGCCTTGAACTCTGTACGGGTCTGAGGATGAGCCTGAGGTAGGGGAGGCTGGTAAGCTGGTAGGTAACCAGTGGGAAACCCGGGCGTTCTGTAACCCGGTGCATGAAAGGAAGGCGATGGGTACCTGTGTGGAGGGTAAGCCGGCACATACCCCGGTGTCTAAAACCCTGACGGGGATAGCCCAATGGGTTTTACATCCGGAATTAGGTGTCGAGTAACCCAATGAAGGGTATCCCAATGGGGGGTAGCCAGACAGAGGGCCTGACGGGGGGGGGGGGTAGCTGGACGGAGGGCCGAACGGCAGTGCCAGCAGCCCTGACGGGAGGCCCTGTGATGCCCCTAAACCCAGGCCTGATGGACCCGGAAGGACTGAATCCAACGTTGGACCTACAGGTGGCAGACGTGGTTTGGGTCTCGGATTCTCTGCCACGAAAACCGGCAGCAGGGACCCCTGAATGTTAAGAGGGACCTCCAAAGTCAAATTCGGAGGTAAGCTTGGAAAGATGCCACCTAACGGAAGCTCCCCGTGCCCCACTCCTCTCCGGTCCAGGGAGAGTGGAGGGACCTCTTCCGACGGGAAGGAGGGGGAGGTCCAGTGAGGGAACCCACTGGGGAGGGCTGAGATAAATCCAGCAACTGGGTATCGGTGTCCCCACTGGACCCTGATGTCAGATTAGCTGGGCAGACATCAGTCGAACCAACGCCCAATTTATCGGCCATAGTGGTCGCGCAGATGTCGGACGAGCAGACGCCAGACTTATGGACCAAACCTGAGCAGGCCCCGGAGTCTCCGGAGCCAGAGAGTACAGCCTGGGCCTGACGCTTGTTGAGGGGTACAGACGAGCGACTTATCAGCCCCGCCTGACCCTGTAGACCCACTGGTGGACAGGGGCCTAAGCACAGCAGAGATCTCAGATGAAGCAGAGGCATCTGCGGTCAACTTGACCAGTGGCGGCGGGGGACCCAAGGACTGCTCCTGAGGCAGGGCAGTAGGCAGACTTCCTGGACGAAGACGACTGCCGTTCACCTGAGGGCGGCCGCGGGTGAGAGTGGGACCTGTCCTGGTCCCAGTGTTTCTCCTTATTCTTGTGTCTGGATTCAGGGGATGAGGATGAAGTGCTGCGGAGTTTTTGAAGCTCTTTCTCCATTGAGGCCATTCTTTGTTTCAGCAAGTGGGCCTTGAGTGCCTGCTGGCATTGCTTCCATGTGGCCAGGTTGAAGCTGGAACAGGCCTCACAATCTCGACCGTGTGCTCCGGGCCTGAGCAGAAGAGGCAGAGAGTAGGGGAATCTTTGTGTGGGAGTTATGCACCGCACGAAGCACACTTATTTTTGTGCTCAATGTTAGACGATGACATGCACAAATACTACTAAATTCTGAGAAAAGAAACAGATACTCATCCGAAAAGCGGGCAAACTGCAACGTACAATCTCCATGGGGTCCAACCTGAACAGGTCGACGGTGGGAAAGAACTGAAAGGCAGGCATGGGGACTGCCCACTATATAGGGTCATGCTGATGTTGGTCACGTTATGTTGCGTGGGCAGTCCCCATCAGACACTGCTAGCCAAAGTTTCCGTGTGGTCCTGATGCCAGGTGGAACAGTCCTCAAGGTTATTACCTACTGCAAGAGCCCTCTCGAAATAAGATCATTCATGACTTGCTGCTGAGCATCACTGGAAAAAACGGACGTCCAAAGCCATGAACGTCTCAATGCAGATACCGGCAGCAGAAGCATAGGAAGCAGTATCATACGTATCCATGGCTGCCTTCAACTGGTGACTGTTACACTCTATACCATAAGTAACAGTCTGCAAGATCTTCTGCTTAGTGTAGGACTCCGGCAAGGTCTTAGCAAAACCCTTGAGGGAGGTCTAGAGGGCATACTCATATGGAGAAAAATATCCCTGGTAGCTAGCTGTACACATACCCAAGGTAGCCACAGCACAGGCTTTCTTGCCCACTGTATTAATTTTAGGATATTCTTTATTAATGGGGTGAGCTGTAACCTCCTGAATAAGGATGGCCTTATCGTTCTCAGCTAAAATGACAAGTTTGTCAACAATAGGTTGAGAAGCTAAATTAGGTCTTTCCTTATGGGCAATGAACTTTCGGTTTATCTGCTTAGAGACAGATAAACTGGTAGCAGGCCTGGCGCACACTGCCTTCGAAAGCATTTCAAAGGTCAGAGGAATAGGATGTGTACAGGTAACTGGAATGTTAGGTATATGAAGCCACTCAAGATGTAACCGCTTACCTGGATCAGGGGCAGATGTCTTGAGTGCTAAGGTAGCATGTATGTTAGGAAGTAAAGTCTGAAAAGAAAGGTCCTCCTAAGGAACCAGAAGAATGCCTGGAGTAAAAGAATCCAGGGTATAGAAGAATTCATCATCATTGCCCTGAGAGATGTGGTCGAGGTCAGACTTGTCTTCCTCCAATTCCTCTCAGGAAAGAGGGTCAGGAAGAGGACTAGACCTTGAAACACAATCTGATCCTCGAAGTTGGGTCAACAGGAGACACCAGCACTGGAGGCGGCACTGGCACCAAGAGAGTCAGCACTGGGCTAGCTCCCAGAGGAACTGGCACCAGCAGAAGGAAAACAGGCACCAGACCCACCTCCAAAGGTTTTGGCATCAGCACCAAATCCAATTGAAAGGGATGTGGCACCAAGGTGACCCTTGTTGTCACAGGTCTCACTGGCCACAGTGCCAGAGACTCTGTCGGCACAGGCCCAGGAAGGCCCAAACCTGACTCCACACTGGGACAAGGCCTAGGCGGCACCGAAGTGACCAGCATAGGCACCTTGGTCGGCCCCTGTGGAGAGACAGAGTGAGGGGGAAGACCAGCAGAACTGGCATGGGTGGTGTAGTCACCACCAAGAGATCATGATTTATTGGTGGAGCCAAACACTCTACCTGGCCTGAAAACACTGACCGCGGTCCCAAGGACCCCAGCCCCCGGAGAGGATGGAGAAACCAGCACTGGAGAAGGCCTCCCACTCTTGGCCCTCGAAGATTTCACAGCAGACATACCAGATGGCGACCTTGAGTGGTATTGTTTCTTCCCCTTCTGACAGGAAGAGGAAGAACTCGAGGTGGAACAGTGCCAGGTCCCCAACCAAGACAGAGAACGGGACCATTCCATTCTGTTTACACAGGATGACTGCGTTCCCCCTTCCCTGACTGAGTTTACAGGAGGACTGTTCCCCCCCCCCTTCCGAACTTGGGACCACCTGTCATCGTCTCCCCCCCCCTTCCCCTGGGAGGTGGACCAGAGATGGCCCTACTGCCAGAGCAGCCTGCCTAAAGAGGTTCCCTACCATCAGTCACCATCCATGGTTGCAGGCCATTGTTTAGTAGGGCTGAGAGAAAGTTTTCATTTAAAAAAAAAAAAAAACAGTAAAGGTAAATAAAAAGTGAGACTAAACACTGTGTCACATAGATGTGAAGATCAGACTCCCGGTGGGCAAACCACATCATCACTGAAGTGCACTCCATGGCGGGAAAAAAGGAACTGAAGCGGTTGGGAGCCATTGCTGAGATAGGCTATGCAGTGCGAGACTAGCTCCATCGATGCCCCACATGTGCGCAGTCTACCTCTGCGCCAGCCCTCCTGAAGGTTTTTGGCTCCCACAGGGTTCTAGCGCCTCCAGCTAAGAACCCATCAGTGCGAATCAATGGTGAAGATATAGTCCAGGAAGATCAGATCTTCAAGAGAGTCTACTCCATTGAGCCACATCACGGAACTGTAAGTTGTTGGCATCAGGACCACCCAGAAATTTTTTGCTGGCTAGGACTACCCATGTTGAAATACTCCGTTGACGCCTATATAACGTGAGCGTAGCCAGCGTGCATCAGTTCCCCATCAGAGACAAGCACGGATGAACACTGGACAAGCAAGGATTGAAGCGACCAGGATCAAACCAGGCATAGAGAAGAGGATATGGAAACCTGAGTACCACGGGAGACTCCGCTTGCAAGAGCAGGCAGCATATTCACCCCATCACCCAAAAAGGGGAGAAGGAGGGAGGGAGAACTGTGGCTCAATGGAGAAGGTTCTCTCGAAGATCGACTGTCACAGTAACTAATGTATCTTCTTCAAGGACATCTCCCTCCATTAAGCCACATCATGGAACGATTCCCAAGCAGAGGGAAAAATGGCAGGACCTAATGATTCTGCGTAGGGAGGCCTTGCAAAACAGTGAAGCCAAAGTCAGCTCGCCTACAAGACATGATGTCCAGACTGTACTGTTTAGTAACAGTATGAACAGCACTCCAAAGGTAGCAGCACATATCTTAGCAGCAGACACATTTTGGAAACAAGCCACTAGGGTATCTACCGCATGAGTGGAATAAGCATGAATGGGACAAGGCAGAACACCTTCTGGTAACAAAACGTTATACAACCGGCCATTTTTTTTTTTTTTTATAACCAGGAGAGACGCACTAAGCTGAAAGCTTGTTTACAGGTGCAACCTGGGAGCACAAGGCAGTTAAGTGACTTGTTCAGGGTCACACAGTATGCAAGTAGGGGCTGTGGGATTCAAACCCAGGTCTCCAGGTTTGCAGCTCAGAACCTTAAATCACTGCGCTATACTGCCTCCTAGGCATTGTTTAGAAATTGAGGAGCCCACCATCCTAGAGGCAAAAGCTACAAACAGTTGTGAGAATTTTCTGCAATCCTTGGTTCGCTCCAAGTACCAATACAGCATCATGTGGATGTCCAGCGTATATAAGCTACTATCTGTGGGAGATAAACACTAACATCAGAAGGAAATTAGGATTAGTATATAATGTATCCCTACCCTTGTGAAACAAAAGAGGGTCTTCAACCAGCATCTGTAACTCTGAAATACATCTTGCAGATGTCAGAGCCAGTAGGAACAGTGTCTTCCAAAAGAGGAAGCCCAGCTCACAAGTAGCAGCATGCTCAGAGAGAGGCACAGTCACAGTCTTCAGGATCAAATTTAAGCTCCACAACAGAGCCGAATTGCAGACCAGGAAGGGGGAGGTGCAAGAAGGTCTCCCCTCTGGTCATTCTAAATGCTCATGGTGCCACCTTGGAACAAGTTGAAACCTTAAGTACCTGGGTATCACCCTGGATAATACTCATTTGCTTCCCATGCTGATAACATTGCTAACCAGACCAAACATTAGGAGTGCTCTACAGGCAAGAACAAAATCTTACTGCCAATGCAAGACGTATAGCGGTCTCTGCTATGATACTCCCTCAGAGACTATGGTCTCCCCATTTATGGTGCAGTCTGCGAGTCTGTCCTAAACAGGATACACTTGGTCCTAAACAAAGTTTGCTACTTTGTTTGTGGGGTTGACAGATTAACATACACTTGTTCCCTTTTCTCCCAAACTGGATGGCTCCCACTACAAGACAGACTTCAATATCAGACTTGCCTCTTGGCTAGAAAAGCCCAGCTGGGCCTCACTCCAGTTGTAATCAGTGACCCTCTCTGCCCTGTGAAAAATAACTGTGCACCCAGGAGTATGGATAGACAAGCCCTTTAAGTCCCTTACTATAAAATCAGCCTAGCAATGCCCTCATTTGCACCCAGAGCAGCCTGCTGGATGAATGATATCCCGAAGCCCACAAGGTGCCTACCCAAGATTTCCTAGTTTAAGTCCTCTCTGGTTTATACTTCAGTAATAGGACAGCAGAAGGCCATGGCCCATAAGAAAAAATTACTCACCTTAGTAATGTTGTTTCTTCTAATGGAGTCTTGCTGCATTCTGACTATTGCAGTTAGGTCCTGCCTTTCAACTGCCCCGGAGAACAAAGAATTAACTTTCCATGGCCAGCATGGAACGTTCAGCGTGAGCTCGGTTGAAGCCCCTGTCTGCTGCTGTTTAAACTCCAACCGTCAGATCTTTATGAGCAGTACTCACTAGAAGTTCTGTGTGGAAACTGTAAAACTCACACTAGCCAACTGGCGACTAAATTTATTAAAAAAGGGTTTTTTGGTTTCAAGGCAAAGACTCAAGTCAGAAAAGCCAAAAAACAAAACACAACACACACCCAAAGTAAAGGAGGGTGAAAAGGCACCTCTAGGGTGCCAACACTGCTCCTGCCCACCCACATCCCAAAAACAGGTTCTGAGAGGGGAGGCGGGGGTCAGAATACAGCAAGACTCCATTAGAAGAAACATTACTAAGGTGATTAATTTTTTCTTCAAACATGAAGTCTTGCTGTATTCTGACTATTGCAGACTACCAAGCAGTACCTCCATGGAGGAGGGACAGAACCTACTTTGGGAATAGGCTCTGAAGTACTGCTGTGCCAAACTGTGCATCACTCTTAGCCTGGATATCCAGAGAGTAATGCTTGGTGAATGTATGGACTGTTTTCCAGGTGGCTGCTTGACAAATTTCTAAGATAGGAATATCCCAGGTAGCAGCCAGGGAAGCAGCTGTACCTCTAGTAGAGTGAGCCCTCAGGCCTGAGGCTGGGGTTCTACCCAGCTTTTCATAGCAGAATTGTATACAAGAGACAATCCACCTGGCAATAGATCTCTTAGTAGCAGGTTTGCCCTTATCAACCTCTCCATACGTGAGGAACAAGTGGAGGGACTCAAACCTGTGACCCTTGTTGCGCTCTATGTAGTAGCTGAGGGCCCTCAACATCCAAGCTGTACAACCTCCTCTCTCCAGAGGAGGAATGGTCAGTGAAGAAAACAGGGAAAGACATAGACTGATTAAGGTGGAAATCTGAAACCACCTTAGGCAAAAACTTCCTGTTAGTTCTTGGAAAGAGATGAAATCAGGCTCCACTGACAGGGCTTGCAATTCACTGATACACCTGGCAGAGGTAATGGCTACCAAAAACTCAGTTTTCCAAATCAAGTACTTAAGCTCTGCAGGGGACAAAGGCTCAAAGGGTGGTTGCATAAGCTGAGCAATGCAAACATTAAGGTCCCAAGCAGGAGCAGGGTCCCTAAAGGGGTGATTGGTGTGCAGCAATCCCTTGAAGAACTTACAAACACATGATGGGCTGACAAAGGAGAGGGCTTGCCTACTGACAAGAAGGCAAAAACAGCTGCCAGATGCACTTTAAGTGTAGCAGGCCTAAGTCCTAAGCCATTAAGATGAACCATATAGTCCAAGACTGTAGGCAACCCAGCAGACTCTGGAGAAATATGTTTATTAGAAAACCAAATAGTGAACCTTTTCCATTTGGAGTTGTAAGTCTTTCTGGTGGAAGGCTTTCGAGAAGCCTTAAGGATCTACAGAACCCCTTGAGAGAGGTGCAGATCAGCAAACTTTAACTCTTCAAGAGCCAGGCCTTGAGATTGAGAGATCTGAGGTTCGGATACCAAATCCTCCCCTGAGAGGATGTCAACAGGTTGTAATTCCTGGGAAGAGACAGGGGAAGGTGGACTGCTAAGGACAGCAACAGTGGGTACCAGGGTTGTCTGGTCCAGTCTGGAGCAATCAGAATCACTTTGCATGGTTGAGACCTGATCTTGACTAACACTTTGAACAGGAGAGGGAAGGGGGGAAAAGCATACAGAAATCTCCCTTCCCAATTCAGAATGAGAGCATGATTGTCTGGGGCTGCAAAAAGATCTATCTGTGGAGTGCCCCATCTCGAGAAAATCACTTTCAAAACTAGGGGATCTAGGGTCCATTCGTGATGGCCCTAGGATATCCTGCTGAGAGCATCTTCTAGGACATTGTCCTTCCCTGGAAGGTGAACTGCTATCAGAGAGGTTTGCAGGGAATAGGCCAGGGACCACAACTTCATTGTGTCTGTGCACAAGGCCGTAGACCGAGTGCCTCCTAACTTGTTGATGTACCACATTGTGGTGGTATTGTCTGTTCTGATCTGGACCACCTTGTTCTGTACAGATCTGGAAAAGGCTTGTAGTGCCAGAAACACTGCTCTGAGTTCCAAGAGACTGATGTGAAGCAGAGATTCTTGAGGTGACCACAGCCCTTGGGTGGTAAGATCCCCCAGGTGGGCTCCCCAGCCGAGCAGGGAGGCATCTGTGGTGAGTATCACTGAATGAGACTGAGGGACAAAAGGAACTCCTTGTCTCAAACTGTCCTGATCCTGCATCCACTGCAGAGCCTGGATCAGGGATTGAGTCACTGGGACTAGTTTGGTAAGGGAATCCTTTCTTTGGGACCAGAAGGCTCTTAAGTGGAACCGAATGTCCCTCATCTGAAATCTTGCTCCCTGGACTACTGCTGTAGAGGCTGCCATGTGGCCCAGGAGCTGCAGGAAGTGCCTTGCTGGTCGAGACACCTGAAGGGTGAATGAAGAGGCGAGTTCCTTAAGGGTCCTTGCGCTGTCCAGAGGAAGGAAGGCTCTTGCCCTTATTGTATCCAGCTCTGCCCCTATGAAGGTGAGGAGCTATACTGGCTCGAGAACTGACTTTGGAAGGTTGAGGAGGAATCCTAAGAAAGTGAGCACTTGCTGAGTTATTTGCAGATGTGACTTGACTTGGTCTGGAGACTGACCCACTATGAACCAGTCGTCCAAGTATGGAAAGATGGAGATCTTTTTTCTTCTTAGGAAAGCAACCACTACTGCCAGGCACTTTGTGAACACCCTTGGGGCTGATGTTAGGCCAAAGGGCATTGCTCTGAATTGATAGTGGCCTGAGGGCAACTCGAACCTGAGGTACTTTCTGTGGGAGTACCTGATGGGAATGTGAAAATAGACATCTTTGAGGTCCAGGAAGGCTAGCCAGTCCCCTGGCCTTAGAGAGGGCAGAATTATTCCCAGATTCACCATTTTGAACTTTGGTTTTAAAAGGTGCTTGTTCAGATATCTTAGATCCAGGATGGGCCGCCATTCTCCTGTTTTTTTTGGGGGTTAGGAAGTACCTGGAGTACAATCCTTTGCCCTTGTGTAGGGTTGGAACCCTTTCTATGGCTCTGAGAGCCAGGAGGGAAGAAATCTCTGGATTTGCAGGTGGAAAGGATCTGGTTCTCATCTTGGGAAATTTTTTGAAGCTGAGAACCAGTCCCTGGCTTACTACTTCCAGGACCCACTTGTCTGATGTCAGAGACTTCCAGCCCTGGACAAAGTAAGCCAGCCTGCCCCCTACAGGTAGTGGAGAATCGGCCTGGGCAGACCCATCAGGGTGTCTGCTTGGCAGGGGCTTTAGGCTGAGGGGTGGAAGCAGGCCTGCTCATTCCCCATCTGCCTCTCCCTCTGAAGAACCCCCTCTGAGCATAAGCAGAAAAGGAGGCCTGGGCTTGGTAAAAATGCCTTTGAAAGGGCTTGCCCCTGCCCCTGGAGTGCTGTCTCTGAGGAGTGGCTTGCCTTTCTTTGGCCTGAGCACTTCTGTAGGTGGTCCTGTACTCATCCATCTTTTTCATGTAATTCTCTGTCTGCTCCCCAAACAGAGAATTACCAATGACAGGGAAATCCATGGCCTTAGCCTGGGTATCCTGTGATAGGCTAGTACATCTGAGCCAAGCCATCCTCCAAAGGGCCACAGATGTAGCCATGATTCTAGATGAAACATCACTGGAGTCCACAGCAGAATGAAATTGCACCTTGGATGCCTCAATCCCATCCGCAGCCACCTGCTCCAGCTCCTTGGCAAGCTGGTCAGGGGCCTGTTTAGCCAGAGCCAGCACAGTGTCCCACCTAGACTTCTGGTATCTAGCTGTATAGGCCATATAGTTAGCCTGTCTGAGTCCCAAAGATGCTGCCATGTATTGTTTCTTTGCCATGGCATCAATCCTCCTGGAGTCCTTATCTGGGGGGTGTGATGCCAAGGGAATATTTGCCTTATCACAGGCAGCAGCCTGCACTACCCCAACATGGCTGCATTGTTGAGAAAGGAACTCGTGTCCGAGCCTGAAAGGGTATACCTCTTGTCCATTCGTTTCTCCACAGGAGGTATGGAGTTAGGAGTCTTCAGAATTTTAAATGTCTGTTTCCCAAAAGATTTATGGAGGGGAATAGACAGTCTCCTGGACTCTGGGATGTCCATCATCTCAACAAAATCAGGCTCCTCCTGATCCTCCACTGCTTCTTCCATTGGAAGCTGGAGGGTTTCAGCCACTTTCTTGTAAAACATAAAGTGGGAAGGGGACTCAGAAAGCATGGGAGGAGAAACACCTAAAGGTCTGTCTGGGGAGATGTCCGGGTCAATAGACACATCCAGACTTTAATAATCACCATCATCATCATTATCCTCATACTCTCCCTCCTCCTCCTCCTCCTCCGGTTCACAAAATTCTTCTAAAGTATAATCCAGAACTGGGGGAACTGACCGAACCGAGCCCCTGCCAGATGGTGCCGGTTTGGCTGGAACCGAAGTTAACGATTGAACTATCCTTATCGCTTTGGCTATTTCATCAGCGGTTGGAGAAAGAATTTGTGGATCCGAACCAGATGATTCTTCTCTTCTCTTTCTTTTAACCGGAACCGACTCCTCAGAATCGGCTCTCCTTTTGCCCGAAGAAGTTTCGCCCTGGTCAGAGGGCACTCTTTCTTGTTCGGTCGGAACTGAACCGGGCTGGCCATCCGGGTCAGCGGACTTCTCATCCTCCCTTTCCCTCAGTCTACCTACTCTCCTATCCAGGGTAGCTTTGGGAAAACTTTTACAAATTTGGCAGTCTGAATCGAGGTGGTCAAACCCCAGACAATAAACAGGTGGTGTGGGGATCAGCCTTAGCAAAGGCTTCCCCACACACACTACAGTGTTGAAACCCAGTGGGCCCGGTTTTTTTCCTGGGTTTCTCAGACATGGCCAATCCTATCCAAAACTTACCATTTTTTTGTCAATCCACCAGGCAAGACACCCCTATCGGTTCCTGACTGTGTTACGGGTCTTGGAAAAAAACTTAATTAAATCCATTTTTTTGGAACCGATACGGACCGGTTACCACACTCTAATAAATTCAAAACTTTTTAAGACCAATCTGATCGGTTCAAACCGAACCGATCCCAGATTTACAAGATCCACACAGAAACTAAATGTAAAACCTATCTAGTACTCACGGTACCAAAGACAGAGACTTGGATAGATTCAGTAGCAGAAATTCGGCAGAAACCAAGCGAAAAAACTACACTTTAACCAACTTTTTTGAACCGAGCAAAGGAGAAATCTCCGGAGCGACTGTTCAGTGAGGCTGAGTAAAGAATCTGACGGCTGGAGTTTAAACAACAGCAGACAGGGGCTTCAACCGAGCTCGTGCTGAACGTTCCATGCTGGAAATGGAAAGTTAACTCTTTGTTCTCCGGGGCAGTTGAAAGGCAGGACCTAACTGCAATAGTCAGAATACAGCAAGACTTCATGTTTGAAATGCTTTTCCCACTACTTAATGGTGATAATCAAGGTTACCCTCTCTCTGAAGAAAGAGCTCAAAAAGAAAGCCTCCTGCAGTTATACCTCAAACTTCACATTGAAACAAATGTGCTGCTACCCCTAAACTGAAAAGCTCAAAACCTTTTGGCCCCATTGCCAGATAACATCCAAGCTTGATTTGGGTTAGCACTGATCCAGTCTTTCTCTTCTAAAATGTTCAGTTGACAAGGCTTTATCCTAGCTGCACTATTGTATAAACCAAACCTGGCTCCATCCGAGCTTTCATTGTTAATGTCCTTTTCTTACTGTATGTATTCTTTGACCAGGCTTTCCTTAAGCCAGACTAAGTACCCTAAATGTATTGTAACCTCTAGTGACGTGGAATCTTTGGACAAAAGCACTTGTGCTCAAAGGTGTGAATCCGAAAATCAAGAAATATATTATAAATAAATGTGGAATACCTCTTAGGAATCTACAAAAAAAAAAAAACCTCCATCTGGGCCACTATCTTGCCTTTTGTGAAGGCATGAAAATCTAACATCGCAGCCAGGTGGACCTTAACAGAAGAATACCCCAGTCCCAAGTCCTTACGGGACAAGAGGTAGTCCAGCATTTAAGGAATTGGACTTGTAAAGGGGTCCAGGGCACGTGCAGTACACCAAATTGTAAAATCACTATTTATTTATTTATTTATATAAGAGACTTTAGGATTACAACCTTTCAGTCAGGGACTCATTTACAAAGGCTCCATGTCAGAAAAAACAAATACAAACACTTAATACATATAGACATTGAATGGCAGCTAAAGGTTACAGTTTTTTCAGTTATACAATATTGTAGAATCAAGATCAGCTATACATTGCATTGAACATGTTACCAAGAGCTGTACTTTACAGTTTTCAAGAGAAGAGTAAGTTTGCTGATAGAGGGAGGAACAGGTTTGATATTTACAGCGAAGTAGAGAATTAGATATCTTGTGAATGCAGCCAAAGGAGGCTTTGGTAAAAGGTAATGTTTGGTAGCCCTGTCAGTAGGAGCTCAGTAGCGGGGTGGTCCCGTAAGATGATAGATAGATGACCTGGCACTAGCTGGTACATTGACAGCACCGTGAAGCAAGAATGTGCTCTTTGAGGGTGATTTGAAAGGTCCTAATTTGGAGAAGGAGAAGACTATGGAGGGGAGTTCGCTCCCTTCCCAATTTTGCGAGTAGGTGTACGACGCATATGACTTTCTAGCTACCAGGAGAAAGAACATTCCCAGATGCCTTACATAAAATTATATAAGTGAGTAAAACATACAAAAATGCAAATAAACCATATGGGCAACGTCCAGCTGGGCCATCGTATGTCCATCAATGGGCACATGGAATGCTGAAATGGCAGACAAGTGCACCTTAATAGAGGAGAACTGTACTCCTGCATCTGACAAGGACAGTAAGTACTCTAGAATCTGGTTCACAGGGCAAATGAAGGGGTCCAGATGTGAAGCAACCATAGAGCAAAGTGCTTCCACTTTACTGAACAAGTAGCTCTGGTGGAAGGTTTCCTGGCAGCCACCAGGACATCAGCCACTTTAGGAGATACCCCCGAACCTTACGATGGCTACATCTTCAGGAACCAAGCATGAAGATTAAGAGATCGCAGGCCTGGATGGACCAGGGTTCCCTGATCCTGAGAAAACAAGCCTTAGCACAGGGGCCGGGGCATTGGAGGTTTCACTACTAACTGTTGCAGCAATGAAAACCATATCTGACATGGCCAAAAAGAAGCCACCAGAATCAGAGTGGCTCCCTCCATTTGGAGCTTGATCAGCACCCTCTGCAACAGAGGGACAAAGTGTCTCACCAGAAAACTCCAGGCCCTGGATTGAGCAAGCAGAAAAGTGGCAGTTTTGTGTTGTGCAGAGACAAAAAAAGGTCCAACTCTGGATGACCCCACCTGTCAAACAGTCCTTCTCCCACTAAGGTCAGCAGCTCCCACTGGTTCATTCTGGACTGTGATCTGCTTAGCCTGTCCGCCAGGATGTTTTGGATGCCTGGAACATGGACGAGCCAACAGTTCTAGATGGTGTTCCAGAGCCAAGTACCAAACCCTCATTGTTTCTTTGCACAGGGGGTAAGAATGAGTTTCCCCTTGCTTGTTGATGTAGTGTACCACACTGATGTTGTCTGTCTGCACTAGCAAAGGGCTCAGGAACAGGTGGCTCTAAAAGGCGTATAGGACAGCTCTCATCTCTTGCACATTGATAAGGAGAGATTTCTACCATATTCCATGTACCCTGGGTCTGGTAAGGGCCAAAGTGTGCACACCAGCCAGTCCCCGAGGCATCCGTGATGAGGATCTGTTGAGGGTGAGGAATGAGGAAAGGAACCCCTTGAGCAAATTTTTGGGTTCCATCCACCACAGGAGTACTTGTTTCACAGGTGAAGTTACTAGAACTTTCTGTTCAGGTTCACTGGGGAATTCACATCTGCATCCTCACTAGGGGGACCGTGACAATGGCCGCCACCATCAGGCCCCGCAATCCCTGGAATGTTCTGGCTGTGACATACCCGTTGTTGTAAAAGCTTCTATGCCTGAGCTATCAGGCATGCTGCCCTGTCCTGGGGTAGAAAAAATGAATCCTAGGCGGTATCCAGTACAGCCCCTATGTACTGCAGATGCTGACACGGGGTCAAAACTGACTTGGACGGGCTGACTGTTATCCAAAACACGCTGACCAGTTGTCTGGTATGCGAAAGGGTCAGAAATAGTTGCTCTTTGGTCTGAGCTTTTAGCAACCAGTCATCCAGATGGAGCAGACGTAGAGCCCCTCCCTCCTGAAAGTGGCTGCCATCACTGCTAAGCATCTGGTAAAGCCCACGGTGCAGATGACAAGCCAGAGGGCAATGTCCTGAACAGGTAGTGAGCCCCCTGAAACAGGAACCTGAGGTACTTCCTGTGGGGAAGGCAAACCTTGATGTGCAGGTAGGTGTCCTGCATATCCAGGAAGCATATCCAGTCTCTCTTCTGAAGTAGAGGCAGCAGGTCTTGCAAAGTTGCCATCCTGAACTTTTTGTACTGGATGCAGAAGTTTAGATTTCTTATGTCTAGTACTGGTCGCAAGTCCCCTGTGGATTTGGGGATGAGGAAGAAGTGGGAATAAAATCCAGTGTTCTTTTGGGTCTTGAGAACTGGTTCTATGGCTCTTTTTCTGCAGCACTGTAAGGACCTCCAGCAACACTGGTATGTGACTTGGAGTCCAGAAATTGTAGAGCATGTCTTTCCTCTACTGCAGGACCCAGGCATCTGTCATAATCTCTCCACCTGTTCAGGTGAAGAGAAAAGTGTACTCCTACCACTATGTCCTGGGTTACTGGAGGGAGGGAGTTGAGCAAAGAGTCGGGCTGAAGTTGCACCTGTGGTCTGGGCCGCCCCTCCACATCTCGGGGCTTTTGCCGTGGTGCAGGAAGGGGTAGGAAGGGCAGCTGCTACTTTGCGCTTGCCCAGCTGTCTAGCCTCAGACCTGGAACTACATGTGGCATACTAACAGGGCATCTACTGCCCACTCTTTCGGATGAGTGTGGCAGAGAAAGAGTAGACAGAATGCAGGGTCCTACTGGAGGCTTGCATGTTACCTCTGAAGGGGCATTCAAAATGGACTGCTTAACGTCAGTAGCAAATACCGATAATCTGAGCCAGGAATGCCTCCTTAGGTAGATTCCCTCTGCAGATGCTCTAGCAGAGGCATCTGTAACATCACAGGCTGCTCTTGAGAGATGTTTACCCATATCTACCCCAGACTGAAGGACTTTAAAAAGCTCCTGTCTCTGAGAAGATTCTGAAAGGGCCTGAGTTGCAGCTTTGGCCTTTTTTCCAGAGAGTATTCTGAAATTTGGCCATATGGGCCAATTAATTAGTGTTTCTGATAGCCAAAGTGAAACAGACAAAGACCCTCTTGCCCATAAGGTCCACTTTCTGGACTCTTTGTCCAGGGAAAGAGAGCTGAGGTCTCTTAGACCTAACATGGGCCACGTTGATAACCACCGAGTTGGCCCGAGGTGGCTTTGCAAAATAAGGTTTCCCAGAGGGGGACTGACGCAATTTGTCTGCCTTTCTGGGCATAGCAGGGATCATATTTGTATGCCAAAAAGTGTGCAGTGATGCACATGGGACATAAGAACCTGCAAGCAACTTACACTCTTGGGGGGTGGGGGGAAGGTAATTAAGTCAACTGAGCAGGAGAGGGATCTGGGGATCTTGGTATCAAGCAACCTTAAGGTAGATCATCAATGCAGCAAAGTGGTGGAAAAGGCAAATAGAATGTCAGTGTGCATTGGGAGGGGCATAACAAGCAGAAGGAAGGGAGGGAGGTACTGATGCCTCTTTATGAAGCCATGGTGAGTCCACACCTGGAGTACAGGGTCCAGTTTTGGAGACCACACCTATGCAAGGACATAGATGGGACTGAGAGGGTGCAGAGAAGGGAAACCAAGATGATGCATGGTATGCAGGGGAAGTCATATGAGGAGAAGTGGAGGGAATTGGATCTGTACCCACTGGAGACTAGAAGGGATGGGGAGGCCATGATATAGACATTTAAGTATATGAAGGGGATCAGTAAGGGAGGGGAGCTGAAGGTGGTGGGCACAGTCTAAGACTGGAGGGAGGAAGATTTAGTGGGCAATGTGAGGAGGCATTATGTCACGGAGAGGGTGGTGTAGGCCTGGAATAAACTACTGGAGGAAGTGGTGGGGGCAGAAATGGTGGAGGGATTCAAGAGGGCATAAGACAGACATAAGGGGTTGGCAAGTGGGGGGAAGGGGAGGTCCTGTGACATAGGTAATGAGTAAAGGGGCAGACTCGATGGGCCAGAGGGTCCTTTCCCGCCACCAGATTTCTATGATATTCGTCTGGCACCAAACTGCCATGGTGGCATCCTCAAATGAATTCAGGAGGGGGGGAGGAATAATAATGGAAGAAGAATCTGGCAATTCCAGATAGTCACATTTCTCCAAATAACATCCTGCTCCACAGTGCCAAACCCCCATAGTGGTCTGCGTCTGCTTCATTACGGAGATGAAGGAGGGGTCAGCAGGAGAGGACCTCGAGGTATAGTTAGTGGAGTCCTCACCCCCTGAGGAGACAGTGAAAACAGAACTGGGAAGGCTCCTTGCACACTTTTCACCATCCTCCCCATCATCCTCATCAGGAGGAAGATGATCAGGATGGTACTTGTTTGCATCGCCTGGTTCAGAAATGGGCAACGTGGAAGTTGATGCCCTGGAGGGAGTGGGCTGTGATGATATGGAAGGAGTCTGTGTGGGGGCTGGTTTATTAGGCCCCATCAGCAATGAGCTGGGGTGGGGGTGGGGCCAACCTGGTGCATAAACTCCCAGAAGGAGGAAAGCATGATCTGGACATTAAATGGTCATCGGGATCAGACCTTATGGCAGCGATGGGGGGGTGTAATGGGGCCCCAGTATCAGCAGGGTAGGCTGAGGAGTAGGCGCAAGGGGCTCAGGCCCTTGCTTCGGTAAGGTAGACTGAGGCGTTGGTGGAGAAGGTTGTGTCCCTGGTGCTGGAAGAACACACAGAGGCATCGAGAGAAGGGCCCTAAAGCCCGATGTTGAGTGGCCATCGCTGGCCAAAGCAGAGCCGGCTGAGCTCCCCGACTGTGGCCCAAGAGAAGATGGACGAGGACAGGGACTGAAGCGTTGGATGGGATGGAAAAAACCCTATGGGCCAGCACCCGCCGAAATGGAATGGATAGGCCACACTGCCAGAGTCCCCCCTGCACAGAATAGGATGAGAGAGGCAGTAGGAATACTTGGCGGGGGAGAAGGGAAGCACACCAACGACAGACCAATGCCTGCCAGAGGACCAGCAGGAAAAGCTGTCAGAACCGACCCTGTAGAGGAGAGGGTGTAGGCAGCAGCAGGGGTTGCCTCCAGGCCGTTCAATGACCCCGCAGTGATAGTGCTGGAAGCAGTGACCGAGAACACTCCCGGGAGGGTCTGTCTTTCTCAGTGCTTGTGCTTCCCAGCCAATTTGCCCCAAGCCTTTGAGGCAAGAGAGCTCGAGATTGGGGCTGAGGAGGCAGAGAAGCTTCTGGCCTGGAGCTTCCTCTCCATTTGCACAACCTTCTGTTCCATCAGGAAGGATTCGAGGGCCTTCTGACACAGCCTGGTAGCCTGACTAAAGCTGACACAGATCTGTCAGACCTTAGTCATGGTCAGTGCTGAGGAAGCAGACAAAGGCCTTGCAGTACCTGCAGTGTCGGAATACGTTTTCAGATTCAGTTGGCATAAACAAATTGCAAATATGACCTTAGAGAGTACAATACTTAGTGAAACTAGGATGAAAAAGAAAATTCTCTTAAGGTAAGTATTGTGGTCGACTGAACCAATGGTGTCTCCACCGAGTCCGAAGTGCAATGGTTAATGGCAGGAAAAGAACTGAGGAGGGTGTGGGTCTGCCTACAGCTAGAGGATGTCGGCATAATGGCGTCACCATGGGTGGCCCCAGGAAGACGCTAGCAAAACTGTTTCCATATGGTCCTAGTGCCTCAGTGCTATAGTTCCACAGCTGTGACCAAATGAGAGAGATATCCCCAAAGAAGTTCAGCAGCAACCTCCAGAGACCTGTGTCCTCAGAAGCCAGGCATGAAGATGCAGGGATCACAGATCTGGGTGCACCTGCTCCTGTGTCTCAAGTCCCGGTAGTAGGGGGAGTGGGATGAGGGGATTCCACTGCTAATTGCTAGAGCAGAAGCTACAGAAATTCAGAATACACTTAAGGAGCCAGAAGAACTGCGGGTCACCCTGGAAACAGGAAATGGGACAGCCATACGAACTGGAGTTGTCTACAGGCCCCCAGATCAGGGGAGGACATAGACACATTACTGTTAGAAGATATACAAAACATGACAGCTAAAGGGGAGGTTCTGATAATGGTAGACTTCAACATGCCAGATACAGATTGGTCAATACCAGCAGGAACATCTGCCAGAGCTACACACATGGTGGATTCCCTGCAGGGGGAGGGCCTCAAACAACTGGTACAACAACCCACAAGAGACAGGACTATCCTAGATCTAGTGCTGACTAACAGGGAAATGATCACAGATCTCCAGGTAGAAGGTCACCTGGGGGCCAGTGACCATCACATGATATGGTTCAATTTGGCCACTAGAACTAAATCATCTCATTCCAAGGCAAACATATGGGACTTCAGAGGAGCTGACTTTGATCGATGGCCAACAGAGTTAAGCTAGCCTTGGCAAAAAGGAATACAGGTGAGGGGGTACAGGCAAAGTGGGCAAGCATTAAGGATGCAATACTTAGAGCAACATCCCACTGTGTTAGAGAGAAAAGGAAGTGCAAAAGAAAAAGGAAGCCACTTTGGTTCTCAAAAACAGTAGCAGAAAAGGTCAGATCCAAAAGTCTGGTCTTCAGGAAATATAAGGGAACGCAGCAGGATGAAGATAGGGAGGCAGGGAAGGCAGTAAGGCAGGTAAAGGCCCAAACCGAGGAAACACTAGCACAAACAGTAAAAGAAGGTGACAAGACTTTCTATAGCTACATTAGTGAAGAAGGAGAAAGTCCAGAGGGGGTATTGCGAAGATCAAAGGAGATAAGGGGGCATGTGAGGAGGAGGACCATGTAAAAGCATCTATCCTAAACAGATACTTCTGCTCAGTATTTACTGAAGAGAAGGTAGGGCAGGGCCCACAGCTCAGCACCATGGACACAGGGGGGAGGGAGGTGCGCACTAATCCCTTCACAAAAGAAAGGGTCCTACAAGAGCTCGATAAGCTCAGGGTGGATAAGGCAATGGGACCTGATGGCATACATCCCAGGGTACTAAAGGAGCTAAGGTTGGAACTAGCAGAGCCATTATCAGAACTGTTTAGTGAGTCTGAGAGCATAGAAGAGGTCCCAGAAGACTGGAGAAGGGCTCATGTGATCCCGCTCCACATGAGTGGTAGCAAGGAGGAGATGGGGAACTACAGACCAGTCAGTCTTACCTCAGTAGTGGGCAAGATTATGGAGGCACTCCTTAAGGAAAGAACAGTGCAACACCTGGAATCCATAGGAGCACAGGATCCAAGAGAGCATGGGTTTACAAAAGGAAGGTCCTGTCAAACTAATCTCATAGATTTCTTTAACTGGGTAACCAGAGTGGTGGATCAAGGGGGAGCAGCTGATGCCGCCTACCTCGACTTCAGCAAAGCTTTCAATACTGTTCCACATAAAAGATTGATTAATAAGCTGAGTAGACTCAGGGTGGGTCAGAAGTTAGTCAACTGGGTGGCAAACTTGTTGACAGGCAGAAAACAGAGAGTGGTGGTAAACAGTATACAGTCAGATAAGATGCAAGTCACAAGTGGGGTACTTCAGGGATCAGTCCTGAGGCCAGTCCTCTTCAATATCTTCATAAGTGACATTGCAGATGGACTGGAGGGTAAGGTTTGTCTGTCTGCAAATGACACAAAGATCTGAAACAGAGTAGATGATCCAGATGGGTGGGCAGAATGAGAAGAGATCTGGACAAACTGACAAAATGGTCGGAAGAGTGGCCACTGGGGTTTAATGCAAAGAAGTGCAAGATCATGCACATAGGGAAGAGAAACCCTGAAGCCACCAATAGGCTGGGAGGGGAGTTGCTGGCAGTCACAAGGGAAGAGACTTGGGCATCATCATCACCGATGATCCAAAATTATCCAAGCAGACCACTAAAGCAGTAGGTAAGGCTAGGGGGATGTTGGGGTGTATTAGTAGGGATATCAAGTCGGAAGAAGGAGGTAATAATCCCTCTTTACAAGACACAGGTTAGGCCCCATCTGAAGTATTATGTGCAGTACTGGAGGACACACCTTCACAAGGACATTAACCAAATTGAGGCAGTCCAGAGAAGGGCAACCAAAATCGTGCAGGGACTGCAACAGAAAACATACGAGGACAGATTAACAGAGCTCAATATGTATACCCCAGAGCAAAGGAGGGAGAGAGGTGATATGATCAAAACATTCAAACACCTTAAGGGCATTAACAAGGTGAAAGTCTAACATGTTTCAATGTAAGCAAAATAGCAGCACAAGAGGACACAGCATGAGATTAGAGGGAGGCTGATTAAGGAGTAATGTGAGGAAGTTCTTTTTCACAGAAAGGGTGGTAGCTGCATGGAACGGCCTATCTAAGTAAGTGGTGGATATGAATACAGTGCGGGGCTTCAAACAGGCATGGGATACGCATAAGGGAGCAATACAGATGAGTATGAATAGATAGGCCATTGACAGAGTAAAGGCCAATGGCACATTTATAAGGTAGAAAAAGAAATGGGCAGACTGGATGGGCCTTGCGGTCCTTATCTGCCGTCAACTTCTATGTTTCTATGAACCACTTGTCTGAGCTAGTAAGGGGCCACAAGACCAGTTCATACCGTTGTGTGACCAGAACCCTCTGTATCACAGGGAATAGGAGAAAAGGATATAGAAACCTCCCTTTCTAGGAGAGGGACAACTTATCTCACTGGAAAACTCCAGGCCCTGGAACATGCAAGCAAAAACATGTCAGTTTTGCATTGTACGGAGACGCAAACAGGCCTGTCTGGTTGACCCCATTTTTCAAGGAGGTCGACCACCACGGAGTCTGACAGTTTCCATTCGTGGCACAGCACATAGAATTGAATGAGGTAATCCACTAGTGTATTTAGGATATTGTGCAGGAACATAGCTGACAGAAATATGTTGCGTTCCACTGCCCAGTTCCAAACTTTCATCACCTCTCTGCAGAGAGGATATGAATGCACTCCGCCCTGTCGGATGATGTAGTACATCACTGAAATATTGTCTGTACGGATCAGCAGCTGGTTTCCTGGAAGGAAGGCGGCGAAGGCCTGCAGGCCACACAGAACAGCCCTAATCTCCAGAATGCTGCCATGCAGAACTGTATCTAAAGGGGTTCACTAGCCCAAAGTTCTGAAGGGGCCCTTATGGGCACCCCCACCTGAACCGCAGACATTCATGATCACTAGGAGGGGGGGCTGGCCAGAGCAATGAGAACCCTATCTTTAGGTTGGAGTGGTTCAACCGTCACAGCAGGAAGTGACTGAGGAGTAATCACTTGTATGAGACACTCCAGCTTGTCTGAATGTTGTGCCCACTGCACTTCAAGGAACTCATTTAAAGGCATGGCAAAAGGACAGCTGCCATCAGGAAGATTAACATTAAAAGGCATCTGACCGACAGACTGTTGCCGGAGACCAGCTTTGCCTGGGCTACTGGTGCCACAGCATAGTCGGAGGGAAGAAACACCTGACTCAGTCCCGTGTTCAAGACAGCCCCTATGCACTGGGAACAATGGCAGAGAGTAAGGACTGACTTTAGTTTGCTGACTAGAATACCCAATTGGTCAAACAACTGTTGGTTTCAAAACAGTATGTATACTATAGCCTCCTGAAATGAGGCTTTCAGCAGCTAGTCATGTAAGTAGGGGAAGACAAAGAGGCCCTCTCTGCAGAGGGCAGCAGACACCACAGCAAAACTTTCTGGTAAATACACAGTGCACAGCACAAATCAAAGGGCAAGACACAAAACTGTAGTGAGAGCCCTGGAGCATGAAACATAGGTTGTTGTGTGACTCATGGATTCTGACATGAAGGTATGTGTCCTACATGTCCAGAGTAACTATCCAATCACCCGTTTGTAAGAGGGAAGGAGAGATTGCAGAGAAACCATTTGACACCTTTTGTATTTGATGAATAGATTCAGTCCTCAAAGGTCTAGTATGGGGCTTAGACCTCCAGACCATTTTGAAAACAAAGTACCAGGATTAAATAGCTCTGGTTTTGTTCTGAAAGCAGACAAATTCCACAACCCTCTTGCAGAGGATGATTAAACCTCCTCCAGCAGAAGGCTAAGATGTCCTGGAAGATACCTATTTGGCAATGGGGGTGGGGGTGTCACTGGGGAACAAAAAGGAGTTATAGGGAGTGTTCTTGCTGAATTACCTCCAGGATCCAAGCATCGGTTGTCCTCTTCCTCCACTTAAAAGGGTGATTTGGACTCCTACCAAAACTTCCTGATGCAGTGAGGCTGGGGGAAGTGGAGGGGGAGTCAGAATGCACCTGGGGTGGCAGGGGTGCCAGTAATGGTCTGACCTTTTGTAAGTCTGAGGTACAAAAATAAAGTGTGCGCTCCAACATTACCCAGTTAGGTGCAATGAGGTTGGCTACCCCAAGTAAAGTCCAAAGAAATCCATACGCAATCTCAAGTTGAAGTAAAAGATGCCATAACGTGCTGTAGTAAACGGACTGTCTTCATTGCTAAAGACACTTTTAAATCAGCATTTCATTCACTGCGTGGATACAATCCCAACGCTTCACCTTTTCATGAGGCTTCCAAGGGGAGAATTTAGGGAACTAGTCAATTCTCCTTTATTAGCCCTTGGAAGCCTCATGAAGAGGTGAATCACTGGAGTTGTATCCACGCAGTGAGCTAAATAGTGATTTAAAAGTGTCTTTAGCAATAAAGACAGTAGGTTTACTGTAGCACGTTGTGGTACCTTATTTCAACTTGAGAGTGTAGCGTTTGGATTTCCTTTGTAAGTCTGGCATGGGCACTGGAAGGCAGGTTTGCTGCTTGGGAAGTGGAAAGCTGAGGTATCTGGGAATCACATCACCGACTCCTAGAATATCCACAGCCTGGATGGGCAAAGAGTTTGCAGAAAAAAAACCTGTCCCCTTCCTCGAGGTTCCGGGTTCAAAGTAGGCAGGGATCTAAACGTCATTTTTGAGGACTAGATCTCTCAAGGCATTTTCCACATCTGTGCCAAACAACTGTTTTCCTCTGAAAGGTATATTTAGTAATAACTGTTGGAAATCAGAGGCAAACCTGCCACCTTTAGCCAAGATTGGCGATGGAGGAAAATCTCAGAGGCAGCAGCTCTGGCTGCAGCATCTGTGGCATAAGCGGACAGCAGCATGCGACTTCCAGCCCACAACAATTGTCTGCTGGGATAATATTTTGTCTTGGTCATTCAGCATATTATCAGACAAGGAGGCCAACATCTTCCATAGGCAATTCTGATATTTTATCATGTATGCCAGACAACTGGAAATCCTTAAGCTAAGAGGAGCAGAAAGAAAAGTCATCCTCCCCATCATGTCTAGTTTCCTTGACTGTCAGGAGGAAAGCAACTTACGTGCTTGGCTGCTTTTTTGAGCAACCATGATTACCACTACATAGATACAGACAGTGTCGGCAGATAAGGGCCTACGGCCCACCCAGTCTGCCCATTTGAGCTTGTAAGTTTACTTCATGTTTTCCTAGAAGTCTGTTGCCCCTTAACCCTGACCTCCAGAATTCCTTTATGTCTACCCCATGCATTCTTAAATTCCGTGATTGTTTCAGCCCCAACCACTTCCTCTGGCAGGGTGTTCCACTTGTCCACCACCCGTTCTGTGAAGAAATTCTTCCTCACATTTCCTCTGAATAGTTCCCCCTACAACTTCATCCCATGCCCTCTAGTCCTGGAACATCTTGTTCACTTAAAAATAGTGTCTTCCTGCACCCTGTTCCTCCCTGTAAGATACTTGTATGTCTCTATCATATCCCCTCTCTCCCTCCTCTCCTCCAGGGAGTACATATTCAATTCCTTCAACCTGTCCTCATAGGACTTGTGATGCAATCCATGTACCATCTTTGTTGCCCTCCTCTGAACCTTCTCTACCCTATGTCCTTACGTAAGAAAAGTCTCCAGAAGTGTACACCGTACTCCAGGTAGGGCCTCACTAGTGTCTTGTATAGTGGAATTATGAACTCCCTTTTCCTGCTGGTGATGCCCCTGCCTATGCATCCAAGCATCCTATTTGCTTTATCTGCTGCTTTGTCACACTGTTTCCCTACATTGAGGTCATCAGAGATAACCCCAAGATCCCTTTCCTGCTTGGTCCATGCTATATCCTCATCCCCCAACTGATATATTGTGCCAGGGTTTTTGTGCCCCATATGCATTATCTTGCACTTCTTTGCATTGAATTTCAACTGCCAAATCCCTGACCATTTTTCAAGTTTCTGCAGGTCCTTTCTCATTCTGTCTACACCCTCTGGTGCGTCTACTCTGTTACAGAGCTTTGTGTCATCAGCAAACAAGGAAATTCTGCCTTCTAGGTCCTGCGCAATGTCACTGATGAAGATGTTGAATAGGACCGGTCCCAGCACTGATCCCTGTGGTACCCCACTGGTCACTCTTCCCTCTGTGGAGTGACAGCCATTTACTATCACCCTCTATGTCCTGCCACCCAGCCAGTAACCTACCCACCACACTACTGTCATTCCCACACCCATATTCCCCAGTTTGTGTAATAGTCTTCTATGTGGCACAGTGTCAAAGGCTTTGTGGAAGAGTCCAGATAGGCCATGTTCACTGCTCTCCCCTGATCCACCTCCCTAGTCACCCAGTCAAAAAATTCAACAGAGTTAGTCTGACATAACCTCCCCCTGGTGAAACCATGCTGCCTTGGGTCCTGTAGTCCATTGACAACCAGATGTTCCATCAATCTCTCCTTCAGTAGTGCTTCCATGATCTTCCCCACTACCAAGGTGAGGCTGACTGGTCTGTAGTTTCCCACTTCCTCTTTGTTCCCACTTTTGTATAAGGGGGCTACATCTGCTGTCCTCCAGTCTTTTGGTACCTCCCCTGTTTCCAGTGATCGGCTAAACAGGATCGCCAGAGGTTCAGCCACCACCTCTCAGTTCTTTAAGGACCCTGGGGTGCACCCCATCTGGTCCCATTGCTTTATCAACTCTTATTAGGTCCAATTCCTTCAGGACCCTTTCTTGTGTAAAGGGACTTATGTCCATTTCTGCACCATTCCCACCCCTTGTACTCCCTTCAGACCCATTTCCCTCCTCTTCCTCAGTAAAGACTGAGCAGAAATACCTGTTCAATATGTCAGCTTTAATGTTGTCATCCTCCACAAGGCCCCCATCCTCCCCCTTCAGTCTCACTATCCCTCCCTTTGCCTTTCTTTTTTCACTTATGTACCTGTAAAAGGTTTTGTCCCCTCTACCCACTGATTTTGCAACGTGCTCTTCTGTCTGAGCTTTGACTTCCCTTACTGACCTCCCTGCCTCCCTTTGCTTCTCCTGGTACTTTTCCCTATCCCCTTCTGCCTGTGTCTTTTTGTATTGCCTGAATGCAATCTTTTCGGATTTCACTTTCTCTGCTACCTCTTTGGAAAACCATAATGGCCTCCTCTTCCTTTTCCCCTTGCTAACCTGCTTAATGCATAATTATGTGGCTCTTGTAATCCCCGGTTTAAATACTGCCCACTGTTCCTCAATCCCTGATTCCTGCCCCATTCCCTTTAATGCCCCTTTCAAGCATCTCCCCATTTTCCCCAAAGTCTGCCCCACTAAAATCCAGGCTACATGTTTTTGTGTGGTTTAGTTCTGCTCCTTCTATGATTTCAAACTATGATTGGTGGTCACTGTTTCCCAGGCGCTCCCCCACTGTTACCCCCATCACATTGTCCCCGTTTGTGAGCACAAGGTCCAGTATTGCCTTCTGCCAAGTTGGTTCCATGACCAGTTGCTTGAGGAAGGCACCCTGAAGGGAGTCCAGGAAATATCTGCTCCTAGTTGATGCTGCTGCTGGGATGCTCCAGTCCACATCTGGAATATTGAGGTCTCCAACCAGCACTACTTCACCCTTGTCTGCCATCCTTTGGATGGCTAGCATCAACTCCCTATCTGTTTCTCCTGGGCTGGTGGTCTACAGACCACACCTGTGCAGATGGCTGGCCCCATTTTCCTTTCCAGCTTAACCCACAGTATCTCTCCCCCCCATTTTGTTCCTCCTGGATCTCTGTGGCCCTTATGTCATTTTTCACATACAGTGCCACTCCTCCTCCCTTTCTACCTGCCCTCTCTCCTGAATATGTTGCAGCCAGGTATGGCCATCTCCCAGTGGTAAAGAGAAAATCCAGGAGAAGAGTACGCAATAGCAGGGGAGGTACTAACGACAACAATAATGGAAAGGGATCTGGGTGTAGTCATATCAGATGACCTAAAGGTGGGTAAGCAATGTGAGAAGTCAGTAAGGAGAGCCAGGGGGATACTGGGATGCATAAGGAGGGGCATCACAAGTAGAAAAAGGGAAGTGGTTATCCCTCTGTATAGACAGTTGGTGAGACCCCATCTGGAGTACTTTGTGTAGTTTTGGAGACCTCATCTATGCAAGGACACAGACAGGATGGAAGCAGTCCAGATGAGGGCAACTAAAATGGTGCAGGGTCTACATCAGAAACCATATGAGAGAGACTGAAAGAGCTTAATATGTATACCTTTGATGAAAGGAGGGACGGGGGGACATGATAGAAACTTTTAAGTACCTCAAGGGAATCAACAAAGTCCAGGAGGGTAGCATCTTTTAGAAAAAGAGATGTGTAAGAACAAGGGGACACAATTTAAAGTTAGAGTGGGGACAGTTCAGGGGTAATGTGAGGAAATTATTTTTCACGGAGAGAGTGGTGGACGCATGGAACCGCCTTCCTGGAGAGGTTGTGGGGTCTAAAACAGTGGGGGAATTCAAACATGCATGGGACAGACATAAGGCAATTATAATGGGGGTTGCAGGAAGTAGGCTGTTGGTTAACTAGAATCTGCAGCTTATCCAATAGGTAGGGAAGAAAAAATTACTCACCTTAGTAATGTTGTTTCTTCTAATGGAGACTTGCTGTATTCTGACAATAGCAGTGAGTCCCAACCTTCAAAGTGCCCCGGAAATGAAAGAGTTAACTTTCCATGCCAGGCATGGAACGCTGAGCTCGAGCTCGGTTGAGACTCTGTCTGTTGCTGTTTAAACTCAAACCGTCAGATCTTTACGAGCTAAACTCACTGAGGTCCTGTGTGGAAGCTGAAAACCTACACTAGCCAACTGGCTACTAAACATAAAAACAGATTTTTTGGTCCCAAAACAAAGACTCAAGTCAGGAGACCCAAAAAATGAATAAACACAACACCCACTCTCCCAAAGAAAAAGGGGTGATAACAACAAGGTGGGGCACCTCCCGAGTACCAACACTGCCACTGCCCACCCACATCCCAAAAACAGAGGTTCTGAGAGGGGAAGGCAGGAAGGGAGGTCAGAATACAGCAAGACTCCATTAGAAGAAACAACATTACTAAGGGGAATAATTTTTTTCTTCAAGCAACATGAAGTCTTGCTGTATTCTGACAATAGACTACCAAGCAGTACCTCCATGGAGGAGGGATAGAACCTATTTAGGAAATAGGCTCTGAAGCACAGCTGTACCAAACCAAGCATCACTCCTAGCCTGGATATCCAGGGAGTAATGCTTGGTAAAAGTGTGAACGGTTTTCCAGGTAACTGCTCGACATATCTCTAGAATAGGTATATCCCTGGCAGCAGCCAGGGAAGCAGCTGTACCTCTGGTAGAGTGAGCCGTCAGGCCTTAGGTTGGAACCTTACCCAGTTTTTCATAGCAAAATTGAATGCACGAGACAATCCACCTGGCAATGGATCTTTTAGTGGCAGGTTTTCCTTTACCAACCTCACCATAAGTGAGGAACAGTTGGAGAGAGTCAAACCTGTGACCCTTGGTACATTCTATGTAGTAGCTAAGGGCTCTTTTCACATCTAAACTGTGCAGCCTCCTCTCACCAGAGGAGGAATGGTCAGTGAAGTACACAGGAAGAGACAGATTGATTAAGGTGGAAGTCTGAAACCACCTTAGGTAAAAACTTCCTGTTAGTCCTGAGGACCACCTTATCTCTGTGGAAGAAGATAAAAGACAGGGCTTGTAACTCACTTATGTGCCTGGCAGAGGTGATGGCTACCAGGAACACAGTTTTCCAAGTCAAGTACTTAAGCTCTGCTGAGGACAAGGGCTCAAAAGGGGGTTGCATAAGCTGAGCAATGCAACGTTAAGGTCCCAAGCAGGGCAGGGTCCCTGAATGGAGGATTTTTATGAAGCAATCCCTTGAAAAACTTGGAGAATACAGGGTGAGCTGAAAGAGAAGAGGGCTTACCTGCTGAAATGAAAGCAGAAACAGCTGCCAGATGCACCTTTAGAGTAGCTGGTCTGAGTCCCAAGCTATTCAAATGGACCATGTAGTTAAGGACTGTGGGCAGATCAGCAGACTCTGGGGAAATATGCTTCCTAGAGCACCATATGGAAAATCTTTTCCACTTTGAATTATAAGTAGTTCTGGTGGAAGGTTTTCTAGAAGCCTTTAGAATATCCATTACACCTTGGGAGAGGTGTAAATCAGTAAACTAACTCTTCAAGAGCCAGGCCTTGAGATTGAGAGATTTGAGATTCGGGTACCAAACCCTCCCCTGAGCACAGGTTAACAGGTTGTAATTCCTGGGAAGAGACAGGGGAAGATGGACTGCTAAGGACAACAGGAGAGGATACCAGGGCTGTCTGGCCCAGTCTGGAGCAATCAGGATCACCTTGCAGGGTTGAGACCTGATTTTGACTAGCACTTTGAACAGGAGAGGGAAGGGGGAAAAAGCATACAGGAACTTCCCTTCCCAACTGAGAACTAAGGCATCCAGGGGGACTGAGCCCAACACTGGGGGCCTGCAGCAGAAAAGGGGAAGTTGGTGATTGTCTGGGGCTGCAATAAGATCTATCTGAGGGGTGCCCCATCTGGAGAATATGACCTCCAAGACCAGGGGATCCAGTGACCATTCGTGATGGCCCAGAGATATCCTGCTGAGAGCATCTGCCAGGACATTGTCCTTGCCTGGGGGGTGTACTGCTGTGAGGGAGGTGTACAGGGAAGAAGCCAGAGACCACAACTTCATTGCTTCTGTGCACAAGGCCGTAGACTGAGTGCCTCCTTGCTTGTTGATGTACCACATTGTGGTGGTATTGTCTGTTCTGATCTGAATAACTTTGTTCTGAACAGACTTGGAAAAAGCCTGAAGTGCTAGAAATACTGCTCTGAGTTCCAACAGATTGATGTGAAGCAGAGATTTCTGAGGGGACCACAACCCCGGGTGGTCAGGTCGCCCAAGTGAGCCCCCCACCCCAAGAGGAAGGCATCTGTAGTAAGGATTAAAGAGTGAGACTTAGTGACAAAGGGAACTCCTTGTCTCAGATTGCTCTGATCCTGCCACCACTGCAAGGCCTGGATCAGGGTTTGAGTCACTGGGATCAGTTTGGTCAGTGGGTCCTTTTTTCTGGGACCAAAAGGCTCTCAGATGGAACTGAGTGTCCCTCATCTGAAATCTTGCTCCCTGTACCACTGCTGTAGAAGCAGCCATGTGCCCCAGGAGCTGCAGAAAATGCCTTGCTGGTCGAGACACCTGTAGGGTGAATGAGGAGGCCAGTATGAAAAGGGTCCTTGCCCTGTCCAGGGGAAGAAAGGCTCTGGCCTTTTCTGTATCTAGCTCTGCACCTATGAAGGTGAGGAGCTGAACAGGCTCTAGAACTGACTTGGAAAGATTCAGAAGGAAACCCAGAGAGGTGAGCAGTTGCTGAGTTATCTGTAGGTGTAACTTGACTTGGTCTGGGGACTGGCCTACTATGAGCCAGTCGTCCAAGTATGGGAAGATGGCAATCCTTTGCCTTCTTAGAGAAGCAACTACTACTGCCAGGCATTTTGTGAACACCCTTGGAGCAGAGGTTAGACCGAAGGGCATTGCTCTGAACTGGTAATGGCCTGAGGGCAGCTCGAACCTGAGGTACTTTCGATGGGAGCTTCTGATGAGAATATGGAAATAGGCATCCTTGAGGTCCAGGGAGACTAGCCAGTCCCCTGGCCTTAGAGAGGGTAGAATTATTCCTAGAGTCACCATTTTGAATTTTGGTTTTAAAAGGTGCTTGTTTAAGTATCTGAGATCCAGGATGGGCCGCCATTCTCCTGTCTTTTTGGGGTAAGAAAGTACCTGGAGTACAAACCTTTGCCCTGGTGTAGGGTGGAACCCTTCCACAGCTCTGAGAGCCAGGAGGAAGAGACCTCTGCCTCTAGGGCAAGTGCCTCTGAGGATTTGCAGGTGGAAAGGATCTGGTTCTCAGCTTTGGGAATTTTGAAGCTGAGAACCAGTCCCTGGCTTTACTTCCAGGACCCCCTGCCTGATGTTAAAGACTTCCAGTCCTGGACAAAGTAAGCCAGCCTGCCCCCTACAGGTAGTTGAGAATCGGCCCTGGCAAACCCATCAGGGTGCCTGTTTAGCAGGGGGTTTTGGCTGAGGGGTGGAAGCAGGTCTGCTTGTACCCCTTCTGCCTCTCCCTCTAAAGAACCCCCTCTGAGCATAGGCAGAAGAGGAGGCCTGGGCTTGGTAGAAAGGCCTATGAAAAGGCCTGCCCCTGCCCCTGGGATGCTGCCTCTGAGGAGTGGCCTGCCTTTCCTTGGCCTGTGCACTCCTATAGGTGGTCCTATATTCGTCCATTTTCTTCATGTAATTCTCTGTTTGCTCCCCAAACAGGGAATTACCCACAACAGGAAAATCCATGGCCTTAGTCTGGGTATCCTGTGACAGGCTAGTACATCTGAGCCAAGCCATTCTACGAAGTGCCACAGATGTAGCCATGACTCTAGATGACACATCATTGGAGTCCACTGCAGCATGGAATTGCACCTTGATGCCTCGATACCATCAGCAGCCACCTGCTCCAGCTCCTTGGCAGCTGGCCAGGGACCTGTTTTGCTAAAGCCATGACAGTGTCCCATCTGGATTTCTGATACCTAGCAGTATAGGCCATATAGTTGGCCTGTCTGAGTCCCAAGGATGCTGCCATGTACTGTTTCTTTGCCATGGCATCAATCCTCCTGGAGTCCTTGTCTGGGGGGTGTGAAGCCAAGGGAATATTTGCCTTATCACAGGCTGCAGCCTGCACTACCCCAACATGGCTGCATTGTTGTGTAAGGAACTCCGTATCCGAGCCTCACAATGTATACCTCTTGTCCATTCTTTTATCCACAGGAGGTATAGTATTACTAGCTTTAAAATCTTAAATGTCTGTTTCCAAAAGATTTGTGTAAGGAATAGACAGCCTCCTAGACTCTGGGATATCCATCATTTCCACATAGTCAGGCTCCTCCTGGTCATCCACAGTTTCTTCCATAGGAAGCTGGAGGGTTTCAGCCACTTTTTTATAAAACATGAAATGGGATGGGGACTCAGAAAGCCTAGGAGGAGACACTCCTGAAGGTCTGTCTGGGGAGATGTCCGGGTCAATGGGCACATCCAGACTTTCAAAACCACATTCACTTTCCTCATACTCCTCCTCTTCCTCCTCCTCCGGTTCATAATATTCCTCTAAATCATAACCTTGAACCGGTGGAACTGGCCGAACTGAGTGCCTCCCTGATGGTGCCGGTTTGGTCGGAACCGGGGAAAGCGACTGCACAATTTTTATCGCTGGCTATTTCTTCAGCGGTTGGAGAAGAAAGTTTTGGATCCACACCAGCTGATTTTTCCTTTCTTGTTCTTTAGCCGGAACCACTCCTCAGAATCGGTTCTCCTTTGTCCAAGAAGTCTCGCCTGGTCAGAGGGCACCCTTCTGGTTCGATTTGAACCGAACCGGACTGGCCATCCGGTTCAGCGGACTTTTTGGCCTCTCTTTCCCTGAGCCTACCAACTCTCTTCTCTAGGGTAGCTGCAGGAAATTTTTTACAAATCTGGCAGTCTGCATTGAGGTGGTCAAACCCCAGACAAACACAGGTGGTGTGGAGGTCAGCCTTAGCAAAGACTTCCCCACACACACTGCAGTGTTGAAACCCAGTGGGCCCGTTTTTTTCTTTTGGGTTTCTCAGACATTGTGCCAGTCCTAACCAAACTTACCCTTTTAATGGCAATCCACCAGGCATGACCCTCTTATCGGTTCCTGACCTTGTTACGGGTCGTGGAAAAAAACGTAATAAAATCCGTTTTTTTTTTTAGAACCGATAAAAACCGGTAACCACACACTAAAAGTACAGATAAAGATTTTTTAACAACTTGATCGGTTCAAACCAAACCGATGAACCGTTTACAAGTTCCACACAGAACAGAAAATAATATAAACCTATCTAGTACTCACAAATACCACAGACAGAGACTGAACCGACAGGTTACGGTTTAAATGCAGTCGAAAACCGAGAAAAGCGGTACTTTAACCGACAAATTGAACCGAGCAGAAGGAGAAATCTCCGGAGCGACTGTTCAGTGAGGCGGAGTAAAGAATCTGACGGTTTGAGTTTAAACAGCAACAGACAGTCTCAATCGAGCTCGAGTTCAGCATTCCATGCCTGGCATAGAAAGTTAACTTTTTCATCTCTGGGGCAGTTCGAAGGTTGGGACTCACTGCTATTGTCAGAATACAGCAAGACTTCATGTTGTTTGAAATGGGCAGACTGGGTGGGCCAAGTGGTCCTTATCTGCCGTCAAACTCTAGGTTTCTGTGTTATTACACCAGATTTCTGTGATGGCCACAATGTCCATCTGTGACACCCCAAAGAATTCATGTTTCTTGGCGGAATCTTTCTCCTCTGCTTGAAACCCCAGTTTAGCCTGTACCCGTTTATGTGAAATGAGGCATCCTCAGTTAGAGACCTAGGAATGTTTTTCACACTGCCCTTTGAGCAGGAAGAAAGAGCAGAGCTTGAGGCAACCACATCAATTACTTTCTCTTCTTCATACATGGCCTCCTCCTTTTCCTGGTACTCTGGATTGTATTCCAGTTCTTTGTCAATGTCAATCATCACTAGTAGAGGGTTGATGGGACGAGGAGACAATGGAGGAGGAACTGTCACTTGGTGTCACATTGACAGAGGTTTTTAGGGCCTGGCACTATGGTTGGGGATAGAGAACTGCAAAACTGACAGTAAGGTCAACAACGGCACAACTGGAGGGGTCACCAATTGCGGCAGCAGCATTAGGCACTGAAAAAGCTCCATTGTTTGATAAAGACACTGTGCATCGACTGGCCCAGAGGAGGTTGTCAATGGTGGACTCACAGATGGGACTGTGCCCAACAGTGGTACAGGCTGCAAATCCCCCAGCTGGGAAAGTGGGAGCATCACCAGACCCTGACTTTGGCATCCAAGCTATGGTCAGATGGGCGCCAAGACCCACGGTCATAGCTTGGGACCCATCTTTTTCAGCTGACTTCCCTTTTCTTACAGGTGAATGGAAACTGTCTGGGGAAGCGACCTTTACGTTGCTTCTTTTTAGTGGCAGTGCTTTTTCTGCAGACTTATAGAATTTGCCCTTTTTCTGTGATGAGTTATCTACACATGCTGTCAACCTCAGGAAGGGGCTGGTTGATGAACTGGTAACAGACAAGATTGATGGTGAAGCCACCTTTGATGCAACCAGTTTCTCCACTTCTTTCAGCTTTAGATGAACCTCTATAGCCTTCCTGCACTGCTGCCTGGTTAAGGCTTTGGCAGACACAGCAAGCTTTAACTTCATGGTCTTTGCTGAGGCAACGCATACACACGCAGTGGTTGTCTAAGAATTTTGTCACCACAGCAGCAATAGCGGAAAGTACAGTTACATAAGAACTTACTGTAACAGTAGATCTTCGAGAGAAGCTCTTGCAGCAGGTTCAACAATGAGGACTGGCGGCGGTTCCGGCAACTTTTTCTCTAGCAGTACCGATGTGGGGAATGCCTCCCGCTGTCAGCTCCACCCCTGATGTCGTCCTATATAAGGGAGGAGCTCCCACGTGCTCCAATTCTTGGACGCCCCCCTAGGCAAAGAAACTGGCAGGCCAGAAACAGTAATAGACTGTCAACGGACAACTCCTCAAAGAGGAAATGATGCCAACCTGAAAAGGACCCGATCTCTGGGGGAAGGAGTGCAGGAAATATACCTACGGCAAGAGCTTCTCTCGAAGATCTACTGTTACAGTAAGTTCTTACGTAACTGTACTATCTTACTTTGAGGAGAAGCTCTTGCAGCAGGTTCAACAATGAGGACTGAGTCCCAAGCAGTATAAACTTATGACAACCCCTTGGGAGGGGGAGAACAGGGAAGCATGGAGAGGAGAACCCTCAGGAAACCAGGCCCTGCGGGACCACAAGTCCAAACCTTGCTCTGCATCTGGAAATAATGTCTAGGCTGTAGTGCTTGACAAAAGTATGCACAGAGCACCAGGTAGCAGCAGCACAGATATCTGCCATCAGAACTCTCTTCAGCGCAGTGAAGGAAGATGCAAAAGCCCTTGTAGAGTGGGCTTTAATCGGCCCTGAAGTCGACCTGTTCTGCTTCTTGTAACAACAGGAGATGCAATGGACCAACCAGCGTGAGAGCACCTGTTTGGTGACTGGGCAACCTATGGGCCGTGGGGCAAAGGACACGAATAGCTGATCAGACTTCCTGACCTCCTTGGTTCTAGCCAAGTAACACCTGAGAGCCCTGTGAACGTCTAAGAAATGGAGAAGGGCCTCTCCCCTATTGGAATGTTCCAGAAAGTAAGCCAGAAGCTGAACAGACTGGTTTACAGTGAGCTATGAGACCACTTTTGGCAAAAACTTCGGGTTTGTGCGCAAATCAACCCTGTCCTTGTGAAAGACCAGATAGGGTTCCCTACATATGAGGGCTTGAGGTTCCAAAATGCACTTGGCCGAAGTAACAGCTACCAACAGCAGCATTTCCCAGGAAAGAAAACAGAGCTCAGTGCTCATCGCGTTCGGGAGGAGAGCTTCCAAGATGAACAGGAGAGCCTAAGGGGACAGGATCCCTGATGGGAGGTCTGATATGCAGAATGCCATGCAGGAAAGCTTTGGAGACCTCCATCTGAGCCACCATCTTACCCAACATAAAAGAATGGTAAGTGGAGATGGCAGCTAGGTGTACCTTGATGGAGGAATAGTTAAGGCTTTTCTCAAAGTGAAAGAGCAAGTATTTTAGGACAGTGTTAACCAGACAGACCAATGTGTCCACCTGCTTCGCTGTGGCCCAAATGCAAAAACGTTTCCACTTCATAGCATAAGTGGCCCTCATGGCAGGTTTCCTAGCCTCAACTAACACCTGGGCAACTTGATCAGACACCCCAAAACGGACCTTGGCTAAGTCCTGAGGAGTCGGGCGTGAAGGTAAAGAGAACGTAGGTTCGGGTGCAACAGGGACCCATTGTCTTGCGACAAACGGTGCAAGGATAGAGCAAGAGGCATTGGAGGCTCCGCTGCTAGACGCTGCAGTAATGGAAACCAAATCTGGCGAGACCACATTGGAGCAATCAGAATAATAGTGGAAGCTTCTGACTGAGCCTTGAGGAGGACCTTCTGACGAGGGAAGGGAGAGAAGGCATAAAGGAACCTCCCGCTTCAACAGAGGGATAACGGCGTCTTGCCAGGAAGCACCAGGCTCTGGACCTAGCGAGCAAAAACTGGGCAGTTTTGCGTTGAATTGAGAGGCGAAAAGATCCACCTCTGGTGTCCCCCACAGGTGGAAGATGTGATCTGCCACATCTTGACGCAATTCCCACTCGTGAGCTTACAATCTTGTCCTGCTGAGTGTGTCTGCCAGCATGTTCTGAAGCCCGGGAACGTGAACTGCTGTCAGGAACAGGTGGTATTCTAGGGCCCAATCCCGTACCCGGATTGCCTCCCTGCAAAGGGGAAAGGTATGTGTGCCACCTTGTTTGTTGATGTGAAATATCACCTAGGTGTTGTCTGTCTGCACCAACAGATGGCTCAGGGATAGGACAGATACCAAGGCTTATAGGGCATAGAGCACGGCTCTCATTTCCAGGACACTGATGTGCAGATTCGCTTCCAGGGGAGACCAAGTACCTTGAGTACGGTGGTTCCCCAAATGTGCGCCCCATCCCAGGGACGATGCATCCGTTGTCAGAGACTGGGATGGCACCCCCAATTGAAAGGGTATGCCCTTTACTAGATTTTCGGATGACATCCACCAGCGAAGCTCTTGGCAGATTGGCTCTGATATTCTGACCAAGGCGTCCAGGTCGTCTTGACATTTGGTCCCACTGTGCCCGCAGGGACCACTGAATGGTCCGCATGCGGAGACATGCCAGAGGAACTGACACTATGGCTGCAGCCATGTGTCCCAGCAATCTGAGGAGCAGGCGAGCCGGCACCTCTGAGGCCGAACAGATCTGGGACGTGATGGATCAAAAGTGATCCGCTCTGTCGGAGGGAAGAAAAACCTTCCCGAGAGTGATATCCAGAGAGGTTCCTATAAACTGGAGGATCTGAGAAGGAGACAGATGAGATCTGTCCCTGTTGATGGTGATTCCGAGACTCTGGAACAGAGAGATGGGAGTCCCTGAGTGTCTCCAACAGGCGGGGCCTGGAATGGGACAGGAAGAGCCAGTCATCCAGGTAAGGAAATATGAAGTGACCCCATCTTCAAAGCGCTGCGGCTACAACCGCCAAGCACTTGGTGAAGACCCTTGGGGCCGAAAGGGAGGACTCTGAATTGATGGTCCTCATTTTTGAACCTGAGGAATCTCCGATGGCTTCGGATAATTGGGACATGCAAGTAAGCATCCTGCATGTCCAGAGAGGCAAGCCAGTCTCCTGCTGAAATAAGAGGGAGGAGAGTAGAGAGAGAAACCATCCTGAATCTCCTGTAGGAGACTCACTGATTTAGATCGCTGAGGTCCAGAATGAGTCTGAGATCTCCAGACTTCCTTGGAACTAGGAAGAAGTGAGAGAAGAACCCCTTTCCTGACTCGGATGGTGGAATTGGCTCAATGGCCCTCTTGTCCAGAAGTGAGGATATCTCCTGTCTGATCAGGGCTCTGTTTCTTCTTGGGTACTAGGATGGAGGAGGTGGTCTGTCCAGAGCAACAGATGTCAACTCTATAAAAGAGTGCCCGAACTCCACGAGTTCCAGTACCCAGTGGTCGGATATCACCTGAGCCCATGCACCCGCATAAAGCGGAAAGCGGCCTCCGACCGGCTCCTCTGGTGTGGGTACCAGAGAAGTAGGGTCACCTGAATAGTCAGGCATTGGGTGGGGAGGGAGGGAGGGTGGCAGCGGCTGCTTTGGGAGGTCTAGATGCGGAGGCAGAGTTGCCTCTGGCTCCGCCTCTACGACCAAAGCCTCCTCGTTGAGCATGCTGCTGAAAGAGAGGTTGCTGAGCTTGCTGTCCCCCACGGCCACAAAAACAGGGCTTTTGTGCGCGCCCCTGCTTCAGGCGGTACATGGACTGCATAGAACGGATAGCCTCTCTGGAGTCCTGCAGCCTGGTAATGATTAGCTCCGTGTCCTCGCCGAAAAGCATGGAGCCCTTAAAGGGAGCATCCAGAAGATTGGTCTGAATGTCTGGATCGAACCCTGATACCCGAAGCCAAGCATGGTGATGGAGGCAGATGCCAGTGGTGGCAACCCTAGAGGAGGTGTCTGCAGAGTCATAGGCCAACCTCAGAACATGGGTACCCACATCTGAGCAGGTCTGCAGCAATTTGGCGAGCTCAGTCCGCTGAGGACAATTGGACAAGCTCTGCACTATGTCCAATTCTTGTTCCAAGAGGGCATTCTGGAATTGGACTGTGTGAGTTGAGAAGTTAAGACTCCTTATGCTGTAGGTGGCAGAAGAGTACACTTATGGCCCACGGAATCTAGCTGCTTCGATTCTCTATCAAGCGGCTGGGTGCTCAGATGTTTGGGCCTCTGCAAACAATCGTGAGACGCCAAAATCACCACTGAGTCCGCAGCAGGTGGTTCGGCTAAAAAGAAATGGTCCGCAGGCACCCGGTAGAGCCGGTGAGCCTTCTTTGGCACAGCGAAGGAGGAATGAGGGCACTTTCATGTCGCCCGGGTGACACTGGTGAAGGTGTTGACCATGGGAGGGATGACCATCGGCTTTGGGTCCTTTTGGCGGAGGTACTTAGCCAGCTGCAATCGCTCGGGGTCCAGGGCCTCTGTATCCCAACCCATGTTGGCTTGGATGTGCCTCATTGCCTCCATAAAGCTGGGGTCATTGGGGGGGGGGGAATTTGGGGAACCCTTCCGTGTCCCCTGGGTCCGGCCCCGAGCAGACTGAGGAGGAGTCAAAGTCTATGTAGGAGAAGAGTGTGAGGGGCTACACCTCTTCCCTTTAGGTCTCTTGTCCAGAGGAGAGGGGGAACGAGAGGCACTACTGGACCGGTCCCACTTTGATTTTTTGTCGTGCTTCTTTGGAGGAGGCACTGGAGTAGGCGGAGGCGCACCCGCTGGTAGGTCTTTTTTAATGGTCTCCCACCAGTGAGAAAAAAGCTCCTTAACCTGTGAGAGGTAATTTTTGGAGAATCGGGAGTAGGCTGAGGAGCACCCGAGCCCAAACCAGCATCGGCCCTGCCGTCCGGGGGTAGGTCCGGTGTCACGTCCGCACCCTTATAGAACGGCGTCGGCCTAAGGGGAACGTTGGGGTGGCGTCAGCACCACTGTCGTCGGGGTCCGGTGTCAGGCGACCACGGAGAAGGGGTGTCCGAGCTGACGTCAGGCGTCAGAGACAGGGCCGGCGTCTGTTTGACTATGACCGGCGGTGGGACAACTGTAAACAGGACTGGGGCTGAAGGAGCAGCGGGCAGACGAGAGTCCAGCGTCCGTTTCTCCTTGGGAACCGATGGATGTTGTACCTTGTCATGAGACAGACGGCGGTCAGGTTTATGGCTCAGACTTCTTGGTCGAACACCGGTCAGAAGCCAGAGGCTGGTGTCGGTCGGAGGTCTTATGTTTTGGTGGCAAGGAGGAGGCCCTGCAGCTAGAAGACCCGGAGGCCTTGCTCAGCTCCCCGGGGTTGGCCACAGAAGAAGAAGCCAAGCGGAAGGAGCCCTTGGATTTCTCGGAGGGCTGAGAAACTTAGAGTAACTAAAGAGCAGTTGACACGGAGCCCACAGATGAAGGTTTGAGGGTCAAGAGGTGAGAGTCATGCCCCGAAGACCCAGACTTCAATCCTGACCTATGTCTGGAGTGGGATCTCCCTCTGTCCTGCTCAAGATATCTGTGGTGCTTGCGAGTGTATTGAGGATCAGATTCCTCCGAGGATGAGGACCGTTCCATGGCGGCAAGTTTTGACTCTGCGAGGTAGGCCGCAAGGAACTTCTGGAGCTGGATTCGTGTCCGCGAATTGAAGGCCTGGCAATGAGGGCAGACATCGGTGTGATGGTCAGGCCCCAGGCAGCAGGGACACGCGGAATGTCCGTCCTTCGTGAGAATCTGTCACCCACAAGCACACTTATTTATATGCGATGACATAGATGTTGAAAAAACAGCAAGAATTCTAATTTCTAAGTGGTGGAGAAGAGCAATCGGTACTAGTCGAAATGATGAACTAACCCTGACCGTGCACTGGGAAAGAACTGGAGCAAGTGGGAAGCTCCTCCCTTATATAGGGCGACGTTGGGGGTGGAGCAGACGTCGGTGGGGGGGTGTTCCCCACACCGGTACTGCTAGAGAAAAAGTTGTTGGAACCGCCGCCAGGTGGTGCCAGTCCTCATTGTTGAACCTGCTACAAGAGCTTCTCCTCGAAGTAAGGTCAGTAGTTCCTTGTCTGTCAGCGGCGACATTGAAACAAGAAGTTTAAAATAAACTTTAGATAGTAGCAATAGCTAAACTTTCCAAGTTCTATGGCATTCAGCAGCAGTGGACTGATGAGCAGCTGCCAGTGGGAGAAAGAATTGAGGCACACAGGGGATGCCCATGTTATACAGGCACAAAAGTGGTGCATCTACCAGCAAAAAATTTCCAGGTGGTCCTGATGCCAACAGCTTAAAGTTCCATGATTTTACTCAATGGAGAGGGATATCCTCAAAGAATATCTTGTGACTGTTTCATTGTCCCATGAGGCAAACAAGTCCACTTCTAATATGCCCCATCTTCTAAAAAAGGTTTTAATCAGCTAGTGGTCTAGTTACCACTCATGATTTCCCTGACTTATCCAGCTCAGTGAATCTGCCAGAATATTGCCCTTTCTTGCTAGATGTAAAGCAGTGATTTCTTGGTTTAGGAAGTATACCAGGTTCTACATCCCCATTGCCTTTGTGCATAGTTTTGTGGATCCATTGCTACCTTGCTTGTTCATGTAGTATACTGTGGTGGCATTATCTGTTCTGACTGGAACTACAGTAACTGGTCTTGGACCAGGTCTGAGAAATGAAGAAGACAGGAGTACAGCCCACAGCTCCAGCAGGTTTACGTGCTCTTACTGCTCTTGTGGAGACCCTACTCCACATACCATATAATCATCCAGATGCCCTCCTCATTGCCATCTGTTGTGTTGTGAACACTTTTTGGAATGCGATTCCTTCCCCGAGGTTGTCCACTTCCTTCCACCACTCTGCAGCCTTGACCAGACTTACTGTACCTGCTATTAGCTGGCTCAGTAGGTCTTACATGTGATGCCTCTGCCTTAAGTGGTAATGAACATCTCTCATAAGTAAGTGGGCCCAGGGCACCACCACTGCTGTTTGCTGCTAGCAGCTGCAAGAAGTCCCTTGCTGGCCTCGGCCCGCCTGGGTTGTAAGACTTGCACAGGATAACAGGCTTTCCACTCTTGCCTGTGGCAAGAATGTTTTCCCCAGAGTAGTGTAACTGATTTAGCTTGGTTCCAGCTGGGACTTCTCTGTTTAGTAAAAAAAAGAAAGTACAGTTACATAAGAACTTACCGTAACAGTAGATCTTCGAGAGAGGCTCTTGCAGTAGGTAATTACATATAGGACTGAAGCTGGCAGGCGTCACGACCCAATGGAAATATTTCTAGCTAGCAGTTTCTGGAGGGGGACTGCCCCCATGTCAGGTGACCAGTGTCAGGCGATGTCAGTATAAAGGGGTGGTGCCCCAAGCCCGCCTTTCAGTTTTTTCCCGCCAAAGGCACATAAAAGGCAAGACGAGAGAAGCGGATATTTTCCTCCCTGGAAAAGGAGATGAAAAGATAAGGGGGATGGAGGGCGGGAAAGTATACTCGAAGATCTACTTTTACAGTAAGTTCTTACATAACTGTACTATCTTACTTAAAGAGGGCTCTTGTAGTAGATAATTACATATAGGACTGAGTCCCAAGCAGTCTGGAACAAAGAAAAGCACTTGGAAGGAGGAAAACTATCAACCAATAAAACTTCCGGCTGTAAGGGTCTTAAGAAAGAAGACCTTGCAGAACAGCCAACCCGGAGCCTGCTCTATGGTGAGAGGCAATGTCCAAACTGTAGTGTTTCGAAAAAGTATGGACGGAAGTCCAAGTTGCAGCTGCACAGATGTCTGCCACTGACACGTTCTTAAAACAAGCTGCAGAGGTAGCTACTCCTCTGGTGGAGTTGCCTCTGACCTGAACCAGCAGGGTCTTGTTGTACTTGTCGTAACAGAAAGTGATACAAGGAGCCAACCATCTGGATAGGCATTGCTTGGAAACAGCACTGCTCTCTCTTTTGTGAGCAAAAGAGACAAAAAGCTGATCAGATTTCCTGAGATCCGTAGTCCAAGTGGTGTAGTATCTCAGTATTCTATGAACATCCAAAGTATGCAGGAGATACTCCCTTTGATTGGAGTGTTGCGTGAAGAAAGCAGGTAGCTCAATGGATCGGTTCAGCATAGATTCTGTCACCACCTTAGGGTTGGTGCACAGAGCCACTCGTTCCTTGTGCAAAATCAAATAAGGGATTTTGCACATCAAGGCCTGAAGCTCGGAAATTTGGCGAGCTGAAGTAATGGCCACTAGGAAGAGAGTCTTCCAAGAAAGGAACTTCATGTCTGCTAAAGCTGCTGGCTCAAAGGGAGGCAGAGTAAGCTTCTCAAGAATAAAGTTCAATTCACAAGGAGCAGCAGGGACGCGGATGGGGGGTCTTAAATGGAGGACCCCTCTGAGGAAAGTCTTAGAGATTTCCAACTGCGTGAAAGACCGGTCTCCAAAAGGGACATGATAGGCCAAGATGGCCACCATGTGGACCTTCAAAGATGAATGACCGAGACACAGGTCAAAGAGATGACTCATAGTCCAGGACTCTCTCGACAGGGCAAGAGAAAGGCTCGTAGTCCTTCAAAGATGCCCAGATCGAAAAACGTTTCCACGTCATGGCATAGGTGGACCTAGTGGACAGCTTTCTGGCCTCCACCAGAATATCTGCGACGAGCGGAGAAACTAAGAACCGGGCTTGGGCTACGTATCTGCAGGAGCCATGCATGCAACTGAAGGGATCAGAGACCTGGATGAACCAGGGTCCCCTGATCCTGGGTCAGCAAATGCTGTGACAGAGGAAGAAGAAGTGGAGGTTCCTCTGAAAACTGTTGCAGAACAGAGAACCAAACTTGCCTGGGCCAGAATGGAGAGATAAGGATCATTCTGGCTCCTTCTGAACTGAGTTTGTGTAAGACCCTCAGAATTAAGGGAATTGGAGGGAAGGCATAGACGAATCTGTCCTTCCAGTTGAGAGAGAGCGTCCCGCCAGAAAATGCCTCGCCCTGGAGCAAGCAAGCAAAAGATAGGAAGCTTTGCATTTAGGAGGGATGCAAACAGGTCTATCTGAGGGGTTCCCCAGCATAGGAAGATATCCTCTACTACCTCTTGATCCAGTTCCCATTCATGTGCTTTTGCTGATGACTGACTGAGGTGATCCGCCAGCGTGTTTTTGACTCCCAGAACATGAACTGCCGTCAGGTGAAGGTTGTGTTGAACAGTCCAATTCCAAACTCTTATTGCTTCCCTGCACAGAGAGTAGGAATGAGTTCTTCCCTGCTTGTTGATGTACCAGACTACGCACCTGCTGTCCGTCTGGATTGCCAGATGGCTGAGAAGAACACGAGAGTTCAGAGCCGGAAGAGCGTATAAAACTGCCCTGAGCTCGAGCACATTTATATGAACAGTCTGCTCGAGTCTGGAGCAGGAGCCCTGAGTCCTGTGAGACCCTAGATGGGCTCCCCAGCCTTCTCCCAAGGCATCTGTTAATGTTTGGAATGGGGGTTCAAAGCAAAAGGGAACTCCCTGGCAAAGGTTCTCTTGCACCATCCACCATTGCAAGTCCTGGACCATGAGATCAGAGACCAGAACTTCCTGGTCTACGTCGTCCAATGTCTGGTTCCACTGAGACCCAAGCATCCATTGAGAGATCCTCATATGGAGCCAAGCGTGAGGGACCGTGAGAATAGCAGCCGCCATGAGCCCGGGAAGGCGAGGGACTGACCTGGTGCTGACCCTTCTGTGACTGGACAACAGACTTGCATGAGACTGGAGAGTGTCCACCCTGTCCAGAGGCAGAAAGGCCTTGCCAATGGTCATGTCCAGGATCGCCCCTATGAACTGGAGTCATAGGCAAGGGACCAGATGGGACTTTGCTTGGTTGATGGTGATACCAAGGCTGATGAAAACCTGCAGGGTAAGGGAAAGAGTGCAGAAGTTCCTCCCTGGAAGGGGTTGCCAAAAGCCAGTTGTCCAGTATGGGAATACCTACACCCCTTGAGTACGCAGATGGGCCGCTACCACTGAAAGACATTTGGTGAACACTTGGGGAGCTGATGAAAGACCAAATAGGAGGGTCTTGAATTGGTAGTGGTCCCCTGGAATGAAAACCGAAGGAATTTGTGGTGGGAAGTATGGATGGGGATATGCAGGTAGGCATGAGTCTATTTGCTAGCCACTTTGACCAGTGTTTTATTCGCACTTTTTTACATAAAGGAATGATTAAATTAATCCATGGAGTCCTAGTTTTCTGTCTGGAGTGTGGGTGCTGATCTATTTACTTCAATTTTTGGACATGGATGCAGAATAGTACCACACTGCTTTTCCAGGTGCTCACATATGTTTTCTTGAGGTAGGTATCCTGCATATCCAAAGCGCACAGCCACTGTCCCTGCCGAAAGTAGTGGCAGAAGGCCCTGCAGGGAGAGCATTCTGAAATGCTTGTACTCCACGAACATGTTCAGGGAGCTGAGATCTAAAATAGGCCTCACATCTCCAGTTTTCTTTGGAACTTGGAAGAAATGGGAATAGTAACCTGTCCCCCAAAGGTGGGTCGGGACAGGCTCTATCGTCACCTTCGAGAGAAGGGAGGAAATTTCTTTTAGGACCAGAGGAAGATGTTCCGGGGAGTAAGACGACTTGGGGTGGTTGTTTTCTGGGTGGTTCCTTAAGAAACTCGATTGAGTGTCCCACTGCTATCAGTTGGAGCACCCAAGCATCTGATGTAATCCTCTCCCAACCCGGTAGATGGAAGGAGAACCTCCCTCCTACTGGTTCCTCTGGGGGATCCAGAGGCTGTGAGAGAAGAAAGGAGTCAGGAGGTGTGAGGCAACGCCACAGCTGAAGCTCCCACCACTTTTTTGGGCAGGGGAGGCTTGGCAGCCGGAGGGGTCCGACGTTTGTTGGCCCACTTGCCCAGAGGTTTCGCTTTAGCCTGAGAACGTCTGTGAAAAGGGAGACTCTGTCCCTGAGGGGGCCTGTACAAAGAGTCAACAAACTTGAGTGCAGTGCCGTCTCTTGCAGGTTGGTGATGATGTTCTTGACGTCTCCACTGAACAGCACAGAACCCCTGAAGGGCACATCCTGAATAGCGGATTGCATTTCAGGGACCAATCCTGACATCCGGAGCCAGGCATGATGCCGAAGACCTATGGCGAAAGCAGAGCTACGACCTGCAGCGTCGACTACATCATGTGTGGCACTGAGCATGTGCTGACTGGCTGAACGAGCAGAGCAGACGAGATCAGCCACTTCCTATTTGGTCTGAGACTCAGGAAGGGAGTCCAATTTGGATTCCACCCAACTCAGAATAGTCTTCTGGTAGTACCACAAATGCGCGACATAATTCAGAGCCCTAATTCCCAGTGTGGAAGAAGCGTACACCTTCTTCCCATACTAGTCCAGAAGATGGGATTCCTTGTCTGGTGGATACTAGCAGAGATGCTTAGGATTCACCGACCAGCCATGAGCAACGCTAATCACGACCAAGTTGGCTTTAGGGTGTGTATTCAACGAATCCACATCCTCCAGAGCCTGGTATAGACGATCCGCCTTCCTCGGAAGGGGGGCTAACGCGGACGGTTGTTTCCAAATAGAGGAAACAAGGTCGGCATGAGGCTCAATCCAGGGTGGAATCAATGTTGGAGCAGTTTCAGACATATCCAAGTGGGCAGTGAGCTTCTTCCGCTGTGGATCTGGCTCCAGAGATTGCCACTGGTGGACCTCCTCGATCTTTCTCAGTAACTCTAGAAAGGAAAGATCTTCCGGAGGTGACTTCGGAGTCCTTGGCCTGGGACGGTCTGGAGTACGTGGCTTGTCAGGATCGGAACACCCACCCGAGTCTGACTCGGAGGTCTCTGAAGAAAAAGAAGAGGAGGAGGAAGACTCATCCTGCAGCAAGGAGGAACAGACCCCTTGGGCAAACCTTGGGGAAGCTTATCCTCCCCAACCCTGGCACCTGAGGGTTCACCTCTGGTGTCGGGTAGGGTGGAGGGAGTCTCTCGCCTCCGGCGCAGGGGGATCCTGTGCAGGGTCCAGTGCCAGGAGACGGCTCTCCACCTCCCTGGTGAGCTGAGCCTTGGCCTCAGTCCACCAGGCAGCCCACAGCCTCCTTCAAATTCACCGGTGGCTGGGGGGTGGCGGAGGAGTAGGAGGATGTGGATACTGAGGGTATCCATAACCCGATGGTGGGAAGCCCGGCGTCTGGTACTGCGGCACCGGGTATACTGGCGTCTGGTACTGCGGCACAGGATACTGCAGTCCCGGGTAGGACGGCCCCGGATAAGATGGGGTCGGGTACCTGGGAACCAGGGGCTCAGTCGGAGCAGATGGCCCTGGGAGAGGCCCAGTAGGTGGGCCTGTAGGTGGCCCCGTGGGCATCGGGCCCGGAGTTGGAACGGCATCTGGCAAAGGGGTGTCGTACGGCATCAGAGCCGGCGTCTGAGGGTCCTGTCCTACAGGAGGGAGGGAACCCTGATGTTAGCATATCCACATCCTCTGCATCATCGGGAGAAGGAGAACTGAAATCCCCGGGGTCTAGCAGAGGAGATGTTGGAACCTCGGTAAGCAGCGGTAAACAGTGCGGCAAGCCTGAGACGGCGGACTTGACCAAAGTGTCCAATGTAGGCTCTATCTCCGTGCGTTCAGAGGAGCCGATGTCCGACTTATCAGATCCTGTGCCAAAAGGTCGCATAAGGGAAGTGACCTTGGCAGGCATAGGTGGGACCGTGCGCCCCCAAAGGGACCAGTGTCTTACCTGTCCTGTCCGAGTGGACGGAGGCCCCAGCATCCAGCTTACCGGACTTGCTCGACCCAGAGGGCCGCGTGGCAGCAGCAGCTTGTCCCGGAGGCATCCAAGGGGCCCACGCGCAAGCCTGAAAGAGGGACGCCGCCTTCTTGGAAACCTCCAAGATGGCCATCGAGGGTCGGTCCCCCAGAAGGACGTTACTGGAGTGCAGCGACTCCAGCCGGAGTCGCGGTAGCTGTGGAGGTGGAGTTCCGGTCCTGGTGCTTCCCCTTTTTATGGTGTCCCTCAGGCAAAGTGGAGGCCTGCCTAAGCTTCTTCAGCTCCTTCTCCATGGAGGCCTTTCTCTTCTTTAAAACGTGGGCCTCCAGAGACTGCTGCCTCCATTTACAGGTGGCAGCGCTGAATTGCTGGCACTTCTCCATGGGGTGTTCTGGGTCTAGGCAGAAGAGGCACAGGGAGTGACCGTCCTTATGCGGGAGCTGTGAGCCGCACATGTTCTTATGCGAGTTGGAGGGTGTAGCGGACAACATACACGGCGATTTTTTATAGAAGAATTGAAAAAAACGACGGAAAAAACTCCGTAAATAAGACTGACGAGCAAATGAACTTAATCGTGAGGCACTTTCGCAAGTTGATGGTGGGAAAGAACTGAAAGGCGGGCGTGGGGGACTGCCCCTTTATACCAATGTCACCCAATGCCGGTCACTTGACATGGGGGCTGTTCCCAGCCAGAGACTGCTAGCTAGAAATGTTTCCGTGGGGTCTTGATGCCTGCCGGCGTCAGTCCTATATGTAATTACCTACTGCAAGAGCCCTCTTGAAGTAAGATCAGGCTTTCCAGGGCATTTCTCATTACTGCAATGGAGCACAGTGCCTCTGGTTTTGTCCTTCATGTGACTAGCCAGTCGTCCAGGTAAGGATACATTGTTATCCCTTTTCCTCTCACATAAGCAGCCACTGCTGCTAAGCACTTTGTGAACACCCCTGGAGCCAAGGTTAGGCCAAATGGCAGAAATCCTGATTTTTCCTAATCTGAATTTTAGGTATTTTCTGTGGGAGTGTCTCACAGGGATACTTAAGTACGCATCTTTCAGACCTAGGCCACTTCTTTCTGCAGGGATTGTATACTGTTTCCCAGTGTTACCATGTAAAATGTTTCCTTATATGCCTGTTCAATAATCTTAAATCCAGAATGGGATGCCAATCCTCATTTCTCCTTCTTGTGAGAAAGTACATGGAGAAGAGGCCCCTTCCCCACTGGGAGGGAGGGACCTTTTCTATGACCTTCATCTTTAGCAATTTCTTAATTTCTTTACCTCCATTAACAGGATATTTTTTTGAGGTTAGAGTGGAGGAAAAGCCTTTGGGCTCTTTAGTTTGGGAACTTGTAAAATGACTCACCACGTCCAGCAACCACTTGTCTGTGATGTTTCTTCACTCCTGAAATAAAAGAAGACAGGCAGCCTCCCACTTGTAGAGCTTCTACGGCAGCCTGTACAAAGACAGGGATTTTGTTTTTGTTGTGGTTTAGAAGCTGCTGCTCACTTCTGTCTTGCACCTCTCTTGCCTCCACCTCTTGGGGCACCACTCTGAGGAGGGTAGTCATTGTAGCAATAAGACATTTAATAGCAGGCCCTGCCCCAACCTCCCCTTCCATATGGCCTGCAGACTGCAAAAGCTCTCTCCTGGGTCAAATATTTATAGGCTGTTCTTTGTTCAACCTTTTTCACATAGGTTTCTGTTTTATCCCCTAAGAGGGAGGGTCCCTTGAATGGGAGACCCACAGCCTTTGTTTCAGTGTCCTCACATAGGATGGTTATCCTGATCCAGGCAAACCTCAGAGCTACTCCAAATGCTAGCATCCTTAGGCTGTGTCATTTGCATCCACAGCCATGTGAAACCAATATACAGTTTATGGTTAGGGCTAATTGTGTATCGAAATTAGTGGCTTTCTAAAACTTGTAAAACAGTTCAAAGGTCACAGAAAGTTGTTGTAGCATTGTTCTGACATCAACGATACTACAACTACTTTTCCTCCTTGACCCACCACCTGATTGGAAAAAAACAGTGCTCTGCACAAAAAGTTCAAGGCAAAATTGCGGTGCCACTCCATTTTAAGTATTTGCTCACTGGGTGAGTGCACTGTTCCCAGGGACCATTCAGGCATGACCTGGGCCATGAAGATAGCATCAAGATAAAATACAAAATACAGCACTGGTACAACAACAAGAATTTATATGCAGCGTAGTCCAGGAGGAGATACACAAAAATACATTAGGTGAATGACTAACAGTAGCAGCTACAAGTAAGACTAATGAAAATTCTATACAATGCAGTGAATGGATAAATCAAAAATGACATTGGTAGGCTTGCGGTAAAGGCACGGACAGAAGGAGAGTTGTGGGTTTTAGGCACGACTGTAACCCAAGAGGGCAGGTACAGATAGCAGCTGCCAGTAAGGCTGCTTTGTAGCAGGTTTTGAATATAGGGTGAAAGTCTAGACACCGCAGTGGGGCAGGTAGGCTGTTTCCACAGTTTGAGCAACAGAGGAGAAAACTTTATTGCCCAGGCAGGTGGTGACATACCCCAACAGAAGGCTGGAGAATTTCCATAGGTCACGAAGGCAAATCTTGGGCATCAGCATGGGAAGAGGGGAGATACAAGTCCTCTCCTCTGATGGCCTTGTTGATACAGCAGCCTAGGATGTAGTCACAGCAGGCCTGAGGGGGGAGCCAATGCCTGGTAGAGGGAACAATGATGGGTAGAGTAGTCAGTATGTCAAATCTACAGATATTATTGTATGCTGTGTTTAATCTAGACAGTCCATTGGCAAGTAGATGGGGGAGCAGTAGTCCATAAGGGGAAGTAGGCTGCCCTGGGCGATAGTAACTCTAGCTTCCGGGGTAAAGTAATTTTTCAGTCGATACCCCCACACCAAGCTTTTGGCTGATGCGTTGGATAGCGAGTCCTATATGATCTGAAAAGGTCAGAGCTGGGTCAGTGGTACGTACCACGATATTTGATACAGATTAACGTTTCACTGGGGCAGCTAGGGATAGTATGTAGAGGAAGGATATGGAGCTGGCTATCAGATTAGCTTAGGCTTAGACCCAAAGAGCATGGGCTTCGTTTCACTGGCATTAACCAGTAGTCTGTTTAGGAACCAGTCATGGGTAGTGTGGCAAATTTGCCAACTGCTGGAATATTGCAGAGAATATTTGCTTTGTAGATTTCTTCTTTTTAAGCTTTAAAAGGATTACATAAATAGGATTGTATGTTAAATTCACAAACAGGCCAGAACAAAGGGTTGCCAAAAGGTAGGTTTGTATGCGTTTTTTTAAAAGGGTATATAGTTTCACAGAAAGGACACAAGAAAGAGAATGTCTTGGAAAATATTTGACATTCCTCTGTGAACTGAACAGGCTGATTTCAAAAGGGTTGGAAGTCCCTGGTTAGCTAACTGGTGTAATAAAATCTCAGGATGACAGAAGCCATCTCCCCTGTCAAACCTTTAAGATCAAAAGGAGAAATGGTTTTAGGCAGGAGGCATCAGCAAGGTTGCCACAGTCTAATTACATTTTTCTTTATAAGTGCCAGGACGTTGGGATGGGGCACCTGAAATACTAATCATGATGATTCTCTCAATGTTTAGGAAAGAGCAAGAGACTCCTGGTGGCTTAAAAGATAAGGTCATCAGCTATTAACCAGAGAGGGTTTTTACAGACTGGAAGGGTATAAAAAGGCCCTCCAAACAGAAGCTCAGAGCATTTTGCTTTTGCATTGCATTCTGGACACTTCTGACACACAAGAGAAGCAAGACTGAACCAGTGAATGCTACAGAAGGACGGAATCTTTTGCAAACTTGTGTTTTCTGGACGTCTGATTTTCCACAAACAAGGTAGAAATAAGAGTTAAAAGTCTTACAGTGCAGTTTTGTATGTATATTTCCACCTTTATTTTTGACCAGATTTTCAAACCTTCCGTTTGTAAAGTTTGAACGGTAATCATTTAGAGTAAAAGCATTTTGCTTTTAACAGCTGCCTGAGTGATTCTGTGTGTGTAAAAAGGTTTATTCAGTTCTGAGAACAACCTGGTTAGTGCAAGGTGTCACCATTCGCTACCAAGCCTAGGATCCAAATAGGGAATATCTGGGGGCCTTAAGTAAGGGAAATACACAGGTCTTGGGAGGAGTTTGTAAAGGGGGGAACTAGGTGCTGCACACCCCGTGGGAGAGGACACAATCTGGTTTATGAGGGCAAACTCTGAAAAGCTCGTAATGCCTGGGTCACCACCCCACCCCAGTACAGCAACCAAAGAGAGTTCTCACCTGGCTTACTGTACTGTATTCCTACCCAGGTTAGAAAGAGGAATCCCTGGGACCTTGTGGCGGGTGTTCAGTCATGAACTCGGCAAGCACACTAGATGGGTACTTGGAGGGTATTTCTGTTCCCTCCTGTCACAGACTGCACTTAGGGGTGGGCTCTGTGAGCTCAGTGGACCTGGCCCCCAGGAGTGGGTTCATGATGGATCTGGTGCACAGTGGTGGGATTCAAGAGATATTGGTGGCAAATGCATAGAGGTTGGATTTGAAGCCAGTGAGTCAGACTGATGAACTGAAAACACACACACACACACACACACACACACACACAAACAAAACAGCGATTGGGGGGGGGGCAATCTGGTTACAGTATAAAGTTCACTACCCTGGTTTTTGGTTTTTGGTGTAAGTGTAGCAGTAGTTAGGGAAGAAGATTGTTTCCTTCTACAGTGAATATACTGCAGATCACCCAAGTCAGTTGTTTCAGGAAAAAAGGATCCAGTACCAGGGGCGAACCAAAAAGAACCTCATGGAGGTTCTGGTGGCAGCCAATGAGAAAGCGGTTGCCCCGAACCTTGAATCACAGCAAGTGACTGAAAGGGACTAGACCTTGGGCATGAGATTGCCAGAGGATGTCACAGTGTCCTCCCCGGGAGGAGGACAGTGAGACCAGAGGGAACACAGAGCCACAGCACCAGGGGAAGGTCACCACAGGGCTGGAGCTAGGAGAGATCAGGCTGCAGCTGGAGATGAGGAAACTGGAGATGCAAGAAAGACAGCATCAGAGGGAACTTGCCATGCAAGAATGGCAGCTTCAGAGTGAGGCTGAGTAAAAAGAAAGGCAGCTTCAAAGAGAGAAAGAGAGAGAGACCAAGGATGAAGAAAGGCATCGCCAGACAGAGTTTGAACTGGAGAAGCCAAGACTCACAACAACCAGCACCAGAGGAGGTAAGTGGCAGGGGTGAACCTGAAACTCCAGTGCCGTGATAGGAGTTAAATTCCAAATTAATAGCTGAATTTAAAGAGGGGGAGGATATGGATGCATTTTTGAATTCGTATGAAAAGGTCTGTATCCAGGCCAAAATACACATGGATTCCTGGATCTTCCAGCTATCCCCACTACTTACAGGTAAAGGGCATGAGGTGCTAGGCCAAATGGACAATCAGGACAGTAGCAATTTATTTATTTTTGCTCCTCAGCTGGTCACTCCTTCAGGCCACCTGGGCACCCACGCTGGCACTAACCCCGACGCCAATTACTACTCCATGCCAGCCCCCCCCCCACCGTGTAACCCAACATATCCCTTGGGATAAGTCCCACTCCTCTGAGGGGAAAGGCACCAGTGGAGACCAATCAGCGCAAACATTCTTGGCCCCGGGTGCTGCTGGGGTGGACTGGGGCTTTGTGGCAGCGGGGGACCAGCAACAGTTGTCTGGTCAGCCAGGGAGCCATTTCCTCTTCTCCCCTGGGAGTGTGGCGTGCCACTGAAGTCAAGGCATATGCTGTTTGTCATACTCCCCATGGCAACGGAGCCTGAGGCAATGGAGAAGGGTGACCAGATGGAGTGGTAGGAACAAGGAGGTGCTCTGGGGTGAAATGGGACTGAAACTGGGTCCTCCCTGCTTGGTTCCCATACCCAAGGGCTGTGTCCTGGGTAGGCAGGCAGCTTGGTCTTTGATGACTCATCCAACTCAGAAGACCATTCAGGTCTGTTGACTGAATGCAGGGATCCAAGGGATCTAGTACTTGCCTATAATAGGGCGGTGACGGATGACCTGGATTCTATTGCTCCTGTTAGTGTTCGACCTCTCATTCTTCACCCAAGGTTTGATGGGACCTTGAAGAAGTTGAGGAGAGTAGGTCGAAGTCTGGAGAGGGCTTGGTGGAAGTCCAGCCTGGAGGCGGACAGGCTTAGATTGATGGACCACTACACTGTCCATCGATCGACAATCTCCCGTAAAAAGGCAGAATTCCTGCCCAGAGAGATTGCTGCTATGCAGAATCAACCAGCTCAGCTCGTCTGGACTGTGGACAGATTGTGCAATCCAATCTATGGTCTGGAGGAGCCTTGTCTCAAGACAGATGTGACTAGTTTGAGTGATTCTTCGCGGATAAGGTTGCCACCATTAGGTCTGGGATCCACCCTGCCCCCTCTATGGGACACTGCAGTGGTTGGCTTGAAGTTGCGGACACCCGGTCTGTCTGGTCCAACTTAGACCAGCCAGACACCATAGACATTGTGAGGATTATCCAGACTTTGCGGCCAACCAGCTGTAGTTTGGACCCGGGCCAAACGTGCCTCTTGGTGGGGTGTGTTGAGCAGATCGGCCCTGTCCTTGCTGAGATAGTCTGGATGTTGTTGGAGAGGGAGGTCTTCCCAGATCCCCTAAAGGAGGCACTCGTACAACCACTCCTTAAAAACCCTCCTTTGACCCAGACTGTCTTGCTAACTACAGACCTGTCTCTAACCTGCCCTTTGTGGGCAAGGTTATTGAGAAGGTGGTTGCACTGTAGCTGGATGATCATTTATCCACCCACAATGTCCGACTCTCCAGTCCAGATTTAGGAAGAGGCATAGCACAGAGATGGCCCTTGTTCGGGTGCCAAATGATCTAATGGCGAGAAATCGGAGGACCCGTTCCATCTTGGTCCTCCTTGATCTCTTGGTGGCATCTGACACGGTCGATCACAGTGTGCTATTTATTTAATCAGCTTTTGGTAACCGGGTAAGTACACTAGGCAACAAACCTGCCTATTTTCAGGCACAACCTAGGAGAGTACAAAATGAGAATACAGTAATGACAAACAGTAAGGTACAACAATTAGGAACGTAATGAAGGTAACTGTCAGGGCAGCACTATCACAGAAAATTAATATACATGCACAGATAATAGTAAACAATAACACGTTAGAGTAGGATACAATTTTGGCATAGTTCACTGGTAAGTCAAAATAGCCTAGCTAGGGGAGAAAAAAAAAAAGATACAGAAACGCACAAATAGTCAAAATATATACTTTAGGACATTTTCAGCCAATGGCATCAACACCGCTGGTGACAATACAATTGTTACATGCTTGCCTGTGATTCACATCTGTACCATCGGGTTCTGTCCTCAGATGGTTTTGATCTTTCCTCAAGGGTAGGATGCAGAAAGTCTCAGGAATTTATTCCTTGGACCCTGCCCTGGGGGGTACCGTAGGGCTCCTTTTTAGCTCCCATATTGTTTGCTATTTGCTGCCATTGGGGGGACATTATGAGATGGTACGGTTTGAGTTTTCACTGCTATGCAGATGATACTCAACTGTACATGTCTTTTGCACCTGAACAGGGAGATATTCTCTTGGTATTTAATAACTGCTTGTCTGAGATCCAGGACTGGATGAGTGCTAGCTGGCTGAGGCTCAATCCGGATAAGATGGGGGTGTTGGTGGTGGATCCAGGTCATCAGGAGGTAGGACTGGCGGCTGGTCGGCCCTCTGGTCTTGGGCTCGTAGGTGTTCAGCTTACTACCTCTGACCGGGTGCGTAATCCTGGTGTTATTTCTGATGACGGCATGACCCTTAAAAATCACAGGTTTCAGCCGTTGTCAAATCCTTTTATCATCTGAGAAATATCACCCGGGTGAAGCACCTGATCACCCCTGAAGATCTTCCAACATTGGTCCATGCCTTCGTAATCACTTGCCTTGACTACTGCAATGCCCTATACCTAGGGTTACTGGGGACTGACATCCACCTGCAGCTGGTGCATAATGCAGCTGCCAGGTTGACTGGCATGTCTAGGGCCAGTCATATTATGCCTGTGCTCCTCGGATTGCACTAGTTGCCGGTGCGGTGGTGTGTCATCTTCAAGAACAGCTTGCTGACCTATAAAGCCCAACATGACCAGGGGACCCAGCTACCTGCAAGACCTCCTTCGTCCCAGCTCCCCTTCCAGCCACTCTGATCCACTGATAAGGAATTGCTGGAGAGTTCCAGGGAATGTTTGAAAACATCTGGGGCCCACTGTTTTGCATTTGCAGCCTCCCACCCTGTGGAATTCTCTACATCATCGGGTAAGGGACTGCCTGACCGACCAAAGTTTTAAAACAGAACTAAAAACGTATCTGTTTTGCCTCATTTTTTCATATCCCAATTCATAATTGCTCCGCTGTATTTATTATATTTTAAGGATTGAGATTGTATTGTATTTTAGACTGGTGATTTTTTATTTAATTTTTTTTTTTTTTTTTACTTCCTCGAGGTCCCTGCCCAGTGGATTTTCTTTATCCACTGGTCTTTTCAGCTGGGCCACTATCATAGCGTGAACCTGGCATCATTCTGCTCGGGGCTGGGAGATTTTTTGCCTTTGGTTTTTCTCCTGGTCCTTACCCTCTGAGGGCACCGACGTAGAGTTCTTGCGTCCAGACAATGTGCTTATGCACGCCGCCAAGTGTCCGCAATGCCCTCCCTTATTAGGGGCTAGCATTTGCCTCACCTCCCGTGCCTCCACAGGCTGTAATGCTTGTGGGCATCGCTGCCCGTGTAACCCATTCCCTCCCCCATAGAGGAGAAGAGCATCCATTGGGACACTATCCTACCTCCCCCGGTGACCCAAACTCATTCCCGAAACCGGGTCGCCGACGTAGCGCGAGGTGTGGTATCCAGTGCCGCAACCCTCAGTGCCAGCAGGCTGGCCGGACTGGTGATTTCATGTACTGATCTTATTTTAAAGTCTGTATTTGTACAGGTGCCTTGATCATACGGAAGAAAATATTACTCACCTTAGTAATTATGTTTCTTCTATTGGGGTCTTGCTGTATTCTGACAAGTGCAGTTAGACCCAGCCTTTAAACTGCACCAGAGAACAAAGGGTTAAACTTTCTATGCAGAGCATAGACTGCTGAGCTCGAGCTTGACTGACGTCTCCGTTTCCCTTTGAAACCTAACCATCAGATTCTTACGCGCAAAACTCACTAGTTATTCTATGTGAAAATTGTAAAATGTTTACTAGCTGACTGGCAACAAAATGTTTTGGATTCCCAAAGAAAGACTCAAGTCAGGAAACCCAAAAACCAAACCAAACAAGAATAATAATAATAAAACAAACACCCAAACAAAAAGAAGAGGGTGTAAAAGAAGCACCCCTGAGGTGGAACACTGCACCTGCCCACCACTTCCCAAAACCAGGTTCTGAGAGGGGAGGCAGGGAGGGATGTCAGAAAACAGCAAGACTCCAATAGAAGAAACATAATTACTAAGGCGAGTAATTTTTTCTTCAAACAACTTGAAGTCTTGCTGTATTATGACAAGTGCAGACTACCAAGCAGTACCTCCATGGAGGGGGGACAGAACCTACTTTGGGAATAGGCTCTGAAGTACTGCTGTGCCAAACCGAGCATCACTCCTAGCCTGGATAGCTAGAGAGTAATGCTTGGTAAAGGTATGGACTGTTTTCCAGGTGGCTGCTTGACAAATTTCTAAGAGAGGGATATCCCTGGCAGCAGCCAGGGAAGCAGCTGTACCTCTTGTAGAGTGAGCCCTCAGGCCTGAGGGAGGAATCTTTATCAGTTTTTCATAGCAGAATTGTGTACAAGACACAATCCACCTAGTAATAGTTCTCTTGGTGGCAGGATTGCCCTTTCCCACTTCTCCATAAGTGAGGAACAACTGGAGGGAATCAACCCTGTGACCCTCGGTACGCTTTATGTAGTAGCTAAGGGCTCTTTTAACATCTAAAGTGTGTAGCCTCCTCTCTCCTGAGGAAAAATGATCAGTGAAGAAAACAGGGAGAGACAGACTGATTCAAACAGAAGTCTGAAACCACTTTGGGCAAGAACCTTCTATTGGTTCTAAGGACCACATTATCCCTATGAAAGGAGATAAAATCAGGTTCCACTGACAGGGCTTGCAATTCACTGATACGTCTGGCAGAGGTAATGGATACCAAAAAACACAGTTTTTCAAGTAAAGTACTTAAGCTCTGCTGAGGACATAGCTCAAAAGGAGGTTACATAAGCTGAGCAATGCAAACATTTAAATCCCTGGCAGGGTCTCTAAAGGGAGGATTGGTATGAAGCAATCCTTTAAAAAATTTACAGAACACAGGATGATATGATAGCGAGGAAGACTTCCCTACTGACAGAAAAGCAGAGACAGCTGACAAGTGTACCTTGAGAGTAGCTGGTCTGAGGCCTAGGCCATTAAGATGGACCATATAATACAGAACCGTAGGCAATTCAGCAGTATCTGGAGAAATATGCTTCTTGGAACACCAAATGCTGAATCTCTTCCATTTGGAGTTATAAGTCTTTCTGGTGGAGGGCTTTCGAGAAGCTTTGAGAATATTCAGAACCCCCTGAGAAAGATGCAAATCTGCAAACTCCAACTCTTCAAGAGCCGTGCCTTGAGATTGAGAGACTGAAGACTGGGGTACCAAATCCCCCCCTGAGAGAAGGTTAACAGGTTGTAATTCCTGGGAAGAGACAAGGGAAGATGGACTGCTAGGGACAACAACAGGGGGTACCAAGGCTGTCTGGTCCAGTCTGGAACAATCAGAATCACTTTGCAAGGTTGTGACCTTATCTTTTTTTTTTCCTTCAACTCCCCTCCTCCTCGCAGCCCCCATCTCTTCGGGAGTCACCTACGGCCTTTTCACCCCTCGCTCACCTACCTGGTGACCAGTGCAGTCCATCCCCCATGGAGCCATGGTTGTACCCCCCAGGCGGGGTACGGGGCAGGGGTCCATGCACCCCGAGATGTCCATCTTTCGTCGGGATGCTGTCTCTGGGCAGGTAGGGGCATTGAGGGTCGGGGCCTGGCGCTCCATCTACTAGGAGGCCGTGAGGTGTTTTTCCGGTGTTCTCACGATGTGCCGTGTCCCCTGACGCTTATGTTTGAGCCGATGTCTGCACATCGCCCCTGTTAGGCATCGGACTTGTTATACCAGGTCTCCACCGGTCAGACAAGAGCTGAGCTCTGGTTCCCCCCCCCAGAGGACGAGCAGTCCCTGGGACGCTCAAGCCCTCTCCCCCGGCCGGCCCCCCAGCTTCCCGGACTGCGCTCGAACCTGGGTCGCTGGCATCGCAAGCACAAATCCAACAGCTGCGCCGGCGGGCCGGCCTGTTGTGACCTTACCTTGACAAACTTTGAAAAGAAGTGGGAAAAGAGGGAAGGCATACAGAAATTTCCCTTCCTAGTTAAAAATCAGAGCATCCAGGGGGACTGAGCCCAAGACTGGGGGTCTGCAACAAAAGAGAGGAAGTTGGTGATTGTCTGGGGCTGCAAAAAGATCCATCTCTGGAGTGCCCCACCTTGAAAAAAAAATCACCTTCAATGCCAGAGGGTCTGGGGACCATTCGTGATGGCCCTGTGAGATCCTGCTCAGTGCATCTACCAGCACATTGTCCTTCCTGGAAGGTGAACTGTTATCAGAAAGGTTTGCAGGGAATAAGCCAGGGTCCACAACTTCCATGGCTTCTGTGCACAAGGCCGTAGACCGAGCGTTTCCCCGCTTGTTGATATACCACATGGTGGTGGTGGTGTCTGTTCTGACCTGAACCTCCTTGTTCTGCACTGACAGAGAAAGCTTACAGGGCCAGAAAAACTGAGTTCTAGGAGATTGATATGGAGAAGGGATTCCTGAGGGGACCACAGGCCCTGGGCAGTGAGGGCCCCCAGATGGGCTCCCCAGCCCAGAAGGGAAGCATCCGTGGTAAGGACAACTGAATGAGACTGAGTGGCAAATGGGACCCCATGCCTTAAATTGTCCTGATCCTGCCACCATTGAAGAGCCTGGATCAAGGTCAGAGCCACTGGGATCAGTTTGGTAAGGGAATCCTTCCTCTGAGACCAAAAAGCCCTCAGATGGAACTGAATGTCCGTCATCTGGAATCTTGCCCCTTGGACCACTGTTGAAGCTGCCATGTGGCCCAACAGCTGGAGGAAATGCCTTGCTGGTCGAGATACCTGAAGGCTGAAGGAAGAGGCTAGTTCTATAAGAACCCTTGCCCTTTCCAGGGGAAGAAAGGCTCCTGCTCTGACCGTATCCAGTTCTGCCCCTATAAAGGTAAGAAGCTGGACTGGTTCGAGAACTGACTTGGGAAGGTTGAGAAGAAATCCTAGAGAAGTGAGCAGTTGCTGGGTCACTTGCAGGTGTGACTTGACTTGGTCTGGAGACTGGCCCACTATTAGCCAATCGTCCAGATATGGAAAAATGGAAATCTTTTGCCTTCTTAGAAAGGCAACTACTACTGCCAGGCACTTTCTGAAAACCCTTGGGGTTGAAGTTAGGCCAAAGGGCATTGCTCTGAACCGATAGTGGCCTGAGGGCAGCTCGAACCTGAGGTACTTTCTGTGGAAGCACCTGATGGGAATGTGAAAGTAGGCATCTTTGAGGTCCAGGGAGGCCAGGCAGTCCCCTGGCCTTAGAGAGGGAAGGACTGTTCTCAGAGTTACCATCTTGAACTTTGGTTTTAAAAGATGTTTGTTTAGGTATCTTAAGTCTAGGATGGGTCGCCACTTCCCTGTCTTTTCTGGGGTAAGGAAGTACCTGGAGTACAGACCTTTGTCCCAGTGTAGGGTAGATACTCTCTCTATGGCTCTTAGAGCCAGCAGAGATGAAACCTCTGCCTCTAGGTCAAGGGTTTTTGAGACACCTGCAGGTGGAAAAGATCTGGCTCTCATCTTTGGAAATTTTTTGAAGCCGAGAACCAGTCCCTGGCTTACTGAGTCCAGGACCCACTTGTCTGATGTAACATTCAGTCCTGGACAAAGTAAGTCAGCCTGCCCCCTACTGGAATAGGAGAGTCGACCCAGGCAGGTTCCATCAGGGTGTCTGCTTGGCAGGGGCCTTAGGCTGAGGAGTGGATGCAGCTCTGCTCATCCCCCTTCTTCCTCTCTCTCTGAAGAACCCCCTCTGTGAAAAGGGAGAAGAGGCCTGTGCTTGGTAAAAAGGCCTAAGAAAAGGCCTGCCTCTAGACAGCTGCCTTTGAGGAGTTGCCTGCCTCTCCTTGGCCTGAACACTCCTTTAAGTGTTCCCGTACTCATCCATTTTCTTCATGTAATTCTCTGTCTTCTCCCCAAACAGAGAATTACGCACTACAAGAAAATCCATGGCCTTAGCCTGGGTATCCTGAGAGAGGCTAGTACATCTGAGCCAAATCATTCTCCAAAGAGCCACAGATGTAGCCATGACTCTCGATGACACATCACTGGAGTCCACAGCAGCATGAAACTGAACTTTTGATGCCTCAATCCCATCTGCAGCCACCTCCTCCAGCTCTTTGGCTAGTTGGGGGAGGCCTGTTTAGCCAGTGCCAGTACAGTGTCCCACCTGGACGTCTGGTACCTGGCTGGACAGGCCACATAATTTGCCTGAGTCCCAAGGAAGATGCCATGTACTGCTTTTTTGCCATGGCATCAGTCTTCCTGGAGTCTTTGTCTGGGGGGCGTGAAGCCAAGTGAATGTTTGCCTTATCACAAGCAGCAGCCTGCACAACTCCAACATGGCTGCACTGCTGATATAAAAACTCTGTATCTGAGCCAGATAGTATATACCTCTTGTCCATTCTTCTATCCACAGGAGGTATACAATTGGGAGACTTCAGGATTTTTTGAGTCTGCTTCCCAAAAGATTTGTGAAGGGGAATAGACAGTCTCCTGGACTCTGGGATGTTCATCATTTCCACAAAATCAGGCTCCTCCCGATCCTCCACGGCCTCTTCCATAGGAAGCTGGAGGGTCTCAGCCACCTTTCTGTGGAACATAAAGTGGGAAGGGGACTCAGAAAGCCTTAAAGGGGATACACCTGAAGGTCCGTCTGGGGAGATGTCCGGTTCCACAAGCACATCCAGACTTTCACCATCACCATCATAATCTTTAAACTCCCCTTCCTCTTAAAACTCCGGTTCATTAAATTCTTCAGGGGTATAACCGTGAACCGGGGGAACGACCGAACAGAGCCCCTGCCAAAAGGTGCCAGATCGGTCTGAACTGGGCGAAGCGATTCCACAGTCCGAATTGCTCTGGCCATTTCCTCGGCGCCAGAACATGGACTTCTGGATCCGAACCAGACGATTTTTCCTTTTGTCAGAACCGATCCCTTGGGATCGGCTCTCCTTTTGCCAGAAGTAGTATCGCCCTGGTCAGAGGGCAGTCCTTCTGGTTTGATCGGAACCGAACTGGGCTTGCCATACAGGTCAGCGGACTTCTCGGCCTCCTTTTCCCTCAGTCTACCTAATCCCTTTTCAAGGGAAAATTTGGGAAAATTTTTACAAGTTTGGCAGTCTGAATCGAGGTGTACAAACCCCAGACAAACACAGGTGGTGTGGGGATCAGCCTTAGCAAAGACCTTCCCACACTCACTGCAGTGTTGAAACCCAGTGAGTCCGTTTTTTTTCTTGGGTTTCTCAGACATGGCCAACCTAACCTAACTTACCCTTTTTTCGGCAACCGCCAGGCAAGACTCCCTTATCGGTTCCTAACTGTGTCACGGGTCTTGGAAAAAAAAAAAAAACATAGCAAACACTTTTTTTTTTTTTTTTAGAACCAATAAGGACCGGTAACCACACACTAAAGTTAAATACAAGTATTAAATGATTGGTTCAGCCGACCGATCCACACTTTTACAAGTTCCACACAGAAAAACAGTACAAAACCTATCTAGTACTCACGGTACCACAGACAGAGACTGAACAGACTATGTGAAATTAAATTTTGGTTAAAAACCGACAGAAAACAGACACTTCAACCGACTTTTGAACCGAGCTGCAGGAGAAATCTCCGGAGCGACTGTTCAGTGAGACGAAGTAAAGAATCTGATGGTTAGATTTCAAAGGGAAACAGACAGAGACATCAACCGAGCTCGAGCTCTGCATAGAAAGTTTAACCCTTTGTTCTCCGGGGCAGTTTAAAGGCTGGGGCTAACTGCACCTGTCAGAATACAGCAAGACTTCAAGTTGTTTGAAAGGCACCTTCTAAAATCAAATGTTCTCATTGTTCCCCCAGGGGTCAACAAGTGCCGGGTTGCTAACCCTCCCTCCCCTTGGAGAAGGTGAGCAGCTAGATGCTCAAGCCTTCTCCCTCCGGTCAGCCCTCCAGCACCAGAGTCTGTTCCTGAACCCGGGTCATCGGCATCGCAGCGGTAAATCTTTCTGCTGCACTGGCAGGCTAGCTAGGACAGTAGCAATTATGAGAGATTTAAAGCTGCTTTGCTTAAAAAGTATGAACTCCTGAGGCCTACAGAATTAAATTCCATAAAATCCAAAAAAAAAAAAACACTGACATAAGCTTTGAGGAACTCGCCACAAAGCAACGTCAGTTTTTGAAACGTTGGAGGAAGCAAACTCTGTGGAGAAAATTGAGGAGGCTGTATTTTCAGAGCAGTTCTTTTGGCCTTGCCCAGCAGAGTTGAAAACCTGGCTAGAGGATCGAGATCCAAAAACAGCACAGCAAGGTGCTGAGCTCTTGGATTGCTATGCCAGGAGCAGGCCCACTCTGAAAGTAAGTGGAGCAGGTGTGGCAGGGCAGAAAGGGAAAAGCATGCCTTCGGGGCAGCCAAAACACTCACAGCCTCTGCAGAAAGGGTGAAGCCCCAAGTTACCAAAAAAGGATTTCTTGGATAAAAGAAATTACTGTTAGTTTATAAACAGCCAGGACATCTTGCTAGACAGTGTCCTAAAAAGGCACAGAGTAGACAAAAAGGTGCTCTAACAGAGTTGGGTCCACTGTGCATCACTGAAAACATGCCTATAAACATGAGGGAGCACATACACCTGGTTACTGTAAATGGGGTGCAGACCCATGGGACATGGGGGGGGGGGGAGAGAATCTTACCTTGGTAAAAGGGGATTTGGGTGGGCCTGAACAGCTTATACCTTATCAGTTTGTAAAGGTGAGGGGATTCAATGGGAAGGAGAAAACCCTGTCACTAGCTAGTGTTCTCCTGGGCTGGGGTGAGACAGGAGAGAAGGTGCAAAATGTGGTAGTGGCAGACAACTTTGCCCTGGATGTAATTATAGGGAATCTACAGCAGGGGACAGTGTGTGCGCGCTTACTCACAGTCAAGACAGCTAAGGCCCATTCTAATTCCTTGAACCCCACAAAAGCCCCTGTGGAGAAAAATAGAAGGATCGTTACCCAGCCTATGTTGCCTGACATGTAGAGTAGTAAAAGGGAGGCAGGACTTGCCCATGTAGCTTTTCACAAAACAGCTACAGAAGGTTACTCTAAGGAGGGAGGAGTAACAATTGATCAGAAGGTTAGGGACTGCAGTGACTCCGAATGCCCCAACGCTAGAGCTATGAACCCCAGTTCAGGAATTGAGGGGGACATGTCCCATGCTTAGGGAAAACATGAGGAATTTGACACTGCTCAGAGGACTGATCCTAGTTTGGAGAGGCGGAGGGCTTGTGCAGAATCCGACAGGACACAGGGAGGTGACATGAGACGGGATATTTTGGGACAACAGACTGTTGTATATACAGGACATGAGGACGGGGTGATAGGCAGGCAGCTTGTCCTTCCCCAGGGATATCGTGAGCAATTGCTCAAGGTCACTCATGACATCCCCATGTCCAGACATCTGGGCATCACACAGCGATTTACCCAGAATTTCTACTGGCCCAACTTCACCCAGCAGGTTAAGGAATATTGCAGGTCTTGTCACGGGTGCCAACAAATAGGGAAGGCAAGTAGTGAAACCAAACCTGCCCTAATTCCCTTGCCCACTGTGGAGGAGCAGCCATTCCAGAGGGTAGGAATAGATATTGTGGGACCTCTGAATACCCCAAGCTCCTCCAGGAAAAAGTTTATCCTGATGGTGGTAGATTACTCCACCCGATACCCAGAGGCAGCTGCCATCTCCTCACTTAGGACAAAGAGGCAGACGCCTTGCTAGGGATTTTCTCCCATGTTGGGTTTCTGCAAGTTATCACCGATCAAGGGGGTACCTTCATGTCAGACCTGATGAAGTATTTGTGGGAGAAGTGTGGGGTGGTGCAGAGACTCACAACACCTTATCATCCACAAGCCAATGGGCTTGTGGAACATTTTAATGGTATTCTAACATCAATGCTCCAAGCGTTTGCTGAACAGCATGGGAGGAACTGGGAGGTGCCCCAAGAGTCGACACGGTTTCCCCCCTTCAAATGCATATGATTGTAGGGTGCATGGGCCCCTAGACTTGATCTGGGAAGACTGGGAAGGCAAGCATGCCACCCAGGGAACTCAGATAGTGGAGTATATCCTTAAGTTTAGGGAGAAGCTGAAGGAACTTAGGGGAGCGGCCCAAAGCCACCTGTCAGCTGACCAACAGAAGCAAAACATCTGGTGCGACTGCGGAGTCAGAGCTCACTCATACAGTGCAGGTCAGGAAGTAATGGTCCCAATTCCAATCCAGGAGGACAAGCTGCAGGCTGAGTGGGTGGGACCACATAAGGCAGTCAGACAGGTCAATGACGTAAACTATATTGTGGAACTCCATGACAGGAGACATACCCATGGGATGTACCATGTCAACACGATGAACCCATGCGCAAATAGGGCTGACATAGTATTGCAGTGTGTAGTCCTAGGGAAGGAATGGATGACGACGACCCCCTCCCTGGACTTGCTAGAGGAAAGCAAGCAGGAGTCATCTGTGGAGGCAATCAAACGGTCGTCCCAGTTGACCCCAGAAGAGTCTCAGGAAGTGAGGGAGGTTTTAGAGGACTTTGCCCCTTTGTTTACAGTCAAGCCAGGATGAACCCCCTTAGCAACACGATGTAGACACGGGGACGGAAGCGCCAATATGGAGGACAGCCTACTTGGTGTCAGAGGCCTACCTATAAGACATTAGGAGGAGGAAATGCTGGATTTAGGGGTAATCCAGAAATCCCACAGTCCCTGGACCTCACCCCCAAGCCGCATGGTTCTACTCGCTTCTGTGTGCACTATCATGGACTTTTTGCAGTCACGAAATCTGACGCCCACCAAATGCCATGGACGGATGAACTATTAAACAAGTTGGGAGGGACAACATACCTTACCACAAATGACTTGACGAAAGGGTACTGGCAGGTGGAGTTAGCTGCCAGAGCTAGAGAACGGTCAGCCTTCATCACTCTAATAGGATTATTCGAATTCTGGGTAATGCCTATTGGAATGAAGCACACCTTCCAAAGGTTGGTCAACCAGGTGTTGCATGGTACTGAAGAGTACGCAGTGGCTTATCTGGATGATATTGCCATCTTCAGTACCAGCTGGAAGGAAATACAGGTTACTCACATGTAACAGGAGTTCTAGGAGTGGTATATGTTGTTCATCCACACTTACTGGCAGGATCCTTGCCATTTTAAATCTTGCTGGAAGGTCTTCAAGCTGGATCCTCCCACCCAACCGGGTGATAAAACTCTCGGCTCCACCCCATGATGCCAGATCTAGCCCACTGGAAGCCAGGTTGTGCGTCGAAGCCGGGGAGGTCGGGTGAGTTGTGTGAATGAACATATACCACTCCTAGAACTCCTGTTACATGAGAGTAAATACAGGTTACTCACCTGTAACAGGAGTTCTAGGAATGGTAATATGTTGTTCATCCACACTGTCTGGCAGGTTTCTTGCCGGTTTAAATCTTGCCGGAAGGTCTTCAAGCTGGCTCCTCTCACCCACCCGGGTGGTAAAACTCTCGGCTCTGCCCCATGACGCCAAATCTAGCCCGCAGAAAGCCAGGTTGTGCGTCGAAGCCGGGGAGGTTGGGTGGGTCGTGTGGATGAACAACATATACCATTCCTAGAAAGTACAGTTACGTAAGAACTTATCGTAACAGTAGATCTTCGAGAGGAGCTCTTGCAGCAGGCTATCACAAATTAGGACTATCCCGCAGGCACTAGGACCACACGGAAAAACTTCTGCCAGCAATACCAGCTGGGACCGCCCCGGCAGCCGCACGTCGGTCAGGGTACAAGAGGGGGCGGACCCAGCTCCACCTCAGTTCTCCCGCCAGTACCCAGCAGCTGGCTTGACAAGAGAAGGAGATGAAGCCCATCCTTAAGAAGAGAAGAGAAGAAACCTGCACACTCCGGGGGGGAAGGTGGGAGGGAAAACAGCGCCTGCTGCAAGGGCTCTTCTCGAAGATCTACTGTTACGGTAAGTTCTTACGTAACTGTACTATCTTACTTCGAGATAGAGCTCTTGCAGCAGGCTATCACAAACTAGGACCGAGTCCCAAGCAGTTCCCTAGCGAAGAGACAGTCGCCCCCGGGAGGAGGAATATGCTGACTCCAGAGACCGTTAGGACAAGAGTCCTTGCAAAACCACTAGGCAGAAGCCAGCTCGGCGTCTGGAGACGATATCCAAGCTGTAATGCTTGACAAAGGTATGCACCGAGTTCCAGGTCGCAGCCGCACATGTCTTGAATGACGACATTCCGCATCGCAGCAAAAGAAGCTGATACACCCCTGGTGGAGTGTCCCCGAACCGGACCTGGTAGGGGTTTGTTGTGATGCTCGTAACAGAATGAAACGTAATGGACTATCCATTTGGAGATAGTCTGCTTGGACACCGGTTGACCCAAGCGGTGTGGCGCAAAAGCCACAAATAGCTGCTCCGATTTACGGTGTTGAACCGTTCTACTGAGGTAATACCTCAGGGACCTGTGGACATCCAATGTGTGGAAGAGAATCTCCCCTCTATTGGAGGGAGAAGGAAAATAAACAGGAAGATCAACTGACTGGTTGAGGGTCAACTCCGAGACCACTTTCGGAAGAAACTTAGGATTAGTTCGGAAGTAAACCCTTTCCCTATGAAAACTCAAATAGGGCTCTTTACACATCAGAGCCTGCAGCTCGGAATCTCTTCGAGCGGAAGTAACAGCAACCAAAAAACAAACTTTCCAAGATAAGTATCGCAGCTCGCAAGTCGCTCCGGGTTCAAAAAGGGGAAGGGTAAGTTTCTCCAAAACAAAAAGGAGGTCCCAGGGTGGGACAGGGTCCCTGACGGGAGGTCTCATGTGAAGAACCCCCCTAAGGAAGGTGCGGGCCACTTCTAGCTGGGCCAATGCTCTGTCACCCACAAGAGCATGGTAGGCAGAGATTGCCCACAGATGCACCTTGATAGAGGAATAGCTCAGGCCTTTCTCGTACAAGGAGAGGAGATAATGCAAAGCAGAGTTCACAGAGCATGTGACTGGGTCCAAATGCTGAGGCAAGGCCCAAAGACAGAACACTTCACTTCATAGCATACGCGGGCTTAGTAGAGGGCTTCGATGACGCTAAGACCTTAGCCACTTCCGGGGAAACCCCGTATCTGTTCTGAGCTATGTCTGGAGGAGCCAAGCGTGGAGGTGCAGGGATCGGAGATCCGGATGGACCAGAGAACCCTGGTCCTGGGACAGCAGTTGCGAGCACATGGGCAGCGGGATTGGAGGTTCCTGGGACAACCGCTGCAGAAGTGGGAACCAAATCTGTCGGGGCCAATTGGGGGCCACAAGGATCATGCATGCCCCCTCTGCCTGTAACTTGAGCAGAACCCTCTGGATGAGAGGGAAGGGCGGAAAGGCAGAAAGAAACCTCCTGGCCCAACAAAGGGATACGCGTCTGTCCAGAAAACGCCAGGTGCGTGCTCTCGCGAGCAAAAGTGTGACAGCTTGGCGTTGCATGGTGACGCAAAGAGATCTAGCTTAGGAAGGCCCCACCTTCCGAAGAACTGATCCGCCACGGACTGAAGCAATTCCCACTCGTGCGCTCTGGCCCACGACCTGCTGAGATCGTCGGCCAGACTGTTTAGGACTCCCGGGCGTGCATCGCCGACAGAGCGAATGCCCTGTTCCAGCTGTCATCAGACTCTCATCGCCTCCCGGCAAAGAGGATAGGAATGAGTGCCTCCTTGCTTGTTGATAAAAGATGACCCGCCATGTTGTCCGTCTGAATTAGAAGAGAGCTGGGAACCAGGTCTTCTTGAAACGCCTGAAGAGCGTAGAGGACCGCTCGCATTTCCAGGACATTGATATGGAGGGACTGTTCCTCGGTGGACCAAACCCCTTGCGTGCGGTGACCACCGAGATGAGCCCCCCAACCCAGGCCTGAGGCATCCGTCGTCAGAGTCTGACCTGGAGGCTCCGGACGAAAGCTGACCCCCTTTTCCAGATTGCTGGGGTCCATCCACCAAAGCAACGTTCTCCTGACTGGCTCAGAGATCCTGACTAAGGTGTCCAGGTCATCGGAGTATTGATCCCACTGCACCCTGAGCATCCACTGTGGGACTCATGTGGAGGCGGGCCAAGGGTATTACTGGGATGGCTGCCGCCATGTGCCCCAGTAGACTGAGGAACTTCCGAGCCGGAACTCGAGGCGCTATGGAAATCCGTTCTGCCAAACTTCGCAGGTGAGTTCCCCTATCCTGAGGGAGAAAAGCCCTGCCCTGGATGGAGTCCAGAGTCGCTCCAATGAAGGCGAGGTTTTGACTGGGCTCCGGGGACGACTTCTTTAAGTTCAGGGTGATCCCCAGCTCTCGGAACAGAGTATAGGCGTCTCCGAGACAGCGTAGGAGGCCGTCCCTTGACGGGGCTGTGAGAAGCCAGTCGACAAGGTAAGGGAAAACATAATGGCCTGATCGCCTGAGAGCCGCAACCACCACTGCTAGGCATTTGGTAAAGACTCGCGGAGCGGAAGAGAGGCCGAACGGGAGCACCCGGAATTGATAATGCTCTCCTAGGAAGTGGAACCTCAGGAACTTCCTGTGGGGAGGAAAGACCCCGATATGCATGTACGCATCCTGCATGTCAATAGAACAGAGCCAATCCCCCTGGTGCAGCAGAGGGAGGAGACCCTGAAGAGTCACCATTCTAAACTTTTTGTACTCTATAAAGAGATTTAAAGGACGGAGATCCAGAATGGGGCGAAGGTCCCCCGTCTTTTTTGGGATCCGAAAAAAGTGGTAGTAGAATCCCTGACCCCACTGCTCCATGGGAACTCTCTCTATTGCTCTCTTCTGTAGGAGGGCCTGAATTTCTCCTTCCAAGAGTGGAATGTGAGAAGGAGGATAACGGGAGAGCTTTGGTGGAGTCCGTGGAGGGAACTCTGAACTCCAGCGTGTGTCCTCTCCGGATGACGTCCAAGACCCACTGATCTGTGGTAATAGAGCTTCACCCTTCGAGATGAAGGGAGAAGCGGCCCCCGAACGGCTCCCCCTGGAGGTCTGACCACGGGGGGGGGGGCGCGGAAGGGAGTCATTGGGCGGAACCGAGGATAGGCAGAGAGGCCTGGGAGGACTCAGGCCCATGGCCAGACGGTCCACCAGACTGCTGGTTTCTGGATCGCTGGCGGAAGCCACCTCTCTGCCCCTGCTGGGAACCACAGGCTGAAGTCTGATTGCATGAGGACTTTCGAAAAAACCGACGGCAATGGGGCGTCGCTGGTCGCCACGGTACATCTGGCGGACTGACCAGATAGACTTGCCAGATTCCTGGAGACATGAGATCAGATTCTCCGTCTCCTGCCCAAATAAGACGGTACCCTGAAACGGCAGGTCCCGGATACCGGACTGCAGATCCTGGTGGAAGCCCAAAAGCCGCAACCAGGCATGGCGCCGGAGACAAACCCCAGAGGCAGCTGCTCTGGCAGCCGTATCTGCAGTATCATAAGAGGCCCTCAGAACATGAGTGCCTCTGTCCGAGCCCGACTGCAAGAGGGCCAGGAGCTCCGTCTTTTTATCGGAGTCTGGCATGGCCTGTGCCAGCTCAAGACCCCGTTCCCACAACGCATTCTGGAACTGCACCATATGCGTGAGGAAGTTCAGGGATCTAATGGAGCAGGTGGAGGCAGCGTAAACTTTCTTGCCCACCTGATCCAAGTAACGGGACTCCAAGTCGGGAGGCTGGGAGCTGAGGTGCCACGGCTGTCGAGACTTGTCATGAGCAGCCGTGATCACAGTGGAGTCTGCCTGAGGGTGTTCAGCCAAGAAGGGTTCAGCCCTCGGAGCCTTGTAAAGCCTGTCCGACTTCTTGGGAACCACCGGGATGGAGGCCGGGCGCAGGCAGGTAGATCTAGTCAGGTCCTGAAAGGTATCCACCAGAGGAGGAATGACCAACGACTTTGGCTCCTTCTGCCTCAGGTACTTGGCCAATCTCCGGCGTTCCAGGTCCAGGTCTTCCGTGTCCCACTCATTGGAAGCCTGGATATGCCTCATGACGTCCATGAATGTGGGATCGTCCGGAGGTGAACGAGGCATGTCCTTCTCCTCAGGGGAGCGCTTGAGGCTGAGGGAAGAGGATGATAAGGAAGAGGAGGACCAACTATCTGACTTACAGTAGTCTGGTTCTACCTCATGTCCATACCTTCACTGACGTCGGTATGCAGGGGACCGACGACGGTCCGAAGACAGACTCGGTCCCTGGACCCGACAGGCGGCGTCGGGAACCCGTCCACTGAGCGCGGGAAGGGCTCCGAGAACGAGACCATGTCTGACATCTGTCAGTTGAACCCATGGAGTGACGTCGGTGGTCCTCAGATCGGGAGTGGGAACAAGCCCTAGATGGGGGCGAAAAATGGCGCTCCAGGGACCTCAACGGAGAGACCCCGACCTCTGGCTGTGGTTCACCCGCAGGATCTGGTACCGGTGTCTGGGCTGGTGACTGGGTGGTACGTTTGTGAACCTGCCCCACCAAAACAAAAAAAGTTGTTTAAGCTCGTCCGAGGAGAATACCTCTGCCGCCCGCTGCGGGAAAGAAGCTTCAGGCGCGGCGGGTCGCGACGGCGAGCTCTCCTGATAGCCCAGGGGAAGGGGACTTGGGGGAAGGGGCGGCAGCAGGACAATGGCCAGACCCGGTCCTTGGCCTCGACGACGGCGTCGTGCCGACCGGCAGGGGTGATGACTGAGAGCGGAGAGTCCCTTGTACTCTGAGGCACACCTTTAGCAGCTGGCCGCCCGGTGCCGTGGACGTGTAGGGCGAAGCAAAGGAACCGCCAAGGACTTTGCGATGACTTTGATCGGTCACCTTAGGCAGCGGCTGCTCCGACGGGCGGCCTTAGCCTGGGACGAACGCGGCGACTCACCCGAGCCCGAAGGATGGGCCTTCTTTGGGGAAGGTTGCGACCACGAGCGGGACCGAGACCGGTGCCGGGACAGACTGCGCTCCTTACTATGGCTCTTTTTCTCCTTCTTCATCCCCTCGGATGAGTACAGGTCCATTTTCTTCTCAAGTAGATAGGCCTTCAGGCGTCGGATGCGAGTCCGACTCGGAAACGCTTGGCAGTCGGCGCAGTTAGCGGTGTCGTGGTCTGGGCCCAAGCAGAAAACACAGCGCCCGATGACCCGTCATTGGAAATTTGCGGCCCTTTTCGCACTTGTTTAGGTGTTCTGGGGAAATGGGCGCCCGGAAGACATCGAACCAGCGTGGACCAACTGCGCGGTACACTGACGTCGGCGCAACGGCAGTAAACACCGAGGGAAGGACAACGAAATGCCGAAAAAACCAAGCCACTAACAGTAACCATGTAGGCGTCGGTAGCGGTAGCAAGAAAACGGAATAACCGTCGATTTAAAGATGGCTTGACTGAAGATCTGTTCTCGCTGGTGAAGTGCAGGCAGCAGCTATTCACGTGCGTGGTACGCGGTGGGAAAGAACTGAGGTGGAGCTGGGTCCGCCCCCTCTTGTACCTTGACCGTCGGGGCAGGGCCGGCGTCGGGGGCGGTCCCCAGCTGGTATTGCTGGCAGAAGTTTTTCCGTGTGGTCCTAGTGCCAGCAGCATAGTCCTAATTTGTGATAGCCTGCTGCAAGAGCTCTATCTCGTAAGATCTCCTGTTACAGATGAGTGACCTGTATTTCTAAGGACACGGATATGTTGTTCGTCCACACTGTCTGGCAGACTCCTAACAGTTCTCCGGGAGGAGGGAGGCAAGGTGCACACCCCTTACTTGGGAAATAAAGACTGGAGAACCGAGGCCCCAAAATCAGCATCCCGGCGTGACTCAAGGTCGATGTGGTAGTGGGTGATGAAGGTGTGTTCTGACTTCCAGGTAGCAGCCCTGCAGATTTCCTGGATAGGGACGTACCTGGAAGCAGCCACCGATGCAGCGGTATGGCGGGTAGAATGAGCTCTTATCCCTCTGGGAGGCTCCATGCCCACCAACCTACAGCAGAGATCTATGCAGGAGGTGACCCACCTGCCTATCGTCCGCTTGGCTGCAGGTCTGCCAGGTGCAATTTCAGTGTATATGACAAACAGCTGGTGAACCTCTCACAGAACTTCAGCTGTCCGCTCCTTGTAGTAAGCGAGCACTCTTCTAGGGTCCAAAGTATGAAGCCTATATTCGGCCTCCGAGGTGTGATTGGGGTAGAACACCGGCAGAGTCAACACCTGGTTAAGGTGAAACTCCGACACCACCTTCAGAAGGAATTTCAGGTGGGGGCACAGGACAACCTTGTCCCTGTGGAACACCAGATAAGGAGACTCGATGGAAAGCGCCTGGAGCTCTCCCATCCTTCTGGCTGACGTGATAGCCACCAAGAAGGCAGTCTTCCACTACAGGTGAGAGATGTCACACCCTGGCATCGGGTTCCCAATGGCATGTGCCCCATGAGCTTAGCCAGTACCAGCAGTAGATCCCATGGAGATGGAGGTTCTCGCACCAGAGGGGATATGTGATCAAGGCCTTTGAAAAAGCGCCCGACCACCTTCTCCTGTGCCACTGACTGCTTCCTGGCCCATGCCCGGTAAGCAGAGATGGCTGCCAGGTGCACTTTAAGGGTCGACAACCGAAGCCCTTGCTGAGAAAGGGACCACAGGCAATCCAGAATGCTTGCCAAGGAACAGGAGGAAGGGTTCAAGCCCTTGCCCTGACACCAAATGGAGAATCTCTTCCATTTGAAGACGTTATTTTCTAATCGACTCCTTACGGGATGCCTCAATGACGTAGAGGACCTCGTCGGAAAGACCCAAGGCCTGGAACTCTAGCCGCTCAGGAACCAGGCCGTCAGGTGCAGGGCTTGAAGGTCCGGATGGAATACCTTCCCCTGATTGACTGAGATCAGGTCTGGGTGGGCTGGAAGCTGCCTCGGGAGCCTGGAGCCTTGACTGAAGAGATCTGGATACCAGAACTGACGGGGCCAGTCTGGGGCTACCAGAATGACCTGCACCTTGTCCCTCCTCGCCTTGAGAAGCACCTTGTGGATCAAGAGAAATGGGGGAAAGGCGTAGAAGAGGCCCGGTGTCCACGGCCTCGAAAAGGCATCCCCCTGCAGCGAGCCCTGCTGAGGGGGGCGGGCAGGAAACAGTCTCAGCTTCGCATTCTCCCTGGAGGCAAACAGGTCCATCTGTGGCGTGCCCCAGTGGGAGAACAGACCTTGTACTACCCCCGGCAGGAGAGACCACTCGTGGGACGCAGCCCCTATCCGGCTTAGGACATCGGCCAGGGTGATGGAAGCTCCTGCTACATGAATGGCAAGGAGATCCGCCTCCAGGCTGTGTATGAGTGACCAAATGCGGAGAGCTTCCCTGCACAAAGGCATGGAGCGCGTCCCGCCCTGGCGGTTTAGGTAGTACATGGTCGTGGTGTTGTCCGTCTGGACCTGAACCACTTGATCCCGCAGAAACGGAGCGAAGGCAGTGAGGGCTAGATGAACTGCTTGAAGCTCCAGCAGGACTCCCGAGGGGACCAGAGGCCGTGTGCTCTGTGCTCCCCCAGATGGGCACCCAACCCATCAGAGTAGCGCCAGTCGATAGAGACCCGTCGGCTTGGGGTGGACAAGCAGGGATGCCCTCCTGCAGATGTGCTGTAGCGGTCCACCACTGGAGGCATTCCACATCCAGCTGGGTCACTGTCACTAGCTGATCCAGAGGATCAAAGCGCTGTGAGCATTGGCTGGCCAGCCCCCATTGAAGGGGACGCATGTACCAGTGGGCCCAACATACCACGCTAGTGCAGGCCGCCATGAGGCCCAAGAGACGCAGGAAGTCCCGGACAGGTGCGATTGCCCAACCTGAAATGACTGGGCAAAGGAGGAAAGAACCTCGGCCCTGTCCGCCGGGAGCCGTGCTCTGGCTGCATGAGAGTCGAGGCTCTCCCCGATCAATTGTATCACCTGCTTTGACACTAATTCTGAGCTTGGCCTGCATTGATGAGGAGGCCAACCTGAGCAAACCTGGACGCCAGATCTCTGAGACGCTTCCACCTCCGGCTCTGGAGGGCTGCAATCAACCAGTCGTCCAGGTAGGGGTACCACCCAGACCCTTGAGTACTGCAGGAATGCTGTCACCACTGCCATGCATTTGGTGAAGACCCTGGGAGCTAGGGAAAGGCCGAAGGCATGGCCCGGCACTAAGTAGAAAGAATCCTCACACAAACAGAGGAATCTCTGGTGGGGCGAGACCCAGGTTGGGGCGTGAAAGACAGCGTCTTGAATGTCCAGAGAAGCCTACAGCCTCATTCAAGGATGGGATTATCTGAGCCAGAGTGACCATCCTGAAGGTCAGACCTTAGGAACCTGTGCAGGTCGGGAATGGGCGTAACCCCGTCTGTTTTGGGACCAGGAAGTACCTGGACACAAACCCTGGGTCTGGAGAGGATCCACCTTCCTGATCACCTCTTTTTAGGAGCAGGCGATGTCGGCTCGGCGAGCAGACAAATGAGCCTCACCGGACCCATGGCCCCCGAGGGTGGCGGTTCAGAAGGGCAGGGCCTGCTCGAACTCAGGGGCAGGCCCCTACCACTTCCAACACCCAGCGTCCGTGGTAATAACAGACCAGGACGGAAAGGAAGTAGGTGGGCAGTCCCCATGGGGGAACCGGGGAGTGAAGAAGCTGGGGCAACACCCTCACCCGATCACTGGGCAGGCTTAGAGAAGGGACCGGCCGAGGACACTCCTGGACCTCACCTCCCTGCTTCCTGTTGGAGGGAAGCCGCGGGCTGAGGCTTGCTGATGCCAAAGAGACCTGCTGGCCTAGTGCTGCTGGGCTGGATGTGCATGGCGCCAGAAGGAAAAAAGGACTTGTGTGCTGCTGCTGCGGCAGCCTTTGTCCTTCTGGGTGGGTGACTGAGTCCAGAGTGACACTGGACTTTCGATCCGTTGGGTGACATTCCACTCCAGGGCGAAGAGTCGGTCCCCAGGAAGGGACATCCGCCAGTTTGTGCGGGTATCCGCCGTGAAGGTGGGTATCCTCAGCCATGCTCTGGACAGCATGGCCGTGGCCGCAGCCGATCTGGCACAGGAGTCTCCAATGTCCAGAGCCGTTTGGAGCTGCTGTTTAGCCACCGCCCTACCCTGGTCCCGTACCTGCCGGACTGTGGTCTGCCGGACTGTGGTCTGCAGGTCAGCCAGGAGATGAGGGATCACCTCATCAAGAGCCCATGAGGGGTGTGGGAGAAGTGTGCCATCAACGCGGCCGAGCGCTGGCCTGGCGGAGGCCAAGGAGGATACAGCCACCTACCGTGCTGAGTCCAGCTTTTGGACTCCTTGTGAGGACTTGTCACATCCATTCCCAGAGCGCCGAGAAAACTCTGTCGGTGACCAACCCCTCGGCAGAGGGTGTTAAAAAAACTGGGCAAAAGCCGGTGAGGGACCGCACACTTCCTGGCCATCCTGGCCGAAGGCACAGAACAGGAAGCAGGCCGCTGCCAGAGCTCCAAGGCTGGGCCAACAATGGCTTCAGCCACCGAAAAGGCCTCCGTGGGTGAATCCCCTCGGTCCAGTATCTCCGTCAGGGGATACTGGGCCCGCTTGGATACGGGCTCGAGCTGCATCCCGATGGAGTCCGAGATGAACCAAAGCAAACCCATGAAGGATGATGGGCTTTCATCCATCGACTGGCCCCTGGAGGACTCCAGGTCAATGGGCCTGGAGAACAGGGAAGAGTAGTCTGACTCCGAGGAGTCCGCGAAGAGCTGCCTGGGGTCTGAGCCACCCTCCACCTGCCGAGGATGGTCGGGAGTGAGGGTGACTAACAACCTGTGGGGCAGACCCCTGACCCGACCGAGAGTCATGGCCGGAGCTAATTTCGGTTGTGGAGGCAGAGGTTCCACCACATCAGTGGGGCAACTGGTTTCGGCCGAACAACCGGCCCAGGCTTGGGCGCCCGGCTCAGCGAGGGTTATTCACGACGCTCAGGTGACAGCCACTTGATGCCGCGAAGGGAAAGGCGACGGCGTCTGCCTTGTTCCCAGACAGAAGTAACTGCCACATCAGGTCCTCGCAGCATCGGCGCAACAATGCGCCAAAGCCTCTCCTATCCGAGGAGGAGACTAGGATGGTGGCGGTTGCCACTCGGTGCAGAGCCGCCGATGCCGGGTGGGATCGGCTGGAAAGACTTATGTCTGAACCAGAGATCCCAGGCGTTTCCGAGAGCCGGGTCTGGGAAGGCGGGACACCAGCTCTTGCCATGGCTCGAGTCTTGAACTGCGGACTACGGCGACGGGCGCAGAGCAAGTCTTGATCTCCACACGGAGAACTGGTGAAGAAAGGGTTGGCTCAGCTTCACCAGTGACAACTCGTCCGAAGGTCGAAAAAATCTCGGCAGCGTCAACCGATGTCTCAGCTGTCTGACCTGACCAGGCCCGCCGTAAACCAACGACCATAAGCATAACCTCGACGAAGTCGAGTGTATCGACTATCCAGGAATGGGACCTCTGCTGCTCCCCTGAGCGCTGACCATGGAACTTACGCTTTTGAGTCGTCCTTTCTGGACCGAGAGGAATGTCGATGGCCTCTCCTTTCGTGGAAGGACTGGCAAAGCTCATAAAGCTGAATGGGGTAGCCAGAGAGGCGGGATAAATGTTGCGACCGAGGAAGAGGATGATGCGGCCTGTGCACCCTCCTCGAGGTGACCATCTGCTCGAGATGCTCAAAAAAGTAAACCGGCGCGCGGTAACCGCAATAGACTCGCCGACTTCACCAGCATCTAAGCTATAGACGCAAGCTGCCAACCGGCAAGCGCGCCCAGGTCTTCCAGGGGCGTTGGCAGCAAACAACATAACTCGCCCGCCTGCGAGTGTATTCTAGGCAGGGATGAGCAGCATGTGGAGTCGCGGTTCCGTCCTGGACATTTTCTGCACACAAGGGCACCGCTGAAATCCAGGTCCAATTTGTCCATCGCCATGACGTGAGAGAAACTTGACGAAGTGTGAAAATTTTAAAAATACGTTTGGGTGAACCGAAGAATTAGGATCCAGTCTACATCCAGGCGTTAAGGAGGGAACCTGAGCTTCAGCGGTAAGGAAGATCTGGCATCATGGGGGGTGGAGCCGAGGTTTTACCACCTGCGTGGGTGGGACGAGCCAACGAAGACCTTCGACGAAACCTGCCAGACGGTGTGGATGAACAACATATCCATGTCCCTAGAAAACAGGTTACTCACCTATAACAGGAGTTCTAGGAATGGTATATGTTCATCCTACTCTAATCAGGTTCACTGCAAAATCTTGCGGAAGGTCTTCAAGTTGGCTCCTCCCACCCATCTGGGTGGTAAGACTCTGGCTCCACGACGCCAGATCTAACCATGGAAGCCAGGTTGTGCGTCGAAGCTGGGGAGGCTGGGTGGGTCGTGTGGATGAACAAATACCATTCCTAGAACTCCTGTTGCACGTGAGTAACCTGTATTTCTATGGACATGGATATGTTCATCCACACTGTCTGGCAGACTCCCAGCAGTTCTCTGGGAGGCAAGGCGCACACCCCCTACTTAGGGAATAATGACTGGAGAACCAAGGCCCTGAAACCAGCATCCCAGCGTGACTCAAGGTCGATGTGGTAATAAAGGTGTGTGCTGACTTCCAGGTAGCAGCCCTGCAGATTTCCTGGATAGGGACGTACCTGGAAGCAGCCACTGATGCAGTGGTATGGCAGGTAGAATGAGCTCTTATCCTTCTGGGAGGCTCCATGCCTGCCAACCTATAGCAGAGATCTATGCAGCAGGTGACCCACCTGCCTATCGTCCGCTTGGCTGCAGGTCTGCCAGGTGCGGCTTCAGCGTAGGTGACAAACAGCTGGCGAACCTCTCCCCGAACTTCAGCCGTCCGCTCCTTGTAGTAAGCGAACGCTCTTCTAGGGTTCAAAGTATTGAGCCTATATTCGGCCTCCGAGGTGTGATTGGGGTAGAACACCAGCAGAGTCAACACCTGGTTAAGATGAAACTCCAACACCACCTTCGGAAGGAATTTCGTGTGGGGGCGCAGGACAACCTTGTCCCTGTAGAAGACCAGATAAGGAGACTCGATGGAAAGTGCCTGAGCTCTCCTATCCTTCTGGCTGACGTGATAGCCACCAAGAAGGCGGTCTTCTCCACGACAGGTGAGATGTCACACCTGTGCATCCGTCAATGGCTTGCCCATGAGCTAGCCAATACCAGCAGTAGATCCCATGGAGGTGGAGGTTCTCGCACCGGAGTGGATATGTGATCAAGGCCTTTGAAAAAGCGCCCGGCCACCTTCTCCTGCGCCACCGACTGCTTCCTGGCCCGTGCCCGGTAAGCAGAGATGGCTGCCAGGTGCACCTTAAGGGTCGTCGAACGAAGCCCTAGCTGAGAAAGGGACCACAGGTAGTCCAGAATGCTTGCCAAGGAACAGGAGGAAGGGTCCAGGCCCTTGCCCTGACACCAAGTGGAGAATTCTCTTCCATTTAAAGGCATAGTATTTCCTGGTCGACTCCTTACGGGAAGTCTCAACAACGTTGAGGACCTCGTCGGAAAAAACCAAGGCCTGGAACTCTAGCCGCTCAGGAACCAGGCTGTCAGGTGCAGGGATTGAAGGTCTGGATGGAATACCTTCCTCTGATTGACTGATATCAGGTCCGGGCGGGCTGGGAGCCGCCTCGGGAACCTGGAGCTGAGGCTGAGGAGATCTGGATACCAGAACTGGCAGGGCCAGTCTGGAGCTACCAGAATCACCTGCGCCTTGTCCCTCCTCGCCTTGAGAAGTACCTTGTGGATCAAGGGAAGTGGAGGAAAGGCGTAGAAGAAGCCAGGGGTCCATGGCCTCAAGAAGGCATCTCCCTGCAGCAAGCCCTGCTGAGGGGGGCAGGCATGGAACAGCCTCAGCTTTGCATTCTCCATGGAGGCAAACAGGTCCACCTGATGCATGCCCCAGTGGGAGAACAGATCTTGTACTACCTCTGGCAGGAGAGACCACTCGTGGGACGCAGCGCCTATCCGGCTTAAGGCATCGACCACAATGTTGGAGGCTCCTGCCACATGGATGGCAAGGAGATCCGCCTCCAGGCTGCTCACGAGAGACCAGGTGCGGAGAGCCTCCTTGCACAGAGGCAAGAAGTACGTCCCGCCCTGGCAGTTTAGGTAGTTCTTGGTCATCGTGTTGTCCGTCTGGACCTGGACCACTTGACTCCGTACAAAGGGAGCGAAGGCAGTGAGGGCTAGTCGGACCGCTCAAAGCTCCAGCAGGTTAATGCGGCATCAAGACTCGAGGGGACCAGAGGCCGTGCGCTCTGTGCTCCCCCAGAAGGGCACCCCAACTCAGAGAGGCGGTCGTTAGAGTGACCATCGGCTCTGGGCGGACAAACGGGATACCCTCCTGCAGATGAGCTGGAACAAGCCACCACTGGAGAGCGTTCCACATCTCCTGGGTCACTATCACTAGCTGGTCCAAAGGACCGGAGCGCTGTAACCATTGGCAGGCCAGCCCCCACTGCAAGGGATACATGTGCCAGCGGGCCCAACAGACCATGCTGGTGCAGGCAGTCATGATACACAGGAGGCGCAAGGCGCAACTGCCCAACCAGAAATGATTGGGCAAAGGAGGAAAGTACCTAGTCCCTGTCTGCCGGGAGCTGTGCTCTGGCTCGAAGAGAGTCTAGCTCTGCCCTGATGAACTGCATCACCTGCGTTGGCACGAGTTACGATTTGGCCTCAATGAGGAGGCCAATCTGAGAGCAGACCTGGAGGGCCAGATCTCTGGACTGCTCCACCTCCAACCTGGAGGGGGCTGCAAGCCGCTAGACGTCCAGATAAGGGTACACCTGGACCCTTCGGCGGCGTAGGAATGCTGTCACCACTGCCGTGCATTTGGTGAAGACCCTGAGAGCCGGAGAGAGGCTGAAGGGCATGGCCCGGAACTCGTAGGGGGATCCCTCTGCCCTGAAGCGGAGGAATTGCTGGGGAACCCGGGGAGGAGTGACTAGGTTGGGGGAGACACCCCTCAACCTGTCACTGGGCAGGCTTGAAGGAAGGGCCAGCCGAAGAGCTGCCTGGACCTTTCCCTCCCGGCTTCCTGCTGGAAGAAGCAGCAGGCTTGGCTTTGGGGTGCCAAGTGCGAGCCTGCTGGCCTGGATGCTGGTGTTGCTGGGCTGGACATGCCGCAGGGGCTGAAGGACGAAAGGGCTTACGCTGCTGCTGGTGGTCTTTGCCCTTCTGAGCAGACGTGACAGAGTCCCAGGTGGCATTGGACTTCGATGCGTTGAAGATGACCCTCCACCCCGGGACTGAACAAGTCGGTACCCAGGAAGGGAACGTCTGCCAGCTTGTGCTGGAGATCTGCAGCCAAGCTCTGCGGCGCATGGTGACTCCGGCCGCTACTGACCGTGCACATGAGTCAGTGATGTCCAGGGAAGTCTGGAGCTGCTGTCTGGCCACCACCCTTCCCTGATCCTGCACCTGCTTGACCATCATTTGGAGGTTAGCCAGGAGATGAGGAATCCCCTCATCCAGGGAGCCCAAAAGGGCATGTGAAAAGTGTGCCATCAGGATGGCCGAGCTGGCCTGATGAAGGCCTAGAGAGGAAGCAGCATAAACTTTCCACCTGGAGTAGTCCAATTTCTTGGACTCCTTGTTGGGAGGCTTGTCCACGTCCCGAGCGTTCCAGGAACGCCGGAAAATGTTGTCAGTCACTAGCCCCTCCGAAGAGGGGTGCTCTGAGAAACCGGAGAGTGAACCGGTGGGAACAGCATACTTCTGAACCATCCTGGCTGAAGGTGCTGGACAAGCAGCTGGCCGCTGCCATAGCTCCAGGGCCAGGCCGACAATGGCTTCGGCTAGTGGGAAGGCCTCCATAGGGGAATCCCCTCTGTCCAGTATCTCCATGAGGGGATACCTGGCCTATTCTGAAATGGGTTTGAGCTTCATCCCAGTGGACTCTGAGATGAGTCAAAGCATTCCAAAGAACAAGGATGGGCTCTCGTCCACCGACTGACCCCCAGTGGACTCCAGGTCAAGCAGCCTGGAGAACAAGGAGTCTTCGTCAGACTCCAAGGAGTCTGCAAACAGCTGCCAAGCACCTGAGCCACCCTCCACCTGCCGAGGTCGATCGGGAGGGAGGGTGACAGACAACCGATAGGGCAATCCCTGACCCGACCGAGAATCCTTGGTCGGGGCCCCAATTTTAGGTTGTGAAGGTAGTGGTTCCACCACAATGGGTGGTGCAGCCGATTTCAGCCGAACAACCGGTGCCGGCTTCGGCTCCTCGACTACCATGAGGGGTTGTTTCGGCCGCTCCAGTGACAGTCACTTAATGGCCAGGGAAGGCGACGGAGTTGGCTTATTCCCGGACAAAAGGAGCTGCTGCCACATTAGATCCTCGTAGCGCAGACGCAATTTGCGCCGGAGCCTATCCTCTGAAGAGGACGATGATGAGGATGAATGGCGCTGCTGCTTTCCATGGTGCAGAGACCGACAGCGCTGATGTCGGTGGGATCGGCTGGACCTGGAAGAGGTCAGAGACAGAGACCTTCGGGGCTTCCGAGGGTGGGTCTGAGAGGGGGCAGGGGAAACCTGCTCCTCCCTCGGTTCAGGGACCTTAACCGGGGACTCCGGCACAGGCAAGTCCTCCGTTTCCACCGGGGGAACTGGTGAAGGGTTGTCGGCTTCTCCAGTAGACAGACCGTCCGACGGGTTGAGAAAAATCTCAACCGCGTCGATGGGTGTCTCAGCCGGCTGAGCTGACGGGGACACCGTGAAGCAAGCGACCTTAGCCGCACCCTCGACTAGAGTGTCGACTATCCGGGGAAGGGGACCTCTCCCACTCATGTCGACGGTGGGACTTACCCTTAGAGTCCTTTTGGGACAGAGAGGAATGTCCTGAAGGTCCCTCTCTCTTGGTGGAGAGGGACTGGCAAAGTTCCTTAAACAAAGCTGCGTAGGAGGAGCCCAAGGACAGCGGGATAAATGCCGCGACAGAGGATGATGCTGCGGCCTGGGCTGCCTCCTCCTTGAGGGCAATCATCTGTTTGAGCTGTTCAGCCAAGCCCGCAGTCACAGACACCGCCCAACAGGCCTCCTTCGACTTGACCGAAGGATAACGTTTCTCGGGGGAGCCCAAGTTGTAATCTGGCAGCACGATCCTCTAAGACCGTAGCCGAAAAGGACTTGCACAAGTGCCGGGCCTGCAAATCGTGGCCAAGCCCCAGGCAGTAAACGCACATGGAGTGCGGATTGGTCTGGGACATCTTCTGCCCACAGGGGCACCGACGAAATCCGGGAGTCGATTCATCCATCGCAACCACGAGGGAAGATAAAGACTAAAGTCTTATAAATTTTAAAATGAGTTTCGGGTTAACCGAAGAGTTTGGATCCAGGTCTAAAACGCAGAGCGCATAGGAGGGAACCTGAGCTTCCAAGCAGTAAGGAAGATCAGGCGTCATGGGGCGGAGCCGAGAGTTTTATCACCCGGGTGGGTGGGAGGAGCCAGCTTGAAGACCTTTGGCGAAGATTTAAAATGGCAAGGAACCTTGCCAGTAAGTGTGGATTGAATATCCGTCCCTGATAAATTAGGCGTACCTACCATAATTCTTGATCTTCCTGGGCCAGTCTCACCACTCATTCACACTGATGGAATCTACGCCAGAGGCGCTAGGACCCAGTGGGAGCAAACTTTTTGCAGGAGGGTCGGCGTCAGAGATGGAGCCGTGAGGAGCGGCGCTGTGAGCCTCAGCTCGTACGGCAATGACTATCTTGGCATGGACCCTCCAACTGCCTCAGTAACTTTTTTCCCCCAAGGAGGTGCAGCGTAACTATCCTAGAAGGATAGTCTAACAAAAAACGGACATAAGATAGTCCGGAAGACCCGTATGAGAAGGGTCAAAGAAAGAAGTCTTCACAGCCTAAAGATTGAGGGAGTGAAGACCAACAGAGGTGAGCTCGGGGGATGGTGGGCGTGTGAATGAGTGGTGGAGACTTCGTCCAGGAAGATCAAGAATTATGGTAGGTACGTAATTTCCATATCTTCCTGGACATCAAGTCTCCACCACTCATTCACACTGATGGGAGAGTACCGAGCTAATAATCCCCCCGAGAGGGCGGCAGGAGAGACCAAGAGCTTACAAATTTAGGACAGAAGTCCATTAAGGATGATTCTGCCAAATGGAATATGTCCCCTGGCATGGACATCCAGGGCATAGTGCTTGACGAAAGTATGCACTGAGCTCCAGGTAGTTGCATTGCAAATATCTGCAATGGGCACGTTGCGGATTTCTGCCAGGGATGCCGTGACTGTTCTAGTAGAGTGAGCATACACTGCCCTCCAGCTTAACCTGCGCCATGGACTAACAGTGGTAAAGACATGCCACCAGACATGCTGAAATGCATCTGATAGCAACAGGTTAACCCAGCCGGGTCTCGCTTAGGGAAACAGTTATTGAGCTTTGCAATTTCTTTTGTTCTATCTAAACAAAGCATGAGAGAATATGCAGCGTCAAGAATGAAGATGATGCTCTCTTCATTTTGGAAGTTCATAAAGTAAGTAGGAAGGACCAAAGGTTGGTTTAGATGGAATTCTGAAACAACCTTAGGAAGAAACCTAGGATGGGTCCTAAGAACTACTTTGTCTTTATGAAACATAGTATACAGAGGGTCTGTGACAAAGGCAGTTTCAGGCCAATAGAGAGGGCAATGGCCTGTCAAGATTGCTCCACATCAGGCATCGACGCTAGTACTCGAGCTAGCATCGACCACAAGAGCCTGTTATAGGCAGCATGATGTGCCTGATGTGACGCAATGCACAACATCGCATGAGAAGAAGAGACCACTCTTCACCCCCCACTGGTTGAATTGTAGGGAATCCGAGTCCGGTGGTTGGTCATGCGCCAGGTGTCTGCGCCCGGAAGAGGTCTCTAGGAACACCAAGCCCGACAGCGGGTTAGGGAGAGAACCTAGGGACTCAAATGGAGCACAATACCTCCTCCTGCAGTCTGCCGGGGCTTGGAGAGGGTCGGCTGGAGACTGCCAGGTGTGGATAGACACCTCCTGGATGGGAATAGGCCAGGATGGCACCACCAAGTACTGGGCACTGAATTCACTGAGGAATGTGCACGTCTCCTGCTCAGTATTGTCCCGTCTCACATAGGAAATAGGGATCCCCAATCATCCTCGAAAGGAAGCGCTGATATTCAGTGAAATCAGCGTTGGAAGAGAGAGGAGCAGCGTGTTCCTCTCCTTCCAAGGAGGATGGGGAACTCGAATGTCCAGAAGACTCCTGCGGTGGTGGGGACAGGCGAAAGACCCGTTCATGCATGTACCCAACATATAACGGGAAGGCCGCCACAGTGCTTCTGAACATCTCCCAGGATAATGGTCCTGCAGGACCCATGTGGCCTGGAAGAGAGGGGGGTGGCTGCAGAGGAATGGGAGAGGGACACCTACAAGGAGGAGACTGTCCTCTGCCAGGGCTCTGAAATCCAGGGACTGGAGTCCAAGGTGGAGGGGTCCCTAAAATCAAACCAGGCTGCATGGCGGAACCCTGGGAATGTGTACTCGAAGAGCCCAAACAGGGAATCTCCCGTGACGCACCTGGGGTTGCATGAGTCCAGAAGGGAAACCCATGGCGGCGCCACTGCAAGGGACCCCTGAACTTAAGGAGAGGCGGGGTTCAGTGCTACGGCTCCTCTCTGCATCCTGAGGGGTGGCAGGGGATCACAGACGCCCCTCACCCCGACCCCTCAGACTCAGAGGACGCCCTTCTCGACCCCAGCTAAGGGGTCCCTCGATTCAGAGGCCTCCCGAGGGAGGCCCACTGAAGATAAGACTCCCAATCCCCCAAGGCGGTGCAGCAGCACCAAGGGTGGGGGACAGTCCCCTCCCCAAGCCACCCTCCCCTAAGGACCCCAGGCCACCTTACAAGGCATCCCACAGAGGACTCTGATTTGAAGAATCAGGGAGCCAGACCGGGTCCACGTCCAAACTGTCCCCCTCCAAGGAGGAGTCGACGAGGAGGACCTAGACGCTGGCCACCCCAAAAAAGCGGCACTGCGAATGGCGCCTGCTACTTAGCGCATCTCTGACCCCAGAACCCGGCCCCATTTACGCCCCGTTAAATCCCCGCAGCCACCATAATGGAGTCGATCGGGTTAACGGGGTGCTGTGAGCGCGCCCAGAACCAAACTGGCAACGTATGCAGCACCGCCTCGATCACCACTGCTGCGAACAGCACCAGGATGGTGCCGTTGAGGGGCCGCCAATGCCGGACCCAGCAATCGTGGACCGTGACACTGGGGGAGCCTGCACCCCAGGAGAGGTGACTGCTGAGGTGGTGTCCCTAATGAGACCCCGGGACAGGCCACAGCATTCCTCAGACACTGCAAAAGAGGCCTCCTCCTCCTCACCAGACCGTATAGGCCTGGGAGGACACCCGGAGGACGGGCCTAAAATCCTGGCCTGGGAAGCCAGAGAACGACGACGCCCTCCAAAAGTCGGCGGGGCCTTGCCGACTTTGAACGCGTGGATTTCAAGAACACGGTGGTCCACTGAGAAGCAGGCGTCGCATCTATCCATAGCATGGTTAGGTCGCAGGCACCGAAGGCAGACATCATGGTGGTCCATCATGGAGAAATACCGGCCACAGGAGCACGGTCTGCTTTCGACTTTCACTTGGCTTCCAAACCGGACATAATGTGAAAACAACTTTAAAACATAGAAAAGCTCCCGGCGCCATCGAAAAATAAAATTAACGGTCTTACCGGTTTCAACGGCGTCAGGAGAATCTAACTGGGATGCAGGAGTCGACAAACGGCTTCAAACATGAACTAGGCCTAATGGCGCACTAGAAAGACTTCACACGCAGCAGGTGCAGCCTCAATGGAGAGAGAGAGAAACAGAACTGGGATGGAGGAGCGTGCGGCACCTAACGGCCGCCCCTTGCGCACCACATAGTCCGTCGCTCCTGTGGGCAGTGCCAGACTCCTCCCTCAAAAAAAAAACGTAGCAGGTGCGTGCTTACGGCTTACACCTAGCAGTAATAAATGGTGAAGACTGATAAGGGAAGATCTGGGGGGGAAAAAATCTTTTTCTAATTACTGGTGACCCTATTTAACAACTAGATTATGAGTACTGTCAAATGCGATTACGGCATTCTGATAATTTAATACACACGCACAAAGCCACGCTAAACGCGCAAAAAAAAAAAACAGCGATTATAAAAAAAGATAGGCAAGTTTTTTTTTTTTCTTTTTAAACACACCCTTGGTGTGTGATGACTATAAACCTCTCGTATGGGTCATCATACACCTCGGGTGTGTAAAAAAATACATAACACTTGACTATCCATTATTCTCTATTTAATATACACTAAAAAAATACAGGACAAACAACTTTATGCACAACCAGTGTGTTCTGCCACTCTGGGGTTCAGATTCGCATGGACCTCTCAAGCCTTGCCCTCAAGGACAGATGGAATCAGAACCTCTCTGTGGCAGAACACACTAATTATACCTCAAAATGCTAAATCATATTCTGTTAGTGCTTCAGTGCATCTTTTGCAGTCTGTGCTAAATTACTGCCATTTTCACCTCACACCTTTTCACTTAGGGCTTGCATGGTACTCCAAATGTTATTTTTTTTTCCCCACTGTGCAGTGTATGCCATGTTAAACAGCCTGCCTCAACTGTAGGGAGGCTTATGTATTTTCCTCGACATATAATCCGGCTTCCTAGAATCCTTTTCTAGAGGCACAGAAGCTAGTGACATTTGGATTTTTCACATGCAGCTGTCTGCACAACTCCTTCATGATCAGTGTGCTAGCTTGAGCTGGGTCTTGGCCTCTTTGGGGGCAGGAAGATGCATTCATGTGCTTTGCTTTTGGGGTCTTCTTAGCTGGTGCTGATAGCATCATAGCAGCTGTGGCTTTTTCTTTTCTGCCATCTTTAGCATCAGGGTTCCCCCTATCAGATACCCGGTGCTCGCTCTTGGAGCTGGATGATGGCTCATCTTATTGGTCTCTGATCAGAATGCTGCTTTTCTATCACTTAACATTTATTTTAAGAAGTAATTAAAGATGCGTGCTTTCCACCATCTGATGTTCTTCTCTTCACTTCTATTTTAGGAGAGCGGTTAGGAGGCTCAACGGTAGACTGCGAGTCCCCCAAGTTTTGCCTTTTTCCCTTTGTGTTTTGAGCAAAAAAGTTTACACAAATCACAATTTAAATAGTCGTGTTCAGGGCCAAACAATCAAAGCACAGACCGTTATGGTCTGTCCTCGTCAGGATCTTGACACAGGATTTACAATTTTTAATCCTGTAAGTCCAGTCCTTTCTTCAGGCTTTTCAGTCACATCAATCGCCACAAAAATAGCCAGAAAGTACTGTGGTTTATTAAACAACAAAATCTGTGAACCGATAAATAAAGATTGTAAAATAGGCCAGCCCGGTGGTATGGAGGGTGAGGCATTATGCGCCTTACCTCTAGCTGCACTGGTGACTCGTGTTCAGGAATAAGCATAGGTTTGCCAGGGATCGGCAAAGCAGGAGAGGAGTGAGCATCCCAGGGACTGCTCTTCTCCAGGGCAGGGTGGCCAGTTGTCTCAGCCTCTGACTGCCACTGGGTGGAGGTCGGAGGGTAGTACAGGTTTGCAAGAGACATGAAAGAAAGAGCTGTGGTTCAGCAGAGGGTGTGTGCTTCCATATGCACGTTGTTCTGACACACTACCTCAGCAGGAGAACAAGGACCAGAACAAGGAACATGACAGGTCAGCTTTCATGAAGCCCTGCCTGCTCACTCATCCCGTGCCACCAAATAACCACTGGGGACATCTGGATATTTGTAGCAGGGGGCAATCTGTGGGGACTCTTCCCCCCCGGTGGACGGCACTTGGGAAAGGAATACAAAATAAAAGATTGTAATATAAGCAGTTATTTCTATATGTATTTTAACAAATATTTTCCCATAAAGCAGAAACCGCAAAACTGACTATTCACCAGTTCCAAAAAAAAAAAAAAAACGATCGTGAATGGAAGAAAACCGCTAAAACATCAAAAAATAGATAATAGGCTCCAACTCAAACATTGAGAATTAAACAGGAGAAAACACAAGGAGTGTCCTAGGAGTAAAATAAAGAACTTAGACGGTGGAGTTGGATAGGGCTCAGAAGCGACTGTCCTTTTCGGTGGAAAAAAACAATCTGACATTAGAACACTAGAGGGAGTATCACCACACATTTCAATGGAGTTCTGATTCCACATTACCATTCTAATCCGATGCATATCTCGGAATGGAGGTGAAGCAGCTTTTGAATGGCATCATTATTGGACTCATGTTGATAGAACAGTTAAGCAAGAACTTACCGTAACAGCAGATCTTCGAGGGGATCTTAGTTATTAGGTCACACCATAGGAATTTCACAGTCAGTGAAGCAGGGTCCACATGGAAGGTTTTCACCACTTGGGGCAGCCACGCAGACATCACCAACTCAATAAAAGCATGAGCGGCCCCACTCCTTCCTCAGTTCTTTCCCCCGGAGACTATGAAGCAAAATCGTGCAATGGGATATCAAGGAGGGAGAGAGGTGCCCAGGCCAAAATAAAAGGCTGGATCCAGTAAGCCAGTTCTGAAAAAGAGAACCCCAAAATAGGGGATGGTGGGAGGGAAGGCAGACCCGATAGTTGAGATCCCCTCGAAGATCTAATGTTACAGTAAGTTCTTATGTAACTGTTCTGTCTTCTTTGGGGGTATCTCAGTCATCAGGTCACACCGTAGGAATGAGTCCCAAGCAGTTACAGGTGCAGCAAGACAGTCTGGGAGGAAGGCCAATCAAAGCTTAGGCCAGGAGACACTGCAAGACAGCCCGGCCAAAGCCTGCTTGGGCTCTAGAGGCAATGTCCATGCTGTAATGCTTAGTGAAGGTGTGGACGGTATTCCAGGTGGCAGAAGTGCAGATGTCAGTGGCTGAGACCTCCTTGAAACAGGCCAGAGTTAGCCATGCCCCTTGTGGAGTGGGCTTTCTCCGCACCTGACAAGTCTGAATTGTGTTCTACTACAACAAGCATGGCAATCTGCCAACCATTTAGACAAACACAGTTTAGAAACCTGAACAACCTCTCTTTTTGGGGCAAAAGAAAAAGTTGCTTTAACTTTCTGCTGTCCTTAATTCGGAGCAGATAATACTTCAAAATTCTACACACGTCTAACATATGGAGCAGTGCGTCCCGATTGGCACACTCAGGAAAATAATCAGGTAGGTGGCTAGACTGCTTCAGGGTAAACTCAGACACCACCTTGGGAAAAAACGTAGGATTTTTGCGCACACTCAGTCTTTGTGGAAAATCAAATAAGGCTGCTCACACCAGAGAGCCTGAAGCTCGGAAATCCTTAGAGCAGAAGTAATAGCAACCAAAAAATACAGGTTACTCACCTGTAACAGGAGTTCTAGGAATGGTATATGTTGTTCATCCACACTTATTGGCAGGTTCCTTGCCGCTTTAAATCTTGCTGGAAGGTCTTCAAGCTGGCTCCTCCCACCCATCCGGGTGGTAAAACTCTCGGCTCCGCCCCATGACATCAGATCTAGCCCGCTGGAAGCCAGGCTGTGTGTCGAAGCCAGGGAGGTCAGGTGGGTCGTGTGGATGAACAACATATACCATTCCTAGAACTCCTGTTACAGGTGAGTAACCTGTATTTCTAGGGACATGGATATGTTGTTCAATCCACACTTATTGGCAGACTCCTAGCAGTTCTCCGGAAGGAGGGAGGCAAGGCGCACACCCCCGATACTTACTTGGGAAAAAGAGACTGGAGAACCGAGGCCCCAAAAATCAGCATCCCGGTGTGACTCATGGTCGATGAGGTAGTGGGTAATAAAGGTATGTGCCGACTTCCAGGTAGCAGCCCTGCAGATATCCTGGATAGGGACATCCCTGGAAGCAGCTACCGATGAAGCGGTATGGCAGGTAGAATGAGCTCTTATCCCTCTGGGAGGCTCCATGCCCGCCAACCTATAGCACAGCTCTATGCAGGTGACCCACCTGCTTATAGATCCCGCTTGGCTGCAGAGTCACCCAGGTGGGCTTCAGCGTAGGTGACAAACAGCTAGAAACCTCTCCCGAACTTCGCCGTCCGCTCCTTATAATAGCGCGCTCATCTAGGGTCAAAGTATGGAGCCTATATTAAACCTCCGAGGTGTGACTGGGGTAGAACACTGGCAGAGTCAACACCTGGTTAAGGTGAAACTCCGACACCACCTTCAGAAGGAATTTGGGTGGGGCGCAGGACAACCTTGTCGCTGTGGAAGACCAGATAAGGAGACTCGAGTGGAAGCGCCTGGAGCTCTCCCATCTTTCTGCCTGGCGTGATAGCCACAAGAAGGCGGTCTTCCATAACCAGGTGTGAAATATCGCACCTGTACATGGTCAAAATAAACGCCCATGAGCTTGGAATACCAGCAGTAGATCCCACGGAGGTGGAGGTTCTCGCACCGGAGGGGAAATGTGGTCAAGGCCTTTGAAAAAGCGCCCGACCACCTCCTGCACCACCGACTGCTTCCCGGCCCGCGCCCAGTATGCAGAGATGGCTGCCAGGTGCACCTTAAGGGTCGTTGACCGAAGCCCTTGCTGAGAAAGGGACCACAGGTAGTCCAAGATGCTTGCCAAGGGACAAGCGGAAGGGGCCAAGCCCTTCCCCTGACACCAAATGGAGAATCTCTTCCATTTGAAGGCGTAGCATTTCCTGGTCGACTCCTTACGGGACGCCTCAACGACACTGAGGACCTCGTTGGAAAGACCCAAGGCATGGAACTCTAGCCGCTCAGGAACCAGGCCGTCAGGTGCAGGGATTGAAGGTCCGGATGGAATACCTTCCCCTAGTTGACTGAGATCAGGTCCGGGTGGGCTGGAAGCCGCTTCGGGAGCCTGGAGCTGAGGCTGAGGAGATCTGGATACCAGAACTGGCAGGGCCAGTCTGGGGCTACCAGAATCACCTGTGCCTTGTCCCTCCTTGACCTTGAGAAGCACCTTGTGGATCAAGGGAAATGGGGGAAAGGCGTAGAAGAGGCCCGGGGTCCATGGCCTTGAGAAAGCATCCCCCTGCAGCGAGCCCTGCTGAGGGGGGTGGGCATGGAACAGACTCAGCTTCGCATTCTCCCTGGAGGCAAACAGGTCCACCTGAGGCGTGCCCCAGTGGGAGAACAGGTCTTGTACTACCTCTGGCAGGAGAGACCACTCGTGAGACGCAGCCCCTATCCGGCTTAGGGCATCGGCCAGGGTGTTGGAGGCTCCTGCCACGTGAATGGCTAGGAGATCTGCCTCCAGGCTGTGCACGAGGGACCATATGCGGACAGCTTCCTTGCATAACAGCATGGAGCGTGTCCCGCCCTGGCGGTTCAGATAGTACATGGTAGTGGTATTGTCCGTCTGGACCTGAACCACTTGACCCCGTAGAAACGGAGCGAAGGCGGTGAGAGCTAGACGGACCGCTTGGAGCTTCAGCAGGGTGATATGGCATCGGGACTCCCGAGGGGACCAGAGGCCGTGTGCTCGGTGTTCCCCCAGATGGGCACCCCAACCCAGAGATGCATCGGTCGATAGAGACCGTCGGCTCGGGGCGGACGAACGGGATGCCCTCCTGCAGATGTGCCGGAACGATCCACCATTGGAGAGCGTTCCACAACTCCTGGGTCACTGTCACGGGCTGGTCCAACGGATCGCAGCGTTGTGACCACTGGCTGGCCAGTCCCCACTGAAAGGGACGCATGTACCAATGGGCCCAACGGACCACGCTGATGCAGGCCGCCATGAGGCCCAGGAAGTCCCGGGCAGGGCACAATTGCCCAACCAGAAATGATTGGGCAAAGGAGGAAAGAACCTCGGCCCCGTCCCCCGGGAGCCGAGCTCTGGCTCGCAGAGAGTCGAGCTCTGCCCCGATGAATAGTATCACCTGCTTTGGCACGAGTTCCTACTTGGCCTCGTTGATGAGGAGGCCAACCTGAGAGCAAACCTGGAGGGCCAGATCTCTGGACCGCTCCGCCTCCGCTCTGGAGGGGGCTGCAATCAGTCAGTCGTCCAGGCAGGGGTACATCCGGACCCTTCGGCGCTGCAGGAACGCTGTCACCACTGCCATGCATTTGGTGAAGACCCTGTGAGCTAGGGAGAGGCCGAAGGGCATGGCCCGGAACTCGTAAAGGGATCCCTCTGCTCTGAAGCGGAGGAATCTCTGATGGGATGGATGGATTGGGACATGAAAGAACGCATCCTGGAGGTCCAGGGAACAGAACCACACACCTCGTTCCAAGGATGGGATTATCTGAGCCAGAGTGACCACCCTGAAGGTCCGAGACCTTAGGAACTTGTTCAGGTCGAGAATGGGGCGCCAGCACCCCATCCGTTTTGGGACCAGGAAGTACCTGGACACAAACCCCGGGTCTGGAGGAGGATCCGCCACCTTCCTGATCACCTCTTTTTAGAGGAGCAGGGCAATATCGGCTCGGCGAGCCAACAGCGAGGCTGCAGACCCGTGGCCCCGAGGCGGCGGCTCGAAGGGTGGAGCCTGCTCGAACTCCAGAGGCAGGCCTTTTCCTACCACCTCCAACACCCGGCGGTCCGTGGTGATAGCGGACCAGGCGGAAAGGAAGTGGTGGAGCTGTCCCCCCACGTGGGGGGGAACCCGGGGGGGGGGAGTCACGAGGCTAGGGGTGGCACCCCTCAACCCGTCACTGGGCAGGCTTGGAGGAAGAACCGGCCGAGGGATCTCCTGGGCCTTTACTTCCTTGCTTCCTGTTGGAGGAAGCCACCGGCTTGGGTTTGGGATGCCAATCGCGAGCCTGCTGGCCCTGTTGCTGGTGCTACTGGGCCGGTCAAGATGCAGAGGCCGAAGGACGAAAGGACTTCTGCTGCTGACGGCAGCCTTTGTCCCTCTGGGCGGAGGTGACCGAGTCCAGGGTGGCACTGAACTTCTCGATCCGCTGGAGGTGTCCACTCCAGGGCCGAAGAGGCCAGTGCCCAAGAAGGGGACATCCGCTAACTTGTGCTGGGTATCCGCCGTGAAGGTGGATATCCTCAGCCACGCCCTACAGCGCATGGCCACCGCGGCTGCTACTGACCTGGCACAGGAATCACCTATGTCCAGAGCAGTCTGAAGCTGCTGCTTCGCCACCGCCCTACCCTGGTCCCACACCTGGCAGACTGTGGTCTGCAGGTCAGTCGGGAGATGAGGAACAACCTCATCCAGGGAGCCCAAGAGGGCGTGGGAGAAGTGTGCCATCAGCACGGCTGAGCTGGCCTGTCGGAGGCCGAGGAGGATGCAGCGTGACACCTTGCACCCGCAGTCCAGCTTTTGGACTTTGTCGGGGCTTATCCATCCCGAGCGTTACCGGAACGCCGGAAAACGCTGTCGGTGACTAACCCCTCGGCAGAGGGGTGCGCCGAGAAACCGTGCAAAGAGCCGGTAGGTACCGCATACTTCCTTGCCATCCTGGCCGAGGGCGCAGGACAGGAACCAGGCTGCTGCCAAAGCTCCAAGGCTGGGCCGACAATGGCCTCAGCCACCGGAAAGGCCTCCGTGGGGGAATCCCCTCAGTCCAGTATCTCCGTCAGGGGATACTTGGCCCGTTTGGACACGGGCTCGAGCTGCATCCCGGTGGACTCCGAGATGAGTCGAAAGCAGACCCAAGAAGGACGATGGGCTATCGTCCAATGACTGGCCCCCGGAGGACTCCAGGTCGACCTGCCTGGAGAACAGGAGGAGTCGTCGGATTCGAAGAGTCTGCGAAGAGCTGCCTCGGCCCTGAGCCACCCTCCACCTGCCGAGGATGGTCGGGAGTAAGGGTGACCGACAACCTGTGGGGCAGGCTGTGACCCGACCGAGAATCCTTGGTCGGTGCCCCCGACTTCGGTTGTGGAGGCGGAGGTTCCACCACAATCGGTGGAGCAGCTGGTTTTGGCAGAGCAACCGGACCTGGAGCGGGCAACTCGACTGAGGCGAGTGGTTGCTTCCGTCGTTCAGGCGACAGCCACTTGATGGCCGGGGGCTGGACCGGGGACGGCTTAGGCCCGGACAACAGCAACTGCTGCCAAATAAGATACTCGTAGTGCCGGCGTAATTTACGCCGAAGCCTCCCCTCATCCGAGGAAGAGGACGAGGAGGAACGGTGTCGCTGCTTATCTTGGTATCGAGACCAAGACCGCCAATGTCGGCGGGAACGGCTAGACCGAGAAGAGGTCCGAGACAGAGACCCTCAGGGGGACCGAGGGTGGGTATGGGAAGGGGGGGGACACCCGCTCTTCCCTTGGCTCGGGCACTTTAACTGGGGACTGCGGCCCGAAGGCACAGGCAGATCCTCGGTATCCACCGGGGGGGACCGGTGAAGTAGGGCTGTCGGCTTCTCCAGTCGACAGCCCGTCTAACGGATCGAGAAAAATCTCGACTTCGTCGACGGGAGTCTCGGCAGGATGGCCTGACGGGGGCACCATGAAGCCAGCGGCCACAGCCTCGACCAAAGTCGCAGGTCGGCTGTCCGGGGAAGGGGACCTCTCCCGCTCCCACGAACGCCGACGGTGGGACTTACCTTTCGACTCCTTCTTGGGCCGAGAAGAATGTCCTGATGGCCCCTCTCCCTTCGTGGAAAGGGACTGACAAAGCTCCTTGAACGAAGCCGTATACGAGGAACTCAGAGAGAGCGGGATAAATGCCGCGGCCGAGAAGGAAGATGTGGCCTGGGCCGCCTCCTCCTCGAGGGCGATCATCTGCTCGAGCTGCTCAGCCGAGCCAGCCGTCGCGGACATCGCTCAATGAGCCTCTTGATTTTACCGGCGGGAAAAGTTTCTCGGGGCGCCGAACTCAATCAGGCAGTTCATCGCCCGTGACGCTGGTCGAAAGAGCGGCACAACTGCAGGGGCCTGGCAGGTCGTGGATCCTAGGCAGTAGGACGACTTAGAGTGCGGATCCGTCCTGGACATTTTCTGCCTACAAGGGCACCTCCGAAAGCCGGGAATAGATTTGTCCATCGCAGCTGCGAGGGAAGATGAAGACCGAAGTTTAGAAAACTTCAAAACCAATTTCGGATGAACCGAAGAGTTAGGATCCAGTCTAAAATGCAGAGCGCTAAGGAGGGAACCTGAGCTTCCAAGCGGTAAGGAAGATCTGGTGTCATGGGGTGGAGCCCAGAGTTTTACCACCCGGGTGGGTGGGAGGAGCCAGCTTGAAGATCTTCCAGCAAGATTTAAAGCTGCAAGGAACCTGCCAATAAGTGTGGATTGAACAACATATCCATGTCCCTAGAATAACCCTTTTCAAGACAGAAATCGTAGCTCGCAAGTCGTGGCTGGCTCTAATAGAGACAGGGTCAACTTCCACAAAACAAAACTTAAATCCCAAGCCTTAACAGGGGAAATGATTTGGAGGTTTCAGATGCAGGATGCCCCTGAGAAAGGTACAGGACACATCTAATTGAGCCACAGTATGATTGCCCATGGGCTCGGGAAAGGCAGAAATTGCCGAAAGATTCACCTTGAGGGAGAAGTACTGGAGACCAGAGTCCGACAGATATCCGATAGTCCAGAATCTGGCTCACTGGACAAGTGAAAGGGTCCAGATGTTGTTTGGCAGCCCAAATGGCAAACATCTTCCACTTCATAGCTCGAGTGGAGGGCTTCCGAGCCCCCACAAGAACACCTGCTACTTTCTGAGATACCCCAAACCAGGCGATGGCTATGTCCCCTCAGGAGCCAGGCAAGCAAACGAAGGGACTTGAGAGCGGGATGGACCAGGGTGCCGAGCCTGCATCAGCAGATCCCTGCAGAGGCAGAGGCCAGAGGTTCCTCCGCTGTTGCAGAAATGGAAACCATATTTGCTGTGGCCAGAAGGGTGCAACCATTATCACACTGGCCCCTCAATCTGCAGTTTGATTAGCACCCTCTGAATCAGAGGAAATGGAGGGAAGGCATAAAAAGTATCTCCCACTCCAGGAGAGGGACAATGCATCTCACCAGAAAACTCCAAGCCCTGGATCAACAGAGCAGAAACTGGGCAGTTTTATGTTGAGTGGGGATGCAAAAAGGTCCAACTCTGGACAACCCCATCTGGTGAAAGTACAGTTACGCAAGAACTTACCGCAACAGCAGATCTTCGAGAAGAGCTCTTGCAGCAGGCTACACAATTAAGACTATGCCGCCAGGCACTAGGACCCCACGGAAAATTTCTAGCCAGCAGTACCCAGCGGGGGCCGCCCCCTGATGGCGGCCCACCCCCGTCCGCCAATGGTATAAAGGGGGCGGTCCCCAGCTCCACCTCAGTTCTCCCGCTAGAGATGCAGCGGACTGATGAAAAGCAAACCGAGGAGGTTCTGAAAGTTCCCAAGGAAAAGACAGGACCAGGAGGAAGGTGGGAGGGAAAGCAGTACCTGCTGCAAGAACTCTTTTCGAAGCTCTACTGTTACGGTAAGTTCTTACATAACTGTACTATCTTGCTTCGAGTTGGAGCTCTTGCAGGAGACTACACAATTTATTTATTAGCTTTTGGTAACCCGGGTAAGTGCACTAGGCAACAGACCTGCCTATTTTCAGGCATGACCAGGGAGAGCACAGGACATTGGTTACAATATGCAGAAATGCACAGACATAATATAGGTGTACAGGAGCAAAACAAGATATACATTGGGTAGCACAGTAATAGTTACATAAGGGTACATTTTAGGCATAGATCATAATAAGGATGTAAAATAAAGCAATTAGGGTAACCATAAGACAGCTGAGGACAGTAAAGACATCAAGGTTCATAGCCACCTAGACAAGCATATTGCATGGGAGAACATTAGTGTAGTACTCAGGGTCAGACCCGACAGCCTGCAGTGGACAAAGCAAATTAAGAGCATTTGCATTGGCCAGAGGCTAGAAGGTGGAGTGAACAGAGAGTTTTGAATTCTCGATGGGAGGCTGAAGTTTTCACCATAAGGGGGAGTGAGTTCCAGAATTTGGGAGCAAAATGGGCAAATGCCTGTTCACCCATTTTGTCATGCAAGGTCTAGTGGAGACGATGGGGACAGAGGAAGACCTGAAGTGCAGGGTGTGTGAGGCAGGAGTCAGGAGGTTGGCAAGATAGACAGGGCAGGGAAGTCTAGACAGGGAGTCGATAAAGCAGCCCAGGGAGTAGGCTCGAATATCCTTAGGTGACAGCCAATTTAAGCCAGCGTAAAGGAGACAATGATGGGCAAGACGTGGGGCAGTTAAGATGAATCTACAGATGTTGTTGTAGACAGTGTCCCATTTGTGAAGTGTAGCAGAGTTTGCAGCAAAGAGGAGGGGCAGAGCATATTGGAGCTGGGGTAAGAGAATACCTCTTGCAACAGAAAGTCTAGCGGAAGGAGTGAGGGAGTGGCGCACACGATAGCTCCGCCAATTTTAGCACTTACGGCACGGCACACCATATTGACATGTTGAGACAGGTCAAGTGTGGGATCCAAAGTGACCCCAAGGTACTTGAAGGACTCAATGTTTAAGATGAGGGAGCCATCAAGGCATTGAACCGGGAGCCTGTTCGCAGGGGCAGACAGTTTTTTGAGGATCTGAATAGCATAGCACAGGTTTTTTCTAGGTTCAGGACTTGGTGGTTGCTAGAGAGCCAGGTCTGCAGGAATTGGAAGTCATTAGTGAGGTGGAATTGATGGCAGCAACGATTTGACCCAGAGTAGAGAACAAGGTCATCTGCGTGCGTGAGAGTGCAGCTATGCCGAGGACATGGTGGGAATATCATTTAGGAAGAGGGAGAAGAGTAGAGGTCCAAGAGTGGATCCTGGGGAACTCCATGGAGATGTTTAGGGGAGGAAAGGGCCTTGTGAAATGCTACTGCCTGAGTCCAATTGTCAAGATAGCTATGGAACCAGAGAGGGCTTGGTCAGATGCTCCAATGGATTGGAGTTTCTTTAGCATGAGAGGATGGTGTACCATGTCAGAGAAGCTTTGAGACAGGTCGATAAAGGCGGCCCCAGTGAGTAGGCTACGGTCCATATTATTTCTGATGTCATTTGTAAGTTGTGTAAGTGCAGAGGTGGTACTGTGACCGGGCGGAAACCATGTTGGCAGGGGTTTGAAGAGTAAACATGTCAAGGTGAGCAGCAAGCTGGTGGTGGACTATTTTTCAAGCAGCTTACTGAGTGGGCAGAAGAGATATAGGGCAGTAGTTGGACATGAGTTTGACATCGCCCTTTCTGTGTATAGGGATGGTTCTGGCAGTTTTCCAGGTGGATGGGACAGTAGACGTATGAATCGAGAGGTTAAAAAGCCAGGTGATAGGTCTGGTCAGCCAAGGTGCATACTGCTTAAGTATGCAAGGATGGATGCTCAGGCCCTGAACCCTGATGCCAGAAGGGAGTTAAGTAGCTTGCAACTTCAAGGTATGTAGTTGGAGCCAGAACGAAAGGGAGGGGTGGGAGGCGAGGGAGGAGAAGAGGGACAGTCAGGTTGTGGGCTAGTTAGAGTAGCGACTGGAGGAGAAGAAAAAAGGGCATTGAAGGCATTGGCAATGGTGTCATGGTTGGTGCAGTGAACACCTTGAATGTTCACGCCAGCTGGATTCTGTTGCTTGTCGTTGCAGAATGTCCTTAATTTTGGACCAGTACCTGCGGATTTGTAGAGGATGTTATTAGTAGGTTCCTATAGTAGGTGCTTTTGGCAATCTGAATTTGTCTTTTGCAGTTGTTACGTAATGCACGATAGTCTTCAAAGTCTGCAGAGGTGGGAGATCTTCCACCTGGACCAAAGTTGTTGTCCCCTAGATTTATGAAGTTGAAGCCGGGGTAAGTATTACTTGTTACTCTACTATCCCACATGTGGTGACCGATGTTAAGGTTTTGAAGAGAGAGGAGGACGGAGTTGAAATATTCTGTGGCTATGTTAATGTCCTCTGTTTGGTAGAGAGGGACCAGTCAACCTGGTTAGTCAGTTAAGAAGTCCTCAGACTTAGGCGGGGGAGATTAGGAAAGGTTACAGTTTTAGCAGGAGGAGGAGGATGACAGTGTTCCAGACACAGTAGATGGGATAGTGGTCACTAATTGTGTCAGGTAGCACACCAGCTGAGGCAACATATTCCATCCTGTTAGTAAGTATCCAGTCAAGAAGAGTGGCACAGTTGCCCCCACGTGAGACCCTTGTGGGTTCATGTATGAGCTGGGATAGATTTGCCTTGCTAGCTAAGGAGGATAGGTTAGCTGAGTTTTTCTTGGACCAGTCAAGGTTAAAATCACCAAGGCAGATAATGTCATTCCTGCCTGTAACTGTAGGCAGAAACCCTAGGAGTTCATTGATGCCTTGTGTAGCATTTGTTGGGGGGATACAAGTACAAAAAATATGGAGTTTCTTTACACCCCCAAGAAGCAGTAGGGAGTGCAGGATTTCACAGTGTGGTAGGAGGGGGTCCTGCAGAAGGGTAATGTTTAGGTGAGTTTTGAAGTAGAGGGCAAGGCCACCTCCCCTTTTAGTGCCAGGACGGTCGATACGAAGCATGCTGTATCCAGGAAAGTGGCACTGAGAGTCAGGCACTGTGGGCTTAAGCCAGGTTTCTGTGATGGCGAGGACATCCGGGACGTTAGTATAGATCCAAGCCTGGAGGTTGGCCATAAGGTTCCTAGCATTCAGGTGGGCGAAAGTTAGTCCATCGGTTTTAGGGAGAGTGGTGGCCGGGGGGGGGCGCGGCAAGGTTATGACAGGACGCAGAGATGGACCAGGGTTGATCTCAATGTCGCCGGATAGTATAAGAGATAGGGTTAGTAACCATAGCGGGGTGATGAGGTAGCCCTGATAGACATGCAGGGTGGCTGTCAGATGAAGGTGAAGGTATCTGACTATTGGCAATCACGCTTGCTGATGAGAGCAGAGGGGGGTAGAGGTAGTGGAGTGGCAGTAGCAAGCATGTTGGAGTAGTAGAAGTCAAACTGAGTATAAGTATTGGCAGAAGCTGTTGATGTGTTCAAGCAGTAAAGCTCAAAGTATTCCCATGAGGAGCGTTAGGAGGGGAGAAGGGGACATTTTTGACTAGAGAAAGGCAATTAAGACAGTCCCAAGCAGTGCAAAAGTTAAAGTTGCAGGAGGAAGTTAGGGAAGCTCTCGGAGCCTCACAAAAGGAGGCCTTGTAGAACAGCTAGGCCGGATCCCGCTCTCCTCCTAGAGGCTATGTCCAAACTGTAGTGCTTTACGAAGGTATGCAAAGAGTTTCAAGTTGCTGCAGCACAAATGTCAGCTGCCGAGAAATTCTAGAAGGCAGCAAAAGAGGCGGCCACCCCGCTGGTGGAGTGGTCCCTTCACCAATCCCGGTAAGGGTTTTTCGTATTTCTCATAACAGAACGTAATACAATTAAGCAACCATTTTGATAATGTTTGCTTAGTAACTGGCGTGCCCGAAGATATGGGAGCAAAGGCATCAAACAACTGATCGGTTTTACAGACCAAACAGGTGCGGTCTATAAAATACCTGAGCACCCTGTGAACATCCAGAGTATGAAGAAGTCTCTCCCCCACCCAATTCGAATACTCCAGGTAATAAACAGGAAGGTTGATGTCCTGATTCCAGGTAAGTTCGGACACCACCTTTGGAAGAAACTTAGGATTAGTTCTTAGAGACACCCTGTCTGAGAAAAACAAAGTACGGTTCCTTTACACATTTTTAGTTTTTTTGTTGACCAGGTAAGTGCACTAGACAAATCCTGCCTATTTTCAAGCACGACCCGGGGGAAGGGGATACAGATGAATGCCAACTGACCTTGAACCAGATTAAGCTGTTGGTAAGCAGTTAAGATGATGGCCTGGAGCTTGGAATTCCTCTCAGCAGAAGTGAAAGCAAGTAAAAATAATGCTTTCCATGAATGAAAGCGTAGCTCGCAGTCCTCTGCTTGTTCGAAGGGAGGCAAAGTGAGTTTCTCTAGGATGAACAGAAGGCCTCATGGGGGAACGGGGTCCCGAATGGGTGGTTTCATGTGCAGTATATCCTGTAAGACAGTACAAGACATATCCCATTGGGCGATAGTACTTCCTTTCACCGGTGCATGGTAAGTTGAGATGGCAGAAATATCCACCTTGACAATGGAGGAATATTGGAGCCCTGCGTCAGAAAGAGACAGCAGATATTTCAAGACAGTTCACCGGTCAGTAAAACTGATTCAGGAAATGGGCTGATGCCCATAAGCAAAAGAGTTTCCACTTCATGGTGTACATAGCGTGAGTGGAAGGCTTACGAGCCTCTACCAACACCTCAACAACCCAATAGCGGGAAACCGCTAAGTCTGCAGGAGCCATGCATGAAGATGCAGGGATTGGAGGTCTGGGTGGACTAGGGTGCCCTGCTCCTAGAAGAGCAATCGTGAGGACAGGGGAAGAGGGCTTGGAGGCTCCACCGCCAGCTGTTGGAGCAGGGGAAATCAAATCTGGCGCGGTCAAAGCGGGGCGACCAAAATCTTGTCTGCTCCCTCCTCCTGAACCTTGAGCAGCACCCACTGGAAGAGAGGGAAGGCACAGAGGAATCTCCCTGTCCAACAAAGTGACAAAGCGTCTCACCAGAAAACACCAGGCCCTGGATCTAGCGAACAGAAATTGGGCAGTTTGGCATTGCACAGGGACGCGAGGAGGTCCAGTTCTGGACAACCCCACCTTTCTAACAGGTTGTCTGCAACGTCCTGAAGCAGTTCCCCACTCCTGGTTTTTGGACCAGGATCTGCAGAGTCTGTCGGCTAAGGCGTTTTGGACTGCTGGAACATGACCATGTTTAAGGTGAGACCATGATCTATGGCTCAGTACCAGACCCTCATCACTTCTCGGTGCAGAGGGTAGGAATGCATCCCCCCTGCTTATATATGAAGAATACAACAGACATGTCTGTCTGCACAAGGGTCCCTGGGTGAGGTCCATCTGGAAGGCCTGAAGGGCGTAGAAGACCGCTCTCATCTCTTGGATGTTGATGTGTAATGCTAACTCCAGAGCTGACCACATGCCCTGCATTGGGCAATCTCGGGAGTGGGCTCCCCACCCGAGGCCAGAAACATCAGTGGTCAGAATCTGTTGCAGGGAAACTGTCTGGAAATGAACCCCCCCCCCCCCAAACGCTAGGCTGCAAGACGTCTGCCACCAGGACAGAGTCTGTGAAAGCTCTCGAAATCCAAATGGGTTGCTCTAGGTCGTGCGACCTTTGATCCCTTTGAGTCCTGAGGGTCCACTGAGATAACCCACATATGTAAGCATGCCGGGGGTACGTTCATTATGGCAGCCACCATGTGAACTAGCAATTGCAGCATGGTTCAAGCCGGAACCTGGGCGGAGGAGACCCAAAGGGCCAGGTTCTGGAGTCAAGGCACCTGTCTGGTGGACGAAATGCTCTCCCTTTCTCTACTGAAGGTGCTGGGAGGACAAGGGACATGATTTGGGATGTTCAGTAGGATGCCTAGATTCTGAAACAGCACAAAGGTGTCCGACAGAGTGGACAGGAGTTGTGCTCTAGAAGGAGCGGTCATAAGCCAATTGTTTAGGTAGCGGTAGACGAAATGGCCCTGGCGCCATACAGCCGTGGCCACTTCTACGAGGCATTTCATTAAGATTCAGAGATGGAGAGGCTGAAGGGCAAGGCAATGAATTGGTAATGCTTTGCCTGGAAAGCAAACCTGAGAAATCTCCGGTGAGCTGGAAGGACCAGGATGTGCAGGTAGGCATCCTGCATGTTCAGGAAAAAAAGCCATCCCCTGATGTAGCATGGGGGATCGGAGGCTTGCGCCATCCTGAACCTCTTGTAATCTATGAAGTGGTTCAGAAGGCTGAGGTCCGATGAAGCGTGATGCCCCCCGACTCTTGGGAACCAAAAAAAGTGGGAGTAGAACCCGTCCCACTCAGAGACAGGCACGGGCTCAATGGCCCTCTTGGACAACAAAGCTTGCATCTCTTCTGAGATGAGAGCTGCGTGGGATGGGGACTACCAAGAAGGAACTGGAGGACTGCCGGGAGGAATCTCGACAAATTTCAGCATGTGTCCTTTCTCAATCTCCAGAACCCAATCGTCAGACGTGATGTTGGTCCACCCTTTTAGGTAAAGGGAGAATCACCTCCCCTACAGACTCCGCTGAAAGAGAGGGAGTTGGCAGGGAGTCATGCATTGGTCCCGGGGGTGGGCAGGGAGACAAGGGAGGATTTGGCACTCCGAGGTCCCACAGCTCCAGAAGGCAGGGAGGGGGCCTTTCATTTGAAAGGACCTCTGGACTGCTGTCCTCTTAACTTCTGGGAGGCCAGACACCGAAATGGCTTTCTTGGTAGAAAAGAGCTCTGACCTATACATTTAGTGAACTGACTGCATGGCCTTGGCAGAGTCTTAGAGGTCTGTGATTATTTTCTATGCGTCTTCTCCAGAGGACAGACCCATTGAAAGGTGCATCCAGGATGGCATCCTGGAGGTCTTGCCTGAATCCCAAACCCAAAGCTAAGAGTGGCGCCTGAGACAGACTCCAGTCGCTGCGGCCGGGGCAGCAGCGTCAGCTGAGTCACAGGAAGCCCTTAAAACAAGCTTGCCTACGTCAAATCCTGATTGGAGATCATCCAGAAGTTATGTCTTGTGGGGGGAGTCCAGCTGCTTCCGGGCAGGCTGCACGGCCTTTTTCCAGTGAGATTTCTGGTTCTGCATGATATGGGCCAGAAAATTCAAGGATGTTACGGTGCAACAGGCAGAAGAGAAGATCTTTCTTAAGAAAAGATCCAATTTCTTGGATTCTTTATCCTTCTCCCAGTGATGGTGCTTCCGCTGATCCCCGTATCTTTGTGGGAAGATGGAGACCTGTGAGCAGATGAAGATGACGAGGAGCCCGCTGGTTTCAGATGAAGGTTGGCGAGTTGTTGCTCCATGAGGTAGGCCTTAAGAGTTTTCAAGTGGCAGATCCGGGTGTGTCAACTGAACTTTCAGTAGTGCGGGAAGGCATCATAGTTGTGGTTAGGCTCAAGATAGAAGAGGCACGCTAAGTGGCCGTCCTTGGACGGGATTTGTTTGCCACAGGTGCACTTAGACTTCCACTGCTTGGCTGTTGACGAAGGCAAAGACATAAAATGGAAAAATTCAGCTGAAAATGCGATAGAAAAAGGGCACACAAAGCACTGAAAATGGCGGTCCACAGCAGCAATGTGATGTCTGGAGCCAATGTGCACGGGTTGATGGCAGGAAAAGAACTGAGATGGGGCTGGGGATCACCCCTTTATACCACTGGCAGACGTCGGGGGCGGGCCGATGTCACAGGCGGTCCCTGCTGGGTACTGCTGGCTAGAAATTTTCAATGGGGTTCTAGTGCCTGGTGGCATAATCCTAATTGTGTAGCTTGCTGCAAGAGCGCCAACTCGAAGTTCAGATCAGATCTTCTGCAATGGATGAGAGAAGTTCCCACTTATGCATGCTGAACTGCATCTGGCTAAGGCTGCCCACCAGGGTGTTTAGCACGCCCATGATGTGGACTGCTGCGAGAACCAGACTGTGGTCTAGTGCCCAGTACCATGCTCTCATGGCCTCCCTGCACAGGGTGTACAAATGCAGTCCCCCCACTTGTTGATATAGTAGACAACACAAACTGTTTGACTAGATCAACAGCTGACCCGGGAAGAGATGGTTCTGAAAGGCCTGCATGTCATACAGGATCACCAGCATCTACAAGATGTTGATATGCAGGGAGGTTTTGATCGGAAACCACGTTCCCAGAGTCTGAAAGGGACCCAGGTGCGCTCCCCAGCCCGAACCGGAGGCATCCATGGAGATCTGCTGAGGAGAAGAGATCTGGAATGGGACCCATTGTAATAGGTTCTGTGGGTCTATCCACCACTGGAGCACCTTGTGGACCGGAGAGGAGACCAACACTAACTGATCTAAGTAGTCTCTGCATTGGTCCCATTGCACTCAGACTGTCCACTGGAGGACTCGCATGTGCAGTCTAGCCAAGGGTACCGTGGCAATGGCCTCTGCCATAAGACCAAATAGCCTCAGGTACACCCTTGCAGGAACATAATGGGCTCTGGGAGACCTGAGCCTGGGCACTCTGCCCTGCTGAGAGGCAGGAAGACTTTGCCCTGCGGCGAGTCCAGGACCACCCCTATATACTGCAATCTTTGGGACAGAATCAGGATGGACTCTGGCAGATTGACAGTCATGCCCAGGGAGTGAAATTTATTTAAATCTCAGATTAACACCTTTAAACTAAGAGCTCTTTTACATAGGTTCCATGTCAAAACACATAGGCATAATACAATATAACTATTGACATTATGACAATATAAACAGTAATACAAAAAGAGGCAAAGAAAAGAGACGAAGACCATCAGCAAGCTTTAAAAACAGGCATTGGACAAAGTATGATCGGTCAAGTGACTAAATTAGTCAGTAACTAAAAAATTTTACAACTTACTAGTGAGCACTTTTACTGTGCATTTAGAAGAAAAATGCAGCCCGGAGGCATAGTCACGGTGGGGGAGAAAGATGTAGGGAAGGGAGATTTAGGTGAGGGAGGGACAAAAAGAAAGATTTGCAAATGAAGTGTGCTCACTTTCTTTACTAAGCATAAGGAGAAGGCAGCCTGGAGGAGTCATCAAGGTAGGGAGAGAAATGTTGGGTAGGAGATTAGGTCAGGAGGAGAAGGGCACAGTGGGGGAGTGAGGGAATAGCTGAAGGGTTCTCTCCAGGGTCCGGAGGATCCGCCTGGACGTGAGCCAGTCATCCAGGGGAGAGAACATACAGTCCCTCCCTCCAGAGAGCTGCAGCTAACGCAGCTAAGCACTTTGTAAAGACCTGTGGTGCTGAGGATAAACCAAAGGGCAATACTTTGAATTGGTAGTGCTCGCCCTGAAAAAGAAACCAGATAAATCTTCTGTGTGGTGGAAACACAGAGATATGCACATAAGCATCTTGCATATCCAGGGAGCAGAGCCAGTCACCCTGCTTGAGTAGGGCCAGCAGGCCCAGCACAGTGACCATGCAGAATTTTTGTACTGGATATAAAGACCGAGGTCCCAGAGATCAAGAATAATCCATCAGATCTCAGGTTCTTTTGGGGACCAGGAAGAACCTGGATAGAATCCCTCTGTTCCTTTGGCACTCGGGTACTGGCTCAATGGCCTTTTTCCACAGAAGGGACTGTACCTCCTCCCAAACAGTCAGATGGGACAGGGTATAGGTGGAGGCAGGGCTCCAGATAAGATTTTTTTTGATGAGTACTTGTACTCCTCATTTTGAACAAGAGGCGAGTAGATGTATACAAATGTCTGGACAAAGTGGCGCGAGGAGTACATTTTTAAAAATAATGTTTTTTTTCTAGATAAGAACTGATCAAGTGCCAACAATTCTCCAAATAATGTTGGCAGGTAGGAGTAATTTACTCACCAGTTTTAAAATATAGTGAATAAAATAAAATTGGGATGCATACGAGTGCTGCAAATCTGGAAAAAACTGCTCCTTTTGAATCACCAGTTATGTTATGAAGCACTATTCTTTAGTGTGTGGAGTATTTGCAAACGGGTGAGTACTGGTACTCATTAAAAAAAAAAATTACAGAAGAGTATTTCCTAAAATGAGGCGAGTAAAACAGGTCGGTACTCCCCTTATCTGGAGCTCTGGGTGGAGGGTACTGAAGGAGTCTCTAGAGGCACCTCTACAAGTTTCAGAGTGCAACCCCCCTACAATCTGAAGAATCCAGGCATCTGAAGTGATGGTTTTCCAATGATTGAGATAGAAGGAGAGCAGACTTCTGACCAGCACCTCTTGGTCAGGGAACAGAAAAGGGGGGTCAGACAAGGAGCCGAACAGAGGTAGATCCAGTTGTTGGGGCTAATCCATCACCCCTGGGATGCTTTGCTGAAGCACTGGAGGTGGAAGGGGTAGGCAAGGCAGAGGCCTTTCTCTTGCCCGGAGGACGGGAGGCTGCTACGGACTTGTGGGACACCTTGCAAAAGGGAGAGCACTGTCTGCTCCTATGCTGCATATGATAAAGGAAATGGACAGACTTGATAGCTCTGCAAGATGCCTGTAGGTCATTGACGATGTCCTGGACGACAGGTCTGAATATCTTGGAGCTCTTAAAAGGGGCACTGAACACCTTCTGCTGAACATCTGCAGCAAAACCCGAGACCTTCAGCCAGGAGTGCCTATGAAGGAAAATGCCTGTGGCAAGAGCCCTAGCACTAGTATCAGAGAGGATATACAAGGCCCTGAAGAGATGCTTGCCAAGATCCTCAGAATTCTGCAAGCATCTGAGAACCTCCTGTTACAGGGAGCACTCTGGGAGAGCCTCGGCAGCCACCTGGCCCCTCTTCCAGGTGGTGTTCTGGTATTTAACCATATGCAAGAGGTAACTAGTAATCCACAGCCCCAAGGTAGAGGAGGCGTATACCCTCTTAACCCGAAGGTCAATCTGCCTAGATTCCCTGTCAGGGGGGAGGGAGCTAAGGTGCTTGAGCATCTTGGATCGGTCATGAGCTGCTTTAATGACCACAGAATTGGTCTCTGGTTGGGCAGCATAGTAAGGTAGACCCTGGGGGGCATAATACAATGCATCTGCCCTGCAGGGCGTTGCAAGGACCATGTCCAGCCTATGCCAGGCAGCAGTAGTGGCATTCCTCAAGGCTGGAAGGATAGGAGGAGATTCTGGGATTTCCAGGAAATCCACTAGCTCCTGTCTGGTGACATCCTCTTCCTCAATGTGGACAGCCACTTCATAATAGTAAAGAATGTAGAGTCCTCTGGAGGTGACCTGGGAGTATGCTTGACAGAGTCCCCACTCACCGAGGAGGCCATGGACCTATCAGAGGAAAGAAGCTTCCTCCTCTTCTTCAGGTAGGATAAGGTCAGCATGGTAACTCTTCCTCGATGTCAACCTGCTCCAACTCTAGGTCCGATGAATGAGGACTGACTACAGCCCACCGGGGATCAACCGAGCAGGCCAAAGTGGCATCTATGACAACAGGGCCATTAACAGCACAGGGACCCAGGCCTGTAACAGCCAAACTAGTGGACCAGGAATGTAGTAATCCCGATTTGTTGGCAGAGGAGGGGTCATCAGCACAGTGAGCGACAACCTGTCCGTTGGTGCCTGGGAGCCTGACAGCCTGGAGAGGCATCAGGCCGTGATGGAGGGGCTGTCGTAGACGAGCCAAGCATTGAACTGGAAGCAGACAATCAGCTTTCCTGTGAAGCGGAAGGTGGCGCTGTCTTTATGGGTCTGGTAGGAGCAAACGCCTTGACAGCAACAGGTGTTGTTGCAGCTGCAACCGATGCGAGTACCCCCAGGAGAAAGATGAAGAGGCCGTCCTGGATTGGGAACGCTGCCGGGGGGAGCAATCCCATTCACGGTCTTTATGGACCCCCCAAAAAGGAGTAGTCTCTGGCCTTTAGGGCTGGGGAGCTCGCGAACCCAACTGGAAAGAAGGGATCCCGAGCCCCATGTACAGAACAGGCTACTTGTTTAATCAGAAATTGTCTTGAGAGTCTTTTTGCGTCACATAAGGGTGGTTTGATAAAATTTATGGCAGAGCTCAGTCAGATGTCGTGGTCAGGCCCAAGACAGCAGACAGAGGATAGTCATCTGAAGAAGAGCAGCAACAGAAGAGAGAAGTAGAGGGATTAACTTTCAATATAAACAAGGTAAAGGAATCAGTTATAAATAAAAAAAATAAATGAAGAAAAGTCTTAGGCAAAAATAGTGCAAAACTGCATCGGCGCTTCCACGGAGACCCACGAGAACAGAGCTGAAGCAGGAAAGAACCGAGAAGGGAGCATGGCCACTCATGCTTTTATAGAGTTGATGAAGTTGGCAGGTTACGTTGACGTGGGCAGCTGCGGTGGTCCTGCTGAAAATCTTCCATGTGGATCCTGCTTCACAGACTGAAGTTCCTACGGTGTGACCGGATGACTGAAGTACCCCCTGAAAATAATCAGTAATTCTGAAAAAGGCAGCCATGTACAAGAAAAATTAAGTAAATGTCAGTGTAGTTTCTTCAGTGGTCTAACAAGCTTGGTGACCATGGGAGAAAGGAATAAGGAAGTACAGGGCCACCCATGTTATACAGGAGACACCAGCATACATCAACAGGAGCTGCCCCAGCTAGGCAAACATGAGGTCCTGACACCAGTGGCTTAGTTCCAAAGATGTGGCTCACTGGAGAAGGTATCCTTGAAGATCATGAACTCCTCACTAATTCTGTTTTAATCAAGGATGCCCTAAGCCATGCAATAGAAGATATACGCTTATCTCAGGCATTAAGCCCTTAGCTGCTAGCAGAAGTGACAGGCAGATAAGTGCATGTAACATGTTTAGTTTAAAAAAAAAAAAAAAAAGGCAGGAAAAACAAAACACACATTTATTCTGCCACCCGAAATGCAAATAAGTTCAAGCCAGGAACAAAAAGTACCAATATGTATAAAACAAAAACAGCCCCTGCGATAGGTTACTCAGTTCAATAAAGACCTAAAACCATAGCACCTTTACGACGACATCTGCATTTATTTTACACTGGCTAACAAATGTTATCACAACTGTAAACGAAAACAAGTTTTAAGAAAGCATGGAACAATATCTGAACATTTTTCCTTCTCAGTTTGTAAACCCTACGAGGTAATTTAAGGAATGATCATCTCAGGGGGCCTTCATCACACACTCTGAAGCATGTAATCTATTAAAATAGACATGTAGCCCACTAGGCCACTTACTTGTAGGAACATGTATTTTAAAGCTAAGTCCACAAGTCAAAACTTTACAATATAAGTATTGAGACCCCAGAATTTTCTTCCCCCATCTTGCCTAAGGCATTAGTTTTTTGTTTTGTGTTTTTTACAACAGCCAACTTAGTTAAAAGGCAGTTTGGGGCTGTCTGTTGGTATACTAAACAGTTCATTTTTGGAAGGACTTCACTGACTTCAAATGTTACTGGTAGTACGGTCTGTATCGTGTTTGATCTGGATGATGTGGTCCAGGAAGTGGGGCTTGAGGTGGTGGACCCTGCATTCTTGGAGGTGGAGGTGGTCCTCTTGGTGCCGGCCATATACCAGGACTCAGTCCCCCAGGTTGTGTAAATGGAGGGCTAAGAGTTCCTTTGTCTTCAGCAAATGGTGGCATTGTGGTGGGGTTAAAATGGCGGGGAGGAGGAGCATTCACAGGTGGGCCTCCATGCTGAGGAGGGGGAGGTCCAGGAGGAGGATGGTTCATATATGGTGGTGGTAGCTGGCCAATAATGTGTCCAGGAGGTGGCGTTATTGGTGGTGGGGCAGAAGTCATTGGAGGAGGTGGACCTTGGTTGTAGACCATATGAGGAGTACCAGCTGGCTGGGGTGGGTGCTGCATTGGATGGCTGATTGGTGGAGGGGGTGGTGGGGGTGGCGCATAATGCTGCTGTGGAGGTGGCATAATATGATGAGGGTGGGACACCACTGGTTGACCCTGGTACTCAGGATGATGGTGCTTTGGGGCCTGAGACTGTGGAGGCGGTTCCCGTCCAGTAGAACTGGAATCATCTTGAATGGGTACAGTTATCAAATTGCTGTGCGTTCTTGTTGTAAGAGTTGCAATGCGAAAGGTTTCCTGATTGACGGAGCGAGTTGGTGGTGGTGCCATAGAAATCTCTGCAGGGGGCGCCCGGATGTCCTCATGAGGCTGGTTATAATGCTCAAGTGGCATATGCTGTAAAGGAGGCCGTGGCATCATGATGTGCTGCTTTGGTGGAATATGGCTCAGGTGATGCTTGTCTGGTGGCATCATAAAGCGCTCTGGAATCTCTGCAGGAGGTGGGGCCATAGGTGGATGAATTGGTTCAGGCGCAGGACGGGCAGCTGGCTTTCCAGCCCGCATGTGACGATGGTTGATATGAGCCTGTAAGTCTCTCTGTGACAAATATGTTCTCTTGCAGCCTTGCACAATGCTACACATAAAGAGTGACCCTCGCATGCACTGCTCAATGCGTTGCACGGAGTCGTTACAGCTAGAATAAAAACAAAAAAATAAATTAAATCTTGCTGTACTATGACATAATGGTAAAGTACAATGCAAGCTTCTCACTGACGAAGACATTTGCGAACAGTGAATATAATCATGGTCAGAAAATGTTATTCTATGTACCTTCCAAAATCATTTAAATATCCACTACATCAAAAAGACACTCCAGGGATGTGATTAATTGCATACTGTGTCACTCCTCAGGTGGTCAGTGGCACAAGGTGCACCACACACCTAAGAATTGATGATAACAATGAATTAAGCCCTGCCATGCCTTATTGCTTAACTGCATTATTTATTCTGGATGTACTACAATATGTATACCTTTAAATTGTACTTTGCCACCTCAGTTTTAATTTGTGTGTTCTTGGACGAAATAAATACACAATTATAAAATGGGCTGTGACAATACAGAAGCAGAAAGGAAATGATCTCTCTTAAAAATATAAGCTTATAAAATGCAACACTCCAACTGTTAAACCACCACCACTAGAAGCATAAGGCACTTTGCTTTACTTCATTACACATCATTCTACCAAAAAGGTGATTAACTCATGTTAAACCACTTACAAACATGTTTAATGCCTACAAATATTTATTTTAAACAGATAACTTTTTTAAACTCAAGAGTTTCAGCAAATGAAGAGTGACAGCAGTTTGTTTCAAGTAACTTAAACCTTATCCTGAGCATCCTGCGACTCAAATAATTTCCATTTTGGAAATGTTGTAGGCACAGCCCTGACACGTCATGTTCATTTCTGCCACTAACATTTCTTAATAGGCACAATTAACAAGAAGGCCAAAATACATGTTTTAACAAAATACTACAAGCTTGTTAACATTTTTCAATTGTCAGTGTTGGACTGGTGCTACTTAAACAACATGTTCCTGGAAAAGTTCAATATTAAACACATTTTTCTTACTAGTTCCACAAATACCAACATTTTTGTTTTATTAAAAACCATTTAAAGAGACATTCAGCACATACTTTCATAAATAAGATGTTTTACGTATTACAGTTGACTATTTTCATTTTCAGTGTTCCTTTCCAAGGTTTCATACACATCTTGGTAGTCTACCTAGAAAGTCTGTAAAAAATGTTTGCCTCTCGTAGTCACTCAGTGCCACTTTATGACAACATAGTGCCCATAATGACACACTGATGTCAGACAGCAACTGTGAGATCAGCAGGGGAGAGTCGGATACATCTTGAAAGACTCTGAAGTAAGGAAAGGATACTCACAGTTTCTGCCCTTCTTCTAAATTATTAGAACAGCTAGTACAACTCTTGCCTTAATAAACATCTGTAGCCTCCTCCATAAAGCAGACATCCTTAATACCTGGGTTCAGCAACACAACCCGGACATCCTCTCAGTGGTTGAAATTTGGCTCTCACCCAAAATTGAAGATGCCTGTATTTTGCTCCCAGGCTACCTGATCTACAGAAGGGACCGCTTAAAGCGCAGTGGTGGATGTGCTATCTCAGAAATAATCTCCAAGGGGTAGTCCTGCCACTGCCCGCAATGGGTGATCAGATTCAAACACTTGCCTTAAAAATACTCCTTGGCCCTCATAATAAAACCCTCACAGTCACTTCAGTCTATATTCCCCCAAAGCACAAGGAGTCTGGCTTTGAAGGACAAATGGAGGGCCTAAACTCTACGAGTCTAAACAGTGAAATTATACTCCTCAGGGATTTCAATATTACCTGGCTCTCCCCAGAGGCCATGGTCTTTAAAGATTCTCTCATCTATTCACCTCTTGCAGCTGGTCACCTCTTCGACTAGGGTCAACTACTCTACTGGTACCAGCACCTTACTTCACTGGGTACTGTCTAACCACTCCAGTCATGTATCTCAGATCACTATCCTCCCCGATGCTCTTAGTGACCATTCTCCCATCAAATTCATATGGTCCAATAATTACACCAAGCCCTCAGTGAGAATAATTACCAACAGGGTCCTCTTAAGGGGCCATCTTGAAGCATTTAAGGTGGAACTCCGACACTATGATGGTCCCTGGTCTACAATTCACACAATGTTGACGCTGCCCTAGATTACTTCATTTGCCACTTTAATGAAATTTGTGATTGGCACGCCCCTTTGAAAACTAGGAAAGTCAAGGGCCACTGCAATCCCTGGTTCTCCCCAGCCTATCTGACTTGCTGAACTCAAGGGACTGCCTTTGGCAGACGGCGTGCGCTTCTAGCAATCAGACTTGCAAAACTACAAGAAAGCACGTAATGACTGCACTCGGGCTATAAGGGCTACTAAAAACCAATACTATAAGGAAGCCCTCACCAAAACCTGGCATGACGGAAGAAAGTTTTGGTCCAACTTAAAGGGACTAATTGGTAAAGATAGCAGAACTGACCCCACTATGCTGCACATAGATGGCACTCCCACTCAAGATCCTAGAACAATTGCCAACTCTTTTAACACCACCTTCTTGGACCAGAGTAGGGTGCTCCCCCCTGACTTCTTCAACCAACCCAGTCCCCCTGCTGCTCAAAGAAAACATTACTCACCTTAGTAATGTTGTTTCTTCTAATGGAGTCTTGCTATATTCTGACATATGCAGTGAGTCCCAACCTTCGAACTGCCCCGGAGATGAAAGAGTTAACTTTCCATGCCAGGCATGGAACGCTGAGCTCGAGCTCGGTTGAGACTCTGTCTGTTGTCCTTCAAACTCAAACCGTCAGATCTTTACGAGCTAAACTCACTAAGGTCCTGTGTGGAAGCTGTAAACCTACACTAGCCAACTGGCTACTAAACATAACATTTTTTGGTCCCAACACAAAGACTCAAGTCAGGAGACCCAAAAATGAAAACACAACACCCACTCACCCCAAAAATAGAAGGGGTAAAACAAAAAGGTGGGCACCTACTAAGTGCCAACACTGCACTGCCCACCCACATCCCAAAAACAGAGGTTCTGAGAGGGGCAGGCAGAGGGAGGTCAGAATATAGCAAGACTCCATTAGAAGAAACAACATTACTAAGGTGAGTAATTTTTCTTCAAACAACATGAAGTCTTGCTATATTCTGACATATATACGAACTACAAAGCAGTACCTCAAGGAGGAGGGACTGAACCTACTTAGGAAATAGGCTCTGAAGCACAGTCTGTACAACCGGAGCATCACTCCTAGCCTGGATGTCCAGGGAGTAATGCTTGCAAAAGTGTGAACTGCTTTCCAGGTAGCTGCTTGACATATCTCTAGAATAGGGATGTCCTGGCAGCAGCCAGGGAAGCAGCTGTACCTCTGGTAGAGTGAGCCCTCAGGCCTGAGGGAGGAACCTACCCAGTTTTTCATAGCAAAATTGGATACAAGAGACAATCCACCTGGCAATGGATCTTTTAGTGGCAGGTTTCCCTTTACCAACCTCACCATAAGTGAGGAACAGTTGGAGGGAGTCAAACCTGTGACCCTTGGTACGCTCTATGTAGTAACCAAGGGATCTTTTCACATCTAAACTGTGCAGTCTCCTCTCGCCAGAGGAGGAATGGTCAGTGAAGTACACTGGAAGAGACAGATTGATTAAGGTGGAAATCTGAAACCACCTTAGGCAAGAACTTCCTGTTAGTCCTGAGGACCACCTTATCTCTATGAAAGCAGATAAAATCAGGCTCCACTGACAAAGCTTGTAATTCACTTATGCGTCTGGCAGAAGTGATGGCTACCAGAAACACAGTCTTCCAAGTCAAGTACTTAAGCTCTGCTGAAGACAAAGGCTCAAAAAAGGGGGTTACATAAGCTGAGCAATGCAAACATTGAGGTCCCAGGCAGGGGGCAGGATCCCTGAATGGAGGGTTGGTGTGAAGCAATCCCTTAAAAAACTTGGAGAAGACAGGGTGAGCTGAGAGAGAAGAGGGCTTACCTGCTGAAATAAAAGCAGACAGCTGCCAGATGCACTTTCAGAGTAGCCGGTCTCAGCCCCAAGCTATTTAAGTGAACCATATAATCAAGGACTGTGGGCAGATCAGCAGATTCTGGGGAAATATGCTTCCCAGAGCACCATATGGAAAATCTTTTCCATTTAGAATTATAAGTAGCCCTGGCAGAAGGTTTTCTAGAAGCCTTCAGGATATCCATTACTCCTTGGGAGAGGTGTAAATCAGCAAACTAACTCTTCAAGAGCCAGGCCTTGAGATTGAGAGATATGAGGTTCGGGTACCAAACCCTCCCCTGAGCACAGGTTAACAGGTTGTAACTCCTGGGAAGACAGGGGAAGATGGACTGCTAATGACAGTAGGAGTGGCTACCAGGGCTGTCTGGCCCAGTCTGGAGCAAACAGGATCATCTTGCAGGGTTGAGATTTGATTTTGACCAGCACTTTGAACAGGAGAGGGAAGGGGGGAAAAGCATAGAGAAACTTCCCTTTCCAGTTGAGAACTAAGGCATCCAGGGGGACTAAGCCCAACACTGGGGGCCTGCAGCAAAAAAGGGGAAGTTGGTGATTGTCTGGGGCTGCAAAAAGATCTATCTGTGGGGTGCCCCATCTGGAGAAAATTACCTCAAGACCAGGGGTCCAGTGACCATTCGTGATGGCCCTGGGAAATCCTGCTGAGAGCATCTGCCAGGACATTGTCCTTGCCTGGAAGGTGAACTGCCGTGAGGGAGGTGTTCAGGGAGTAAGCCAGAGACCACAACTTCATTGCTTCGGTGCACAAGGCCGTAGACAGAGTGCCTCCTTGCTTGTTGATGTACCACATTGTGGTGGTGTTGTCTGTTCTGACCTGTACAACTTTGTTCTGAACAGATCTGGAAAAAGCTTGAAGTGCTAGAAATACTGCTCTGAGCTCCAATAGATTGATGTGGAGCACAGACTCTTGAGGGGACCACAACCCCTGGGTGGTGAGGTCGGCCAAGTGAGCCCCCTACCCCAAGAGGGAGGCATCTGTAGTAAGGATTAAAGAGCGAGACTGAGTGATAAAGTGGACCCCTTGTCTCAGATTGTTCTGATCCTGCCACCACTGTAGGGCCTGGATCAGGGTTTGAGTTACTGGGATCAATTTGGTGAGAGGGTCCTTCCTTTGAGACCAAGGCTCTCAAATGGAACTGAATGTCCCTCATCTGAAATCTTGCCCCTGCACTACTGCTGAGAAGCAGCCAGTGCCCCAGGAGCTGTAGAAAATGCCTTGCTGGTCGAGACACCTGCAGGGTGAATGAAGAGGCCAGAGAGACCAGGGTCCTTGCCCTGTCCAGGGGAAGGAAGGGTCTGGCCTTCTCTGTGTCTAGCTCTGCACCTATGAAGGTGAGGAGCTGGACAGGTTCTAGAACAGACTTTGGAAGATTTAGAAGAAAACCAAAAGAGGTGAGCAGTTGCTGAGTTACCTGTAAGTGTGACTTGACTTGGTCTGGGGACTGGCCTACTATGAGCCAGTCGTCCAGGTAAGGGAAGATGGCAATCTTCTGCCTTCTTAGAAAAGCAACTACTACTGCCAGGCATTTTGTGAATACCCTTGGAGCAGATGTGAGGCCAAAGGGCATTGCTCTGAACTGGTAATGACCTGAGGGCAGCTCGAACCTGAGGTACTTTCGATGGGAGCTTCTGATGAGAATATGGAAGTAGGCATCCTTGAGGTCCAGGGACACTAGCCAGTCCCCTGGCCTTAGAGAGGGTAGAATAATTCCCAGAGTCACCATTTTGAATTTTGGTTTTAAAAGGTGCTTGTTTAAGTATCTGAGATGGGCCGCCATTCTCCTGTCTTTTATGGGGTAAGGAAGTACCTGGAGTACAACCATTTGCCCTGGTGTAGGGGTGGAACCCTTTCCACAGCTCTGAGAGCTAGGAGGGAAGAGACCTCTGCCTCTAGGGCAAGTGCCTCTGAAGGATTTGCAGGTGGAAAGGATCTGGTTCTCATCTTTGGAAACTTTTTGGAGCCGAGAACCAGTCCCTGGCTTACTACTTCCAGGACCCATTTGTCTGATGTCAGAGACTCCCAGTCCTGGACAAAGTAAGCCAGCCTGCCCCCAACAGGTAGCTGAGAATCGGCCCTGGCAACCCCATCAGGGTGCCTGCTTGGCAGGGGCTTTGGGTTGAGGGGTGGAAGTAGGCCTGCTTGTACCCCCTCTGGGCATAAGCAGAAGAGGAGGCCTGGGCTTGGTAAAAAGGCCTGCCCCTGCCCCTGGGAAGCTGCCTTTGAGGAGTGGCCTGCCTTTCCTTGGCCTGTGCACTCCTATAGGTGGTCCTATACTCATCCATTTTCTTCATGTAATTCTCTGTTTGCTCCCCAAACAGAGAATTACCCACAACAGGAAAATCTATGGCCTTAGTCTGGGTATCCTGTGACAGGCTAGTACATCTGAGCCAAGCCATTCTTCGAAGTGCCACAGATGTAGCCATGATTCTAGAAGACACATCACTGGAGTCTACTGCAGCATGTAATTGCACCTTGGATGCCTTAATACCATCAGCAGGCTCCAGCTCCTTGGCAAGCTGGCCAGGGACTTGTTTTGCTAGGGCCATAACAGTGTCCCATCTGGATTTTTGATACCTAGCAGTATAGGCCATATAATTGGCCTGTTTGAGTCCCAAGGATGCTGCCATGTACTGTTTCTTTGCCATGGCATCAATCCTCCTGGAGTCCTTGTCCGGGGGGTGTGAAGCCAAGGGAATGTTTGCCTTATCACAGGCTGCAGCCTGCACTACCCCAACATGGCTGCATTGTTGTGTAAGGAACTCCGTGTCTGAGCCTGACAATGTATACCTCTTGTCCATTCTTTTATCCACAGGAGGTACAGTGTTAGGAGTCTTTAAAATTTTAAATGCCTGTTTCCCAAAAGATTTGTGCAAGGGAATAGACAGCCTCCTAGACTCTGGGATATCCATCATTTCCACATAGTCAGGCTCCTCCTGGTCATCCACAGCTTCTTCCATAGGAAGCTGGAAGGTTTCAGACACTTTTTTTATAAAACACGAAATGGAGGGGACTCAGAAAGCTCTAGGAGGAGACACCCCGAAGGTCTGTTTGGGGAGATGTCCAGGTCAATGGGCACATCCAGACTTTCAAATCCACATTCACTTTCCTCATACTCCTCTTCCTCCTCCTCCAGTTCATAAAACTCCTCTAACTCATACTCTTGAACCGGTGGAACCGGCCGAACCGAGCGCCTGCCTGATGGTGCCGGTTCGGTCGGAACCGGGAAAAGCGACTGAACAATTTTGTTCGCTTTGGCTATCTCTTCAGCGGTTGGAGAGGAAAGTTTTGGCTCCACACCAGCTGATTTTTCTTTTCTAGTTCTTTTAGCCGGAACCGACTCCTCAGAATCGGCTCTCCTTTTGCCCGAATAAGTCTCGCCCTGGTCAGAGGGCACTCCTTCTGGTTCGGTTTGAACCGAACCGGGCTGGCCATCCGGTTCAGCGGACTTTTTGGCTTCCCTTTCCCTGAGCCTACCAGCTCTCTTCTAGGGTAGCTGCAGGGAAATTTTTGCAAATCTGGCAGTCTGCATTGAGGTGGTCAAACCCCAGACAAACACAGGTGGTGTGGGGGTCAGCCTTGGCAAAGACTTCCCCACACACACTGCAGAGTTGAAACCCAGTGGGTCCGGTTTTTCTTTTGGGTTTCTCAGACATAGTGCCAGTCCTAACCAAACTTACCCTTTTATGGCAATCCGCCAGGCAAGACCCTCTTATCGGTTCCCAACCGTGTCACGGGTTGTGGAAAAAACCGTAATAAAATCAGTTTTTTTTTTTTTAGAACCAATAGGAACCGGTAACCACACTCTAAATCACAAATTAAGATTCTTTAAACAACTTGATCGGTTCAAACCGAACCGATAAACCGTTTACAAGTTCCACACAGAATACAATTAATGTAAAACCTATCTAGTACTCACAAATACCACAGAGAGACTGAACCGACAGGCTGCGGTTTAAATTCGGTCGAAAACCGAGAAAAACGGTACTTTAACCGTCAAAATGAACCAAGCAGAAGGAGAAATCTCCAGAGCGACTGTTCAGTGAGGCGGAGTAAAGGATCTGACGGTTTGAGTTTGAAGGACAACAGACAAGAGTCTCAACCGAGCTCGAGCTCCGCGTTCCATGCCTGGCAAGGAAAGTTAACTCATCTCCGGGGCAGTTCGAAGGTTGGGACTCACTGCATATGTCAGAATATAGCAAGACTTCATGTTTGAATAAATAGTTCCACTACCCTCTCCCGCCCACCTTTTTATTTCAAAACAATCACAACCAGGGAATCTCGTAAATACCTCCTAAAGGTCCTGGGCAAAACTCTATACAGCCATGACACACTGGATCTGAAATTCACAGCACTGTCCTTGGACGAAATTCTCACCCCACTGACACACATACTCAATCTCCCTCTCTCTCAGGTACTCTCAGTTCCCAGCTAAGTGGAAGTCTGAGATAATTACCCCAGTCTTCAAGAGTGGAGACCAGTCACTTACTGGGAATTATCGCCCAATCTCCATCTTACCGCCACTCTCTAAGGCACTTGAGAGAATAGTAGCGAACAAGCTAGGTGATTATCTTGAAAAGCACCGTCTACTATGTCCTGAGCAACATGGCTTTAGAAAGCACCACGGCACCACAACTGCGCTGCTTGAACTCTCAGGCTTTGCAAACCACTCCCTTGATCGAGGCCACCTAGTTGATGCAGCCTTTATTGACTTATCAAAAGCATCTGACACTGTCAGCCATGCTCTCCTGATCAAACAGCTTGGACTCTCTGGTCTCTCCTCTGACACAGTATCTTGGTTTTCCAATTACTTGACAGAGAGGTCTCAACAGGTCAAGATTACCAATACCTTATTTGATAGCCAAAAAGTATGTTCAGGTGTACCTCAAGGGTCTATTCTGGGGCCGCTCTTGTTCAACCTCTTTTTTAACTGACTCCCCTCTGCCTGCAACTGTCACCTTCTCCTCTATGCAGACGATGCCGTACTATTTACCAGTGACTAACCCCGTCGCTCTTAAAGTCAAACTCCAGACCAACTTTTAAGCAGCGGAAAGATGGCTTAAAGAGCAGAAACTGGTAATGAACTATACAAAGACTAAAACTATGTTGTTCTCCTCGGCCAAAAGCCGGAACAGAGCCCACCCTCTTCTGATCACCAACATGGATGGTACTCCCCTGGAACTTGTACAGAGTTTCAAATACCTGGGGATCATGCTGGACAGCACTATGACTTTCGACCGCCACATTGACAAAGTCACTTATGCTGTAAATACATGCCTTGGACTGCTACACAGGCACAAACATAGCCTCACCCCTGAGGCCCTAAAACTAGCAGTGCAAAGCTCTCTTGTGACCCTAATTGACTATAGGCTGGTAATATATGGGTCGGCCACCGAAACTGCCCTACGTCATATTAAAGTTGCTTTAAACAAAGCCTGTCGGCTCACCACAGGAGCTGCACACATGACACACACGCGTCTCGTATACCCAGGCTAACTGGATGCAGTTCTCTGATAGACTTTGCTACCAGTCCTGCTTACTAGTGAAAAAAAGCTAGTCTAGGGCTGGTTCCAGCAGGGGTTCAAAATCTTCTCTCCCCAATACTAACCTTCTCAACACTCGAAGTGCGGATTGTCGCCTATTTAAAACTCCCTACCGTTGCACCTCCATGGGCCAAAGGTCCTTCGCTTTCCACGCCCCAGGGTGGCTAAACTCCCTATCGTCTGACATCTCTTCGCTAAGCTCGACTGGTCCCTTTAAAAGACTGCTGCGACAGCAGCTACTCGAGAATGTCATCTGTACCTGCTTCCAATAATACCTTTCCCATGACCTCCTGACCTCTGATTACCTTACTCAAACCCACTCCGCAGTGCATTCCTTTGTGGCTCCTACCACGTATTATCTCACCTCTGCCCTCAATTTCCCTGCTCAATCCATCCCCAACCACCCTCCTACCCCTCTACCACTCCTTCCTATCCTCATCCACTTCCTGCCCGCCTCCCCTCCCTCCTGCTTTCTTAACCCTTTCTCCACCTATGTTAGCTTCCTCTCTCCCTCACTCCTTCCCTTTACCGCATAGCTGCCATGTCTTCTCCCTAGTTCCTGCCTCTCCTCCCTTCTCCTACTCACTCCCCCCCCCAATAACCTTGTTCAAATTCCCAACTTCTGTTCTCTAATTGGTTACCTACATATAACCTCTGTACAAATGCTCACCTACTGTAACTTAACAGACTCGGGCTATCGTGATCAGCCTATGACCTTGTATATGCTGTGCTTGCTCTTCTCTGACACTAAAGCACAATTGTGTAGTAGTTACTTATGTTTTACATTCTTGCTTGTCTAGAAGCGGAACCTATTTAATGAGCTTGTGCTCAGAGGTATTATCCAAGATCTCAAATAAATAAATCTCCATCTGTGGATTGGTGCCTCAGAACTTTTTTTTTTTTTTTAATGAAAATTCTCTGTGCTGGTCTCACTTTACCAGGCTTTACCCAACAGATCTTCAGCTGTGGCCGAAAGACCATTTAAAAATAACAACAGTAAACTTACCAATTATTAAAAAATAAAGATTTTAAGAAGGGAGTACTTAAAGACACAGGCCAAGGCCCACTGAAAAAGTTAAAGCTACAGGGGCCCCACTAACTTATGCTAACCTATAGTGCAGAGAATACTGGAAGGGAACCATGCACAACCAAGGGTTTTTGGTTGCATCAGAACTTCGACAACGAAGCTCCAGAGGTCTGACATAAGAAAAAATTACTCACCTTAGTAATTGTGTTTCTTCTAATGGAGTCTTGCTGTATTCAGACATATGCAGTTAGCCCCAGCACTTGAACTGTCCCAGAGAGGAAAGAGCCAACTCTATGCAAGAGCATACAACGTTGAGTGCGAGCTCAGCTCAAACCTCTGTCTGCAGCACCTCAAACTGTAACAGTCAGATTCTTACGAGCAATACTAACTATTCTACTTAAGTGGAAATTGTAAAGAAAAAAGGCAATAAATGTTTTGGGTCCCCTAAAAGACTCAAGTCGAGAACCCAAAATAATATCCAGGTAGTGAACCAACATAAACAGCTACCAAAAAAACATAATAAACCCACTCCCCTTTTCAAAAAGGGGATGCCAAGTACACCCAAGTTGCAACACTACCTGCCAGCCCACTTCCCAAAAACAGGTTCTGAGAGGGGAGGCGGGGGGGGGGTCTGAATACAGCAAGACTCCATTAGAAGAAACACAATTACTAAAGTGAGCAATTTTTTCTTCAAACATGAGGTCTTGCTGTATTCTGACTTATGCAGACTACCAAGCAGTACCACCATGGAGGGGAGTACCATACCTATTTTGGGAATAGGCTCTGCAGTACTGCTGTTCCAAACCTAGCATCACTCCTTGTCTGGATATCCAGAGAGTAATGCTTGGTGAAGGTAAGGACAGTTTTCCAGGTGGCTGCTTTGCATCTCTCTAATAAAGGTATATCCCCGGCAGCAGCCAGGGAAGCAGCTGTACCCCTAGTCAAATGAACCCTTAGGCCTGAGGTAGGTGTTTTGCCTAGCTCTTCATAGCAGAATTGAATACAAGAGACCATCCATCCAGCAATAGTTCTTAGTAGCAGGTTTACCCTTTCCTACTTCACCATAAGCGAGAAACAACTGAGGGCAGTCAAACCTCAGTGCCTTAGTATGTTCTATGTAGTAGCCAAGTGCCCTCAAACTGTGTAATCTTTCTCCTGAAGAAGAATGATCAGTAAAAAACACAGGAAGCGACATGGACTGGTTCAGATGAAAATCTGAGACCACTTTGGGTAAGAACTTCCTATTGTTCTAAGGACCACCTTATCTCTGTGAAGAGATAAAATCTGGCTCCACTGATGGAGCTTGTAATTCACTAATACACCTGGCAGAAGTGATAGTTACCAGGAACAGTTTTCCAAGTCAAGTACTTGAGTTCTGCTGAAGCCAAAGGTTTGAAGGGAGGTTGCATGAGCTGAGCAATGCAAATTTTAAAGTCCCAGGCAGGAGTAGGGTCCCTAAAGGGAGGGTTGGTATGGACTAAACCTTTAAACTTACAGAAGACAAGGTGAGATGCCAGGGAAGGTACCTTCCCCACTGACAATGCAGACACAGCTGCTAGATGCACTTTCAGAGTGGCTGGCCTGAGGCCTAAGCCATTAAGATTAACCACATAATCCAGAACTGTAGCCAAATCAGCAGCATCTGGTAGGACATCACCATTGGAACACCAAATGCTGAATCTTTTCCATTTAGAATTATAGGTTTTTCTGGTGGCAGGTTTTCGAGATGCTTTAAGAATATCCAGAACCCCGAGACAGATGCAGACCTGCATACTCTAACTCTTCAAGAGCAAAGCTTTGAGGTTGAGAGACCGAAGGCTAGGGTACCATATCCTTCCCTGAGAGGAGGTTAACAGGTTGTGCTTCTTGGAAAGTGATAAGGGAAGATGGACTGCTAGGGACATCAATAGAGGATACCAAGGCTGTCTGGCCCAGTCTGGTGCAATCAGGATCACCTTGCATGATTGTGACCTTATCTTGACCAGAATCTTGAACAGCAGAGGAAAGGCATACAGGAATTTCCCCTCCTAATCCAGAACCAGAGCATCCAGGGGAACTGAGCCCATGACGGGGAGTCTGTAACAGAAGAGAGGAAGCTGACTGTCTGGGGCTGCAAAAAGATCTCTGGAGTGCCCCACCTTGAGAAAATTACTTTCAATATGAAGGGGTCCAGGGACCATTCATGATGGCCCTGAGATATCCTACTCAGAGCATCTGCTAGCACACTGTCCTTCCCTGGAAGATAGACTACCACCAGAGATGCCTGCAGGGAATAAGCCAGAGAACATAATTTCATGGCTTCTGTGCACAAGGCCATAGATAAAGTGCTTCCCTGCTTGTTGATGTACCATGTGGTAGTGTTGCCTGTCCTGACCTGAACCACCTCGTTCTTTACAGAGTCCGAGAAGGTTTGGAGAGCTAGGAATACTGCCCTGCGTTCCAGAAGATTGATGTGAAGAAGGGACTCCTGAGGGGACCACACCCCTTGTGCTGTGAGAGCTCCTAGGTGAGATCCCCAGCCAAGAAGAGAAGCATCTATGGTTAACACCACTGAATGAGTGACTGATGAATGCAACTCCTTGTCTGAGATTGCCCTGATCCAACCACCACTGAAGAGCTTGGATCAGAGTCAGAGTCACAGGAATCAATTTGGTTAAAAGATCTTTTTTTCCTGGGACCAAAATGACCTCAGATGGAACTGAATGTCCCCGATTTGAAATCTGGCTCCTTGTACCACTACAGTGAAGGCAGCCATGTGGTCCAGGTGCTGAAGAAAATGTCTTGCTGATCACGACACCCGAAGATGAAAGGTCTATAAGGGCCTTCACCCTTGCCAAGGGAAGAAAAGCCTTTACGTGGACAGTATCCAAGTCTACCCCTATGAAGGTAAGGAGTTGCACTGGTTCGAGAACAGACTTTGGTAGTTTGAGAAGGATCCCTAGGGAAGTGAGCAACTGTTGTATTACTTGCAGGTCTGACTTGACTTGGTCTGGAGATTGTCCCACGATGAGCCAGTCATCCAGGTATGGAAAAATGGAGACATTCTGTCTCCTGGGAAAAGCCACTACTACTGCCAGGCACTCTGTGAACACCCTTGGAGCTGATTCTAGGCTGAAGGGCATTGCTCTGAACTGATTATGGCCTGAAGGCAACTTGAACCTGAGGTACTTTCTGTGGGAGCACCTGACTAGGATGTGAAAGTAGGCATCCTTGAGGTCCAGGGAGGCCAACCAATCCCCTGGCCTCAGAGAGGGAAGAATTACTCCCAGAGTCACCATTTTGAATCTTGGCTTGACAAGGTGCTTGTTTAAGTATCTTAGGTCTAGGATGGATCGCCACTCCCCTGTCTTTTTTGGGGTAAGCAAGTATCTGAAGTACAGACCCTTGCCCCTGTGTAGAGTAGGAACTCTCTCTATGGCTCTGAGAGCCAGCTGAGAGGAAACCTCTGCCTCTAGGGCAATGGTTTTCGGAGATGTTTGCAGGTGGAAAAGACCTGACCCTCAGTTTCGGACATTTTTTGAAGCCGAGGGCCAGTCCCTGGCTTACTACCTCCGGACCCACTTGTCTGAGGTAACAGACTTCCATGCCTGGAAGTAGTAAGCCAGCCTGCCTCCTACTGGGATAGTGGAGTCGACCCTGGCAGACACATCAGAGTATCTGCTTAGCAGCAGCCTTAGACGGAGAGGATACAGCCCTGCTCATCCCCCTTCTGCCTCTCCCTCTGAAGAACCCCCTCTGAGGAAAAGGCCTACCCCTGTGCCTAGACTGCTGCTTCTGAGGAGTTTCCTACCTTTCCTTGGCCTGTGCACTCCTGTAGGTGGTCCGGTATTCATCCATCTTTTTCATGTAATTCTCAGTCTGCTCCCCAAACAGAGAATTACCCACCACAGGGAAATCCATGGCCTTAGCCCGAGTGTCCTGTGAGAGTCTAGTACATCTGAGCCAAGAAAATCTCCAAAGAGACACAGATGTAGCCATGACTCGTGCAGACACATCATTTGAGTCCACAACAGCATGAAATTGAATCTTAGATGCCTCTGTCCCATCATGCCACCCCTCCAGCTCCTTGGCTGGCTGGGGAAGCGAGGCTGTTTAGCCGGTTCCAGAACAGTACCCCATCTGGACTTCTGGTATCTGGCTGTGTAAACCATATAATTTGCCTGCTGGAGTCCCAAGACAGATGCCAAGTACTGTTTTTTGGCCATAGCATCCACCTTCCTAGAGTCTTTATCTCCGGGGGGGGTGAAGCCAAAGGTATATTAGCCTTGTCACAGGCTGCAGCCTGCACTACCCCAACATGGCTGCATTGGTGGAATAAGAACTCTGTACCTGAGCCTGAAAGCATATACCTCCTGTCCATTCTTTTATCCGAAGAAGGTAAAGAATTTGGTGTTTGCAGAATTTTTTGTGTCCGTTTCCCCAAGAGATTTATGGAGGGGAACAGACAGCCTTTTGGACTCTGGGATGTCCATCATTTCAACAAACCTAAGCTCCTCTTGTTCAGCAGCTTCGACCAGAGGGAGCTGGAGGGTCTCTGCCACTTTCTGTAAAACAAATAGTGGGATGAGGACTCTGAAAGCCTGGGAGGGGAAACATTAGAAGGCCTGTCTGGGGAGATGTCCAGTTCAATGGGCTCATCCAGACCTTCCACATCATCATTGTCGTCATCCTCTTCCTCCTCTTCCCATTCTAGTTCATAGAACTCATCTGGACAATATTCCAGAACCGGGGGGACAGACTGAACTGAGCGCCTACAGAGAGGTGCCAGATCGGACGGAACCGGACAGAGCGATTCTACAATGCTTATCGCTCTGGCTATGTCCTCGGCAGTTGGACGTTACGGTTCGGTATGCGAACTGGCAGATTTCCTCTTTCTTTGATGGAACCGACCCATCAGGATCAGCTCTCCTTTAGCCCGAGGGAGTATCGCCCAGGTCAGTGGGGACTCACTCAGGTTCAGTTGAAGCCGAACTGGGCTGGCCATCTGGATTAGCAGACTTATTGGCCTCCTTTTCCCTGAGCCTACCCAATCTCTTATCCAGGGTGGCCTTCGGAAAATTCCTGCAGATTTGGCAGTCAATCGAGGTGGTCAAACCCCAGACAATAAACAGGTTGTGCGAGGGTCTTCCTTAGCAAGGGTATCCCCACACTCACTACAGTGTTGAAACCCAGTGGGCCTGTTTTTTTTTCTTGGGTTTCTCAGACATGGCCAGGCTAACAACTTACCCTTTATAGCTTAAAAGCCAGGTAAGACCCCCCCCATCGGTTACCGTGTTACGGGTTGTGGAAAAAAAACTTTTGAAATTGTTTTTTTAAAACCGATAGGAACTGGTAGCTCACACTTTCTGCAGAATTACCATAAACTAAAGTCCACTACCTGCAACACTTACTGTATCACAGACAGGGATCTGAAGCTGAAAATAATAAAGTGAAAAATGTTTTTTTTTTTTTTTAAACAGACTTTTTACCGATCCGAGCAAGTGAAGGAGCAGTCTCCGGAGAGACTGTTCAGTTAGGCGGAGTAAAGAATCCGACGGTTACACTTTGAACCAAACTCAAGCTCAACATTCTACGCTCTTGCATAGAGTTAACTCTTTCCTCTCCAGGGCAGTTCAAGTACTGGGGCTAACTGCATGTGTCAGAATACAGCAAGACTTCATGTTGTTTGAATCAGAACCCTGAGATGGCTGGTCGGGCATGTGGTTGCCCATTCAGTACTTTTTTTTATTATTACAGTAGATTTTTTTTTTATATTCATTTGGAAACTAATGGCAGTGTGCTTACTTTTGCTCTCTGCCACATCAATTGCCAAGTTCCTCCGACAGTATATTGTATTCGATTTTAGGATTTATGACTTTTTCTGGGTAGCCGGGATTTGAGAGTTCAAGAAAGAAAGAACGGTGGTCCGAAATGTGGAAAACCCGTCGCGGCTATTATAGCAGTTTAACTTTAATTTTCAACTGCTTGATGTGATCAGGGCAGTTATTTCCATTTTGAACCAAAACTCCAGCAGTAGAGTGTTTCAGAATAATGTTGTACCACTGAAGGGAACAATGATGTTCCATGACCTTTGAACTGTACTACCACAGCACTCGAAAGGGATGGAAATCCATGCACAATGCTCTACTATACATTATATTACAATCTTAAAAATGGGAGGTAGGGAAGAGTGAGTTGTACTAGTCGTTCTGGTAATTTAGAATAAAAGGAAGATACTACGGTGAGTATCCTTTTCTGCTACAACAATAATTAAAACAGCCAGTCCAACTCTTGCTGACTCCCAAGCAGTACCAAGGGGGTCTGAGGGTTTTAGGATCACTTGGGAAATAGATTTTGCACAACAGAGGGGGTTAAACTGGCATCCTCTCTAGTCTGGCTACATAATCTAATGCAAAATGGATGTGTCATAAGCTGGGTCCATTCTGGACTTCAGTTTTCTGTTGGAGTTTGTTTTCCTCCTCCCTAGCTTCTCTGTCTCTCTCTGGAGGGACTGCCTGGGACTCTGTCCTATATGTGATGACCTACTGAAGGAACCCTCTCTAAGAAAGACAGTACAGTTACGGTGGAACTTACTGGCCCTGCAGGACGGCTAGGCCAAAGCCAGCCCTCCGCCTAGAAACAAACAATGTCCAGACTGTAATGTTTGGTAAAGGTGTGGACAGAACTCCAAGTAGTGGCAGCACAAATGTCAGCCATAGAAATGTTCCGAAGGAAGGCCGAGGAGGCAACCATGCCCCTAGTAGAATGACCTCTTATGGAACCCGGAAAAGGTTTTTCGTACTTTTGTTAACAGTACTGAAGGCAGTTTCCTAACCATTTGGAGAGGCCCTGCTTAGAAACCGGTTTGCCCCCTGATCTCGGGGCAAAAGAAACAAACAACTGGTCGCAAGAGCGAAACTCTATAGTCTGATGGACATCCATTATGTGAAGGAGTGCCACACCTCTGTTAGAGGGGGAGGGGTAATAAACCAGGAAGCTCCACTGATTGGATCAGCGTGGTTTCCAACACCACCCTGGGAAGAAACCTCGGATGCCTTCTGAGGACCGTTCGATCCCTACTGAAAATCAAGTAAGGCTCATTGCAGACAAGAGCGTGAAGCTCCAAATCATTCGGGCTGAGGAGATGGTCATCAGAAAGAGTGCCTTCCAAGACAGGAAGCGCAGATCACAGCTCATAGCCGGTTCGAAAGGAGGAAGGGTGAGCTTTTCCAAGATGAAGTTCAAATCCCAGGGTGGAGTTGGGCTGTGGATAGGGTGTTGCAGATGGAGGATCCCTTAAAAAAGGGTCTTTGAGACCTCCAATTGAGCCACGGGTTTACCATCCACCAGCTCATGATACGTCGAGGTAGCAGAGATATGGACTTTTAAAGAAGAATAGGACAGACTGGAGTCCGATAAGTGAAGGAGATATTCCATGACTTGGGGGGCTTAGCAGGAGAAGGGGTTCCAACCTTTAGCAGCCGCCCAAACAGAAATCCGCTTCCACTTCAAAGCGTAAGTGGAATGGGTGGACGGTTTTCTGGCCTCAATGGAGGACTCTGACAACCCTGGAGGAAACCCTAAAGCAAGAAATTGCTATGTCTGCAGGAGCCAGGCATGAAGATGCAGGGTCCTGAGCCCTGGACGAACCAGCTGGCCTTGATCCTGAGTCAGGAGGTAGAGAGTCAGCAAAAGTGGAATCGGTGATTCCCTGGATAGCTGTTGCAACACCAGGAAACAGATTTGTCTCGGCCAGAGAGGAGATGAGGATCATCTTGGCCCCCTCGGCATGGAGTTTGAGAAGAACCCTCTGCAGAACAGGAAGGGGGGGGGGGCCTACAAGAAGAAAAAATTACTCACTTTAGTAATGTTGTTTCTTCTAATGGAGTCTTGCTGTATTCTGACAATAGCAGTGAGTCCCAACTTTCGAACTGCCCCGGAGATGAAAGAGTTAACTTTCCATGCCAGGCATGGAATGCTGAGCTCGAGCTCGGTTGAGACTCTGTCTGTTCCTGTTTGAACTCAAACCGTCAGATCTTTACAAGCTAAACTCACCGAGGTCCCGTGTGGAAGCTGTAAACCTACACTAGCCAACTGGCTACTAACATAATAACAAAATTTTTTGGTCTCAAAACAAAGACTCAAGTCAGGAGACCCAAAACATGAAATAACACCCACTCACCCAAAGAAAGGGCGAGAACAAAAAAGGTGGGGCACCTGCTGAGTGCCAACACTGCCACTGCCCACCCACATCCCAAAAACAAAGGTTCTGAGAGGGGAAGGTGGGGGGGTGGGAGGTCAGAATACAGCAATACTCCATCAGAAGAAACAACATTACTAAGGTGAGTAATTTTTTCTTCAAACAACATGAAGTCTTGCTGTAGTCTGACAATAGCAGACTACCAAGCAGTACTTCCATGGAGGAGGGACAGAACCTACTTAGAAAACAGGCTCTGAAGCACAGCTGTGCCAAACAGAGCATCACTCCTAGCCTGGATGTCCAGGGAGTAATGCTTGATAAAAGTGTGAACCGTTTTCCAGGTAGCTGCTTGACACATCTCTAAGATAGGAATATCCCTGGCAGCAGCCAGGGAAGCAGCTGTACCTCTGGTAGAGTGAGCCCTCAGGCCTGAGGGTGGAACCTTACCTAATTGTTCATTCAAAACGTATGCAAGAGACAATCCACCTGGAAATGGATCTTTTAGTGGCAGGTTTCCCTTTGCCAACCTCACCATAAGTGAGGCACAGTTGGAGGGAGTCAAACCTATGACCCTTGGTATGTTCTATATAGTAGCCAAGGGCTCTTTTCACATCTAGACTGTGCAGCCTCCTCTAACCAGAGGAGGAATGGTCAGTGAAGTACACAGGAAGAGACATAGATTGGTTAAGGTGGAAGTCTGAAACCACCTTAGGCAAAAACTTCCTGTTAGTCCTGAGGACCACCTTATCCCTATGGAAGGAAATAAAGTCAGGCTCCACTGACAGGGCTTGTAGCTCACTTATGCACCTGGCAGAAGTGATGGCCACCAGAAACACAGTTTTCCAAGTCAAGTACTTAAGCTCTGTTGAGGACAAAGGCTCAAAAGGGGGTTGCATAAGCTGAGCAATGCAAACGTTAAGATCCCAAGCAGGGGCAGGATCCTTGAATGGAGGATTGGTATGAAGCAATCCCTTGAAAAACTTGGAGAAAACAGGGTGAGCTGAAAGAGAAGAGTGCTTGCCTGCTGAGAGGAAGGCAGAGACAGCTGCCAGATGCACTCTTAGTGTAGCTAGTCTGAGTCCCAAGCTATTGAGATGAACCATATACTCAAGGACTGTGGGCAGTCCAGCAGACTCTGGAGAAATATGCTTCCCAGAGCACCATATAGTAAATCTTTTCCATTTAGAATTGTGTTTCTGGTGGAAGGCTTTCGAGAAGCCTTTAAGATATCCAGAACACCTTGAGAGAGGTGCAAATCAGCAAACTAACTCCTCAAGAGCCAGGCCTTGAGATTGAGAGATTCGGATACCAAACCCTCCCCTAACCACATGTTAACAGGTTGTAATTCCTGGGAAGACACATGGGAAGGTGGACTGCCAAAGACAACAAGAGAGGGTACCAGGGCTGTCTGGCCCAGTCTGGAGCAATCAGAATCACCTTGCAGGGTTGAGACCTGATTTTGACTAGTACCTCGAACGGGGAGCATACAGGAACTTCCTTCCCAATTGAGAACTAGGGCATCCAGGGGACTGAGCCCAACACTGGGGGCCTGCAGCAAAGAGAGGAAGCTGGCGATTGTCTGGGGCTGCAAAAAGATCTATGGGGTGCGCCATCTGGAGAAAATCACCTTTAAAATCAGGGGATACAGGGACCATTCGTGATGGCCCTGAGATATCCTGCTGAGAGCATCTGCCAGGACATTGTCCTTCCCTGGGAGGTGCACTGCTGTAAGACAGGCGTTCAGGGAATAGGCCAGAGACCACAACTTCATTGCCTCTGTGCACAAGGCCGTAGACTGAGTGCCCCCTTGCTTGTTGATATACCACACTGTGGTGGTATTGTCTGTCCTGATCTGAACTACTTTGTTCTGAACAGACTTGGAAAAAGCTTGAAGTGCTAGAAACACTGCTCTGAGTTCTAATAGACTGATGTGAAGCAAAGATTCCTGAGGAGACCACAACCCTTGGGTGGCCAGGTCCCCCAAGTGAGCTCCACACCCCAAGAGAGGCATCTGTAGTAAGGATTAGAGAATGAGACTGAGTGACAAAAGGAACTTCCTGTCAGATTGTCCTGATACTGCCACCACAGTAACGCCAGGATCAGGGTTCGAGTCACTGGGATTAGTTTGGTCAGAGGATCCTTTTTCTGAGACCAGAAGGCTCTCAAGTGGAACTGAATGTCTCTCATTTGAAATTCTTGCTCCCTGAACCACTGCTGTAGAGGCAGCCATGTGTCCCAGGAGCTGCAGAAAATGCCTTGCTGGTCGAGACATCTGGAGGGTGAAGGAAGAGGTCAGAGAGATAGGGGTCCTTGCCCTGTCCAGAGGAAGGAAGGAAGGCTCTTGCCTTTACTGTATCCAGCTCTGCCCCTATGAAGGCGAGGAGCTGTAGCGGCTCTAGAACTGACTTTGAAAGATTCAGAAGGAAACCTAGAGAAGTGAGCAGTTGCTGAGTTATCTGTAGGTGTGACTTGACTTGGTCTGGTCTGGAAACTGGCCCACTACGAGCCAGTCGTCCAGGTATGGAAAGATGGAGATCTTTTTTCTCCTTAGGAAGGCAACCACTACTGCCAGGCATTTTGTGAACACCCTTGGAGCAGAAGTTAAGCCGAAGGGCATTGCTCCGAATTGATAATGGCCTGAGGGCAGCTCGAACCTGAGGTATTTTCGATGGGAGCTTCTGATAAGAATATGGAAATAGGCATCCTTGAGGTCCAGGGAAACTAGCCAGTCCCCTGGCCTTAGAGAGGGCAGAATTATTTCCAGAGTCACCATTTCGAACTTTGGCTTTAAAAGGTGCTTGTTTAAATATCTGAGATCCAGGATGGGCCGCCATTCTCCTGTCTTTTTGAGGGTTAGAAAGTACCTGGAGTACAATCCTTTTTCCTTGTGTAGGGGTGGAACCCACTCTATGGCTCTGAGAGCCAAGAGGGAACAGACCTCTACCTCTAGGGCAAGTGCCTCTGAAGGACTTGCAGGTGGAAAGGATCTGGTTCTCATCTTTGGAAATTTTTTGAAGCTGAGAACTAGTCCCTGGCTTACTACTTCCAGGACCCATTTGTCCGATGTTAAAGACACCCAGTCTTGGACAAAGTAAGCCAGCCTGCCCCCTACAGGTGGTGGAGAATCGGTCCTGGCCAACCCATCAGGATGCCTGTTTGGCAGGGGCTTTAGGCTGAGGGGTGGAAGCAGGCCTGCTTGTACCCCATCTGCCTCTCCCTTTAAAGAACCCCCTATCAGCATAAGCAGAAAAGGAGGCCAGGGCTTGGTAGAAAGGCCTATGAAAAGGCCTGCCCCTGCCCCTGGAATGCTGCCTCTGGGGAGTGGCTTGCCTTTCCTTGGCCTGAGCACTCCTACAGGTGGTCCTGTATTCATCCATTTTCTTCATGTAGTTCTCCGTTTGCTCCCCAAACAGAGAATTACCCACAACAGGAAAATCCATGGCCTTAGTCTGGGTATCCTGAGACAGGCTAGTACATCTGAGCCAAGCCATCCTACGAAGGGCCACAGATGTAGCCATGACTCTAGATGAAGCATCATTGGAGTCCACTGCAGCATGGAACTGCACTTTGGATGCCTCAATACCACCTGCTCCAGCTCCTTGGCAAGCTGGCCAGGGACCCATTTAGCTAAAGCCATTACAGTGTCCCATCTAGATTTCTGATATCTAGCTGTATAGGCCATATAATTAGCCTGCCTGAGTCCCAAGGATGCTGCCATGTACTGTTTCTTTGCCATGGCATCAATCCTCCTGGAGTCCTTATCTGGGGGGTGTGAAGCCAAGGGTATATTTGCCTTATTACAGGCAGCAGCCTGCACTACCCCAACATGGCTGCACTGCTGGGTAAGGAACTCCGTATCTGAGCCTGAGAGAGAGTATACCTCTTCTCCATTCTCTTGTCCACAGGAGGTATAGAATTAGGAGTCTTTAAAATTTTTATTGTCCGTTTCCCAAAGGACTTATGAAGGGGAACAGACAGCCTCCTGGACTCTGGGATATCCATCATTTCAACATAGCCAGGCTCCTCCTGATTGTCTACAGCTTCTTCCATAGGAAGCTGAAGAGTTTCAGCCACTTTTTTGTAGAAAATAAAAAGGGGAGGGAACTCAGAAAGCCTAGGAGGAGAAACCCCTGAAGGTCTGTCTGGGGAGATGTCCGGGTCAATGGGCACATCCAGACTTTCGTAATCACCATCACTATCCTCATACTCTCCCTCCTCCTCCGGTTCATAAAAATCTTCTAAATTATAATCTGGAACCGGGGGAAATCGACCGATCCGAGTCCCTTCCCAATGGTGCCGGTTCGGTTGGAACTGGGGTTAGCGACTGAACAATCCTTATCCCTCTGGCTATTTCATCAGTGGTCGGAGAAAGAAGTTGTGGATCCGTACCAGCTGATTTATCCCTTTCTCTTTTAACCGGAACAGACTCCTCAGTCGGTTCTCCTTTTGCCCGAAGAAGTTATGCTCTGGTCAGAGGGCACTCCTTCTGGTTCGGTTGGAACCGAACCTGGCTGGCCATCCGGGTCAGCGGACTTCTTGGCCTCTCTTTCCCTGAGCCTACCAACTCTCTTTTCCAGGGTAGCTGCAGGAAAATTCTTGCAAATCTGGCAGTCTGAATCGAGGTGGTCAAACCCCAGACAATAAACACAGGTGGTGTGGGGGTCAGCCTTAGTGAAGGCTTCCCCACACACACTACAGTGTTGAAACCCAGTGGGCCCGGTTTTTCTTTTGGGTTTCTCAGACATGGCCAGTCCTAACAAAACTTACCCTTTCTTCGACAATTTGCCAGGCTAGACACCCTTATCGGTTCCTGACCGTGTTACGGGTCGTGGAAAAAAACATAATGAAATCAGTTTTTTTTTTTTTTTTTTTTAGAACCGATAAGGACCGGTTACCACACTCTAAAAGTAGAATAAACTTTTTTGAACAAACCTGATTGGTTCAAACCAAACCGATCCCACGTTTACAAGTTCCACAGAGAAGAACAAGAAAATAAACCTATCTAGTACTCATGATACCACAGACAGAGACTGAACAGACAGGTTAACAGATTAAATTCTGTACAAAACCGAGGAAAACGGCACTTTAACCAACAAACTTGAACCAAGCAAAGGAGAAATCTCTGGAGCGATTGTTCAGTGAGGCGGAGTAAAGAATCTGACGGTTTGAGTTCAAACAGCAACAGACAGAGTCTCAACCGAGCTCGAGCTCAGCGTTCCATGCCTGGCATGGAAAGTTAACTCTTTCATCTCCAGGGCAGTTCAAAGGTTGGACATCACTGCATATGTCAGAATACATCAAGACTTCATGTTGTTTGAAGGGCCTGGTCCCTGGAGTAAGAGGACTTCTGCGGGGGAGAGTCCAATGGAATCTCCAGAAACTCGACGGTGTGTCTGACGGACACGAGTTGCGGGACCCACTCATCCGAGGTCATCGCCCTCCACTCCAGTGGCAGGCAGGAACCTCCCCACCTGCTCCCCATCGTGAGACTGAGGATGCAGTGGGGCCGGAGAGTCAAGAAGTGGCAGGACGTTCAGGAGTAGGCCCCCTGAACGTCGCTGATTCTTGGGGGCATGGGGTGTAGCGGTACCCGTGGCCTTACGCTTTCCTTGGCGTTGAGCCTGAGCATTCTTCCGCTACCTCCCGGTCCTTTTCCGAAAGGGCTGCTGCTGTTGCTGGGTGCCCGATCGGTACATGGACCTAATGGATCTAAGGGCCACATGCTTGTCTTGTAGATCCGTTATGATGCTCTTGGTATCCCCACCAAACAGGACTGAGCCCCTAAAGGGGCGACCCTCATTGACACAGGTCAGTGCGCATTTGCCTATTACTGCACCAAATGGAAAAACCTTTCCACTTACCTGTATAAGGTTTCCTAGCTGATGGTTTTCTTGCTATTGTCAACACGTAGAAATCGGCACTAGACACAAAGACTGAATTGCACAAATACCTCATTTATTGTGCACAATACAAAACTATCATGCATAAAAATGTTCATGAACAAGATTTAGGAAGATGCCTTCTTAAAGAGCAACTGACGCCTCAAAGAAAACTAAAAATCATAATTAGGTACACTTCTCCCTGAATTCCATTTGCATGTTATGTATTGCTCCTTCCCATTATTTAAGAAAATTTGCATGAATATATGATCTTTGTCCCTTAGAGTTTCTTCAGAGTCCATCTGCCTCTCTAGCTCACTCCCTACTTCAAGTCAAAAACTTCTGCTGTGACATCACAATCTGTTGCTATGGGAGCAGCTGTGAGGTCATACGCAGTGCTTAGACTTCACATAGGGAGAACAGCAGGAATAGACAAACTTCAGGAGAAATCGTGTTTTTATACAAATGACCTCAGTAATAAATAATGGTAAGGAGGAATATAGCACTAATGGAAAATGCAAGCCGGACTGTCTCAATATTAGGTTTTGTTAAAGTTCTCCTGAACGTGTCACCAGCTCTTTAAACCCTGTTCATTGGCATTTTTATGCACGATATATTTATACTGTACACAGTTTTGTTTTGTTGAATTTTGTTGACCCGGTAAGCCCACTGGGCCTAGAAGTCCCTTTTTCAGGGGCGACGGGGGGGTGGTACAGATGGTAAGCAATTGAATTTGAACCAGATTAAGCTGTTGGTGGTATTTTAGTGAATGAGGGAAATCTGGCCAGGACACCGGGGAAATTCCCCTACTCTTTTTGATAAGTGCCATGGAATCTTTAACATCCACCTGAACTACCACCAATCCAGGCAGATGGGACCTCGGTTTAGCGTCTCATCCGAAAGACGGCACCTCAGAAGTGCAGCACCCCTCATGCTGCACTACAGTGTCAGTATTGGGATATTAACCCAAGTGCCAGATGTGGGAACTGAACCCATAGCGCTGTGATCTCCCGGCCGCAGAGGTGAGCGGGCTACCTACTGAGCCACTGACGCTGCCACAGTAAATTAGGTATTTGTGCATTTCACTCTTTGTGTTAGGTGCGGATTTCTGGTGCTAGATTTTTCTGGCACAGATACTGTGTGTGTCGAAGCAGTCAGTTACTAACATACTAAAATGCCAGCAGAATAGGCCTAACGGTCTTTCGTGTCTGCTCGTATGGTCAGCCCCCACCCTGGGTGCTGACTTTGCTGCCCCCCTCGCCTTCTCTGGCTTCTCCCTTCCCAGTTCCGGATATTCTTGCTGCATTGGATTTTGCTTCCAGAACCCTTCCCCTGTACCTGTCCCACCCCCTCTTGAACCCCTCCACTGTCTCTGCCTCCACCAGCCCCCTAGGCAGCGCATTCCATGGCTCCACCACCCTCTCAGTGAAGTAGCACCTCCTTCTTTCTCCCCTGAATCTTCCACCCATGCCCTTTAGTGGCCCCCTCCTCCTTCCTTCGAAGCACCCTGACTGTTCCTCCCCTATTTACCCTCTTCATGTACCTGAAGACCTCTATCATGTCCCCCCGGTCCCTTCTCTCTTCCAATGTGTACATATTTAGCTCTTCGAGCCTCTCCTCATAGGTCCTGTCCCCCAAGCCCCAAATCATTTTGGTTGCCCTCCTCTGGACCCTCTCCAGGAGTTTAATGTCCCTCTTTAAGTGTGGCTCCAAACTGCACGCAGTACTCAAGGGTGTGGGCTCACCAAGCAGTATTATACAGAGGAGTATCACTTCCTCCTTCTGGAGGTGATCCCCTAGCGATGCATCCCAGCATCCTGTTGGCCTTGGCTGCTGCCCTCCCTACAAGTCTCAGAGTTGTTCATCTTGACATCCACCACCACCCCCAGATCCCTCTCAGCCATCGAGACTTGCTAGCATTCCCCGGGTGTACACTTGGCCCGGGTTTCTGGCCACCAGGTGGAGTACCCTATTTCCCTGCATTGAACCTCAGCTTCACTTTCTAGACCATCTTTCCAGAGCCTCCAGGTCCCGCTGTGGGCCACCTCCCCATCCACCACCGCCCCAGTTTTGAGTCATAAAGAGACTCATCTCACTCCTGATTCCTGTCCTATGTCAGAGACGAGGCGTTGAACAGAAGGGGCCCAAGGACTGATCCCTGTGGGACCTCACTAATGACCCTCCTTGGGGATGAGACTATCCATCAACTCGACCCTCTGGGTCCGGTCCTGGAGCCAACTGCCTATCCATCTGATCTGGTTCCCCACCCCATTTCTCCCAACTTATCCAACAGGCCCGTGAGAACAGAGTCAAATGCCTTGCTGAAGTCTAGAAGAGGACGCCCACTGGTCTACCCAGGTCCAAGGCACTCGTCACCCAGTCATAGAACTCCACAAGGTTTGTCTGACACGATTTCCGGACGAATCCATGCTGTCTATCGTCCAGGCACCCTGACTTTTCCAGGTCCCCTAGCTCTCCTTGACAATGCCCTCCATCACCTTGCCCACCACCAATGTCAGGCTGACAGACCTGTAGTTCCCTGCCACCTCCTTGATCCCCTTGTGGATAGGCACTATATCGCCACCTTCCAGTCCTGGGGCACCCACCCTGTCCTCAGAGAGATGGTGAAAGGTTCATGGGACATCCATAAGTTCCTTCAGCACTCTGGGATGTAGTTATCCGGCCCGGTACTTTCTCCGTCTTAAGGGGCTGGGGCTTCCTCACCTCTGCTGTGATTTCCACTTCGGTACCTCTTCTCCCTGCTTAGCCCTCCCCTCTCGCCAGTGATGGCTCCCCTCTCCCCAGAGCCCCGATCGGTAAGGGTCCCCCCTCCTCAGTATCTCTGTCTCCTCCCATGTATGATGCAGCACCCCATTTTCCTCGGTGAAAACTGAGGTGAAGTACTCATTTAGTATCTCAGCCTGCTCCCCCGGGTCTTGTGCCCATCTCTCCCCTGATTTAATCCTGCTAATCTGCCCCTTCACCCTTCATTTTCCCCCCAAATATCTAAAGAACTCCTTGTTCCCGCTCCTAATTTCCCTGGCCAGGTTCTGCTCCTTCCTTGCCTTAGCTGCCCTCACCACCCCAGTGGCCCTTCTAGCCATCAGCTCGTACTCCCCTCGATCCCTTTCACTCCTTGAGCACTTGAATTGCTTATAGGCTGCCTTCTTTCCCCGCACCACCTCCTGGACCTCCCTGGTCCACCAGCAGGGTTTTTGGGCCCTACCGCATTTTCGTCTTACTCTTGCACAGGTGCTGGTAGCATCCTGCACCCCTCTCCTGATGATTTCCCAAATTGCAGTTCAACCGTTTACTTTCAATATTGTATATCTAGTACGTGTGTTAACAGGTTCAGTTCAGAGACTCCCAAGGTTTCAGGTACTATGCTCTCGGGTAAAGAGATACCAGATTATAATGGATCACCTGACCCTTGGACTGTGCTACAAAGACCTGCACAAGGGCAGTGGCTAGTTTTTTTCTTGATATCTGCAGGACAGGGTACCAGGGCTGTACTGGCCAGTCTGGTATTAGAATCATGACTACCCTGTCCAATCATGCTTTTAGGAATAGTTTCTGTAGCAATGGGAAAGACACAAAAGCATACAGGAACCTGCATCTCCAGCAGAAGCTTAGAGCATCCTGTGGTTATGTAACCCCCTTCCAGATGTGGCTCTGCATCAGAACAGTGTCAACTTCTTGTTCTGCCATGAAAAGCAAATTGATTCACTTCTGGCAGTCCCCAGTGCTTGAAGACCATCTGGACCACTGACCACTTAAGTCACCATTCGTGGGACACAGTTCCCATTCTGATGAATATCTGCCAGGACATTGTCCTTTCCTGCTAAATAGACTGCTGATACTCAAGTCTGAAGACTAAGCCGTATCTCAAATATTTTGCGTTTCCTTGCACAAATTTGATGAGCTGACTCCTCTAGGTTTGTTCATGTAATAAATGGTTGTTGTGTTGTCTGTCCTGATTTGCAAGACTTGCCTCCTTTTGGATGTCTGAAAAGTGTTGGACTGAGAGGAACAGTGTTCTGATTTATAACCGATGTGTGCGCTCCTGTGACTCTGGCCTGCTCCAAGTCCCCTAGGCTGCCAGGTCTGAAATGCGTCCTTCCCATTCCTGAAGGGAAGCATCTGCTGTCAGCACCAGAGTGTGTGGCTGCTGCTGGAAAGGGATTTTCTTTCTCATGTTGCCCACACACTTTCACCATTCTAGGTATTACACTAGTACCTCTTTCACTGGGATTTTTATGGACAGGGGTTTCCTCAACTGAGACCAGTGCTTGTGTTAGGTGCTACTGAATGTCCCTCATGTGGTGCCTTGACCATGGGACAATTGATGTGGCTGCTGAAATGTAATCTATCCTGAGAAAATTTTGTGCAGGTATTTTCATTCCTATTTGGAAACTGTCCGCAAAAGTTACCAGAGTCTGAAACTTCTCCCAAGTAGAAATACAT